>JASAUF010000635.1:2400000-4800000 GCA_030180095.1 Magnolia changhungtana
GTCCATACGACATGATTCAGGTTTGAATGACCTTAGGTTGACCCTTTAAGTAGGTCACTTTGGATACATAAATCAAATATTTATTTTACATAAGTTTGGTCTATTCTACGACCAGTCCTAGCTCTTGTTCGACCAGTCCTGGCATTGGTTCGACTAGTCCAAGAAATTCCACGACCAGTCCTAAGTAGTTGAAGATTTTTTGAAATTTTTGGTACGCCCACGACCAGTCCTGGAGGTCCTTCGACCGGTCGTAGGTGTGGCTTCGACTCGTCCACGACCAGTCGTGGAGCTACGACTCAAAGTCCAGCAACGTAATCTATGGTCCTACGACCAGTCGTAAGGATCTACGACCAGTCGTAGGTGACCCACGACCAGTCGTAGGCTACTCACGACCAGTCGTGGAACGACTTTCAAAGATCGCGCTTAATTTTTCAAAAATCTGTTAGAGCTACGACCAGTCGAAGGTTTCTAAGACCAGTCGTAGGAACGATTTTTGCTTCTATAAATTGAACACGAAATTCAAAGTTTTCACACTTCAACTCTATTCAATTCAAGAATTTTCAAGTGATCACTCTGAGATAAGTCTGTGTTTATTTTAAGCTACATTGTGCTTATTTAATATTCCTTTTTGCTAGCTTATTTAATTTGATTTTGTTTCTATATTCCAATCTTATTTGAAAAGAGGAATTATCTTATTCCTTCTTCTTGGAATCAAAATCAAATATAGCTACGCCCAACAAGTTAAATCTAAAATCTATTAGAATTTAGAACCTTATGAATGTGAGTATTAGAAATTGAACTTTGACATTCAATCATCTACTTCGATTGGTTCTCTTGAATTCTGCTAAGAAAAGGAGAAATCCAGGTATTTTACAATTCTGTAAAATTTATTTACTTTTGGTTTTGTTTGAGGTTAAGCTAGAAAAATTTCATTGTACTGGTTTTGTTTGAGGTTGAACCAGAAAAATCTCATTGTATTGGTTGTCTGAGGAAAACCAAGAAAACTCGAGTAAAAGAGGGTTTTTGAATTGTGTAAGCCCAAGTGAAAAGACACAATTGTAAAGGTTTTGGTGAACTGTGAAAACCTATTTCATAGTGAACGCTAATATCCCTGTGTGAGGATATTAGGAGTGGAGTAACTTTCTGTATGGTCCTGTTGAAAGACAGTTGGTGTACACACAGGCGAACCACTATAACTCTTTGTCTTGTGGATTAAATGCTTGCTTAATTTTCATATCTTTTATCATTCGATTGTGTGGAATGTACAAGTGGATGTGAATGTTGTAACTATTTACATTTCAAGCAAGTGTGGGGATTGTTGTAATAATTTAGATCTATACTTCTACATTTAATTTCAATTCCTAGCTATTTCATTTACTTATATTAAAATTGAGTCCTTGATCCAAAAGATGTTCTAGAAATAAGGTTGTCCTACCATAAGCCCTTGTTTATTATGGTGTAAGGTTGTCCTTAGAACTGAATTTGATTCAATCTCTCAATACTTATTTATCAAGGTGATTTAAAATTTAGCATTGTGAATTGATTCATATTGTAAGGATATTGGTTTACTTTATTTCTGCTGATTTTATCTTAAATTTGGCATAGTCCTATTCACCCCCCCTCTTGGACATATAGCTTGGCCTTTTTCACATATCACGATACATCTTCGTGGAGCCCGGGTGGATAGTAAGTCTCGATCGGTGTGCCTCGGTCATCAGATCATGACGCAACTCTGGTACATTCGGGACACACAATCTGCCTCTGAAGCGTAATCCACCATCGGAACCAATCTGCCAGTCTGACTGCTCCACGGATGCGGGCTCTGCTCGGTACTCCTGAAGTGACTCGTCCGTCTGCTGAGCTTCGATCACCCTAGCCACCAAAGAGGGTTGAATCGATAAGCTCGAAAGCTGAAAAATGGAAGACTGCAGACCGAACTTAAAGTCAAACTCTGAAACATCTTCGAGCATCTGCCACTGTCGAACCATCAAATGTGCGACTAGGCCTCGTGGCTGGCGGCTGAGCGCATCCGCCACCACTTTTGCCTTACCCGGGTGGTACTGAAGGTCAAAATCATAATCTTTCAGCAACTCCATCCATCGCCTCTGTCGTAGGTTCAACTCGGATTGTGAAAATAGATACTTCCAGCTCTTATGATCTGAGAAGAGCTCGAACCTGACCCCATATAGATAATGCCTCCACACCTTCAGCGCGAAGACAACAAGCTATTGCAAGCTCCAAATCATGAGTGGGGTAGTTCAGCTCATGGACCTTAAGCTGGCGCGAGGCATACGCCACTGGCTTCCCGTGCTGCATCAGTACAGCACCCAAGCCAACTCTAGAGGCATCGGTGAAAACAACAAAACCCTCACTCCCATCCGGAAGAGTGAGAACAGGAGCGGACGTGAGGCGGTCCTTCAACTCCGCAAATGCCTTCTCACAAGCGTCACTCCAGACAAACTCGATGCCCTTTCGCGTCAACCGGGTCAGCGGTGCTGCAATACGGGAGAAACCCTCGATAAATCGTCGATAATATCCCGCTAGACCAAGGAAGCTGCGAATCTCGGACGCATTCGTGGGCTGGCCCCACTGACGCACTGCATCAACCTTCGAGGGGTCCACAGCGACACCCTCGTCACTACGTGACCGAGGAACTTCATCTCCTCCTGCCAAAACTCACACTTCTCCAGCTTCACATACAGCTGGTGGGCACGGAGGGTCTCAAGCACAATCCGCAGGTGCTCAGCATGGTCCTCTCGGGTTCTCGAATATACAAGAATATCATCAATGAATACCACCACGAACTGATCGAGGAACGGCCGAAAAACCTCGTTCATCAGCTGCATGAATACGGCGGGCGCGTTGGTCAGTCCGAATGACATGACCAGAAACTCAAAGTGACCAAGCATGTTCGGAAAGCCGTCTTCGGAATGTCCTCCTCTCGGACCCGAATCTGATGGTAACCGGAACGCAAGTCTATCTTGGAAAAATACTGTGCACCTTACAACTGATCAAAAAGATCATCAATATGGGGGAGCGGGTATCGATTCTTGATGGTGACTCTGTTGAGCTCACGATAATCTACACAGAGTTGCAACGAACCATCCTTCTTCTTCACAAACAATATTAGGGCTCCCCAAGGTGAACTGCTGGGACGAATAAAACCTAACTCCCAGAGCTCATCTAACTGCTCCTGCAGTTCCCTCAGCTCTAACGGTGCCATCCGGTAGGGGGCCTTCGAGATAGGTGCGGCACCGGGCACCAAATCAATCTGAAACTCCACCTACTGACGAGGCGGCAAACCCGGTATCTCCTGAAACACATCCAGGTACTCACAAACAACTGGCAGCTGCTCAATACTCTGCGATAGAATCCTCAACGACCGAAGCCAATAAACTAGATAGCAGCTCTCCTCTGGGCTCGGCGACGAACTGGAACACTGGCAAGCCTGGGATATGAAACGTGACTGTCCTTGCGGCACAGTCTAAGATGGCACGATACTTTGCAAGCCAGTCCATACCCAGAATCACATCAAATCCTGCCATCGGCATCATGAATAGATCGGCAGGGAGGAACATCTCGCCCACTAACACCGGACAAGAAAGACAGCGACGGGTTAGCACAATAGACTTCCCCATTGGAGTCGAAACGGTCAAGGCCTCAGATACAGTCTCCGACGGAATACCGGTCGATCGGAAAAACTGCTCAGCCACAAAAGAATGGGAAGCGCCAGAATTAAACAAAACATGAGCAACACAAGCAGAAATAAAAAGAATACCCTCAACAACTCCACCGGTCGATGATTGCGGATCGGCTGTGCTTTCAGTGCGCGTCATTCTGACAAAACGCCCTAAGTTGGTAGGGAAAGCAAACCTGAAGGCGAGGGTCCTGGATCGAGCTCGCCTATGGCCGCTATACACATTGGACTTGAGGGATCGAACAACATATGGATATCCCCTCTGCTTGGTATTGCATTTTTCTGCTGCCTTGCCTATTGCCGCTTCTTGTCTCTCGGGCCGAGGTGGTCTGCACTTTTGCTCCTCAATTCTGAGGAGGAGCCCCAGGAGCGGCGGGTGGAAGCCGTGCTCTCTCTTGCTTCGAGGAGGACGAGGAGGGGGCAACTGCGGTGGCCGTTGCTGCTAAATGGGGAGAGGGCACTCACGCCTCTGATGCCCGGCCTGTCCACAACCGAAGCATATACCAGAAAAGGGGTCGGAAGATGAAGTAGCTGGCGGTGCTGATGACGATGACGATTACAGGCATCTTGGCCGAACCATGTGTCGATACCACCGATACCCCGATCCGCCCCTCCGCAATCGCCGACAATGCCGCCAACCGCTGGCCTGGTGCACTTCTCTTCCGGTCTCCTAGGAACTCGCTCTCTCGATCTCTGGGTCATAGCCCAATCCTCCTCATAAACTAGTGCCCGATGCACAACCTGGTCAAACGTCTCCAAGCAATGCCCCACCACACGACTGCGAAGGGCAGGACGCAAACCAGTCACAAAACGACGGGCCCTCATATTCTCATCGCTGGTGAGATGAGAAGCAAATCTAGACAAGGCCAAGAAACGGGCCTCATACTGAGATACAGTCATATCGCCCTGCACTAGGGTCTCAAACTCGATCGCCGCTGGATCTGAACATGCTCGGGAAGAACCGGTCGAAGCGGGTCACAAACTCCTCCCATGTCCAAACGAAATGAGCCCCGACCATCCTGGACACGGATAACCACCAGTGTCGGGCCTCACCCTGAAGAAGGTAGGTGGTAAGGGATACTCTCTGGCCTGCAGGACACTGAATAGTGTTAAAAATCCTCGCAACCTCAGTGCGCTAAGCCTCAACTGCAGAAGGGTCAGGATCACCACTAAACCTCAGGAGATCATGCTGCCGGAACTCTCGGGCTATCGCACTAGCACGCGGTAAGTCAAACTGCCCGGAAACCTCAGTGGTAGCTGGCTGATGGGTCTGCAATGCGGTGGCAACCAGCTGCATCAGCTGCTGAAAATGCTCAGCTCCTATAGGTACTGTCGAAAAAGTAGAGGCGGCACTCGCCTCAGGTGGACGCACGGGTACGGCCGTCGGAGCAGGAGCCTCCGAAACCGGAATAGCAGACTGAGGAGGGGGAATAGGTGGGGGAATCGAAGCAACCGGAGCCTCAGAATCCTGAATGAACGTGGGCCGAGGAGGAGAGGGGATAGGTGGGGGAACTGGAGCAACTGGAGGTGCGGGGGCTACGGGCTCAACTGGGGGAGCAGGCCGGATAGGGACCTCAGGAATCGGATCCTCAACAATGAGAGTAGGATGTGCTCGAGTAGGATGGGTACCTCGGGCGCCTCGACCACGGGCACCACGACCACGGGCGCCACGACCACGGGTGCCACGACCACGGGCGCCACGTCCACGCGTCATCGTCTACAAAATAATGACGTTGCAAGGAATCAAGACAATTATAGGCTCAATACGGAGCGAAGAGAAGAATCACGGGACACTACTTGTCCTATGTTCTTGGTAGACATGTGATGTTATCCTGAGTTATTCCAGAATTACTTACTATGCTCTGATACCAACTCCTGTCACGCCCCAGACTTAGTAACCAGACTCACAAGGATTCCGATGACCGGTTCTGAACACAACAGCCTCCATAGTACCCCATTCTCGGCTCCTGAGGCAGGTTCCGATCCTGGGATCCTACAAGGAGGATTTTCATAACAGTATAATCATTCCAATACGAGCATACCCAAGATCATAGCAAGAACATCTGAGAATAACAAAGGCACACATCGCAAAATCCACTATAAATTTGAACTTTTACAATCATCCATAAGGCCCCAAAGGACATACATGAGATAAAAGGAAAAGAGAGAAAGGTCAGGAACACTGGAGTCCTCAAATGCTCTCACTCTACTCCATGCTCTACCTTTGTGTCGCCGCACTAGAGTATCCCGCACGCATCAATCGTGCATAAGCTTATAGAAGCTTAGAGGGTGGTGTAGGTGTGTGATAATGGTGCCAGAAAAGTAGTAGGAAATACAAGGAGAGAAGCATGGTCAATGAGGATATCACTAGCCTTACCCAGGCTTATCATGAATAAGATGCAATGAGTACTGGGTGCCATGCCAAGGCAATGCATGAAGGGCTTGTACAACCAATGCTAATGCAATGCAAGTAATGTCAGTACTCATATCCAAACCACAAGTCATGTACATTTCCGATCATAAGGAAATCACCGGGGTCTATTACACTGCTGAATGACTGCCGCTCTACAGACCCCGCATAGTCAAACGAGTGTAAGAGACCTGACTACCCGCCTGTGGACAGCCAATCACCAACAAGGCCTGAAGGTAGCGGACCCATTTACGAGCTGGTCAAACTCAGCCTAGCAATGCCTCCTCACATCAGGCAGGTAAGGCCACACCCCTATCCAACCGACTACATAACGTGGGAGGCGCGACCTAATGGTATAAGGCCCTCGTGCGCTCATATATTCCACCCGGTCACGGCGTTGGAGCAGATCCTTGGTACCATGGAAGTTTTGGGAATTTCACCCATGGGCATCCTATGCACCCGGTATGCTCAACTAATATTTCCGGTGTCCACACATAAAGCCATCCACGAATACCCCTGTGGAGGCAAGGCCCTGATGAAGTAAGGGCAGATAACCATAAGCTATGCAATGTCAGATGCATGAATCACACAATCACCCATGCATCAATCCCAAGCATCCATCTCTCAGGGAGATACCAACATGTCCTACACAATGACACAACCATGGCCAATCATACCTCAACCAAGCATGCATATGATGCGTATGGGAGTGGGCCATGAAGATGAATAGGGGTGCCAATGAGGTGAAGATGAACTCTCTACCTAACCATGAAGGGTCTAGGTACTTAACCAATTCCTCATAAGGAATACAACCTCTAGTGGGGCCCATATACCTGGGGTAGCCCATGAGACTAAGGAGAACAATGATATGGGCCTAAATAGATGAAACGAGCCTAGCAAGGGTCTATGGTGGGCCTTTAACCACCCATAGAAGCCCATGGGCCTACCTTAGGGCCACCAATGTGGACATCTAACCACAATTGGTCCCCAAGAGGTAGCCCATCTCTAATTGATTACGGATCAAGGCCCAAGGCCCACACAACATTAGAAATAAGAAATGGACAGCCATTACATACCACATACATTCATGTTGGGCTTCAGAAAGGCGGCCCAAGGCCTATCCAAAACATGGGTCCATGGGGAACACACATAGCCCAACCCATATATACCACTATGGGCCCACATGGGAAAGGTTAGGGCCCAACATAAAGGCTACTAATCCCATATATTGTTGTGGCCTAGTGGGCAGCCCATTGCTCAAATCACATGGGCAAATGTCATGTTCTTAGTCAAGTAAGTTGGGCCTACAACCCGGCCCAAGTATAAAGTTGATTTGGTGGGCAATCAAGGGCCCATATACTTGTGTAATCTGGCCCACTAATCCAACACAATAGTATGGTAAAAATGGCCCAAGAGTTCAATGGGCCTATCTAGAAAGTTCCAGCCCAATTGGGCTCAAAGAGTTCAACAACTAGCCACATTCATGGACCCAATTAAATTCAACTGTGGTGGGCCTCAAAAGTGCATTTATTAAGCCCAACATTTAAGGAACTAAATGTATAAATTATTACCTCTAAGATTCTTCACAATGTGTTGGGCCCCACTCCTCAAAATTTCAGCCCAAAGGCCAAACATAATTATAACATGTTGCTGTCCTAAATTTGGGCACTCCATTGGAGTGGGCCCAGGGCCTCTAAAACTCTGAAAATTGAGGGCCAAGGTCCCTCATCATGCATACAATGAGAGAAAACCCAAAAAGGTGGCCCACCATCAGAGGAAACATTTTTGAATTATAATTTTTATCAAGGCATATTGCTGGACTGCACAGCAGAAAATTCTGGCAAGCCAACCATCTTGGCCCATTCTTTTGGATGCCCAAATGGGGTCAGTTGGAGTTGAAATTTTTCAGAGTGATACGTCAATAGGTGGGACACACCCCACAAAATTTCAGAATTTTTAGATATTCTTAAGTATTTTAATTAATTTGAACAAAACAGTCTGTCCAGAAAATCGGACAGACCTGGACGTCCCAATGTGGTGGGCCAGTCCGGCCCTCGCCACGGTGTGCACAGGGGTCCATTGGCTCTGAAACTTGGTAGGTAGGTCCCACCATGGGTGGAAAACAACTCCACAAAATTTTAGAATTTTTGGACATTTAAAAATATTTTAATTTATTTAAAGAAATCAATCTATCCTGAAAATCGGACTGATCTGGACACCATATTGTAATGGGCCGGTCCAGCCACCACCATGGTGTGTACAGGTGTCCATTGGCCCCAAAATTTTGTAGGTTGGTCCTACCATGAGTGGAACACTTCCTATAAATTTTCATAATTTTTAGACACCCAAAAGTATTTTAATAAATTTCAGAATTCCAACCTGTCCAGGGTGGAATGTTGCTGGAACAGTGCAGAAAATCCAGACTGTCCACCTCACTTGGACCACACCTTTGGGACCCCAATGAAGGTCAGATGGGGCTGAAATTTGGTATGGTTGTAGGTGGGTCATAAGGCTACAAGAATCACATATTATTTTGTTTCATTATTCCCACCAAAGACCCATAAATCAGGCCCCAAAGTGGCCAAAAATCTGTCAGGCAGATTTGGACAGCAACATGTAATAGAAATGATTAAAATATAAACATGGTTTTCCATGGGATTTAACCCAGGAATTTGTGTGGTGGACCACCCCAGTGGGCCTCACAAATGTCCAGACCTTCCCCATCATCAAATACCCCTTGCATGTGTCCCATTTAGGTAAATTTTGGGGCCACATGTCTAAGGATGGACCGCTATGAGCATCCAAGCTCCATGGTTGGTCGGATTTTTGTTGGCCTACAAGGTGGGCCACACATGCAAGATCAGAATTCTATCATAAAGAAAAAAATAATAATAATAAAGAATCGGCCACAAGAGGAGGGGCTCCGCCACATTGAGGCCCTCCCCTTCATCAATCACACCTACATTCCTTCTATTCATATGTTACAACATAGATCCACCACATGCATGTTCTAGATTCAAGATCAATAGTTGGGATGCCATCCCAACCATGATTCTAGGGTCTAGATGACCCATCATACTATGAAATCCAAGTAATCCTTCATGATGGGGGCCTATAGAGGGGAAACCCCATGCATGGACATGCATGCATCAAAAAGGCCATTTGGCCACAACTAAGAGATGATGTAGGATCTCCACCATGGATTGGTGGACCCTACACTTTCCACACAAAAAAAATAGAAATCCTAAGTCCTAGGAGTACACCCACCTTAGATTGCTCCAAACTTGGACCTCCTAGCTCCTAGTGCACCAAGGGATCCATATCAATGGGTGAGATTGGATTTAGATGGTTGGATTTGGAAGATTAAAGGGGAAATGGGGCTGGAGAAGAGAGGGAGATGAGAGAGAGAAGTTGCTGGAGAGAGAGAGAGAGAGAGAGAAGAGAGAAGAGAGAGGGAAAGAGAGGGAAAATCTTTTAAGGGAAGTAATAATAACCTATGGTGACAATAACAATGTTACTAGGGTAGGTTAGGTATGGGTAGTGTTTAGGTGGGTAGTGTTTATTCCATGCAATAGTGTAGTGTGTGTGTGTGGTGTGCATGGGAAATTGTGCCATGGAGGTGGTCCACATGCTTTTGTACAAAAAGTGGGCCAATGATGAAATGCTCATAACTTTTGATTCATAGGTCGGATTGACGCACAAGACGCATCGTTGGAACCGCAACGACGATATGAACGAGATGACATAGGTCTTGGGTCGATCTAAGTCGGGTCTACGTAACTGAACTCAAGGTGACCGTAAACACAATTTGAAGGTCGCGGGTCGCCGGAATTCGACCGGTAGGACCGCGAGACCATGATGAACAAGATGCATACTCACACACATACATGCAAACATGGGAACTAGGGTTGGGTCTCACAAGTATCCCTATGATTCTAGTGTTCAATTACCGGGTATTCGATGGAATTTGATTTCACAGAAATATGATGATAGAAAATTAACTTGATTAAAAGGTGGTTGTTTTTTACATTGGAAAAGAAGTTTATTGGTTAAGCAAGAAACAAAGTTCCATCCTCTAACCATTGTCAAACCGATACCAATATATTGCAGTAGGAAATGCTTGTACTCAGTTGGTATGCTGAGTGATTATGGAATCACACAAGACTCTATGGTTTTATACTGTAATAATTCCAGTCGATAAACATTTTAAAAAACCCAATCCAGCATTCACGTACTAAGCACATTGACATTCGATTTCATTACATTTGTGAATTAGTAGAAGAAAAAATAATATCTTTAGAATATATTCCTACCGAGACTCAGCTTGCAGACATTTTCACTAAACCGCTCGACAAAAGCAGGTTTAACAAATTGAAATTTGATCTTAGTATGTGCAAATTTAAATGATTGATCATGCATTTTTGTATCATATTGTATATGATGTTAATATGTTATTAATTTAAATTTCAAAATTCTGTGAAAACTGCATAGTTTTTTTCTTTGGTCTAAGACCGGTCGAGAACGTGCTCGACCAGTCTTGATACCACCGGTCGAGTATATCCCAAGACCGGTCGTGTGTGCGATGCCCTTTTTAATTTGGGGAAAACTGGTTTCTTCTTCATTTTAACCCTCCTCACCAACGAGCCGAGCATCGACTAGTTGAACCCTTGTGTTCAATTCCTTCTGGTTAGAGTGATTTTTTCTTTTTTCCTTGGAGAATCTTAATCTTAACTCTTAATTTTCTTGATCATTGGTGTCTATTTCCTATAAATCTTCAACTTGTTGGGTTCTTCTTCTTTTTCGTTAAATCTAGAGAAACCCATCTCTATTTTCTTGAACTTTCTTTCATTTCTTCAAGAATATGGAATCTAAAGGTAAAAAGAAAATTCATAGAGGTGCATCTTCTTCTCGTTCAAATGCAATCACTAGACGTTATCTTAGGGATCCTGAAGATGATCCTCCGCATGTACGTGACCCGCGTATACATAATATTACTGTTGAAAAGTTGTTGATTTAAATCATATTGCTCCATATGGTCTCCTTCCTCTCCTTTAATCTGTAGGTTGGGAAAACATTTTACACTGGGGTGGATCGGCATATCAGTCCATAGCACAAGTCATGGTTGCTTGCATATCGACTTTTGATCATTTGCAACTGACCTTTACTATTGATACTAGAGAAGGGCCGTTTCATGTTAATCGACATTTAATTTCTAGCCTTATGGATATTCAAGTAAATGATGATGGTGTTCATCCTAGTGCTTTACTGTTTTGGTTTCCGAGAAAGTGTCGAATTTGAAAAAACGTATTTTTACTAAAGCTTTATGCAATATGAATGCTCCATGAACCTAAGATGTAAATTTTAAAATGCCCTTAAAACGATACTTGTTACCCAAAATGTAAAGTTTTGCATCGTATCTTCACTTCTAATCAGATCCCCACTCCTGGAATCCCCAAGTGAGTTGACTCATGTTTATGGTTCAGTATTTTATATTGATCATTCTTGGTTTAACATTGGTGTCTGCCCTCTTTGATTTGTTCCTCTATCATACAAATTTGTAGTAATCCTGGTCATGGTGATATTCCTTTTGGATATCTGTTAAATGTATTAGCCACTCACATGTTAGTCGCTATGCCCGTCGGTGAGGCTCTTATCAGACACCTCATATTTAACAATTCCAACCTAAATAAGATGAAGTTGGAGCTTTTTCTTGGTCAAGTTAATGTTAATGCAGGTGATGCTGCTGCTGAAGCTGAGATGGGTGTCGAAGGTGATGAGTTGCCGGCCGATGATATTGACATGGATGATATTTTTAATGAAATTGATACTGATTCTGGAAATGATCCAGACTTTGAACCATCTGATTTCAATGCACGTCTTAGTGCACTTGAGGAAAAAGTAGAACAGATGACTGTTGGCCTCAATCAACAATTTAAAAATATGCACAAGTATTTTAGGCACTTGCAGAAGAGCCTTCACCAAAGTGATCCTAACATTCCTGCTCCATCATCTGGTTCCGATTGAGAATGTTTAATCTTTAGTCTGTATCAAGTTTACTATATTTCGTTTCTTGGTTGTGTGGATTACTGTCTTAAAACATCACTTAATATGTACTCTGACTCACCTTGCAAACTTCTCTTGTTTTGTTATTCACTCTGCACTTTTTATTATTCTATCTTTCTGAGTTGATATCTCTAATTCTGTCTTTCATGTCCTATCTTTGTTTCTTCCTTTATCATATTTTGATAAAAAGGGGGAGAATGTATGCATTCTATTTATGAGATATGATTGATATGATATATACCTACTCAGAGGGAGTTGAGGTGTATTAACTCAGGGGGAGTTGAGTTATCTCAGTAACAACTGGTGCATGATTCGTTATTATATAATGTGATGCTTAACAACTAGTGCATGATTCGTTATTATATAATGTGATGCTTATTAACTGGTGCATGATTCGTTATTATATAATGTAATGCTTATCTTATTGAAGTATGAGATGTGTTTTGTCATAAATTTGACAAAGGGGGAGATTGTAAGTGCTATGATTTAATTCCATTTGATTGTCAAATTTTGTGTGTCAAAACGTCTCCGTATGTTGTATGTTTGTATCTTGATAAATGTGTTCGAGACACCTCGTCAACACTTAAAGTCTAGCTCAAAGAATTCTTCAAGCTTCATGATAATTCAAGCTATAATATGAAGAGAGAACTCAGAACCTAAATCAATTCGATTTCATTACATTTGTGAGTTAAGACTCAAGTTCAAGTGCAAGTTCAAGATTCAAATCTAAATGCGGGACTCAAGTACAACTTAAAGTTACATTGAAGCTTATGAAGTAGTCAAGCTACATCGAGAAGAAATCAAGCTTCGTAAAGATCAAAGTGTAAACAAATGAAGTGTTCAAATGTCCATCCTTCATGTTTCAGGTTTGATAGACCATTAGATTGACCTTAGGGTAGGTCACTTTGGATATATAATCCAAATGAATATTGTTACATGATTTTGGTCTACTCTAAGACCAGTCCTAGACCTTGTTCGACCAGTCCTAGTACTGTCTCGACCAGTCTAAGAAATTCTAAGACCAGTCCTAAAATGGTTGCAATTTATCGAATTTTTTGGTTCGGCTACGACCAGTCCTAGAGTCTGCTCGACCGGTCGTGAGATGGTCTCGACTCGACCTTCGACCAGTCGTAAAGCTTTGACTCAAACTCCAGCGACTAAATCAAGTGTTGCACGACCAGTTGTAGAGGGGTCTCGACCGGTCATGGACTGCTTTCGACCAGTCGTGGACTACCTACGACCGGTCGTGAAACGGTCTGATGCTATCGCGCTCAAAAATTCAAAAATCAGTTTATTTTAAGACCAGTCATGGTGACCCTAGGAGAAAGTTGAAGATGCATTTCTTCTACTATAAAAGTACACATAGAATTTAGTTTTTAGGGATTGAATATTAAGTGAATTCAAGGCTCCACTCTGAGATAAGTTTGTGTTTAAGTTTTAAGCTATTTTGTGCATAATTTCTTTCTCTTTTTGATAGCTTATTTAATTTAATTTTATTTCTGTATTCCAATCTAATTTGAAAAGAGGAATTGACATATTCCTTCTTCTTGGAATCAAAATCAAATATAGCTATGCCCAACTGGTTTAAATCTAAAATCAATTAGAACTTAGAACCATATTAAAGTGAGTTGTGGACATTAAACTTCTATATTCAACGTCTACTACAATTGGTTATTCCGGGCAGCTACAAGAGGAGAAATCCATGTATTTTACAATTCTATAAATTTCATTCGTTTTTGGTTTTTGTTTGGGATTTACCAAAAAAATCTTAAATTGTGTAGTTATCTGAGGAGAGCGAGCTTCTGAAGTATGTGGGTTTTGGATTGTGTAAGCCCAAGTTAAAAAGACACTATTGTAAAGGTTTTGGGTGAACCTGTGAAAACCTATTTGATAGTGAATGCTAATATCCCCTGTGTGAGGATATTAAGAGTGAAGTAGCAATCTGTGTGGCTATTGAAGAACAGTTAGTGTACACACAGGCGAACCACTATAACTCTTTGTCTTGTGGATTGAATACATGCTTAATTTTCATTTATTTTATCATTCAATTATGTGGAATGTACATGTGGATGTGAATGTTGTAACAATTTACATTTCAAGCAAGTGTGGAGATTGTTGTAATAAATTAGATCTACATTTCTGCATTTAATTTCGATTCTCTGCTATTCATTTATCTTTATTAAAATTGAGTTCTTGATTCAAAAGAAGTTCTAGAAATAAGGTTGTCCCACCATAAGCCCTTGTTTATTATGGTGTAAGGTTGTCCTTAGAACTGAATTTGTATGACCCTCTCAATACTTATGTATTAAGGTGATTTGATTTCAGCATTAATAATTGATTTATAATTGTAAGGCTATTGATTAATTTATTCCGCTGATTTTATTTTTAATTTGGCATAGTCCTATTCACCCCCCCACCCTCTAGGATATATAGCTTGGCCTTTTCAATAACCTAAACCCGAACCCATTCCCAAATCCAAAAACATAAACCAAAACCTATAACTTAAACTAAAACCTATAACCGCAAACTCTCTTGTTTTGTAAACCTTAACCTACAACCAAACCTAAATCAATACTTATAACCTAAAACTATTTTCAAATCCCAAAACCTATCAACCTAAACCTAACCTTTCCATAACCTATAACTTAAACCATAACCCATTCTTAAATCCAAAACCTATAACCTAAACTTAAACCAAAACCATAACCTACAACCTAAACTCGAGAACCCAATCTCAAAACCCAAAACCTATAAACTAAACCAAAACCTTAACCATGAAAACAAAACCTATAAACTAAACCTAAACCAAAACCTATAACTTAAACATGAACCCATTCTCAAATCCTAAAACCTATAACCTATTAACCAAAATTAAACTTATAACCTAAGTATGAACCTATTCTCAAATCCAAAACCTAAACCTTAATTGCAAAACCTATAACCTAAACCAAAACCAAAACCTATAACCTAAACCTCGAAAATTCTCAAATGCCAAAACCTATAACCTAAATGTGTTAAACCAAAACCAAAACCAAAAGTCTATAACCTAAAAGAACCCATTCTCAAATCCTGAAAATATAAGCTAAACCAAAACAAAACCTATAACCTAAACCCGAACCCATTCTCAAATCCAAAAACCTAAACCTTAACAAAACCTATAACCTAAACCAAAACCAAAAACTATAACCTAAACCCGAACCCATTCTCAAATCCCAAAACCTACAACCTAAACCTAAACCTAAAACCTAAACATAAACCAAAACTTATAACCTAAACCAAACCAAAACCTATAACCTGTCGAACCCATTCTCAAATCCAGTTTGAAAACCTATAACCTAACCAAAACCAAAATATATAACCTAAATGAATATTTTCAAATCCCAAAACCTATAACCTAAACCTAAACCATAACCTAAACCAAAACCAAAACCTATAACCTAAAACCAAAACCAAAATTATAACCTAAACCTAAAATTCTCAAATCGCAAAACCTATAACCTAAACTAAAACCAAAACCAAAACCTAAACCCGAACCCATTTCTCAAATCCAAAACTTAAACCAGACTAACAAAACCTATAACCTAAAACCGTGTCGCCAAAACCTATAACCTAAACCAAAACCAAAACCTATAACCAAAATCCAAACCCATTCTCAAATCCCGTGGAAAACCTAAACCTTAAACCAAAAAAAACCTATAACCTAAACCCGAACCCATTCTCAACCGGTCGTGGCGCTCAAAAACCAAAAAAACCTATAACCCCTAAACCTAAATTTCCTAAACCAAAACATGAATTTAAACCAAAAACAAAACCTATAATTAAACCTGAAATTCTCAAATTCAAAAACCTATAACCTAAGTTTGTGTTTAAGTTTAAACCAAAACCAAAACCTATAACCTAAACCAAAACCTTATAATTTAATTTTATTTCTCAAATTCAAAACCTATAACCTAAAAGAGGAAACCAAACCTATAACCTAAATCAAAATTCAAATATAAAAACCTAAACTGGTTTAAACCAAAATCAATAGAACTAAGCCAAAACCATAAAACCTGATAACCTAAATTAAACCCATTCTCAAATCCCAAAACCTATAACCTAAACCAAAACCAAAACCTATAACCTAAACCCGAACCCATTCTCAAATCCCAAAACCTATAACCTAAACCTAAACCTTAACCTAAACCTATAAACCAAAACCTAAAACCAAACCAAAACCTATAACCTAAACCTTTCCTATTCTCAAATCCAAAACCTATAACCAAAACCAAAACCAAAACCTATAACCCTAAACCCGAAGTTATTCTCAAATCTTAAAACCTATAACCTAAACCTAAACCATAACCTAAAAAAACCAAAACCTATAACCTAAAACCCGAAAACCTATTTGATCCAAATCCTAAAACCTATAACCTAAATTAAAACCAAAACCTTGGTGTACAACCTAAACCGAACCCATTCTTCAAATCCTAAAAACCAAACCTTAATTTTCAAATCCTATAATTCAATTAAATGTAAATGTGGATGTGAACCTGTCGAACCCTTTTCAAATCCAAAACCTAATTGTTGTAATAAACCTATAATAAACAAACAAAACCTATAATTTAAACCCGAACCTATTCTCAAATCCCAAAACCTATTATTAAAAACCAAAGTTCTTGATTCAAAAGAACCTAGAAATCTCAAACCAAAACCTATAACCTAAGCCCTTAAATTATTGTCAAATAAACCCAAAAAAAATCCCAAAACTATAACCTAAACCTAAACCTAAACTAAAACCTATAACTAAACCAAAAGTAAAACCTATAACCTGAAAATTAAACCCATTCTCAAATTGGCAAACCTATAACCTAAACCAAAACCAAAACCTATAACCTAAACCGAACCCATTCTCAAATCCAAAACCTAAACCAAAACCTAAAACCAAAACTTAAACTAAAACCTAAACCCAAACTCATTCTCAAACCTAAAACCTATAACCAAACCTAAACCTTAACCTTAAACCAAAACCTAAACCTAAACCAAAACCAAAACCTATAACCTAAAACCTAACCCATTCTCAAATCCCAAAACCTAAACTATAACCTAAACCTCAAACCAAAAACCTAAAACCTAAACCTAAACCAAAAAACCAAAACCTATAACCTAAACCCGAACCCATTCTCAAATCCCAAAACCTATAACCTAAACCTAAACCTTAACCTAAACCTAAAACAAAACCTATAACCTAAACCAAAACCAAAACCATAACCTAAACCCGAACCCATTCTCAAATCCCAAAACCTATAACCTAAACCAAAACAAAACCTATAACCTAAACCCGAACCCATTCTCAAATCCAAAAACCTAAACCTTAACCAAAACCTATAACCTAAACTAAAACCAAAACCTATAACCTAAACCCAAACCCATTCTCAAATCCCAAAACCTATAACCTAAACCCAAACCAAAACCTATAACCTAAACCAACCCATTCTCAAACCAAACCTAAAACCTATAACCTAAACCTAAACCTAAGCATAAACCTATAAACCAAAACCAAACCAAAACCTATAACCTAAACCCAAACCCATTCTCAAATCCCAAAACCTATAACCAAAACCAAAACCTAAACCTATAACCTAAACCCGAACCCATTCTCAAATCCCAAAACCTATAACCTAAACCTAAACCAAACCTAAAAAAACCTAAACCAAAACCAAAACCTATAACCTAAACCCAAACCCATTCTCCAATCCCAAAACCTATAACCTAAACTAAAACCAAAACCAACAACCTAAACCCGAACCCATTCTCAAATCTAAAAACCAAAACCTTAACAAAAACCTATAACCTAAACCAAACCAAAAAGCGATAACCTAAACCCGAACCCTTTCTCAAATCCAAAAACCTAAACCTTAACCAAAACCTATAACTTAAAACCAAAACCAAAACCTATAACTTAAACCCGAACCCATTCTCAAATCCCAAAACCTATAAACTAAACCAAAACCAAAACTAAAACTCGAATCTAAACTAAACCAAAACCAAAACCTATAACCTAAACCCGAACCCATTCTCAAATCCCAAAACCTATAACCTAAACCTAAACCTAAACTAAAACCTATAACCTAAACCAAAAGCAAAACCTATAACCTAAACCCAAACCCATTCTCAAATCCCAAAACCTATAACCTAAACCAAAACCAAAACCTATAACCTAAACCGAACCCATTCTCAAATCGAAAAACCTAAACCTTAACCAAAATCTATAGCCTAAACCAAAACCAAAACATATAACCTAAACCCGAACCCATTCTCAAATCCCAAAGCTCGTAACTAAACCTAAACCTAAACCTTAACCTAAACCTAAAACCCAAAACCTATAACCAAAACCAAAAATTATAACCTAAACCCGAACCCATTCTCAAATCCCAAAACCTATAACCTAAACCCGAACCCATTCTCAAATCAAAAACCTATAACCTATACCAAAACCTATAACCTAAACTAAAACCATAACCTATAACCTAAACCCGAACCCATTCTCAAATCCCAAAACCTATAATCTAAATCAAAACCTTAACCAATAACCTAAACCCGGACCCATTCTCAAATTCAAAACCTAAACCTTAACCAAAACCTATAACCTAAACCAAAAAAAAAGCTATAACCTAAACCCGAACCCATTCTCAAATCTAAAAACCTAAACCAAAACCTATAACTTAAACTAAAACCTACAACCTAAAAACCGAAACCTAATACTTATAACATAAAACTATTCACCAAATTCCAAAACCTACATCCTAAACCTAACCTTTCTCTAAACCTATAACCTAAACCATAACCCATTCTCAAATCCAAAACCTATAACATAAACCTAAACCAAAACCATAACTATAACCTAAACCCGAACCCATTCACAAATCCCAAAACCTATAACCTAAACCCAAAACCTAAACCTAAACCAAAACCAAAACCTATAACCTAAACCCGAACCCATTCTCAAATCCTAAAACCTATAAGCTAAACCAAAAATAAAACCTATAACCTAAACCCGAACCCATTCTCAAATCCAAAAACCTAAACCTTAAGCAAAACCTATAACCAAAACCAAAACCAAAAGCTATAACCTAAACCCGAACCCATTCTCAAATCCCAAAACCTACAACCTAAACCTAAACCTTAACCTAAACATAAACCAACCTAAACCAAACCTAAAACCTATAACCTAAACCCGAACCCATTCCCAAATCCCAAAACCTATAACCTAAACCAAAACCAAAACCTATAACCTAAACTCGAACCCATTCTCAAATCCCAAAACCTATAACCTAAACCTAAACCATAACCTAAACCAAAACCAAAACCTATAACCTAAACCGAACCCATTCTCAAATCCAAAACCTCTAACCTAAACCTAAACCATAACCTAAACCAAAACCAAAACCTATAACCTAAGCCAAAACCAAAAGCCTATAACCTAAACCCGAACTCATTTTCCAATCAAAACCTATAACCTAAACTAAAACTAAAACCAACAACCTAAACCCGAACCCATTCTCAAATCTAAAAACTTAAACCTTAACAAAACCTATAACCTAAACCAAAACCAAAACCTATAACCTAAATCCGAACAACTTCTCAAATCCAAAACCTAAACCTTAACCAAAACCTATAACCTAAACCCGAACCCATTCTCAAATCCCAAAACCTATAAACTAAACCTAAACCTAAACCAAAACGTGTAACCTAAACCAAAAACAAAACCTATAACTTAAACCCAAACCCATTCTGAAATCCAAAAAACCTATAACCTAATCCTAAACCTTAACGTAAACCAAAACTAAAACCTATAACCTAAACCAAAACCAAAACATATAACCTAAACCCAAGCCCATTCTCAAATCACAAAACCTATAAGCTAAACCAAAACCAAAACCTATAACCTAAACCCGAACCCATTCTCATATCCAAAACCTAAACCTTAACCAAAATCTATAGCCTAAGCCAAAACCAAAACCTTTAACCTAAACCCAAACCCATTCTCAAATCCCAAAGCCTATAACCTAAACCTAAACCTTAACCTACACCTAAACCAAAACCTATAACCAAAACCAAAACCAATAACCTAAACCCGAACCCATTCCCAAATCCCAAAACCTATAACCTAAACCGAAAACCAAAACCTATAACCTAAACCCAAACCCATTCTCAAATCCAAAAAAACCTTAACAAAAACCTATAACCTAAACCAAAACCAAAAACCTATAACCTAAACCCGAACCCATTTTCAAACCCCAAAACCTATAACCTAAACCTAAACCTTAACCAATAACCTAAACCCAAATCCATTCTCTAATCCAAAAACCTAAACCTTAACCAAAACCAAAACCTATAACCTAAACCCAAAATTCTCAAATCCCAAAACCTAAAACCTAAACCCAAACCTTTTCAAACCCAAAACCTAAACCTAAAACCAAAACCTATAACCAAAACCAAAACCAAAACCTATAACCTAAACCCGAACCCATTCTCAAATCCCAAAACCTATAACCTAAACCAAAACCAAACCCTATAACCTAAACCCGAACCCATTCTCAATTCAAAAACCTAAACCTTAACCAAAACCTATAACCTAAATCAAAACCAAAACCTATAATCCAAACCCGAACCCATTCTCAAATCCCAAAACCAATAACCTAAACCTAAACCTAAACCAAAACCTAAACCTAAACCAAAAAAACCAAAACCTATAACCAAAACCTATAACTTAAACCTGAATCCATTCTCAAATCCCAAAACCTCTAACCTAAACCTTAACATTAACCTTTAACCTATAACATATAACCTCAACCAAAATATATAATTGAAACCTAAACCAAAACCTATAACCTAAACTCGAACCCATTCTCAAATCCAAAACCTATAAAATAAACCAAAACCTTAATCAAAACCTATAACCCAAACCCGAACCCATAATCAAATCCCAAAAACTCAGTAACATAAACCAAAACCAAAACCTATAACCTAAACCCATACCCATTCTCAAATCCCAAAACCTATAACCTAAACCTAAACCTTAACCAAAACCTAAACCAAAACCTATAACAAAACCAAACCAACATCCTAAACCCGAACCCATTCTCAAATCCAAAAACTTATAACCTAAACCAAAAAGAAAAAAGCTATAACATAAAGCCGAACCCATTCTCAAATCCAAAACCTAAACCTTAACCAAAACCTATAACCTAAACCAAAACCAAAACCTATAACCTAAACCCAAACCCATTCTCAAATCTCAAAACCTATAACCTAAACATAAACCTAAACAAAACCTATAACTAAAACCAAAACCTATAACCTAGTCCCAAATCCATTCTCAAATCCAAAACCTATAACCTAAACCAAAACCATAACCTATAACCTAAACACGAACCCATTCTCAAATCCAAAACCTAAACCTTAACCAAAACCTATAACCTAAACCAACACCCAAACCTATAACCGAAACCCGAACCCATTCTCAAATCCCAAAACCTATAACTAATCCTAAACCTTAACCTATAACATAAACCCGAACCCATTCTCAAATCTAAAAGCTAAACCTTAACCAAAACCTATAACCTAAACCAAAACCAAAACCTATAACCTAGACCCGAACCCATTCTCAAATCACAAAACCTATAAGCTAAACCTAAACCTTAACCTAACCCTAAACCCAAACCGATATCCTTAACCAAAACTAAAGGTTATAACCTAAACCTTGGGACCTATTCTCAAATCCCATAACCTATAACCTAAACGAAAACCAAAACCTATGACCTAAACCCGAACCCATTCTCAAATCCAAAACCTAAACCTTAACCAAAACCTATAACCTAAACCAAAACCAAAACCTATAACCTAAACCCGAACCCATTCTCAAATCCCAAAACCTATAACCTAAACCAAAACCAAAACCTATAACCTAAACCCGAACCCATTCCCAAATCCAAAACCTAAACCTTAACGAAAACCTATAACCTAAACCAAAACCAAAGCCTAAACGTATAGCCTAAACTCGAACCCATTCTCAAATCCCAAAAACAATAACCTAAACCTAAACTTAAACCAAAACCTATAACCTAAACCTAAACCAAAACCTATAACCAAAACCAAAACCTAAACCGAAACCTATAATTTAATCTGGAACCCATTCTCAAATCCTATAACTATAACCTAAACCTTAACCTTAACCTTAACCTTAACCTATAAGCTATAACATAAACCAAAACCTATAACCTAAATCTAAACCAAAACCTATCACCTAAACCCGAACCCATTCTCAAATCCAAAAACCTATAACCTAAACCTAAACCTTAACCTAAAGCTAAACCTAAACCAAAACCTATAACCTAAACCCGAACCCATAATCAAATGCCAAAACCTATAAGCTAAACAAAAACCAAACCTATAACCTAAACTCGAACCCATTCTCAAATCCCAAAACCTATAATCTAAACCTAAACCTTAACCTAAACCAATACCAAAGCCTATAACCAAAACCTATAACCTAAACCCGAACCCAATCTCAAATCCCAAAACCTACAACTTAAACCAAAACTAAAACCTATGACCGAAACCCGAACCCATTCTCAAATCCAAAACCTAAACCTTAACCAAAACCTATAAGCTTAACCAAAACCAAAACCTATAACCTAAACCCGAACCCATTCTCAAATCCCAAAACCTATAACCTAAACATAAACCTTACCCTTTACCGAACCAAAACTTATAACCAAAACCAAAACCTATAACCTAAACCCGAACCCATTCTCAAATCCCAAAACCTATAACGTAAACCAAAACCAAAACCTATAACCAAAACCCGAACCCATTCTCAAATCAAGAAACCTAAACCTTAACTAAAACCTATAACCTAAACAAAAACCAAAACCTATAACCTAAACCCAAACCCATTCTCAAATCCCAAAACCTATAACCTAAAACTAAACCTAAACCAAAACCTATAACTAAAACCAAAACCTATAACCTAAACCCGAACCCATTCTCAAATCCCAAAACCTATAACCTAAAGCAAAACCAAAACCTATAACCTAAACCCGAACCCATTCCCAAATATAAAAACCTAAACCAAAACCTATAACTTAAACTAAAACCTATAACCAAAACTCAAATTCCTAAACCTTAACCTATAACCAAACCTAAACCAACACTTATAACCTAAAACTATTCCCCAATCCCAAAACCTATAACATAAACCTAACCTTTCCCTAAACATATAACCTAAACCATAAACCATTCTCAAATCCAAAACCTATAACCCAAACCTAAACCAAAATCATAACCTATAACCTAAACCCGAACCTAATCTCAAAACCCAAAACCCATAAACTAAACCAAAACCTTAACCTAAACCTAAACCAAAACCTATAACCTAAACCAAAACCAAAACCTATAACCTAAACCCGAACCCATTCTCAAATCCTAAAACCTATAACCTAAACTAAAACCAAAACCTATAACCTAAACCCGAACCCATTCTCAAATCTAAAAACCTAAACCTTAAGCAAAACCTATAACCTAAACCAAAACTAAAACCTATAACCTAAACTCGAACCCATTCTTAAATGCCAAAACTGAAAAGGCCTAGCTATATGTCCTAGAGGGGGGGTGAATAGGATAATGCCAAATAAAACTTATAAAAGCGGAATTAAAAAGAATATGATAGCCAAAATAAATCACAATGCAGGAAAGTAAAAACAACCTCAAAATTCAGATATTGAGAGGTTGATGCAAATGTTGTTCTAAGGACAACCTTACACCAAAAACCAGAGTTTATGGTAGGACAACCTTATTTCTAGAAAGATATTTGTATCAAATCTCAAACCAAAGAGGAATACAGAAATAAGCACAAACTAAACTGAAATAAATTGTAATCACAAATGTATTGTTCTATGGACAGCCATACACCATAAAAATGGCAGGGCAACCTTGCTGGAACAACTTTAAAGGAAATTAAATATCAAGCTGATAAAGGAATAGCAGAAATTAAATTCTAAACTATTACAAAATTCCCACAATGCTTGAATTAAATGATTACAACATTCACCACCAAACATACATCCCACAAATAAATAATTAAAGATTAGAAATATAAATCATTCAACCACAATACAAGGGATTATAGTGGTTCGCCTGTGTGTTCACCAACTGTTAAACAACAGCCACACAGAATGCTACTCCACTCCTAATATCCTCACACAGGAGATATTAGCGTTCACTAACAAAATAAGTTTTCACAGGTTCACCCAAAACCTTTACAATTGTGTCTTTGTCTGTGGGCTTACATAATTAAAAAAATCTCACTTTTGAGTTTTCCTGACTCTCCTCAGATAACCAATACAACAAGATTTTTCTAGCAAATCTTGAAAGAAACCAAAACAGAAAGGAATTTACAATTAAATGTAAAATACCTAATTATCTCCTTCGTTGTAGCAGCCCGGTAGAACCAAGTCAGAGTAAATGATTGAAAGTACAAGTTTAATGTCCAGTACTCAATTACAATGGTTCTAGTTCTAATAGATTTTAAATTAAACCAACTAGGGCTTGCCTTAATCGATTTTGATTCCAAAGAAAGGGAATAACAATTCCTCTTATCAAATTAGATTGGAATAGCAAAAACAAAATCAATTAAATAAAGCTAAAGAAAGAGAATATTAAATAAGCACACTTAGCTTAGATGGAGCACAGAATTATCTCTCAGAAGTTTGACGAAGATTGGCTTGAATATTTTTCTTCTGAGATTCGTGCTCTATTTATAGGTGAGCAGATCGTGTCTTCGACTGGTCTAAGGAGCTCTTCGATTAGTCGAAGAATTAACAGATTTGAAAAAAATCGGGCGCGATAAGCTTTGACCATTCTACGACTGGTTGAAGGTCTCCTTCGACTGGTCGTAGGTCACCTTCGACTAGTCGAAGACCCTGTATTTAATCGCTGGACTTTGAGTCAAAGATTTTCGACTGGTCGAAGATGCAGTCGACACTTTTCCATCGACTGGTCGAATAGATTCCTGGACTAGTCGAAGGCTAACAGAAAATATCCGAATTTTGTAACAACCTTACGACTGATCGAGAAATTTCTTAGACTGGTCGAAACAAAGCTAAGACTAGTCGAAGAAAGCCTAGGACAAGTCTTCGAACAACCCAAACTCATGTAACATAAACATATGACTTATGTATCCAAAATGACCTACTTCTAAGGTCAACCTAAGGTCAATCAAACCCCAATCGTGAAGTAAGGACATTGAAACATTAGGAACAGATGACCTTGAAGTTTAAGCCTTGAAGTCTTGATGTAGTTCAAGCTTAAAATCTTGATGTAGCTCAACCTTGAAAGTGTCTTGAGTTCTTTACGAACTGCCTTGTACTCTTCTTGAAGTCTTGCATTCTTGAGTCATGTCTTGTGAGCAATACTTGCAGTCAAGGTTGATCTTTGTACTTGTGAGCTTTGCTTGTTGTGAGCTTTACTTGTTCATGAATGTTGATCTTTGAGAGAGCTTCACTTATACAAGTTATATAACAGTGATTTTGGCACCACAAATTTGACAACCAACAGGGATATAAACTATAGCACTTACAATAACCTATAACCAAAACCTAAACCATAACCTAAACATAAACCAACCTAAATCAAAACCAAAGCATAAAACCTAAACCCAAACCCATTCTCAAATCTCAAAACCTATAACCTAAACCAAAACCAAAACCTATAACCTAAACCTAAACCCATTCTCAAATCCCAAAACCTACAAACTAAACCTAAACCTCAACCTAAACTACAACCAAAACCTATAACGTAAACCAAAACCAAAACCTATAACCTAAACCCGAACACATTCTCAAATACCAAAACCTATAACCTAAACTAAAACCAAAACCAACAACCTAAACCCGAGCCCATTCTCAAATCCAAAAACCAAAACCTTAACAAAAACCTATAACCTAAACCAAACCAAAAACCTATAACCTAAACCCGAAACCTTTCTCAAAATCCAAAACCTAAACCTTAACCAAAACCTATAACCTAAACCAAAACCAAAACCTATAACCTAAACCCGAACCCATTCTCAAATCCCAAAACCTATAAACTAAACCTAAACCTAAACCTAAACTAAAACCTCAGAACCTAAAACCAAAACCAAAACCTATAACCTAAACCCGAACCCATTCTCAAATCCCAAAACCTATAACCTAAACCTAAACCTAAACTAAAACCTATAACCTAAACCAAAAGCAAAACCTATAACCTAAACCCAAACCCATTCTCAAATCCCAAAACCTAGAACCTAAACCAAAACCAAAACCTATAACCTAAACCCGAACCCATTCTTAAATCGAAAAACCTAAACCTTAACCAAAATCTATAGCCTAAACCAAAACCAAAACATATAACCTAAACCCGAACCCATTCTCAAATCCAAAGCTCGTACCTAAACCTAAACCTTAACTTAAACCAAAACCAAAACCTATAACCAAACCAAAACCTATAACCTAAACCCGAACCTATTCTCAAATCCCAAAACCTATAACCTAAACCCGAACCCATTCTCAAATCCAAAAACCTATAACCTATACCAAAACCTATAACCTAAACCAAAACCAAAACCTATAACCTAAACCCGAACCCATTCTTAAATCCCAAAACCTATAATCTAAATCAAAACCTTAACCAATACCCTAAACCCGAACCCATTCTCAAATTCAAAAACCTAAACCTTAACCAAAACCTATAACCTAAACCAAAAATAAAAGCTATAACCTAAACCCGAAGCTATTCTTAAATTTAAAAACCTAAACCAAAACCTATAACTTAAACTAAAACCTATAACATAAAACCTAAACCAATACTTATAACATAAAACTATTCCCAAATTCTAAAACCTACATCCTAAACCTAACCTTTCTCTAAACCTATAACCTAAACCATAACACATTCTCAAATCTAAAAACCTATAACCTAAACCTAAACCAAAATCATAACCTATAACCTAAACCCGAACCCATTCACAAATCCCAAAACCTATAACCTAAACCAAAACCATAACCATAACCTAAACCAAAACCTATAACCTAAACCAAAACCAAAACCTATAACCTAAACCCGAACCCATTCTCAAATCCTAAAACCTATAAGCTAAACCATAAACAAAACCTATAACCTAAACCCGAACCCATTCTCAAATCCAAAAACCTAAACCTTAAGCAAAACCTATAACCTAAACCAAAACCAAAAACTATAACCTAAACCCGAACCCATTCTCAAATCTTTAAACCTATAACTTAAACCTAAACCTTAACCTAAACATAAACCAACCTAAACCAAACCTAAAGCCTATAACCTAAACCCGAACCCATTCTCAAATCCCAAAACCTATAACCTAAACCAAAACCAAAACCTATAACCTAAACCCGAACCCATTCTCAACTCCCAAAACCTATAACCTAAACCTAAACCATAAACTAAACCAAAATCAAAACCTATAACCTAAACCAAAACCAAAACCTATAACCTAAACCCGAACCCATTCTCCAATCATAAAACCTATAACCTAAACTAAAACTAAAACCAACAACCTAAACCCGAACCCATTCTCAAATCCAAAAACCTAAACCTAAACAAAGACCTATAACCTAAACCAAAACCAAAACCTATAACCTAAATCCGAAACACTTCTCAAATCCAAAAACCTAAACCTTAACCAAAACCTATAACCTAAACCCGAACCCATTCTCAAAACGCAAAACCTATAAACTAAACCTAAACCTAAACCAAAACTCAAATTAAAACCAAAAATAGAACCTATAACCTAAACCCGAACCCATTCTAAAATCCAAAAACCTATAACATAATCCTAAACCTTAACGTAAACCAAAACTAAAACCTATAACCTAAACCAAAACCAAAACCTATAACGTAAACCCGAACCCATTCTCAAATCACAAAACCTATAACCTAAACCTAAACCAAAACCTACAACCTAAACCCGAACCCATTCTCATAATAAAAAACCTAAACCTAAACCAAAACCTATAACCAAAACCAAAACCAATAACCTAAACCCGAACCCATTCTCAAATCCAAAACCTATAACCTAAACCAAAGGATAAAAGCTATAACCTAAAGCCGAACCCCTTCTCAAATCCAAAAACCTAAACGTTAACGAAAACCTATAACCTAAACCAAAACCAAAACTAATAACCTAAAACCGAACCCATTCACAAATCTCAAAACCTATAACCTAAACCTAAACCTAAACAAAAACCTATAACCAAAACCAAAACCCGAATCCATTCTCAAATCCCAAAACCTATAACCAAAACCAAAACCATAACCTATAACATAAACCCGAACCCATTCTCAAAACCAAAAACCTAAACCTTAACAAAACCCAAACCATAACCGAAACCCGAACCCATTTTCAAATCCCAAAACCTATAACCTAAACCGAACCTTAATCTATAACCTAAACCCGAACCCATTCTCAAATCCAAAAACCTAAACCTTAACCAAACGTATAACCTAAACCAAAACTAAAACCTAAAACCTAAACCCGAACCCATTCTCTAATCCCAAAACCTATAACTTAAACCTAAACCAAAATCTATAACCTAAACCAAAACTAAAACCTATAACCAAAACCCGAACCCATTCTCAATTCTAAAAACCTAAACCTTAACCAAAACCTACAACCTTAACCTTAACCAAAACCTATAACCTAAATCCGAACCCATTCTCAAATATAAAACATTAAACTTAACCAAAACCTATAACCTAAACCAAAACCAAAACCAAAACCTATAACCTAAACCCAAACCCATTCTCAAATCCTAAAACCTATAACCTAAACCTAAACCTAAACCTAAACCTAAATGAAAACCTAAAACCGAAACCAAAACCAAAACATATAACCTAAACCCGAACCCATTCTCAAATCTAAAAACCTAAACCTTAACCAAAACCTATAACCTAAACCTAAACAAAACCAATTACCAAAACCAAAACCTATAACCTAGACCCGAATCCATTCTCAAATCCCAAAACCCATAGCCTATAACAAAACCATAACCTATAACCTAAACCCAAACCCATTCTCAAATCAAAAACCTAAACCTTAACCAAAACCTATAACCTAAACCAATACCAAAACCTATAACCTAAACCAATACCAAAACCTATAACCTAAACCCGAACCCATTCTCAAATCCCAAAACCTATAACCTAAACCTAAACCTTAACCTAAACCTAAACCAAAACCTATAACCAAAACCAAACCAATAACCTAAACCCGAACCCATTCTCGGATCCAAAACCTATAACCTAAACCAAAAGAAAAAAGCTATAACCTAAAGCCGAACCCATTCTCAAATCCAAAAACCTAAACCTTAACCAAAACTTATAACCTAAACCAAAACCAAAACCTATAACCTAAACCCAAACCCATTCTCAAATCTCAAAACCTATAACCTAAACCTAAACCTAAACAAAAACTATAACCAAAACCAAAACCTATAACCTAGACCCAAATCCATTCTCAAATCCCAAAACCTATAACTAAACCAAAACCATAACCTATAACCTAAACCCGAACCCATTCTCAAATCTAAAAACTAAACCTTAACCAAAACCTATAACCTAAACCAAAACCCAAACCTATAACCAAAACCCGAACTGTAACATCCCGAAAATCGGGGGTCGAGCATAAACTCAACTCTCGAGTTCCAGAACATCACTTTTGCAGCAAAATGAATGATGATTGAATGTTGGCTGTATTTGTGCAATGAACATGAGTGAGATTAAGCCAAAACAGCATATCATACTCCAAAGACAATTAAATTACAAGCGGAAGACTGTGATAGATAAATAACATATAAAAACTGTGGTGAGTCTCCAGAGTGTGATAAAGTTACCAGGTTAAATAATTACAGTATAATTCTAAAATATACCTAATGTGAGAAAGTGTAATGTCTTCTATCCCAAGTACCATAGCCCCGTCAATACATTACCAGGTCTTCATAGACCTTCCAGAGAGATACAGATAGGAGAACTCCTCCTCATCATCATAGAAATAGTCCGGCTTTGCTTCATAAGCATCGCCATCACTTGAAACTCAACAAATCTGGTTGGTGTGTATAACACCGTCCCGTAACGTGGGAGTGAGTGATCAACTCAGCGGAACAGTAAAGCATAGGTTAACATGTTATCAATTCAGTCAAGCAGTAATAATAAAGCAGTAAAATCAAACACTCCTAACTACTCTTATTAATATAAGTATGAATGTTGTCATGATATATGCCCTCACCACACCCTCCCTCGTGCGACACCATCTCATGTTCGCAGCATGCTTTCATCCCTCAGTGCTCCACATCTTTTAGGCACATGCAATGCATGATGAGCATGATTACCGAGTATTTATTAGTCCATTTCAAACAGCAGGATTGGGAAACTAAGGTACCTCCCTTGTATCATTCCTAAACATGATCCATTTTAGGGTCGTCAGTCCTAGTTAATCTCAGACGATGGTGTGTTTTTCTAGGTCACTGCAAAGGTTGCCAGGGCTGTTACGCACAAAGGTTATACCACTCCCCCATCACCTCTTAAATGATTCATCACTATACAGAAATAGGCCTAGTCCATACTCTCTACACTGCGGTAAAACTCATCGCCTCACCGTAAATTCAGAGTATGCTCGAGGTCACTATAAAGGGCTGCCAGGGCTGTTGCTCGCATTCGTTGCACCACTCCCCCATCACCTTATCAATGTAGGCCGACAACACAAATATAGTGTCCCATACCACCATAATTGGCTCACGAGTCTGGTTTCTTACTGGTCACTATGGGGAGGCACGTGGCCCCAGCGTAGGCCGACAGCTCGACCACGGTGTCCCATACCACCATGCCTGGCTCATGAGTCTTAGCGGATCGAGGTACCATGGTTAAAAGGGATTTCACTGGTAAGTTTGGTACCCTAGGTTCAAGCAGTAGCGACCAAACATGGTGAACATACATTAGACACATCGGGTTACTTGACGAGCCTGACTAGCTCGAGCGCATAATCAATTGGACAACATGAAGTGCATAAGCACTTCGCGTGGCCTAACCACTGTCGCCAACTGATGTACGACTCGGGATCATCAAACACATCTTACGTGGTGACATGAATCTCAACTACGATCTCAAGTCTGGTACCGATTGTCTGGACTATAGACATAGTCCCAAACTCAATCAATCCTTATTCGTAGCATGTGGAGTAAAGCATGATAAATAAAGTAATTCAAGCATGTTAGTAAGCATGTCATAAAGTATGTTATAAAGCATGTTATAAAGCACTACATAAATAGGAATACAAACACATATATTACACAAGTAAGCGGTTTAAGTAAGCAACATCATCGAGGAAATCATACATGTCTCTAAGGTAGTTGAGAATCTCATCTCAACACCCTCCTAAGGCATTAACATCCAAACACTTACTCTCTCAAGCATTTTCACAAACACTTAGCATACACTATTTCAACATACTTAGTGTATGTTAGCAAACATGTATTAGGGTGAGTCCTTCTGCCAAGCAAGTATTTTACGCATATATAATATATTTATACAACAAATAATCATGGCAAACACATCTCAAAAATATATACGTATATGGTACTTTCTACAATATAATATTTCTACATACATAGTGTATATTAGCAAAACATGCATTAGGACGAATCCTTTCGCCAAATAAGTATTTTATCCATATATCGTACATTCAAACAATAAATAATCATGTCAAACACATTTCCAAAAAATATACGTATACAGTATTTTCTACGAATACCTATAATATGTAAAATTCCATATTCTACAACTTTAATCGAAACAGAAAACGGAAAGCACTTTGTACATATGCAATTGCATGCAGATCATGAATCTATCATTATCTGACATTGAAAGCGTTGAAAACCATAACCTATACACCTAAAGTCCGCACCTTTTGTCGTAGAATCGTAACGGAGTCAGTAGATTTGCTAAGGCTTTGTATACGGCGATTCGACAACTTATATGATGAAATAGGTTAGCTATTTCATAACCTACAACTCTTAAAACCCTAAATCAGTTTAGGGTTAGGTTTTCTTACCTAGAAATGGAGCTGGAATCACTGGGAAAGCAATTGGAACGAAGCGGTTAGGCATGGATAACAGCAGGGAAGCACGACAGGAAGACTCTCCCACATCTCCCACACTTTCTCTCTTTTCTCTCCTCTCAAATCCAAATTCGTATGGCTGAAATGGGAGAGGGTTTAAGGTCCTTATATAGCCTAAAAAGTCACCGAATTAGACTTAAGGTCAATGTATACTTGGGTTTTGTCCAAAGGGCATCTGTTTTATCTCAACGGAGCATTTTCGGAGCCCCCCCGTGAGCCAAAGGTCAGACTTAAGATCACTGACTATAGATCTAGGTTTCATTAAGTTTTCGTTCCAGTAGGGTTCTCAGATCACGCGTGGCGGACCAGTTTCAGTTCAACGGTCAGCGGATCTCGATCGGAGATTCCGAGTACATGTAAATGTTTATGAAATTTTTCCTGATCTGAGGGTGTATTTGGGTCAGATTCTGATGGTCTGGTTGCTTAATACTGATCCACAAGTGACGAGTCTCAGATTACTATTTAAGATATTTATTTTGTAAAGAAACAAGTGTTCTCACACTCTCTCGCTCCATACTCAAGCGAACAGCCGTGGGACACTATCTGGTTTTGATTTCTGATATGGTTGTCAAGCCCAGCGAGGCGGTCCTAAGTCCTTAACCTTGAATTATTCAGACTCCCGATGTGCGGTCTAGAACTGATACGGAGTTTCGAGATGCTCCCGAGAGCAGCCGGGTATTGAGATTGATCCTAGATTTTAGGGTAACCTAGCGTCAATGATTCTACAAGTTTTGGGTCTTGCAGATCGTATTTAAAGTGGATCAAACGGATTTCGTAGCTAATCTAATTTAGCACTTGGTTAACTATGTTAAATTTCTAAAGGGTTTAATCCTAAGTGATTTCTTTCTGAGGTGGTACTTACTCCTTTGTAGTTTGTATATAAAGTGATCCAAGTTATACTACTTAGCTAGTTTAAGATAGTGTCTAGGGTGAAAGTACTTAGGAAAATTGAAAGAACAAGGTGGTGAAGGATTGGATTTGTGAAGGAAATGGGTTCAGAAGTGATTTTAGACTGTAGGATTCAGTTCTGACAAGTTAATAAGGTGTTAGGAGCGGCCCATTACCTAAAGACATCTAATTCTAGGTTGGCGAAAATCCAGGCTGTTACATGAACCCATTCTCAAATCCTAAAACCTATAACGTAATCCTAAACCTTAACCTATAACCTAAACCCGAACCCATTCTCAAATCCAAAAACCTAAACCTTAACCAAACGTATAACCTAAACCAAAACCAAAACCTAAAACCTAAACCCGAACCCATTCTCTAATGCCAAAACCTATAACCTAAACCTAAACCAAAACTATAACCTAAACCAAAACCAAAAACTATAACCAAAACCCGAACCCATTCTCAAATCCAAAACCTAAACCTTAACCAAAACCTATAACCTTAACCAAAACCAAAACATACAACCTAAATCCGAACCCATTCTCAAATATAAAAACATAACCAAAACCTATAACCTAAACCAAAACCAAAACTAAAACCTATAACCTAAACCCAAACCCATTCTCAAATCCTAAAACCTATAACCTAAACCAAAACCAAAACTAAAACCTATAACCTAAACCTTAACCCATTCTCAAATCCCAAAACCTATAATCGATACTAAACCTTAACCTATAACCTAAACCCGAACCCATTCTCAAATCCAAAACCTAAACCTTAATCAAAACCTAGAACCTAAACCAAAACCAAAACCTATAACCTAAACCTAAACCAAAACCTACCACCTAAACCCAAACCCATTCTCAAATCCAAAACCTATAACCTAAACCTAAACCTAAACCTTAACCTAAAACTAAACCAAAACCTATAACCTAAACCCGAACCCATAATAAAATCCCAAAACCTATCGCCTAAACTAAAACCAAAACCTATAACCTAAACCCGAACCCATTCTCAAATCCCAAAACCTATAACCCAAACCTAAACCTTAACCTAAACCTAAACCAAAACCCATAATCAAAAGCAAAACATATAACATAAACCCGAACCCAATCTCAAATCCGAAAACCTATAACTAAACCAAAACCAAAACCTATAACCAAAACCCGAACCCATTCTCAAATCTAAGAGCGTAAACCTTAACCAAAATCTATAACCTGAACCAAAACCAAAACCTATAACCTAAACCAGAACCCATTGTCAAATCTCAAAACCTATTACCTAAACCTAAACCTTAACCTATAACCCAAACCCGAACACATTCTCAAATCCAAAAAGGGGGGTAGATTATAACATCCCGGATTTTTGCTAACCTGGAATTAGACGTGCTTAGGCAATGGGTCGATCCTAACACCTTATTAACTTGTCAGAACTCAATCCCAAAGTCTACAACCACATTTGAACCCATTTCCTTCACAAATCCCACCCTTCACCACCTTGATCTTTCAATTTTTCTAAGTACCTTCACCCTAGACACTATCTTAAACTAGCTAAGTAGTATAACTTGGATCACTTTATTTACAAACTACAAAGGACTAAGTACCACCTCAGACAGAAATCTTATAGGATTAAATCCTTTAGAAATTTGACAAAGTTAACTAAGTGCTAAACTAGATTAGCTACGAAATCCACTTGATCCACTTTAAATACGATCTGTAAGATCCAAAACTTGTAGAATCATTGACGCTAGGTTACCCTAAAATCTAGGATCAATCTCATTACCAGGCTGCTCTCGAGAGCATCTCGAAACTCCGTATCAGATCTGGACCGCACGTCGGAAGTCCGATTAATACCAAGTTAAGGAATTAGGACTGCCTCGCTGGGCTTGACAAATATCTCAGAAATCAAACCCAGATAGTGTTCCAGTGTTGTTTGCTTGAGTCCGGAGCGAGGAGTGTGAAAACACTGGTTTTTCTTTAGAAATAAATATCTTAAATAGTAATCTGAGACTTGTCACTTGCGGATCAGTATTAGGCAACCAGACCGTCAGAATCTGACCCAAATACACCCTCGAATCAGGAAAAATTTCATAAACATATCCATGTACTCGGAATCTCCGATCAAGATCCACCGACCGTTGAACTGAAATTGGTTCACCACGCGTGATTTAGAAACCCGACTGGAATGAAAACTTAACTAAACCTAGATCTAGAGTTTGTGAGCTTAAGTCTGACCTTTGGCTCAAGGGGGCCACCAGAAGTCCTCCGTTAAGCTGAAAAGTGCCCGCTTTGGTTATAACCCAAGTATACCTTGACCTTAAGTCTATTTTGCAGAGTTTTTAGACTATATAAGGACCTTAGAACCCTCTCTCTCACAGCCATATGAATTTGAGATTTGAGAGAGAGAAAGTGTGGGAAATGTGGGAGAGACTTCCTGCCCTTCTTCCCTACTGCTATCCATGCTCCACCACTCCGTTCTAATCACTTTCCCAGCGATTTCAGCTCCGTTTCTAGGTAAGAAACCCTAACCCTAATCTGATTTGTGGTGTTGATAGTTGTAAGTTATGAAATAGCTAACCTATTTCATTCTATAGGTTGCTAAACTGTCGTATACGGAAGCTTAACAAACCTATCGACTCCATTACGATTCTACGACAAAATGTGCGGACTTTAGGTGTATAGGTTATGGTTTTCAACGCTTTCAATGTCAGTTAATGATAGATTCATGATCTGCATGCAATTGCACATGTACAAAGTGCTATCTGTTTTCCGTTTCGATTAAAGATGAAGATTATGAAATTTTACATACTCTAGGATTTGTAGAAAATACCGTATATGTATAAATTTTGAAAATGTGTTTGCCATGATTAGTTGTTGTGTAAATATATTATATATGCGTAAAATGCTTGCTTGGCGAAAAGACTCGCCCTAATACATGTTTTGCTAATATACACTGTATATGTTGTAATAGTGTATTCTAAGTGTTTGTGAAAATGCTTGTGAGAGTAAGTGTTTGAATGATGGTGCCTTAAGTAGGTATTGAGATGGGATTCTCAACTATCTTAGAGATGTGTATGATTTCCTCCATGCAGTTATTTACTTTAACCGCTTACTTATGAAATATGTGTGTTTGTATTCCTGTTTATAACATACTTTATAACATGCTTTATAACATACTTCATAACATGCTCAATTGATTGTTTGATTTTATCTGTGTAATGCATATGTTTAATTTCATGTTTACATTGTTTGATCCATCATGGGTGATGGGGGAGTGGTGTAACGAGTGCGTGCAACAGCCCTGGCAGCCCTAAACGGATAATACCAGACTTTAAATGTATGATTTGAATCTTGATCTGTTACTGCTTTACCTATCTGCAATTGAATGTGATTAGGGCTATTGTATAGTCCAGGCAGTTGGTAATGGGATCGAATTCGTGGTTGAGATTCATTCGCCACATAGGACGTGTTTGACGAACCCGAGTCGTGCGTTGCTTGTCGGCAGTGGTTAGGTCACACGAAGTGCTTATGTACTTCTTGTCGTACAACTTAACGGGCGCTCGTGCTAGTCGAGCTCGTCAAGTAACCCGATCTATCTAATGTATGTTCACCATGTTTGGACACTATTGCTTGAACCTAGGGTACCAAACTTACCAGTGGAAATCCCGTTAACCATGGTACCCCGATCCGCTAAGACTCATGAGCCGGGCATGGTGGTATGGGACATCGTGGTTGAGCTGTTGGCCTACGCTGGAGCCACATGCCTCCCCGTAGTGACCAGTGAGCAACCAGACTCGTGAACCGAATACAGTGGTATGAGATACTGTATTCGAGTTGTCGACATCTACGGCGAAAGCCGAATACGGTGAGACCTGTATTCGTGCTGACGGGTGACGAGTCCTCCGTAATGTCTTCGAGTATACTCTGAAGTCTGTGATTGGTGATGAGCCCCTCGCAGCAACTAGAGCATGAGTTGAGCCGAGTACAGTGAGACCTGTATTCGAACTAACGGCCAGCTATTGAGCCAAGTACAGTGAGACCTGTATTCAAGCTGATGGCCAGCAATTAAGTTGCATATGGTGAGATCTGTGTCCGTGCTGACGGGTGATGAACCCTTTGCGATGCCTTCGCGATGCCTCTCGAACCATAATATCGTATGAGATTATCTAAGTTTGACGACCCTAGAATGGATCATGTTTGGGAATGATACAAGGGAGGTACCTTAGTTTCCCAATAATGCCGTTTGAAATGGACTAATAATAACTCAGTAATCATGCTCATCATGCATTGCATGTGCCTGGAAGATGTGGAGCACTGAGGGATGAAAGCATGCCACGAAGTAAGATGGTGTTGCATGAGAGTGGTTTGGCAAGGGCATCCATCATGACTGCATTCATACTTGTATTAATAAGAGTAGTTAAGAGTGTTTGATTGTACTGCTTGACTGTTTTGATAACATGTTAACCTATGCTTTATTATTCCACTGAGTTGATCACTCACTCTCACGTTACGGGACGATGTTGTACACACCAACCAGATTTGTTTAAGTTTCAGGTGATGGCGATGCTTATGAAGCAGAGCCGGACTACTACTATGATGTTGAGGAGGAGTTCTCCTACATGTTACTCTCTGATAAGTCTATGAAGACCTGGTATTGTATTGATAGGGTTATGGTATTTGGAATAGAAGACATTACACTTCCACAACTTGGTATAATTTAAAATTATACTTGTAATTCTTTAACCTGGTAATCCTTATCACACTTTGGAGACTCACCACAGTTTATATATTTTATCTATCTATCACAGTCTTTCGCTTGCAAATTTAACTATCTCTGGAGTATGATATGTTGTTTTGGCTTAATCTCACTCATGTTCACTACTCTAATACAGTCAGTATTCAATCACCATTCATTTTATTGCATAAGTGATGCGTTGGAACTCGGGAGTTGAGTTTATGCTCGACCCCCAATTTTCAAGGTGTTACAAGATGGTATCAGAGCATGATTTGGATTAAATTGGACCTGGGTTATGGTCACACGACACACTCTAACACACTCTGACTTAGGAGGGAGCGACGGGATGTAGAAATAGACTTAGGTTCTCCAATTTCGCCAAATAACACATTTGGATGAAATCAATTGTAGAGATTGGACCCGTAGGCCTCGATGATTGCATGAAATGATCCCAGAACACTTCTAGACTGTCAAACGACGAGTCTAGATCACAATCCACCTCATCCCAACCGTTGAAAATCGGTAGAATACGGGATAAACGTGATGAGGATAACTACTCCGAATCCTCGGAGCTTCTCTAGACTCCTCACAGAGACTTCTCGAATCTGCGAGAAAAGAAAGCAGAAAATAGAAATAAATTCTAATAAATTCAAAATTGATTAATGAATGACAAAAAAAAATGAGCTCACAACCCTTTAAATGGGGATACCAAGTAATGGGAAAGAAATCAGAAACAAACTACAACTAAAACTCCTAAAGCCCAACGGATGATGAGTGATCAAACTAAAACTACTATTTATAGTAAGGATGTAATTGAAACAGGGAAACGACCATCGATCCAAGTTTTTTTTGCAATTCCAGGCTGTGCAACCCAGCATAGCTGGGTTGGTTGACTTCATTAGCTCGTTCTACCCCAAAATCATATATTTTACGTTAGAAACTCATTCCAGATTACAAGATACGTCCAATTTGACCCGAAACGACTCGAAACAGAGTCGGGGGCCACATGGGTCAATCCGGAGGGGAACCAAGTGGAGAACATCGCCCTACCGAAGAGGGACCACGGCTGGTCCAGTGGACCGCGACTGAACCGCGGTCACCGCGGTCGACCGTGGTCAGGTTGGGCCAGTGCTGGTCATGGTCGGCCCGACCCCTGGGCTCGTGTGGTGCATGCGAAATTGCCGGGGGACCCCTATTTCACGTCATTTTGCCCCTCTCTCTCTCAAACGCCCCTCCAAGCCCCCTTTTCTCTTTACGGTTGCTATTTTCTCTCTCAAACCTCTCCCAATCGTCCAATCCCTCATTTCGGGCACAACTCACCCATATCCATTGTTCACAGCAGCACCTACCCTCTACCCTTTCCGTTTTCTCTCATTTGAGCTCCTACACTCCCCATTTGAAGTTCAAATTCGTGTAAGCTCTCTAACCCATCCATTTTCTTCCCTTTCCTTCTTCAAACCCAGTCCTTTGGGCCTCTACAATCCCTTTTAAGGCTCAAGTCTGTGGAGAACCAAAAACTCCAGCCCCCGTTTCCCCTTATCCTCATTTTTCATGGCTCTATCCGAGCTTGTACGATCATTTTCTTGGATGCCTAATCATCCATACAGTTGTCTTGTAGTTTGCATGAGTTACGATCTTTGGATGTTTGTGTTTTCATGTTGATGGGTATAGTAGTTGGTAGAATGTTTTAGATGTTTGAGGATGTCTAGGGCCCGTTCGACCAATTGCATTAGGTGAGTTAGGTGGATAGAATTGTATAAGTAACAGTAAATGTATGTGTAAGGTATGGCCCCTAGATTGGGTGTATCTTATGTTTTCCAATGCCATGTTTGGAATGTATGTAATGAAAAGTATATCCCGGGTTTTCCTATTACACTTAAAAATTTCTCATCCTAGGATTTGGAACTCCCATCTCACGCTTTCCCACACCAGGCTCATTTTCCAAAGCCTATACTATTAAAATTAATCCCCACCCACCCTCCTACCAACCATGCCACTCCCAATCCCTAGGAGGGATTAGTAATACAGTCCCATTTAATGCAACTTAAGACCACTGGCCAAATAGGCCCATGGAGTTTTGGACCTAGAATGGTAATCCTAGATTTCGAAAGACCTAAATGTATGAGAAATCCAACAATTTATAATGTGAACCTTAGGACCCTCTTAGTTGGAATGAGCATATGTGAATGCTTGAGCGTAGTTAAATTTAAGTCCGTACAACTCAGTTTCAATTAGACAACTTTAACCCTAAGTGATAAAACCCTTCCTTGAATTAGAAATGGTATGAAATCATCTAGCGTATGAGCATAGACTTTGGACTACTCCTAAATTAAGACTAGACTACTGGTTACATTAGAGAAGGTCAGAGACCAATAGATGTAGTTAGGTCAAATCAATACACCTCTTTGATCTGGGTGGCGCAGCGGAAGTGTGGTGAACCCTACCCCATTGGCCCAGGATCGAAACTGTGCTCCTTGAATACGAACATAATAGAAGCCCTATAAAGTTCTACTATGAGAAACTATTTAAGGATGATCTAGTAAGATTTGTTTCAGCATTTCCTTGGACATAGATAATAACAAGGACCCTCTTAGACTAAGACCTAAAGGGCAACCTTAAAAATAGATAATTTGAACCTTTCAATGATGGACATTCCCTACGTTTTTAGAGTGATTGGACTATGGAGTTACTGAAATATACAACTGCGAAGCATTCGCGACTTGACCCAATTCTCAATCCTGGGCGACTGCCAACAGACTCACTGCTTAGCCGAGCAGAAGACCAGGATCCATCAGGATTAGGAAGGGATACGATGAGCCTTCTACCCTGGCAAGGTAGATGATCAATGTATCGGGATCAAGCTCACTACAATCGTCTCTCCGTGCTGGTCAAACAATGAAAATAACTATCTTACTCTAAATAAGTGGGAATTATCGTCAAGACTCCAAATAGGTAAAGAAATAAATTGTAGCAGACCATCGGGGTATGAGAAATGGATAAAGAAATAGTTTTAAGGGGGGTAGCAAAAATAAACCAGACTAGTATATACCCTACCACGCGTAGAAACTCAAAATCAATAAAACTTAGGCTAAAGAAATAATTAAATCTTTCCTTATTACTCTTAGGTAATTTCAAGGACGAAATTATGTTTTAAGGGGGGTAGATTGTAACATCCCAAATTTTTGCCAACCTGGAATTAGACGTGCTTAGGCAATGGGTCGATCCTAACACCTTATTAACTTGTCAGAACTCAATCCCAAAGTCTACAACCACATTTGAACCCATTTCCTTCACAAATCCCACCCTTTACCACCTTGATCTTTCAATTTTTCTAAGTACCTTCACCCTAGACACTATCTTAAACTAGCTAAGTAGTATAACTTGGATCACTTTATATACAAACTACAAAGGACTAAGTACCACCTCAGACAGAAATCTTATAGGATTAAATCCTTTAGAAATTTGACAAAGTTAACTAAGTGCTAAACTAGATTAGCTACGAAATCCACTTGATCCACTTTAAATACGATCTGCAAGACCCAAAACTTGTAGAATCATTGACGCTAGGTTACCCTAAAATCTAGGATCAATCTCATTACCCGGCTGCTCTCGGGATCATCTCGAAACTCCATATCAGATCTGGACCGCACGTCGGAAGTCTGATTAATACCAAGTTAAGGAACGCCTCGCTGGGCTTGACAACCATCTCGGAAATCAAATCCAGATAGTGTTCCAGTGCTGTTCGCTTGAGTCCGGAGCGTGGAGTGTGAAAACACTGGGTTTTCTTTAGAAATAAATATCTCAAATAGTAATCTGAGACTTGTCGCTTGCGGATCAGTATTAATCAACCAAACCATCAGAATCTGACCCAAATATACCCTCGGATCAGGAAAAATTTCATAAACATATCCATGCACTCGGAATCTCCGATCGAGATCCACTGACCGTTGAACTGAAACTGGTTCGCCACGCGTGATCTGTAAACCTGACTGGAATGAAAACTTAACTAAACCTAGATCTAGAGTTTGTGAGCTTAAGTCCGACCTTTGGCTCAAGGGGGGCCGCCAGAAGTCCTCCATTGAGCTGAAAAGTGCCCGCTTTGGTTATAACCCAAGTATACCTTAACCTTAAGTCTATTTTAGAGGGTTTTTAGACTATATAAGGACCTTAGAACCCTCTCTCTCACAGCCATACGAATTGGAGATTCGAGAGAGAGAAAGTGTGGAAGATGTGGGAGAGACTTCCTATCCTTCTTCCCTGCTGCTATCCATGCTCCACTCCGTTCTAATCACTTTCCCGGCGATTCCAGCTCCGTTTCTAGCTAAGAAACCCTAACCCTGATCTGATTTGGGGTGTTGATAGTTGTAAGTTATGAAATAGCTAACCTATTTCATTCTACAGGTTGTCAAACTGCCGTATACGGAAGTTTAGCAAACCTATCGACTCCGTTACAATTCTACGACAAAAGGTGCAGACTTTAGGTGTATAGGTTATAGTTTTCAATGCTTTCAATGTCAGTTAATGATAGATTCATGATCTGCATGCAATTGCACATGTACAAAGTACTGTCTGTTTTCCGTTTCGATTAAAGATGAAGATTATGGAATTTTACATACTCTAGGTATTTGTAGAAAATACCGTATACGTATAAATTTTGAAAATGTGTTTGCCATGATTAGTTGCTGTATAAATATATTATATATGCGTAAAATTCTTGCTTGGTGAAAAGACTCGCCCTAATACATGTTTTGCTAATATACACTATGTATGTTGTAATAGTGTATTCTAAATGTTTGTGAAAATGCTTGTGAGAGTAAGTGTTTGAATGATGGTGCCTTAAGTAGGTGTTGAGATGGGATTCTCAACTATCTTAGAGACGTGTATGATTTCCTCCATGCGGTTATTTACTTTAACTGCTTACTTATGAAATATGTGTGTTTGTATTCCTGTTTATAACATGCTTTATAACATGCTTCATAACATGCTCAACTGATTGTTTGATTTTATTTATGTAATGCATATGTTTAATTTCATGTTTACGTTGTTTGATCCATCATGGGTGATGGGGGAGTGGTGTAATGAGTGCGTGCAACAGCCCGGCAGCCCTAAACGGATAATACCAGACATTGATTGTATGATTTGAATCTTGATCTATTACTGCTTTACCTATCTGTAATTGAATGTGATTGGGGCTATTGTATAGTCCAGGTAGTCGGTAATGGGATCGAATTCGTGGTTGAGATTCATTCGCCACGTAGGACGTGTTTGACGAACCTGAGTCGTGCGTTGCTTGTCGGCAGTGGTTAAGCCACACGAAGTGATTATGCACTTCATGTCGTACAACTCAACGGGGGCTCGTGCTAGTCGAGCTCGTCAAGTAACCCAATCTGTCTAATATATGTTTACCATGTTTGGACGTTATTGCTTGAACTTAGGGTACCAAACTTACCAGTGGAAATCCCGTTAACCATGGTACCCCAGTCCGCTAAGACTCATGAGTCGGGCATGGTGGTATGGGACACCGTGGTCATGCTGTCGGCCTACGCTGGGGCCACGTGCCTCCCCGTAGTGAACAGTGAGCAACTAGACTCATGAGCCGAATACGGTGGTATGAGACATTGTATTCAAGCTGTTAACACCTGCGGCGAGAGCCGAATACGGTGCGACCTGTATTCGTGCTGACGGGCGATGAGTCCTCCGTAGTGTCTTTGAGTATACTCTAAAGTCAGTGATTGGCGATGAGCCCTTCGCAGCAACTAGAGCATGAGTTGAGCTGAGTACAGTGAGACCTGTATTCGAGCTAACGGCTAGCGATTGAGCCGAGTACGGTGAGACCTGTATTCGAGCTGACGGCCAGCAATTGAGCCGCATACGGTGAGATCTGTATCCGTGCTAACGAGTGACGAGCCCTTTGCGATGCCTTCGCGATGCCTCTCGAACCATAATATCGTATGGGATTATCTAGGTTTGACGACCCTAGAATGGATCATGTTTGGGAATGATACAAGGGAGGTACCTTAGTTTCCCAATACTGCTATTTGAAATGGACTAATAACAACTCGGTAATAATGCTCATCATGCATTGTATGTGCCTGGAAGATGTGGAGCACTGAGGGATGAAAGCATGCCACGAACATAAGATGGTGTTGCATGAGGGTGGCTTGGCAAGGGCATCCATCATGACTACATTCATACGTGCATTAATAAGAGTAGTTAGAAGTGTTTGATTGTACTACTTTATCATTACTACTTGACTGTTTTGATAACATATTAACCTATGCTTTATTGTTCCACTGAGTTGATCACTCACTCCCACGTTATGGGATGGTGTTATACACACCAACCAGATTTGTTTGAGTTTCAGATGATGGCGATGCTTATGAAGCAGAGCCAGACTACTACTATGATGTTGATGAGGAGTTCTCCTACATGCAACTCTCTGACAGGTCTATGAAGAACTGATATTGTATTGACGGGGCTATAGTATTTGGAATAGAAGACATTACACTTTCACAATTTGGTATAATTTAAAATTATACTTGTAATTCTTAAACCTGGTAATCCTAATCACACTCTGGAGACTCACCACAGTTTATATATTTTATCTATCTATCACAGTCTTCCGCTTACAAATTTAACTGTCTCTGGAGTATGATATGCTGTTTTGGCTTAATCTCACTCATGTTCACAACTCTAATATAGTCAACATTCAATCACCATTCATTTAGTTGCATAAGTGATGCGTTGGAACTCGGGAGTTGAGTTTATGCTCGACCCCCAATTTTCAGGGCGTTACAACCTAAACCTTACCCTTAACATGAACCAAAACCTATAACCTAACCCCAAACCCATTCTCAAATCCTAAAACCTATAACGTAAACCAAAATCAAAACGTATAACCAAAACCCGAACCCATTCTCAAATCCAAAAACCTAAACCTTAACCAAAACCTATAACCTAAACCAAAACCAAAACCTTTAACCTAAACCCGAACCCATTCTCAAATCCTAAAACCTATAACCTAAACGTAAACAAAACCAAAACCTATAATAAAACCTAAACCCCATTCTCAAAAAACCTAAAACCAAAACCAAAACCCGAACCCATTCTCTAATCCCAAAAAATAATCCTAAAACCTATAACCTAAACCAAAACCAAAACCTATAACCCAAACCCGAATCCATTCTCAACCAAAAAACCTAATCCTTAACCAAAACCTATAACCAAAACCAAAACCCAAACCTATAACCTAAACCCGAACCCATTCTAAATCCTTAAACCCATAACCTAATCCCAAAATCCCTTAAATAAAACCTATAACCTATAACCTAAACCCGAACCCATTCTCAAATCCAAAAACCTAAACCTTAACCAAAAACTATAACCTAAACCAAAACCAAAACCTATAACCATAAACCCGAACCCATTCCCTAATCCCAAAACCTTGAACCTAAACCTAAACCAAAACCTATAACCTAAACCAAAGCCAAAACTTATAACCTAAACACGAACCCATTCTCAAATCCCAAAACCAATAACCTACACCAAAATGAAAACCTATAACCTAAACCCGAACCCATAGTCAATTCCAAAACCTATACCTTAACCAAAACTTATAACCTAAACCAAAACCAAAACCTATAACTTAAACTCGAACCCATTCTCAAATCCTTAAACCTATAACCTAAACCAAAACCAAAATCTATAACCTAAACCCGAACCCATTCTCAAATCCCAAAACCTATAACCTAAACCAAAACAAAAACTATAACCAAAACCCGAACCCATTCTCAAATCCAAAAACCTAAACCTTAACCAAAACCTATAACCTAAACCAAAACCAAAACCTAAAACCTAAACCCGAACCCATTCTCAAGTCCCCAAAACCTATAACCTATAACCTTCAAAAACCTCTGAATCCAAAACTAAAACCTAAACCAAAACCTATAACCAAAACCAAAACCTATAACATAAACCCGAACCCATTCTCAAATCCCAAAACCTATAACCTAAACCAAAACCAAAACCATCAGCAAAACCCGGAACCTATAACACACCCGAACCCATTCTCAAATCCCAAAGCCTATATCCTAAACCTAAACCTTAACCTAAACCACCTAAACCAAAACCTATAAGCAAAACCAAAATCAAAACCTATAACCTAAACCCAAACCCATTCTCAAATCTAAAAACCTAAACCTTAACCAAAACCAAAACCTATAACCTAAACCCGAACCCATTTCAAATACCAAAACCTATAACTAAAACCTAAACCTTAACCAATAACCTAAACCCAAACCCATTCTCTAATCCAAAAATCTAAACCCTAACCAAAACCTATAACCTTAAACCAAAACCAAAACCTAGCCTAACCTAAACCCAAACCCATTCTCAAATCCCAAAACCAAATCCAAAAACCTAAACCTAAGGCCAAAACCTATAACCTAAACCTAAACCAAAACCTATAAACCTAAACCAAAACCTCATAAAAACCTATAACCTAAGCCTAACCCATTAATCAAACCTCCGAACCCATTCTCAAATCCCAAAACATTTAACCTAAAAAACCAAAACCAAACCAAAACCGAACCCATTCTCAAATCCAAAACCTGTAACCTAAACCAAATCCAAAACCTATAACCTAAACCCATTCCAAATCAAACAAAACCTTAATCCATTCTCAAATCCCAATGCAAAACCTAATCCTTAACCAAAACCTATAACCTAAACCTCAAAAAACCCAAACCTATAACCTAAACCCGAAACCATTCACAAATCCCAAAACCTATAACCTAAACCTAAACCGTCAAACCTATAACCCTAAACCTATTCGAACCCATTCTCAAATCCAAAACCTAAACATTAACCAAAAACTATAACCTAAACCAAAACCAAAACCAAAACCTATAACCTAAACCCGAACCCATTCTCTAATCCCAAAACTGAACCTAAACCAAAACTAAAACCTATAACCTAAACTAAAAACTAAAACCTATAACCTAAACATGAAACCATTCTCAAATCCCAATACCTATAACCTACACCAAAACGAAAACCTATAACCTAAACCCGAACCGATTGTCAATTCCAAAAACCTATACCTTAATAAAAACTTATAACCCAAAACCAAAACCTAAACCTAAAAAACCTATAACTTAAACCCGAACCCATTTCTCAAATCCTAAAACCTATAACTTAAACCTTAACCTATAACCTAAATCTAAACCAAAACCTATAACGTAAACCAAAAACAAAACAAAACCTATAACCTAAACCCGAACCCATTTTCAAATCTAAAAACCTAAACCTTAACCAAAATCTATAACCGAATCCCGAAAAGCAAAACCTATAACCTAAACCCGAACCAATTATCAAATCCCAAAACCTATAACCTAATCCTAAACCTTAACCTATAACCCCAAACCCGAACACATTCTCAAATCCAAAAACCTAAACCTTAACCAAAAAACCTATAACCTAAACCAAAACCAAAACCTATAACCAAAACCAAAACCCATTCTCAAATCACAAAACCTATAACCTAAACCTAAACCTAAACCTAATCTAAAACCAAAACTAACAACCTAAACCCGAACCCATAATCAAATCCCAAAACCTATAACCTAAACCAAAACCTATAACATTAACCCGAACCCATTCTCAAATCCGAAAAACTATAACCTAAACCTAAACCTTAAACCTAAACCAAAACCAAAACCTAAACCTAAACTCGAACCCATTCTCAAATCCCAAAACCTATAACCTAAACCAAAACCAAAACCTTTAAATAAAACCCGAACCCATTCTCAAATCCAAAAACGTAAACCTTAACCAAAACCTATAACCTAAACCAAAACCAAAACCTATAACCTAAACCCAAACCCATTCTCAAATCCCAAAACCTATAACCTAAACCTATACCTAAACCAAAACCTATAACCAAAACCAAAACCTAGAACCTAGACCCGAATCCATTCTCTAATCCCAAAACCAATAACCTAAACCAAAACCAAAAAAAACCTATAACCTAAATCCGAACCCATTCTCAAATCTAAAAATCTAATCCTTAACCAAAAACCTATAACCTAAACGAAAACTAAAACCTATAACCTAAACCCGAACCCATTCTCAAATACCAAAACCTATAACCTAAACCTAAACCTAAACCAAAACTTATAACTAAACCGTAACCTATAACTTAGACCCAAACCCATTCTCAAATATCAAAACCAATAACCTAAACCAAAACCAAAACCTATAACATAAACCCGAACCCATTCTCAAATCCAAAAACCTAATCCTTAACCAAAACCTATAACCAAAACCGAAAACCTATAACCTAAGCCCGATCCCATTCTCAAATACCAAAACATTTAACCTAAACTTAAACCTTAACTTATAACTTAAACCCGAACCCATTCTCAAATAACTGACAAAAAAACCTAAACCTTAACCAAAACCTATAACCTAAACCAAAACCAAAACCTATAACCTAAACCCGAACCCATTCTCTAATCCCAAAACCTATAACCTAAACCTAAACCAAAACTTATAACCTAAACCAAAACGAAAACCTAAAACCTAAACACGAACCTATTCTCAAATCCCAAAACCTATAACCTAAACCAAAATGAAAACCTATAACCTAAACCCGAACCCATTCTCAATTCCAAAACCTAAACCTTAACCAAAACCTATAACCTAAACCAAAACTAAAACCTAGAACTTAAACCCGAACCCATTCTCAAATCCTAAAACCTATAACCTAAACCTTATCCTTAACCTAAACCAAAACCAAAGCCTATAACCTAAACCCGAACCCATTCTCAAATACAAAAACCTAAACCAAAACCAAAACCTATAACCCAAACCTGAACCCATTCTCAAATCCCAAAACCTATAACCTAAACCTAAACTTTAACCTATAACCCAAACCCGAACGCATTCTCAAATCCAAAAACGTAAACCTTAATTAAAACCTATAACCTAAACCAAAACCAAAACCTATAACCTAAACCCAAGACCGTTCTCAAATCACAAAACCTATAAACTAAACCTAAACCTTAACCTAACCTTAAGAAACCAAAACCTATAAATTAAACCAAAACGAAAAATTGTAACCTAAACCCGGACACATTCTCAAATCCAAAAACCTATAACCTAAACCAAAACCAAAACCTATAACCTAAACTCGAACCCATTCTCAAATCTAAAACCTAAACCTTAACCAAAACTTATAACCTAAACCAAAACCAAAACTTATAACCTAAACCCAAGACCATTCTCAAATCACAAAACCTAAAACCTAAACCTAAACCTTAACCTAACCTTAAACCAAAACCTATAAACTAAACCAAAACAAAAACTTATAACCTAAACCCGGACACATTCTCAAATCCAAAAACCTATAACCTAAACCAAAACCAAAATCTATAACCTAAACCCGAACCCATCCTCAAATCCAAAACTTATAACCTAAACCCGAACCCATTCTGAAATACCAAAACATATAACCTAAACCTAAACCTTTACCTAAACCAAAACCAAAACCTATAACAACATCCCGAATTTTTGCCAACCTGGCATTAGACGTCCTTAGGCAATGGGTCGCTCCTAACACCTTATTAACTTGTCAGAACTCAATCCCACAGTCTAAAATCGCTTCTTAACCCATTTCCTTCACAAATCTCACCTTTCACCACCTCGTTCTTTAAATCCTTTTAAGTACTTTCACATTAGACACCAATCTTAAGGTTTAGGTGATGAAGAACAATACTTAAACTATAAATTGCTGTAATTAGTAAATACAGAAATAAAATGGGCTTTAAACCAATACCCTTATGGAATTTCACAAAATGAATAGGTTATTTAGAACATCCGCCTCTCCTGCCCTAGGATTTCCTTTTGTTGTAATTAGGGCATCCTTTAGTAAGCATTGATAACTTGAATCATTGTATGTGCCAACTACAAAGGCCCAAGTACCACCTTAGACAGAAATCTTACAGGACTAAATCCTTTAGAAATTAGACAAAGTTAACTAAGTGTTAAACTGAATTAGCTACGAAATCTGCACTAATCACTTTAAATACGATCTATAAGACCCAAAACTTGTAGAATCATTGATGTTAGGTTACCCTAAAATCTAGGATCAATTTCATTACCCAGTTGCTCTCGGGAGCACATCGAAACTCCGTATCAGATCTGGACTGCACGTCAGAAGTCCAATTAAAACGAAGTTAAGGAATTAGGACCGCCTTACTGGGCTTAACAACCATCTCAAAAATCAAATCCAGATAGTGTCCCAGCACTATTCGCTTGAGCTCGGAGAGGGGAGTGTGAGAAATGTGAAAATAATTCTAAATTAAATTTAAAATAAATAAATCTGAGACTTGTCACTTGTGGGTCAGTATTAAGCAACCTGACCGTCAGAATCAGGCCAAATTACACCCTTGGATCAAGGATATTTCCCCAAACATATCTATGTACTCGAAATCTCTGATCGAGATCCACTGACCATTGAACTGAAACTGGTCCGCCACGTGCGATCTGAAAACCCGACTGGAACAAACGTCAGCTGAATCTAGATCCAATATCTGTGAGCTTAAGTCCAACCTTTGGCTCAAGGGAGGCCGCTAGAAGTCCTTCGTTGAGCTGAAACGGACCCGCTTTGGTTATAACCTAAGTATACCTTGACCTGGAGTCTAATTTGGTGACTTTTTAGGCTATATAAGGACTTTAAACCCTCTCTCATTTCAGCCATACGAATTTGAGAAAAACCCTAGGAAAAGAGAGAGAAAGTGTGAGAGAAGTGGGAGGATCTCCCTGATGCTCTACCCTGCCGCTATGCAAGCACAACCACCCCTATCTAATCATTTTTTCGGCAATTTCGGCGTCATTTCTAGGTAATAAACTCTAACCCTAAAGTGATTTGGGGTTTTGATAGTTGTAGGTTATGAAATAGCTAACCTATTTCATTCTTTAGGCTACCAAACTGCCGAATACGAAAGCTTAGCAAACCTATCAGATTCGGTACGATTCTACGATAAAAGGTGCGGACTTTAGATATATAGGTTATGGTTTTCAATGCTTTCAATGTCAGATAATGATAGATTCATGATCTGCATGCAATTGCACATGTACAAAGTGCTGTTTGTTTTCCGTTTCGATTAAAGATGAAGAATATGGAATTTTACATACTCTAGGTATTTGTAGAAAGTATCGTATATGTATAAATTTTAGAAATGTGTTTGCCATGATTATTTGTTATATGAATATATTATATATGGGTAAAATACTTATTTGGCGAAAAGACTCACCCTAATACATGTTTTGCTAATATACACTATGTATGTTGAAATAGTGTATTCTAGAAAGTACTGTATACGTATAAATTTTGGAAATGTGTTTGCCATGATTATTTGTTATATGAACATATTATATATACGTAAAATACTTGTTTGGCGAAAGAACTCGCCCTAATATATGTTTTGCTAATATACACTATGTATGTGAAAATAGTGTATTCCAAGTGTCTGTGAAAATGACTGAATGAGTATAGAATTCTCATTCATGCTCGCCATGACTAATAGTCATGGATATATGATTGTTGTATTGGCGATACCCCTTTGACGAAAGGATTTGCCCTAAATCACGCTACGGCCAATATACACTATATATGTTATAATGTGTGGCCCAAGTATTCGTGGAAATGACTGAATGAATATGGAACTTGGATTCATGCTTGCCATGATTATCCGTTGTGGGTGCACACGTGTTATAATTGGGGCAACTCCCTAGTGAAAGGATTTGGCCTAATGCCTATGTGATCAATATATGTCATGTATGTTGATGTATGTAGTTTAAAGTGTTTGTTGAAATGTCTGAATGAGTAGTAGTTAGTAAATTGTAATGTATAAGGGTGTTGAGATATGATTCTCAACTTCTTTAACTATGTGTATGATTTCTTTAGATATCTGTGTGATTAGCAATTGAATATGTACAAACTCATGCTTATATTGTACTTCATAACATGCTAAACTGATTGTATGATTTTATCTGTGTAATGCATATGTTTAAATTCATGTTTATGTTGTATTCCATAAGTGTCGTGAAGGGTGATGGGGGAGTGGTGTAACAAGTGCGTGCAACAGCCCCGGCAGCCCTAAGCGGATGTTATCAGACTTTGATTGTATGATTTGAATCTTGATCCATTACTGCTTTACCTATCTGCAATTGAATGTGATTGAGGTTATTGTATAGTCTAGGCAGTCGGTAATGAGATTGAATTTGTGGCTAAGATTCATTCGCCACGTAGGACGTGTTTGACGAACCCGAGTCGTGCATTGCTTGTCGGCAGTGGTTAGGCCACATGAAGTACTTATGCGCTTCATGTCGTACAACTCAACGGGAGCTCGTGCTAGTCGAGCTCGTCAAGTAACCTGATTTGTCTTATGTATGTTCACCATATTTGGACGCTACTGCTTGAACTTAAGGTACCAAACTTACTAGTGAAAACCCCATTAACAATGGTACCTCGATCTGCTAAGACTCATGAGCTGGACATGGTGGTATGGGACACCGTGGTCGAGCTGTTGGCCTACGTTGGTGCCACGTGCCTCCCCGTAGTGACCATTAAGCAACCAGACTCGTGGGCCGCATACGGTGGTATGGGACATTGTATTCGAGCTATCAACACCTACGGCGAGAGCCGAATACGGTGAGACCTATATTCGTGCTGACGGGCGACGAGCCCTTCGTAGTGTCTTCAAGTATACTCTATAGTCTGTGAGTGGCAATGGGCCCTTCGCAGCAACTAGAGCATGAGTTGAGCCGAGTACGGTGAGACCTGTATTTGAGTTGTCGGCCGGTGATTGAGTTGAGTACAGTGAGACCTGTATTCATGCTGACGGCCAGCAATTGAGCCGCATATGGTGAGATCTGTATCCGTGCTGATGGGTGATGAGCCTTTGCGATGCCTTTGCGATGCCTCTCGAAACATAATATCGTATGAGATTATCTAGGTTTGACGACCCTAGAATGGATCATGTTTGGGAATGATACAAGGGAGGTACCTTAGTTTTCCAATACTGCTATTTGAAATAGACTAATAACAACTCAGTAATCATGCTCATCATGCATTGCATGTGCTTGGAAGATGTGGAGCACTGAGGAATGCAAGCATGCCGCAAAGGTAAGATGGTGTCGCAAGAGGGAGTGTGTGGTGAAGGCATACATCATGACTGCATTAATAAGAGTAGTTAGGAGTGTTTGATTATACTGCTTTATCATTATTGCTTGACTGAGTTGATAACATGTTAACCGATGCGTTATTGTTCCACTGAGTTGATCACTCACTCTCACGTTACGGGATGGTGTTGTACACACCAACCAGACTTGTTTGTGTTTCAGATGATGACGATGCTGCGAAGCGGAGCCAGACTTTTATGAGAATGAGGAGGATTCCTCCTTTATGAAGTTTTAGGCAGCTTCATGTGAGCCGTGTCTTGATTGACGGGGTTATAGGGATGTTGACTAGAGGACCTTACACATTTGGTATATTTTAGAATTGTACATGTAATTATTTAACCTGGTAATGTTATCACACTCTAGAGACTCACTATAGTTTATATATTTTATCTATCTATCAAGTCTTCCGCTTGCAAATTTAACTGTCTCTGGAGTACGATATGCTGTTTTAGCATAACCTCACTCATGTTCACTACTCTAATACAGACAACATTCAATCATCATTCATTTTGTTACATAAGTGATGCGTTTGAACTCAGGAGTTGAGTTTATGCACGACCCCCGATTTTCAGGGCGTTAAAAAAAACCTATAACCAAAACCCGAACCCATTCTCAAATCCCAAAACCAATAACCTAAACCTAAACCTTAAACAATAACCTAAACCCGAACCAATTCATAAATCCAAAAACCTAGACCTTAACCAAAACCTATAACCTAAACCAAAACCAAAACCTATAACGTAAACCCGAACCCATTCTCAAATCCCAAAACCTATAACCTAAACCTAAACCTTAACCTATAACCTAAACCCGAACCCATTCTCAAATCCAAAACCTAAACCTTAACCAAAACTTATAATCTAAACCAAAACTAAACCTATAACCTACACCGAAACCCATTCTCAAATCCAAAAACCTATAACCTAAACCTAAAATGTAACCTAAAACTAAACCCAATCCTATAACCTAAAGCAAAACCAAAACCTATAACCAAATACAAAACCAAAACCAAAACCTATAACTTAAACCCGAACCCATTCACAAATCTCAAAACCTATAACCTTAACCTAAACCTATAACCTATAACCTAAACCAAAACCTATAACCATAACCTTAACCAAAACCTACAACCTAAACCAAAACCTATAACCTAAACTCGAACCCATTCTCAAATCCCAAAACCAATAAACTAAACTAAACCTAAACCAAAACCTCAGTAACCTAAACCAAAAATAAAACCTATAACCTATACTGCGAACCCATTCTCAAATCCAAAAACCTATAACCTAATCCTAAACCTTAACGTAAACCAAAACTAAAACATATATCCTAAACCAAAACCAAAACCTATAACCTAAACCCGAACCCACTCTCAAATCCCAAAATCTATCACCTGAACCAAAACCAAAACCTATAGCCTAAATCCGAACCCATTCTCAAATCCAAAAACCTAAACCTTAACCAAAATCTATAACCTAAACCAGAACCAAAACCAATAACCTAAACCTGAACCCAATCTCAAATCCCAAAGCCTATAACTTAAACCTAAACCTTAACCTCCACACCTAAACCAAAACCCATAACCAAAACCAAAACCAATAACCTAAACCCGAATCCATTCTCAAATCTCAAAACCTATAACCTAAACTAAAACCAAAACTTATAACCTAAACCCAAACCCATTCTCAAATCTAAAAACCTAAACCTTAACTAAAACCTATAACCTAAACCAAAACCAAAACCTAAAACCTAAACCCGAACCCATTCTCAAGTCCCAAAACCAATAACCTAAACCTAAACCTAAACCAAAACATATAACCAAAACCAAAACCTATAACCTAAACCCGAACCCATTCTCAAATTCTAAAACCTAGAACCTAAACCAAAACCAAAAGCTATAACCTAAACCCGAACCCATTCTCAAATCCAAAAACCTAAACCTTAACCAAAACCTATAACCTAAACCAAAACCAAAACCTATAACCTAAACCCGAACCCATTCTCAAATTCCAAAACCTATAACCTAAACCTAAACCTAAACTAAAACCTATTACCAAAACCAAAACCTATAACCTAAACCCGAACCCATTCACAAATCCCAAAACCTATAACCTAAACCAAAACCAAAACCTATAACCTGGCCGAACCCATTCTCAAATCCCAAAGCCTATAACCTAAACCTAAACCTTAACTTACACCTAAATCAAAACCTATAACCAAAACCAAAACAAATAACCTAACCATAACCTATAACCTAAACCTAAACCCATTCTCGGATCGAAAACCTAAACCTTCACCAAAACCGATAACCTAAACCAAAACCTATAACCTAAACCCGAACCCATTCTCAAATCCCAAAACCTATAACCAAAACCTAAACCTTAACCAATAACCTAAACCCAAACCCATTCTCTAATCCGAAACCTAAACCTTAAGCAAAACCTATAACCCGAACCAAAACCAAAACCTATAACCTAAAGCCAAACCCATTCTCAAATCCGAAACCTAAAACCTAAACCTAAACCTTAACCTAAATCAAAACCAAAACCTATAGCCTAAACCAAAACAAAAACTCATAACCTAAACACGAACCCATTCTCAAATCCCAAAACCTATAACTCCGAACCAAAACTAAAACCTATAACCTAAACCCAGAACCCATTCTAAAATAAAAAAACCTTAACCTTAACCAAAACCTATAACCTAAACCAAAACCAAAACCTATAATCCAAACCCGAACCCATTCTCAAATCCCAAAACAAATAACCTAAACCTAAACCTTAACGAAAACCTAAACCAAAATCAATAACCAAAACCTATAACCAAAACCAAAACCAAAACTAAAACCTATAACTAAAACCTAACCCATTCTCAAATCCCAAAACCTCTAACCTAAACCTTAACATTAACCTTAACCTATAACCTATAACTAAACCAAAACCTATAATCGAAACCTAAACTAAAACCTATAACCTAAACCCGAACCCAATCTCAAATCCAAAACCTATAACATAAACCAAAACCTTAACCAAAACCTATAACCTAAATCCGAACCCATAATCAAATCCCAAAACCTATAACCTAAAATAAAACCAAAACCTATAACCTAAACCCGAACTCATTCTCAAATCTCAAAACCTATAACCTAAACCTAAACCTTGACATAAACTTAAACCAAAACCTATAACCAAAACCAAAACCAATAACCTAAACCCGAACCCATTCTCAAATCCTAAAACCTATAACCTAAACCAAAGGAAAAAAAGCTATAACCTAAAGCCGAACCCATTCTCAAATCTAAAAACCTAAACCTTAACCAAAGCCTATAACCTAAACCAAAAAAACCTATAACCTAAACCCGAAGCCATTCTCAAATCCCAAAACCTATAACCTTAACCTAAACCTAAACCAAAACCTAAAACCAAAACCAAAACCTATAACCTAGACCCGAACCAATTCTCAAATCCTAAAACCTATAACCTAAACCAAAACCATAACCTATAACCTAAACCCGAACCCATTCTCAAATCCAAAAACCTAAACCTTAACTAAAAACGATAACCTAAACCAAAACCCAAACCTATAACCAAAACCCGAACCCATTCTCAAATCCCAAAATCTATAACCTTAACCTAAACCTTAACCTATAACTAAACCCAAACCCATTCTCAAATCCAAAACCTAAACCCTAACCAAACGTATAACCTAAACCAAAACCAAAACCTAAAACCTAAACCCGAACCCATTCTCTAATCCTAAAACCTATAACCTAAACCTAAACCAAAACCTATAACCTAAACCAAAACCAAAACCTATAAACTAAACCCGAACACATTCTCAAATCGCAAAACCAATAACCTAAACCAAAACGAAAACCTAGAACCTAAATCCGAACCCATTTCTCTAATCCAAAAACGTAAACCTTAACCAAAATCTATAAATTAAACCAAAACCAAAACCAAAACCTATAACCTAAACCTAAACCTATTCTCAAATCCTAAAACCTATAACCTAAACCTAAACCTTAACCTAAACAAAACCTAAACCAAAACCTATAACCGAAACCAAAACCAAAACATATAACCTAAACCCGAACCCATTCTCAAATCTAAAAACCTAAACCTTAACCAAAACCTATAACCTAAACCAAAAGTAAAACCTATAACCTAAACCTTAACCTATTCTCAAATCTCAAAACCGATAACCGATAACCAAATCTTAACCTATAACCTAAACCCGAACCCATTCTCAAATCCAAAACCTAAACCTTAACCAAAACCTATAACCTAAACCAAAACCAAAACCTATAACCTAAACCTAAACCAAAACCTACCACCTAAACCGAACCTATTCTCAAATCTAAAAACCTATAACCTAAGCCTAAAAACCTTAACAAAAACTAAATTAAAACTTATAACCTAAACCCGAACCCATAATCAAATCCCAAAATCTATAAGCTAAACCAAAACCAAAACCTATAACCTAAACCCGAACCCATTATCAAATCCCAAAACCTATAACCTAAACCTAAACCTTAACCTAAACCTAAACCAAAACCCATAAACAAAACCAAAACCAATAACCTAAACCCGAACCCAATCTCAAATCGCAAAACCTATAACCAAAACCAAAACCAAAACCTATAACCTAAACCAGAACCCATTCTCAAATTTAAAAACCAAAACCTATAACTCGAACCAAAACCAAAACCTATAACCTAAACTTGAACACATTCTCAAATCCCAAAACCTATAACCTAAACTAAACCTTAACCTATAACCTAAACCCGAATGCATTCTTAAATCCAAAAACCTAAACCTTAACCACAACATATAACCTAAACTTAAACCAAAACCATAACCTATAACCTAAACCCGAACCCATTCTCAAATCACAAAACCTATAACCTAAACCTAAACCTTAACCTAACCTTAAACCAAAACTTATAACCTAAACCCGAACCAATTTTCAAATCCTAAAACCAATAACCTAAACCAAAACCAAAACCTATAACCTAAATCCAAACCCATTCTCAAATCCAAAAACCTAATCCTTAATGAAAACCATAACCTAAACAAAACCAAAATCTATAACCTAAACCCGAACCCATTCTCAAATAACAAAACCTATGACTTAAACCTAAACCTAAACCAAAACCTATAACCAAAACCAAAACCTATAACTGGACCGAACCCATTATCAAATCCCAAAACCAATAACCTAAACCGAAATAAAAACCTATAACCTAAACCCGAACCCATTGTCAAAACTAAAAACCTAATCTTAACCCAAACCAATAACCTAAACAAAACCAAAGCCAATAACCTAAACCGAACCCATTCTCAAATACCAAAACATATAACCTAAACATAAACCATAACCTATAACCTAAACCAGAACCCATTCTCAAACCCAAAACCTAAACCTTAACCAAAACCTATAACCAAAACCTATAAACCCATTCTCTAATCACAAAACCTATAACCTAAACCTAAACCAAAACCTATAACCTAAACCAAAAGGAAAACCTAAACCTAAACATGAACCATTCTCAAATCCCAAAACCTACAACTAAAACCAAAATGAAAACCTATAACCTAAACCCAAACTCATTCTCAATTCCAAAACCTAAAACCTAAACCTAAACCTTAACTTAAACCTTAACCTAAACCTATAACCGAAACCAAAACCTATAACCTAAAATCGGAACCCATTCTCAAATCCCAAAACCTATAACCTAAACCAAAACCAAAACCTATAACCAAAACCAAACCATTCTCAAATCCAAAACATAAACCTTAACAAAACCTATAACCTAAACCAAAACCAATACCTAAAACCTAAACCCAAACCTATTCTCAAATCCCCAAAACCTATAACCTAAACCTAAACCTAAACTAAAACCTATAACCAAAACCAAAACCTAAACCTAAACACGAACCCATTCTCAAAACCCAAAACCAATAACCTAAACCAAAACCAAAACCTATAACCTAAACTTGAACCCATTCGTCAAATCCTAAAACCTAAACCTTAACCTGAGCTATAACCTAAACACAAACCCATTCTCAAATCCAAAACCTAAACCTTAACAAAACCTATAACCTAAACCAAAACTAAAACCTATAACCTAAACCCGAACCCATTCTCAAATCCCAAAACCCATAACCTAAACCTAAACCTAAACCTTAACCTAAACCAAAACCTAAACCAAAACCTATAACCTAAACCCAACCCATTCTCAAATCCCAAAACCTATAACCTAAACCTAAACCAAAACCTATAACCTAAACCTCGAACTCATTCTCAAATCCAAAAACCTAAACCTTAACCAAAACCTATAACATAAACCAAAACCAAAACCTATAACCTAAACCCGAACCCATTCTCAAATCCTAAAACCTATAACCTAAACCTAAACCTAAACCAAAACCATTAGCCAAAACCAAAACCTATAACCTAAACCCATACCCATTCTCAAATCCCAAAACCTATAACCTAAACCAAAACTAAAACCTATAACCTAAACCAAAACCAAAACCTATAACCTAAACCCGAACCCATTCTCAAATCTAAAACCTAATCCTTAACCAAAACCTATAACCTAACCATAACCAAAACCTATAACGTAAATCTGAACCCATTCTCAAATCCCAAAACCAATAACCTTAACCTAAACCTAAACCGAACGATTCTTAAATCCAAAACCTAGACCTTAACCAAAACCTATAACCTAAACCAAAACCAAAACTATAACGTAAACCCGAACCCATTCTCAAATCCCAAAACCTATAACCTAAACCAAAACGTTAACCTACAACCTAAACCCGAACCCATTCTCAAATCCAAAACCTAAACCTTAACCAAAACCTATAACCTAAACCAAAACTAAAACCTATAACCTACACCCAAACCCATTCTCAAATCCAAAAACCTATAACCTAAACCTAAACCTTAACCTAAACATAAACCCAACCTATAACCTAAAGCAAAACCAAAACCTCTAACCAAAAACAAAACCAAAACCAAAACCTATAACTTATACCCGAACCCATTCACAATCCCAAAACCTATAACCTAAACCTTAACCTTAACCTAAACCTATAACATATAACCTAAACCAAAACCTATAACCTAAACCATATCCAAAACCTACAACCTAAACCAAAACCTATAACCTAAACCCGAACCCATTCTCAAATCCCAAAACTTATAAACTAAACCTAAACCTAAAACAAAACCTTTAACCTAAACCAAAAATAAAACCTATAACCTAAACCCAAACCCATTCTTAAATCCAAAAAACCTAAAACCTAATCCTAAACCTTAACATAAACCAAAATTAAAACCTATAACCTAAACTAAAACCAAAACCTATAACCTAAACCCGAACCTAAACCAAAACCTTTAACCTATAACCTAAACCCGAACCCATTCTCAAATCCCAAAACCTAAAGCTTAACCAAAACCTATAACCTATACCAAAACCCAAACCTATAATCCAAACCCGAACCCATTCTCAAATCCTAAAACCAATAACCTAAACCTAAACCCAAACCTAAACCCAAACCAAAACCAATAACCTAAACCAAAACCAAAACCTATAAACAAAACCAACAAACCAAAACTTATAACTTAAACCGGAACCCATTCTCAAATCCCAAGACCTATAACCTAAACTTAAACCATAACCATTAACCTAAACCCGAACCCATTCTCAAATTCAAAAACCTAAACCTTAGCCAAACGTATAACCTAAATCAAAACCAAAACCTAAAACCTAAACCGAACCCATTCTCTAATCCCAAAGCTTATAACCTAAACCTGAACAAAAACCTATAACCAAAACAAAATCCAAAACCTATAAACTAAACCCGAACCCATTCTTAAATCGCAAAACCTATAACCTAAACCAAAACGAAAACCTATAACCTAAATCCGAATCCATTCTCAAATCCAAAAACATAAACCTTAACCAAAACCTATAACCTAAACGAAAACCAAAACCAAAACCTATAACCTAAACCCATACCCATTCTCAAATCCTAAAACCTATAACCTAAACCTAAACCTTTACCTAAACCTAAACGAAAACCTATAACCGAAACCAAAACCAAAACAAATAACCTAAACCCGAACCCATTCTCAAATCTAAAAACCTAAACCTTAACCAAAACCTATAACCTAAACCAAAAGTAAATCCTAAAACCTTAACCCATTCTCAAATCCCAAAACGTATAACGGATACCTAAACCTTAACCTTTAACCTAAACCTGAACCCATTCTCAAACCGAAAACCTATAACCTAAACCGAAACCTTAACCTAAAACAAAAACAAAACTTATAACCTAAACTCAAACCCATAATCAAATCCCAAAACCTATAAGCTAAACCAAAACTAAAACCTATAACCTAAATCCGAACCCATTCTCAAATCCCAAAACCTATAACCAAAGCTGAAACCTTCAAACCTAAACTAAAATCTATAACCAAAACCAAAACCTATAACCTAAACCCGAACCCGATCTAAAATCCCAAAACCTATAACCTAAAACAAAACCAAAACCTATAACCATAACCCAAACCCATTCTCAAATCTAAAAAATTAAACCTTAAAAAAACCTATAACTCGAACCAAAACCAAAACCTAAAACCTAAACTCCGAACCCATTCTCAAATCCCAAAACATATAACCTAAACCTAAACCTAAATCTTAACCTATAACCCAAACTCGAACGCATTCTCAAATCCAAAACCTAAACCTTAACCTAAACCTATAACCTAAACCAAAACTAAAACCAAAACCTATAACCTAAACCCGAACCCATTCTCAAATCACAAAACCTATAACCTAAACCTAAACATTAACCTAACCTTAAACCAAAACATATAAGCTAAACCCGAACCCATAATCAAATCCCAAAACCTATAACCTAAACTAAAGCCAAAACCAATAACCTAAACCCGAACCCATTCTCAAATCCCAAAACCTTTAACTTAAACCTAAACCTTACCCTTAACCTGAACCAAAACCTATAACCTAACCCCGAATGCATTCTCAAATCCCCAAACCTATAACCTAAACCTAAACCTCAACCTATAACCTAAACCCGAACCCATTCTCAAATCCAAAAACCTAAACCTTAACAAAAACTAGAACCTAAACCAAAACTAAAACCTATAACCTAAACCCGAACCCATTCTCTAATCCCAAAACCTTGAACCTAAACTTAAACCAAAACCTATAACCTAACGCAAATCCAAAACCTATAACCTAAACACAAACCCATTATCAAATCCTAAAACTTATAACCTACACCAAAATGAAAACATAAAACCTAAACCCGAACCCATTCTCAACTCCAAAAACCCATACCTTAACCAAAACTTATAACTTAAACCAAAACCAAAACATATAACTTAAACCCGAACCCATTCTCAAATCCTAAAACCTATAACCTAAACCTTAACCTTAAACTAAATCTAAACTAAAACCTATAATGTAAACCTAAAACCAAAACCTATAACCTAAACCCGAACCCATTCTCAAATCCCAAAACCTATAAACTAAACCAAAAACAAAACCTATAACCTAAACTTGAACCCATTCTTAAATCCAAAAACCTAAACCTTAACCAAAATTTATAGCCTAAACCAAAACCAAAACCTTTAACCTAAACTCGAACCCATTCCTAAATCCCAAAGCCTATAACCTAAACTTAAACCTTAACCTACACCTAAACCGAAACCTATAACCAAAACCAAAACCAATAACCTAAACCCGAACCCATTCTCAAATACCAAAACTTATAACCTAAACCAAAACCAAAACCTATAACCTAAACCCAAACCCATTCTCAAATCCAAAAACCTAAACATTAACCAAAACCTATAACCTAAACCAAAACAAAACCTAAACCCTAAACTCGAACCCATTCTCAAGTCCCAAAACCGATAACCTAAACTTAAACCTAAACTAAAATCAATAACCAAAACCAAAACCTATAACGTAAACCCGAACCCATTCTCAAATCCCAAAACCTATAAACTAAACTAAAACATAAACCTATAACCAAAAACCCGAATCCCATTCCTCAAATTCAAAAACCTAAACCTCAACCAAAACCTAAAACCTAAACCAAAACTAAAACCTAAAACCTAAACCCGAACCCATTCTCAAGTCCCAAAACCTATAACCTAAACCTAAACCTAAACCAAAACCAAAACCTATAACCTAAACTCGAACCCATTTTCAAATCCCAAAACCAATAACCTAAACCAAAACTAAAACTTATAATCTAAACCGAACGCATTCTCAAATCCCAAAGCCTATAACCTAAACCTAAACCTTAACCCACACGTAAGCCAAAACTTATAACCAAAACCAAAACTAATAACCTAAACCCAAACCCATTCTCAAATCCAAAAGCCTATAACCTAAACCATAACCAAAACCTATAACCTAAACCCGAACCCATTCTCAAATCCAAAAACCTAAACCTTAACCAAAACCTATAACCTAAACTAAAACAAAAAACTATAACCTAAACTCGAACCCATTCTCAAATCCCAAAACCTATAACCTAAACCTAAACCTTAACCAATAACCTAAACTTAAACCCATTCCCTAATCCAAAAACCTAAACCATAACCAAAACCAAAACCAAAACCTATAACCTAAACTCAAACCCATTCTCAAATCGCAAAACCTAAAACCTAAACCTAAACATTAACCTAAACCAAAACCAAAACCTATAACGTAAACCAAAACCAAAACCTATAACCTAAACCCGAACCCATTCTCAAATCCCAAAACCTATAACCAAAACCAAAATCAAAACCTATAACCTAAACTCGAACCCATTCTCAAATCAAAAACCTAAACCTTAACCAAAACCTATAACCAAAACCAAAACCAAAACCTATAATTCAAACCCGAACCCATTCTCAAATCTCAAAACCAATAGCCTAAACCTAAACCTTAACCTAGACATAAACCAAAACAAATAACTTAAACCAAAACCAAAACCTATAACCAAGACCAAAACCAAAAACAAAACCTATAACTTAAACTCGAACCCATTCTCAAATCCCAAAAACTCTAACCTAAACCTTAACATTAACCTTAACCTATGACCTATAACCTAAACCGAAACCCATAACTCGAAACCTAAACTAAAACCTATAACCTAAACTCGAACCCATTCTTAAATCCAAAACCTATAACATAAACCAAAACCTTAACCAAAACCTATAACCTAAACCCGATCCGATAATCAAATCCCAAAACCTATAACCTAAACCAAAACTAAAACCTATAACCTAAACCCGAACCCATTCTCAAATCCCAAAACATATAACCTAAACCTAAACCTTAACCTAAACCTAAACCAAAACCAATAACCTAAACCCGAACCCATTCTCAAATCCAAAACCTATAACATAAACCAAGAGAAACAAGCTATAACCTAAAGCCGAACCCATTCTCGAATCCAAAACCAAAACCTTAACCAAAACCTATAACCTAAACCAAAACCAAAACCTATAACCTAAACCCGAACCCATTCTCAAATCTCAAAACCTATAACCTAAACCTAAACCTAAACAAAAACCAAGAACCAAAATCAAAACCTATAACCTAGACCAGTACATTCTCAAATCCTAAATCCTATAACCTAAACCAAAACCATAACCTATAACCTAAACCCGAACCCATTCTCAAATCAAAAAACCTAAACCTTAAACAAAACCTATAACCTAAACCAAACGCAAAACCTATAACTTAAATCCGAACCCATTCTCAAATCCCAAAACCTATAACCTTTACCTAAACCTTAACCTATAACCTAAAGCCGAACCCATTCTCAAATCCAAAAACCTAAACCTTAACCAAAACCGAAAACCTAAACCCGAACCCATTCTATAATCCCAAAACCTATAACCTAAACCTAAACGAAACCTATAACCAAAACAAAAACCAAAACCTATAAACTAAACCCGAACCCATTCCCAAATCGCAAAACCTATAACCTAAACCAAAACGAAAACCTATAACCTAAATCCGAACTCATTTTCAAATCCAAAAACATAAACCCGAACTAAAACCTATAACCAAAACCAAAACTAAAACCAAAACCTATAACCTAAACCCAAACCCATTCTCAAATCCTAAAACCTAAAACCTAAACCTAAACCTTAACATAAACCTAAACGAAAACCTATACCCGAAACCAAAACCAAAACCTATAACCTAAACCCGAACCCATTCTCAAATCTAAAAACCTAAACCTTAACCAAAACCTAAAACCTAAACCAAAAGTAAAACCTAAAACCTAAACCTTAACCCATTCTCAAATCCCAAAACCTATAACCGATACCAAAACCAGTAACCTATAACATAAACCCGAACCCATTCTCAAATTCAAAAACCTAAACATTAACCAAAACCTATAACCTAAACCAAAACCGAAACCTATAACCTAAACCTAAACCAAAACCTATCACCTAAACTCGAACCCATTCTCAAATCCAAAAACCTATAACCTAAACCTAAACCTTAACCTAAAACTAAACCAAAACCTATAACCTAAACTCGAACCCATAATCAAATCCCAAACCTATAAGCTAAACCAAAACAAAAACCTATAACCTAAACCCGAACCCATTCTCAAATCCCAAAACATATAACCTAAACTTAAACCAAAACCCATAACCAAAACCAAAACCTATAACCTAAACCCGAACCCAATCTCAAATCAAAAACCTATAACCTAAACCAAAACCCGAACCCATTTTCAAATCTAAAAACCTAAACCTTAACTAAAACCTATAACCGAACCAAAACCAAAACTTATAACCTAAACCTGAACCCATTCTCAAATCCCAAAACCTATAACCTAAACCTAAACCTTCACCTATAACCTGACCGAACGCATTCTCAAATTCAAAACCTAAACCTTAACCAAAACCTATAACCTAAACCAAAACTAAAACCAAAACCTATAACCTAAACCCAAACCCATTCTCAAATCACAAAACCTATTACCTAAACCTAAACCTTAACCTAACCTTAAACCAAAACATATAACCTAAACCCGAACCCATAATCAAATCCCAAAACCTATAACCTAAACCAAAACCAAAACCTATAACCTAAACCCGAACCCATTCTCAAATCCAAAACCTTTAACCAAAACCTAAACCTTACCCTTAACTCCGAACCAAAACCTATAACCCAAACCGAAACCTATAACCTAACCCCGAACCCATTCTCAAATCCCAAAACCTACAACATAAACCAAAAACATAAACCCAAACCCATTCTCAAATCCCAAAACCTAAAGTTTAACCTAAAACCTATAACCTAAACCAAAACCAAAACCTATAACCTAAACCCGAACCCATTCTCAAATCCCAAAATCTATAACCTAAACGTAAACCTAAACCAAAACCTTAACAAAAACTAAAACCTATAACCAAAACCCGAACCCATTCTCAAATCCTAAAACCTATAACCTAAACAAAACCAAAACCTATAACCTAAACCGAATCCATTCTCAAATGCAAAAACCTAATCCTTAACCAAAGCCTATAACCTAAACCAAACCCAAACCTATAGCCTAAACCCGAACCCATTCTCAAATCCCCAAACCTATAACCTAAACCTAAACCTTAACCTATAACCTAAACCCGAACCCATTCTCAAATCCAAAAACATAAACCTTAACCAAAAACTATAACCTAAACCCGAACCCATTCTCAAATCTAAAAACCTAAACCTTAACCAAAAACTATAACCTAAACCTAAACCAAAACCTATAACCTAAACCCGAACCCATTCTCTAATCCCAAAACCTTGAACCTAAACCTAAACCAAAACCTATAACCTAAACCAAAACCAAAACATATAACCTAAACACGAACCCATTCTCAAATCCCAAAACCTATAACCTACACCAAAACGAAAACCTATAACCTAAACCCGAACCCATTCTCAATTCCCAAAACCTATACCTTAACCAAACTTATAACCTAAACCAAAACCAAAACCTATAACTTAAACCCGAACCCATTCTCAAATCCTAAAACCTATAACCTAAACCTTAACCTTAACCTAAATTCTAAACCAAAACCTATAACGTAAACCAAAACCAAAACCTATAACCTAAACCCAACCCATTCTCAAATCCAAAACCTAAACCAAAACGAAAACTAAAACCTATAACTTAAACTCCGAACCAATTATCAAATCCCAAAACCTATAACCTAAACCTAATCCTTAACCTATAATCAAAACCCGAACGCATTCTCAAATCCAAAACCTAAACCTTAACCAAAACCAAAACCAAAACCTATAATCAAAACCAGAACCCATTTCAAATCACAAAACTAATAACCTAAACCTAACCTTAAACCAAAACCAATAACCTAAACCCGAACCCATAATCAAATCCCAAAACCTATAACCTAAACCAAAACTAAAACCTATAACCTAAACCCGAACCCATTCTTAAATCCCAAAACCTATAACCTAAACCTAAACCTAAACCTAAACCTAAACCAAAACCTATAACCAAAACCAAAACCTATAACCTAAACCCGAACCCATTCTCAAATCCCAAAACCTATAACCTAAACTAAAACCAAAACCTATAACCTAAACCGAACCCATTCTCAAATCCCAAAACCTTTAACCTAAACCTAAACCTTACCTTTAACCTCGAACCAAAACCTATAACCTAAACCAAAACCTATAACGTAAACCAAAACCAAAACCTATAACCAAAACCCGAACCCATTCTCAAATCTAAAACCTAAAGCCTAATGAAAACCTATAACCTAAACCAAAACCAAAACCTCATAACCTAAACCCGAACCCATTTCTCAAATCCCAAAAATCTATAACCTAAACGTAAACCTAAACTAAAACCTCAGAATAAAACCAAAACCTATAACCAAAACTCGAACCCATTCTCAAATCCTAACACCTATAACCTAAAACAAAACCAAAACCTATAACCTAAACTCGAATCCATTCTCAAATGCAAAACCTAATCCTTAACCTAAAGCCTATAATCTAAACCAAAACCCAAACCTATAGCCTAAACCGAACCCATTCTCAAATCCCAAATCTATAACCCAAATCTATAACCTAAACCTAAACCTTAACCTTTAACCTAAACCCGAACCATTCTCAAATCCAAAAATATAAACCTTAACCAAAACTATAACCTAAACCCGAACCATTCTCAAATCCAAAACCTAAACCTTAACCAAAACTATAACCTAAACCTAAACCAAAACCTATAACCTAACTAAACCCGAACCCATTCTCTAATCCCAAAACCTTGAACCTAAACTTAAACCAAAACCTATAACCTAAGGCAAATCCAAAACCTATAACCTAAACACAAACCCATTATCAAATCCCAAAACTTATAACCCAAACCAATAACCTAAACCAAAACCAAAGCCTATAACCTAAACCCGAACCCATTCTCAAATACCAAAACATATAACCTAAACATAAACCATAACCTATAACCTAAACCGAACCCATTCTCAAACCTAAAACCTAAACCTTAACCAAAACATATAACCAAACCGAAACTAAAACCTATAACCTAAACCCGAACCCATTCTCTAATCCCAAAACCTATAACCTAAACCTAAACCAAAACCTATAACCTAAACCAAAAGGAAAACCTAAAACCTAAACATGAACCAATTATCAAAACCCAAAACCTACAACTAAAACTAAAACAAAAACCTATAACCTAAACCCGAACCCATTCTCAATTCCAAAACCTATAACCTAACCTAAACCTAAACCTTAACCTAAACCTTAACCTAAACCTATAACCGAAACCAAAACCTATAACCTAAAACCGAACCTATTCTCAAATCCCAAAACCTATAGCCTAAACCAAAACCAAAACCTATAACCAAAACCCGAAACTATTCTCAAATCCAAAACCTAAACCTTAACCAAAACCTATAACCTAAACCAAAACCAATACCTAAACCTAAACCCGAACCCATTCTCAAATCCCAAAACCTATAACTTAAACCTAAACTTAAACCAAAACCTATAACAAAACCAAAACCTAAAACCAAAACATGAACCCATTCTCAAATCCTAAAACCAATAACCTAAACCAAAACCAAAACTTATAACCTAAACCCGAACCCATTCGTCAAATCCTAAAACCTAAAACCTAAACCTAAAACTTAACCTATAACCTAAACCCGAACCCATTCTCAAATCCAAAACCTAAACCTTAACCAAAACCTATAACCTAAACCAAAACTAAAACCTATAACCTAAACTCGAACCCATTCACAAATCCCAAAACCTATAACCTAAACCTAAACCTAAACCTAAACCTAAACCAAAACCTATAACCTAAACCCGAACCCATTCTCAAATCCCAAAACCTATAACCTAAACCTAAACCAAAACCTATAACCAAAACCCGAACTCATTCTCAAATCCAAAAACCTAAACCTTAACCAAAACCTATAACCTAAACCAAACCAAAACCTATAACCAAAACCCGAAACCATTCTCAAATCCAAAAACCTAAACCTTAACCAAAACCTATAACCTAAACCAAAACCAATACCTAAAACCTAAACCCGAACCCATTCTCAAATCCCAAAACCTATAACCTAAACCTAAACCGAACCTATAACCAAAACCAAAACCTAAAACCTAAACACGAACCCATTCTAAAATCACAAAACTAATAACCAAAACCAAAACCAAAACCTATAACCTAAACCCGAACCCATTCGTAAATCCTAAAACCTAAAACTTAACCTATAACATAAACCCGAACCCATTCTCAAATCCAAAAACCTAAACCTTAACCAAAACCTATAACCTAAACCAAAACTAAAACCTATAACCTAAACCCGAACCAATTCTCAAATCCCAAAACCTATAACCTTAACCTAAACCTAAACCTTAACCTAAACCAAAACCAAAACCAAAACCTATAACCTAAACCCGAACCCATTCTCAAATCCCAAAACCTATAACCTAAACCTAAATCACAACCTATAACCAAAACCGAACTCATTCTCAAATCCAAAACCTAAACCTTAACCAAAACCTATAACCTAAACCAAAACCAAAACCTATAACCTAAACCCGAACCAACTCGAAATTCTAAAACCTATAACCTAAACCTAAACCTAAACCAAAACCATTAGCTAAAACCAAAACCTATAACCTAAACCCGTACCTATTCTCAAATCCCAAAACCTATAACCTAAACCAAAACTAAAACCTATAACCTAAACCAAAACCAAAACCTATAACCTAAACCCGAACCCATTCTCAAATCCAAAACCTAATCCTTAACCAAAACCTTTAACCTAACCATAACCAAAACCTATAACGTAAATCCGAACCCATTCTCAAATCCCAAAACCTATAACCTTAACCTAAACCTAAACCCGAACCATTCTTAAATCCAAAAACCTAGACCTTAACCAAAACCTATAACCTAAACCAAAACCAAAAACTATAACGTAAACCCGAACCCATTCTCAAATCCCAAAACCTATAACCTAAACCAAAACGTTAACCTACAACCTAAACCCGAACCCATTCTCAAATCCAAAACCTAAACCTTAACCAAAACCTATAACCTAAACCAAAACTAAAACCTATAACCTACACCCGAACCCATTCTCAAATCCAAAACCTATAACCTAAACCTAAACCTTAACCTAAACTTAAACCCAAACCTATAACCTAAAGCAAAACCAAAACCTCTAACCAAAAACAAAACCAAAACCAAAACCTATAACTTAAACCCGAACTCATTCACAAATCCCAAAACCTATAACCTAAACCTTAACCTTAACCTAAACCTATAACATATAACCTAAACCAAAACCTATAACCTAAACCATATCCAAAACCTACAACCTAAACCAAAACCTATAACCTAAACCGAAACCATTCTCAAATCCCAAAACCTATAAACTAAACCTAAACATAAAACAAAACCTTTAACCTAAACCAAAATAAAACCTATAACCTAAACCCAAACCCATTCTTAAATCCAAAACCTAAACCTAATCCTAAACCTTAACATAAACCAAAATTAAAACCTATAACCTAAACTAAAACCAAAACCTATAACCTAAACCAAAACCTAAACCAAAACCTATAACCTATAACCTAAACCCGAACCCATTCTCAAATCCCAAAACCTAAAGCTTAACCAAAACCTATAACCTATACCAAAACCAAAACCTATAATCCAAACCCGAACCCATTCTCAAATCCCAAAACCAATAACCTAAACCTAAACCCCTAACCTAAACCTAAACCTAAACCCTAACATAAACCAAAGCCAAAACCAATAACCTAAACTAAAACCAAACCTATAAACAAAACCAAAACCCAAACCAAAACTTATAACTTAAACCGGAACCCATTCTCAAATCCCAAGACCTATAACCTAAACCTAAACCATAACCATTAACCTAAACCCGAACCCATTCTCAAATCCAAAACCTAAACCTTAGCCAAACGTATAACCTAAATCAAAACCAAAACCTAAAACCTAAACCCGAACCCATTCTCTAATCCCAAAGCCTATAACCAAAACCTAAACAAAACCTATAACCAAAACAAAATCCAAAACCTATAAACTAAACCCGAACCCATTCTCAAATCGCAAAACCTATAACCTAAACCAAAACGAAACCTATAACCAAAATTCGAACCCATTCTCAAATCCAAAAACATAAACCTTAACCAAAACCTATAACCTAAACGAAAACCAAAACCAAAACCTATAACCTAAACCCATACCCATTCTCAAATCCTAAAACCTATAACCTAAACCTAAACCTTTACCTAAACCTAAACGAAAACCTATAACCGAAACCAAAACCAAAACAAATAACCTAAACCCGAACCCATTCTCAAATCTAAAACCTAAACCTTAACCAAAACCTATAACCTAAACCAAAAGTAAATCCTAAAACCTTAACCCATTCTCAAATCCCAAAACGTATAACTGATACCTAAACCTTAACCTTTAGCCTAAACCCGAACCCATTCTCAAATCTAAAAACCTAAACCTTAACCAAAACCTATAACCTAAACCAAAACCTAAACCTAAACCTAAACCTAAACCAAAACCTATCACCTAAACCCGAACCCATTCTCAAATCCAAAACCTATAACCTAAACCGAAACCTTAACCTAAACAAAACCAAAACATATAACCTAAACTCAAACCCATAATCAAATCCCAAAACCTATAAGCTAAACCAAAACCAAAACCTATAACCTAAACCCGAACCCATTCTCAAATCCCAAAACCTATAACTAAAACCCAAACCTAAACTAAAACTCATAACCAAAACCAAAACCTAAAACCTAAACCCGAACCCGATCTAAAATCCCAAAACCTATAACCTAAAACAAAACCAAAACCTATAACCATAACCCGAACCCATTCTCAAATCTAAAAACTTAAACCTTAAAAAAACCTATAACCCAACCAAAACCAAAACCTAAACCTAAACCGAACCCATTCTCAAATCCCAAAACCTATAACCTAAACCTAAACCTAAACCTTAACCTATAACCTAAACTCGAACCATTCTCAAATCCAAAACCTAAACCTTAACCAAAACCTATAACCTAAACCAAAACCAAAACCAAAACCTATAACCTAAACCCGAACCCATTCTCAAATCACAAAACCTATAACCTAAACCTAAACATTAAACCTAACCTTAAACCAAAACATATAAGCTAAACCCGAACCCATAATCAAATCCCAAAACCTATAACCTAAACTAAATCCAAAACCTATAACCGAACCCGAACCATTCTCAAATCCCAAAACCTTTAACTTAAACCTAAACCTTACCCTTAACTCGAACCAAAACCTATAACCTAACCCCGAATGCATTCTCAAATCCCTCAAACCTATAACCTAAACTTAAACCAAAACATATAACCTAAACCCGAACCCATTCTCAAATCCAAAACCTAAACCTTAACCAAAAACTAGAACCTAAACCAAAACCAAAACTTATAACCTAAGCTCCGAACCCATTCTCTAATCCCAAAACCTTGAACCTAAACTTAAACCAAAACCTATAACCTAACGCAAACCAAAACCTATAACCTAAACACAAACCCATTATCAAATCCCAAAACTTATAACCTACACCAAAATGAAAACATATAACCTAAACCCGAACTCATTCTCAACTCCAAAAAACCCATACCTTAACCAAAACTTATAACTTAAACCAAAACCAAAACACATAACTTAAACCCGAACCCATTCTCAAATCCTAAAACCTATAACCTAAACCTTAACCTTACACCTAAATCTAAACCAAAACATATAACCTAAACCCGAACCCATTCTCAAATCCCAAAACCTATAAACTAAACCAAAAATAAAACCTATAACCTAAACTCGAACCCATTCTCAAATCCAAAAACTTAAACCTTAACCAAAATCTATATCCTAAACCAAAACCAAAACCTTTAACCTAAACCCGAACCCATTCCCAAATCCCAAAGCCTATAACCTAAACCTAAACCTTAACCTACACCTAAACCAAAACCTATAACCAAAACCAAAACCAATAACCTAAACCCGAACCCATTCTCAAATACCAAAACCTATAACCAAACCAAAACCAAAACCTATAACCTAAACCCAAACCCATTCTCAAATCCAAAAACCTAAACATTAACCAAAACCTATAACCTAAACCAAAACAAAATCCTAAAACTTAAGCTTTGAACCCATTCTCAAGTCCCAAAACCGATAACCTAAACTTAAACCTAAACTAAAACCAATAACCAAAACCAAAACCTATAACGTAAACCCGAACCCATTCTCAAATCCCAAAACCTATAAACTAAACTAAAACATAAACCTATAACCAAAACCCGATCCCATTCCCAAATTCAAAACCTAAACCTCAACCAAAAGCTATAACCTAAACCAAAACCAAAACCTAAAACCTAAACCCGAACCCATTCTCAAGTCCCAAAACCTATAACCTAAACCTAAACCTAAACCAAAACCTATAACCAAAACCAAAACCAAAACCTAAACCTAAACAAAACCTAGAACCAAAACCAAAACCTATAACCTAGACCCGAATACATTCTCAAATCCTAAATCCTATAACCTAAACCAAAACCGTAACCTATAACCTAGCCGAACCCATTCTCAAATCAAAAAAACCTAAACCTTAAACAAAACCTATAACCTAAACCAAAAGCAAAACCTATAACTTAAATCCGAACCCATTCTCAAATCCCAAAACCTATAACCTTACCTAAACCTTAACCTATAACCTAAAGCCGAACCCATTCTCAAATCCAAAACCTAAACCTTAACCAAAACCGAAAACCTAAACCCGAACCCATTCTATAATCCCAAAACCTATAACCTAAACCTAAACGAAAACCTATAACCGAAACAAAACCAAAACCTATAAACTAAACTCGAACCCATTCCCAAATCGCAAAACCTATAACCTAAACCAAAACGAAACCTATAACCAAAATCCGAACTCATTCTCAAATCCAAAAACATAAACCTTAACCAAAACCTATAACCTAAACCAAAACCAAAACCAAAACACAAACCCATTCTCAAATCCTAAAACCTATAACTTAAACCTAAACCTTAACATAAACCTAAACGAAAACCTATACCGAAACCAAACCAAAACCTATAACCTAAACCCGAACCCATTCTCAAATCTAAAACCTAAACCTTAACCAAAGCCTAAACCTAAACCAAAAGTAAAACATAAAACCTAAACCTTAACCCATTCTCAAATCCCAAAACCTATAAACGATACTTAAAACCTTAACCCATAACATAAACCCGAACCCATTCTCAAATCCAAAAACCTAAACATTAATCAAAACCTATAACCTAAACCAAAATCGAAACCTATAACCTAAACCTAAACCAAAACCTATCACCTAAACTCGAACCCATTCTCAAATCCAAAACCTATAACCTAAACCTAAACCTTAACCTAAAACTAAACCAAAACCTATAACCTAAACCCGAACCCATAATCAAATCCAAAAACCTATAAGCTAAACCAAAACCAAAACCTATAACCTAAACCCGAACCCATTCTCAAATCCCAAAACATATAACCTAAAACTAAACCTAAACCAAAACCCATAACCAAAACCAAAACCTATAACCTAAACCGGAACCCAATCTCAAATCAAAACCTATAACCTAAACCAAAACCAAAACTTATGACCAAAACCCGGAGCCCATTTTCAAATCTAAAAACCTAAACCTTAACCAAAACCTATAACCTAAACCAAAACCAAAACCTATAACCTAAACCCGAACCCATTCTCAAATCCCAAAACCTATAACCTAAACCTAAACCATCACCTATAACCTAAAGACGCGAACGCATTCTCAAATCCAAAACCTAAACCTTAACTAAAACCTATAACCTAAACCAAAACTAAAGCTAAACCTATAACCTAAACCCGAACCCATTCTCAAATCACAAAACCTATTACCTAAACCTAAACCTTAACCTAACCTTAAACCAAAACATATAACCTAAACCCGAACCCATAATCAAATCCAAAACCTATAACCTAAACCAAAACCAAAACCTATAACCTAAACCCAAACCCATTCTCAAATCCAAAAACCTTTAACCTAAACCTAAACCTTACCCTTAACCCGAACCAAAACCTATAACCCAAACCAAAACCTATAACCTAACCCGAACCCATTCTCAAATCCCAAAACCTACAACGTAAACCAAAACCAAAACCATTAACCAAAACCCAAACCCATTCTCAAATCCAAAACCTAAAGCTTAACGAAAACCTATAACCTAAAACCGAACCCATTTTTCAAATCCCAAAATCTATAACCTAAACGTAAACCTAAACCAAAACCTTAACAAAACGAAAACCTATAACCAAAACCCGAACCCATTCTCAAATCCTAAAACCTATAACCTAAAACAAAACCAAAACCTATAACCTAAACCCGAATCCATTTTCAAATGCAAAACCTAATCCTTAACCAAAGCCTATAACCTCGAACCAAAACCCAAACCTATAGCCTAAACCCGAACCCATTCTCAAATCCCCAAACCTATAACCTAAACCTAAACCTTAACCTATAACCTAAACCCAAACCCATTCTCAAACCCAAAAAATAAACCTTAACCAAAAACTATAACCTAAACCCGAACCCATTCTCAAATCCAAAACCTAAACCTTAACCAAAACTATAACCTAAACCTAAACCAAAACCTATAACCTAAACCCGAACCAATTCTCTAATCCCAAAACCTTGAACCTAAACCTAAACCAAAACCTATAACCTAAACCAAAACTAAAACATATAACATAAACACGAACCCATTCTCAAATCCCAAAACCTATAACCTACACCAAAACGAAAACCTATAACCTAAACCCGAACCCATTCTCAATTCCAAAACCTATACCTTAACCAAACTTATAACCTAAACCAAAACCAAAACCTATAACTTAAACCCGAACCCATTCTCAAATCCTAAAACCTATAACCTAAACCTTAACCTTAACCTAAATCTAAACCAAAACCTATAACGTAAACCGAAACCAAAACCTATAACCTAAACCCGAACCCATTCTCAAATCCAAAACCTAAACCTAAACGAAAACCAAAACCTATAACTTAAAACCGAACCAATTATCAAATCCCAAAACCTATAACCTAAACCTAAACCTTAACCAATAACCAAAAACCGAACGCATTCTCAAATCCAAAAACCTAAACCTTAACCAAAATCTATAACCAAAACCAAAACCAAAACCTATAACCAAAACCAGAACCCATTCTCAAATCACAAAACTAATAACCTAAACCTAAACCAAAACCTAACCTTAAACCAAAACCAATAACCTAAACCCGAACCATTAATCAAATCCCAAAACCTATAACCTAAACCAAAACTAAAACCTATAACCTAAACCCGAACCCATTCTTAAATCCCAAAACCTATAACCTAAACCTAAACCTAAACCTAAACCTAAACCAAAACCTATAACCAAAACCAAAACCTATAACTTAAACCCGAACCCATTCTCAAATCCCAAAACCTATAACCTAAACCAAAACCAAAACCTATAACCTAAACCCGAACCCATTCTCAAATCCAAAACCTTTAACCTAAACCTAAACCTTACCCTTAACCGAACCAAAACCTATAACCCAAACCAAAACCTATAACCTAACCCCCGAATTCTCATTCTCAAATCCCAAAACCTACAAGTAAAACCAAAACCAAAACCAATAACCAAAACCCAAACCCATTCTCAAATCCAAAACCTAAAGCTTAACGAAAACCTATAACCTAAACCAAAACCAAAACCTATAACCTAAACCCGAACCATTCTCAAATCCCAAAACCTATAACCTAAACGTAAACTTAAACCAAAACCTTAACAAAACCAAAACCTATAACCAAAACCCGAACCCATTCTCAAATCCTAAAACCTATAACCTAAAACAAAACCAAAACCTATAACCTAGACCTGAATCCATTCTCAAATGCAAAAACCTAATCCTTAACCAAAGCCTATAACCTAAACCAAAACCCAAACCTATAGCCTAAACCCGCACCCATTCTCAAATCCCCAAACCTATAACCTAAGCCTTAAACCTTAACCTATAACCTAAACCCGAACCCATTCTCAAATCCAAAACATAAACCTTAACCAAAAACTATAACCTAAACCCGACCATTCTCAAATCCAAAACCTAAACCTTAACCAAAAACTATAACCTAAACCTAAACCAAAACCTATAACCTAAACCCGAACCCATTCTCTAATCCCAAAACCTTGAACCTAAACCTAAACCAAAACCTATAACCTAAACCAAAACCAAAACATATAACCTAAACACGAACCCATTCTCAAATCCCAAAACCTATAACCTACACCAAAACCTAAGTTCTCATGTGTGCATGTGTGTGCATAAGTGTGCATTTCATTCATTTTGGTCCTGCGGTCCTACCGGTCGAATCCCGGTGACTCGCGACCCTTGGATTATGTTGTGGTCATCCTTAAGTTTGGTCACATAGACCTGACTCGAATTGACCCGAGACCCATGTCATCTTGTCCGTATCGGCGCCGCGATTCTAACGCCGCGTCCCATGCATTAATCCGACGTGTACATCTCAAGTTATGAGCATTTCATCATGTGGCCCACTTTTTGTACAAATGCATGTGGACCACCTTAATGGCACAATTTCCCATGCACACCACACACACTACACAATTTCTATGGAATAGACACTACCCACCCCACACACACCACCCAAAAGCCTACTCTACCCTACAACCTTGTTTTCTCCTCCCATAGGTAATTATTTTTTTTCTTACAAACAAATGATTTCTCTCTCTCTCTCTCTCTCTCTCTCTCTCTCTCTCCCTCCTTCTCATTCTCTCCATGGCCAGCAATTCCTCCATTTTCTCCAGCCCCTTCTCCCTAAAATACCTCCTCATCTACCCCTTCTCACTTGATCTTAGCCATTGATCCATGTTGCTTGGAGCCTCTAGATGATGGTGATGTAAGTTTCAAGGTTGATCTAGGTGGGTGCTCTTAGATCCTTCTTCATTTCTTTCTTAGGAGCTTGTGGGACCCATCAAGTGGTGATGGAGGTCCCTCATGTCTCCATGGTTGAGGCCAATGGCCCTTTTTCCTTGCATGCATGATCCATGGATGGGGCCATTCTCCATGGACCCCATCAAGGCATTTTACTTTAATGCATGTCATTTTCCTCTCTTGTGGCTGGATTATTTTTATTTTTCATTATTCTATTCTTGATTTCCTGATGTGTGTGGCCCACTTAGTGGCCCGGAATATCCAGACCGTCCAAGCAAAGTGGACGCCCATGGCTGTCCATTCCTTGGACATTGGCACTCTATTTGCTCCATTTTGGGCACATGCAATGGGTTTTATGGAGGGGGTATGGTCTGGATGTTTGTTGGGCCCACTGGGGTGGTCCATACCACAATTTTCATGGATTGATTTTCTTTTTATAGTGATTATAATTATTTTAATTCAAGTATTATGTTGCTGTCCAAAAGCCATCTGGACAGATTTTTGAGCTGTCTTGAGCTCAGTTTTGTAGATGATTGGTGGGGTGTTTGGTCCCATTTGATATATACCTCTTAAAGGTGGGGATCCACCTAGATGTTCCCAAATTTCACCTCATCCGTCCCTGTTTGATCACCCAAAAGAGTGGGCCAAGGAGGGTGGATAGTCCAGATTTTCTGGACTGTCTAGCAACAAGTGCTTGTTGTACAAACATAATTATCAGTCTGTTTCTGAAATGGTGGGCCACCTTTGTGGACCCCACCTTGTTGTATACTTGTGTAGGGATGTTGGTCCTACATTTTCTTAAAATTTGGCAGACTTGGGCCCACTCTAATGGGGTGCACAAATCAGGGGCAGCAGCATTGTTTCAGCAGCAAATTGTTTTGAAATACCTTGCTGTCCATAAATTGTAGGAGTTAAATAAAATACTTTTACTATCCCAAAAATTCTAAAATTTTGCAGAGAGGTGTCCCACCCATGGTAGGGCCTACCTGCAAAATTTTAGGGCCAATGGACCCCATTTGGGCATCCAAATGGGTGGGCCAATATAGTGGGCTGCCAGAAATTTCTGCTATGCAGTTCAGCAGCATAGTTCCATAAAAATAAATTTCAAAAAAATATTTTCTCAGAAGTTGGGCCATATTTCTTGGTCCCACCTTGTTTTGGGCTTAATGAGGGACCTTAGGTCCAAATTTCAAGAATTTTGGAGGCCCAGAACCCACCCATTTGATGGCCCAAATTCAGGACAGTTATATTCCAGCAGTATTTCACCCTGTACAGATTGTATTCTTTAAATTAATTAAAATACTTCTGAATATCCAAAAATTATAAAAATTTATAGGGTGGTAGTAAACTCATGGTAGAACCTATCTACCAAATTTTAGGTCTAATGGACCCCTGTGCATACCGTGGAAAGGCCCGGACTGGCCCACCACGTTGGGACGTCCAGGCCAGTCCGATTTTCTGGACAGCTTGTTTTATTCAAATTAATTAAATTATTTCTAGATGTCCAAAAATTCTAAAATTTTGTGGGGTTGTGGTCCACCTATGGAAGGACAATCTTGCAAATTTTTAGGGCCATCAGGCCCCTGGACTGACCGTGGTATGGCCTGTAATTTGGGTCAGTTTTGGGCCAAATACCCAGGCCCAAATGACTAACCACCATGGCATGCTCCTACCTTGGGCTCTACCGGGCCTGCATTCTAACGGCATGGCCCACTTGAAGTAAGTGTTGTATATCCCCCTTCTTATCTGGTGGGACCCACTGTGATATGTGTGGGTCACCATGGGTCAGTAACCCATTTAAATTAAATAAATTTCTGGACTCCAAAGAGCCCGTGAAGTGGGTGGGCTGGAATTCAAGAAGGGGCCCAAATTTGTGCATAGTTGATCTTTTGGAGCCGTGGCGGTCCACCATATTTAAGGGAGTATTGCACACACTCTTTACCCTCCTTCCTTAGACATTTTGGGCTTAATGAGTGCCCTCTTGAGGCCCACCTTTGTGGTGGTTTTGTGGGCTAGCCTTAACCAGAATTTTTGATAGTTTTATAGGCTCAATGGGCTAGGAAACCTATCCCTTGAGCCCAAGATTGTGCAAGGGCTGACCTTATTGATTCATGGGCCCAATGGGTGTCTACAAGTTGATCATGTGCATTTATTAGCCTTGATGCCCTCATGAAGTGCTTAATTGTGGGTTGACTTGCAAGGCCCACATAAATGTATATTGCGGAGGACCTTGCTAAGTCTTTGGGCTGGTGTGGCAAGGCCCACACTGTCAGTATAAGCCTTGGCCATGTGTATTCTTAGGTTTACGGGTTGCCTTCAAGTCCACCATAATGTATGAATTGGATGGCTTTTGTTTGGCCCATTTCTTTTAGGCCCATTATGTGATATATTATATGCATATTTGTGTTAGCAAGCAGGCCTTGTAGACTCAGTTCTTTTGGATAGGCCCATTGATCTTGGGCCTATACTCTCCTATCTATTGTGATGGGCTTAGGGGCAATAATACACAAGAAGTTGGGCCCTTGGCTGCCCACTAAACTGACCCTGTACTTGGGCCAAAAGTGAGGCCCAACTCACTTGTGTTAAATGTGAAACTTGCCCATGTAAATGAATTACTGGGCTGCCCATGAAACCCACCACAATATGTGGAATTATGACCTTTGTGGTTGGGCCCAAACCTTACTTGAGGGCCCACTATATGGCTACCTAAGAGTTGGGCTTGGTGTATGGCCCATTAGGCCATGCATTGCTTGGGCTTTAGACCTTACATTATGAGAGTAGTGGCGGGCTACCTCTTGGAAACCAGTTGAGGTTGGATGTCCTCTGGGTGATCCTAAGGTAGGCCCATAGGTTTCTCTATGGATGGTTAAAGGCCCACCATAGACCCTAGGCCATTTGTTTAAGGCTCAATGTGTATGTATGTGGAACCTACCTTAATGCATGATTGGTCCAGCCGTCAAGCCTTGGATCACCCGATCATGGAGGCACTCTCTCTGCTTGGGTGTCTACTCGGATTCACAATCCAATAGCAGCCCACTTGATCTTTTCATGATGTATACACACTCTCCATCCGGTGGGTCCCCATGATGAATATAGTTGGCCTTCATGAGATCATTCCCACTTATTTGACTAATTTTTCGGGCTTTAGCAAGCCCAAGAAGGAAGTCAAACGGGCCAAAAGTTTATCAAAGGGCCTTAAATGTACATTGTTATGGTTGAAACTTTATTAGACATGGGACCTACCATATTGAAAACTTGTGTACATGTTGCATGCTTATGTTTTCTTCTAATCTTTGGGCTTAATAAATACATTTTTGGGTCACCTTTAGTGATCACATGAGGACCCCCATCTTAGATCAGATTTTTGGGGCATCCCATGGCCCAGAGTGGGATGGGACGTCCCAGCTTGGCCCAACCATATATTAAGCCAACTTCCACCATTTTGATGGACTTGTGGGCTAAGATAAGGATAGTATTGGGCCTTGGTTGCCCACTTAAATTGCTAGTTATTGGCCGATGTAGTTGGGCCCATTTCATCATCCAAACTTAAACTTATTTTGGGCCGTATATGTGTATGCAAGTCGCCCACCAAGTCCAACTTAATGCATGGATTCTATGGCCATTGGGAATTGAGCCTTGGGCCTTAATTTCTCTCTTGGGGCCCATGTTGTTAAAAGTAAAAGTATTGTATTGTATCTTTTATGGCCTATTATGAGGAATGTATGTATGTGGTTACCGTGTTCTTATCTTGAATGTAGGGCCTTGGGCCTTGTATCCATATAGTTCGTGGTTGAGATGCTCTTGGGGAATGGTGGTTAAATGTCCCCATTATGGACCCCTAGGCCCGATTGTATCTAAATGTGATTAGATACTCATCTTAAACTCTTGTTAGACTCATTTCCACATTACTTAGACACGTAGTTGTATACTTAGTCTCGTGGGCTACCCATGTAAATGGGCCCCCACTAGAAGTTGGATTCCTTATGGATATTGTCTAAATACCTGGTCTTGGTTCCTTCTTGGATAGGAGGAATGTAATATACTTTATATATCGCCGCATAATGTGTCTATTAACCCATCTTCATGACCATGTGCATCATTGTATGCTTGGATGACACTATGTGTGTGGTCATGATTGTGCATTGGGCATTGCATGATACATTCCCGAGGGACGTAGTATTCCCTCTTGAGCACGTTGGATGCTTGGGATTGATGCATGGTTGATTGTGTGATTCATGCATCCGACATTACATAGCATATGAGCATTATCGCCCTTGCTTCATCGTGGTTGTAGCCTCCACTGAGATACATCGTGGATGGCCATGTTTGGACACCGAAATGTTACTTGAGCATACCGGTGCATAGGATGCCCATGGGTGAAATTCCCAAAACTTCCATGGTACCAGGATCTGCTCCAACGGCGTGACCGGGTGGTATATATGAGCGCATGAGGGCCTTATACCATTAGGCCGCGACTCCCACTGTCGTGTAGTCGGTTGGATAGGGGTGTGGCCTTACTCGCCTGATGTAAGGGGGCATTGCTAGGCTGAGTCTGACCAGCTCGTGAATGGGTCCGCTACCTTCAGGCCTTGCTGGTGATTGGCTGTCCGCAGGCAGGGTAGTGAGGTCTCTTACGCTCGTTTGACTGTGCGGGGTCTGTAGAGCGGCAGTCATCCAGCAGTGTAATGGACCCCGGTGATTTCCTTATGATGGAAATGTATTTGATATGTGGATTGGATATGAGCACTGACATTACTTCGCATTGCATTTGCATCGGCTGTGTAAGCCTCATATTGCATTACAGATATTCATTCGCACTCATTAGCATTAGTACTCATCGCATTACAATACTCATGACATTAAGCATTATGGCATTACAAGATTCATTCATCGTATTACAAGATTCATTGCATTATATAGCCTTGGTATGGCTTCCTGCATTATCGTACTGCCTTGGTATAGTTTCTTACATTCATGATAGCCTTGGTAAGGCTAGTGGTATTGGTATTAATCATGACTCCCTTCTGCATTCTCTATTTTCTTCTGAGCACTATTATCACCACTTTCACCACCCTCTAAGCTTTCTATAAGCTTATGCACGATTGATGCGTGCGGAGATCCTAGGCAGCGTCGTAGCAAAGAGAGCGTGGAGTAGAATTGAGCTTGAGGACTCCAATGTTGCTGACTCTTTTCTCTCTTTTCCCATTATCTTATATATGTCCTTTCGAACCTGATGTAAGCTTGTAAAAGTTCAAATTCTTAGTGAATTTTGTGATATGTATCCTTTGTTACTTCTAGATGTACTTGATGTGATCTTGGGTATGCTCGTATTGGTAATGATTATACTGTTATGAAAATCCTCCTTGTAGGATCCCAGATCTAACCCGCCTCGGGAGCCGAGAATGGGGTACTACGGAGGTCGTTGACAGGCCGAACCGGCCATCGGGTTCCTTGTGAGTCCTAAGCTACCGAGTCCGGGGCGTGACAGAGTTGGTATCAGAGCATAGCAAGTAATTTTGGAATAACTTGGGATAGTATCACATATCTGATGCGAGCTTAGGACAAGTAGTGTCCCGAGTGCGTTTCTCTCTTTTCATTTGCTCCTTCAAGGATTCTAATTCCTAGGTATCCATCACCTTTGTTCTTTCTGTAGATCATGCCGTCTAGTCAAGGTACCCATGATTGTGACGCCCGTGGTCGTGGTGCCCATGGACATGGTTCTCATTCCGCTCCAGCGATCCGAGTGACTTTTGCTCCATCATCTGAGATTCCTATTTCCCTTCTGGAGCCTGTCGTACCTATTCCTGAGGCTCCCGCCGTACCTGTGCCTTCGTCAGAGGCCAGTGCTACCCCTGCTTATCTGACGATTCCTGTAGGAGCTGAGCGTCTCCAGCAGTTGATGCAGGTTGTCACTGATGTACTTCAGACCCGTCAGCCTGTTCCTGAGGCGCCCGGACGGGCGGAACAGGAGCGTGTGAGCCCCCTTTTGCGAGATTCGATTTCGCAGCGAGCTCCGTTAGTAGTATTTCTACTTCAGGGCGAGTCCGAGTGGACCGGTTTGCAGAGGGATCGTGATCAGAGGAGTGGCCGGAAGAGGCAGGCCCCCTCCGGTAGCTCACGACAGCGTCGACAGCGGCAGAGGTGCGTAACCTATCGAGCCGCCAGAGCATCAGCATCGCATATAGCAGCTTCTTCTAGGCCGTTTACTGGCATTTGCTATGGATGTGGGCAGACGGGACACCGTAGGCGTGAGTGTCCCCATCAGCAGGATGGACCTTCGCAGCGACCACGAAGAATGTGCAGAGACCGCATATGCAGAGAGACAGACACCTCCCGCCCACCTCAAAGCTTGATTTTCTGCGACTCGGCCGGGACTCTTAGTTATTAGGGGAGTCGTTATGGGTATTCTTCTTGTCTCCTTATGTAAGTCTTGTGTTTTGGTTCATCGCACCCTTTTTATATCAAAGGGCTTTTGTTCACTCAGATTGCCATTAGAGTCTGCCGTAAGAGATTGTCAGTATCGACACTTTTTGGGAAGATCCCTGTGTTAGGCCGATGATATTATCGTATTCTGTTTTGGTTGGTGAGATGTCTTACTGGCTAAATAGTCTTGTATTGCCAATGTTGAGCTTGCTTTGTTGTCCAGGCAGTGTTCCTGGTTAGGGATGATAGGCCAAATTGCAAGTTTTGTGGCTGAGTGTGACGCTTATCAGCATGTCAAGGCCGATCCTCTGAGACCCCCCTAGTCCCTTGTAGCCGTTGAGTGTCCCAAAGTGGGAGTATGAGAGTGTATTGATAGATTTCATCATTGGTTTGTCGAGATTAGGGAGGGTTATCCCCATTTGTTCAATGATTGATTGCATGTATTGCTTGTGTTGCCTTTTCTTGATTGATGATTGATATATATGATGATGTTATACATTTCGTTGTCTCAGTTTTATCAATTTCGAGGACAAAATTTCTTTGTTGGTGGGGAGGATTGTGAGACCCGACCTGAGTTCTCATGTGTGCATGTGTGTGCATAAGTGTGCATTTCATTCATTTTGGTCCCGCGGTCCTACCGGTCGAATCCCGGTGACTCGCGACCCTTGGATTATGCTGTGGTCATCCTTAAGTTTGGTCACATAGACCCGACTCGGATTGACCCGAGACCCATGCCATCTTGTCCGTATCGGCGCCGCGATTCTAACGCCGCGTCCCATGCATTAATCCGACGTGTACATCTCAAGTTATGAGCATTTCATCATGTGGCCCACTTTTTGTACAAATGCATGTGGACCCCACTCCTCTTGGCACAATTTCCCATGCACACCACACACACTACACAATTTCTATGGAATAGACACTACCCACCCCACACACACCACCCAAAAGCCTACTCTACCCTACAACCTTGTTTTCTCCTCCCATAGGTAATTATTTTTTTCTTACAAACAAATGATTTCTCTCTCTCTCTCTCTCTATCTCCTTATCTCTCTCCCTCCTTCTCATTCTCTCCATGGCCAGCAATTCCTCCATTTTCTCCAGCCCCTTCTCCCTAAAATACCTCCTCATCTACCCCTTCTCACTTGATCTTAGCCATTGATCCATGTTGCTTGGAGCCTCTAGATGATGGTGATGTAAGTTTCAAGGTTGATCTAGGTGGGTGCTCTTAGATCCTTCTTCATTTCTTTCTTAGGAGCTTGTGGGACCCATCAAGTGGTGATGGAGGTCCCTCATGTCTCCATGGTTGAGGCCAATGGCCCTTTTTCCTTGCATGCATGATCCATGGATGGGGCCATTCTCCATGGACCCCATCATAGCATTTTTCTTTGATGTATGTCATTTTCCTCTCTTGTGGCTGGATTATTTTTATTTTCCATTATTCTATTCTTGATTTTCTGATGTGTGTGGCCCACTTAGTGGCCTCGGAATATCCAGACCGTCCAAGCAAAGTGGATGCCCATGGATGTCCATTCCTTGGACATTGGCACTCTATTTGCTCCATTTTGGGCACATGCAATGGGTTTCATGGAGGGGGTATGGTCTGAATGTTTGTGGGGCCCACTGGGGTGGTCCATACCACAATTTCCATGGATTGATTTCCTCTTTCTATAGTGATTGTAATTATTTTAATTCAGTATTATGTTGCTGTCCAAAAGCCATCTGGACAGATTTTTGAGCTGTCTTGAGCTCAGTTTTGTGGATGATTGGTGGGGTGTTTGGTCCCATTTGATATATACCTCTTAAAGGTGGGGATCTCACCTAGATGTTCCCCAAATTTCACCATCATCCGTCCCTGTTTGATCACCCAAAAGAGTGGGCCAAGGAGGGTGGATAGTCTAGATTTTCTGGACTGTCTAGCAACTGTGCTTGTTGTACAAACATAATTATCAGTCTGTTTCTGAAATGGTGGGCCACCTTTGTGGACCCCACCTTGTTGTATACTTGTGTAGGGATGTTGGTCCTACATTTTCTTAAAATTTGGCAGACTTGGGCCCACTCTAATGGGGTGCACAAATCAGGGGCAGCTGCATTGTTTCAGCAGCAGAATTTTTTTGAAATACCTTGCTGTCCATAAATTGTAGGAGTTAAATAAAATACTTTTACTATCCCAAAAATTCTAAAATTTTTCAGAGAGGTGTCCCACCCATGGTAGGGCCTACCTGAAAAATTTTAGGGCCAATGGACCCCATTTGGGCATCCAAACGGGTGGGCTAATATAGTGGGCTGCCAGAAATTTCTGCTATGCAGTTCAGCAGCATAGTTCCATAAAAATAAATTTAAAAAAAATATTTTCTCAGAAGGTGGGCCATATTTCTAGGTCCCACCTTGTTGTGGGCTTAATGAGGGACCTTAGGTCCAAATTTCAAGAATTTTGGAGGCCCAGAACCCACCCATTTGATGGCCCAAATTCAGGACAGTTATATTCCAGCAGTATTTCACCCTGTACAGATTGTATTCTTTAAATTAATTAAAATACTTTTAAGTATCTAAAAATTACGAAAATTTACAGGGAGGTAGTAAACTCATGGTAGAACCTACCTACCAAATTTCAGGTCTAATGGACCCCTGTGCATACCGTGGTAAGGCCTGGACTGGCCCACCACGTTGGGACGTCCAGGCCAGTCCGATTTTCTGGACAGCTTATTTTATTCAAATTAATTAAATTATTTCTAGATTTCCAAAAATTTTGATATTTTGTGAGGATGTGGTCCACTTATGGAAGGACAATCCTACAAATTTTTAGGGCCATCAGACCCCTAGACTGACCGTGGTATGGCCTGTAAGTTGGGTCAGTTTTGGGCCAAATACCCAGGCCCAAATGACTAACCACCATGGCATGCCCCTACCTTGGGCTACTGAGCCTGCATTCTAACGGCATGGCCCACTTGAAGTAAGTGTTGTATATCCCCCTTCTTATCTGGTGGGACCTACTGTGATATGTGTGGGTCACCATGGGTCAGTAACCCATTTAAATTAAATAAATTTCTGGACTCCAGCAGGCCCAGGAAGTGGGTGGGCTGGAATTCTAGTAAGGGCCCAAATTTACTGCATAGTTGAACTTTTGGAGCCATGGCGGTCCACCAGATTTAAGGGAGTGTTGCACACACTCTTTTTCCCCCTTCCTTAGACATTTTGGGCTTAATGAGTGCCCTCTTGAGGCCCACCTTTGTGGTGGTTTTGTGGACTAGCCTTAACCAGAATTTTTGATAGTTTTGTAGGCTCAATGGGCTAGTAACTTCTTTCTTAAGCCCAAGTTTGTACAAGGGCTAACCTTATTGATTTACGGGCCCAATGGGCTGTCTACAAGTTGATCATGTGCATTTATTAGCCTTGATGCCCTCATGAAGTGCTTGATTGTGGGCTGACTTGCAAGGCCCGCATAAATGTATATTGTGGGGACCTTGCTAAGTCTTTGTTTGGCTGATGTGGCAAGGCCCACACTGTCAGTATAGGCCTTGCCCATGTGTATTCTTGGGTTTACGGGTTGCCTTCAAGTCCACCATAATGTATGAATTGGATGGCTTTTGTTTGGGCCATTTCTTTTGGGCCCATTATGTGATATATTATATGCATGTTTGTATTAGCAAGTAGGCCTTGTGGACTCAGTTCTTTTGGATAGGCCCATTGATCTTGGGCCTATAGTCTCCTATCTATTGTGATGGGCTTAGGGGCAATAATACACAAGAAGTTGGGCCCTGGTCGCCCACTAAACCGACCGTACTTGGGCCAAAAGTGAGGCCCAACTCACTTGTGTTAAATGTGAAACTTGCCCATGTAAATGAATTACTGGGCTGCCCATGAAGCTCACCACAATATGTGGAATTATGACCTTTGTGGTTGGGCCCAAACCTTACTTGAGGGCCTACTATATGGCCTATGAGTTGGGCTTGGTGTATGGCCCATTAGGCCATGCATTGCTTAGGCTTTAGACCTTACATTATATGAGTAGTGGCGGGCTACCTCTTGGAAACCGTTGAGGTTGGATGTCCTCCGGGTGATCCTAAGGTAGGCCCATAGGTTTCTCTATGGATGGTTAAAGGCCCACCATAGACCCTAGGCCATTTGTTTAAGGCTCAATGTGTATGTATGTGGAACCTACCTTAATGCATGATTGGTCCAGCCGTTCAAGCCTTGGATCACCCGATTATGGAAGCACTCTCTCGCCTTGGGTTCTTCATTGGACTCACAACCCAAAGAATGTGCCCACTTGATCTTTTCATGATTTATACACACTCTCCATCCGGTGGGTCCCTATGAATGAGTATAGTTGGCCTTCATGAGATTATTCCCATATAGTTAAGTAATTTTCGGACCTTAGCAGACCCAAGAAGTCAAATGGGCCAAAAGTTTATCAAAGGACCTTAAATGTACATTGTTATGGTTGAAACTTTATTGGACATGGGACCCACCATATTGGGAACTTGTGTGCGTGTTGCATGCTTATGTTTTCTTATAATCTTTGGGCTTAATAAATGCATTTTTGGGTCACCTTTAGTGATCACATGAGGACCCCCATCTTAGATCAGATTTTTGGGGCATCCCATGGGCCCAGAGTGGGATGGGACGTCCCAGCTTGGCCCAACCATATATTGGGCCGACTTCCACCATTTTGATGGACTTGTGGGCTGAGGTAAGGATAGTATTGGGCTCTTGGTTGCCCACTTAAATCGCTAGTTATTGGGCTGATGTAGTTGGGCTCATTTCATCATCCAAACTTAAACTTATTTTAGGCCGTATATTGTGTATGCAGGCTGCCCACCAAGTCCAACTTAATGCATGGATTCTATGGCCATTGGGAATTGAGCCTTGGGCCTTAATTTCTCTCTTGGGGCCCATGTTGTTAAAAGTAGTATTGTATCTTTTTATGGCCTATTATGAGGAATGTATGTATGTGGTTACCTGTGTTCTTATTGAATGTAAGGCCTTGGGCCTTGTATCCATATAGTTCGTGGTTGAGATGTCTGTTGGGGAATGGTGGTTAAATGTCCCCATTATGGACCCCTATAGGCCCGTTTGTATCTAGATGTCATTAGATACTCATCTTAAACTCTTGTTAGACTCACTTCTGTGTTACTTAGACACGTAATTGTATGCTTAGTCTCGTGGGCTACCCTATGTAAATGGGCCCCACTAGAGGTGTGATTCCTTATGGATATTGTCTAAATACCTAGTCTTGGTCCCTTCTTAGATAGGAGGAGTGTACTACTTTATATATCGCCTCATAATGTGATCTATACCCATCTTCATGACCCATGTGCATCATTGTATGCTTGGATGACACTATGTGTGTGGTTATGATTGTGCCATTGGGCATTGCATGTTGCATTCCCGAGGGACGTAGTATTCCCTCTTGAGCACGTTGGATGCTTGGGATTGATGCATGGTTGATTGTGTGATTCATGCATCCGACATTACATAGCATATGAGCATTATTGCCCTTGCTTCATCATGGTTGTAGCCTCCACAGATACATCGTGGATGGCCATGTTTGGACACCGAAAATGTTACTTGAGCATACCGGTGCATAAGATGCCCATGGGTGAAATTCCCAAAACTTCCATGGTACCAGATCTCGCTCCAACGGCGTGACCGGGTGGTATATATGAGCGCATGAGGGCCTTATACCATTAGGCCACGACTCCCACCGTCGTGTAGTCGGCTGGATAGGGGTGTGGCCTTACCGCCCGACGTAAGGGGGCATTGCTAGGCCGAGTCCGACCGGCTCGTGAATGGGTCCGCTACTTTCGTGCCTCTTGGTGATTGGTCTATCCGCAGGCAGGTGGTAGTGAGGTCTCTTACGCTCGTTTGACGTGCAAGTGGTCCGTAGAGCGGCAAGTCATCCAACAGAAGTGTAATGGACCCTGATTTCCTTATGATGGAAATGTATTTGATATGTGGATTGGATATAAGCACTGACATTACTTTGCATTGCATTTGCATCGGCTATGTAAGCCTCATATTGCATTACAGTACTCGTCGCATTATAGTACTCATTGCATTACAGTACTCATCGCATTACAGTACTCATCGTATTACAGTACTCATTGCATTATATAGCCTTGGTATGGCTTCCTGCATTATTGTACTGCCTTGGTATAGTTTCTTACATTCATGATAGCCTTGGTAAGGCTAGTGGTATTGGTATTAATCATGACTCCTTCTCGCATTCTCTATCTTCTTCTCGAGCACTATTATCACCCACTTTCACCACCCTCTAAGCTTTCTATAAGCTTATGCACGATTGATGCGTGCAGGAGATCCTAAGCAGGCGTCGTAGCAGCAGAGCGTGGAGTAGAGTTGAGCTTGAGGACTCCAGTGTTGCTGACTCTTTTCTCTCTTTTCTCATTATCTTATCTATGTCCTTTCGAACCTGATGTAAGCTTGTAAAAGTTTAAATTCTTAGTGAATTTTGTGATATGTATCCTTTGTTACTTCCAGATGTACTTGATGTGATCTTGGGTATGCTCGTATTGGTAATGATTATACTGTTATGAAAATCCTCCTTGTAGGATCCTGGATCTAACCCGCCTCAGGAGCCGAGAATGGGGTACTACGGAGGCTGTTGCGGCCAGAACCGGCCATCGGGTTCCTTGTGAGTCCGGTTACCGAATCTGGGGCGTGACAGTGTGTGTGTGTGTGTGTGTGTACACACACAACTAATGGATGGGAATTTCAGGTGTAATGCAGAAATGTTCTTTATCATTAGGGCTGCTTTCGCCGGGTTTGATGCTGAAATCGTCGCCAACTTCACAGAAAGACAAATAGCATTAGTGGCCACGGATTGCAACCTGGATTTAAACAAGGTTCGAGGTGCCGTCAACAATGCTAACAAAATCCTCCAGGTCAGATTGTTGATTGGACCTGATTTTATTTAAATGATCTTGATAATCCATTTTATTAAATTGTTTACTTCCATTTCGTGCTATATGTGCATTTATATGCATGTGCTTACCATTTCCATTGTTTTGAGCAGAAGCGCACATCGAACCGGAACCTACGACTGACAGATTTGTTGTTGTTATGGTATGCACCCAAATCCCAAAGCTAATTATAAAATTTTGAATTGCTTTGACACCTTTAAAAAAAAGTTTGCTCTTGTGTTAGGTTGATTCGGTGATTCCATTATGGACGTCAGGCCATTTTCTGGATTTGGTGTTCAAGAATCTAGTGTAAGTTGCACGTATATGTGGTCACGATCATCGGATATACGTTTAGGTTAAGGTTAAGGTTTGGATGGATGTAGTTTGTGTTTGGATGGATGTAGTTTGTGTTTGTATGAATGTAGTTTATGTTTGGATGGATTTACGTAGTTTGGGTTTAGATGGATGTGAATGTGAATATGATGAAATATATTATATAATAGGTGTATATCATGGTGAAATATATTGTAACAGGTGTATATCAGGAATTTTGTGCAGGAATTTTATGAAAAGGAAAAAGACTTTTACCTACGAAAATATTCGTAGGGAAAAGTTTTGTAAATATTTTTACCTACGAAAATTTTCGTAGGTAAAAGTCATATAAATATTTTTAGCTACGAATATATTCATAGGTAAAAGTTCGGTAAATATACGAAATTTTTTTGTAAAAGTTTTTAAATATTTTTATCTACGAAAATATTGGTAGTGTAAAATTTTGTAATAATTTTTACCTACGAAAAACTTCGTCGGTAAAAGTTTTGTGAATATTTTTAGCTATGAAAATATTCATAGGTATAAGTTTTATAAATATATGAAAATATTCGTAGGGAAAAGTTTTTGTAAATATTTTTAGCTACGAAAATATTCGTAGTTGTAAGTTTTGTAATAATTTTTACCTACGAAAATATTCATAGGTAAAAGATTTGTCAATATTTTTGACTATGAAACTATTTGTAGGTATAAGTTTTTAAATATTTTTACCCATGAAAATATTCGTAGGTAAAAGTTTTCTAAATATGTTTAGCTACGAAAATATTGGTAAGTATAAGTTTTTACCTACAAAAATTTTCGTAGGTAAAAAGTTTTGTCAATATTTACTAAATATTTTTAGCTACGAAAATATTGGTAGGTATAAGGTTTTACCTACAAAAATTTTCGTAGGTAAAAAGTTTTGCAAATATTTTTACCAACGAAAATTAGCGTTGGTAAAATATTTTTCCTACGAAAAATTTCGTCGGCAAAAGTCTTACCTTTGCCAACAAAATTTTTTTTTCGTGGGTAAAAGGTTTTTCCCTCAGACTTTTAGCGAGTAATTTGCCAACGAAAATTTTCACAAGTAAAACTTTTTGCCTATGAAAATAAGACTTTTGCCTACGAAAATTTTCGTTGGTAAAAGTGGCTTTTCTTGTAGTGTAATCACAACTTATCTCAGAGTATAGCCTTAAATCGCTTGAATTGAATGTAATGGAATGTCTAAAACTCTGAAATTCGTGCATTATTTATAGCCTGAAAAAATCCCATCTTCGACTGGTCTTAGGATCCCTAGGACCAGTCGTAGCTTCAAAGATTTTGAAAGATTTCCACCGGATTAGATTAGTTGTTCCCATGACTGGTCTTAGGTAACCTACGACCGGTCGTGGGCCACCTACGACTGGTCGTGTGTCACCTATGACTGGTCGTAGGACTCTAGATAGGTCGCCGGAGTTCGAGTCGTAGGACTACGACCGGTCGAAGGATGAGTCGTAGAACTTCCAGGACTGGTGAAGCAAGTCCGGATCTGGTCGAAGGACAACCAGGAAAATTCAAAAATCTGTAACAACCTAGGACTGGTCCTGAGAAACCTAAGACTGGTCGAAGCAAAGCTAAGACTGGTCTTAAGATTTCTAGGACTAGTCTTAGAACAGTCATAACAAGCATATTAAAATATTCGAATTATGTATCCAGAATGACCTATCATACAGACCAACCTAAGGTCAATCTAAGGTCAAACAAACCTTGAAGTGAGATGAACATTGAAGTCTTGAAGGTCTGTATTCTCAGATGATCTTGAAGGAGAAGCTTGAATCGAGTTGACGGCTTTCCAGAGCTTGGTACTTTCTTGACTTGTCTTGATGAAGTCTTCTAATCTTGAACTTATTAGAAGCAAACTTGAAGTCTTCTATTCTTATAGACTTCATCCATGACATGTCTTGCAAACATTCTTTATTTATGATCTTATCTTGAAAACATTCTTCATTCATGATCTTGTCTTGAAGCAGTGTGTAGTCACAAACAAGAAACACAAGAAGTACAAGACATATAGGTTTTGGCACTACAAAATTTGACAACCAAAGGGATATGAAATCATAGAACTAATAGAGACCACACTACCAGCCTGTGGATAACCAATCACCAATAAGGCTCGACAGTAGCAGACCTACTCACGAGCTGGTCAGACTCAGCCCTAGTAATGCCCACTCACTCAGGCGGATAAGGCCACATCTCATCTCAACCGACTACATGACAATGGGAGACGCGACTTAACGGTGTAAGGCACTCGAGCACTCAAAATTTCCACTTGATCACAGCTTTGAGGCATCCTCTAGGTACCTTGAAGGTTTAGGGGCTTTCACCCAGGGATTTCTTATGCACCCCAAATGCTCAAATGATATATTTTCAGTGTCCACATATGGCCATCCACGAATACCCCTGTGGAGGCAAGGCCCTGATGGAGTAAGGGCAATAATATCCATGAGATGTGATGGCAGATGCATGAATCACGCATACCAATCATGCACTAGCTCTAAGAACTCAATGTACACAAGAGGGGAACTCCATCTCTATATCATATCAACCCAATGACCACACATAATGCAAACCAATCACACCATGATGCATATGGGTCATGAGAATGAACTAGACATGCCACATAGCGAAGATGACGTGGAATGCACTCCTCTTTCCCAAGGAGGGACTAAGTCTAGGTATATAGATAGATACTCCAAGGAACAATCCTCTATTGGGGGCCCAATACTTTGGCGTAGCCCACAAAGCTAAGTTGGGTAATATATAAGCTTAAAGGAATGAGCGGTCTTAACAAGGGTCTATGGTGGGTCTTATACCACTCATAGCAACCCATAGGCCTACCTTAGGGCCACCAAGGAGGAGATCCAACCTCAATTTGGTCCCAAAAGGTAGCCCGCCACTACTCGAATAAGAAACAAAGCCCAAGGCCTAAGCAAATCCATGGCCTAGCGAGCCATACACCAAGCCCAACATATAGGCAATATGGGGGGGCCTCAAGCAAGGTTGTGGCCCAACCATAAAGGTCATAAACCCATATATTGTGGTGGGCCTAATGAACAGCCGTTACATCCAACCATAAGGGCAATCCTTATACTTATATTAAGTGAGTTGGGTCTCACAACTTGGCCCAAGTACAATGGTCATTTTGGTGGGCAACCAAGGGCCCAACCACTTGCATATTATGGCCCATAAACCCATCACAATAAGTAGTAAATATAGGCCCAAAGGTTAAGGGGAGTATCTAGAAAGTTCCAGGACAAATGGGCCTAGAAAATCCAACGATTAACTATGAACATTGATCCAATAAGACCCAATTGGGGTGGGCCTCAGATGTGCACTAATTAAGCCCAAAGGCACATCAGAGAATGACAAGATCATGTGCATAAATCTTCCTTAAATCTGGTGGGCCCTGCTGCCCCAAAACATTTTATTAAGGGCAGCCAGTTTGGGCCTATTGCTGAATTTCCAACCCACCTGTTTCTAGGCTTGCTGGAGTCCAGCAATAATAAATAAATATATATATATATATATTAAGTAAATGTTCACTGGTGACCCACACACATCTTTGTGGGTCCCACCAGATGAGAGGAGAGGAAAATACACATAAATCAGGTGGACCATACTGTTGGACTGGATGTCCAGCAGCAGCCCAATGGGCCTGGGCGTTCCAAGGTGGACGGTCCTATGGGCCTGGGCAATTAGCCCAATTACACATCAAGTGGGTCCCAAAAGGGACACTCCTTAGGGAGGTGGGCCACGTACCACATAGACCACAAATAGATGGACGTTGAGGATACACAACACATCAAGGTGGGCCCACAAAAGGGGGGGGGGGATGGACGGCCAGCCATGGCTGGATTTCCCAGCCTGGTGGGCTGGTCCAGCCCTTTCCACAGTGTGCACAGGGGTCCGTTGGCCCCAAAAGTTGGTAGGTAGGTCCTACCATGGGTGGGCCACCTCTTTGCAAAATTTTAAAAATTTTGGAATAGGGGAAGTATTTTATTTAAATCAAAGAAAACTGACTATCCCCAAAATCTGTTTAGTGTAGATTTCAGACAGGCACTGATCTGAGCTTCCAATGGTGTAGATTAAAGGCCTCTAAAAATTGAGAAAAAAATAGTTTTTATGTCCCCTCATATATGTACCCCAAGGTGGGGTCCACAGATGTGGCCCACCAATGGAAAAATTATTTTATATTCAAGGATTTCCATACTAATATGATGCTGGAACAGTCCAGAAAATCCAGACTATCCACCTCATTTGGGCCACACCTTTTAGACCTCAATCAAGGTTAGATGGGGTTAAAATTTGGGGGACATGAAGATGAGATCCCCACCTTTTAGAAAAGTATATTTGATGGGTAGGTATGGTCCCCCAAACAGTCCTAAAATAAGGTCCAAAAGCATACAGAAACTGTCCAGAAAATTCTGGACAACAGCATATACTTGGATTAAATTAAATATATGAGTTAATTAAAAAGGGATTAATCCTCAATAATACAAGTGGGGTCCACCTAGATGGTCCACAAAAATTCCAGATCCATTCCCAATAAAAAATCTCCAAGAAAAGCAAGCATTTGGGGTCATCCAACCCATGCATGCAACATGCAAAGGGACGTCCCACCTAGTGGGTCTAGACATCCCAAAAATCTAAGGGTCTGTGATGTTTATGGCACATCAGTGGGCCACCAATCATCAAGGGAAAAATAAAGGAAAAAAATAGAGAGAAAGATAGAGAGGGAGAGAGATCAACGGCCATAGGGGAGGATTTCGGTACTATGAATCCTCCACCATCACAATCACACATACGTCCTTCATATATCATGCATGCATGTGATCTTACAATCCAAAGAAGTTGCTAATGTTATCCTAACATGCATATAATGGTCTAGATGACCAAACAAAAATCCTAGATTAAAGAAATCCATCATGGTGGGTCCATGGAGAATGGCCCACCATGGAAATGTACCTGCATGAAATAGGCCTTTAGCCTCTCATCATGGAGTGATGTAGGACCTCCACCATTGATTGGTGGGTCCTACATACTACCAAATGTTCTAGAAAGGAAATGCAAGAAGAAAGAAGGGAGAAGCTTGAGAGAGAGAGAGAGAGGTTGTAAAAGTGCAATCATCACTCTCTCTCTCCTAGATGAGAGAAAAATCATCATAGCCTATGGTGATATAAACTATGTTGCTAGGCTAGAATAGGGATGGGTAGTGTGTGGGTAGTGGGTGGTGTAAGATATGAGGGTTTAGGTAGTGTATGAGTGGTGTGTGTTGGAATTTACCCAAAAGAGGGTGGCCACCTTAAAAAACTTGCTCTCCACACTACGTAGGTCACATGATTATGATCAAAGGCTAGAAATGAGATGCACACAACTTATGATTTATACATCGGATGGACGCACAAGATGTAGCATCGGAACTGCAACGACGATGCGAACGAGATGACATATGTTTCGGCTCAATCCGAGTCGGGTCTACATGACTGGACTTAAGGATGATCGCAAACATTATCTAATGGTCGTGGGTCCTTAGGATTCGACTGGTAGGACCACGGGAATAAGAGAAGCAAAATGCACACACACGCACTCAGGTTAGGTCTTACAATCCTCCCCACTAACAAGAAATTTCTTCCTTGAAATTGACCATTCGTAGGACAAAATTAAAGGCAAAACACCACCGTCATATAACAATCATCAAAGAGAAGGCAATACATACAATCATATATCAATCAATCATCAAACAAATGGGGATAACGTTTTATAATCTTGGCCTGTCGTTCCCAAGAGGCCTCGGCCTCCGAATGATGACCCCACTGCACCTTCACTAATGAAATGACCTTGGTCCTGAGAACCTACTACTTCCGATCAAGAATATGAATCGGCTGCTCAATGTAAGAAGCATCCTCATGGACCTCGAGGGACTGCCAATCAATCACAGGTATGATGTCTGACCCACACTTTCGCAACATAAAAACATGTGACACATTGTGGATCGCAGATAACTTAGAAGGTAAGGCAAGCCTGTAGGCCACAGTGCCCACGTGTACGGTAACTCAAAAGGTCCAATAAATCTCAGGGCAAGCTTGCCCTTCATACCAAAGCAAACCACACCTTTCATAGGCGAGACCTTGAGATGCATCATGTCCCTAACTACAAACTCGAAGGGTCGACGTCGACGTCGACGATCAGCAAAACTCTTCTGCCGGCTCTAAGCTATACGCATCCTCTACCTGATAACATTAATAACTTCTTACGTCTGTTGCATAAGCTCGAGACCTAGGAGATTTGCATGGTCTGCCGTAAAGTGCCTCAAAAGGAGCCACGCCGATACTCACCTGATAGCTATTGTTGTACGCGAACTCGGCGAGGTGCAAATGCTCATCCTAACTACCCCCAAAGTCAATCATACAAGCTCTAAGCATATCCTCAATGATCTGTTTGACCCTTTTAGTTTGCCCATCCATCTACGGATGATAAGTGGTGCTGAGATGCAAAGTGGTCCCCATCTCCTGCTGGAAACTCCTCTAAAACTAAGACGTAAATCAATGGCCATGACTGTCGACTGCTTATATCGGCGCTCGATCGAGAAGGGGTTAAGAACCCTAACCCAACACCCCCTCTCTGTCTTGGATTTATTCCAACAAATTTGTATAAAAAGGGAGGGTGAAATGGGTTTTAACCGTCGTCGGCTATGACAATGGCCACGACTGTCGACTGCGGTCATGACAGCTACCAATTTCTGATCGTCGGTATATTGCGAGAGAGAGAGAGAGAGAGACAGAAAGGTCGAAAGGGATTTTAGAGAGAGGGCCTTGCTCGAATCGATCTCCGGCCCACCATCTCCAACATCTGATTCGTGTTGGCCGTCAGCTCCTTGCCATTAGATCGCATTCGACATCGATCTTCAATCGTTGGTCGATAGGTTTCGGTCGCTGGTCGACTCCATATCTCTGCCTATCTCTCTCTATTTCAAAGCTATTTTTTGGTTCCTTAGTTTTTCGGTCGTCTGGAGTGCACGATATCTCTGGTGCAATCCAATCATCAGTTCTGCGGATGAGGCATATGAAAACCTTGAGTTGTTTTTTTTTTTTTCCTTATTAATGGCTCCAGAGTACCTAATTTAGATCATTGGTCATCTTTATCTTGATGTATGCATTCATCCAGGCCGTCCCAGGCCTGGATGTTGCAGATCTTTTAAAAAACAAAACAAAAATAAAACAGAAAATATATAATAAAATAGTACGTAATATATGTACACACACACACAGATATATATATATATATATATATATATAGATAAAAACCGGTGGGTCCCAAATCTGTGCATTTTATCCAGGCTGTGCATGGCCACTGTGATGTTAATCTCTTGAATTATTGTTAATCTTAAAGGATAACCATCATTATGAGTAGGATATTGATCCTCTCTAATCATACAGATGATGCAGGTGATGTACAGATTGAAGACCCAAAAAATTATCTTCCTATGGAATATTATATTGAAAGAATAAGAAGATAGTTATATAATTTAGTTTTATACTTCCACCGCAAACTCAATAAATGTAATAAGCTCTCACTAAGAGGGCATTTGATTATTTACTGAATATTCGTTTACTCTAATGAAATAATCAATACAGTTAATTTTATTATCGTGAATATTACCTTTATGAATGTATCGGGATGTGATTTAAATGAAATAATAATAATAATAATAATAATAATAAAATATACGATTTTTAAAGCATCCAATTTATAATTTATTAACACCCAGTTTTCTTGAGCATGAGTGTAAACTCTAGCCGTGAAAATTCTGGATGTCACAACAACATATGATAATGTGGAAAATTACTCGGTCATTAATATGGATGGTATATCAAGTGAGAACAAGATAAAGACGACCAATGATCTAAATTAGGTACACTGGAGCCATTAATAAGGAAAAAAAAAAAAACAGCTCAAGGTTTTCATAAGCCTCATCCGCGGAACTGATGATTGGATTGCACCAGAGATATCGTGCACTCCAGACGACCGAAAAACTAAGGAACCAAAAAATAGCTTTGAAACAGAGAGAGATACGCAGAGATATGGAGTCGACCAGCGACCGAAACCTATCGACCAACGATTGAAGATCGATGTCGAATGCGATCTAATGGCAAGGAGCTGACGGCCAGCACGAATCAGATGTTGGAGATGGTGGGCCGGAGATCGATTCGAGCAAGGCCCTCTCTCTAAAATCCCTTTCGACCTTTCTCTCTCTCTCTCTCTCTCTCTCTCTCTCTCGCAATATACCGGCGATCAGAAACTGGTAGCTGTCATGACCGCAGTCGACAGTCGTGGCCATTGTCATAGCCGACAACGGTTAAAACCCATTTCACCCTCCCTTTTTATACAAATTTGTTGGAATAAATCCAAGACAGAGAGGGGGTGTTGGGTTAGGGTTCTCAACCCCTTCTCGATCGACCGCCGATATAGGCAGAAAGAGAGAAAATATTGAATTGGAATTTATTTTTTATTTTTTTTAATAAAAAGTACAAAAATGAAGGCGACGAAGGCGCACTATAGTAGCTCTGACATCAACTTTAGAAAGCGGTCTATATGCGATTTGTCTATTCACCGACAATGAAAAATGGTGGAAATTCGTTCCGGAAGGAGGTGTGCAACATCACTGGTGAAGGAAGCTGTCTAAAGAGGCAACCTTCTTAACACTGCAAAAGTCTGATGGAACTCAAACTTCTATTTGTTAACTTGTTTTCTCTCTTTTTTTATTTATTTTTTATTTTTTTAATGATCATATTCATATGGTTGAATTTTTGCTAATATGGAAACTTCAATATGCAGTTATCCAACCATTGAAGGTGCCCACTTATCTTCAAGCTCGGTAGGGCCCCACTTGGATAAAATATGTTACAAATCTAAAAATTAAAATTTTAAATTTTTAGTTTCCACCTCCTTTCAAAAATTCCAATATACTAGCATGACGTGTGAAATCGTTATGCAGGGATTTGAAACAGTCATAGGGTGATCGTCATGGTGAACGTTCTTTAGCTCAATAGTTCAGCTAGTCTATCAAATGGGTGACCCATTTCAACGAAATGGATGGTTGGGAAATGGATAACCGGCTGTATACATTCAATGTGCAAGCGTCTGTCTCTCTCTATCAGAAGAATAAGAGGAAGTGGACTGCCTTAACAAACGAAACTCTAGTACCAAAATAAGCAGCCTTAGACAAACGGGCTGTTTTTCAAACATACGATAGCAAACTTCGATTATTGATGGTACCTACATATTTAAATATGTAACAAGATTAAAACAATAGATATATTACATTTAAGGACACATGTTTTAGATTATATATATATGTGGAAAGAAATCATCGTCGTCAATATATATGCGTGTACACTGAATAGAATCAGATATTTGAGTGCCTAGCAGTTGATAAAGGATTTAATATGTGATATCATGTCATTTGTTCGAGCTTGTGACATTGGAGAGTTATAGAGAACTTGGAAGGCATGCCCTACGCCACTGTACACTACATATTCCAAGGTCTTTCCGGCCTGCTTCATCGCCGCACAGAATTCCATGTTCCTATCCTTGAGTATATCCATCTCGGCGATGCACACCAAAGTCGAGGGAAGTTTTAGATACTCCAACTTGGTGGACCCCATAGCCAAAGGGTTGCACCATGGATGGTCGCGATTGGCCCCTAAAGGTAGGGCCAACCGCCAATAGACGTCCGATGACGTTAGAGTAAGTGCCGAGTTTGAGGGCTGAACCATGTTACTCTCAGAAGGTGTTCGTGCTTCTCCTCCAAAGAATGGTTGTAATAGAATGAGACCTTGGAGGCAGAATGGCTTTAGAATAGTTGTTCCTTGGGAGACGCCAGGCAGTCCTAACCGGGTTGCTACATGGTGGGCCACGCAAGCACCAGCACTATCCCCGCCTAAGTAGACCTTGGAGAAGTTGCATCGGCTCCACCACCAACTTTGTTCTTCTGAGCCATTAAGTGCCTGTTGCCTAACCCACTTGACGGCCGTCAATCCATCATCATAGGCAGCCGGCAGACGGTTTTCAGGTGCGAGACGGTAATCTACAGACATTATCAGGCACCCAGCTCTGGAGGCGAGCATAGCCAAGAATTCATGGTAACATCTCCACGCAGCCGATCCCACGCAGAATCCCCCACCGTGGAAATAAATGAGTAATGGGAGCTTCGCCTGGTGTTTGGGCACATAGAAACGCGCCCACACACCATTAAAACCATCAATCTTCACATCCCTTGATGCCACGTCAGCCTCAGGTCCATAACTGCATGCAACATTTTGGACGACGGGTGATCTGTCCACACGCCCATCTTTGTAAACCTTTATGAGCCCTTGGATCTCGTCGACCACAACCGCATTTTGATTATGGTCCTTGCCGACGAAAGGAGACCTTTGATCACTAAGAGAAAGAGCACCCATTCTTCTCCTTCTCATGTACAAAAAAGGCTAACTCAAAAGAAGCTCTTTTGGTTGCTTTAAACTACTGTTCTCTCTTCTCGGTACAGAAAATATCCCATGCACATCTCCTTATATAGTGCACAAACAAGGATAAGGTGGAGCCGAAAGTTCAAGGGTAGGAGAGATTTTCCTCTCACATTCCGTTGACAAGTGGGCAAGAGGGATTCAGCCATATGTGACACGTGGATGCCACAGTGGTGGACCCCACATGTCAATGGCCTCCAATCTTCCGGCCCATCCCTCTCATTAAATTAATGTAAGCCTCGTCATCTATCATCCATAAGTGGGTGGGTGTAGTGCTTCTCGCAAATAGCTGCGCCTAACCGGACCACTAATAAGCCACCCTTGTCGAATGCAAAAACCATTAAAAGAGAAGGAAAAAAAAAAAAAAGAAGACAGAAAAGAAAGGGAAGACTCAATAATTTATAGGTTTGCTAATCACCTGGCCCTCCACATTTGCCGGATCCAAGCCACCCATTAGTGGCCACAATGAAAAGTAGTTAGCTAGAAGTCCAATTTTAACATAAGAAGTATGACCCACCGGATTTTATTTCTCAGATCAGGACATGTACATGTTAAGGCACGCATAATGGACAGTTTGGATCTTGAACACGTATGCCATGTTGGGACTGTCGTATTTTTTTTAAAAAAAATTTAAAATAATTTGTTTTGAAATGTAAAGTTTTCCCTTGATGTTTTTTTAAGTGTTTTTGTTTTTAGTGTATCTCACTGGTCTCACATCAGAGCGAATATAAAAAAATCTCGTGTATATAAGAGACATTGGTTTATATAAAGCTTGAGCCCTAATGAGGAATAGTTATTTGGGTTGGACCATCTCTTTACAGGGCACGTCGGGCCAAGGCTGGGACCAGGTTTATATGTGAACAGAGAGTACACTCACGCTAACGGTTTTGTTCCGCTCTCCGCGATTATCCTCGCACCCACCGATTTTACACTAGTTGGGTTCAAAACCAACAAACTTAATCTATTTGAAACGATATTTTAAGCACCTAATCATGGTCTATATATAGACATACTCTTTTTTTTTTTTTTTTCCAAATTCATTAATTAAAGCTAACAATTTCTTTCTCTGTTTCTTCAAAATTTGTCTCTAGTTTGATATTGTTTTGCCAACTGAGTTCACTGCCGAGTTAACTGTTGAGTGTGAATTATTGCATATTTTCTCCTAGTTATAAATTGGTTTTATAAACATGAATGTGTTAAACTGATCTAATTACACAAGTTTTCTTTTGCGAGGTGATTTTGAGAGCTAAGGAGAAAATGATGCTTAAAGCATGAATTTAATGCTGAAAATATTACCAAAATGAGGATTGGATCTTTGGACATTAAGATTGAAGAATTCAAGAGTCTATGATCCAAGGAAACCAAGTGAAGAAGGAAGAAAACTGAATAAATTGAAGTGCATAAATTGGAAGGTGAAATCGATTGTTCGATGCCATCGATGACATGTTCGATGCCATCCAAGTAAGTATTCAATGCCATCAAACCACTTCGATCGCATCACAAAAATCAGAGAAAAATCAAATTTCTTGTTGGACATATTAGAGCACCCTTTAATCTTATAGGAGTGTTCGATGACATCAAAGCCTATTCGATTCCATTGAAGGAGGCTCGATGCCATTGAAAAAAATATGCAAATTTAAAAGTTCGTTGCTGGACAATTTTCCAATTTCACTCTGACTCTTCGATGGCAACTCGATGTCATCGAAGCTGCGATGGCTGTGTAAATTGAAGTCGGTGCGAATCAAGCCTATTTAAAGAAATATTTTAGGATTTCTTAGACACAAATTAGGGTAGGAGTAGAACAAAGAGTTGTGGAGTTTGAAGGAGTCATCCCTCCTCTTTAATCCTTCGGTTTCATTTAGTTTTTATGTTTTTCTTTAGTAGTTTTAGTTCAATCATGTCTTTGATTGGCTAATCTGTTAGCTAGAGGTTAGAGGTGAAGCTCATATAGTTTTTCTTAATGTTTATTTTATTTTGATTTAAGATATTTGATTTAAATGTTGAACAATTCATTATTTTGTTTTGAATGAAGAAGTACTCGGGCACATTGAATGTTTATAAAGACTATGAATGCTTTATTATCTATGAGGTTTTGATTTGTAGAATTCATTGATATATCATTGACTCCGAGCATGATAGATGCTTTGAATGAACTTGCAATACTCTGTTTCTTTTAACGGTGGGTTCCACTGTTGCCGTTGGTGTGGCCCACCTGAATTGTGGATGACCTTCATTTTTTGGGGACATGCCCTAACCTTGTCGGGCAAAACTGATGAATGGTGTGGATTTATCACATCATTTATGTGGGGCCCGCTCTTTAAAAAAAAAAAAAGCAAAGCAAGTGATGTGCTAACGCACGTCACCCACAAAGCAACCCCGCTCTCCTCCACGATTCCCTCTCTTTCCCACTTCTCCGCAGTATGGTTGCGGATGGAAACCAATCCACCATGATTGTCATCATCAGGGTGGGACCCACTCCTCAATTTAAACCGCCCATTAAATTCCCAACCCACTAACTCACCTGACATTATTTTTTTATAGCCCATTTTCTCATGCTATCTAGCGGAAATGAGACAGAAAATCACAAAAGAAAGATTGTGAGAAGAAAAAGAAATATCAGGAGAAGGGAGAGTATCCGTGAGGGTTCAATATCGAGTTTAGAGTTGATCAATCCAAGCTAGTACACGTAGGAATCAACATCGCTTCAGATTATTTTCCTCCCATCACACAATTTTTCCACAGCAGGTAGGTGATCATTCCCCATTGAAAAATTCATATCTGTTGCCTTATATAATCTAGACATTGAAATATTTTTTTATTTGAACCAATGCAAATAATATTTTTTTTCTTTTTCCATTTAATATTATATAGTGGTGATAATGAATATTCATTATGTGAATACAGACATTATATCCTTGTGAGTTAGATGCATCTTATGTGAACAATATTTGTTTTATGCAATAATTCTAACGGTGCTCTGCCCAGGGTCATTCCCCAAATGATTAGCACGACACGGGTGCTCTGCCCAGGGTCATTCCCAAAAGGATCGGCACGGATGCTCTGCCCTGGGTGATTCCCTAAAAGGATCAATACACATGGGTGCACTGCCCTAGGCTTTTGTCCCTAAAAGGTTATACCGGTGCTCTGCCGAGGGTCATACCCTGAGAGGATCAACACTGGTGCTCTGCCGTGGGTCATCCCTTAAAAGGATCATCACACATGAGTTTTTCGCTCACTCCAAATCTTAACATCTTTAGAAAAGTTATGTTAAACAATTTATTCATTTCATATTCATGAACGTCAAATTATTTACTATGATTTTATATCCAATGTTCATCTCATTTTGATTAATATGTCGAGATTAAATTTAGAAATATTTGTGAGATTTTCAACTCAGGATTGATGTGATCCTATTGAGTTGTCAACTCATTATGTTTTAACCATTTCAGGTTATGAATATTTTGAAGATGCAGGGTACTACTATTAGTAGTGGAGCATGGAATGTGGTTAGATGCACGTGGCATGTCATTCTACATAGGATAAATTTTATTTTATTTTAGAACTCTGAATGTAGTAATTTTTGGCTTGATTTTCTTACTTCAAGTTAAGTTAAATAATTATGCATCGATGTAATAAAAGAGTATGTAATTAATTATCTTAATATGTGTTTAGATTTTTAAGTTTTGGGCTATGGTGAGAGAAAATGAAATGCATATGAAATTTTCATAATTTATCTTTTTATTTTTATTTTTTTTTATAAAGTCATGGGTCTAGAATTCAGGTCCTAGACACCCTATTCGAGTACCCGAATTTTGGGGCGTGATAGAACTACTATCAATTCGTTGATGCTTTATAAGGGAATCAATTCAATAAAGGTTCAGATTTGTTTTGATATTTGAATCATGTTTTAACCGCTCCATTATCCGGCTGGATAACATAAGACTTCAATTTCAGTTGTGTTATCCAAATGAATCAAGTAAAGTAGCATTAAGGAAGCTATAAGTGGACCCTTAACACTCTAGTATATTATCTTTGATAGTTTCTTCATCATTGATCTCTTTATTCTAGATTCTAGTAGTTATTTTAGATTCTAGTTCTAGTTCTAATATATTTCAAAAATCACACAAATAGAAAGTCCCTGTGGGTACAACCTCGGTCTCACCGAGTTATTACCGCTTCAAAACCCTTCACTTGGGGTTCGTGAACAAGTTTTTGGTGTCGTTGCCGGGGACTTCGATTGCGTTTTTTGAAATATATTAGTATTAAAATTAGGTTAGGATTAGGTTCTATTTTTCTGTGTTTTTAGTATTAGGTTTTTCTAAATTTATTTAGATACTAACCTTGTTTTCTATTTTATAGACAATAACATAAAATCTTTAATTAAGTACTATCCTTCCATCTCTTCTTTTCCAAACTTATTATTTTTATGTAGTTTTCTTCTTCTTGTTTTTTTTTTTTTTGTTAAATTAATTTTTAGTTTAAAACTTAAGGGTTGAGAGTGTTTCATGCCCAAGTGGGTACGCGACAACACTCTACACCTCTTAAGTGAAGGAGGATTAGTCAAAGGTCTACCTATCCATCACCAAATTAGACACGTCTTGAGATCCTTAAAGTTAGAAGAAAATATGGCTACAAATCAACCACACTATCCCGATGATAAACAACAATACGAGAACGATGTGTAAAATGTTCCTCCACCTAGAACACTTTATGATTATCTTCAACCATCAAAGGTGAGTACACCGTCCTGCATGGTATTTTCACACAATGCAAGAAACATGGATTTCAAGCCAGGAGTGATCCAACTATTCTCAAAGTTTCATAGACTTGATTTTGAAAGTCCATATCTACATCTCAAGGAATTTGATGAGATTGTTGCAATCCTATAATTCAATAACGTTTCTGAAGACACCTTGAGACTAAAATTATTTCATTTCTCTTTGAAAGAGAAGACCAAGTATTGGCTTCACTCTTTAAGGCTGAGATCTATAAGGACATGGGCTGAGATAACTCGAAAGTTCCTTAAAAAAGTTCTTCCCACTTCACAAGACCAATACCCTGAGGAGGGCGATAAGGAATTTCTCTCAAAAAGAGGAAGAGACATTCTTCCAATGTTAAAAGAAATTCAAGGATCTTTCAAATTCCTGTCCACATCATGGATACAGAACTTGGAAGGTAATAAGCTTTTTCTACGATGGATTGACTTTTCCCATGCGCCAATTCGTAGAGATGATGTATAATGGGGAATTCATGAATAAGGATCCCGATGATGGGTGGAATTATTTTGATATACTTGTTGAAAATGCACAATCATGGGATACGTCATTAAAGCCCACCAACGCTAGGCCGACTCAATCCAGAGAGAATGGGGGAATGTACATATTAAGAGAGGAAGTCGATGTAAATGCTAGGGTGGCCAATCCCATAAGAAAAGTTAAGGCCATGGAACTTAAAAGAGTAGAAATGTTCAACCTAATGAGACTACTAAAATTGTTTGTGGTATTTGTGCTAGTAACATAAACTTGACGCAGGATTGTCCCACAATTCCTACATTCCAAGAGTTGTTACATGAGCAATCGAATGCCGTGAACAATTATCAAAGGCCATTCAGTGCCCCCATCTCAAACACGTATAATCCTAGCTAGAGGAAACATCCCAAGTTGAGTTGGAGGAATGGGCAAACAGCTAATACAGAGAGAAATCCTCAATGAACTTTTCCATTAAATTTCAATTCATTAAATTAGAAAAGACCTTAAGAGGCCACAGTTTAGAAATTTATGCAAAACCAAGAGCAATTCAATCAAAATAAGTTATAAGTATTCTAGGATAATAAAACATCCTTGGGAGTGTTTACATTACCCATCAAAAGTCACAACTAACGGTTAGAGAGAAATGGACTCTTCCAGCCCAACCTCTTCCTAACCTGAAACAACAGTATCAATTAAGTGACTCAAACTCTTTGAACCACCATGTGGAGCAAGCTAAGTCTATGACCACTCTTAAAAGTGGTAAGACAAATGACAAAACCATCTCGATGAGGGCCGAGAGCCCGAGGATTTGAAAGAATGTAAGAGGAATGATGGACTTAGTCATGCTTTACATGAAAAAGAACCAGAAAAAGAATACAAGCCGGTTGCTCTGTTCTACCAAAGGTTGATTACACCAAAACTTCTATCAACACTCAGTATATCTTAGAGGTGCTTAAACAGGTGAAGATCAACATTCCTCTTTTGGATGTCATAAAACAAACCCCATCATTTCCCAAGTTTTTAAAAGATCTATGTACGACTAAGAGGTGGTAAACTATTCAAAAGAAAATTTTTATAACTAAAAAAGTGAGTGCCATCCTCAAACAAGATGTGCCACAAAAATACAAAGATCCCTGTAGCCCAACCATCTCTTTTGTGATTGGGAACCACAAGATTGAGCACGCACTACTTGACTTGGGAGCGAGTGTAAATTTGATTACATACTCGGTCTACGAGCAGCTTGGCCTTGGTGAATTAAAACTCATTAGGACCACACTTCAACTAGGTGACCGTTCAGTCCGTATGCTGAGAGGAATGTTTGAGGACATGATAGTCCAAGTTGATATATTCTACTATCTAGTAGACTTTATTATTTTGGACACTCAGCCCGTCATTAATGTGAGCACTCAACACCCATCATCTTAGGTTGTTAATTCTTAGCCACATCAAATGTCATCATTAATTGTAGGAATGGAATCATGAAATTAACTTTCAGGAACATGACATTAGAGATGGACATCTTTAATATGTGCAAACAACCCGATGATGTTGATGAAGCTCATGAATTAAACATGATTGATTCATTTGTGGAAGATAGAGCACTTTTGACTTTATACTTTGACACACTAGAGACATGCTTGGCCCACTCTCTTGATTTAGATGATGATATGATTAGGGAGATGGATGTCTTGCTTGCTGCGATGTTGGTACTTGAAACCAACCGGTGGAGGTTGAAATTTGAAATATTGCCCCACAATGAGATAAAGCCTCTACTGTATAGTGTCAAGGCACTAAAGCTTAACCTAAAACTATTACCTGTTGATCTTAAATATGCATATTTATGTCAAGAAGAAACTTATCCGGTGGTGATTTCTTCCCACCTGGATGAAGAACAAGAGATTATGCTTATTTTTACTCTCAAGGAACATAAAAGAGCTATTGGGTGAATGATCATAAACCTCGAGGGAATCAATCCTTTGATTTATATTGATCACATTCACCTCAAAGACAATGTGAAAACTTCTATACAACCACAACGTCGGTTAAATCCAAACATGAAAGAAGTGGTTAAAGCCGATGTGTTAAAGTTATTAGATGCGGGTATCATATACCCTATATCTGATAGCCAATGAGTGAGTCTAACTGAGGTGGTATCCAAAAGGTCCGGGATCACCATTGTATCCAATGCAGATAATGAACTCATGCCAACTAGAGTCACTATTGGTTGGATAATGTACATTGACTACAGAAAATTGAAAACCGTCACAAGGAAAGACCACTTCCCTTTGCCCTTTGTTGATCAGATCTTATAAAGGTTAGCCAATCATTCCTATTATTATTTTCTTGACCCATAGTTAGGCTATAATCAGATAGAGATAGCCCTTGAAGACCAAGAGAAGACCACATTTACATGTCCTTTTTGTACTTTCGCATACCGAAGAATGTCATTCGAACTATGCAATGTTCCCACCATATTTCAGTGATGCATGTTAAGTGATATGGTAGGGTAATTTTTAGAGGTCTTCATGGACGATTTTCTGTCTTTGGTACATCTTTCAATAAGTGCATTGAACATCTTAAATTGGTGTTGAAGAGATATGAAGAAAAGAACCTTGTGCTTAATTGGGAAAAATGTCATTTCATGGTTCAAAAAGGAATAGTCCTTGGACATATCATATCATCCAATGGAATCAAGGTAGACAAAGTCAAAATCAACTTAATATCTAACCTACCTCCACCTAAAAGCATGTGCAACGTGCGATCATTCTTAAGATATGTTGGATTTTATAGAAGGTTCATTAAGAATTTTTTTCTTGTCTCTTGTCCTTTATGCGATCTTCTTTAAAAGGATACTTCTTTCGAGTGAACTAAATAACGCCTTAAAGCTTTCACCAAGCCTAAAAATATGTTGACTAGTGCACTTATCATGTAACCACTCAATTGGAGTCTTCCTTTTGAAATAATGTGCGATGCAAGCGACTATGTTATTGGGGCGGTGTTAGGCCAGAGAAAATAGAAGAGGCCTTACGTCATTTACTACATAAGTAGAACTTTAATCTTAGCACAAGTGAACTATTCTACTATGAAGAAGGAACTTCTGGTCATAATGTTTGATTTGGACAAGTTTAGGTCCTACTTGATAGGATCCAAGATCATTATGTTTACGGGCCATACGACACTGAAGTACCTCCATTTTAAAAAGGTTGCTAAGCCTCGTTTGTTACGATTGATCCTTCTTCTCCAAGAGTCCGACAAAGAAATGCATAATAAGAAAGGAGTGGAGAATATAGTAGCCAACCATCTTTCTAGGCTTGTCTTATCAAATTCCATGGAGATGACACCAATAAATGACATGTTCCCTGATGAACAACTTTTTAAAGTCTCCTAATTACCTTGGTATGCTGACATTGTGAATTATCTTGCTACAAGTATCACACCTATTCATTGGACCATGCAAGATTAAAAGAAATTCTACACCGAGGTGCATAAGTTTATCTGAGATGATTCGTATTTATTCAAACATTGCATAGATCAAATCATTAGGACATGTGCTCCTGACAATGAACATCATAATGTCATCTTGCTTTATCATTCTCATGCATGTGTGGCCACTTCTCGGCTAAGACGATTGTTGATTGAGAAATGTTGCATATTTTGCCTGTTTATACCTTAGTTTTATAAACATGATAATGTTTAATCGATCTATTTATGCATGTTTTGTCTTGCAAGGTAATTTCAAGAGTTTAAGATGAAAAGGATGTTAAAAGCATGAAATTTAATTCTCAAGAATTACCAAAGAAAGGATAGATATATTGAAGATTTCAAGAGGTCAATATCAAAGAAAACCAAGTGAAGAATGAAGAAAATTGAGTTTGTAAAGTGTAGAATTCAGGAGCTGTTGAACTTGACTGTTCCATGACATCAAACACACTTCGATGCCATCGAACTAAGTGTTCAATGCCATCGAAGGAGTCTCGATTACATCAAAATTTTAGAGGAAAATCAAGTTCGACCACTAGACAATTGGGAGCAATTCTCGATCCCATCGAGTAGGTAGTTCGATGTCATCGAATCTAGTTTGATACCATCAAAACCAGTTCAATGCCATCGATAAATTTAAGAATTTTGAGCTCAACTCAATTGACAGTTCTGGACTATTTATGAATTGAAGCCTGTTCAATGACATAAAAGGTCAGACGACGACATTGAAGACTTACAACTCACATTTTCCAAATTCGAATCCAACACAACTCCGATCCTTCTATGACATCATAGTCCCATCGAAGTTACATATAGTGCGTAAATTTTAAGCGGTTTGTAAAGTCAGTCAAACAAAGCCTATTTAAAAGGGTTCTTTGAGGTATTCTAAGCACAAATTAGGGTTAGAAGAGTAGAGCAAGGGCTCTAACAACTTCCAAGGAGTTCTTTCTTCTTCTCTAGTTAGTTTTTCATGTTTTCATTAAGAGTTTTTAGCTTAATCATGTCTTTGGTTGGCTAATCTCATAACTAGAGCTATGAGGTGAAGCTTGTAGTTTATTTTAATGTCTTTCTTACTTTGATTCAGTTTCATGAACTTTATGTTGAATAATTTATAGTTTATGTTTTGAATTTAAGAAGTATTTTTGGTTATTACTTTGATCTATTGTCGACTTTGGGAATGGTAGATGCTTGGGAACTCCATGAATACTTTATCTTCTATTTTGTGATTGTTTGATATATAGAATTCTTTAATCTACCACTTACTACGGGCATGATAGATGCTTTGAACTCTTTACAATCAATTCAATAAAATGGTTATATGTGGAACCAACACTATGAATGTTTAGAATCTGTTATAGAATTGTTCATGATGTTTTAACTGCTCTATCATCCAACTGGACAGATTAGGACGTCGATTCTAGTTGAAGTATTGATTGGATCAAGTAAGATGGCATTAAGATAAGTATAAGTGGACCCTTGGCGCTCTAGTATTTCTTTTATTGATAATTATACTTCACAACAATTGCTTCCAGAAGTAGTTTAACCTGTAGTTCTAATTCTTAAATAGTTCAGAAATTTACACATATCCAGTTCCTGTGGGTTTAACCTCAAGCAAACAAGTTTTTGACGTCGTTGCTGGGGACTGCACTATGCTATATTTTTCTGAAGTATTTAAGTTATAGAATTAATTAAGATTAGGACAAACTTTTTACCTTTTTTTTTTTTTTTTTTTTTTTTTTTTTTTTTTTTTTTTAGATATTAACTTAGTCTTCTGTTTTGTAGCATCTAACTTAACAAGCTCTCTTCGGTAATATCCTTTTAACTTTTTCTCTTTTAGAATTCATAGTTTCTGAATTTCTATTTGTAGGAGTAATTTTTAGAACTTTGAGGTTGTGAGTTTTTCATGCTCAAGTGGGTTCGTAACAACACACTACGTCTCTTGAGCGCATGAGGACTAGTCGAAGGGTGCATGTTCATCACCGGATTAGACATCACATGAGATCCTCTGAGTTAGTTGAAGTGATGGCTATAAATCAACCTCAACATTCAGTTGAGGAAGTTCAAGATGAAAATGAGGTGCATTATGCTCCCCCACCTCAAACTTTACGAGATTATTTACAATCGATGAGGGCGAGTACACCTTCCTGCATGGTGTTTCCACTTAATGTAGGAAACATGAATTTTAAACCTAGAGTGATACAACTACTTCCTAAATTTCATGGACTAGACTCTGAAAGTTCGTACTTACATTTGAAAGAATTCGACAAGATAGTTGTCACGTTGCACTTTCCAAATGTATCTAATGACACAGTAAGATTGAAGTTGTTTCCCTACTCATTGAAGGAGAAGGCTAAGTTATGGCTTCACTCCTTAAAGTCAAGATATATCGGCACATGGGCCAAGATGACTTGTGAATTTCTTAAAAAGTTCTTCCTGTTTCATAAAACAAACACTTTAAGGAGGGCAATTATGAATTTTGCCCAAAGAGAGGAAGAAACCTCTTCCAATGCTGGGAGAGGTTCATTGACCTCATGAATTTATATCCACATCATGGCTAGAAATATGGTGGGTAATAAGCTTTTTCTATAATGGATTGACTTTGCCCATGTGCCAATTTATGGAGATGATGTGTAACAACGAATTCATGAACAAGGAGGCCAATGACACGTGGGATTATCTTGATCTACTTGCGGAACATGTGCAATCATGGGATACCTCCCCAAGGCCCACCACTTCTAAGCTGACTTAATCAAGAGAACAGGGAGAAATGTATGTCTTAAGCAAAGAAATGACATGAATGCAAGGGTGGCCAATCTCACAAGAAAAGTTGAGGCCATAGAATTTAAGAAGGTAGAAACTGTTAAACCCGATCATGTTGTGGAAGTTGCTTACAGTATTTACGCTAGTAATATACACTTGACATAGGATTGTCCTACAATTCTTGCGTTTCAAGAGTTATTACATAAGCAATCGAATGCTATGAGCAACTACCAATGACCATTCAACACCCCAATCTCAAACACATACAGTCCTAGCTGGAGGAATCATCCTAACTTCAGTTGGAGGAATGGCCAAACGATTGGTGCAAACAGAAATTCTCAAGGGGTCCTACCTCAATTTCCAAATAAAAAACACCAATAGGATCCAGTTCTAAGGCACATACAAAATTAAGAGCTCTTCAACCAAAGCACTTTACAAGCATTCCAGGACCTTACTAAGTCCATACAAAGGATTAAGCCACACTTAGCGATTGGGGAGAAAGGGACCTTTCTAACCCAACCTTTATCCAATCTGAAGCCGTAATGCGAGATAAGTGACCCGAGCTCTTCCAACCATGTGGAGCAAGTTAAGTCTATCACCACTCTCAAAAGTGGAAAGACGATTGATAAGACCATCCCTACGAGGGCTAAAAAGCATAAGGACTCGAAAGAAGCTGAGAGATGATGAACTTAGCATTGCTCCACAAGAAAAATAATTGGAAAGAATGTACAAGCCAATTGCACCATTCCCCCAGTGGGTAATTGCACCAAAACCTCTATCTAATTCCTAAAGGTTTTAAAACAGGTGAAGGTCAACATTCTTCTCTTAGATGCCATTAAACAAAAATTCTCATATGCCCAGTTCTTAAAAGACCTTTGTATGGCTAAAAGATGGCAAAGTATATAAAATAAAATTCTTTTAACTGAAAAAGTGAGTGTCATCCTAAAGCAAGATGTACCACAAAAGCACAAAGATCCTCGTAGCCCAACTGTCTCTTGTATAATCAGGGACCATCGGATTGAACACACATTTCTTGATTTAGGAGCGAGCATGAATCTGATTCCTTACTCGGTCTACAAACAACTTGGCCTTGGTGAATTAAAACCCACAAGGACCATACTTCAATTAGTTAATCGATCGGTTCGTATACTGAGAGAAATGATTGAGGATGTGCTTGTCTAAGTCGACAAGTTCTACTACCCAGTAGACTTTATCAGTTTCTATACATAACCCATTATAAATACGAGCACTCAGATTCTAGTCATCTTAGGCCATCCATTCCTAGCCACATCAATCGCAATCATTAATTGTAAGAATATGATTATGAAATTGACTTTTGGGAACATGACATTGGAGCATAACATCTTTAATATATTTAAACAACTCGAGGAGGATGATGATACCCACGAAATCAACTTGATAGACTCATTCGTGGAAGATAGAGCTCTCTTGACTCTATACTTTGATGCCCTAAAATATGATTTGGAATAGCCAAGGGGCTCCTTTAAATAGTTTTGAAACTCAATCTTTCGCACTGCCTCAAAAAAGTTTGTAAACCTACATTGAATTTATGCAGTTACCACGACTTCGATGACATCGAACAATCCTTCGATAGGATCGAAGGGTGCATGAATATGTCCAACAAGAAAATCGAAGTTCCTTGATTTTTGCAATATGATTGAAGTAGCTTTGATGGGATCAATGCTAGCATCGAAGTCTATTTTTGTAATTTTTCAGGATTATGTTTTTTTGGCCTAGAATTTTAGAATATGATTTTTCTCTGGCTCTAAATTTTCAAGATTCATTTTTCTTGGTTTCTTCACTTCAAATCTTCATTTTCCTTCAATCCTCACTTGGTTTCCTTAAATCTTTAGCATATGAATTCTTCATTAATGACTTCCAAATCTCTAATTTTTCATTATCTTCTTTTGAGCTTTAAATCCATCCTTTTAAGTGCATATTCATCTTAGACTTCTGAATCACCTCACATGATAAAAAATTATATAATTAAATCAAATTAACACTTAAATGCCAGGATAACTAATGTAATTGAAGGGTTAAATATGTACTATTTGAGTCTTAATACACCCCAACCAGTATTTTGCTAGTCCTAAGTAAAACATGCGAAAGATATTTCGAAAACAAATGAATCATTTCCATAAGCTCATGTGGTTCTAAAAACAATCCAGATTATAGAAATCTAAAATAATTTAATGTTGAGTACTACTTTCTCCTAAACTCTAGCACTTGGTAAATATCCTAATTAAGTTCAAAGTATTAATCATATAATTATAACAATTCTAAACATCGTGTTCCATGAGTGCATAGTGAAGTCTAGACTTCTCACAACTAAAGGTTCAATTCTCTATTTTCATGGTAACATTGATGATCTAAAGAATATTCAGGATAACCAAAACTTTCCTTACAGTTCAACCTTCTACTCTTCTGGCTTTTGATTTTTCCACCAACGGCTTTCACACTATTTTCATATTTTTCTTCTTTTAATTTTTCACAACAATCCTTTCAAGGACCTTCAATAAGTAGTCCTTTTTTACGACAACTATGTTTTAGCTGTGTATTACTTCCCTCTCTTTTACTTTTTTCCAATTCTTTCTATTGAACATAATGGACAAATTTCCCAGGTTTAGTTCCTATCATTCTTAATAATTATCAAGTTAACAAGTTAATATCAAACATAAACTTTAATGTGTAAGCTAGATGTAATATCTGAAATCATGATTCAATCAATGTTTTAAAAACTTCAAATTAAGAATTAATAACTCAACTTAACTTTAGAAATCTATTAAATAGCTAAGATTCAGATTTTAAAATTCTCAACAATAAGTTTCTTATCATTATAATCTTTGGATTAAATTCATAGAAAATTCCAAAAAAATTTGAAAAATTTTATTGCTAATTTTTTTTTTACAATTTAGCACAAATCACAAATCGAAGAATTTTCATAGGAAACCTACCTCCCAACCTAAAATCTACATTGGCCTTAATGTATAAGCATATGCAATAAGAGTAAAATTGAGAGCAACGAAAATAAAGGAGACTAAACGAGAAGTACCTGAAAGTCGATAAACAAATGGGCTAGTCAATCTTCCTATCAAAAGTTGTTTCAACAACTAAATTAAAGTAAATTAAATCAAACTAATTATAGGAAAGCAATAATTTCCTATTCCTAAAGGAAAGCAAGGGAAAAATAATCATTCTTGACTAATAGGTTCCTCCTCTGGCCAATATCTCGATAAATTTCTCAGTAGGTTTCTCAACAAGATCATCCAAAAGCCTCTTTTGCAGTGGGCTTGGATGTCGTGGAGCATAGATGTCAAGAGAAATTTTTGAACCTCGGGAAAAAATCTTCGTTCAATCCCCTCAAGCATCTAAAGTCTGTGGTAGAAAAATTTTCAATGTTAGTACACCACGGTGAATCAGAGACTACAGTTAGGTGAAATTCTAAATAAAAAAATCATTAAGCAATGTAATCTCTACAAATTCTACAGTTTTAGACTTCGGTTTAAATTCCATCTCCTCCACCTTTAATGGTAAACATTCTGGATATGTGAAAAGAGATGTTTTAGAATAGCGATTCCCTCGGTTAGTATCAACTACTGAGGTATTAGTAAGGCATCCACTATTTATTTAATCATAATATCATTAAAATCCTTAAAGTGTGTCAAGCAAACTTCTAAAGTGTCGAGATATTCAATTGAAAGGGACTCTTTCTCCACATTGAGGTTAAGCATGTGATGTGGGTGGAATAGAGCATCATCACTATGTTTGAAAAGTTACCGTGCTTCTTGATCATTAACTTATACAGTAATTGAGATCGACTATTGGGAAAGTTGAACGCAAACTCATGATCATAATCCAATTCTTTATTGTCAAATTCAGTATATTCCATAACCAAGTTGGGATCACTTACTTCCCATTGTGTTTTTAGATTGGGCTGAGGTTGGGAAAAAGTAGAATCTTCCTCATTAATAAGGAGTGGCCGAATTTCCTGAATGAGGGATTTAAAGTGACTCTAGTGATGATATAACATCTGCGAATGATTATGTGATGTGTTCATTGATTAGTTCTTGAGCATCCATGAATTTCTGAAGTGAATCCTCTTGAATAGTTTTTGGTTCCATCTCATAAGTAGTGGATCCAAGGGGATATTCATTAGAATGCATGTTTGGTTCACATCTCCAATTTAAGCTCTGATGTTTCCACCAATTAAAGTCATATAGGTCATATGTGGGAGTATTTTATGGTTGTTGGTAAGCGTTACCATCTATATAATAATCACACATTGTCTTCTTAACTGGTGGATGATAATTATTCTCCCTCATACATTCACGTAGTGACTTCTTAACTGGTGGATGATAATTATTCTCCCTCATACATTCACGTAGTGACTTCTTAACTGGTGGATGATAATTATTCTCCCTCATACATTCACGTAGTGACTTCTTAACTAGTGGAGCATTATATCCCGATTGGTTCTCAATTATGATTTCAATAATTTTTTTATATATAGGTTGGTTCCTAACATAATCATATGACAACCCATCAACTAATCTCCTATCTCTCATAAGTTAATTAGAGTATTTATGTGTTCACTCTTGCATAAACATGATGCAACCTTGAAAAAATTCTACAGAAAAATCCTACAATATTAAGGAAAGTAAGTAGATGGAGTAAGGAAGGATGTTAGCAAAAGAGAATAATTGGAATGAAGATCTCATAAAACAGAAACAATAAACAATGTTAGTAATGTTAAAACCCTAGGTTATGAAAATTCAAAAAATAAGAAAAATCTAACCTAAAAAAATCAAATGTAGAAAACTTAAACCTAATTGTATTCAATGCCACTCCCAAGCAACGACGCCAAAAACTTGTTCATGAACCCCAAGTGCAGGGTTGCGATGTAGTAATAACTCAGTGAGATAGAGGTCAAATCCACAAGGAATAGGGAATACAGTCTAGAACTAATTTAAGTCTAATGTGTTGGTCTCGATTTTTAATCCAACAATTTAAAATAAAGTTTAAAACAAATAAATAAATGACTAATTATCCAGAAATTCGCTCATAGCAATTACAATATCTAATATATTGATTCAATAGATAACTCAATTTGAATTGAAGTCCTTTCTTATCTAATCGGTATATAATTCTTTTAAACCATCATTCATGTGTCAAAATATATTTGAACTTCAATTAAATTGGATCCCACATCATGCACCAAAGTATTGATCACAAGGAATTTAAAGCATCTATCATGCCTGAAGTTAATGATAGATCAATGGATTTTACAGATCAATCCCTTACAAAATAGATAAGAAACTATTCTTAGCTAAGAGAATAGCTAGTTATAGTTAACTCAAAAATAAAAGAAAAATTAAAGATCTATTAAAACCCATGAAAAAATCGAAGTGGAAGAACGTTGTCGGCACTCCACCTAGGCCTTATCTCCATTTCTAAACCCTGAAAGATTATTTGGAATAGCCTAGGGACTTCTTTAAATAGTTTTAGAACTCAATCTTTCGCACCACCTTAGAAAAGTTCACAAATTAACTTTGAATTTATGTAGTTACCGCAACTTTGATGGCGCATTCAATGACATCGAAGGGTGCATGAATATGTCTAGCAAGAAAATTATGTAATTTTTTTGTGCTTTTTGCGATGGGATCGAAGTTAGCTTAGATGAAATCAAAATTGTCCTTGATGGCATCGAAGTCTATTTCTGTAATTTTTCAGACTATTTTTTTTCTACCCTTGGAATTTTAGAATATAATTTTTTAAATCTTTGATTACCTTCCTTAGTTTCTTCACTTTAAATCTTCAATTACCTTCATTCCTCACTTAGTTTCCATTAACCTTTGGCATGTGAATTGTTCATTAATGATTTCCAAATCTCTAATTCTTTATTATCTTCTTTTGAGCTTTAAATCCATCCTTTTTAGTACATATTCATCTTAGACTTCCGAATCACCTTGCATGAGAAAAAATTATATAATTAAATTAAATTAACACTTAAATGCAAGGATAACTAATGTAATTGAGTATTTAAATATGCAATATTTGAGTCTCAACAATTTCGCACAAAGTGAGCACCCCTTATCACCCATAGATGAGCAGTCAAGCTAAAATATTAAATAGGGAGATTAAATAAATTTCTAAGAAAATGTTTAACTTGCATCGCAAGGATTGACCACTTTGACTGACCGATGCATTGTAGGCTTACCTTACAGAATACAAAATCCCTATTAGTATGTCACCCTATAGACTTATCTATTGGAAGGCTTGCCATTTTCATGTAGAGTTGGAACATAAAGCGTATTGGGCTATAAAGAATTTCAACTTCCATCTTGACAAAGCCAGGTCGCTGCACAAGTTACAATTGAATAAACTTGAATAAATCCAAAATGATGCTTAGGAGAACTCTTGGATATACAAGGATAAGATAAAGGTGTTTCATAATAGAAACATTCTGCGAAATTTTGTTGAACAAAAATAAAAAGTCCTTCTGTATAATTTAATAATTCACTTATTTTTCGATAAACTGAGATCTTGTTGGACTGGCCCGTTTAAAGTCAAAATAGTTTATCCTCATAGGACTATTGAGATAGAAAATTCGATGAATGGTAACATTTTCAAAATGAATAGTCATTACCTTAAACCATTTATTGAAAAAATTGATTCATTCGATATGTCCATCCATATGAATGATCCTGTCTATTAGGACTGACGTTCTAATCTGATGGAGGTCCATCTATCTATTTACTATTTTCTTATAATTGGGTTAAAATAGTTTAGGATTCTTTTAGTTTGTGTTTTTATTTTTTTATTTTTTTATTTTTTTTAATGTAGTACTAATCCCTTTAGAAGGTGAAGAATCCATACCATTATATTGTCTTCCTCAGGTACTCTCTCTCTTACTCATTTTTATTTTATTTTCATTGTCTCATGTTATGATGCATTGTGAAATTGCGGTGGAACCACTAGTACTGAAGTATGAAGTATGACTAAGTGTCCTAGAGGGGGGTGAATAGGACTTTTTCAAAATTTGTTATCTTTTAATAATAACCTATGCCTAACTTTTAAAATAAGGAAGTAAGGCAATGTAACTCTATTACTTTTAAGCTAATAGAGGGTCTAATTCACATAGGCTTATACAAGATTTATATGTAAAATCAAAGCCTATAAGGATAGTGTGTATTGTGTGTGAGATGTAACTTCTATCAACACTTATACATTAACTAAATCATGCATCATTGTGAACATATGATGAACATAAGCATAATTAGACAAATGAACTCAAAACAATCCCAAACACAACCATGTATAGTGGTTCGACCACTTGCCTACTCCACTCCTGGTGGACGCAATCTCTCCTAGAGTGTACCGAATTTCACTATCCAATGGTTTTAAATCAGGTTAACCATGAACCTTCACAACTTACACAAGGTTAAGCTAGGACACCTATACAAGGTTCCTAGATGCCTACACAAGGCGACACGTCCTACCTAAGGACACAACACTAGGAGCCTACACAAGACAACCTAAGCCTACACAAGGTACAACCTATGTAAGGCTACACGTCCTACATAAGGATGCAACATATTCTCCCACCGGAGGCCTACAACTTAGGACTTAGCGAGTTTGACACTCAAACTCTGAATCCCAATCCTACATAAGGAAAGGGCTTTTGTGACGCCCTGTCACTGTGGTCACATGTCGGTGGGCACACATGGGCGGGCACCAAGGTGGCTGGCAGCTACTCGTGTGTGCCGACGAGCACTGCCAGCTCGTGCTTAGCGGGGAAGCTCTTGTGACATAGTGAAGGTAAAACTTTGTCCGACATCGGAAGTGTCATCTGAAGTTGTAGTGGTTATATGTGGAGTTGCCACCCTATACTATATGAGGCCTTTTGGGGGCGACCCCAAGAATAAAACTATGCGGGCTGTGCCCAGAGCGAACAATATCATATAGCGTGGGCGTGGGCTATTACAAATGGTATCAGAGCTGAGGATAGCTCTGCCCTCGGTGGGGGATATTATGATGCCCCGTCACTGTGGTCACATGTGGGTGGGCCCCAAGGTGGCTGGCAGGCTACTGTGCACATAATGAAGGTGAAACTTTTTTCCACATCGAAAGTGTCATCTGAAGTTGTGGTGGTTATATGTGGAGTTTTCACCCTATATTGTATGAGGCCTTTTGGGGGCGACCCCGAGAACAAAACCATGTGGGCTGTGCCCAGAGCGGACAATATCATACAGTGTGGGTATGGGCTATTATAGCTTCAGACACATTAGACTCTAAATACTTACAAAGTAAGTTGGTGAGTCCTGTTCTCACGCAATGTCAAGATCTTCAATGATGACGAAGAATCTCCAGCTCCCTTGAACCGCAACCTGCTGATGATGCGTTCGCAAAGGCTCTAAGGTTGTGAGGTTTAACATTTTTTTTATCTTCTCTATTTAAATGATAAGATTTTAATCAATAGAGAAGGTTCCCATGATCTAGGCAGTCAGGAGTTCCAAGGATATTGTGATTAGTTGGAAACTTCATGAATGCTAGAGTTCATTATTCAATCTAAGTATATAAGATAAGAGTTGACACTTAAGCAAAGGATTGAATGATGAACTTTAATGGGAAAAAGAGAGTGAGTAAGAGGGTATGTAGATCGTGGAATAATAGGCTCAAACTCTCTTAGATTCTAGCTCAATTTACCAAGAGCAATACTTATGTATTAATAAAGTAAAAATCCCAACATTAAAAAATGGGCAAAATTTTGTAATCGTCGATACCATCGAAGGGTGTTCGTTGTTATCGAAATTTAAATTTTAATACCATCGAGGCACCTTCGATTTCATTGACTCTCTACTCAATATATTCATTCAAGAGTAGAATAGATTCTACTAGTTTTTAATCAAGTACCTTTCGATTAGATTTACGTGTACTTTGACTCATCGAGGGACACTTGATTCCATCGAGATTTCTCTTTGAAATAACACATAGGTGGTTGGACAGTTCTATCACATGTTCGATTCAATCGAATATCCCTTCGATCTATCGAAATTTGAATTTCGATGATATTGAATGGTTTTCGATGACCTCAAAGAAAATAGATTTTCTTTGAAAAACTTGCTGGACAAAATTGAGTTAGTTCCAATTTTATCGAATAGACTTCGATGTTATCGATAACTTACTCTCAATAACATTGAGGTGGCTTTAATTTCATCGAGGAGTACTTAGAGTATTTTTTGCTTCTTTGGAAGAATTTCAAGGTCCAAGTAATCGTAGGTTATTCGATGTCATCGAAGTGTGAACTTCGATGATATCGATTGGTAATCGATGTAATTGATTTTTCCAGCATTTCTTTCATTTCATTGATGATAGAATGAGCAAGTCTTTCGATAACATTGAACAATGTTCGATGAAATCAAAGATTCTTTCGATAACAGTTCAATGCACTTAATCAGGACTTGTGATTTTTCAGTTTTAACTTCTTTCTTCCATTTATACTCTTGGTGCATTATATTTCAACTTTATGAGAAGATGTTTTAATTCATTTTAAGGGTAAGTTGAGATTATATGGCGTTATATACCTGTTAGGGTTTATTGTAAGATGACGAGGCTAGGGTTGACAGGTTTAAGCTTGATCATGGTCTTCATCTTTTGTTGAGGCTTGGTCTTGATGTTTTGTTCTAAGAGCTCACTTGGATTGACCGACTCAACACTCACGTATATTGACAAACAAGGGCACTTTCACATTGCATATCTTTACATTGAGGACAATGTAGATTTTAGATTGGGGGTGAGATTAAATAGTACTAATTAATATTTTATTAGTTTTTAAGCAAAAAAAATTCAAGGTTTCCAAATTTTGAATTTCAAAATCCTTTTTGAAGATTAATATTCTTTATATCTGAATATATTTAAGTATATGATGATAAAATATAAAGTATTTTTTGAAAGCCTAGATTCTAGTTAATTATAAAAATTTAAATAACTTCTTTTAATGAGTTGATTAATAGAAAGATTGAAACATCAATTGAACCTAGTTCAAAATTCACATCTAACTCATATACTATGAAGTTAATTTGAATTCTAAATGTTTAACTTGATAATTACTCAAAAAGTGTTAGGAACCAAGTCTGCATATCCTTAACTACCTTGGTATAAAAAGAAGAAAAGAACCAGTGGAAAAATAGTTGGAATTGAAACGGGCTGCATATTGCATGAGCATAAAGGAGAGAACAAAGAAAAACAATGAAAAGAAAAGAAGAAGAGATGATAGTGTGAAAGTCGTCGATGAAAAAAAAAAAAAAGCTAGAAAAATAAGTCAAAAGGAGATGGGTTCAGAATCAATAACTTGTGTTGATCTATTCAGTTTGAGGTAATCATCATAGTTAACATTATGAAGAGAAATTTAATGGATTGTAAGTTGGAATTTACTTAGCACACTAGGAACTTGATGTTTTGATGCATTCTACTAATTAATTAATGAAAGAGAATTCACTTTGATAGTTTACTAGTGATATTAGGTTATAGACTGACATATTTTATTTTATTTTTATCTTTCAAGCTCACTTACATATACATAGGATTGTACATAGTGTTATTTTCTAGGAAAAGGTTTGTAATTTGAGTTTTGAAGATTAATTATTCGCATGTTTTGATCAAGACTAGTAAAATGTTAGTTGGAGGGTATATTGAGTATGAAATATTGTATATTTCCCTCTTATTATGCATTTATTTTATAAGCATAGATGTGTTTAATCAATCCAATTACATATGCTTTCCTATACGAGGTGATTTGGAAAGCTAGGATGAAAATGATTATTAAAAAGAAATTTTGAAAGATGAGCTACAAATGTCCTAGAGGGGGGAGGGGGGTGAATAGGACTAAACCAATTCCTAATAATCAATCACGGAAAATATATTCTCAATCGCAAAAGATATTAAAACCTTGATTTCAAGTAAGTCGTGGGACAACCTTCACCTAAATCTTTACGTATAAGAACTTTATTTCACGACGTCCTTGAAACCAATCTTTCAAAATAATAAAAACATATAATAAGATTAATAATCACTAAAATACACAGAGAATTATAGTGGTTCGGTGTTTAACACACACCTACTCCACTCCCAAAATTACTAATCCACATAATTTTGGCTTTTCACTATTTTCAAGGTTTTCACAGGATCACCTCAATAGCCTCTTATAGTTCTTGTGATTTTCACAAGCTTATCACAATAAAACCTCAAGTGATTTTCACGGGCTAACCAATGCACAATCTGATGAGATTTTTGGGCAATATCGAAAAAACCCAAATGACGAAAATTAATCAAAACAAATACTTCTCTTCTAAAAGATGAAACGTCGATGCGAAGATACTGATGAAGTAGATGCTTCAATTAATGCAGGATCTTCCTTCTTGGATGATGATGAAGTAATGTATGCTCAATTAGAAAGGATTTAGGGATATATAATTTCTCAAGGAATAAAATCTTAAAAATTACAGATTCAATTATTTATTCTCAAATTGAGTATAACTTACTCTATAATTGAATTTAAATCTACTTGAAAATGGAATTAAATGAGATATAAACAAAATAAGAATTACTACACAAATATCTTAGAAAGGGCTAGAGTTTCTCTCTTTACTTGAGGAAGAATTATCTCATTTTTTCTGTGTTTAAAATAACGAGAAAAGGTCTCTATTTGTAGCCAAAGGTTTTGGTCTTTTGGTCAGCCTAAGATTTTCTTTAGCTAGCTGGATTTCCACATATTGTTCTAACAGCCATCAAATTTCACAGGATTTGATTTTATCAAAAATTCGGTTGGCTCGAGCAACCTCTAGTTGGCCGAATACAGGGTTCGACTGGCTGAATTCTCCTAAAATTTGAAATAATGCATTACTAGAAACTTGACCCGGGTCACCCTCGTGCTGACCTGAGCTAAGTTTGGCTAGCCGAACCCAAGGTTGGGCTAGCCGAACTTGTAATTAATTTTGTATTTTAAGTTAATGGAGACTTGACCTAGGAGGATGTTCAAGTTGAATTTGACTGGCTAAACCTAGGGTAAGGCTGGACGAACATCCTCAAATTTTCATGAAATATTTCCACAATTTAAAGTTTAAAAATTCATGATCAAGTACTATAACATATGGTCTTTTCTAAGGTCATTTTTACCTATAGGTTGGCATACACTTGATCTTTCACTTTGAATCATTTCAAATCTTCAATTCTTGAGATGTTGAGTCGTGCTCTTGAAATGTTGTAGAGAACTGAAATGTGCCGAAGATCCATACCATATTTTATCTATGAAAATTGACAACTACATGTATTCTTAGAACATTAGCACTTATAATCTCCCCCTTTTGGCTATTTTGTAACACAACATTACATAAATATCACATCCCACATACACATCACATTATGAATAATTACAATAGACACAAGGACTCAACAATCATAATCGAAATCAGATCACATCTTGAAGATCAAATCTATTGTATGCTCCACCTGCTCCTCCTAAGAAATATACTCAAGAAAATCTTGTTTTCTATATAAACATGAGATGTTTCAAATAAACATAAGATTTTCCATCATAAGATTTATATCTCCCCCTTTTTGTCACAACTTAACAAAGGAAGATACCAATTTCAAAGAAAGAAATATGATGTAGTAATAGCAAAATTAATTACATCAAAGAGCATCAAATAGTTAAGCAATAACAAATTAACACTTGAAAGTCAACATGTTATCAAGTCATAAGGTATCAAGCGGATCCAAGTTAGAAATATAAGTTATTTCAAACTATTATGATAAAAATCATTCTGATTCTGATTCAGATTCAGCAGGTATCTCAGGATCAATGGTTTTCAAGCTCCCGCTAAGTTGATGAAAGTACTTTTTCATGTGCTTCATATTCATTCTGATTTTAGACACCATCTCGCCATTAAACAACATTCTTTTGATCAAGACTTGATTTTGTATCGATTGATGGCCCGATTTAAATGAAAATTTAGTACTTTAGAGAAGTTTGTCTTTCCTTTAAGATGAATGGTTTACAGTATTTTTTCTGAGCCACCTTGAGCCTAGAATCAAGGAATGGATCAACTAATCCTGCATCCTGAGGATCACCCAACGAGAATCCATTTTAAAAGGATTCTTCCTTTATACATCTGTGATGAATGGAATCATTGTTAGTTGCATAGGATGGTTGGCCATGTTGGCCATGAGTTGGAGAATCCAACTGTACCAAATGATTCAAAATCTCAAATGATTCTTAGTGATATGACCATCTTCAATGTATTATCCATCTTAACCATTAATTTTGAACTTTTTAATATGAATCTATCTTGGCCATGTGAGGTCCATTGGAGGAACGAAAAACACCACTAAATCCCTCATATCTCATATGTTAAGATGATCGAGTCAGATCATGGTGATGGGCCACAGGTAGATCTGAATCAAATGCCACTTAAGAGTTGTGACTAAATTTAAAAGTGATATGATTCAATCCCTTAAAGGAGGGATAAAATCCACTAATCCTAGTGATTGGGTGTTAGCTCATTTTAATATAAAACTGGGGTGGACAAGTGCACCTCTCCACCAATCATATCCATTCATAGTGTGGGAACTTTGGTGTATTGTATTGATCCAGACGATTGATTATCAATATATGTATAAGTTAAAGATCATTTCTTTTGATTTTTATTTGATTGTTCAATTTGTGATTATGGTAAAGATCTAGATATTATATTGGTCTCAACTTTGGTAGATTCCACATAAGTGATTCATCTTGATGTATTCATTTTATTCCATGCTATTTAACTATTTAGTGTGGCCCACGTATCAAGCAAATCCATGTTTCAATGGACCATACTATGTACATGAGATAACTAATATTAAAATCTTTTTCATGGGATTTTTTTTACCAACTTATGTATATATTAAAATACATTATAAATAAAAGTGTTATGACCTTTGTGTCCTTAGGTTGGCAAGGCACAAACTCTAAACAAGAAGTCATCTGTAAAGGTATTCTCATGTGTGGTTCAGATGGAACCCACCATGAAGAATGAGGGATAGCCACACTGTTCAGTTAGTCTACTGGACCACCTTATGCGTTCAGTTAGTCTACTAGACCACCTTATGAGGAGAGTTCCTAGATTGAAGAAAAAAAAAATCAAATCTCATGTAGGCCATGTAAACACCTTGAACAACCACTATTAAAAAAATTGATGCTATTCGAGTGGCACACAAGAGAACCACCATGATGGATAGTGAAATCCATGTTGCTCAACCCTTCTGATAGCTCATTTTAGAGTGTAATTCCAGAAAAAATTAGATTATTAAAGAATTCAAGTGGACCATGTCAGGAAGGAGTGTCCATCTTAGGAAGTAATTTTTTTTTGTAAAAATATTTAAGATAATTTAAGCCACCCAAATATTAGTTTGAGCCTTGGAAGGGCTAATTAGTAGGCCTTAAATATAATTGGTTAAGAGATATGTCTAGGATGGATGGATTGGAATGTATAATGAAATTTTTGTTTAAATAGAATTTTATGTGAACTAGTGTATAAGTATATGAATATTATTATGGTGTAGTAGATCACACAAGTATATGACCGAGGAGTACAATGAAATGACGTGAACTTAAGATAATAAGCAATTCTAACTCAACTTTTTATTTATGTATTTTATATTCTGCTGAGATCTTAATATTTTGCAAATTATAATGAGTAAGGTGCATCGGTTGTCAAGTAACACAATGCACACTTTCTAAGTGCATCGGGTGTGAACTAACATGTGCATATATTTAGAACCCTATATGGTACCATTTAAGAGACCCATTAATCATACTGGTAATCGTACATGCTATTCGGGTAGGGTCAGTGTGTTATTGGAGGTTACATAGTGATCGGGTGGGTTTCAATAAACATGATGGTATTTTTATTGTTCAGACCCTGATATCAACTGATGATAACATTACGAATTGTTCCTTTTATTTATTATTCTAATATGATTATTGGACATTCTTGTTATTGTGTGTGTGTGTATTAAATTTATTGTTAAAAGTTGTTTATTGGGTTGCAAGGCTCATCCCTGTTGGGAATTTAAAATTTTAGGATCCGGACATGACCAAAGGACTGGAGGAGCACCTAAGCTACCCTAAACCTTTCACTTAAAGATGTTGGACTCTAAAGGAGCAATTGATAGAAGGCTCTACTTGTTTTAGTTATCGAGAGAGAGAGAGAGAGAGAGAGAGAGAGAGAGAGAGAGAGAGATGATTGATAAATGTTTAAGTGATTAGTTGTTATTGGCATTCATAAATTATTATTATTATAGCTAACCATTGATAACGATTATTTCTTTATGATCTTGAAAGGGTTGCATGTTAATGTATTTATTAAGAGACATTTGATAGTAGATCCATAGTCACGTGTTGAGTGTGGTGCTTTGGGTCGGATAACCCAAATACCGAACTTGGGGCATGACACCAAAAGACAACTTGAGACAATAAACTGTAATCTTTGCTTCACCTCCAAAATGGAACCTAAGAATGTTACAGAAGCTTTGCAACAAGAATTTTGTATACATGCTATGCAAGAAGAGCTACAGCAATTTGAAAGAAATGAGGTGTGGTAATTAGTACCAAGGCCACAGAATACCAATGTGATTGGAACCAAATGAATTTGCAAGAACAAATCAGATGAATCTAGAAATGTTATAAAAATAAGTCTATGTTAGTTGCGCAGGGCTACTCTCAAATTGAGGGTATTAACTTTAAAGAGACATGTGCCCCAGTTGCACGACTTGAGTCCATTAGGATCCTCATGTTCATAACCTACACTTTAAATTTAAATTATTTTAGATGGATGTGAAAAAGGTCTTCTTAAATGGTGTATTTGAGGAAGAAATCTATGTAGAATAACCAAAATGGTTTGTTGGCATGAAATATCCTCATCAAATATATACGTTAAGTAAAGAACTTTTATGGTCTTAAACAAGCCCCTCGTGAATGGTATGAAAGGTTAACTCAATTTTTGATCAACAACAAATTCTCTAAAGGTAGTGTGGATAAAACACTCCTTAATTAGAAGACTAGGGATTCCATTCTTATTTTCTAGATTTATGTGGACGATATAGTCTTTGGTTCCACATCTGAAGAAATAGCTTATCAGTTTGCCCACTTGATGCAATTGGAATTTAAAATGAGCATGGTGGGTGAGTTGAATGTTTTCTTAGGTTTACAAGTCAAACAACTCGTAAATGTCATTTTTGTGAGTCAGACCAAGTATGCGAAGGAATATTTAGTAAAATGATTCGGCCTTGATTCTAGTAGTACTCATCACACGTCTATGAGCACCACATTAAAATTGTCTAAAAATATATCTGGAAAAAGTGTGGATCAACACCTGTACTGAATATGATTAACAACCTCCTCTATCTCACAGGCAGTAAGCCTAATATAACATTTAGTGGAGCATGTGCCCGATTTCAGGTTGACCTAAAGAATCACATCTGAGTGCTATGAAAAGGATTATTTGGTATATGTCTGGGACTACGGATTTTTGGCCTATGGTACACATTTGATACTTTAACAACAACTACTGAGTACTTAGATGGTGACTGGGCTGGAAACATGGATGATAAAAAATCTACTAGTAGTAGTTGTTTTTACACTGGGAACTACTTAGTATCATAGCATAGCAGACGGTAGAACTCCATCTCTTTATCCACTGTAGAAGTTGAGTACATTGCAACCAGTAGTTGTTGTGCCTAGCTTTTATGGATGAAGCAAATGTTGATTGATTACGGAATCGAACAAGATACAATGACACTGTTTCGTGACAAAACAAGTGTCATTAACATCACTAAGAATCTTGTTGAAAAGGAGAGCTAAAGAAGTCCTAGAGGGAGGGTAAATAGCACTATGCCAAATAATCGAATAAAGTGTTGAATAATAAATAAATCAGATATCTCAATTGACAAGTATTGAAACCTTGATTTCAATTGATTCGTTTGTCAACCTTCAGCTAAAAAGTTTAGGCAGGAAAACCTTATTTCACGAATACTTTTAAAATCAAAATTTCAAACTTTGCAAGAGTAAATTAAATTAAATATTACAATAATTCACCACTTCAACTGAAATGAAACTACAATCATTCGCCACAAACACAGAGAATTATAGTAGTTCGGTGTGTCAACAACTATTCTAAAATAGCCACACCGACTCCACTCCTAAAATTACTCTCCACGTAATCTTTGCTTTCACTATGAATAAGGTTTTCTCATGGTAACCTTAAAACCTAATACGGTTGTGATTTTACCTGGCTATCACAAACAAAAACCCTTATTGAGATTTTCATGCTATCGCAGACAAAACATACACTGAGATTTTTTGGCTATCTTAGAAATATCAAAATAAGAGTTGAAGGTATACTTATCTTCACCGTAGAAGAAGCTGTAGCTAAAGAACCGGTTTTTTTAAATGTCGAATGTTCAATGTTCATCCATATAGAAAAGGTCTAGGGTTCTATTGATTTTAATTAAGTTTAAACCAATGACTACTTAAGTTAATTCTCTTAAATCTCAAAGAAAGAAGAGTATTCTCTCTCTTTAGAATCAGATTGATAGAGTCTAATATTAAGAGAATTAAACAATAGCTATAAAAATAATTTATAAATATCGTTCAATAGCTTGTGAAAAACTAGAGCTTCTCTCTCTTTTGTAGAAGGATTTTAATGATAATAATTGATATTTAGGATTGAGAGAGAACCTCAATTTATAGGCAAAGAAGTTGAATCTTCGACTGGCTTGAGACAGTCTTTGACTAGCCCGAGCACTGGATTCTATTTAACGGATTTTAAGATTTGAGCGGGATAAAATTTATCCGATCGTCAACTAGTCAAAGGCCCAGTTCGACTAGTCGAAGAGTTCCGTTCGACTGGTTGAAGGTGGTCTTCCACTGGTCAAAGATGCCAAAATCTGAACTAATTTAGTTGCTGGACTTCGAGCCGAAAATGATCCTCTTTCGACTAGTCGAACAGACTATTCAACTGGTCGAATTTGCAACAAAAAAACAGTTTTGCTTCGATTTGTACTAGGACTAGCTGAGAAAACTTAGACTAGTCAAACCAAACCTTAGGGTGGTCGAATTCAAAGCAAATACGAGTATAAAAATCCAAATTAAATATTTTTTGAAAGTACCCAAACCCAAGGTCTTTCTAGGGTTTAGGGTTTATATTACCTAAAATGATTGAACTTCTTTATATTAAATTTGATTAGAGACTTCAACTTTTCTATGGAGCTCGATCTTCTACTTACAACATCAGTTGATCTTGACTTCATCTTATCTTTCGAGCCTGATCTTCTACTAGATCTTGAGCTTGAACTTTGATGTTGAACCAAACTTAAAGATCACTTAACAAGTTGTTTTAACAAAACAAAATTTGACAACTTAAGTGTGCTTTAATAACTATAACACTTACAATCTCCCCCTTCATCAATTTCGTGACAAAACACATAATATTACAAATATCAGAATAATGAAGCCTTATACTCTTGTTGTAGAAGATTTTTGAAGATTCCCCCCCCCATGAATTAGTACTTCCCCTGTATCATTTCATGACATAAAACATTCCATACCATATATAGCATTTCAATTAAACATGACATGTAGAATATAATTCCTATGCATTCATGCATTCTCCAAGCAACTTCATACATTCTTCAAATACAAATAACATGTTTCAATCCACAACTAACTCTCCCCCTTTTTGTCACAAGTTGATAAATGAAGAATTAGATAACTATCAAGTAAAGTAGATAGATAATAAACTTGATAGAAGAAGAAGCATATGAAGAAGAAGTATATAGCAAGAAGATAATAGAAATCATCATATGAAATTGTAAATGTTAGGAAAATAACATTAAAGAGTTTGAGAGAGTCTAAAGAAATCATCTAAGCACAAAAGTAAAGATTAAGTTTACATCTCCATAAACATAAGTTCTTATAAAAAGATAAATGATCTCAATCTGATCCAGATGATAAAGGAGCAGGCATAGATGAGTCATGTTGGTTCAAACTCCGGCTGATGCGATGGAAGTAATTCTTCATGTACTTCATTGTAGAATTTTGGATTTCAACCAAATTGTTCTGTGAGACCTATAATGCATCGACCTTCTCCTCTAAAGATTTGCGATGATCATCTAACTGAGAAGGTTGATAATCGGGATCTTTTGGATCATCGGATTCATCCAGTTTAGAAAAAATGTCATCCATGAAAGTGTCTTCAGGATCATGTTCTTCCTCCGCTTCTTCACTTTGGCCAGGAAGAGGTTTCAGGTTCATCTTATTCAGGTTGGTATTATTAAATGGTAGTTCTGATTCCGATGCTTTAGACGATGGAATGGTGACATTACAATGCAAAGAGAGGCAAGTCATAAGGTATGCAAACGAAATATAACCATGCTTAGGATGCAAACAAAACTGAATAATGATGTAACATATTAAAGAAGGAAGACAAACTTGAATACCTGACACAACAACATGAAGAACTCGAGCCATAAAGAGAGTAAGTTCAGACTTATTCCCTGATTTAGGATAAACATTAGAGGTAAAAATCCTATGTAAAACTTGATACTTTGGGAGCATTTGGTTAGCAGGGAGGGCATTATCCAACTTCTGTTGAGCATTGAAACGACACAATTTACGTGTTCTCGCTTGCCTTTCAGTATGGGTCATTTTGTCAGTTAAATTTGCAATACGAATGACATCTTCCACAACAGTAATTTCAGTTAATGTGGAAATAGTATAACAATTAACTGTGAAGGTCCCTTTAACAAATTTAATCGCGAATGTGAGATCTTCAAGGGACACATCACAATGCAAGCATACATTCTTTATGCAATAGAACAGTAAGCAGTTTCGCCCCAACCAAAAATGCGTTCCTAACCGATTTCAGTAAGAATTGGAACAAGACCAAAGGGTGAAATGTGATCAAGACTGTCTGATCTCTCTATGATTATATCTCTTGTGCAAAAATCCTTGATGTGCTCCGAATCTTCTTCGGTAGCTCGTAGGGTTTTCACACCTAATGGAATTTATCTAGAAGAAGAGCTACCACGGCTCTTGCGTGTTACCGTTCTCTTTGAACAATGCTCCATTATGATTAGCATAAGAAAAAAATTAAAGAGAATGAGTGGATTGAAGTTAAATCAGATTTGACTAAAACCCACCTCAAAGAGGGTTTCAAAATAAAAATACAACTCAAAAATGAGATTTACTAGCAAAGATATACCCAATACTTGAAGGAAATTGAAAAATAAACACTTACAAGCAAGATTGGGTGATGGGTTGGTCGAGTGAGGCACTGGCTAGTCGAGGAAGATGATGAAAATGAAATAGAAAAAGTGGTCTTTCCCTTTTTTAAGTGAAATCACGTGGTCTTCGGGCAGTCGAGTATGTACTCCGACTGGTCGAAGATTCACAAAATCTAAATTTTGACTTATTTTAATTTTATTACCAAGTTATGCATTTAATCAAAATAAACATAAAACAATAAAAAGAAATGCATAAACAACATAATTAATTAACAATACACAAACCAATATCATGCTTTAAGTTGGAAAATTTATTTCTATCGAGCAGTTTGGTCAGTATGTTTGCAAGCTGCTTCTCAGTTCGAATGTACTCAAGCACGATAAACTTGTCTTCAACTAATTCTATAATGGTATCGAATACTAATATGTTTTATACGAGAATGTTGGATTGGATTTTTTGGAATATTAATTGCACTCAAATTATCGCAGTATAGTGTCATTGTATCTTGTGCAATACCATAATCAGCTAACATTCTTTTCATCCTAATAAGCTGAGTGTAAGCATTACCAACTGCATTCAGCTTCAGCTATCGAGAGAGATACTGTATTTTGTTTCTTGCTAAGCCAGGAAACTAAACAGTTCCCTACGTAGAAACATCCACCATTGGTAGATTTTCTATTGTCAATATTTCCTGCCCAGTCTGCATCAGTATATCTGGCAATTTATATAGAAGTATCATGTGGATACCAAAGTCCTAAGTTAGTAGAACTTGCGACATTTCTAATTATCCATTTAACAGCTATTAGATATGATTCCTTAGGATAAGATTGATATCTAGCACATATTCCATCACTAAAAGCAATATCACGTCTACTAGCAGTTAAGTATAGAAGACAACCAATCATACTTCGATATAGACGGGAGTCTACACTTTTACTTGATTCATCCTTTAAGAGTTTAAGAATTGTACTCATTGGAGTATCAAACCTTTTCCATTCTCAAACCCAAACTTTTTTACAAGATTCAAAGCATATTTGGTTTGTGAGATGAACATTCTATCTTCAAGTTGTTTAACTTGTAATCTAATAAAATAGTTTATTTCACTAACCATACTCATTTCAAACTTGGATTTTATTAGATCCACAAACTCAATAGATAGGTTAATGCATGTAGATCCATAAATGATATTGTCAACATAAATCTGAACTATCAGTATATGATCGTATATTTCTTGACAAATAAAGTTTAATCAACACTACCATAATACAGTTGTGACTAAGTAAAAATTTAGTCAATTTTTCACATCGTGCCTTAGGAGCTTGTTTTAAACTATAAAGTGCCTTTTTAAGATGGTACACATGATTTGGAAGTTTGAGGTCTTCAAAACCTTTCAGTTGTTCAACATATACTTCCTCATGTAAGTCACCATTTAGAAATGCACTTTTAACATCCATTTGATGAAAATTTAAATTTCTTATGACATACAATCGAAATAAATAATCTTATGGATTCAAGGTGCACAACTGGTGCAAAGGTTACATCGTAATCAATACCTTCTATTTGAGTGTACTCTTGAATAATCGGTCGAGCCTTATTTCTAATAATATTACCTATTTCATCAATTTTATTCTTAAAGATCCATTTACTTCCAATTATATGTTTATCAGTAGGTCTAGAAACTAAGTACCATACATCATTTCTAACAAATTGATTTAATTCTTCTTGCATGGTAATTATCCAACTTTCATCGGTAAGTGCTTCATTTACATTAGTTGGTTCAATTTGGGAAGCGAAGCAGACATAATTACAAATATTTTCTAGTTGTCTTTTTCTTTGAACACTAGTATGAGGGTTACCAAGTATTTGATTAGTCGGATGGTCTTTGACTAATATTATTTCAGTATTCACTAGTTTAGATGAAGAGTCAGGTATATCAATTATATTGACTTCATCATCATCTTGATTTTGAGTGGGTGTGATTTGTTGATCATCTATCACAATATTTATAAATTCTTAAATTACTCCAGTTTTTTGTTAAGAACTCGGTATACCCGACTGTTTAGAGCATATCCTAAGAATATTCCCTCATTACTCTTAGCTTCAAACTTTTCCAAAATTTCTTGGTCGTGTAAAATAAAACATTTTCTTCCAAAAGTTTAAAAATATTTAACTGAGGGCTTCTTATTAAACCATAATTCATAAGTTGTTTTATTTTTAGCTTTTCTAATGTAAACACGATTTATGATATAGTATGCAGTACTAATAGCTTCAGCCCATAAAATTTTTGGTAGATCCATGCTATTTAGCATTACATTAGCCATCTGTTGTAGAATTCTATTTTTTCCTTTCAATGATTCCATTTTGTTGAGGTGTTTTAGGAGTAGAGAATTCATATGATATACCATGATCATTGTAATACTTCTCAAAATTGTTATTCTCAAATTCGGTGCCATGATCATTTCTAATTTTGACCACAAATATCTCCTTTTCTATCTGGATATGTTTAAAATTTTTCTGACTTCATCAAGAGTATCTGATTTCTCTCTTAAGAAGGCTACCCATGTATATATGGTGTAATAATCAACAATGACCATAAAATACTTCTTTCCACATCTACTCTCCGTTCTAATTGGTCTTACTAAATCCACATGGAGTAGTTCTTGAGGTTTGGTCGTGGCTAAGGAGTTCACTTTTTTGTGACTACTCCTGATCTGTTTTCCAATTTGACATGCGCTGCAGACTTTTTCTATCTTTTTTAGATTGGGTAAGTCATGTAAGTGATATCTTTTGCTCAATTTATACAGATCTTTATAGTTCGCATGTCCAAGACGTTTATGCCATAGTTCAGTCTCGTCTGTTTGGACCATGTAAGATGAATGGTTTGATGAGCAGGAGTTATCAATTATATAGAAATTTTAAGATGTCCTGCGACCATCCATTTAATATTACACTACCCTTCTCATTCATAATCTCACATCCATGATTAGAAAATTTCACACTATGTTTATTATCACAGATCTAAGATATGATCAAAAGATTATGTTTTAATCCTTCAACATAAAGCACATTTTTAAAAAGAGATAGGTTCGGAAGTTGTACATTACGTTGGCCTATTATTTTGCAATTGCTTCCATCTCCAAAAGTGACTAAGACGCCATTTACTTCTTTGATGTTCGTGAATATCACCTTGTCACCTATCATGTGTCTAAAACATCCACTATCCATGTACCATCTTTAATGACTAATAATTTTAAAAGCTGTGTGGATAACAAGACACGTAACCTTTGAAACTCATTTTATTACAGTTATAGGTTTAGAAGCATCTCTTGATTTTCGCTGCATTTGGGAATTAAGATTTCTCTTTTTTCTATTAACTCCAATTTCATCTGACTTGGATTTCAGAAGCTCTTTGAGTTAGTCCACAATTTTTTTAGTTAAGGGTGATTTACTATTCCTTTGATGTTTATAGTTGATGGCATTATTATTTATTTTATGGACTTGGAAGGGTTTTGAGTTTTTGAAATCATTATGATTGAAACTATTAAAGTTTTACCTTTAGAGTTCGAGGATTCTCCTCTTACAAAGATAGGAGTAGAATTGTTACGCCCAAAATAAAAAACCGGGCTCACAAAATTCTCGATCACTGAATCCGGTGACGACAGTCTCCGTAGTACTCCATTCTCGACTCCCAACGTCCATAAGCCAGGTTCCAATCCTAGGATCCTACAAGGAGAATTTTTCAATATACATTTTACTTATAATAAGAATAACCACAAGTTTACCCAATTCATAAAGATAACATCATCATCATATATCCACTAATATAAACATCTGAATACAGTGCTGAAAGGGAAATACATATATCGAAATCAAAGCTCCAGAAGTCATGCTCCAAGCTCCACGCTACTGCAACTTAACACCACCTGCACGCATCTATCGTGCATAAGCTTATAGAAAGCTTAGAGGGTGGTGAAAGTGTGTGCGCAAGATAAGTGCCAAGCACACAAATACAATGTCAAAAATACTGGCAAGATTATGAGTGTCATCAGCCATACCAAGGCTATGCGATACAAGGCCTGAATGCTAACGGCGATATCAATGTAGAAACATGGTAACCTAGAATGTTAAATGCTACAGATGCAATGCAATATGCGGTGCGAATGAAATGACCAAGTTGGAGTGAAGTCGGGATGATAGTACGTAGTATCGCAGGCTATGGGGTCCATCACAGGGGACTTCTATCCAAACTAGTTCCATACTTAAATTTGGATAGCTAGAATCAATGTAGTAGACTCTTGATCTCAGGTTCGTTGCGAGCCCCAACCGAAATCCTTGCCATTACGAAGGTACACAACAATTAGTTCAGCACCACCAGCCCGAGTGGATAGTTAATGAATGAATGAATGAGTATGCAACTCCTGCTCAATAAGTCAATATATCAATACCGTACATCTTTGGGATCATCACCGAGGTCTAATACACTCCAATCTGGCTACCACCCCTGCCGGTTACGCAGCCCAACGAGTGGAAAAGACCTCACTACCTGCCTGCCAGTAGTATACCAATGTTTACCCGACTCATCGATAGCGGACCCAATTGGGAGCTGGTCAAACTCAGCCTGGCTTACAGCACCCTCACACAGGCGGATAAGGCCATACCCCCTCCCAACTGACTACGACACAATGGGAGACGTGACCTACTGGTATCCGCCACTCGGGTGCTCATGTATCTACTCGGTCTAGATGTTGGGGCGTCTCCTGGCCTCGGAGGTTTAGGGATTTTCAACCACAGACATCCAAAGTGCCCAGATGCTCGAACCAAACATTTTCGGTGTCCCATCTGGCCATCCACAACATGCTTGTGTAGGTCACCGCCCTGATGTCGCTAGGGCATACAGTAATCACAATCACACGATGTAAGATGCATGAGTTATGTAGCTCAATCATGCATCAATCCTGCGTATACCATGAGCTCATGTGGGATAACTTCACCTATCAGGGAGTCCCATAAACCATCTGTGTTATGCCATATGCAATGGTTAATCATGTCTCATAATAAACATACAGATGATGCGTATGGGCATGTATCATGATGCTATACTGTCACATACTCATAATAGGTATTAATAACCGGCATCGACAATCGGCCTTGACAATGTGGACATTTAATCAACATTGCCCCTAAGGAATGGCCCACATAGAGCCCAACATATAGTGGATCCATGACGTCATACAAGGGCCTAATATACAACACCATGGGCCTCACTTAAGAGCTTAATATAAAAAAGGCTAAGCTATATGTCCTAGAGGAGAGGGGGGGGGGGGTGAATAGGACAACGCCAAATTTAAAATAATTACAGTGGAATTTAATAAAGAGATAGCCAAATAAAGTAAATTAATTCACAATGCTGAAATGAAAAGCAACCTCAATAAATAAGTATTGAGAGGTTGATACAAAAGTTGTTCTAATGACGACCTTATACCAAAAACTAAAGTTTATGGTAGGACAACCTTATTTCTAGAAAGGTCTTTGTATCAAGAACTCAAACCAAAGAGGAATTAATATATTCAAACTATACTAAGGAATAAAATGCAATCTCAAATATTGATTGTTCTAAGGATAACCATGCACCATAAAAATGGCAGGGCAACCTTACTAGAACAAGTAGAGAAACTGAAGCTCAAACAAATAAAGGAATAGCTAGATATAAATTATAGAAATATAAATCTAAACTATTACAATATTCCCCACTGAGCTTGAAATAAAATGATTACAACATTCACATCCACATTCATTCCACAACTGAATAATCAAAGATAGGAAAATGAAGCACACATCCACACAACACGAAGAGTTATAGTGGTTCGCCTGTGTGTACACCAACTATTCGACAACAGCCACACATAATGCTACTCCACTACTAATATCCTCACACAGGGGATATTAGCGTTCACTATCAAATAGGTTTTCATAGGTTCACCCAAAACCTTCACAATTATGTCTTTTTCAAAGGGCTTACACAATTCAAAAACCCTCACTTCTGAGTTTTTTGGCTCTCCTCAGATAACCAACAACTTTGAGATTTTTCTGGCTTAACCTCAAATAAAACCAAATACAGTAAATTACAAAATGTAAAATACCTATTTTTCTTCTTTGATGTAGCAGCCCGGAAGAACCAAGTTGGAGTAGAGATTTGAATGTCAAAGTTTAATGTCAAGTACTCACTATATAATAGTTCCAAGTTCTAATAGATTTTAAATTAAAACACATGGGCTAGCTTTAATTGATTTTGATTCAAGAAAAAGGAAAACAACACTTCCTCTTTTCAGATCAGATTGGAATACAAAAAACAAAATCAATTTAAAAAGCTAACGAAAGAAAATATTAAATATGCACACTTAGCTTAAATGGAGCACAGACGAATCTCTTAGAAGGCCGAATTAAATTAGCTTGATTTTCTTAATTTATTCCGAGATTTGTGCTCTATTTATAGGTGAGAAAATCGTCTTCGACTAGTCTTAAGTCGCTACGACTGGTCGTAGGACCAACTGATATTTGAAAATTCGAGTATGATAGGATAAGGCAGTTTCACGACTGGTCGAAGGCCACCTTCGACTGGTCGAAGGTTGCTCAAGACTAATCGAAGAAAGTCAAATTTTATCGCTAGACTTTGAGTTATAGGTCTACGACTGGTCGAAGAATCAATCGACACTGTTCATACGACTAGTCGAACTGACTCAAGGACTGGTTGAAGCTTAACTAAAAATTCTGAATTTTTTCAACAAACTTACAACTGGTCTAGGCAAATCTTAGACAGGTCAAAACAGTGCTAGGACTAGTCGAACAAAGACTAGGACTAGTCTTAGAACAGTCCAAACTCAGTTATATAAAACATATGGATTATGTATCCAAAATGGCCTACTTTAAAGGTCAACCTAAGGTTAATCATACCTCAATAGTGAAGTAAAGACATTGAAACTTAAAGATGAGTGACCTTGAGTATAATGAAGCTTGAGCTTGAGATCTTGATGTAATTTGAACTTGAAAGCATCTAGAAATCTTGAGTCTTGAACTAAGTCTTCCCACATTGTTGAGTCTTCTTGACTTGTGAACATAGCTTGTCTATCGAAGCTGATCTTGTGAGAATTTTGTCTTGACTTGTCATACCATTTGTAGAGCTTTGTTCTTCACATATGCAAGCTTCATAACAAGATACATACAGTGTCTTTTGGCACCTCAAATTTGACAATATAGAGAAGCTATCAACTATAGCCCTTACAATCTCCCCCTTTGTCAAATTAGTGACAAAACACACACGTACAAGATATATTTCATAAAACAGAATATCTAGTTAACGATCACGCACTAGTTAATATCAACCGGCACATATACATAATAGCATGAACCTGCAAATTAATTCAATATATCTATATCTATCCACCTCAATACATCTCAACACATACTCTCCATACTCCCCCTGAGTAACATACATCTATTAAACATCTTAAATATCCAACATTCTCCCCCTTTTTGTTACAAGTGGACAAAGGAAGCAATGAACAAATAGCTAAGGAGTAAAAAAGTGATGCTATATGTGAAAAAGGATAATTCAAGACATATAAAGTTAAGTCAACAGTAGTAACTAGCTTACAAACTGAAAGATAGTAGAGATATAAAGTTATTACAGTCCAATAAAAGAAAATGAACTAATCTGAGCCAGATGAAGGAGCAGGGATGGAAGGATTAAGTTGATGCAAGCTCTTGTTCAAGCGCCTAAGATATTTGTGCATATATTTGAACTGTAGATCATGGGCAACATTCATGTTATCTATTTTAATATTCATATTTTCAACTTTCTCTTCTAATCCATGCAAATGCACATCAAACTCAGATGGTGCATAATCAGGATCATTAGTGGAATTAGAATCAAGTTCTTCAAAAATATCATCCATATTAATATCATCAGGAGGAAGATCATCAGCTTCTTCCTCATGTCCAGCTTCGGCACCAGCATCACCATCACCTTGACTAGGAAGCATATCCAACTTCATTTTATTAAGATTAGTATTGTTAAATATTAGATGATGGATAGGGGTTTCTTCAATAGGCATGTCGACTAACATATGCTTAGCCAACTTAGTCATCAAATAAGCAAAAGGGATGTCACTGTGCCCTAGATGGAGTCGAAACTGAATAATGTGGTGACAAATCAAGAATGGTAAACAGATATTAAAACCTCTGGCAACAATATGAAGAACACGAACCATGAAGGACATCAATTCAAATTTATTGCCAGATCGAGGATACAAGTTAGACACAAAGATTTTGTGAAGAATTTTGTAATTGGGTAATAAAAACTTTGAAGGGAGCACATTCCCTTTATGTGTCCATTGAGCATCCAAGTTGCATAAATTTCTAGTGAGCATGCATTTTTCAGTAACTGAGGGTTTATCAGATAAGTTATAGATAGGAATGCCCTTATCATTCACAAGAATATCCATAAGAGCTGAAACTAAATGACGATCAACGTCAAATGGTCCTTCTCTTGTAGCTATTGAAAAAGTTAAATTTTTCAATGAAAAATTATTTATGCATGCAAACATGGATTATGCAATGAACCGGTATGCTGGCCCACCCCAATGCAATAAGTTATCCCAACCTAGAGTTTGAAGAATGGGAAGGATATCAAATGGGGCAACATGATTAACATCAACTCAATGTTCAATAATAACACTACGCAATCTGATGTCCCGAACATAAGACGGATCATCATCGGAGGCCCGAAGATGACGCTTAGTAAGAGGAGTAGATTTGGAAGAAGATGGACCACGGGATGTTGTCTTTCTACTTTTAGAAGCCATTTGTAACAAAGATTTCAAGGAAATAAACAGTTGCAAAGGATTGAGAAGTGGGTTTTTTAAAATTAGATTTTGGAGAAGAAAAACCCCAAATCTCAATGAAATTTGAAATAGACAACTTCAAGAAGAAAATAGAACCAAACTTGACACAAATCCATAAGAAATAAATAAATGGAACACTAACCTTGAAGGATTTGGAAGGTGGGTTCGACTGGTCGGGCGTCGGCTAGTCAGAGAGGAAAGATGAAATAAGGAATAAAAGAAATTTTCTCCAAAATAAGCCAACCACCGCAATCTACGATTGGTCGTGGTTATCTTCAACCAGTCGTGCCACGACAGGTCGAGTAAATCCTCGACGGGTCGAACATCACCAAAAATCTGATTTCAAGTATATTTCACAAAAAATTGAAATTTAACCTAGCAAATATATATAATATGATATAAAAAGGCACAAGTAATCATTTGAGAATGCACATGCTAAGATCAAATTTTATTTTGTTAAAACTACTTTTGTCAAGTGGTTTAGTGAAAATGTCAGCACGTTGATTCTCAGTAGGGATATATTCCACAGATATAACTTTTTCTTCTACTAATTCACGAATATAATGAAATCTAATGTCAATGTACTTAGTACAAGAATGCTGAATTGGATTTTTCGAAACATTTTTGGCACTGGTATTATCACAATATAATAACATAGAATCCTGTTTAATTCCATATCACTTAGCATACGATTCATCCAAACAAGTTATGTACACGCATTACTAGCTGCGATATATTCAGCTTCAGCAGTTGAGAGTGATATAGACTTTGTTTCTTGTTAAGCCAAGAAACTAAACAGTTTCCAATATAAAAACAACCACCACTGGTAGATTTTCTATCATCAAGATTACCAGCCTAGTCAGCATCCGAATACCCAGCTAATTGAACACTAGTGTCATGAGGATACTAGAGACCGAGATTAATATTACTTGTGACATATCGCATAATTCGTTTAACAGCAATTAAATGTGATTCTTTAGGATCAGATTGATATCTAGCAAAAATACCAATACTTAAAGCAATATCAGGTCTACTAGTAGTTAAATACAATAAACTACCAATCATACTCCGATATAATTTCGGATCCACATTTTTACCTGCAGAATCTTTTGAGAGTTTCAAGATTGTACTCATAGGAGTATCAAAATTCCTACCATTCTCAAATCCAAATCTCTTAATCAAATTCATAACATATTTAGATTGAATGATGAACGTTCCATCAGGTCATTATTTTACTTGTAACCCAAGGAAATAATTCAATTCCCCGACCATGCTCATTTCAAACTAAGATTTCATCAAATCTGCAAACTCAATAGTCATGTCAGTACAGGTAGATCCATAAATAATATCATCAATGTAGATCTACACCATTAAGATATCTTCGTTATACTTCTTAACAAACAATGTTTTATCAACACTTCCCATTTGAAAGTTATGACTGAGTAAAAACTTAGTCAATTTCTCGTACCATGCTCTGGGAGCTTGTTTTAGACCATAGAGAGTTTTTTTGAGACGGTATACATGATCAGTAAACTTAGGGTCTTCAAACCCTATAAGTTGTTCAACATATACTTCTTCATGTAAATCACCATTCAAAAAGGCACTCTTTACATCCATTTAAAAATTTTTAAACTTTCTAAAGCAAATAGATATAAAAAGTCTGATTGATTCAAGACGAGCAACTGGGGCAAAGGTTTCATCATAATCGATACCTTCAATTTGAGTGTATCCTTGAACAACTAATCTTGCCTTGTTTCAAATGATATTCCCAAGCTCGTCAGACTTCTTTTTAAAAATCTATTTTATTCCGATAATATGTTTATCTTTAGGTCTAGGAACAAGATACCAGACATCATTTCGAACAAATTGATTAAGTTCTTCTTGCATAGCAACTATCTAGTTTTCATTAGCAAGAGCTTTTTTTACGTTAGATGGTTCTATCTGGGACGTAAAATATACATAATTACATATATCCTCAAGTTGTTCATGGGTACACACACCAGTGAGAGGGTTTCTAAGAATCTGTGTGGTTAGATGATCTTTAACAGTCCTCAATTCAGAATTAGTCTGATTAGATGAAGTATAAGGTTTATCAATTACAAGAACTTCATCATTATCTGGACTTGAGACTGGTGTGTTTATACAATCATCGATGACCACATTAATGGACTCTTGAATCACACCAGTCCTTTTGTTCAAAACCTTATAGGCTCGACTGTTTAAAGAATATCCTAAAAAGATCCCTTCATCACTCTTCATATCAAACTTTCTCAAATTTTCATGATCTCATAAAAAATAACACTTGCTGCCAAAAACTCGAAAGTATTTGACAGTAGGCTTTTTATTGAACCACATTTCGTAAGCCATTTTATTATTCCCTTTACAAGTGTAAACCCGGTTAATGATATAACAAGCTGTATTGACAGATTTAGCCCAAAGATTTTTAGAGAGCTTCATGCTATTCAATATGACATTTGTCATTTCTTGAAGCACTCTATTTTTCCTTTCAACTATACCATTTTGTTGTGGAGTTTTGGGTGCCGAGAATTCATGTAATATTCCCTGGTCACTACTAACTTCTCAAAACCGCTATTCTTAAATTCATATCTAAGAACTCTTTTCAGTTTGAATCCTTTTGAGAACCTTTTTCACTTCTTCAAGGGTTTCTGATTTTTTCCTTAAGAAAACAACCCATGTATATCTGGTAAAATCATCTACAATTACCAAGATATATCTTTTACCACCTCAACTTTCCATCCTTGTAGGTCCTACAAGATCCATATGCAGAAGCTCGAGTGGTCTTGATGTGGTATTGAAATTCACCTTTTTGTGTGAGTTCCTTGTTTGTTTGCCAATTTGGGATTCACCACATATTTTATCAAATTTTTGTAGTTTGGGTAGATCTCTTATAAGTTCTCATTTGCTCAATCTATATAGATTTCGGTAGTATACATGTCCAAGATGTTTATGCCATAAATCAGTATCGTCTGTATGGACCATGTAACAAGATTGACTAATTGAGCTGGATTCACTTACAATATAGCAGTTTTCAGATGTTCTACGTCCAGTTAAAATTACCGAACCCTTGTTATTTAGAATCTCACAACTTTGATTAGAAAATCTTACACTATGGTTATTATCGCATATTTGAGATATATTAAGCAAGTTATGTTTTAGGCCTTCAACATATAAAATATTTTTGAATAAAGGGAGGTTATGAAGTTGAATCGTACCTTGGCCCATAATCTTGCAGTTGCTGCCATCACCAAATGCGACTGAACATCAGTCATGTCTTTAAGATCGGTGAATAAAGCCTTGTCGCCTGACATATGCCTTGAACATCCACTGTTTAAGTACCACTTCGAATGGCTTGTAGCTTTGAAAGTAGTGTGGGCGACCAAGCAAGTAACTTTAGGAACCCATCTCATTACTGTTTTTGGTTTAGGAGTATAGTTGATCTTCTCGTATTTGTGATTTTTTGTATGAATGAACCATTGAGTTAGATTTTAAGAGCTCCTTAAGAAAATCAACTATTTTTTCAACTATAGGGTTTTGGTTTTGATTTTTGTAATTGATATGATTACCTCTGGTTTGGAAAGATTGAAAAGTTTTAAAAAACTTTTGACTTGAACTTTTCTCATTTGAGTTAGAGGATTCCCCTTTTACAAACTTGGGAGGAGTATTCTTTTGTTTAAGAGAAATATTTTTGTCGTAGCCCAAACCGGATCGGTCGCCACATTTTCTTGATCCAGTTAAAAGTTTTTCTAATTTAGGATCACCTTGGGCATACCTCCATGTATCCTTTAAACTCAAAAGGGAAGAGACTTCAAGTTTAAGTTTATTATTTTCAGATCTCAGATTTTCAATAAAGGTGGTTTTGAAATCTAGTTCACTTTTGCATTTTTCAAAACAATCTGAAAGATGAGATTTTTCTAAAACAAGAGACTCAAATCTTTCTCTAAGCCCTGAAAATCTTTCTTTTTGAAGTTTTAGTTTTACGACAAATTTACAACTTTCCTTGTATAGGGCATTATAAGCATCTTGAAGATCTTCTTCATTATCATGATCACTATTAAGATTTTCTTCACTAGTTGAATTATCATGATCTAAAAAAGTGAACTTGGCTAGAGTCATAAGGGCCTTAACTTCATTGCCCGACTCGTTTTCAGAGTCTTCTGATTCAGAAGAGGCTTCAGTGCCAGAAGACTCATCCCAAGTAGCTAACATTCCTTTCTTTTTAGGTTTATCCTTTTTAGGACACTTATTTGTTAAATGCCCATATTCTTGGCGGTTGTAACATTGCCTATCTTTCAAAGATTTCCAAGATTTAAATCTAGATTTAGGTCTTTTCTTTTCATTTGATTTTTGAAAGTCAACCTTCTTTTTACTTTTGAAAATCTTGTAAAACTTTTTCGCTAAAAGAGCCATATCGTCTTCGGAATTTTCAAAATCAGAATTTTCTTGAGAAATACATTTGGAAGACTTAAGCGCAATAGATTTACCTTTAGGAGCTTTAAAATTTAATTCATAGGTTTGTAAAGAACCAACTAGTTCTTCTACCCTCATATTGTCCGTATCACGAAGTTCCTGGATCGTGGTTACCTTAGCATTGAACCTTTCAGGTAGTGAGTGTAGTATCTTTGCACACACTTTACTTTCTGGGATTTTATCGCCAAGACCCAACATAGAGTTTACAATGTCATTTAATCTGGTGTAGAAGTCCATAAACATTTCATTTTCCTCCATATGAATTTCTTCAAATTTGGCTGTGAGGAGTTGGACTTTAGATTTTTTTACAATTGAAGTACCCTCATGTGTCATTTCTAATATATCTCAAGCTTGCTTTGCAGTATCACAGGATATGATTCTTTTGAACTCATCCGGTGATAGTGCACAAGTGATTGCATTTAGTGCTTTTGCATTTGCACTACTCTCACTCTTCTGAAGTGTGGACCAAGAAGTATAAGGTGTTATTCTCTTTGATTTTAATCCATTGATACCAGTTACTTCAATGGTAGGAGGGCTCCATTCAGTCACTGTGGCAAGCCACACACTTTCATCCATGGATTTAAGGAAAATCCTCATCCTGGATTTCCAATAGGCATAGTTGGAGCCATCAAAGGGTGGAGGCCTAGTGACTGAAAGGCTATCAAACTTTGACATCTTAAATATAGCCTAGATCGTTAGCTTAGGAAATGAATCCAAAAATAAAGCAATTAAAATAAGCTATTAGGCTTTGATACCACTTGAAAAGGCCAAGCTATATGTCCTAGAGGGGGAGGGGGGTGAATAGGACAATGCCAAATTTAAAATAATTACAGTGGAATTTAATAAAGAGATAGCCAAATAAAGTAAATCAATTCACAATGCTGAAATGAAAAGCAACCTCAATAAACAAGTATTGAGAGGTTAATACAAAAGTTATTCTAATGACAACCTTACACCAAAAACCAAAGTTTATGGTAGGACAACCTTATTTCTAGAAAGGTCTTTGTATCAAGAACTCAAACCAAAGAGGAATAAATATATTCAAACTATACTAAGGAATAAAATGCAATCTCAAATATTGATTGTTCTAAGGACAGCCATGCACCATAAAAATTAGTTAACATTACCATATCATCTTAATTTTATTCAAAATCAGAATTAGTATTATTTTCTTTTGAAACATATTTAGAAGATTTAAGAGCAATGGACTTTGTTTTAGGAGCTTTAATATTTAACTCATATGTTTGAAAAGAGCCAACTAACTCCTCAACCTTCATAAGATCAGTATTCCTTAATTCTTGAATAGCAGTAACCTTAGAATTGAATCTATCAAGACGATATCGTAGTATTTTTGCGCAAACCTTTCTTTCTGGGATTCCATCTCCTAGACCCCACATGGAATTTACTGTCATTCAATTTTATATAGAAGTACATGAAAGTTTCATTTTCTTCCATACAAATTTTCTTACATCTGGTTGTGAGGATTTGAACTTTTGATTTCTTGACAATAGTTGTTCCTTCATATGTTATTTTGAGAATGTCTCATGCTTGCTTAGCTGTATCGCATGAAATAATTCTTTTAAATTCATCAGGTGATATAGCGCAAGTTATTGCATTTAAGGCTTTAGCATTAACACTACTTTCACTTTTTTGACCAGTAGTCCATAAATAAAATGCAGTTTCTCTTATAAATTTAAATCCATCCTCAATTACTACTTCAGTCATAGGAGGTTTCCATTTAGTCACAGTGAATTGCCAAAGACTTTCATCTAAAGATTTTAGAAAAATCTTCATTTTGGCTTTCTTGTATGAATAATTAGAGTCATCAAAAGGAGGTGGCCTGGTAATAAATAGGCTATCGAAATTTGACATAATAAAGTTCTAGATCTTAACTCAAGGAGGTTAATCCTAAAAAAAAAAAAAAAAACTCGCTTTAATACCACTTGAAAATGAGAGCTAAAGAAGTCTTGGGGGGGGGGGGGTGAATAGGACTATGCCAAATAATCGAATAAAAGTATTGAAATGTTGATTTTAATTGATTCATAGGAAAACCTTCACTTAAGAAGTTTACGCAGGACAACCTTATTTCACAAATACTTTTAAAATCAAAATTCTAAACTTTATAAGAGTAAATAAAATTAAATATCACAATCATTCACCACTTCAACTGAAATAAAAATACAATCATTCACCACGTAAAAGATAAAAGCATTCACTATAAATACAAATAATTATAGTGGTTCGGTGTGTCAACAACTATTCTAAAATAGCCACACCTACTCCACTCGCAAAATTACTCTCCACGTAATCTTAGCTTTCACTATGAATAAGGTTTTCTTAGGGTTACCTTAAAACCTGATATAGTTGTGGTTTTATCAGGCTATCACAAACAAAAACCCTTACTGAGATTTTCAGGCTATCTTAGACAAAACCTATACTGAGATTTTCTGGCTATCTCAAAAAAATGAAAATAAGAATTGAAGGTATACTTGTCTTCATCGTAGAAGAAGCTATAATCGAAGAATCGCTTTTCTTGAATGTCGAATGTTTAATGTTCAGTTATATAGAAAAGGTTCAGGGTTCTATTAATTTTAATTAAGTTTAAACCAATAGCTACGTAAGTTAATTCGCTTAAATCTTAAAGAAAGGAGTATTTAGTCTTTTTAGAATCAGGATGACAGAGTCTAAGATTAAGGGAATTAAAAATAACTTACAAATACCGTTCAATAGCTTGTGAATAACTGGAGATTCTCTCTCTCTCTTACAAAAGGATTTTGACGATAATTATTAATATTTCGGATTGAGAGAGAACCTCAATTTATAGGCAAAGAAGTTGAATCTTCGACTAGCCCGAGCACCGGATTCTGTTCAACTGATTTTCAGATTTGAAAGGGATAAGATTTATCCAATTTTCGACTGGTCGAAGGCCCAATTCGACTAGTTGAAGAGTTCTATTCGAGTGGTCGAAGATGCCAAAATCTGAACTGATTTAGTTGATGGACTTCGAGCTGAAAACCCTAGGGCTGGTCAAAGATCCTCTTTCAACTAGTCAAACAGACCATTCAATTGGTTGAATTTGCAACAGAAAAATAGTTTTTCTTCGATTTATATTAGGATTGACCGAGAAAATTTAGACTAGTCGAACCAAACCTTAGGCTGGTCGAATTCAAAGTAAATACAAGTATAAAAACCCAAATTAAATAATTTTTTAAAGCACCTAAACCTAAGGTCTTTTTAGAGTTTATAATACCTTAAATGACTGAACTTCTTTGTCTTTAACTTGATTAGAGACCTCAACTTTTCTATGGAGCTTGATCTTTTACTTAAAACATCAGTTGATCTTGACTTCATCTTGTCTTTCGAGCTTGATCTTCTAATAGAACATCAGTTGATCTTGAGCTTGATCTTCTACTAGATCTTGAGCTTGAACTTTGATGTTGAACCAAACTTGAAGATCACTTGACAAAGTGAAATTTGACAACTTAAGTGTGCTTTAATCATTATAGCACTTACACTTGTCTAACATTATAGTACAAAACATATTGATATTCGAGACCATTTCATTTGAGAACTGGTAGATGAACACATCATTTTGTTGGATTATGTCCTTACCGAGAGGCAATTGGCTGATAAATTGACGAAACCCTTAAACACAAACTGATTTGAAGACCTCTAAAAGTCCATTGGGGTATGCGCGTTATAGTTACACCATCATATTTAAGAGTGTCATTGGTAGATCCAAGGAGTTTATGGCCTCGTATAGAATGCTTAATAGTTAAATTTGGGGATTAAAGCCTCTAATGTGTCTTTTGTTTTGGAACCCATATAGTTAAAGTGTTCCAATGACTGGGTCACCTAGGCTAGTGTATTTAAACTAAATTTTTAGATGCCTTCGATGCCACCGAATTCCATGTTTTATGTGACCAAACTTCACCTTCTGTACAATTGAACATAGTGTTCGTTGTGACCGAATTTAGGTTGAGCGACGAGATTTAAAATACCACCTGCTTGAAATTTCTTTCATAACTTTTCATCTTCTTGGTTAGAGCATTTTTCTTCTCATCCTCTCAAGTTCGGCTGGACGACTCTTTCCTTCCCAGAGCTTTTATGTCTTGTTTTTCTTCTTCAATTCTTGGGTAAGTTACATTCCATCTCCCTTGGTAAAACCCATTTGCGCTTCTCTTGCATTCTTTATTTTGATTTTTCCAAAAATGTTAGGTTGTGCCTCATCTTCTCCCTAAGAAATTCATTAAAAAAGAAGCATGAGGCAGCTCCCTCCTCCTATGTAAGGACCAAATAACTAGCACCTAAAAGGGGCCAAACCTCTGCCCAAATACTGAGACCGGGTCCATCTTCTCCCTATTGCTTCTCCCAGTCAAAATCCTCATCCAACAAGTCTTACCTCACCCCCCAACCCAATCGATGCTCGATTCACCAAACACAATTATTTACGAACGAGATGTCGACTGAGACTTTTTGAAAGCCTACAATGTGTATGACATCTTGTCACAATAGGGGTTGGAACCCATCCTAGTCAATGCCAATCTCATTACGTTATTCTTGTCTCAAGGTATCCCTCTAAACTATGAAGATTTATTGACATTTAATGTTCAATACAAGGGTCGAGTAATTGCTATTACTAGTACGCTTATTTCTTAATTCATCACAGTTCCCCTTTGCCCTGATTGGTCCACTGAATTACAACTCTCATTTGAGGGAAGTGGGCTATGTGGACCAAATTTCTCTGTAATGGAGAAAATGTCCCATGGCACCATGGGAATGCACTTCGTGAGTCTAATATGTCAGCCAACTATTGCATCCTTCATCTAATTTTTAGCAATGAACCTCTATCCCCGACTCAAAAACCACACCGACCTTACTCCATTCGTGGTCGAAACTGTGTACAATCTAGGGAGCGATGAGCCCATGTGCCTATTTGAAAATGGTGAGCTCTCAATCCTATAGGGGGGGGGGGGGATATAACTATGCCAAATAAAAAATAAAATGTGGAAAATAAATTCAAATCGCTGAAATAAATAGCAACCTCAAATGCACTAGTCTTGAGAGGTTGATACAAACATTGTTCTAAGGACAACCTTACACTAAAAACCAAGGCTTATGGTAGGATAACCTGATTTCTAGAACTTCGGTAAGTATTAAAAACTCAAACTGATACAGAGGCAAAAGAAACAAATCTAGCTATTACAACATTCACCACAAGTACATAAAAGAGATACAAGCATTCACACACAAACATCAAATACAACATTCACCACAACTCCAACAATTATAGTGATTTGGTGTGTACACCAACTGTTCGCAAATAGCCACACCTACTCCACTCCCAATATCCACAACCCACATGGTATTGGCTTTCAATATGAAAGAAGGTTTTCCAAGGTTCACCTTAAAACCTTTACAGATGTGTTTTTCAATTGGGCTTACACAATAAAAACCCCACGCTGAGATTTTCCTAACTCATCTCAGTTAAAACCAAAAAGGACATTTTTCTAGCTGAATCTCTCAAACTAAATGCAAAAAATTGTAAAAATACTTATCTGAAGATTCTTCTTCGATGTAGCCGGTAGAACCGCTTCTTTATAGATGAAGAAGTTCAAAGTTCAATCTCACAAATGAAAGGGTTTTAGGTCTAGATGAATTTTAAATTCAATCCAACCTTTGGCTACTTGGATTTAATTTCTTGGATCTCAAAAAGGGTTACAACACAATCCCCTTTTTATCAAATAAGATTGAACAACAAGAATTAAGAAATTAAAAACCAAACATCTATATAAAAGAATCTTAAATACCGTATAATAGCTTCACAATAGTGGGGACGTAGTTCTCAGAGTGATGGCTTGAATTGGCTTGGAATGAATGAAAAAAATATGAGAAAAGTCCTCTATTTATAGGTTGCAATTCGGTTCCCTCGACTGGTCTAAGGTCTGCCTCGACTGGTCCTGACAGTAACCAAATTTCAAATTTTTTGGGGCAATTGGATAAAATAGACCCTCAACTGGTCGAGCAGCTTACTCGACTGGTCGAGCATAGCACTCGACTGGTCGAGTGGGTCAAAACTCACCTTGCTGGAGTTCTAGTCGAGCCAGTCTCCACGACCAGTCGAGCAGGGTGCTCGACTGGTCGAAGACCAACCAAACTTATCCGAAAAATTGAGTAAATTTTTGGACTGGTCGAGAAAAACCCTAGACTGGTCGAGCCAGTGCCTGGACTAGTTGAACATTGACCAGGACTGGTCGAAGCAAAGCTTAAATAAGTACATTGACCTAATTTAAATACGCAACATTAATGACCTAAGCCTAAGGTCTTTCTAGGGTCATGTATACCTTAAATGTGAGCATTGAACTTGTAACATCGGTCACTTCGGTAGATAGTATTCTTAAAGTACTTGAAGCTTGATCTTGTACTCGTTGAAACTTAAAATTTGTACACTCGGACTTGAACTTGTATACATGATCTTGATCATGTAATGCACTTGGACTTGAGCTAGTATTTGAAGTCGCACTTGCACTCGGTCTTGTGTATGAACTTGATCTTATATTTGCAGTTGAACAAGCACTTTGATTTGAAGTTTTAGTAATATTTGATGTTGATGTAGATGACTTGAAACTCATTATCGTATGAAGGTGAACTTACCATTTATTGAACTTGAAGGTGAGCTTTCCATCTATCAAACAAGTCAATCACTCCAAATTGGTTTGTCATTACAAAATTTGACAATACAGGGTGCTGGATCTAAACCATAGCACTTACACTATTTACGATTATCTTTTATCAGTTCATCTTTGTGTTCGAGTCCAACTATACTAAGCTTCGCTTCGGTTGGATAATTTGTCATATAACACTTAATTGTGGCTTCCATGAGCCTGAGGATGTACCCATCATTGCCCCTAAGTTTGATGTACACTACATTCGCAAGATGAATCTTTCTCAACGCATGAGTTTAGGATCATCTAGAACTTAGGCATCCTCCACTTCGGCCGATCCTCCTATCCCTAACTCTGTTGTGGATTTTGATGAGGTGTCAACTGTCAACCTAGTACCTCTGACTGTTGTTGACCCTACTTCGGCTTTCGCGTCCATGCATGATCCTCTGACTCGCATCATTCATATTGAAGATCAACCGACATAACTCCTTGAGCGGCAGTCACAACTAGAGTAGTTGTGTGTAAGTGCAATAGTTATTTGCCCCTTTGGTTGTCAAATTTTGTGGTGCCAAAAACACAATCTATGTCTTGTGTAGCATATTGACTTATATGTTCAAGTCACTGCATCAATGTTACAAGTTAAGAATGGTGATCTACTTCATGTAGTTCAAGTTCAAGATATTTGTCTACTTCTGCAAGCTTCAATGATCATAATATTTCAAGAGCTACATCAGAAGACAAGTTCTTGTTTAAGTCTCAAATACAACTCAAGAATAACAGTGCAAGATGAAGTTCAAGCTTTAGAAGATCTCAAGTTCAAGCTACATCAAAGATCTTAAGCTCACAATCTTTAAAGGTCAACTAACATCTGAAGAAAAGAAGTGTAACATCCCAAAAATTGGGGGTCAAGTAGTAACTCAACTCCCGAGTTCCAGAACATCACTTATGCAACAAAATGAATGATGATTAAATGTTGGCTGTATTCGTGCATTGAACATGGGCGGGATTAAGCCAAAACAGCATATCATACTCTAGAGACAGTTAAATTGCAAGCGGAAGACTGTGATAGACATATAAAATATAAAAACCGTGATGAGTCTCCAGAGTGTGATAAAGTTACCAGGTTAAATAATTACAAGTACAATTCTAAAATTTACCAAATGTGAGGAAGTATAGTGTCTTCTATCCCAAGTACCATAGCCCCGTCAATACATTACCAGGTCTTTATAAACCTGTCAGAGAGTTATATGTAGGAGAACTCCTCCTCAACATCATAGTAGTAGTGTGGCTCTGCTTCATAAGCATCGCCATCACCTGAAACTCAACAAATCTGGTTAGTGTTGCAAACACCGTCCCGTAACGTGGGAGTGAGTGATCAACTCAGTGGAACAATAAAGCATAGGTTAACATGTTATCAACTCAGTCAAGCAGTAATGATAAAGCAGTACAATCAAACAATTCTAAATACTCTTATTAATGCAAGTATGAATGCAGTCATGATGTATGCCCTTGCCAAACCACCCTCAGCGACACCATCTTACGTTCGCGCATGCATTCATCCTTCAGTGCCCTACATCTACCAGGCACATGCAATGCTATGATGAGCATGATTACTGAGTTGTTATTAGTCCATTTCAAATAACAGTATTGGGAAACTAAGGTACCTCCCTTGTATCATTCCCAAACATGATCCATTCTAGGGTCGTCACTCCTAGATAATATCATACGATACTATGGTTTGAGAGGCATCGCGAAGGCATCACAAAGGGCTCGTCGCCCGTCAGCACGGATACAGATCTCACCGTATGCGGCTCAATTGCTGGCCGTCAGCTCGAATACAGTTCTCACCGTACTCGGCTCAATCGCTGGCCGTCAGCTCAAATACAGGTCTCAGCGTACTCGGCCCAACTCATGCTCTAGTTGCTGTGAAGGGCTCGTCACCAATCACAGACTTTTGAGTCTACTCGCAGACACTACGAAGGACTCATCGCCCGTCAGCACGAATACAGGTCTCACCGTATTCGGCTCTCGCCGTAGGTGTTGACAGCTCGAATATAGTGTCCCATACCACCATAATGGCTCACGAGTCTAGTTGCTCACTGGTCACTACGGCGAGGCACGTGGCCCCAGCGTAGGCCGACAGCTCGACCACGATGTCCCATACCACCATGCCCGGCTCATGAGTCTTAGCAGATCGAGGTACCATGGTTAAAGGGATTTCACTGGTAAGTTTGGTACCCTAGGTTCAAGCAGTTGCGTCCAAACATGGTGAACAAACATTAGACAGATCGGGTTACTTGGCGAGCTCGACTAGCACGAGCGCCCGTTGAGTTGTACGACATGAAGTGCATAAACACTTCGTGTGGCCTAACCACTGCCGACAAGCAACGCACGACTCGGGTTCGTCAAACACGTCCTACGTGGCGGATGAATCTCAACCACGAATTCGATCCCATTACCGACTGCCTGGACCATACAATAGCCCCAATCACATTCAATTGCAGATAGGTAAAGCAGTAATGGATCAAGATTCAAATCATACAATCAAGTCTGGTATTATCCGTTTAGGGCTGCCAGGGCTGTTGCACGCACTCGTTGCTCCACTCCCCCATCACCCATGACGGATCATACAACATAAACATGAATTTAAACATACGCATTACATAAACAAAATCATACAATCATAAAGCATGTTATAAAGCATGTTGTAAAACACTATATAAACAAGCACACAAACACATATGTTTCATAAGTAAGCGGTTAAAGTAATCAACCACATGGAGGAAATCATACAGGTTTCTAAGGTAGTTGAGAATCCCATCTCAACACCTATCTAAGGCAACATTATCCAAGCACTTACTCTCACAAGCATTTTCACAAACACTTAGAATACACTATTTCAACATACATAGTGTATGTTAGCAAAACATGCGTTAGGGCGAAACCTTTCACCAAGCAAGTATTTTACGCATACATAACATGTTCATACAACAAATAGTCATGGAAAACACATCTCCAAAATATGTACATATACGGTACTTTCTAGAATACAAAATTTCTACATACATAGTGTATTTTTGTAAAACATGTATTTGGGCGAATCCTTTCGCCAAATAAGTATTTTATCCATATAGCGTATATTCATACAACAAATAATCATGTCAAACACATTTCCAAAATTTATACGTATACGGTATTTTCTACGAATACCTAGAATATGTAAAATTCCATTATCTACATCGTTAATCGAAACAGAAAACGGAAGCACTTTGTACATGTGCAATTGCATGCGGATCATGAATCTATCATTATCTGACATTGAAAGCTTTGAAAACCGTAACCTATACACCTAAAGTCCTCACCTTTTATCATAGAATTGAAACGGAGTCGATAGAATTGCTAAGCTTCCATATTCGGCAGTTTGGCAACCTAGAGAACGAAAAACGTTAGCTATTTCATAACCTAGAACCTATACAACCCCAAAACAGATTAGGGTTAGGGTTTCTTACCTAGAAACGGAGCTGGAATCGCCGGGAAAGTGATTAGAACGAAGCGGTGGAGCTCGTGGAGCGGCAGGGAAGCACGACAGGGAGATTCTCCCACATCTCCCACACTTTCTGTCTCTTTTCTCTCTTCTCTCTCAAATTCGTATGGTTGCAATGAGAGAGGGTTTAAGGTCCTTATATAGTCTAAAAACTCACCAAAATAGACTCCAGGTCTAGGTATACTTAGGTTATACCCAAATCGGTCCTGTTTCAGCTCAACGGAGGACTTCTGGCAGGCCTTCATGAGCCAAAGGTCGGACTTAAGCTCACAGACTATGGATCTAGGTTCCATTAAGTTTTCGTTCTAGTAGGGTTCTCAGATCACGCGTGGCGGTCCAGTTTCAGTTCAACGGTTAGTGGATCTCAATCGAAGATTCCAAGTACATGTAAATGTGTATGAAATTTCTCCTGATCCGAGGGTGTAATTTGGCCCGATTTCTGATGGTCAGGTTGCTTAATACTGACCCGCAAGCAACAAGTCTCAGATTACTATTCAAGATATTTATTTTGTAAAGAAACAAGTGTTCTCACACTCTCTCGCTCTGGACTCAAGCGAACAGCCGTGGGACACTATCTGGATTTGATTTTCGAGATGGTTGTCAAGCCCTGCGAGGCGGTCCTAAGTCCTTAACTTCGTGTTAATCGGACTCCCGATGTGCGGTCCAGACCTGATACGGAGTTTCAAAGTGCTCCCGAGAGCAGTCAGGTAATGAGTTTGATCCTAGATTTTAGGGTAACCTAGTGTTAATGATTCTATAAGTTTTGGGTCTTGCAGATCATATTTAAAGTGGATCAAACGGATTTCGTAGCTAATCTAGTTTAGTAGTTAGTTACTTTGTCTTATTTCTAAAGGATTTAGTCCTATAAGATTTCTGTCTGAGGTGGTACCTAGGCCTTTTAGTTTATATATAAGGTGATCCAAGTTATAACACTTAACTAGTTTAAGATAGTGTTTAGGGTGAAAGTACTTAGGAAAATTGAAAGAACAAGGTGGTGAAGGGTGGGATTTGTGAAGGAAATGGGTTCAAAAGTAGTTTTAGACTTTGGGATTGAGTTCTGACAAGTTAATAAGGTGTTAGGATCGACCCATTGCCTAAGGACGTCTAATTCCAGGTTGGGAAAAAATTCGGGCTGTTACAATCTACCCCCCTTAAAACAAAATTTCGTCCTCGAAATTGCCTAAGGGTAATAAGGAAAGATTTCTATTATTTCATTTGCCTAAGACTTATTGATTTCGAGTTCCTACGTGTGGTAGGGTATAGACTAGCCTGGTTCATTTTAGTCTACCCCTCTTAAAACTTATTTCTTTATCCATTTCTCAAACCCTGATGGTTTGCTACAATTTCTTTGTTTACCTATTTAGAGCCTTGACGATAGTTCCCAATTATTTAGAGTAAGATAGCTGTTTTCATTATTTGACCAACACAGAGAGATGGTTATAGTGGGCTTGATCCCGATACATCGATCGTCTACTTGACTAGGGTAGAAGGCTCGTCGTATCCCCTCGTAGTCCTGACGGATCCTGGTCTTCTGCTTAGTCAAAGCAGTGAGTCCATTGTCGCCCAAGATTTTGAATTGGGTCAAGCCGCGAATGCTTCGCAGTTGTATATTTCAGTAACTCCGTAGTCCGATCACTCTAAAAACTTAGGAATTGTCCATCAATGAAAGGTTCAAATTTCCTAGTCATAAGGTTGCCCGTTGGGTCTTGGTCTAGGAGAGTCCTCATCTTAATTCATGTCTAGGGTAGTAGTTAAACTCGTACTCATTATTAGGCCCTTTCTTTGATACGGATTAGTTTAATACTTGGAACCTAATTGCTTTACATTCTAAAGAAGATTCAGGTCCTAGTTAGTGACCTATCTTTGCGTACAGTCTGGATCAATTCCATTCGATCCTGGGCCAGTGGGGCAAGGGTCCACCGCGTTTCCGCTGCGCCACCCAGGTGAATAGTTTCTACATCAAACAAGCTTCCTGAGAGTTACTAAAGAAGCCTATAAGTATTAAGGGGATTCAATGAAAGGACGGGGTCTCGCTCCAACCTAATCAAGCCAACTAACGGAATTTATTTATTTATTATTTATTTTTTTTCAATTATCTTAGCATAATGAATCTTTTACATTCCTTAGTCTAACCAGTAGCCTAGTCGCAACGTATAAGTAGCGGTAATTCCACTAGTTGTGATCCAAAGTCTATGCTTCTACACTAGATGATTTCACATCATTTCTAATACAGGAAGGGTTTTATCACTTAGGGTTGAAGTTGTCTAATTGGAACTGAGTTGTCTGTACTTGACGCTCGAGCATTCCACATGTGTTCATCCCAACTAAGAGGGTCCTAAGGTTCACATTATAAATTTGTTGGATTTCCTACACAGTCAGGCCTGTCGAAATCTAGGAGCACCGCTCTAGGTCCAAAACTCTAAGGGCCCATTTGTCAAACCACCATTTACTCTAAAAGCTTAAGCTGTCAGAGTGTGGTGGGTTAAAGTATATCAAGGGACTTTATCACTTCAACACTATTTGGCCAGTGGATCTTAAGTTGTAGTAAATGGGACTGCATTGCTAATCCCACCTCGGGATTGGGAGTGGTATGTTTGGTAGGAGGGTGGGTGGGGATTAAAATTAACTTTAGGCTTTGGAAAATGAGTCTAATGTTGGAGAAGTGTGAGATGGGATTTCCAAACTCCATGATGATGAATTTCTAAGTGTAATAGGAAAACCCAGGATATACTTTTCATTGCATACATTCCAAACATGGCATTAGAAAACATGGGATACACCCAATCTAGGGACCATATCTTACACATACATTTATTATGAGATATACAATTCTATCCACCTTAAACTCACCTAATGCAGTTGGCCGAAAGGGCCTTAAACATTCCAACATTTGGAGGTTGTGAAGAAGACGGTGGAAATGGAGGAAAAGGCCATATTCAACGTGAATAAGGCCATGGGAAGTGAAGGAAAAAGGGGAAAGAGGGTTAGAATTTTTGTTTCTCCACGAACTTAGGGCCCAACAGATATTGTAGAGGCCTAAGTGACAGAGAATAAAGGAGATAAGAGGGAGGAATGGGGTAGGGTAGGAGGCTACACGTTTTGGAGCTTCAAACGGGTGGTGTAGGGGCCAAAATGAGAGGGAATCAAATGGGTAGGGGGGTGTGGACTGCTGTGCACAAAGGAAAGGGATGGGTGGTGGTCGAAATGGGAGATTGAGCGTTTGAAAGGGCGTTTTGAGTGAGAGGACAATAGCTTGGAGAGGAAATGAGAGCTTGGAGAGGGAGTTTATGAAGGAGGTACGCCATAGGGGGTGGTTTTAAACCACGGACCATGCATCAGGGGGGTCCAACAACCCCCAAACACCATCGGCCCGAGCCACAGGCCCGACCCAGCTCAAATTCCGGCGAGGCCTCGCCGACCGGGCGAGGGCCTCACCAACAAACTTTTTGGTTTTCAAAGTGGGGCCCCATGGGCGTGGTCCTCATGCCCGCTAGGCCCCAAAAAACCCTGGGTCCCACCCTAGGTCCCTCTAGATTAATGTAGGAAGGCCCTCGACTCTGATTCGCTCAATTTCAGATAATTTCGAGCAATTTCGGACGTATCTTGCAATCCGGAATGTGTTATCTGACGTATAATATATGATTTTGGGGTAAAACGAGCTAATGAAGCCAACCAACTTGCTATGTCGGGTTACGCAGTTCGAAATTGTGAAAAACCCCTCGATCGATGGTCATTTCCCTGTTTCAATTCCGTTTTACTAAAAATAGTGGTTTTAGTTTGATTACTCTTCATCCGTTGGGCTGTAGGAGTTGCGCCCAACGCGAAAAGAGCTTAGAATAATTAGGAGAGCAGTTTGGTGAAGCCAAATAGGACAGTTACTATTTTTTGGTCGAAAACTTTGCGCACTAGTAGACATCATGACCCTATAGTAAGTCGCGAATTCTAGGAGTTTTAGTTGTAGTTTGTTTCTTATTTCTTTCCCATTACTTGGTATCCCTATTTAAAGGGTTGTGAACTCATTTTTAGTCATCCATTAATCAATTTTGAATTTATTAGAATTTATTTCTATTTCTTGCTTTCTTTCCTCATGGATTCGAGAAGTTTCTGTGAGGAGTCCAGAGAAGCTCCGAGGATTCGGATTAGTTATCATTTCAACGGTTGGGGTGAGGTGGATTGTAATCTAGAATCATTAATAGACGGCCTAGGAATGTTTTAAGGTCGACCCGTGCAACCATGGTTGAATACAGACTCAATTTCGGTGTTCGTTTTCAGTGAACTAGTCGTTGGATGGAATAGGGATGCCTAAGACTGTTTCTACGTCCCGTCGCCCCCTCCTAAGTTAGAGTGCATCAGTGTGCATTGTGTGACCATAACCCAGGTCCGGTTTAATCCAAATCATGCTCTGATACCAACTGTAACATCCCAAAAATCGGGGGTCAAGTAGTAACTCAACTCCCGAGTTCCAGAACATCACTTATGCAACAAAATGAATGATGATTGAATGTTGGCTGTATTCGTGCATTGAACATGGGTGGGATTAAGCCAAAACAGCATATCATACTCCAGAGACAGTTAAATTGCAAGCGGAAGACTGTGATAGACATATAAAATATAAAAACTGTGATGAGTGTCCAGAGTGTGATAAAGTTACCAGGTTAAATAATTACAAGTACAATTCTAAAATTTACCAAATGTGAGGAAGTATAGTGTCTTCTATCCCAAGTATCATAGCCCCGTCAATACATTACCAGGTCTTCATAGACCTGTCAGAGAGTTATATGTAGGAGAACTCCTCAACATCATAGTAGTAGTCCGGCTCTGCTTCATAAGCATCGCCATCACCTGAAACTCAACAAATCTGGTTGGTGTTACAAACACCGTCCCGTAACATGGGAGTGAGTGATCAACTCAGTGGAACAATAAAGCATAGGTTAACATGTTATCAACTCGGTCAAGCAGTAATGATAAAGCAGTATAATCAAACAATTCTAAATACTCTTATTAATGCAAGTATGAATGTAGTCATGATGTATGCCCTTGCCAAACCACCCTCAGCGACACCATCTTACGTTCGCGCATGCATTCATCGCTAAGTGCCCCACATCTACCAGGCACATGCAATGCTATGATGAGCATGATTACCGAGTTGTTATTAGTCCATTTTAAACAGCAGTATTGGGAAACTAAGGTACCTCCCTTGTATCATTCCCAAACATGATCCATTCTAGGGTCGTCACTCTTAGATAATATCATACGATACTATGGTTTGAGAGGCATCACAAAGGCATCACAAAGGGCTCGTCGCCCGTCAGCACGGATACAGATCTCACCGTATGCAGCTCAATTGCTAGCCGTCAGCTCGAATACAGGTCTCACCGTACTCGGATCAATCGCTGGCCATCAGCTCGAATACAGGTCTCACCGTACTTGGCCCAACTCATGCTCCAGTTGCTGTGAAGGGCTCGTTGCCAATCACAGACTTTAGAGTCTACTTGAAGACACTACGAAGGACTCGTCGCCCGTCAGCACGAATATAGGTCTCACCGTATTCGGTTCTTGCCGTAGGTGTCGACAGCTCGAATATAGTGTCCCATACCACCATAATCGGCTCACGAGTCTGGTTGCTCACTGATCACTACAGGGAGGCACGTGGCCCAAAGTAGGCCGACAGCTCGACCACGGTGTCCCATACCACCATGCCCGGCTCATGAGTCTTAGCGGATCGAAGTACCATGGTTAAAGGGATTTCACTGGTAAGTTTGGTACCATAGGTTCAAGCAGTTGCGTCCAAACATGGTGAACAAATATTAGACAGATCGGGTTACTTGGCGAGCTTGACCAGCACGAGTGCCCGTTGAGTTGTACGACATAAAGTGCATAAACACTTCGTGTGGCCTAACCACTGCCGACAAGTAACGCACGACTCGGGTTCGTCAAATACATCCTACGTGGCGGATGAATCTCAGCCACGAATTCGATCCCATTACCGACTGCCTGGACCATATAATAGCCCCAATCACATTCAATTGCAGATAGGTAAAGCAGTAATGGATCAAGATTCAAATCATACAATCAAGTCTGGCATTATCCATTTAGGGCTGCCAGGGTTGTTGCACGCACTTGTTGCTCCACTCCCCCATCACCCATGATGGATCATACAACATAAACATGAATTTAAACATACGCATTACATAAATAAAATCATACAATCATAAAGCATGTTATAAAGCATGTTGTAAAACACTATATAAACAAGCACACAAACACATATGTTTCATAAGTAAGCGGTTAAAGTAATCAACCACATGGAGGAAATCATACGGGTTTCTAAGGTAGTTGAGAATCCCATCTCAACACCTACCTAAGGCAACATTATCCAAGCACTTACTCTCACAAGCATTTTCACAAACACTTAGAAGACACTATTTCAACATACATAGTGTATGTTAGCAAAACATGCGTTAGGGCGAAACCTTTCACCAAGTAAGTATTTTATGCATACATAACATGTTCATACAGCAAATAGTCATGGCAAACACATCTCCAAAATATGTACATATACGGTACTTTCTAGAATACACAATTTCTACATACATAGTGTATTTTTATAAAACATGTATTTGGACGAATCCTTTTGCCAAATAAGTATTTTATCCATATAGCGTATATTCATACAACAAATAATCATGTCAAACACATTTCCAAAATTTATACATATAAGGTATTTTCTACGAATACCTAGAATATGTAAAATTCCATAATCTACATCGTTAATCGAAACAGAAAACGGAAAGCACTTTGTACATGTGCAATTGCATGCAGATCATGAATCTATCATTATTTGACATTGAAAGCATTGAAAACCATAACCTATACACCTAAAGTCCTCACCTTTTATCGTAGAATCGAAACGGAGTCGATAAAATTGCTAAGCTTCCGTATTCGGCAGTTTGGTAACCTAGAGAATGAAATACGTTAGCTATTTCATAACCTACAACCTATACAACCCCAAAACAGATTAGGGTTAGGGTTTCTTACTTAGAAACGGAGCTGGAATCGCTGGGAAAGCGATTAGAACGGAGCGGTGGAGCTCGTGGAGCGGCAGGGAAGCACGGCAGGGAGATTCTCCTACATCTCCCACACTTTCTGTCTCTTTTCTCTCTTCTCTCTCAAATTCGTATGGCTGCAATGAGAGAGGGTTTAAGGTCATTATATAGTCTAAAAACTCACTAAAATAGACTCCAGGTCAAGGTATACTTAGGTTATACCCAAATTGGTCCTATTTCAGCTCAACGAAGGACTTCTGAAGGGCCTTCTTGAGCCAAAGGTCGGACTTAAGCTCACAAACTATGGATCTAGGTTCCATTAAGTTTTCGTTCCAGTAGGGTTCTCAGATCACGCGTGGCGGACCAATTTCAGTTCAACGGTCAGTGGATCTCGATCGGAGATTCCAAGTACATGTAAATGTGTATGAAATTTATCCTGATCCGAGGATGTAATTTGGCCCGATTTCTGACGGTCAGGTTGCTTAATACTGACCCACAAGTGACAAGTCTCAGATTACTATTCAATATATTTATTTTGTAAAGAAACAAGTGTTCTCACACTCTCTCGCTTCGGACTCAAGCGAACAGCCATGGGACACTATCTGGATTTGATTTTCGAGATAGTTGTCAAGCCCTGCGAGGCGGTCTTAAGTCCTTAACTTCGTCTTAATCAGACTCCCGATGTGCGGTCCAGACCTGATACGGAGTTTTAAAGTGCTCCCGAGAGCAATCGGGTAATGAGTTTGATCCTAGATTTTAGAGTAACCTAGTGTTAATGATTTTACAAGTTTTGGGTCTTGTAGATCATATTTAAAGTGGATCAAACGGATTTCATAGCTAATCTAGTTTAGCACTTAGTTACTTTGTCTCATTTCTAAAGGATTTAGTCCTATAAGATTTCTGTCTGAGGTGGTACCTAGGCCTTTGTAGTTTGTATATAAGGTGATCCAAGTTATAACACTTAACTAGTTTAAGATAGTGTTTAGGGTGAAAGTACTTAGGAAAATTGAAAGAACAAGGTGGTGAAGGGTGAGATTTATGAAGGAAATGGGTTCAAAAGTAGTTTTAGACTTTGGGATTGAGTTCTGACAAGTTAATAAGGTGTTAGGATCGATCAATTACCTAAGGACGTCTAATTCCAGGTTGGAAAAAAATCTGGGTTGTTACAAGAAGACTCAATGACCATACTTCACATTTAAGGTATGAATGAGCTTAGTTTGACCTTAGGGTAGGTTATTTTGTATACATAATTCAAATTGAATATTTTTATAAGTGTTTGGTCTGTTATAAGACCAATCCTAGACTCTGTTCAACTAGTCCTAGAACTGGCTTAACTAGTCTAAGAAATTTCAAGACCAGTCCTAAGTTGTTGTAAATTTTCAGAATTTTTTGGTTGAGCTTCGATCCGTCCTAGAGTCTGCTCGACCGGTCATAGGAACAATGTCGACTCATTCACGACTAGTCCTACAGCTACGACTCAAACTCCAGCAACCATTCTTGGTTCCTCACGACCAGTCGTGGGATGGTCACAACCAGTCGTGGACACCCTACAACCAGTTGTGGAACAGTTTTATCCGATCACACTTAAAATTTCAAAATGCAATTCAACCTAGGACTAGTCGTGGTGGCCACATGACCAGTCGAATACGCGATTTCTGCTTCTATAAATAGAACATGAATTTCAAAAAATTTCAAGAATCTGAATTCAAGTAAAATCAAGGCATCACTCTGAGATAAGTTTGTGTTAATTTTTAAGCTACGTTGTGCATATTTAATATTCTCTTTTGTTAGCTTTTGTCAATTTGATTTTGTTTCTATATTCCAATCTGAATTGAAAAGAGGAATTGATGTGTTCCTTCTTCTTGGAATCAAAATCAAATAGAGATAAACTAACTAGATTAATTTAAAGTCAATTAGAAATTAGAACCATATCAAAGTGAGTATTGGACATTGAACTTCTATATTTGAACTTCTACTCCAATTGGTTCTTCTGGGCTACAAAGAAAGGAGAAATCCAGGTATTTTACTTTATTATAAATTTTCTTGTTTTTAGTTTTTGTTTGAGATTAAGCCAGAAAAATCTCAATCTAGTGGTTATCTGAGGAGAGCCAGAAAACTCAGAAGTAGGGTTTTTTGAATTGTGTAGGCCCATTTGAAAGACACAATTGTGAAGGTTTTGGTGAACCTGTGAAACCTATTTTCATAGTGAACGCTAATATCCCCTGTGTGAGGATATTGGGAGTGGAGTAGCAATTTGTGTGGATGTTATTTAACAGTTGGTGTACACACAGGTGAACCACTATAATTCTTTGTATTTTGTGGTTTGAATGTTTGTTTGAATTTCTATATCTTTTATCATTCAAAGTTGTGGAATGTATATGTGGATGTGAATGTTGTAATCTTTTACATTTTAAGCATTGTGGGGAATGTTGTAATAGTTTAGAATTTAATTTCTTGCTATTTCCTTTATTTCCCTTCAACTTGAGTTTTTGATATTCAAATTATTCTAGTAAGCTTGTCCTGCTATAAACCCTTAGTTTTTATGGTGCAAGGTTGTCCTTAGAACAACATTGGTATCAACCTCTCTATTTTATTACTTTATATTTCAGTACTGTAATTTGTTTAAAATTATATCTTTCAAGGCTTTCTTATTCAATTAAATTTTGCTATTAAAGTTTTAATTTGGCATAGTCCTATTCACCCCCCTCCCCCCTTCCCTCTAGGACATGTAGTTAGGCCTTTTCAAGTGGTATCAAAGCCTAATAGCTTGTTTTAATTGTTAATTGGATTTATTTCTTGAGTTAATCGATCTAAGTTATTTATAAGATATTAAATTTTGATAGCCTTTCAGTCACTAGGCCTCTACCATTTTATGGCTCCAATTATGCCTATTGGAAAGCCAGGATGAGGATTTTCCTCAAATCAATGGATGAGAGTGTGTGGCAAGCCACAGTGACTGAATGGATCCCTCCTACCACTAAAGTGACTGGTATCGATGGATCAAAATCAATGAGATATCACCTTATTTTTTTTGACCACACTTCAAAAAAGTGTGAGTAGTGTTAATGCAAAAGCACTAAATGTAATCACTTGTGCACTATCACTGGATGAGTTCAAAAGAATTATATCCTGTGATACTGCAAAGCAAGCTTGGGATATTTTAGAAATGACACACGAGGGTACATCAATTGTCAAGAAGTCTAAAGTCCAAATCCTCACAACTAAATTTGAGCAAATACATATGGAAGAAAATTTAATGTTCATGGACTTTTATACAAGACTAAATGACATTGTAAACTCTATGTAGGGTCTTGGTGATAAAATCTCAGAAAGTAAAGTGTGTGTAAAGATACTACGCTCACTACCTGAACGGTTCAACTCAAAGGTGACCGCGATCCAAGAACCTAAAGGTAAATCTATAGCCCTTAAGTCTTCCAAATACATTTCTCAGGAAAATTCTGATTTTGAAAATTCTGAAGATGATATGGCTCTCTTAGCGGAAAAGTTTTATAAGATACTACGCTCACTACCTGAACGGTTCAACTCAAAGGTGACCGCGATCCAAGAACCTAAAGGTAAATCTATAGCCCTTAAGTCTTCTAAATACATTTCTCAGGAAAATTCTGATTTTGAAAATTCTGAAGATGATATGGCTCTCTTAGCGGAAAAGTTTTATAAGATTTTTAAAAGTAAAAAGAAGGTCGACTTTCAAAAATCAAATGATAAGAAAAGATCTAAGTCTAAATCTAAAACTTGGAAATCTTTAAAAGATAGTCAATGTTACAACTGCCAAGAATATGGGCATTTAGCAAACAAGTGTCCTAAAAAGGATAAACCTAAAAGGAAAGGAATGCTGGGTACTTGGATGAATCTTCTAGCACTGAAGCCTCTTCTGAATCAGAAAGCCTCTTCTGAATCAGAAGATTCTGAAACCGAGTTAAGCAATGAAGTCAAAGCTCTTATGACTCTAGCTAAGTTCACTTTTTTAGATCATGATGATTATACTAGTGAAGAAAATCTGAATAATGATCATGAAAATGAAGAAGATCTTCAAGATGCTTATAATGCCCTAAATAAGGAAAGTTGTAAGATTGCAGTAAAATTAAAGCTTCAAAAAGAAAAGTTTTCAAAGATTAAAGATAATTTTGAAACTATTGTTTTAGAAAAATCTCATCTTTCAGATTGTTTTGAAAAATGCAAATGTGATCTAGATTTCAAAGCCACCCTTATTGAAAATCTGAAATCTGAAAATGATAAACTTAAACTTGAAATCTCTTCCCTTTTGAGTTTAAAGGATGCATGGAGGTATGCCTAAGGTGATCCAAAATTAAAAAAACTTTTAACTGGATCAAGAAAACGTGGTGACCGATCTGGTCTAGGATACAATCAAAATATTCCTCCTAAATAGAAGAATACTCCTCCCAAGTTTGTGAAAGGAGAGTCCTTAAGCTCAAAAGAGAAAAGTTCTAATCAAAAGTTTTCTAAAAATGCTAAAACTTTACAATCTTTCAAAACTAAAGGTGACCATATCAACTACAAAAATCAAAACTGAAACCCTTTAGTTGAGAACATAGTTGATTTACTTAAGGAGCTCTTAAAATCTAACTCAGTGGGTCAGTCTTACAACAACTACAAATATAAGAAGACCAACTATACTCCTAAACCCAAAACAGCTATGAAATGGGTTCCTAAAGTTACCTGCTTGGTTGCTCACACTGCATTCAAAGCGACAAGCCATATAAAGTGGTACCTAGATAGTGGGTGCTCCAGGCATATGACAGGCGATAAGGCTTTATTCACCGACCTTAAAGATATGACTGATAGGTCAGTCACATTTCGTGATCATAGCAACTGCAAGATTATTGGCCAAGGTACAGTTCAACTCTATAACCTTCCCTTATTTAAGAATGTTTTATATGTTGAGGGGCTAAAACACAACCTGTTAAGCATATCTCAAATATGCGATAATAATCACAGTGTGAACTTTTCTAATCGAGGTTATGAAATTTTAAACAAAAATGGTTCTGTAATATTAACTGGTCGCAAGACTTCTAAAAACTACTATATTGTAACCGATGGTAGCTCATCTAATCAATCGTGCTACATGGTCCATACTGATGAGACAGAATTATGGCATAAACGCCTTGGACATGTACACTACCGTAATCTATACAGATTGAGCAAAGAAGAACTAATAAGAGGTCTACCTGAACTTCAAAAAGTAGACAAAATATGTGGCAAATGCCAGATTGGTAAATAAACTAGGAGTTTTCACAAAAAGGTGAACTCTAATGTCACATCAAGACCACTCGAGCTTCTCCACATGAATCTTGTAGGACCTACCAGGACGGAGAGTCGAGGTGGCAAAAAATACATACTGGTAATCGTGGATGATTTTACCAGATTCACTTAGGTAGCCTTCTTAAGGGATAAATCAGAAACCCTTAATGAAGTAAAAAGGATTCTCAAACGGATCCAAACTGAAAAAAATTCTCAAGTTTGTAAGATCCATAGTGATCATGGATCTGAGTTCGAGAATAGCAATTTTGAGAAATTCTGTAGCGATCAGGGAATATCGCATGAATTCTCTGCGCCCAAAACACCACAACAAAATGGAATTGTGGAGAGGAAAAATAAAGTGCTTCAGGAAATAGGAAATGTAATGTTGAATAGTATGAAGCTCCCTAGAAACCTTTGGGCAAAAGCTATAAATACTGCTTGTTATATTATCAACCGAGTTTATACAAGTAAATCTAATAATAAAACTGTTTATGAACTATGGTTCGATAAGAAGCCTACTGTCAAATACTTTCGAGTTTTTGGTAGCAAGTGCTATATTTTATGTGACCGTGAAAATTTGGAAAAGTTTGATACTAAAAGTGATGAAGGTATCTTTTTAGGATGTTCTTTAAACAGTCGTGCATATTGTGTACTGAACAACAGGACCGGTGTGATTCAAGAATCCATTAATGTGGTCATTGATGATCACTTAAATACACCTGGCCCAAGTTCAGATAATGGTGAAGTTCTTTTAATTGACAAACTAGATACTTCATTAAGTCAAAATAATTCTGAATTAAGGACTGCCAAAGATCATCCAACCACTCAAATTCTTGAAAACCCTCTCACTGGTGTGCGCACTCATAGACAATTAGAAGACATATGTAACTACGTGTGTTTTACATCCCAGATTGAACCGGCTAATGTAAAAGAAGCTCTTTCTGACGAAAACTGGATAGTTGCTATGCAGGAAGAACTTAATCAATTTGTTCGAAATGATGTCTAGAATCTTGTTCCTAGACCTAAAGATAAACATATTATCGGAACAAAGTGGATTTTCAAAAATAAGTCTGATGAACTTAGTAATATTATTCGAAATAAGGCAAGACTGGTTGTAAAAGGGTACACTCAAATAGAAGGCATTGATTACGATGAAACCTTTGCCCCAGTTGCTCGCCTTGAATCAATAAGACTTTTTATATCCATTGCATGGTTTCAAAAATTCAAAATTTATCAAATGGATGTAAAGTGTACCTTCTTAAATGGTGATCTACATGAAGAAGTTTATGTTAAACAACTAATGGATTTTGAAGACCCTAAGAACACTGATCATGTCTATCACCTTAAAAAGGCTCTCTACGGTTTGAAACAAGCTCCCAGGGCATGGTATGAAAAATTGACTAAGTTTTTACTAAGTCATAATTTTCTAATGGGAAGTGTTGATAAAACTCTGTTTGTTAAGAAACATAATGATCATATCTTAATGGTACAAATCTATGTTGATGATATTATTTATGGATCTACCTGTACTGACATGACTGTAGAGTTTGTAGATTTAATGAAATCTAAGTTCGAAATGAGCATGGTTAGGTAATTGAATTATTTCCTAGGGTTGCAAGTACAACAACAACCTAATGGTATTTTTATTTCTCAAACCAAATATGCTTTGAACTTGATTAAAAAGTTCAGATTTGAGAATGGTAAGAATTTTGATACTCCTATGAGTATAACCTTAAGACTCTCAAAAGACTCTACAGGTAAAAATGTAGATCCTAAACTATATCGTAGCACGATTAGTAGTTTACTTTATTTAACTGCAAGTAGACTTGATATTGATTTAAGTGTTGGTATTTGTGCTAGATATCAGTCTAACCCTAAAGACTCTCATCTAACTGTTGTTAAGTGGATTATGCGATATGTCCCAAGTTCTGCTAATTTCGGTCTCTGGTATCTATATGATACTAGTGTTAAATTGGCTAGGTATTCAGATGTTGATTAGGCTGGTAATATCGATGATAGAAAGTCAACCAGTGGTGGTTGTTTTTATATCGGAAATTGTTTAGTTTCTTGGTTTAGCATGAAGCAATGTTCTATGTCGCTCTCTACTGCTGAGGCTGAATACATCACAGCTGGAAATGCATGTACTCAGCTTATTTGGATGAAACGTATGTTAAGCAATTATGTAATTTCACAGGAATCAATGATATTATATTGTGATAATTCTAGTGCTATAAATATTTCAAAAAAATCCAATCCAGCATTCACGTACCAAGCACATTGACATTAGGTATCATTACATTCGTGAATTAGTGGAAGAAAAATTATTCTCTTTAGATTACATTCCGACCGAGACTCAACTTGCTGACACTTTCACTAAACCGCTCGACAAAAGCACGTTTAATAAATTGAAATTTGATCTTGGAATTTGTAATTTAAATTGACTATTCATGCATTTGTGTATCATAGTGTATATAAATTTGATAATTTATTGGTTTAAATTTTAATTTTTTATGAAAAATGCATATTTTTATTGGTACACGACCAGTCGAGGACGTGCTCGACCAATCATGGTACGACTGGTCGAGAACGGTCCTTGTTCAGTCGTGTAGCGCGCTGGACCTTTTTAATTTAGAGGAAAATCTCATCTTTCTCATTTCCTATTTCTTCTCCAATGGGTATAAGCACGACCAGTCGTACCCAACCGTTTGATTCATCAAGGTTAGTGCATTTTTTGTCAATCTTATAGATTCATGCTCTATTCTCTTCATTTTTGTCATTTGAGTACTTGATTTCAAGCTTTGTTGAGATTTTGGGGTTTTCTTCTCCATTTGCTGATCTTAGAAAACCCATCTCTACTTCCTTTGTGATTTCTTGTTGCTTTGGTTTTCTTCAAGAAAATGGATGTTAGAGGGAAAAAGAAAATTGCTCGTGGTCCATCCTCTTCCAGATCAATTCCTATCTCTAGGCGCTATCTTCGGTCATCCGAAGATGATCCCGCTCATGTTAGGGATTTGCGTATGTGTAATATCATTGTTGAAAGACCTGTATTTATTGATCATATTGCTCCTTTTGGTATCCTTCCTCTTCTCTAATCTGTAGGTTAGGATAATATCCTACATTGGGATGGGTCGGCATACCAATCCATTGCACAGGCCTTTATTGCATGTATCTTTGAATTTTCATCTAATAATTTAACATTTAATATTGATACTAGAGAAGGTCCATTTATAGTAGACCATCATCTGATTTCGGATCTTATGGACATACCTGTTAATGACGAAGGTATTCCTATTCAGAATCTAGTGGAAAAACCATCAGAATCAGAAAAACGTTTGTTAACCAGAGATCTGTGCAATATGGACGTTCAATGGACTCATAAAGGGAAGGCGCTCCCCGCAAAGTATTTGTTACCCAAATACAGGGTTCTCCACAGAATCTTTACTTCAAATTTATATCCACGTTCTGGTAACAAAACTGAACTGACTTCATTTATGGTTCGAGTTTTGCACTCTATTGTCATTGGTACGAAAGTTTGTCTGCCTTCTTTAATATGTCATTTCATCATTCAGTTTTGTTTCCATCCAGGCCATAGTGATATTCCATTTGCTTATCTTATGACTATATTAACGTCTCATATGCTAGTTGTTATGCCTGTTAAAGAGGCTCCTATTCGTCATCTTTCTTTTAACAATTCTAATATAAACAAGATGAAATTGAAATTGGCTCCTGGCTAAAGAGATGTGGGTAGTGGTAGTACTGAAGCAGGGAATGATGAAAAAGGTGGAGATCTTCTTCCTGATGATATAAATATGAATAATATTTTTGATGAGATTGAATCAGATTCTACAAATGATCCTGACTATGAGCCATCTGATTTTTATGCTCATATTCATTCTCTTGAGGAGAAGCTAGGGAACATGAATGTTGCCCATGATTTGTAATTTAAGTATATGCATAAGAATCTTAGGGGCATTAACAAGGGACTTCATCAACTTGATCCTACCACACCTGCTCCTTCCTCAGGATCTGATTAAGTGTTTTAATCTTTGGCTTGTAATAACGTTTATACTACTTTTGTTGGTGTGTGGACTTTGATTTTACGTCAGTTTGTATGACTGACTTTTGTTTCAACTGGTTAATGTTATGTGAACTTCGAATTTGCTTATTTTTTACTTACATATCTTAACTAGTTATTCCTTTCATTACTCTCTTATTGGTCTTCCACTTCCATTTCTTCCTTTCTTCCTTTGTCTTATTGTGACAAAAAGGGGAAGAATAATTTAAGTTTGATAAATATGGATGTGGGGGAGATAAATATGGATTGTGGGGGGAGTAGAGTAGCATATCATTTTTATGCTGGATTTTGTTGTGCTACTCAGGGGGAGTAAGTAATGAAGAATTTGTGAATGACAACTGGTCCATGATTCATTAATCATGATTCGTTAATCAGGTAGTAACTAGCTTACTTTTATAACTGGTGCATGATTTCTATTGTATTCATATTGATCATATTTTTTAAGTGTGTTTTGTCACAAATTTGATAAAGGGGGAGATTGTAAGTGCAATAGTTATTTACCCCTTTGGTTGTCAAATTTTGTGGTGCCAAAAACACAATTTATGTCTTGTGTAGCATATTGGCTTGTATATTCAAGTCACTGCATCAATGCTACAAGCTAAGAATGGTGATCTACTTCAAGTAGTTCAAGTTCAAGATATTTGTCTACTTCTGCAAGCTTCAATAATCGTAATATTTCAAGAACTACATCAGAAGACAAGTTCTTGTTTAAGTCTCAAGTACAACTCAAGAATAACAGTGCAAGATGAAGTTCAAGCTTTAGAAGATCTCAAGTTCAAGCTACATCAGAGATCTCAAGCTTCACAATCTTCAAAGGTCAACCAACATCTGAAGAAATGAAGGCTCAATGTCTATACTTCACATTTAAGGTATGAATGACCTTAGTTTGACCTTAGGGTAAGTCATTTTGTATACATAATTCAAATTGAATATTTTTATAAGTGTTTGGTCTGTTCTAAGACCAGTCCTGGACTCTGTTCGACTAGTCCTAGAACTGGCTCAACCAGTCTAAGAAATTCCAAGACCAGTCCTAAGTTGTAAATTTTTAGAATTTTTTGGTTGAGCTTCGACCAGTCCTGGAGTCTGCTTGACTAGACATAGGAACAGTTTCGACTCATTCACGACTAGTCTTACAACTACGACTCAAACTCCAACAACCATTCTTGGTTCCTCACGACCAGTCTTGGGATGGTCACGACCAGTCGTGAAGGCCTCACGACCAGTCGTGGACACCCAACGACCAGTCGTGGATCAGTTTTATCTAATCGCGCTTAAAATTTCAAAATGCAGTTTGACCTAGGACCAGTCGTAGTGGCCACATGACCAGTCAAATACGTGATTTCTGCATCTATAAATAGAACATGAATTTTAGAGTTTTTCAAGAATTTGAATTCAAGTAAAATCAAGGCATCACTCTGAGATAAATTTGTGTTAATTTTTAAGCTACGTTGTACTTATTTAATATTCTCTTTTATTAACTTTTATCAATTTAATTTTGTTTCTATATTCCAATCTGAATTGAAAAGAGGAATTGTTGTATTCCTTCTTCTTGGAATCAAAATCAAATAGAGCTAGCCCAACTGGTTTAATTTAAAATCAATTAGAAATTAGAACCATATCAAAGTGAGTATTGGACATTAAACTTCTATATTCGAACTTTTACTCCGATTGGTTCTTCCGGGCTACAAAGAAAGGAGAAATTCAAGTATTTTACTTTATTTTAAATTTCCTTATTTTTTGTTTTTGTTTGAGATTAAGCCAGAAAAATCTCAATCTAGTCGTTATCTGAGGAGAGCCAGAAAACTCAGAAGTGGAGTTTTTTAATTGTGTAAGCCCATTTGAAAGACACAATTGTGAAGGTTTTAGGTGAACCTATGAAACCTATTTTCATAGTGAATGCTGATATCCCCTGTGTGAGGATATTAGGAGTGGAGTAGCAATCTATGTGGATGTTGTTTAACAGTTGGTGTACACATAGGCGAACCACTATAATTCTGTGTTTTGTGGTTTGAATATTTGTTTGAATTTCTATATCTTTTATCATTCAAAGCTGTGGAATGTATATGTGGATGTGAATGTTGTAATCTTTTACATTTCAAGCATTGTGGGGAATGTTGTAATAGTTTAGAATTTAATTTCTTGCTATTTCCTTTATTTCCGCTTGAGTTTTTTATATTCAAATTGTTCTAGTAAGGTTGTCCTGCCTTAAACCCTTGGTTTTTATGGTGCAAGGTTGTCCTTAGAACAACATTGGTATCAACCTCTCTATTTTATTGCTTTACATTTCGGTGCAGTGATTTGTTTAAAGTTCTATCTTTCAAGGCTATCTTATTCAGTTAAATTCCGCTGTTAAAGTTTTAATTTGGCATAGTCCTATTCACCCCCCCCCCCCCCTCCCCTATAGGACATATAGCTTGGCCTTTTCATTGTGCCACCATTCAATGCACCATCCAGAGTATCGTTGCTCAATTATCCCATCAGCATGACGCGGTCACCGCACCCAAGCCATCCAGTAAGATCAGTCGTGGTTACTAGACAGTGAGAGAACGTTATTTTTTAAAGAAATAGTTGGAGAAAAACAATAGTGTATGTATTCTTTTTTTACCAACTCGGTCATTGATGTTTATACTTTTGAGTTGAGTATCTAGTTGTTGTTGTCTTTGGTTATATGACACTATAGGCCGACCCTACCTTATCATGTGTCATTTTAGATATTTAATGATGTTAGAGACATATTTTTTGTGCTTCTTAGTATATCTATATATCTTTTTGTATTTAACTGCCTATTGATTTGATGACTTATCTTGTGAATGTTGTTTGTATTAATTTTTCTTAACATCCCTTTGTCGATTTCTAACAAAAAGGGGGAGACATAACTCCCACCAAATTGCCAAAATATATTACAGGATCATGCAACAACTAATGGGGAGAAATGTGTGAAAAGTAAAATCGAGTAATGTCAAAATATTGCATCTATCAATGTACATCATTAATATGGCAGTCAATTATTATACGTTTTTGGGTTTGTCATTGGCCCTTGACCATGATAAGAGTCTAGGTTAGTTTTGTAATGTAATTGAGAAAGGGGAAGATTATATGTGTAAAGGATTGCCAATTACATGTGTCATGTGTCATCAAGTCTAGATGAGCCCCATGGATAATCAAAGACTCAAGAAGACCTGAGGACTTGCAGAAATCAAAGTTCAAAGAAAGGTAAATTAATTGTGCCATGGCATAGTACCTCAAAACCAAATACTATTAGACACTTTCTTGACCTAAAATGTCAAAATGAAGATAACTCAAAATCTTATAGGAAAACCCTAGGAACCTATCTTCCAAATCCTAAAAAGATAATGGTGTGAAAGGACTGGAATTTAAGCATTCTCGGTCGCACCGAACCTACATTTGGTCCCATCGAAATGAGCCACGATAAGATAACAAGTAGACTGGCTAATTCAGTTGTAAGCGAGTGATAAATTTGGTCCAACCGAATGCACCTTTGATCCCCCCGAAATGATTCACAACAAGATAGGGAGCAAACTAGCCAAATTCGGCTACAACCGAATCACATACTCGATGCAACCGAATGTAGCTTCAATCCCATCGAAGGTAACACTGGTCCCACTGAACTTCACGAGAACAGGATAGATAAAAATGATTAATTTCAGCTACAACAGAATGTAAATTGAGTCCAACCAAATGACACCTTCGTTGCGACCGAATGTGCTAAAAATTGTCTAGTGACTAGAAAAGAATTTCATACCTAATTCGGTGCTATCGAAGGCTAATTCGGTTCGACTTATAACTAGCCATTTTTTTAACAATTTTCACTTGTTTCAATTATTTTATAAATCTGATTCTTCGCCATCAAAACCCTTAGTGAGAAATTGATAGAACTTTGTGAGTGTTATTCCCTATCTAAACACACTCCTCTCAAGATCTTTCCCTCATGTATTTCATCATTCAATCCTTGTGATCGAGCACATTTATTGAGCATTCAAAGCTCAGATTGAAATATGAACTACGACATTCATTAATACACTTGCAATCATCTTTAATGATAAAATGTTTTGTGTTAAAGGACATTGAATGCTAGTCATTGGGAATCCTAAGCTTACCTTTAAAGATCCTTCATCTTGAGTTAGTATTCACCTACCCTTCTTCCATACCTTGACACTAGAAAAGGTACTTCTATTTCAAGGTTCTGATTCAAGGGAGTTGAAGAAGATGCTTTCGTGAATGAGAAAGCTCTTCAACAAGTTGCTTTAAGGGGGCATATCCATTTTAAGTAAGAAAGTTATTTTTTAGTTCATTTTGTTTGGAAATTGATTCTTGTGTAGAATTAGATTTCAGAGTTTGAGCAACCAAACTCGCCAAGTTCTTGTGTAGGCTTCCGATCAGATACGACATATTGATTGAGTTTGAGATCCAAACTCTCTAAGACCTTTTATAGGCCATCGATGGATGTAAAATGTATAGACCTTGTGTAGGCTATAAAAGTTTATGGTAAACATGATTTAAAACTATTTTGATAGTGAAATCTAGTACACTTTAGGACAAAGTGAGTTAATCGGGAGTGGAATAAGCCTGTAGTCGAACGACTATACATAATGTGCAATGGGATGAATGATTTTTTTCTTTTTTTTTTTGTTGAATGATATGGATGCCTATCCTTCTGCAACAAACTTGTTTGATAGAATGCACACATGATGTTTTCCTATTTGTCTATTTTTGAGTTGTTTTGATACATCTATTCTTTTGTTTTTTTATTATTTTGTTTGAGTAATTAGAAGTGGGTGATTGCTGCTTATTTAGTTAAATTTTAAAAGTCATATTCCTTTGCCCTCTAAGGCATTAGCTATATATCCAAACTTCACTTTTAGCAGTAAAATCACAATTTCAGGAGGTACTTCAAGGCCATCTTGATAATGGTCTTCATTATATGGCTGATTTCTTGGCAAACGGTGCCCCCTAGGCATCCATTAATTTCTAGCTTCATGAACTATGTTCCTATTTTCTCGTTCAGGATGCCTGAAATCTATCGGTGGCGATGAATTTTATATGTATTGGATAGGAAGACATTCAAGACGTCCTGGATCAGACCCGGGACAGGAACATGTGGTATATTTCGTTATAATGGAAGTGTCTATGACATTGGTTGAACTGGTGGTACAGGTGCCCGATTTCCAATAAAACTTGCATCGTTATATTATCGATATGCAACAAATGATCTTTCAGGAAACAAAGCCACCAACCGATTCATGCTCTAAGTGTGGCCGACTATCTACCTATTGAAAGCCTCAGTCTAAACTCACGATAGCTCTACGATGTGTTAAATCCTCTTTTACATATCAGCCATCCTGGCTAACATAATTTTAAGATGTTCAACCTAGGATGTCTGTGGTCTATCTAGATTTGGAGGAGTAGGCACCAGACTAGGTAGTGGATCTCCTTGCTCAAATGCTTGTTGGACTTGCACCTCCTTATGAGTAAGAGGCTTATTAGCCGCAAAAATGGTTGTTGAAGTATTACGACCACCCCATCAACTCATGCTTCTGAATGATTGCTGCATCGACAAATATACTTGAGTCAACCAAATGTTATGGCAATGAAGTAGTTTGTAGTCCCACCTACTGTGCCAAAAAATGTTAGCGCTAGATAAAATTATTGCACGGCCGGTGCACAATGAATATTTATGGCAATCAATTAGTTTGTAATCCTGTCGGGCGTGCCAAAAAATGTTGGCTACTCAGTTTGTTTTAAATTGGTTTAGGTATGCAAGAATCGATACTACGGCTCAATCTAAACTGATTAACTTTCCAAGTGCCAAAATAAGCAGATACGTCCAATATGAACATATATGATTAGATTCTAAGAAGATCGGTCGCTTACTCAACCACTTGCATAATTTGATAATGATTAAGCAATAATCGAAGGGTGGGGTTCTACCTCTAAAGGTTACTTTGTGGCTTTCATAAAAAAAGTACTTTCAAAATATCAGTGTGTAACGCCCTGAAAATCGGGGGTCGAGTGTAACTCAACTCCCGAGTTTCAACGCATCACTTATGCAACATATTTAATGATGTTTGAATGTTGTCTGTGTTAGAGCAATAAACATGAATGAGATTATACCAAAACAGTAATTCATACTTCAGATCAATTGTATAAAAGCAAGCGGAAGACTGAACTGTATATATATGTATGTAAAGAAACAAAAATAAACGTTTCATTCTCCAGAGTATGAATCCATCCGAGTCACCATATACATGTATGTTTATAATCAAAATGTCAAAAATAAACTAGGTACAATCCTGTAAAACCCGTCGGTCTGGCAACCTAGTCGAAGCCGCAGAGAAGCGCATATACGAGAACTCCTCCTGGTCCTCGTCATAATCGAGCTCCACCTCCGAGTCGTCGGCTCGCCTAAACACGAGGCAGTACGGTTGGTGTGCGCAACACCGTCCCGTAACATGGGAGTGAGTAGCTAACTCAGTGGAACCATAAGGCATAAGTTATCATGTTATCAATACAGTCAAGCAATAATGATAAAGCAGTAAATCAAACACTCCTAGTTACTCTGATTAATGCAAGTATGAATGCAGGTATGATGGATGCCCTCACTGACATACTCCCTCATGCGACACCATCTCACGTTCGCGGCATGCTTACATCCCACAGTGCTCCACATCTTCCAGGCACATGCGATGCATGATGAGCATGATTACCGAGTTTTTAATTAATCCATTTCAAACAGCAGGGTTGGGAAACTAAGGTACCCCCCTTGTATCATTCCCAAACATGATCCATTCTAGGGTCGTCAGTCCTAGTTAATATCAGACGATGTTGTATTTTCTAGGTCACTGCAGAGGCTGCCAGGGCTTTTACGCACAAAGATTGCACCACTCCCCCATCACCCCTTAAACGATTCATCACTATACAGAAACAGGCCTAGTTCATACTCTATATATCGTGGCGAACCCTAAGACGCACTGCGACTTCAGAATATGCTCGCGGTCACTACAAAGGGCTGCCAGGGCTGTTACGCACAAAGGTTGCATCACTCCCCCATCACCTTATTAATGTAGGCCGACAGCGCGAATATAGTGTCCCATACCACCATAATCGGCTCACGAGTTAAGTTGCTCACTGGTCACTACGGGGAGGCACATAGCCCCAGCGTAGGCCGACAGCTCAACCACGGTGTCCCATACCACCATGCCCGGCTCATGAGTCTTAGCGGATCGAGGTACCATGGTTAACAGGATTTTCACTGGTAAGTTTGGTACCCTAGGTTCAAACATTAGCGACCAAACATGGTGAACATACATAAGACACACGGGTTACTTGACGTGTTGGTACTGCTCGAGCGCACAACAAGTTGGGCCATATGAAGCGCGAAGCACCTCGTGTGGCCAACCACTATCGCCAACCGAAGTACGACACGGGTTCGCCAACACATCATGTGTGGCGAAAGCGAATCTCAACCACAATTCCAAGTCGATATGGGATGCCTGGACTATGCACATAGTCCCAAGCTCAATCAATTCCTAACCATAACATGTGAAGTACAGTATGATAAACAAGGTAATTCAGGAACGCTAGCAATCATGTTATAAAGCATGTCATAAAGCATGTTAATAAACAAGTTACAAAGCATGTTCAAAAGCATGTTGTAAAGCACTATACAAATAGGGATACAAATACATATATTTCATAGGTGAGTGGTTAGAGTAAATAACCACATGGAGGGTATCATATGTGGCTCTAAGGTAGTTGAGAATCCCATCTCAGCACCTACCTAAGGTTCTAACACTTAAGCACTTACATTCACAAGCAATTTTTACAAACACTTGAAATGCACTTTTTCAACATACATGACGTGTGTTAGAGGAAAGTGCACTAGGGCTGTCCCTTTACCAAACTAGTATTTTATATGTATACATCATATTCATACAGCAAATAATCATGACAATTTCATCAGCAAATTTTATATGTATAGGGTATTTTCTAGGATACCCAATTACAACATACATAGTGTTTACAAGGGAACTTGTAATACGGCGATTCTTTTCGCCAAGCAATTAATTTATACACACATAATATATTTATACAACAATTAATCATAACAAACACATCACTAAAATATACACGTATACGACACTTCTTACAATACCGTATTTCTACATACATGGTGTATATTAGTAAACATGTATTTAGGCGAACCCTTTCGCCAAATGAGTATTTTATCCATACGTCATATATCCATACGACAATTAAACATGTCAAATACATTTCCATAAAAAATACATATACGGTATTTTATACGAATACCTAGAGTATGTGAAATTCCAAATTCTACAATTCTAATCGAAACAGAAAACGGAAAGCACTTTGTACATGTGCAATTGCATGCGAATCATGAATCTACCATTATACGACATTGAAAGCGTTGAAAACCGCAACCTATACACCTAAAGTCCTCACCTTTGCCCTTGGAATCACTGGATTTGTAAGGTTTGGTGAGCTTCCATATTCGGGAGTTTTCTTGCCTAAAGAGCGGAATCGGTTAGCCTTTTCACAACCTCTAGCCTATCTACTTCAAATCAGACCTAGGGTTAGGATTTCTCACCTTCAAACGGAGTGGATACCACCGGGAAAGCGCCTAGAAAGAGGCGGTGTAGGCCGTCGGTGATCGAAAGCAGCAGGAGGAAGTTCTCCCACAAATCTCAAGCTCTTCTCTCTCTTTTCTCTCTCTCTCTCTAGCGTTTTATCCCAAATTCGTATGGCTGTAAGAGGGGCTGTTCTAAGCCTCTTTTATAGCAAAAAACCTCTCCAAAATAGACTCAGGTTCAAGGGTTACTGCTAATATAGGTATTTCCTCACTTTTCCAGCTCAAAAGAGAGGTTCTGGTGGCCCTCTTTGAGCCAAACGTCAGACTTAAGCTCACCACACATGGATCTACGTGGGATTACGTTTTCGACTCGATCGGATTCCCAGATCACACGTGGCGGACCACTTTCAGTTCAACGGTCAGTGGGCCACGATCCGAAATTCCAAGCACATGTAAATGTTCTTGAAATTTTTCTTAATCGAGGGTGTAATTTAGTCGATTCGACGGTGCAGTTTGCTTATCACGATGCGCAAGCAAATGGTGCCGAGATCACTATTCCGGATATTTATTTTGTAAAGGGAATAGTGTTTTCACACTCCTCGCTCAGGATCCAAACGAATGGCCGTGGGACATCTATTTGGACTGATTTTGAGATGATAGTCAAGCCTAGCGAGGCGGTCCTAAGTCCTTAACTGCGTTAATCGGATTTCCGATGTGCGGTCTAGACCTAATACAAAGTTTCAAGTCATTCCCGAGAATAGCCGGGTAATGAGTTTGATCCTAATCTTTAGGGTAACCTAGCGTCAATGATTCTACAAGTTTTGGGTTTTGCAGATCGTATTTAAAGCGATCCCAACGGATTTTGTGGCTAATCGAGTTTTACACTTATTTAACTTTGTTAAATTTCTAAAGGATTTAATCCTAATTGATTTCTGGTCGAGATGGTACTCGAGCCAAAGTACGGAAATTTACAGGTCGTTACAATCTACCCCCCTTAAACAAAAAATTTCATCCTCGAAATTTATACCTTTTCGTATTCCTCGAGAATCTGAGGGTAGTTCTTCCTGACCTCGGCCTCAGTCTCTCAAGTAGCTTCCTCCTCGGAATGATATGTCCATAGCACCTTCACAAGTGGAATGACTTTGCTACATAGTACCTGCTCCTTCCTGTCAAGGATACGTGTCGGGCGCAACTCATATGTAGCATCCTCCCTCAGCTGTACCTGCTCCCATCTGATGATATGCGAAGGATCGGGAACGTACTTCTTCAGCATAGACACATGAAATACTTTGTGTATCGACGCAAGTGGTGTGGGCAGAGTGAAACGATACGCCACATCACCCACTCGATCCAGTATCTGAAAGGGATCGATAAACCTCGGTGTGAGCTTCCCCTTCTTCCCAAACCGAAGGACTCCCTTCATAGGGGAAACTCGAAGGAACACATGATCCCCGACCTCGAACTCCAGCGGTCGCCGCCTCGTATCGGCGTAACTCTTCTACCTGCTCTGCGCTGTAAGTAATTGACGCCTGATAATGTCGACCTTCTCTGTAGTCACCTGTACCAACTCCGGACCAATCAGACTACACTCGCCAACCTCGGCCCAACAATGCGGTGCTCTACGAGGACGACCATATAGAGCCTCATATGGCGCCATGCTAATAGTCACCTGGAAGCTGTTGTTGTAGGCGAACTCTGCGTATGGAAGACAGTCATCCCAGCTGTCCTTGAAGTCCAACACACATGCTCGCAACATATCCTCCAGAATCTGATTCACCCGCTTTGTCTGCCCATCAGTCTGAGGATGAAACGCCATACTGAACTTCAACTTCACACCCATCGCCTCCTGGATACGAGTCCAGAAGATGGATGTGAACCGCATGTCTCTGTCCGACACGATCTCTAAAGGAACCCCGTGCAGACGGACGATCTCTCTGATGTACAATCTAGCCAGCTCGTCTGCAGAGTTCGAAACTCTGATAGGGAGGAAATGGGCCGATTTGGTCAACCGGTCCACAATCACCCAAATGGAATCGTGTCCCTTCCTTGTCTTCGGCAGCCCGGATATGAAATCCATGGAGATGAAGTCCCACTTCCACTCTGCTATGGGCATGGGCTGAAGCAGTCCAGGAGGTCGGCGATGTTCTGCCTTGACCTGCTGGCACGTCAAACATCGCGACACATACTCAGCGATGTGGGCCTTCATGTTATCCCACCAATACGTCCGTCTCATATCCTGGTACATCTTCGTGCTACTAGGATGCATCGCAAGCTTCGAGTTATGGGCAGACTCGAGAAGCTCGCGTCTCAAGTCAGGCACATCAGGAACGCATAGGCGGCCATGGAATCGTAGACCCCCATCAGAACCAACTCTCCACTTAGAGTCCTCGGCGTCGCTAGCCTGCTCTCGAAGCTCAGACAGCCGTATATCGCCCTCCTGGGCCTCAACAATCCTGTCGTCAATAAGTGGCCACACCCGAACGTGCGCAACACACTTATATGGCTCCTCGACAGTGAGTGTCTGCTCGAAGTCCCGTACGAACTCCACCATGTCCCACTCAGCTATCATCCGTGGTGCCGCAAATGCAATCGCCTTCTTGCGGCTCAACGCGTCTGCCACAAGGTTCGCCTTGCCAGGATGGTAGGAAACCTCAAACTTGAAGTCCTTCAAGGTCTCCATCCATCGACGTTGTCTCATATTCAAGTCTCACTGTGTGAATATGAACTTAAGGCTCTTGTGGTGAGAAAAGCTTGAACTCCTCTCCGTAGAGGTAATATCTCCGAGCTTCAATGCAAAGATGATGACTACCAACTCAGGTCGTGTGTAGGGTAATTCTCCTCGTGCTTCCTTAATTGTCTCGAGGCATACGAAATCACCCCGTCTTCGCATCGGTACACAACCTAAACCAACGCGAGACGCGTCGGTATATATCGTGTATTTCTCCCCTTGCTCGGCAATACTAGCACAGGGGCGGACATCAACTTGTCCTTGACTCCTTGAAAGCGCTTCCGCCTTCTCATTCGGGCGAACTTCAGGTCCTTCCGAGTCGGCGAGACAATGGCCTGGCGATCTTCGAGAAATCCCGAATGAAGCGTCGTAATACCCACGGACCAAGGAAACTCCTCACCTCGGTAACCGATTCAGGCTGCTGCCAATCCTGAACCGCAGCTACCTTAGCAAGGTCCACTGCTATCCCATCCTTGGACACTACATGTCCGAGGAACTTGACTTCCTCCTACCAGAAGTCGCACTTCTTGTACTGTACGAACAACTGGTTCTTCTCCAGTGTACCCAACACTGCTCTCAAGTGCTCCTCGTGCTCCTCCCGACTCGTAGAGTATATCAAGATGTCATCAATAAAGACGATGATGAATCGGTACAGGAAAGGCCGAAATACCCGGTTCATCAGATCCATGAACACGGCTGGTGCGTTAGTAAGGCCGAACGACATCACCAGGAACTCATAATGCCCAAAGCACGTCCTGAAGGCTGTCTTCTGCACGTCCTCATATCTCACGCGGAACTGGTGGTACCCCGACTGTAGATCAATCTTCAAAAAATACTTCGCCCCCCTCAACTGATCAAACAGATCATCTATCCTGGGCAAAGGATACTTGTTCTTCACTATGACCTGGTTCAACCTACAGTAGTCAATACATAACCGTAGCGACCCGTCCTTCTTCTTCACAAATAACACAGGTGCTCCCCAAGGAGACACACTAGGTCGTATAAAACCCTTGTCTACCAGCTCGTCAATCTGTTTCCGCAGCTCCTCCATCTCACATGGAGGCATACGATAAGTCGGCAATGAGATGGGTATCGCACCAGGCGTAAGATCAATTGTAAAAATCGATCTCGCGCCGAGGAGGTAAACTAGGAATAGTCTCAAACACGCCTGTAAATTCTCGAACCACCAGCGTATTTCTCAATGTCGGACCATCAATCGGCGCTAATAAAGCAGTATAACAGTCAACACGGCAACGCCAACTGACCTGTACTGTAAACGTGAAAGCTGCGCCGTCTGAGTCATAGGCCGTCACAACTCAAGTATTGCAATCTATCTCTGCTCTCATCTTCGAGAGCCAGCCCATACCGAGAATAACATGGTAGTGCCACAGCGGAGCAACGATGAGGTCGACGAGCACGGTGCGGCTACCCAAATCCACAGAGCAACCCTCACATAACCGTGCGATATCAGAAAAAGTACCAGTGGCCGTAGTAAGTCTCAGTCCCTTAGTGGGAATAGTACGCAAAGATAGACGTTTAACTGCCCCACAAGAAATAATAGAAGTAGTGGATCCAGTGTCCACCAACAAGGAAATAGAAGTACCGAGAATGTGAGCCGTACCCTCAAAAGCTATCGGGGCCGCAAGTGACGTCTCAGGTGCCTCAGCCACAAGCGTATGAACGCGCGCCTGCTGCTGACGGTTCGGCTGAGGGGCCAAGGGCCGTTGCGGCGGCCTGAACCGTGATGCAGGAGGTCAGAAGGAAGGATGTGCAGGTACGGTCTGTAAAGGTGTAGTCGATAAGGCCTGCGGGCGAGAACGACCCAACATCTGTGGCGGAGAAAAACCACTATCCTTCATCCACGCGAAACAACTCCCAATAAGATGACCCTGCTTCCCGCAGGACGTGCAGGTCACAATAGGGCACCTCACCGGAGCCACTGGCGCTGCGATCCTGGGAGGCGAGTCAGTACGAGGCCTCTTGCCTAGGATAGGCCTGCTCTGTATCTCCTGTCGTGGCCTCTCAACCATAGCACCACGAGATCGGGCCAACCGGTCCACATCCTGCTCTGCCGTCATAGACATGTGAACCAGTGCTGCATAAGTAGGTATACTGAGGCAGCATATCTTCGACCGTATCTCCGGTCACAAACCCAAGGAAAAACGACGCATCCGCATCTGCTCATCCACCAGTATAGTCGGGACAAAGCGGCCCAACTCTGTGAAGCGGTGCTCGTACTCTGTAATCGTCATGCCTCCCTGCCTGATTCGTAGGAACTCATCCTCCCACTCATGTCGATAAGTCTGCGGGTAGTATTTCTCGTGGAACCGGAACTCGAAAGCCTCCCAAGTCCACATGTGATCTGCTGAGACAGACCGCAGCACGCTATCCCACCATAAACTGGCCTCCCTCTCAAACATGAAAGCGGCCACTCAACCTCGCCTCGCCACGAACAATGCAGCATCCGAAGCATCTTAGAGGTGCGGTCAAGCCAAAACTCTGCCTCCTCGGGTCTATGAGTGCCCATGAATGAAGGAGGTCTCAAGCGCTGGAATCACTCGAGTAAACCGCGGGTACTGACATCTCCAGTAGGAGGCGCAACGGGTGAGGGCAGAGGCACATCCTCACACTGAGCAGGAGGCTCCGAGTGCTCAGCAGGACAAGCAGATGTCGTAGGTGGAGTCTCACTACCACCATGGGACAAGGCCTCAGCGATAGTGGCCATAGGTGGCCATAAGTGCCGCTGTCTTGCTCTTCTTTGTCTTGCATTTCTTCTTCGTCGCCGCACATCACCGCTCAAACCTATCGGTCGGCGGAGCGAGCGACTGGGAGTCATCTTTAGCGCGAAGAAGACGGCCGTCGTCGACGGACCGGGGGCGTGTAAGGTGGCAATCCACCAGCAGGACCAGCAGGAGGCTGATCAGAACCTAACCCACGGTTCGCAGGACCGCCACTACCAGAAGGAGTCTGGTCCATAGAGCCAGTTAGACGGAGATGTGCCGTGCTCCGTGTGTACTGTCGCGTCATGCCCTATACAACATAGGGTAGAACATTTGTGAGATAAAGCACAACACACTTCATAAAGCACTTTAAGCATTCCACACATCATCAAAACAAAAGAGGCTACATGCCTTTCATTTACCCAAAATTGTCATAATACATGGAATACAGAGTTACATGAATCATGACAGAAATCACATGATAGCCAATACATCCACAACATCAAACACTTAGAACACACTACTATCTATTACATCAACTACATGAAAACATAAACCGCCTATCGCGGTAACCAAAACAAACAATCACACACAACAACGTGGATGCCTAGGCATCCGAGTCAGGCGATGGAGGAGGAGCGTTCTTGTCCTGCACACAGCACAGAATGGCCTTCAACGTATGAGACACCTTCTTAAAGCTCCTCTTCATGTAGGCTTCGGTCTCTTCAAGCTTGGCTCGGGTCTCACTAAGCTCAGCCCGAACTTGTCCAATCTCTTGCCGCAGGGCGGCCTGGTTCTCCTCAATGTGATCCATACGAGCCTCTCTCGCTGCCTGAGCAGCGTCCGACTCAGGTGCACCAGGAGGAGAGCTCTCCTCAGTATCATGAGCCTCCTCCTCCTCTTCTTGTATGTCATCACTGCCCTTCTCATCACTTTCTGCCTCAAGGTCAACACTCTCCTCACCGGCACTATCCGACTCATCGCCAGACTCGTCGAGCCGGGCTTGCCGCTGGCGAGGGCCGATCTTCATATTCTTAAGTGTCGCCTCGCTTATGACTCAGACTGGTGCAAGGTCTTCCATGTTGAGCCTATAGCCGACATCACGAGCCATTCTACATATCAGGCGGCCAAATGGGAGCGAAAGGTCATTCCTGGTAGATTGAATAACCTGAACTATCTGAAATAGGATGAATGTGGGCAGGCATATGTTGTCCCCGTGTCCCATCTTGTATAGAAAGTCCACCATCAACCGAGTACACTCCGTGCGGTTACCCCACTGTGGGTATACATTGTATGTGAAAATGTGATGGAGTAAACGGAAGTCTTCGACCATCTTTGTCACCGCAATACAATTTCCTCGCGTCCAAGTAACTCGGCGACCACAAAGGTATCGCGTGCGGCGATCCCTTTCTCTCGTACTCCTAGAGAAGTCGTCACTAGGAAGCACTTGACCACGTGAGATGTTCAGGAGCCGCGCCACCTCAGCCACAGTAATCGTACGCCTTATGCCTCTTACAGAGACCGTGAATTGGAGCGGCTCCAACGATGGGTCTATGATATGAGCGTAGAAGGCGCGAACCGTGTTCTCACATGCGGGAGACTCGCCTTCAAATATAGGACCCCATCCGACAACATCCACCAAATGGTCCATCATCGGGTGTGTTCCAAACATCCCTTCATCCACGTGAGCTTCAAACACGACCTTACGGTTGGCAAAACGACCGTATTCGAAACCGATCGGTAGTGCTTCCCTGAGCGGCAGTCGGGGATCCAGGTCTCGCTTCGACCTATACTCCCGAACGGTGCTAGTGCCGGCCCCAACGTCAGATCTTCTTCGGGAATGGGCTGGCCTACTTGGGCCGGCGTCATCGGCCGCGGTCTTCCTCTTTCCCATGAGAGATAGGATGGAGGAAATGGAGAAAATAGTCGCCACCACACCAAAGAAGGCCATGGAAAAATGCCAAAATGGGAGAAAAGGGGCTGATCTCTTTGATCCTCCACAAGCAACAATCTAATAGGTGTGGAAGGGGCACTAGAGGTAGGAAATGAAGGAGGAAACAAAAAGAAAATGGAATGGGTTAGGAGATTACCCGATTTTGAGCTCCAAATGAGGGGTATGAGAGCTCCAACATGAGAAAATGGTAAAAAGAGGAGGCTAGGGCTGTTGTGGAAGGTTGGAGTGTGTGGGTTATGGAAGAAAATGGAGGATTGCAAGGTTTGGAGGGATGGGTTGAGAGGAAAAACGAAAATGGGGGTTTGAAGGTGCTTGGAAGGGATGAAATGGGAGACTGGGGTGCTCCAGCCCCTTAAAATCTAATCATTTGACAAAATGGCACGTGCCAGGGGGTAGGGGAGGTTGGGCCGACCAACCCCAGCCCTGGCCCCACTCCAGATGGCCCACCGGACCGTAGTCCACCGCCAGAACTGCGGCTCCGCCGCCGCCAGCCTTGGCCGGAACCACGCCGTCGCGGTGGGGCCCTGTTTGCCATGTGCCCAGGGTGCCAAATGCACCCTGGTTCGATCTTGAGGCTTAGTGGGTTTAAGTGGGGAGGCCCCCGACTCAGTTCAGCTCCAGAACGGGTGGTCCTGAAAAATTTCTAAACTAAATTGATTTTTTTCTTGATTTTAACGACTGGTTTTGGGTGGATGGTGATCTGAACACGTCAATAGACGGTCTAGGAGTGATTTGGAATCCATATGTGCGGTCAGGATCGAGTACAAACTCGATTAACATGTTCGTTTTTAAAGAACTTCGCCGAACGGCGAAGTCGGGAGACCCTGAGACTGTTTCTATATTTTTGTGCACCCTCCTAGGTTGTAACGCGTCAGTGTATGTAGTGGGGACATAACTCAGGTCCAGTTTAATCAAAATCATACTCTGATACCAACTTGTAACGCCCTGAAAATTGGGGGTCGAGTGTAACTCAACTCCCGAGTTCCAACGCATCACTTATGCAACATATTTAATGATGTTTCAATGTTGTCTGTGTTAGAGCAATAAACATGAATGAGATTATACCAAAACAATAATTCATACTCCAGATCAATTGTATAAAAGCAAGCGGAAGACTGAACTGTATATATATGTATGTAAAGAAACAAAAATAAACGTTTCATTCTCCAGAGTATGAATCCATCTGAGTCACCATATACATGTCTGTTTATGATCAAAATGTCAAAAATAAACTAGGTACAATCCCTGTAAAACTCGTCGGTCCAAGCAACCTAGTCGAAGCCGCCGAGAAGCGCATATACGAGAACTCCTCCCGGTCCTCGTCATAATCGAGCTCGCCTCCGAGTCGTCGGCTCGCCTAAACACGAGACAGTCGGTTGGTGTGCGCAACACCGTCCCGTAACGTGGGAGTGAGTATCTAACTCGGTGGAACCATAAGGTATAAGTTATCATGTTATCAATACAGTCAAGCAGTAATGATAAAGCAGTAAATCAAACACTCCTAGTTACTCTGATTAATGCAAGTATGAATGCGGTATGATGGATGCCCTCACCGACATACTCCCTCATGCGACACCATCTCACGTTCGCGGCATGCTTACATCCCACAGTTGCTCCACATCTTCCAGGCACATGCGATGCATGATGAGCATGATTACCGAGTTTTTAATTAATCCATTTCAAACAGCAGGGTTGGGAAACTAAGGTACCCCCCTTGTATCATTCCCAAACATGATCCATTCTAAGGTCGTCAGTCCTAGTTAATATCAGACGATGGTGTATTTTCTAGGTCACTGCAGAGGCTGCAAGGGCTGTTACGTACAAAGGTTGCACCACTCCCCCATCACCTTATCAATGTAGGCCGACAGCGCGAATATAGTGTCCCATACCACCATAATCGGCTCACGAGTTAAGTTGCTCACTGGTCACTACGGGGAGGCACGTAGCCCCAACGGCCGACAGCTCGACCACGGTGTCCCATACCACCATGCCCGGCTCATGAGTCTTAGCGGATTGAGGTACCATGGTTAACGGGATTTTCACTGGTAAGTTTGGTACCCTAGGTTCAAACATTAGTGACCAAACATGGTGAACATACATAAGACACATGGGTTACTTGACGTGTTCGGCTGGCTCGAGCGCACAACAAGTTGGGCGATATGAAGCGCAGAAGCACCTCGTGTGGCCAACCACTATCGCCAACCGAAGTATGACACGGGTTCGCCAACACATCATGTGTGGCGAAACGAATCTCAACCACAATTCCAAGTCTGATACCGGATGCCTGGACTATGGACATAGTCCCAAGCTCAATCAATTCATAACCATAACATGTGAAGTACAGTATGATAAACAAGGTAATTCAGGAACGCTAGCAATCATGTTATAAAGCATGTCATAAAGCATGTTAATAAACAAGTTACAAAGCATGTTCAAAAGCATGTTGTAAAGCACTATACAAATAGGGATACAAATACATATATTTCATAGGTGAGTGGTTAGAGTAAATAACCACATGGAGGGTATCATATGTGGCTCTAAGGTAGTTGAGAATCCCATCTCAGCACCTACCTAAGGTTCTAACACTTAAGCACTTACATTCACAAGCAATTTTTACAAACACTTGAAATGCACTTTTTCAACATACATGACGTATGTTAGAGGAAAGTGCACTAGGGCTGTCCCTTTACCAAACTAGTATTTTATATGTATACATCATATTCATACAGCAAATAATCATGACAATTTCATCAGCAAATTTTATACGTATAGGGTATTTTCTAGGATACCCAATTTCAACATACATAGTGTTTACAAGGGAACTTGTAATACGGCGATTCTTTTCGCCAAGCAATTAATTTATACACACATAATATATTTATACAACAATTAATCATAACAAACACATCACTAAAATATACACGTATACGACACTTCTTACAATACCGTATTTCTACATACATGGTGTATATTAGTAAACATGTATTTAGGCGAACCCTTTCGCCAAATGAGTATTTTATCCATACGTCATATATCCATACGACAATTAAACATGTCAAATACATTTCCATAAAAAATACATATACGGTATTTTATACGAATACCTAGAGTATGTGAAATTCCAAATTCTACAATTCTAATCGAAACAGAAAACGGAAAGCACTTTGTACATGTGCAATTGCATGCAGATCATGAATCTACCATTATCTGACATTGAAAGCGTTGAAAACCGCAACCTATACACCTAAAGTCCTCACCTTTGCCCTTGGAATCACAACGGATTTGTAAGGTTTGGTGAGCTTCCATATTCGGGAGTTTTCTTGCCTAAAGAGCGGAATCGGTTAGCCTTTTCACAACCTCTAGCCTATCTACTTCAAATCAGACCTAGGGTTAGGGTTTCTCACCTTCAAACGGAGTGGATACCACCGGGAAAGCGCCTAGAAAGAGGCGGTGTAGGCCGTGCGGTAATCGAAAGCAGCAGGAGGAAGTTCTCCCACAAATCCCAAGCTCTTCTCTCTCTTTTCTCTCTCTCTCTAGGGTTTTATCCCAAATTCGTATGGCTGTGAGAGGGGCTGTTCTAAGCCTCTTTTATAGCCAAAAACCTCCCCAAAATAGACTCAGGTTCAAGGGTTACTACTAATATAGGTATTTCATCACTTTTCCAGCTCAAAAGAGAGGTTCTGGTGACCCTCTTTGAGCTAAACGTCAGACTTAAGCTCACCACACATGGATCTATGTGGGATTACGTTTTCGACTCGATCGGATTCCCAGATCGCATGTGGCGGACCACTTTCAGTTCAACGGTCAGTGGGCCATGATCCGAAATTCCAAGCACATGTAAATGTTTCTGAAATTTTTCTTAATCCGAGGGTGTAATTTAGTCTAATTCTGACGGTCTGGTTGCTTAATACTGATGCGCAAGCGAATGGTGCCAGATCACTATTCCAGATATTTATTTTGTAAAGGGAATAGTGTTTTTCACACTTCCTCACTCCGAATCCAAACGAATGGCCATGGGACATCGGTTGGACCTGATTTTTGAGATGATAGTCAAGCCCAACGAGGCGGTCCTAAGTCCTTAACTTTGCGTTAATCGGATTTCCGATGTGCGGTCTAGACCTAATATAAAGTATCAAGTCATTCCCGAGAATAGTCGGGTAATGAGTTTGATCCTAATCTTTAGGGTAACCTAGTGTCAATGATTCTACAAGTTTTGGGTCTTGCAGATCGTATTTAAAGCGATCCCAACGGATTTCGTGGCTAATCAAGTTTTGCACTTAGTTAACTTTGTTAAATTTCTAAAGGATTTAATCCTAATTGATTTCTGGTCGAGATGGTACTCGAGCCAAAGTACGGAAATTTATAGGTCGTTACACAGTGCAAATCAAAGAAAATGAAAAACTCACAATCGATCATTAGGAGCATTAGGAGGCATGAATATATTGGATAAAGAACAAATATATCGTATGAGTGTAAACTTAGATTACAACTAAGAATTATCACTACTTAATTATTGCTACTCATAGGATAAGCTGAGATAAACTAAATTGATAGATTTGTTTGTTTAGTTTAATTGGTGTGAGACTTTGATAGTTATTTCTTTATCACATTCCTTTGCTATTTACAGATTTTTTCTTTAGCTTATTTTTTCGAGATCCTTCTTTTATTATTGCAATGGTTATAACAGTCCAAAAGTCTTTCTATATTCTTCTCTTTTCTAGATTCTTCTTTTAGTACATTTCTCTTTACGATGGTTCCATTTCTGAACACCTTTAGGCCGCTTGCTTCACTTTTGTCGACCAACATTTTGTTTTGACTGTCCTCAGTCACTTTTATATCTTAAACAGATTGACCACGCTTCTTGTATATCGACTACAAACTCTGTCAACCATCTACCAATGTGTAAAACTAAACTTATGCCACATGTACACCGACAAAAAAAAGCTCCAAATATTTAAAGATCTTTTTATCCACTTTTTATTCTAACAACAATTAGAAATAATATCTATATATAATAGAGAAATGCTCCAAGCTAGCACTATAAGTTATAATGCTCCTAGTTGCATGAATTACAGCTCATTTAAGTCCCTAAATCATTTTAAAATTTCAACATAAAAATCTTACTAATCAGATCATTCACTCCATCTTCAATTTAAAATTATAGACAATCCATGATAGATTATTTGTAGTAAGTCACGAATTCTAGGAGTTTTAGTTGTAGTTTGATTCTAATTTCTTTCCCATTGCTTGGTACCCCTATTTAAAGGGTTGTAAACTCATTTTTATTCATTCATTAATCAATTTCAAATTTATTAGAATTTATTTCTATTTTCTACTTTCTTTCCTCGTGGATTCATGAAGTCTCTATGAAGAGTCTAGAGAATTTCCGTGGATTCGAAATAGTTATCCTCTTAAGGAAGATGGTTCTCGACCTCACGTCCTTCCCTGCGTCAATTTGGTATCAAAGCGAGGTTTTTCCTCGGATAGATGGTTTCTAACAACGGGTCGGGCAACAATCTCATGGGTGGTGCTCCAAGGAATTTACCTTTAATGGCGGCAGCTTTCGAAGCAGCGCAACAAGAGAATCGGCAAGCCATGCAAGGGCTACAAGCTTCCATCGACCACATAGAGGATCTCTTAGCGAAAACCCTAGGGCAACTTCATGTTCCTGGTGGTAATCTTCCACCGCCAATTGCTGAAACTCGTAATCGCCCTGATCGCAGGATAGTACTGATAGTGCATCCAAGGGTCATTCCTGAGGAAGGGGGATCCAGTGAGGAGGAGATTAATAACATAATCTTCCAACACCCCAGACAAGGTGGCGATCGAGTAGATTGAACAGATCGAGAATTCAAGAAGCGGGTTGATATTCCTAACTTCAATGGCCAAATACACATTGAGGATTTCCTCGATTGGCTTTCTGAAGTTAAACAATTTTTTTACTATATGGACATCCCTGAAGCAAAGAAGGTCAAGCTTATGGCCTATAAGTTGAAAGGCGGAGCTTCCGCTTGGTGGGAATAACTATAACTCGTACGAACTAGGCAGATGAAAGCACTAATCGCAATTATGAAGCAGTTACTACGTGCCTGATTCCTCCCTAGCAATTATGATTAGGTATTATTCCAACAATACCAAAATTATCGACAGGGTAGTGGGTCGATGAGAGAATACACTGAAGAATTTTATTGCTTGGCGGTGCTTAACAATTTTTTCGAGACTGAATCGTAGCAAGTCACCCAATTCAGCAATGGATTATGTATGGCGATTCAAGATCGAGTCTAAATGCAGTCCATCTGGATGATGAATGATACGATTAAGTTGGCTACTGGGGCAGAAGTACAACTTGAACGTCCTAACACACGAACCTATCCTACCGCAAGGATCGCTACAGCAAGTTTGCCACAGGGAGTTCCACAACCTAAGGGGAAGGAGCTCATACGAGCACACACTTAACCTCCAATGTTTGAGAGCCGAGATCAGGGAAGTAGGAAAGCTAGACCCCAAAGGGGCGTATCGACTACTGCTGGTCCAAGTAGAATCCCGAACCCCTATGCTCAGCTAAGGACCGACAACTACTATTGTTGTGGCCAACCGGGCCACCTATCAAATACTTGTTCCCAGCGAAAAGTGGTGAACCTCGCCATTAATGATGGAAGTACTTGTAACTACTATGTTTTCTAGCTCCTATGATTGTCAAATTTTATAATGCCAAAACCTATTAGAATCTGTATCTTGTGTAGCTCATCTACATATTCAAGATCATGCAATTTATGTACAAGAACAAAGGTCTTTAATTCAAGTACAAGTTCATGATGTTCCAATTCAATATTCAAGCATCACAAGTATAAGAGATGTACAAGTTCAAGTACAACATCAAGTGATAGTTCAAGGTTTCAAAGCTTCAACTATGTCAAGACAAAGTGCTTTGTTTTGGAACTTAAAGCTCAAGGTGAAATACAAGTCACAAGTACTTCAAGATTCAATCTTCAAAAAACTTCAAGTTTAAGCTTCAAAATACTTCAAGATGTCAAGCTTCACGTACTTCAAGATCAACTATCAACCAAAATAAATGATGATTCAATGTTTAAATATCAATTATAAGGTATGTGAGACCCTAGATTGACCATAGGATACGTCATATTGATTGCATACTTAAATTGGGTCACTATATACTTCTATAGGTTATTTATCGACTTGTCTTAGGCTATGTTAGACTAGTCCTAGTACTGGCATGACCAGTCCAAGAAATTCCTCCACCAGTCCTAGGTTTGTAACTTATTTTTGGGATTTTTTGTTGGATCTTCGACCAATCCTGGAAACTGCTTGACTAGTCGAGTGAATAGTGCTCGACTGGTCGAGTAAGCTCGACTTAAAGTCCAACAACTAAATTAGGTCCCACACGACCAATCGATTACAGGGTTCGACCAGTCGTGCAAGCCACTCGACCAGTCGTGGAACGGTTTTATCTTATTGCGCCCGAAATTTTAAAATTTTGTTAGTCCTTCGACCAGTCGAGTTATCCCCTGCATCAGTCAAGTGAACAGTTTCTGCACTTATAAATAGAGCACGATTTTCAGAGTTTTTCATTTAATTCAAACAAAATCAAGACACCACTTTGAGAGATAAGTTTATGATATTCTTAAGCTATTTAGTGCTCATTTAATATTCTCTTTAATTTAACTTTTTTGCATTTGATTTTGAGTTATATATTCCAAACTTAATTGAAGAAAGGATTTTAGTTTTCCCCTTTCTTGGAATCAAAATCAAATCAAGCAAGCCTAATGTGATTTAATCTAAAAATCATTTAGCACTTAGAACCTTTTCATAAGTGAGTATGGACATTGAACATCTACTTGGAATTGGTTCTTCTGGGTTTCATCAAAGGAGAATATCCAGATAAGTATTTTACTATTTCTGTTTTTGGTTTTATTGAGATTGTGCTAGAAAAAATCTCTTTATTTTTGGTTTTTCTGAGGTGATCTAGAAAACTCAGAGTGTGGGTTTTTTTAATTGTGTAAGCCCACTTGAAAGACACAATTGTGAAGGTTTTAGGTGAACCTTGAAAAACCTATTGCATAGTGAACGCTAATATCCACTGTGTGAGGATATTGGGAGTGGAGTAGTTGTGTGGTTATTTTTCTAAACAATTGGTGTACACACAAGCAAACCACTATAATTTCTGGTCTTGTGGTGATTGATTAATTGTGACATTGTGTGAATGTTGTAATTTCCTTTTATGCATTTGTGGAAGAATATTGTAATCTTTTTATGCAAGTGTGGGAATGTTGTAATAGCTTAGTTTAATTCTTTGCTATTTTTATTCTTTATTCCTCTGTATAGGTTTGAGATTTTGATACACAGACCTTTCTAAGAATCAAGTTGTCCTACCATAAACCATTAGTTTTTAGTGTAAGGTTGTCCATAGAACAACATCTGTATCAACCTCTTAATACTTGTACATTTGAGGTTGCTTTTCATCTATGCTTTGTATGATTGTTTATTGCAATCATTATTTATATTTGTTTAAATTTTGTATTTTATTTTTAATTTGACATAGTCCTATTCAACCCCCCTCCCCCCTAAGACTCTTAGGTTGGCCTATTCAAGTGGTATCAGAGCTTAATAACTCGCTTTATTCATTGAATTAATTTCCTGAGCTAATCGATCTGAGCTTTTTTTAAGATGTCAAATTTTGATATTCTTTCAGTCATTAGGCCTCCACCATTTGATGGCTCCAATTATGATTATTAGAAAGCCAGAATGAGGATTTTCTTAAAATCCATGGATAAGAGCATGTGGCAAGCCACAGTGACTAATTGGACCCCCTACCATTGAAGTAACTGGTACTGATGGATCTAAAATGATAAAAGTCTCACCTTATTTTTCTTAGTCCACTCTTCAAAAAGTGAGAGTAGTGCCAATGCAAAGGCTTTAAATGCAATCAATTGCGCACTATCACCAGATGAATTCAAGAGAATTATATCCTGTGATACTGCAAAGCAAGCCTTGAATATTTTGGAAATGACACACGAGGGAACAACAATTGTTAAGAAATCTAAAGTCCAAATCCTCACAACCAAATTTAAGGAAATACATATGAAAGAAAGTGAAACTTTCATGGACTTCTATACAAGATTGAATGACATTGTCAACTCTATGTGGGGTCTTGGTGATAGAATCCCAAAAAGTAAAGTCTGTGCAAAGATACTGCGCTTATTGCTTGAACGGTTCAATTCAAAGGTGACCGCAATCCATAAACTTCGTTATACGGATAATATGAGGGTTGAAGAATTGGTTGGTTCCTTACAGACCTGTGAGTTAAACTTTAAAGCTCCTATAGGTAAATCCGTCGCCCTTAAGTCTTCTAAAAATATTTCTTAAGAAAATAATTGTTCTGATTTAGAAAATTTTGAAGATGATATGGCCATTTTAGCTAAAAAGTTTTATAAGATTCTCAAAAGTAAAAAGAGGGTTGATTTGCGAACAACCCTCTTTTTACTTGGAGGGTTATAAGATTCTGAAACCTCCTGCTCTGAAGCTTCTTCTAAGTCAGAAGATTCTGAAACCGAGTCGGGTAATGATGTTAAAGCCCTAATGACTCTAGCTAAGTTAACTTTTTCAGATAACGATGATACAACCAGTGAAGAAAATCTGAATAGTGACCATGAAAATGAAGATCTTCAAGATGTTTATGATGCCCTATACAAGGAAAGTTGCAAAATTGTTGTAAAGCTTAAACTTCAAAAAGAAAAGTTTTCAAAACTAAAAGAAAATTTTGATAATCTAGTCTTAGAAAAGTCACACATTTCAGATTGCTTTGAAAAAACTAAGTGCGATTTAGATTTCGAAACCTCCCTAGTTGAAAACTTAAAATCTGAAAATGAAAAACTAAAACTAGAAGTCTCTTCACTTTTGAGTTTAAAGACACATGGAGGTACGCCTAAGGTGCTCCCAAGTTAGAAAAACTCTTATCTGGATCCAGAAAATGTGGCGATCGATCTGGATTGGGCTACGACAAAAGTATTCCTCCCAAACATAAGAATACTCCACCCAGATTTGTGAAAGGGGAGTCTTCAAACTCAAAAGGGAAAGGTCTGAATTAAAATAATTTTAAAAATGCTAAGACTTTTCAAACCTTAAAACCTAAAAGTAACCATATCAACTATAAAAATCAAAATTGAAATCCTTTAGCTGAGAAAATTGTTGACTTACTTAAGGAGCTCTTAAAATCTAACTCAGTGGGTCGGTCTTTTATCAACTACAAACATAATAAGACCAACTATACTCCTAAACCCAAAACTGTAATGAAATGGGTTCGTAAGTTTACTTGTATGGTTGTCCACACCGCTTTCAAAGCTTCGAGCCATTCAAAGTGGTACCTAGACAATGGTTGCTCTAGACACATGACAGGTGATAAAGGACTGTTCACCAATCTTAAAGACTTGACTAATGGTTCAGTCACATTCAGTGATGGTAGTAACTACAGAATTGTTGGCCAAGGTACGGTTCAACTCTTTAACCTCCCTCTATTTGAGAATGTTTTATATGTAGAAGGGTTAAAACATAATTTATTAAGCATCTCTCAAATATACGATAATAATCATAATATAAAATTTACTAACCAAGGGTGTGAAATTTTCAATTAAAAAGGTTCTGTAATACTAACTGGTCATAGAACTTCTGAAAATTGCTACATTGTTTGTGATTCAAGCTCATCTAATCTATCATGTTACATAGTCCATATTGATGAAACCGAATTATGGCATAAACGCCTCGGACATGTACACTACTGCAACTTGTATAGATTGAGCAAAAGAGAGTTGGTAAATGGTTTATCCAAAATACAGAAAGTAGACAAAATATGTGACTAATGCCAGATTGGCAAACAAACCTGGAGTACTTACAAAAAGTTGAACTCCAATGCCACATCTAAACCACTCAAACTTATCCACATGGATCTCATTGGACCAACTAGAATGGAGAGTCGAGGTGGCAAAAAGTATATTATCGTAATAGTAGATGACTTTACCAGATATACTTGGGTAGTCTTCTTAAGAGAGAAATCATAAACTCTTGATGAAGTAAAGAGGGTACTTAAATGTATCCAAATGGAAAAAGAATCACAAGTCTCTAAGATCCGTAGTGATCATGGTTTGGAATTTAAAAATAGCAGTTTTGAGAAGTTTTGCAGTGATCAAGGAATATCACATGAATATTCTGCACCCAAAACACCACAACAAAATGGTATAGTGGAAAGGAAAAATAGAGTACTTCAAGAAATGGCAAATGTGATGCTAAATAGTGTGAAGCTTCCTAAAAAATTTTGGGCTGAAGCCATTAATATAGCTTGCTATATAATTAAACACGTTTATATTAGAAAATCAAATGGTAAAATGGCTTATGAAATGTGGTTTGATAAGAAGCCTACTGTCAAATACTTTTGAGTTTTTGACAGCAAGTGCTACATCTTACGTGACCAAGAAAATCTGGATAAATTTGACACCAAAAGTGATGAAGGGATATTTTTAGGGTATACTCTAAATAGTCGAAAGTATCGGGTTTTTAATAAGAGGACTGGTGTAATTCAAGAGTCCATTAATATGGTTATAGATGATCACTTGAATACACATGTCTCAAGTTTAGAAAATGATGTTCTTTTAATTGATAAACTAAACTCTTCATCAAGTCAAAATAACACTGAACTGAGGACAGTTAAAGACCATCATTCTAATCAAATCCTTGAAAACCCTCTCACTGTTGTGCGCACTCATAGACAACTTAAAGATATGTGTAACTATGTGTGCTTTACATCTCAGATATAACCAGTTAACGTAAAAGAAGCTCTTACTGACGAAAACTAGATTGTAGCGATGAAAGAAGAGCTCAATCAGTTTGTAAGAAATGATGTGTGGTACCTAGTTCCAAGACCAAAAGATAAACATATTATTGAAATAAAATGGATTTTCAAAAATAAGTCTGATGAACTTGGAAATATTATAAGAAACAAGGCTAGGTAGGTTGTACAAGGGTAGACTCAAATAGAAGGCATCGATTATGATGAGACCTTTTCTCTAGTAGCTCATCTTGAATCAATCAGACTATTTATATCCATTGCTTGCTTTAGAAAGTTCAAAATATATCAAATGGATGTAAAGAGTGCATTCTTAAACAGCGATTTACATGAAGAAGTGTATGTTGAACAACTAATGGGTTTTGAAGACCCTAAGCATGCTAATCATGTCTACCACATGAAAAAGGCACTCTATTGTTTGAAACAAGCTCCTAGGGCATGATATAAAAAGTTGACTAAGTTTCTACTAAGTTATAACTTTATAATGGGAAGTGTTAATAAGACATTGTTTGTAAAGAAACAAAATGATCACATTTTAATAGTTTAAATATATGTTGATGATATTATCTATGGATCTACCTGTGTTAACATGACTGTTGAGTTTGCAGATCTTATGAAGTCTAAATTTGAAATGAGCATGATGGGAGAACTAAATTATTTCCTAAGGTTACAAGTCAAACAGCTACCTGATGGTTTCTTTATCTCTCAAACCAAATATGCTATGAACTTAGTTAAAAAATTTTGGATTTGAGAGTGGGAAAAATTTTGATACTCCAATGAGTACTACTCTAAAACTCTCTAAGGATTCAGCATGTAAAATTATGTGGATCCTAAGTTGTATCGCAATATGATTAGTAGTTTACTCTATTTAACTGCGAGCCAACCTGATATTGCATTTAGTGTAGGAATTTGTGCTAGATATCAATCTGACCCTAAAAAGTGACATCTAATTGTTGTTAAGCATATTTTACGATATGTCGCTAGTTTAGCAAATCTTGGTCTCTGGTATCCACATAATACTAGTGTGCAATTAACTGGTTACACAGATGTTGATTGGCCTGGTAACATAGATGATCGTAAATCGACTAGTGGTAGTTGTTTCTATGTAGGGAACTGTTTAGTTTCTTGGCTAAGTAAGAAACAAAGTTCCGTATCGCTCTCCACAGCTGAGGCTGAATATATTGCTGCGGGTAATGCTTGCACTCAGCTTGTGTGGATGAAAAGAATGCTGAGTGATTACGGAATTGCGCAAGAATCCATGGTTTTATATTGTGATAATTCAAGCATAATTAATATTTCTAAAAATCCAATTCAGCATTCATGAACCAAGCATATTGATAATAGATATCACTATATTCATGAATTAGTTGAAAACAAAACAATTTCTTTGGATTATATTCTAATCGAGATTTAACCAGCGGACATATTAACAAAACCGCTCGACAAAAGCAAGTTTACAAAATTGAAATTTAATCTTAGTATGTGCAAAATGAATTGATGATTTGTGTCTTTTTGTATCATAATGTATATATGTTTATTTTAAAATTTTTCAGAATTTAAAATTTATGAAAAATTACAAATTTTGTGAGGTGCACGACCAGTCGAGTATACACTCGACCAGTCATGGCACAACCGGTCGAGCATGTACTTGACCCGTCGTGAAACACGGGTTTGACCTTTTATTTAGGAAAAAATCACTTTTTTCTTCATTTGTGTCTTCTTCTCCAAGGAGCCCTACCTCGACCAGTCGAACCCATCTTCGATTCCTCCATGGTTAGTCTGTTATTTTCGATTTTCTTGTAGATTCAGGTCCTTTGCACTTCCTTTCCTTCATTTGTGCTTTATGATTATTTTGGGGGTTTTCTATCAAAAAATCTGATCTACTAGAAACCCCTCTTGCCTCTTTTGCAATCTCTGTATTCCTTACTTTCTTTATTGTAAATGGAGGGTAAAACGAAGAAGAAAGGATCTCGTGGTACTTTTTCATCTCGTTCGGCTCCTATCACGGTGCACCACCTTCGGTTGCCTGAGGAAGATCCTAGTTATGTGAAGGATATTCGATCGTGCAATGTGATAGTAGAACAAACTATTAATCCTGATCATTTGGCACCGTTTGATGTTGTTCCTCTCCTTCAGTCTGTAGGATGGGATAACATATTACATTGGGGTGGACCTACATACCGCTCCATTGCACAGGCTATATATGCTTGCATTATGGATTTTTCTACTGAGAATATGACATTTACTATTATGACCAAAGAAGGTCCAGTTGATATGGACTGTCATCTTATTTCTGGGTTAATGGATATACCTATTAATGACAAAGGTATTCCCATTAGTTCTCTTGTGGATAAACCTTCTGAATCTGAGAAGCGTATGCTCACTAGAGATTTATGTAATATAGATGTGGAATGGAGTACTAGGAATGCGCTCCCCTCTAAGTTTATGTTACCTAGATACAGAATCTTTCATAGGATTTTCATTTCAAATGTCTATCCTTGATCTGGTAACAAAACCAAGCTTATTACATTCATGGTTCGTATTCTCTATTCTATCATTTATGGAGTCTCTGTATGTCTTCCTTCTCTGATTTGTTATAGCATTATTCAGTTCTATCTCCATCCAGGTTACAGTGACATACCCTTTGCTTATCTTATGGCCGTGTTAGCCACCCATAGTTTAGTGGCTATGCCTATTGGGGAAGCTCCCATTAATCATCTACCCTTCAACAATTCTAACATTAACAAGATGAATTTGAAGTTGGCCCCAGGCCAAGTTGATGTGGGTGCTCGTGGAGCTACGGAAGAACATGAAGAGGAGGGTGATTTTCCTTCAAATGATGTCAATATAGATGACATTTTTGATGAACTTGAATCTAATTTTGCTGGTGATCCTGATTATCAGCCATCTGATTATGATACGCGTTTGCGCTCACTTGAGGAGAATGTTGAAGGTATGCATGTGTCCCAAGAAATGCAATTCAAATATATGCGCAAATATCTTAAGTGCATTAACAAAGGACTTCATCAAATTGATCCTACCATACCTGCTCCTTCTTCTAGTTCAGATTAGTTTTTGAATATTGGTTATGTAATGACTTTTAACATACTTGAATTTCTCTTGTATTTTGTGCTTGGACATGCTTGCTTTTTATTGTAGACTTGGTTAACTTGTTAACTGATTCTTATCTTCTCTTATTACTCATTACTCTTTTATTTGCTTTCTTATTTATCCTTCTTCCATTATCATTTATCTATTCTTTCCTTTGTCATATTGTGACAAAAAGAGAGAGAATTTTATCATGCCTATTTCATTATGATAAATGTGTGAAATGTGTGAAGAAGGTGGATAGGTAGCATCTTTTTTTTGCTATATGATATTAAGGGGGAGTATTAATGTGAGTATTGAAACGTATTGATTTGACCAATTTGTAACTAGTGCATGATTCTTTGACAAGGTTGCTTTGATCAGTTTAAAACTGGTGCATGATTCTTTGTTGTGCATGTATGATATTTTTATTTTGTTTTGTCACGAATTTGACAAAGGGGAAGATTGTAAGAGATGTTTTCTAACTCGTCAAATTTTGTAGTGCCAAAACCTCTTGGAATCTGTATCTTGTGTAGCTCATCTACGTATTCAAGATCATGCAATTCATGTACAAGAACAAAGGTCTTTACTTCAAGTACAAGTTCATGATGTTCCAATTCAAGATTCAAGCATCACAAGTATAAGAGATATACAAGTTCATGTACAACATCAAGTGATAGTTCAAGGTTTCAAAGCTTCAACTATGTCAAGACAAAGTGCTTTGTTTTGGAACTCAAAGCTCAAGGTGAAATACAAGTCATAAGGACTTCAAGATTCAAGTTTCAAAGAACTTTAAGTTCAAGCTTCAAAGTACTTCAATTTCAAACTTCAAAGCATTTTAAGATGTCAAGCTTCAAGTACCTCAAGATCAACTATCAACCTAAGCAAATGATGATTCAGTGTTCAAATATTACTTATAAGGTATGTAAGACCCTAAATTGACCATAAGATAGGTCTTATTGATTGCATACTTAAATTGGGTCACTATATACTTCTATAGGCTGTTTCTTGACTAGTCTTAACCTATGTTCGACTAGTCCTATTACTGGCTCGACCAGTCCAAGAAATTCCTCGATCAGTCTTAGGTTTGTTACTTATTTTCGGGAGTTTTTATTGGATCTTCGACCAGTCCCAGAGATTGCTTGACCAGTCGAGTGAATAGTGCTCGACCAGTCGAGCATGCTCGACTCAAAGTCTAGTAACTAAATTGGGTCCCACATGACCAATCGAGTGTAGAGTTCGACCGGTCGTGCAAGCCACTCGACCAGTCGTGAAACGGTTTTATCTTATCGCGCCCGAAATTTTAAAATTTTGTTGGTCCTTCGACCAGTCGAGCTGTCCCCTGGACTAGTAGAGTGAACAGTTTCTGCACTTATACATAGAGCACGATTTTCAGAGTTTTTCATTCAATTCAAGCAAAATTAAGACGCCACTCTGAGAGATAAGTTTGTGATATTCTTAAGCTATTTAGTGCTCATTTAATATTCTATTTAATTTAGCTTTTTTGCATTTAATTTTGAGTTCTATATTCTGATCTTAATTGAAGAAGGGATTTTAGTTTTCCCCTTTCTTAGAATCAAAATCAAATCAAGCAAGCCCAAGGTGATTTAATCTAAAAATCATTTAGAACTTAGAACCTTTTCATAAGTGAGTGTGGACATTGAATATCTACGATGAACATCTACTTCAAATTGGTTCTTCCAGGCTTCATCGAAGGAGAATATTCAGATAAGTATTTTACTATTTCTGTTTTTGGTTTTATTGAGATTGTGCCAGAAAAAATCTATTTATTTTTGGTTTTTCTGAGGTGATCCAGAAAAATCAGAGTGTGGGGTTTTTGAATTGTGTAAGCCCACTTGAAAGACACATTGTGAAGGTTTTCGGTGAACCTTGAAAAACTTATTACATAGTGAACGCTAATATCCACTATATGAGGATATTGGGAGTGGAGTAGTTGTGTGGCTGTTTTTCTAAATAGTTGGTGTACACACAAGCAAACCACTATAATTTCTGGCCTTGTGGTGATTGATTGATTGTGACATTGTGTGAATGTTGTAATTTCTTTTTATGCATTTGTGGAAGAATGTTGTAATCTTTTTATGCAAGTGTGGGAATGTTGTAATAGCTTAGTTTAATTCTGTGCTATTTTTATTCTTTATTCCTCTATATCAGTTTGAGATTTTGATACACAGACCTTTTGAGGAATCACGTTGTCCTACCATAAACCATTGGTTTTTGGCGTAAGGTTGTCCTTACAATAACATCTATATCAACCTCTCAATACTTGTACATTTGAGGTTGCTTTTCATTTCTGCTTTGTGGGATTGTTTATTGCTATCATTATTTATATTTGTTTAACTTTTGAATTTTATTTTTAATTTGGCATAGTCCTGTTCACCCCCCCCCCCCCTCCCCACTCTAGGACTCTTAGCTTGGCCTTTTCAGCACTGATAATGCCTATGAAGATCTAGATGTTGAAGAACCGGAGCATCTCATCGAGGATGAGGCAGATATTTCAGGTTGGGTTCAGTTAGATTGCGGCGAGTTGCTCGTCGTGAGGCGGCTACTATATGCGCCAAGAAAAGAGGTGCATCCACAGGGGCATAACATCTTCCGCACTAGGTGTACGGTGAATTGAAAGGTTTGTGACGTGATCATTGACAGTGGAAGCAGTGAGAACATCATCTCCAAGGTCATGGTGGAAAAATTATAATTGAATGGAATGTCATCTCTCCCCATATACAATCGGTTAGATCAAGAAGGTCAGCGAAACAAAGGTAACTGAACGGTGCGTCATATCCTTTTTAATTAACAAACATTATAAGGATGAAGTAGTATACGATGTGGTTGACATGGAAGCATGTCACATGCTACTCAGTCGACCCTGTCAATCTGACCGTGACGTCACTCATAAAGGAAGAGATAACATATATATCGTCATCAAGGACGACTGAAAGACCGTATTGGCCCCTATGGATTCAGAGGGACCAACTGAAACTTCTAAAGCGGAGAGTCATTTTCTTTTAACCATATGGGCCTTCGTGGCAGAATCCAAAGAAACAGGATAGGCTTATGCATTATTTGTAAAAGGGGAAGAGCTCGAGCCTACCATCATCCCCGAAAGACTAAGGCCCTTGTTACATGAATTCAAAGAAATTTGACCCGATGACATTCCTGATGGGTTACCCCCCCATGCAGGATATCCAACACCATATCGACTTTGTCCCCAAGTCCAGTTTACCTAATCATCCTTATTATCAAATGAGTCCGAATGAGTTCGAGATTCTGCAAGAGCAAGTAAAGGAGCTGATCCGTAAGGGTCTTATTCGAGAAAGCATGAGCCCATGTGCTATACCAGCTCTACTACAAAAAAAAAATGGGAGTTGGCGGATGTGTGTCGACAACTGGGCCATCAACAAAATCACCATAAAATATAGGTTCCCTATACCACGGTTAGACAATATGCTGGACATGCTAGAGGGGGTTAAAAACATTCTCTAAATTGGACCTAAGGAGCGGCTACTATGAGATTCGAATACAACTAGGTGATGAGTGGAAAACGGCCTTTAAGACTAAGGAAGGATTGTACAAATGGATGGTCATGCCCTTTGGTCTTTCGAATGCGCCTAGCACATTTATGAGATTGATGAACCAAGTTCTGAAACCTTTCATTAGGCAGTTTGTTGTAGTTTATTTCGATGATATTTTGATATACAGTCAAGACAAAACCACCTATATGGAACACCTCAAGAAGGTCCTTCAAGTGCTCAGTAAAAATAAATTGTATCTCAATTTTAAAAAGTGCAGCTTCATGACTGATAGCCTACTGTTTTTGGGTTTTGTCGTAACATCCACAGGCATTCGGGTGGACGAGGAAAAGGTGAAGGCAATCAGAGAATGGCCGGTTCCCACAAATATTCATGAAGTGCGAAGTTTTCATGGACTAGCGACATTCTATCTTTGGTTCATGAAAAATCTCAGTACCATTGTGTCACCAATCACAGATTGCATGAAGAAATTGAGGTTTCAGTGGGCTAACCAAGCCGACAGAAGCTTTGACGAAATCAAGCGCAGATTATCCACGACCCCGGTTCTTGTACTTTCCAACTTTGACAAACTATTTGAAGTTAAATGTGATGCCTCATATGTCAGGGTTGGGGGAGTTTTGTCTCAAGAAGGTAGGCCAGTAGCCTTCTATAGTGAGAAACTTAGCGATACACGCAAGAAGTCCAGCCATTACGACACTGGCGACATTATTTGATTCAAAGGGAATTCATACTTTACATAGACCATCAAGCTCTTAAATTCATTAATAGCCAAGCTAACATTAACCGTGTGCATGTTAGATGGATCTCATTTTTGCAGGAATTCACGTTCATGCTAAAACATAAGTCAGGACAACAGAACAAAGTAGACGATGTGCTGAGTCACCGTGCAACTTTGTTAGTCACTATGAGCAATGAGATTATCGGATTCGAGCGCCTCAAAGACATATGCCGACGACAATGACTTCAAGGATGTATGGGTTAGATACTAAGAAGGTCACTCTGGCGACATACATATGCAAGACGGGTTTCTTTTCAAGGAAAATTGATTGTGCATCCCCAACAGTTCACTAAGGGAACAGATAATCCAAGAGCTACATGGAGGTGGCCTTAGTGGATACCTTGGGCGAGACAAGACGCACGCTCTTGTGGAAGAATGGTATTACTAGCCACAATTGGTATGTGATGTGGAAAAGGCAGTCCAAAGTTATTATATTTGTCAGACCTCCAAGAGGCAATCTCATAATACAGGCCTCTACACCCTGTTACCCATGCCTGACGGCCCTTGAGAGGATTTATCTATAGACTTTGTGCTTGGTCTACCAGGAACACAACGCTGCATGGATTTGGTGTTCATGGTAGTAGATCATTTTTCCAAGATGACACACTTTATTCCATGCAAGATAACTCTCGATGCAACACACGTAGCGAATCTATTCTTCAGAGAAATTGTGCGGCTACACGGGGTTCCCAAGACTATTACTTCTGACTGTGACATGAAGTTCATAAGCCACTTTTAGCAGACTTTGTGGACTCGATTCGATACACGACTTCAGTTCAGCAGCGCCTACCACCTACAGAATGACGGGCAAACCGAGGTTGTGAATCACACGTTAGGAAACTTCCTTCGATATATTTCAGGAGAAACCGAAGCAGTGGGATTTGGCCTTGTCTCAAGCAGAGTTTGCATTCAACAACATGGTGAACTGCTCGACAGGGAAATCCCCATTCCAGGTTATTTACAGATGAGTACCTCGCCACACACTAGACTTGGTCCCTCTACCCAAGATCCCAGGAATGAGCATTACAGCAGAACATATGGCAGACAGGATCATGGGCATTCATGCTGAGGTATAGACCAAGCTACATGCCTCGAACGAAAAGTACAAGGAGCAAGAGGACAAGCATCGGCGACAAAAAGTGTTCGAGGTGGGTGACCAAGTAATGGTCCATCTGCGCAAAGAAAGATTTCCAACCAGAACATACAAGTTGAAGAATAAAAATATTAGACCGGTACTAATCATCCAAAAGATCAATGACAACGCTTATATTGTTGATCTTCCAGATGACATGGCGATCTCACGCACTTTCAACATCGCGGACCTGACCGAGTATCATAAACTAGAGCAAGACGAGAACTCGATGATAAGTTCTTTTGAAGTGGAGGAGACTGATGTAGAGTAGGTCGCAAACAGTTACATGGGTAAGATGGATCAGAAAAGGCCCGGTCAACGACAGAAGTGATCCAGACCATCAGACCTTAAATCGGGCGTATCTCGCAATCCGGAATGAGTTATCTGACATAAAATATATGATTTTGGGGTAGAACGAGCTACCTTAGCCAACCAACCCAGCTATGTAGGGTTCCCAAATCGGATTTGTGAAATACTGCCAAATCGACGATCATTTCCATATTTTAATTTCATTTTTACTATAAATAGTAAGTTTTAGTTTGACTATAACTCTTCATCCATTGGGCTTTAGGAGTTGCGTCCACTGTTAAAAGAGCTTAACAAAATTAGGAGAACATCTTGGTAAAAACCAAATAGGACACTTACTATTTTTGGCCGAAAACCTTGAGCACTAGTAGACATCACGACTGTCTATAAATAGTAAGTTTACTATTTATAGTAAGTCGTGAATTCTAGGAGTTTTAGTTGTAGTTTGATTTTGATTTCTTTACCATTGCTTGGTACCCCTATTTAAAGGGTTGTAAACTCATTTTTATTCATTCATTAATCAATTTCAAATTTATTAGAATTTATTTCTATTTTCTGTTTTCTTTCCTCGTGGATTCGAGAATTCTCTGTGAGGAGTCCAGAGAAGTTCTGTGGATTCGGAATAGTTATCTTCTTGAGGAAGACGATGCTCAACCTCACGTCCTTCCCTGCATCAAGCCCTTTCTGGATTGTGCACTACACAAGGAACGGACAAAGAAAACCTTGATTGGAGTAGGGAAATCTCTAATGCCTAAAGCAGGAAAGGATTCTGGGTCTAGTTGAGTACTGGGGGTTTATGGCTAAAGATTTTGCATAGCGTTCACCATTAGAGTCATCTCTATTTATAGCTTAGGAGAGGTAGGGGTATGCATCGAGTCAAACTAAGTCGAGCTAGCCTCAGCTCGACTCAGCTCAACCACTAGCTGACCTCAGCTCGAACTCGGCTCGGCTCAGTTTGGTCAGCAGCTCGGGCCAGTTTAAGCCGAGTTTGAGCCAAGATCGAGCCAAGTTTGCCCGTGTAATATTTTTATGAACACCTAGACTGGTCGATTAACTATTAAATTAATTGTCTTGAGATGTCCAAAGTTAACAATGCTTCCATGCCTTCCATCTCTAAAAGAATTGAAATTGATAGATGGTAATGAGATCTTGTTAGGTTCAGTGGCAAACCTATCCTCACTTTCCTCCCTCAAGGTTAAACGTTTCAAGGAGCTAAGGTCGCTGCCAGATGGGTTGTTTGAAAACCATACCCATCTCTTGAACCTAGAAATTAGGAAACACCCAAAGTTAGAGTCTGTATCTAAGGAGCTTAGAAACCTTGCTGCTCTAGAGTATCTAGAAATTTGGAGTTGCAGTATGTTGGTATCTTTGCCAGAGGAGTTACAAAACCTCACCTCTCTCCGTGAGCTATGGTGAGCAAACACTTCGTGAGACATTTCACCAAGCACTTAGTGAGCAACATCAATATCAAAGTAATTGAGTCACTGAACTGGTTCGATCCGAGTTTGATTTGAGCTGGGTTCGATCCGACTCGAGTCAAGCTAGGACCAGCTTGAACTCAGCTTCAAACTGAGTCGAATCTAGCTTTTTCGAGTCAAGTCGAGCAAGCTAACTGAAAAGACCGAACTATATGTCCTAGAGGGGGGGTGAATAGGACTATGCCAAATAAAAAATAATAAGCGAAATATAAGCAATAAGATAGGTAAATGAATTACAAATAACCAAAGGAAATAACAACCTCAAAAATTGAGCATTGAGAAGTTGATACAAACTTGGCTCTAAGGACAACCTGACACTAAAAACCAATGGTTTATGGTAGGACCACCTTACTAGAACATGGGTGAGTATAAAAAACTCAAACTGAAGAGGTTATGAAAGAAAAAGAAACTAATCTATTACAACATTCACCACACAATGCTGAAATGTAACGATTACAACATTCACATCCACAAATACATCCCATAAACTTAAATCATAAAGGATAAAGAAATAAACCACACATCCATCAAACACAAAGATTTATAGTGGTTCGCTTGTGTGTACACCAACTGTTAAACAACAGCCACACACCTACTCCACTCCTAATATCCTCACACAGTGGATATTAGCATTCACTATAAAATAGGTTTTTCAAGGTTCACCTAAAACCCTCACAATTATGTCTTTCAAGTGGGCTTACACAATTCAAAAAACTCACACTCTGAGTTTTCTGGATCACCTCAGATAAACCAAAAGAAAGAGATTTTCTGGCACAATCTCAAAGAAACCAAAAGAATAAGATTTACAAAACAGTAAAATACTTATCTGGATATTCTCCTTTGTTGCAGCCGGCAGAACCAATTTGGAGTAGAAGTTCAATCGTAGATGTTCAATGTTCACACTCACTATTGAAATGGTTCTAAGTTCTAAATGGATTTTAGATTAAATCACCATAGCCTAGCTTGAATTGATTTTGATTCCAAGAAAGGGGAAAATTTTAATCCCTTCTTCAAATAAGATTGGAATATAAAATACAAAATCAAAAGTAAAAAAAGCTAAATAAAGAGAATATTAAATGAGCACTAAATAGCTAAAGAATAACATAAACTTATATCTCAGAGCGGTGTATTGATTTTGCTTGAATTGGATACTAAACTCTGAAAATCATGCTCTATTCATAAGTGCATAAATCGTCCACTCGACTGGCCCGGGGGTTGGCTCGACTGGTCGTAGGACCAACAAACTTTTGAAATTTTGAGCACGATAAGATCAGACCGTTCCACGACTGGTCGTAGAACCTGCTCGACCGGTCGAATGGCCTCCACGACCGGTTGAGTCTTATCCAGGACTAGTCATGTGGGACTCATTTTAGTTGCTGGACTTTGAGTCGAGCTTGCAGGACTGGTCGAGCACTGTTCACTAGACCGGTCGAGCAGTCTCCGGGACTGGTCAAGACTTTTACAAAAAATTCTGAAGATTATAAACAAACTTAGGACTAGTCGAGAAATTTCTTGGACTGGTCGAGCCAGTGCTATGACTAGTCGAACATAGTCTGAGACTGGTCGAAAAACAGACTATACACTTATAAAATGACCCAATTAAACTATATATTCAAAATGACCTATCCTATGGTCAACCTAGGGTCATTCATACCTTATAAGCGATGTTTGAACATTGAAACATCTTTTGCTTCAGTTTGTTGTTCTTTGAAGATCATGAAGCTTGTTATCTTGACATATGATGAAGCTTGAATTGAGGCATTTTGAAGCTGCAACTTGAAGTATATTGAAACTTGAATTTGTAACCTTAAGAAGCTTGAACTTGAAATATCTTAAATCTTGAGCTTGAGGTACTTGAGTTATATTTCACCATGAGCTTTGAGTGCCAATATAAAGACTATTGAATCTTTAAAAGCTTGAAGTATCAGTTGATGTTTTACTTGAATTGTGATGCTTGAATCTCAAAACGGAACACCTTGTAATGGATCATCTTGAGCTTGTACAATAATTGTATTTGACATGAAGATAAGTTACACAAGATAGAAAATCCAAGAGGTTTTGGCACTACAAAATTTGACAATCATATGAGCTAGAAAACATAGCACTTACAATCTCCCCCTTAGTCAAATTTGTGACAAAACACACTTCATAATAATAAGATAAGCATAACACGCACAATAAAGAATCATGCACCAGTTTTAACCTGATCAAAGAATCATGCACCAGTTATAAACAGGTTAAACAAATATTCTCCCAACAATACTCCCCCTTACTTCTAACTTCATGCAATGAAAAATTTGTCTACCTATCCACATAATTGTACATTCACAATTACACATTATCATAAACATTCTCATAAATTCTCCCCCTTTTTGTCACAAAATGACAAAGGAAAGAGTGATAATGGAAGTAGATCAATAAAGAAGTAAGAGAAAAATAAGAGAATAATGAGCAAGAGAAGTTCTCAAGTAAAATAACCAAGTTAACAAAATCTAAAAGAAATTAAGTTCAAACATGTCCAAGCCCAAATCAAACAAGAGAAATTTAAGAATCTTAAGAGTTATTACAAACCACAAATTCAAATACTAATCTGAACCCAATGAAGGAGCAGGTATTGAAGGCTCAATTTGATGAAGTCCCTTGTTAATGCGCTTCAAATACTTGCGCATATATTTGAATTACATATCATGGGACACATTCATATTTTCAACCTTCTCCTCTAGTGAGCGTAAATGCGCATCAAAGTTAGATGGCTGATAGTCAAGATCATCTGCTGAATCGAATTTGATTTCATCAAATATATCATCCATATTGATGTCATCTGGAAGTAAATCATCCTCCTCTTCATTTGCGGCATCAGCTCCACCCACACCCACATTAACTTGACCGGGGGCCAACCTCAAATTAATCTTGTTAATATTTGAGTTGTTGAAGGTTAAGTGGTGAATGGGAGCTTCCTCAATAGGTTTAGCTACTAGACTATGGGTGGCCAACACAGTCATAAGATAAACTAAGGGAATGTTACTGTGTCCAGGATGGAGACGGAATTGAATGATGCAATGACAAATTAGAGAAGGAAGACATACAAAAGTTTCAGAAATGATGAAATGAAGAATACAAACCATGAAAGTAGTGAATTCAGTTTTGTTACCAGAACGAGGATAAGCATTAGAAATGAAAATCTTATGAAGGATTCTGTATCTAGGTAACAAATACTTTGAGGCAAGCGCATTTCCAGCAGTATTCCATTCCACATCTATATTGCATAAAGCTTTAGTCAGCATTCATTTCTCAGTTTCAGATGGTTTTGCCACTAGAGTGCTAATGGGAATACCTTCTTCATTAACAGGTATATCCATTAATCCAGAGATAAGGTGATGGTCCACCTCTATTGGACCTTCTCAGGTTGAGATAATAAATGTCAGATTTTCTATAGAAAATTCAGTAATGCAAGCATACATAGCCTGTACAATGGAGCGGTATGCAGGTTCACCCCAATGTAGTATGCTATCCCATCATACAGAATGAAGGAGAGGAAGGATATCAAATGAAGCTAAATGATCAACATTAATAAGCCATTCTACTATAACATTGTGCAACCTAATTTCCTGCACATAAGGAGGATCATCTTTAGGCGACCGAAGGTGGTGCACTGTAATAGGAACTGAACGGGATGTAGAGGGACCACGAGACCCTTTCTTTTTAGTTCTACCTTCCATTTTCAACAAGGATATCAAGAAAAATGGAAATTACAAAAGAGGTAAAGTGGGTTTCCAATGGATCATATTTTAGAGAAGAAAACTCCAAAATCTAACATAAATCACAAAATAGACCACATAAATGATGAAAAAGGAAGTGCAAAGAACTTAAATCTACAAGAAAAATGAAAATAATGTACTAACCAAGAAGAAATAGAAGATGGGTTCAACCGGTTGATGAAGGAGTCGTTGGAGAAGACAACCCAAATGAGGAAAAAACAATTTTTCCCCCAAATAAAGCACCAAACCCGCTGTTTAAGGCTGGTTGAGTACATGCTCAACCGGTCGTGCCATGACTGGTCGAGTATGTACTTGACTGGTACTGCATAGCCCAAAATGTGTAATTTTTCATAAAATTTGAAATTCTAAAAATTTTAAAATAAAAATATATACATTATGATACAAAAAGTCATGAATTATCAATTCACATTGCACATACCAATATCAAATTTTAATTTTGTAAACCTGCTTTTGTCAAGCAGTTTAATGAATATGTCAGCTAGTTGATTCTCGGTAGGAATATAATCTAAGGAAATTGTCTTATCTTCCACTAATTCACGAATGTAGTGATATCTAATGTCAATATGCTTGGTTCGTGAATACTGGATTGGGTTTTTAGAGATATTAATTGTGTTTGAATTATCACAATATAAGACCATGGAATCTTGCGCAATTCCGTAATCGCTTAGCATTCTTTTCATCCAAACAAGCTGAGTGCATGCATTATTACCGCAATGAATGTATTCAAATTTTCAATTGTTGAGAGCGATACGGAACTCTTTTTCTTACTTAGCCAAGAAACTAAATAGTTCCCTACATAGAAACAACCACTACTGGTTGATTTTCGATCATCAATGTTACCAACCCAATCAGCATCTGAGTAACCAGCTAATTGCACACTAGTATCATGTGGATACCAAAGACCAAGATTTACTAAACTAGCGACATATCTTATAATTCACTTAACAACAATTAAATGTGACTCTTTAGGGTCAGATTGTTATCTAACACAAATTCCTACACTAAATGCAATATCAGGTCTACTCACAATTAAATAAAGCAAGCTACCTATCATACTGTGATATAATTTAGGATTCACATTCTTACATGTAGAGTCCTTTGAAAGTTTTAAAGTAGTACTCATTGGAGAATCAAAAATTTTCCCACTCTTAAATTCGAACTTTAACTAAGTTCAGAGTATATTTGGTTTGAGAGATAAATAAACCATCAAGTTGTTGTTTAACTTGCAACCCTAGAAAATAATTCAATTATCCAACCATGATCATTTCAAATTTAGACTTCATAAGATCTGCAAACTCAACAGTCATATTAGTACAGGTAGATCCATAAATAATATCATCAACATATATTTGCAGTATTAAAATATGATCATTATGTTTCTTTACAAACAATGTCTTACCAACACTTCCCATTATAAAGTTATGACTTAGTAAAAACTTTGCCAATTTTTATACCATGCCTTGGGAGCTTGTTTTAAACCATATGCCTTTTTTAGGTGATAAACATGATTAGCATGCTTAGGGTCTTTAAAACCCGAAGGTTGTTCAACATACACTTCTTCATGCAAATTGTCATTCAAGAATGCACTCTTTACATCCATTTGGTAAATCTTGAATTTCTAAAACACGCAATGGATATAAATAGTCTAATTGATTCAAGACAAGCTATTAGGGCAAAGGTCTCATCATAATCGATGCCTTCTATTTAAGTGTAGCCTTGTACAACCAGCCTAGCTTATTTCTAATGATATTACCAAGTTATCAGACTTATTTTTGAAAATCCATTTTGTTCCGATAATATGTTTATCTTTCGGTCTTGAAACTAAGTACTAAACATCATTTCTAATAAATTGATTAAGCACTTCTTGCATCGCAACAATCTAGTTTTCGTCAGTAAGAGCTTCTTTTACGTTAGCCAGTTCTATTTGAGATGTAAAGCACACGTAGTTACACATATCTTCAAGTTGTTAGCGAGTGCGCACACTAGTGAGAGGGTTTCCAAGAATTTGATTAGTAGGATGGTCTTTAACTATCCTCAGTTCAATATTATCTTGACTTGATGAGGAATTTGGTTTATTAATTAAAAGAAATTCATCATTTTTTAAACTTGAGACAGGTGTATTTAAGTGATCGTCAATAACCACATTAATGGACTCTTTAATTACACCAGTCCTCTTGTTAAGAACCCGATATGCTTGACTATTCAGAGTATACCCTAAAAATATCCTTTCATCAGTTTTGGTGTCAAACTTACCCAGATTTTCTCGGTCACATAAGATGTAGCACTTGCTGCCAAAAACTGAAAAGTATTTGTCAGTAGGCTTCTTATCAAACCGCATTTCATAAGTTGTTTTACCGTTTGATTTTCTAGTATAAACGTGGTTAATTATATAACAAGCAGTATTAACGTCTTTGGCTCAAAGATTTTTAGGAAGCTTTATACTATTTAGCATAACATTTACCATTTCTTGAAGCACTCTATTATTCCTTTCTACTGTACCATTTTGTTGTGGTGTTTTGCGTGTTGAATATTCATGTGATATTCCTTGATCACTGCAAAACTTCTCAAAACTGCTATTTTTAAATTCTGATCCATGATCACTACAGATCTTAGAGACTTGTAATTCTTTTTCCGTTTGGATACGTTTAAGTACCTTTTTTTATTTCATTGAGAGTTTCTGATTTATCTCTTAAGAAAATTACCCAAGTGTACCTAGAAAAGTCATCAACAATTACCAGTATGTACTTCTTGCCACCTCAACTCTCCGTTCTGGTTGGTCCAATAAGTCTATGTGGAGAAGTTCGAGCAGTTTAGATGTGGCATTGAAGTTCACCTTTTTGTGAGTACTCCTGGTTTGTTTGCCAATCTGGCATTCGCCACATATTTTGTCTACTTTCTATATTTTGGGTAAACCTCTTTCTGACTCTTTTTTACTTAATCTATACAAGCTGCGATAGTGTACATGTCTGAGGCGCTTATGCCATAATTCAGTTTCATCAGTATGGACCATGTAGCACGATAAATTAGATGAGTTTGAATCACTCACAATGTAGAAGTTTTCAGAAGTTTTGCGACTAGTTAATATTACAAAACCATTTTTATTTAAAATTTCGCACCCTTGGTTAGTGAATTTTACACTATGATTTTTATCGCATATTTGAGAGATGCTTAATAAATTATGTTTTAACCCTTCTACATATAAAACATTCTCAAATAGAGGGAGGTTAAATAGTTGAACCGTACATTGGCCAATAATTCTGTAGTTGCTACCATCACCAAATGTGACTGAACCATCAATCATGTCTTTAAGATTAGTGAACAAACCTTTGTCACCTATCATATGTCTAGAGCATCCACTGTTTAGGTACCACTTTGAATGGCTTGAAGCTTTGAAAGCGGTGTGAATAACCAAGCAAGTAACCTTAGGAACCCATTTCATTATAGTTTTGAGTTTAGGAGTATAGTTAGTTTTATTATGTTTGTAGTTGTTATAAGACTAACCTACTGAGTTAGATTTTAAGAGCTCTTTAAGTAAGTCAACAATTTTCTCAGCTAAAGGATTTCGATTTTGATTTTTATAGTTAATATGGTTACTTCTAGGTTTTAAGGTTTGAAAAGACTTACCATTTTTCAAATGATTTTGATTCAAACTTTTCCCTTTTGAGTTTGAAGACTCCCCTTTCACAAATCTGGGTGGAGTATTCTTATGTTTTGGAGGAATACTTTTGTCATAGCCCAATCCAGATCGATCGCCACATTTTCTGGATCCGGATAAGAGTTTTTTTAACTTGGGATCACCTTGGGCATACCTCCATATGTCTTTTAAACTCAAAAGTGAAGAGACTTCTAGTTTTAGCTTTTCATTTTTGGATTTAGATTTTCAACAAGGGAGGTTTTGAAATCTAAATCGCATTTAGTTTTTTCAAAACAATCTGAAATGTGTGATTTTTCTAAGACTAGATTATCAAAAAAAAAATAAAATTTAAGTTTTGAAAACTTTTCTTTTTGAAGTTTTAGTTTTACAGTAATTTTACAACTTTCCTTGTACAGGGCATTATAAGCATCTTGAAGATCTTCTTTATTTTCATGATCACTATTCAGATTTTCTTCACTAGTTGAATCATCGTTAGGGCTTTAACATCATCTCCCGACTCGGTTTCAGAATCTTCTGATTCAGAAGAAGCTTCAGAGTAGGAAGATTCATCCCATGTAGCCAACATACCGTTCTTTTTCGGTTTGTCCTTTTTAGGACATTTATTTGCTAGATGCCCATATTCATGGTAGTTGTAACATTGGCTGTCTTTTAAAGATTTCCAAGTTTTAGATCTAGATCTATTCTTTTCAACAGATTTTTAAAAATCTACCCGCTTTTTTACTTTTGAAAATTTTGTAAAACATTTTAGCTAAAAGGGCCATATCATCTTCAGAATTTTCTAAATTAGAATTGTTATTTTCATAAGAAATATTTTTAAAAGACTTAAGGGCGATAGATTTACCTTTAGGAGCTTTAAAGTTTAACTCATAGGTTTGTAGAGAGCCAACCAATTCTTCTACCCTCATATTATCCATATCACGAAGTTCATGGATCGCAGTCACCTTTGAATTGAGTTGTTCAGGGAGTGAGCGTAGTATCTTTACACAGACTTTACTTTCTGGGATTTTATCACCAAGACCCCACATATAGTTGACAATGTCATTCAATCTTATACAAAAGTCCATGAAAGTTTTACTTTCTTCCATACGTATTTCCTCGAATTTGGTTGTGAGGATTTGGACTTTAGATTTCTTGACAATTTTGTTCCCTCGTGTGTCATTTCTAAAATATCCCAGGGTTCAGTATCACAGGATATAATTCTTTTGAATTCATCTGGTAATAGTATGCAAGTAATTGCATTTAAAGCCTTTGCATTTGCACTACTCTCACTTTTTTTAAGGGTAAACCAAGAAAAATAAGGTGAGACTTTTATCAATTTAGATCCATCAGTGCCAGTTACTTCAGCGGTAGGAGGGGTCCAATTAGTCACTGTGGCTTGCCACATGCTCTCATCTATAGATTTTAGTAAAATCCTCATTCTGGCTTTCCAATAGGCATGATTGGAGCCATCAAATGGTGGAGGCCTAGTGACTGATAGGCTATCAAATTTTGACATCTTAAAAAGCTTAGATCGATTCACTCAGGAATTTAATCTAAAAAAAAAAAATTAAAGCGAGCTATTAGGCTTTGATACCACTTGAAAAGATCGAGCTATATGTCCTAGAGGAGGGGGGTGAATAGGACTATGCCAAATAAAAATTAATAAGTGGAATATAAGTAATAAGATAGCTAAATGAATTGCAAATAACTGAAGGAAATAACAATCTCAAAAATCAAGTATTGAGAGGTTGATACAAACTTGGTTCTAGGGACAACCTGACACTAAAAACCAATGGTTTATAGCAGGACAACCTTACTAGAACATAGGTGAGTATCGAAAACTGAAACTGAAGAGGATATGAAAGAAATAGAAACTAACCAATTACAACATTCACCACACAATACTGAAATGTAATGATTACAACATTCACATCTACAAATACATCCCACAAAATTAAATCATAAAGGATAAAGAAATAAACCACACATCCATCAAACACAAAGAATTATAGTGGTTCACTTGTGTGTACACCAACTGTTAAACAACAACCACACAACTACTACACTCCTAATATCCTCACACAGTGGATATTAGCGTTCACTATGAAATAAGTTTTTTAAGGTTCACCTAAAACCCTCACAATTGTGTCTTTCAAGTGCGCTTACACAATTTAAAAATGCCACACTCTGAGTTTTTTGGATCACCTCAGATAAACCAAAAGAAAGATTATTTTGGCACAATCTCAAAGAAACCAAAATAATAAGATTTACAAAATAATAAAATACTTATCTAGATATTCTCCTTTGTTGCAGCCTGGTAGAACCAATTTTGAGTAGAAGTTCAATCGTAAATGTTTAATGTTCACACTCACTATTGAAATGGTTCTAAGTTCTAAATGGATTTTAGATTAAATCACCTTGGGCTAGCTTGATTTGATTTTGATTCTAATAAATCAAAAAAATTTAATCCCTTCTTCAGATAAGATTAGAATAAAGAATACAAAATTAAATGCAAAAAAGCTAAATAAATATAATATTAAATGAGCACTAAATAGCTAAAGAATGACACAAACTTATATCTCAGAGTGGTGTATTGATTTTGCTTGAATTGGATACCATCCTCTGAAAATCGTGCTCTATTTATAAGTGCAGAAATCATCCACTCGATCGGCCCAGGGGCCGGCTCGACTAGTTGTAGGACCAACAAACTTTTAAAATTTTGAGTGCGATAAGATCAGACCGTTCCACGACTGGTCATAGGACCTGCTCAACCGGTCGAGTGGCCTCCGTGACCGGTCGAGTCCTGTCCAAGACTAGTCGTGTGAGACTCATTTTAGTTGCAAGACTGGTCGAGCACAGGTCGAGCATTGTTCACTCGATCGGTCGAGCAATCTCCAGGACTGGTCAAGGCTTTAACAAAAAATTTTCAAAAATTATAAACAAACTTAGGATTAGTCGAGGAATTTCTTGGACTGGTCGAGCCAGTGCTAGGACTAGTCGAACATAGTCTAAAACTAGTCGAAAAATAGACTATGCACTTATAAAATGACCCGATTAAATTATATATTCAAAATGACCTATCCTATGGTCAACTTAGGGTCATTCATACCTTATAAGCGATGTTTGAACATTGGAACATCTTTTACTTCGGTTGATTATTTTTCTTTGAAGATCATGAAGCTTATTATCTTGACATATGATGAAGCTTGAACTTGAGGCATTTTGAAGCTTTAACTTGAAGTATATTGAAACTTGAATTTATAACCTCAAGAAGCTTGAACTTAAAATATCTTGAATCTTAAGCTTGAGGTACTTGAGTTGTATTTCACCATGAGCTTTGAGTACCAATATAAAGACTACTGAGTCTTTGAAAGCTTGAACTATTAGCTGATGTTTTACTTGACACTACGCCAAAATCACTGTTTTGCGACGGACCAAATCCGTCGTAAAACTAAAAAAACTTACTGGGTCATTTTTGGTTTTACGACAGATTATATCCGTCGTTTAATCTGTGACGGATAAGGTTCATCACATCATAGCGACGGATAAAATCCATCGTAAAAAATAAAAAATCTGTCGGTAATATTCAAAAAATTAGTCGTCACTAAAAATATTAGCGACGGATAAGGTCTGTCTCTAATATGCGTAAGCGACGGACCTCGTATCCGTCGTCAATTTTCAACGATAAGAAATTAGCGACGGATAAGGTCCGTCGCTAATATGAGTAAGCGACGGACCCCGAATCCGTCGTTGTTTCAATTTTCAGAAATTAGTGACGGATTTGGTCCGTTGTTAAAATATCTGTAAATACATATATATATCGATAAATTATTATTATTATTATTTTAATCTTGCACCTGATAGTCATTCAAAAAATAATTCACAATATTGTTTGGTAAGAATCCTATTCACAAAATTGGTAACAACTCAATTCAATAAAAGAGGAAATGACCCAAGTGGCCCACTCCAAATATTAACTTTAACCCTCCTAACTAAACACTTCCCCCCCTAAACTAGGATCCATACAAAAGAAATTACCCAGAACTTCAACTGTTGGCTATGCCTTGCCTTGAATCGGCTACTTAGTATCTTCTCTTGTTCAACCTTCTTTTGAGCCCTTCCTGCATATATTATAAACAACTAGATTCAATCCAAGAAAAGACTAGTTTAGTCAACCCTTCATATATTACAAATAACCATCTCAAATCCATGAAAAGTGAATAGTTTAATCAACTGAAACCAATTAACAAAATAAAATATTAGAATTTTGGTGCTTGGGTATTGCCCTTGCTTGTCCTAAGCATGGCACAGGCCAGAGCTCTAAAGGGACCATCATCGTGTATAGGCTTATCCACACCGTCTATCCATTTTTCCATACCATGTTAAGATATAAGCTCAAAAGGGGCAAGTTCAAGGCCCAAGAAGGTACATTGTTGAAACTTTCCTTAAGGCCCATCGATGTTTATTTGCCACCCAACCTCTTTATAAGGTTTTTGTAAATGAAGAAAAATAAAAATATCACCATTGAAACTTTTGTAAGGCCCATCGTAATGTTTATTTACCAATTAACTTATAAGGTCAGGTGGACCTAGATGAAATAAAACAAAAATATCAATTTATTTCTAAACCTCTTTAACATCATGTTCTTACTCCTGCCTCAGTGGTAGACTCACCGGAGTTTCAACACGAGTACCCATTGTGGTGAAATCTCACATGTTTTGTTAGAGTGGTATATTTCTCAAGTATGGAACAAATAGGTTGTGAGGAGTAACGTCTGCACATGTGGGTGTGAGTGTATCACACATATACCCTTAGTTCCTATCTTTCCCTTTTTCGTGACATGCGAGAGAGAAGAACATGTGAACACCCAATTGGCCTGGCTTTTGGCCACAATGTATGGTGGGGTTCACCAGATGACAGGACAATATCGTGTACACATCCAACCAGCATTCCTCATCAAAGTGAACAAACCTCTGCCACTATTTCTTCACACTTATCAACCAGTTGTTGCCGCGTCACCACTCCAGATTCTTTCACTAAACTAATTCTCATATTTATATCATCCCCCTGCCATCAACAGTAAATCCCATTTATGCACCTTGATTTCAAAAGTGTGGCAAAAGTGTATCAGATATGAACAGCTGGCCAGGCAGGCTCTTCCTTAGATGGGCCACACCCCAAAAAAGTACACCCACAGGACAATCCCACCTGTTCTGTTGGAGGACTTTTGCAGAAAGAAGGATGATTAACGAAAAGGCCAACCAAAGTTCCTTTCACTGTCCATAAAGAAAACCTCCAACCTAAGGTCTAAGATTATCCAATCAGTGCAAATTTTGATAAATGGCCCATTCAAAGTAAAGGCATACCTGACTAATGGTTCAGATAATTAAAAAAGAAAAGTTAAGTATGAAAATAAGGGAGAAACAATCAAGGTTTTCTTTAAAAAGAGCTATATATGAAAGTGAATTGGGTCCAGTATCAGAATCAAGAGGGGAGCAAATGCTACCTTTGCAACCATAACTTCAACCTTCCTTTCCCTTTGGTCCAGCTCATGCGACTTCAGTTCCATTTCTGACTTCACAAGCATTAAGTTCCTTAACAGCCTCGCATGTTTCAGATCTCTCTCTTTCTCCATTGCCTTTCTAGATTCCTCGAGTTTGTCCACTGGCCGCAATAACTGCAACTTTAACATATACCAATTGAAAAAAGTTAGGGTTTTCTAATGCCCACATGCACCTATAAACACGACAGCATGGGCAAACTGGCATATAGGAAGATCTAATCCATGCATCAGGGTTGTCCTTATCGAGTGCATGGTTTGGCCTAGAAAAACAGGCTAGCCTACACATCGAGGTGACAACAATTCTGGAAACGACTGATGGTTTTAAAAAATGGCAATGGTCCACATTAAGCTCATCAAGCTGGTCTGATTTTTAGCCAGGTCGTCAGAAATTGGACATCTCAAGCACCATGTTATGATGATGGGAACAGAGTTGTGGATTCACATTTTCCTTACCGGTCGACTATTTTTGCTTCTAGAGACATGTCAGACACTGCCTCATTACTCAGATTGGCTTTCAGATCTTTAACATCTTTATCAATGGTTTTTGCAGAGTTAACCTGATACACACCAATGTTTAGCAACCATCATAGCTTAGGAATAAAGCATAGATGAACAGATCAACCCAATACTCAATAGTTTCATTATCTAATCTGGCTAAGGAAATTCATGCAAATGGAGTCTATAAGGATCCTCTCATATGGATGTGTCCACTTCATCTGTAGGCCCATTGCCTACCAGATCAAAAAATAAGAAAAAACCAACAACAATGATGCAAGGAAAATCACATAGTAGCATCTATTCATATATGGCTCTCATTTGCTAATAATCTTTTCCTATTGCTGGCAACACTTCAAATACATTACATGAACTGATTGTGTAGGAATTATCGGGTCGTAGGCCTCAAGGTTTGTAGTGTCCTGAACCCAGAGTCCATACAAGTGGGCACATGGCATCTGGATGATAGATCTGACAGGCTCCACACATGGACCACACTGCAAAATTATTACCTGTTTGGAAGCCCTCACTATCCAATCTTTTGCATTATTTTCATTTAACGTAAACATTGGATGTATTTTTCTCTTTAACTATTTGCAGGCCACCAACTGAAAAGCTAGGATCATTCAACCAAGAAGATTTTCAGTGTGTGTATGGTTGGGCCTATGAGGCCAACAACCTGCATCACCAAACCTGGGCCTGACTCGTATGGAATTAATACTGAGCACATTAGGAACCTGGCAATGCCTCTTAAATATGTTGATTTTGTGTTGTTTACTCCATGTAGTATAAGAACCTTCATACCAACCTGTCAACTCAAGCCCAGTAACATATTGACAAAATAAAAAGTTATAAAAAAGAAATCAGCTGAAGGAACAAAACCAAACATGTTCCTGTAGAGCCTGCATCTGCGCCAAGTGCTTGGACATTTTTTTGTGAGCCTAGAAAAGAGAGAAATTTCTTAGCATAATCAAGACAAGAAGAGGCAAAGATAAAATGAAAAGGCCATCTTAAAGTAAAGAAGCATATGAAAAATGAATATATTAAACATAGAGAAATTGCTTAGCATAATCAAGACAAGAGGAGGCAAAGATCAAATGAAAAGGCCATCTTAAAGTAAAGAAGCATATGAAAAATGAATACAACAAACAGAGAGGAATTCATTGTCTTTGACCGACAAAAAAGTTAAGCAAAACTCTCTGAGAAAGGTAACCTCATGAGGAGTGGCTATGTTTTTTATTGGAAATACAATACTCATGATAAATGCCATTGTTTGCAGTGACTACATTCTCCTAAAACATGGAGTCTTTTTTTTTTTAAACCCTTTATACTTAGTGGATGGCAGTTTTCAGGAAGACCACCACTCATCATGGGGATTTATAGAACCACCTGGTGTTGGCTAATTTATGCACCTGATGTTGGCTGATTTATGCACCTGATGTTGGTGATTTTTCAGCTTGGAAATAGCTGAAAAAGGCACTGATGTTAGCTGGTTTATGCACCGATATTGGTGATTTTTCACTTGGAAATATTTGGAAAATGCACGATGTTGGTTGAATTTTCAGCTTGGAAATAGCGATTTATGCACTGATGTTGATTGATTTTTCACAAAAGACTAAAAAATGCACCGATGTTGGTGATTTTTAGTTTGAAAGCAACTAAAAAATGCACCGAAAGTGCTAATTTTTCATCTTAAAAAAAGTTTGAAGGTTGAGCCCACAGTGATGAGTATGTCATATCCATGCCATCCATTTTGTACCGCCAGCTCATTTCAGTGCATAAGAAAAGAGAGAGAGAGAGAGAGAGAGAGAGAGAGAGAGAGAGAGAGATCTAAAGCTCTAGTGGATCACTCCAAATGAAATAATGGTTCTAATAGACTTCAACAGTTGAAAGCCAAAACCTTTCTAAAGCCCACATGATGTTTATTTGTCATATAATTTGTTCATAAGGTCATACTATCATGGATATAAAGAGAAAATAGGACCCAACCAAACAACTTTCATAACTCTCTTTCTAAGAGGTACTTTCACATTCCTACAAAATTACCATGCGCCAAACACTCATGCTGGACAATCATGCACCAGAAGAAGCACAAATAAGCCTGACATTGGGCAAACAAGCAGTAAATAAAATAGTGATGATCTAGAACAAAGGTGAGAAGCCCATACCTGCTTTGCAATAAATTCCTTAACATGTTCTTCAATCAGTGAGCTCTTGGGTGAGCATATGACATATGTGATAGGAACCTCACCTGCTTCAGCATTAGGAAACCTAAAAGGATTAAAAAACATGCAGAAAAAATTTCAGTGGATGGGTTGTCCCTTAATTAGACTCGTAAATAGTAAATGATAGAAATTCTTTCTACCTTCTCTGTTTTTAGTTATCTGGAGAAGAATACATATATACTACATACATACATACATACATATATACATTTATGGAGAGAAACAGAGATGAACAAGATCGATGCATTGCAGTCCAATTCAGGAATCTTCAATAGACCTGATAATACCATACACATTTGTTTCAGGAATTTCATCAAACACTTGACATGCTTGTTGCTCACTAGAATTTCATTAAACAAAAGAGAAGGGCCTCACATACTTTGAGATTTATCGAAACCTTCCAAGTATGAAGCTCCTCTGAAGTGAAGCCAACCTAGTGCATTTTAAAATGGAGGCAAAATTATCAATTTTGTAATCCAAGCCCAATGCCATAAAGTCCAAATGGAGTCTTACATTGTCATCAACAAGATCAGGTTGGTAATATGTATTTTAAATTAAAAAAAGGAGAAACAAAGAAGGAAATCAGACCTAAAGGGTTTCATCTTAGGAAATTTGAATAGAGTTGGAAGTGGATAGACAGTAGATTCCACATGTGATGGAGCAACCAATTTCCATGAGGACATGTGGCCCTCTGTGAAAATCGAACCGTGGATATAAAGGCTGTAGGAAATAAAAATTCCAACAAAATTCAAAATCTTCCATCAAAATTGTGCTAATTAGGACATCATTTGGAAGCACTACCTGAATCAAATTGCAATAGTTTCGTAGAAAAGAATTGAGAAATTTGTAACTAATTTATAGGAACTCTTTCATGAGGAAGTAGCCTTTAAATTACAGTCTCATGAGCTCCAAGTGTCATCAGTTCATCAGCTCCAAGTGTCTGACCATTCACTTGAACGTGGTTACCAATAAAAATTAGAGCTTTTAAAAATACAAAATCTATATAAAAGAGAAGTTACCAATAATTTATAATAATAATATAATATGTGTACATATGTGCGATTAATCTATTCTAATGCACTTATCATATGTCATTGAGGCTCATTCGCATTAATCTGAAAGTGTAAGAAAGTGTTGCCCATTCAATAATACTACTACATTTGTCTACAACAGTGCATGTACAAGTGAAATAATAAAGATCAATAATTTTTATTTTTAAAAAAAAAAAAAAAGGGATAACTCACATTGAACAAGCCCAGGAAGCAATTTGCAGCAGAAAATGGTCATGAACTCAGATAATAATGGTCATTGGGAACTTAGAATAAAAGCTTTAAGGCAAGCAATTCGATGCTCATCTGGAAGATCTCAGTTCCCAAGATCAACATGATTTGCTAACACCAAAGGCAAATAAGATACTTGCATTAACTGCTAGGGATCAACATGAACAAACAAGACCAACTTGCCCAATACTTGAACTGATGGGAGCATTTTTTAGAATTGATAGGTATGTAAATAGGAATAGTAGCACACTCTGCAATCCATCACGATCTGTAACAATGCTAGCAACAGGGAGCACAGACCAATCAGAGGCATGGTGGGCCTATCCATCACGCTGCTTGAGAAAGATTCACGTATAGTTGGATCAATCACCTCTAAAACTGTGCTATTTTTCCAGTACTTCCATACCTAGAAAAAGTGCCCCATTATAGAAAACATGCTTTTAGACTGGAAGTATTGATGTGATGGATTCATAACAAGAGGAATACTGTCCTACTCATTTGCAAGATCCATCCAAATTCTAATCTCCCCAAAGTGCAAGATCCAAGCCATTCATCAGGTGGGGCCACTGTGAATCTAATGGTAATTAAGAAAATTAATAACCAACAGTATATATTCAGTGAGCAAACATGGGTCCTGATTTTGGATGAGCATGTTTATCATAGCCCTCACAATGGATGGAACTCACCTTGCACATGTGTGCCATGTTGACAAGTGCACAGGGAATGAAACCCTGGCTTCTCATTCGAGAGTAGCCACAACATTCTCTCAACCATTTTACAAATTTCAATTCAAATTGTTGATAAAAAATCATCAAGACATTCTACTTACATAGCTGGGAAGATCCTCGGAGCGGTCTAACTGGTAGAAATCACGGTTCTTCTGACTGGTCACGATCTCCAGAAGTAAAACACTAAAGCTGAATACATCTGATTTAAACAGAGAATTGTCTATGCATGACATACTTTGGGGCCATGTATCCACTTAAAAAGATAATCACCAATATCACCAGATGTTTGATACATTAGTAGAGAACATTTAATTTTAAACGAGCTAGATTTTAATTATTAGATAGAGAGAAATTGGAAAACATTTACAAGATCAGGAATGCATATCTGGATGTCCCAACTGTCTGTGAGACATAGCCAAAAATCAGGCAGATCAGATGATCCCAATTGCTCAATCATTTTTTTACCATTCCATTCCTGTTTGCTTCTATAATGTACACGAAGGAGCCCTGATTCAGGAATCCCAACCCTTGATCTAAAGGAATTCAGAATAGACACGTGATTAGATTATTATAACCCTTGGATTATTGGCCCATCTAAATGGTTTGAGAAAAAACATCTAGAATCCCATGAGGCTCAGACTCAGTCAGATTGGTCCAGTTGGCTAGCAGTGCACATAAACAGGGGCCCCACACATCAGGCCTTACATCAAATAAAAATAAAAATAAAAATAAAAAGAAGAAGAAGAAGAATGGGGGAGAAGGAAGAAGGGAACCAGGGGCTTGGACTCACTTCGGCCGGTGGAAGGTTGGATGGCCGGATGGGCTGGCCTCTTCTCGTCGAGATCCTCTCCACGTCTCTCCCTTTATCTGTGTGAGAATGGAAGGAGAATGGAAGAATGGAAGAATGGAAGGAAAATGGAAGAAGGGGAGGAGGTAGGACGGTATGACAGAGAGACAGAGAGAGAGAGAGGAGAGTTAGGGCCATCGCACGCCCTGGTTTCCAATCATGGGGGTTTCGAATTTAGGGGGTTTCCAATCATGGGGGTTCCGAATCCAGGGGGTTTCCAATCATGACGCTGGGAGAGAGAGATTGAGAGAGAGATTGAGAGAAAACCACCACTATCAATCGATTGAGAGAGAGATTGAGAGAACCACCGCTATCAATCGATTAAGAGAGAGAGAAAGAGATTATTACTTGATGTTCGTGAAGAGATCGACAGGAAGAGAGAGGTGGGAGAGATCTCTAGGGCCGGCGCTGGGAGAGGGGCAGACAGAGAGTGGATGAGAGGGAGAGAGGAGAGGTCTCGTTTTAGGGGGAATGGATTGGTCGATCTCGACACACCGACCATTGGTCGGTGGTCGTGCTCTGTGGGGCTCATCATGATGTATGTGTGTCATCCATTCCATCCATCTATTTTTATATATCATTTTATGATATGATTAAAAAAATGAAGTATATCTCAATCTCAAGTGGACCACATTACAAGAAATAGTGTTAAATAAATTTTGACCATTAAAAACGTTTTAGTGGCTATAAAAGTTTTGGATCAAGCTGATATTTATTTTTTCCCTTCATCTGGGTCTTTATGACCACATCAATAGATTGGATGTCAAATAAATATATTGGGTCTTTATGACCAAATCAATAGATTGGATCTTAATTGTGAATATCCGTCGATTATTTTTGTCCTGTGGTGTGGCCCACCTAAGATTTATATCCCTATAATTTTTTGTATCAAGCACTAAAATGCTCTGTAAAAATGGATGAACAGAATGGATGAAGCACATACATCATGGTGGGGCCCACAGAGCACTGACCACTAGCCACGGGGCTGGTGTTAGGGGGAGTAGCCAATCCGTTCCCCGTTTTAGGGGGAAGCGGATTTCCTGCGAAAGCCTTTCGCATGAAGTTCCTGCGCTGGGAACGCAGGTGGGGCCCACTGGGATGTTTGTGAGAAATCCTCACCGTCCATCCTTTTTTGAGTTCATTTTATGACATGAGGCCAAAAATGAACCGTATACAATGCTCCAGTGCGCCGAAAATGTGATAATTGAACGTCCACAGTTGAAATATTCGTGGGGCCATAAAAGTTTTGAATCATGTTAATATTTATGTTTTTAGTTCATCCCAGTAGGAATGACGTTATTAACGGTATGGATGGCATGTAAACATCACTGTCGAACCCAGGGAAGTTTCAACGGTAAGAATTTCCTTAACTATCTTTTCATTTAGTACGACCCACTTGAGTATTGGATACGGTTCAATTTTGGTTAATCTCCTAAAATTAGCTCACAAAATGGATGGACGGAGTGGATTCCTGAGAAACATTACAGTGGGCCCCCACCTAAGATCCTAGCGCAGGAACTTACTGCAAAAGGCTTTTGCAGGAAATTCGTGTCGATTTTAGGGGATGTGGATTTCGTGTAAAGCCTTTTGTAGGAATTTACTGTGCATGGATACTAGGTGTTCCCACCACCATGTTTGTGGGAAATCTACTCCGTTAATCCGTTTATAGAGATTATTTTAGAAAAAGATACCAAAAACGAAGTGTATCCAAAACTCAAGTGGGCCACACGAGATGAAACAGTGGGGATTCAGTGAGAACCGTTGAAACATTCTTACGGCTATAAAAAGCTTTGTTTCAGGCTTTTTTTTTGTATTTTCACTTATTCCCAGTGTTAATGACCTTATAAACTGTTTGGATGGCATATAAACATCAAGGTAGAGTCCAGAAGGTTTCAACTGTAGGTATTTGTTTCCCCACTATTTCCTCTCATGTGACCCACTTGATTTTTAGATCCAACTCATTTTTGGTCTCTTGTCCTAAAATGATCTCTAAAAATGGATTAACGGAGTAGATTTTCCAAACACATGGTGTTGGGCCCCACTTAGCATTCTAGACGCCAAGGGCTTTAGCAGGAAATCCGCTTCCCATTAAAAAGTGACGAATGGCTGGTGGTTGGTGCTCTGTGGGCCCCGTACATGTTTCATCCACGCCGTCCATCTATTTTTGTAAAAAAAATTTATGGTATAAGACCAAAAATGAGGTATATCCCAATCTCAAATAGACCATAAGAATTTTTCAATGGTAGAGGTTCAATCACACTATTTCCTCTGGTGTGGTCCACTTGAGCTTTGGATATGCTTCCTTTTTGTTCTTTAGACCTCAAATTACCTGTTAACGTGGATAAACGGAATGGATAAAATAAATAAATAAATAACGGTGGACCCCACAAAGTTTACTTTGGTAAGGGTAATGACTAACTCACTTAAATGTAGAGGGGTTTCCTTAAAACATTCATAATCATATATTGGGCTTGCCTTAATGTGATTCACATATCCAACCACTCATTATGTGTGTCCCACTTGGATGAGGGGTCAGACCAAGTTTTAGCCACATCCAAAACTCATGTGGGCCCCACCCAGTGCTTTTATATTTTTATAAGATGTCTTGACATGGTTTTAAATGGTATGGCCCACCCGAGTTTCATTTACGAATGATTTTTGAGATATCTGATAACCTAAAGGGGACACATTAAATGCATGGTGTTGATGTTCAACACACATCATGATGGGGCCCACAAAATTTATTAACATCAATTCTTAGGTTCTCGCATGGTCTATAAGTTGGGTCACAATTTTGACAACAATATTTAGCCCATTTTATATGTCTAGCCCATTCACTCTATTTTACTAATCAATACCCTCAATTTAACTAGTTACTCGCCCCAATCAAGCTAGCTACATATGAGAAAGATATTGGGCATACAAGATTGATTAACAATTTGAGTGAAATTTGATTTAAACACATGAAGTTATTTACTCTTGAATCTAGACTAATTTGATTGCCCAAAAATGGTTAAATGTTCAATTAGTGGATGTGCCTAATAATTTATTAAATTTATTTATTTTTCACAAATAAATTTCAATTTCCATTTAAAAATAATATTTTTTTCAAAATGTATAATTTTTTTACTCTTAATTTTTCTTTGAAAACATTTAACAAAATATCATTTTTATTATAAAATATTTCAAAAAATAAATTAAAATACAAATTCTGAATTTTTATTTTCAAAATATCTAATACTTTCACAAATTTTAATTTTTTTCCCAAAATTTCCAAAATGCCAATTTTTTTTTCTTCAAAAACAACATGTTGTTTTCAACTTTTCAAAAATTTTTTAAAAATTATATATATATTTTCAAAATCTTAGTGTTTTTATAAATAACTTTTTCTTTTAATTTCGAATTTTGAACAATTTCAATTATTTTTCAAAATCACAAAATTATTTAACTTATTTATTTTTCGTTTCAGAATGTTTGTTTTTTGATAAAGTATCGATTTTTAATATCATTTTATTTTATTTTTCACTCAAATTTTATTTTGAGTGAAAATAAAATAAAATTTCACATTTTTTAAAATATGAAATTTTATTTTATTTTTCAAATTTCAAACTCTCATTTTCTTTTTTAAAATATTTTCATTTTTCAACATTGTGAAAATTTTCACATTTTTTAAAATATTTTTAATTTTCTTTTTCAGGATATTATTTTTTTCTCAAAATCAAATGCTTTTTTTTTTTTTTTTTCAAATTTATCAACTTTATTCAAAATTCTTTTTTGTTCCCACAAAATAGATTTTTATTAAATTACAATTTTTATTTTTTCAAAATCTAATTTTTTTCTCAAACTTTGTTAAATTGTTTTAATTTCTCAATATTCTTTTTCATGTGATATTACAAATCATTTAAATATTAATTTTAAATTAAAAAATAAAAATAAGAATTCCACTCATTTGATATAAAAACAGAATAAATTTTCTTTTTGCATTTAATCAATTGTTAAAAAATAATCTTAGATACAAATATGTACAATTAAACCATCGAAATTCTATTAAAAAACAACTGTCTACAAAAAAAAAAAACTTAAATTTCCACTGTATTCTTTAAAAAATGAAAAAAATTAATGTCAAGGCAAGTCCTTTTATGACGAATCATGATCCGTAGCAAAAGCAACTGAAAAGCGCGCCATTTGGTGTTTTGGGTGGGAATTTATAATTACAAAATCAAATTTTGCGACGGATTTAGTCCGTCGCCTACTAACGACGGACTAAAATCCGTCGTAAATCAGATTTTAGCGACGGATTTTGGTCCGTCACTAATTTCAGCGACGTTCAGGATTTTCGACAAACGGGGGCTTAGCGACGGACCTTTTCCGTTAGCGACGGATTTAATCCGTCGTTAAGCCAAGAGATTTTACCCAATTTGGCGTAGTGTGAATTCTGATGCTTAAATCTCAAAACGGAACACCTTGTAATGGATCATCTTGAGGTTATAGAAGAATTGTATTTGACATGAAGATGAGCTACACAAGATAGAAAATCCAAGAGGTTTTAGCACTACAAAATTCGACAATCATAGGATCTAGAAAACATAGCACTTATACTAACCGAGCTTGCTAGGTTCATGTACACCCCTAAGGGGTGACTTAGGCATCAGAGGGTCCCCTACTCCAGCCAAGGTCTTCCTAGTTTGTTCCTTGTGTAGGTGCACCGGTCTAGAAATGGCTACCAGATTTCTACATCAACACCAAAGATGAGTGTTTTGAAAAGTTCTCTCTCAATCTTCATGAAAGAAATTATAGAATTATCATGCATATATAGAATTTTATACGTGATGATTATAATTACCAAAAAAAAAAGAACTCTATCAAAAAGGACAGCATAACAATGACAATTAACTCTATCAAAGAAGCAACTACACATACCTGCTCATAATAGCTAAGAGAATTTCTTGTGGGATCAATTAGCTTCTTGATTTTAGCCTTGCATGACTTGGTTAACTCCCAAATAGCCTTTGATGTGTTGTTTGTTGCTTTATTTAATCTGTTCGATTATGTGATTGGACCGTCCAGTTGTGTGATTAGACTGAAGTCTTTTGTAGGGTTGAGATGCGATAACATGTTCCTTGGTTTTGACGGTCTGGATTAAGGTACGTGTAAGCTACACATGTACAGTGGCAGTGTTCATAAACTGCGAGAATAAAGTGTATTTCGTAGCGATCTTGGCAATGCACGCGCGTGTACAAGTCAGCTAATGCACACGGTACCACATATGCGAGCGATTGCAGTTAGGTGAATTATCCCAGCCATCCATCATGTCCATGTAGCTTTTCTGCCCAAAGATAAGGTGGTCCATTCAGCAGGCGTGCCATGATTAGGGCGGCTGTCAACAGGCCGGGCATGAGTAGGTCTCGGCCCAGATTTTGAACTGTTTAGGGCCGGGCCATTCAAAATTCTGATTTTTAAGCCCGAGCCTGGCAATTGACACCACTAGCCATGATATCTGAAATTAGTTGACCGGTAAGAAACTTCCTTTAATTCAAGCAAAATTGTTGATTGTTCAGTTGATTGTGGCCCACCTCACTAATGGACCAACCTGATTCCTGGGAGATGTAATCTACATTGGATGAACGGCTTGGATATAGCACCATCCACTATTCTGGCATCTGTTGTTGTTGCGTGTGCATTAACGAACTTGTACATGCGCAAGGGGCTTAGCAAAGCTCATGTCTTAGCTCTTCATGAAAAGAAATACTGCTCTCTCCCTCATTTTCAAACCAGATGGGTAGTTGGTCAAAAAAGGATAGAGAATATAACAAGAAGGAATGTTTTACAAGAATAAAGATGGCTTCCCATATGTACTGGGCTTTTCCTGGTCGACTTTATTTCTGAAAACCCAGAAAAGCTGTGACCTCGCTCGAGTGCATTTCACATGTGTACTTCCCTCATGTCTGGAAACCAGACACGTGTATGAAAATGAAGCAGCTAATCAGGTCATTCGCATCATGCCGATACAATAATGAAACCCTTCAAATCATAACTTAGCCCCACTTTTGCATGAATTTCCAGCATAAGCCAATATCTGTAACTGTAGATATGTTGGTACGTATAGGACCCACCTTAAAATGATACCAACCATATTTTTCTTAGTCGTGGCCTCTATATAGTTGTGAGATAGCCTTTTTAACGGATCTGATCTCTTACACGTGTGTTTCATTTCAACGTGTGAGGTGAGTGAACTTAGGAAGTCATTGCATCTCTCATTTCCTTTAGTTTTTTCAACCGAGTACTGATCAATGTACCGAATGTATGGACGCGCATTGGGCGTGCTGCACTCGTGTGAGGAACCTTATCATCTTTATTCCCCAGAGAAGGCAACAGGAGGCATATTATAAGAAAGAAAAGAAGGGTGGTGAGAGGGCAATCAGAAGAATGTAGTCCGTGGCTCATCAAGGCCATTCATCATGTCGTTGCCACTGTTTATATTTCATGGCACAAAAGTCAAGCCGGACTAGTTTATTCGTTTCACGCGATGTGTATTACATACAACTAAGGGGAAGCGGATTGGTTGGTGTACCACACACCAGCTATATAGCTGATGTAGATACGTGTACACGAGTGCCGACGCTCCTCGTGCTCCGAGTTGTACGAATGGTTCAAAGGAGATCAAAGTTACATACATTACCCGTACAATGATGTATTTATTATGTCCACACTGTTTATTCATTTTTCCGGATCATTCTAGGGTATTAGAAAAAAAAAAAAAAAAAAAACAATCATATCTAAAAGCCCAAATACACCACACCAAATATATCAGCGAGGATAATAATTTTTCACCTTTAAAAGATTCATAGGGCCCACCATGATGTTTATTTTCCATCCAATATGTTAATACGGTCACAAATACATGGATGAAGAGGAAATTTTTTTTAAAAATTGATCCGAAACTACTGTGACCCCCAACTGGGTTTCAATGGTAGAAGTTCAATCCCCCACTTCTTTTTTCAGTGTGGTTCAGTTGATCTTTATATCTGTCTTATTTTTCGGCTAAGGACTTAAAGACGAGCTTGAAAAATGGATGGACGTTTTGGATATAACACATACCTCATGATGGGACCCATAGAACTTACTGATGTCAATACATTAGCTATATAGCTGGTGTGTGGTAGCCGATCCACTTCCAGGTAACTCTTTCGTAACCATCCGCATTTAACCGGATGTGCATTTTCCCGCGCAAGGATGCTAGGTGGGACCCACCGCTATGTTTTTGAGAAATCCACTTCATTCATCCATTTTGCGATATCATTTCATGAGATGCGACTAAAAATCAAGAGGATTCAAAACTCAAGTGGGTTGCAAGAGGGGAAACTGTGGGTTTTCAGCAAGAAGTGTTGAAACATTCTACATGCTATAAAATTTTAGTATCAGCCTAAATTTGTTTTTTTTTTTTTTTTTCCAGTTCATCCAATTCCTAATAGCCTTATAAGCAGTTAGGATGACATATAAACATCAAGGTGGAGCCTAGAAAGGTTTCAATGTTAGTAATTCTTTCCTCAATTTTCCCTCTCATGCGACCCACTTGAGCTTTGAATCCCCCTTATTTTTTTTTCAAACTTCATGAAATGAGGTCGTAAAATGGATGGACGGAGTGGATTTCTCACAAGCATATCGGTGGGTCCCACCCAGCATCCTTGCGCAAGAACTCCCTGTAAAAATCCGCCTCTCATTTAACCTAACTGATCCAATGGCTGGACAGACCTGATCCAAAGGTGACCGAGTTGTGAGAGATGCTAGATGAACAGTGTGGATATCTACAGTATGGTTAGAGCTGGGTAGGACCCGACTAGATCCGACTCATCTGATTCGACCCGAACCGAATGCTAGGGTCAGGTTTGAATCGAGTAGACCCACCCTGATCCGAATCCTGATCAAGTCGAGTTCGGGTTACGTAGTAATCCGATCCGATCCAAAACTCAACTCGGACCGGAATCGGGGATTATATATACAAAAAAAAAAAAAAAAAAAAAACACTCATCCCTCTCTACCCTAACCCTAGCAGTTGGCCGCCGCACCCAACCCGATCTCGACGCCCCCTACTCTAGCACCCGTTCGGCTTCGAGCTCCTCCTCCTCCTCCTCCTCCTCCTCCTCTCTCTCTCTCTCTCTCTCTCTCTCTCTCTCTCTCTCTCTCTCTCTCTCTCTCTCTTCCACTCGTCCGCACATCAACTAAGCAGCACCCATTGGGCTTCGAGCTCCTCCTCCTCCGCCTCACTCTCTCTCCTCCACTTGTCCGCATAGTAGCACCGGTTCGGCCACCCAGCCCATTCTTGAGCTTGATTTTTCATGTATTTATTTATTTATTATTATTTTAATTAAAATGGATGACTCTGATTGGCCTAGCCCGTTATGTTGCATCCGGGCCTATCCGAATCGTACCTAACTCGATCTGACTCGATTTCTCTGACCGAGTCAGACTTGGTTCTTGTCAGCCCAGCCAAGAATTGGTTCAGATCAAGTCAGGCCCGCTGGACTCGATCCTGAGTCAGATTGAGTTCGGGTTAGGGTTTTCACAATACCGGATCGAGTCAAGTACTTGGACTAACTCGGTTCGACTCAACTCGATGCCCACCTCCAGATATGGTGCATGAGACTCGATTGGCTAGCTCATATGGGATCCATGTTATTGCTTAGTTCTCAAATTGATAACTTGTATGTTCTTCAGGATCTCTACTCATGCCTCAGTGGTAGACTCATAAGAGTTTCAACGCTACTCGTGCCTCACTGGTAGACTCATAAGAGTTTCAACGCTACTCGTGCCTCACTGGTAGACTCATAAGAGTTTCAACGCACAAGTCATGAGTTCGAGTACCCTTTGTGCTGTGTATGGGTTAAAAAAATAAAAATAAATAAATTTATGCTCTTCCATTGTCGGAATAAACTACCTTGCTTAGGTAGTCCGCAAAGTACCAAAATGGGGTCTTATAAAACAGAGACTATAAAGGCGTTGGTCTTGAGTGGGACATCATCTTTTTGTGCAGAAGAGTTGACTGAGTGTGATAGTCTACGATATCAACATCGACTTTGCCTCGTTTGGTTGCATGATTCTCTCGTCTCTATCTCTTTCCCTACATCAAGGTAAATTATATGACGTAGAGAATTTTACCCAAAAAAAAAAAAAAAAAAAAAACTACTTAACATAGAATTTACATTTCAGTATTTTTTTGAATCCAGCGAATTTTACAAAAATTACCTACTTAATATAGAGTTTACATTTTGATATATTTTCCAATAAACTGCCTCACTAGTCTCAGTAATTGTCATTGGAATACCTACTCAAGGAGACTTATTAACAGCCGCTTGGTGGGCCCTCAGAGCAAAGAGACTATACTAGATAGTCACCCGATGCAAAACACGGCTCGATCTGTGATTCAGGTGACCCATACGATTTAAAACAATGTAGAGGAAAATGCTCACCCTCCAAATAATTTCCATTGGTTTAGACCACTTGAATCCTATATGGACCTAATTTTTGGACCTGTAGCTTAAATTTTGGTGTGGCCTACTTGAATCACAAGTTAGTCTAATTTGTTGGCCCCAAGCCTTACATAGAATTACACATCTAATGGTTGGAGTAGATTTTACATACACATCCTAGTAGACCCTTAATATATCAGCGGAAACATTACCTTTTTTCAATAGTTTGGAGAGGGATGCACCCTTAATTTTTGACCGGGCTCGCCCTGATGTGAATATTAAATCTACTACGACCATTAGATGTGTAATCTTATATTAGGTCTAGGGCCAAGAATCAAGCTAACCTGTGATTCAAATGGGCCACACTAAAGCTAATAGTTAGGAGAGAGACTTACACCCTTGACTTTTACAAGGCTCACCAGGATGATTATATAAAATTCACTCCAACCATTAGATGTAACACAAAAATTTAGGCATGAAGCTCATAATCAAGCCCATCCATGATTGAGTGGACCACACAAAAGGAAATAGATTAGAGGGTGAGAGTTACCGTCTACATTGTTTTCAATCATGTGGTCCACCACGATCATGTATGGGGTTGATTTTTGTGCTTTGGGCTTAACAATGGATGAATTACCTGGTGGTCAAGGTGGATTTCATATAAACATCATAGCTGACCCCTGGGCTCACCCAAGCCGCTGACCCCTTTCCTCACATGGCTGACTCAAGCCATTGTTAATGATAATTAGATAAATTAATGAAGTAGCTTATTGAAAGCCTTTTTGAAAAAAGTACCAAAATGCTACATTAATTAGGTAGACTTTTTGTTATATAAAATTTCCTATTTGGTACACTGGCGAATTGTGATGGTTGTACACAAGACATTGTATACTTGGTAATTAAACACTCAAACTAAACCACACAAATTGTGAGACCCACTGTAGAAGGGTTTGTTAACTAAAAGTTTGATTAGAGGATTTAACCTTTGAATAATGGCTATATTTGAAATTGGCCCTTTGACTAGGCCCATTTTGTCAAGCCCATGTCCTAGTGTTCATTCCGTTCCTATTCCATAGGATCCTACGGTCCTCCGGGTCGAATTTCGGCGACTCGAGACCCGTAGATTTCATTTGCGCGCGACCCTAAGTCGCACCTTGTCAAACCGAGTTGACCCAGCTCGAGAACTATGCCATTGCGACTGTGCCGTCGCCACGTCTTGTGCGCCAATCTGACGTCTAGATCATGAGATGTGGGCCACACATGATCATGGCCGTAAACCGCATGTTGCGGGACACACCTAACCCATGACACATTTCCCTAGGTCATTATGAGGATGAGATCACCCCTACACCTAGCCACCCTACCACCCTACTCCATAACCCCATGCCTCTTACAAGGCAATGATGAGTTTAGCGATACCTCTCTTACAAGCAATGATCACCCTACCCTACCTATGGGAGTGAGAACCTACTACCTTACCCCTCTCTCTCCTTCATCTCCCTCTTTCCCTCTCATTCTCTCCATTTTCTCCATTGTTAGCAATCCCAAGCTCCCCAAAACTTTCAGCCACTTCCTCTCCCTAATCTTCCCAATCCAACCATCAGGAGACCATTTCAACCATTAAATCTTGTCCCCTTGGAGCATTGGAAGCCATTGGTGGAAGAAGAAGCCATAGATTTGAAGGTGGGTGCACTTTAGAGCTAGATTTCATCCCCTCCTTTAGATTTCTTTCTTTCATTTGCTTGGGGCCTTGAAGGACCCACCAATCCATGGTGGAGATCCTCCATGATCTCCTTGATGTGGCCCTTGGCCCATCTTCTTGCATGCATGACCCATGGTAGGTCCATTCTCCATGGACCCCACCATAATGATTTCTACTCTAATCCATGCCTTTAAGGGGTATCTAGACCCCCTGATTTGCAGGGTGGGGATGGTGTTCCCACCTTAGATTTTTATGTTATGTTGTTGTCTAGATCTCTTTTTTATGTTGATGTATGGTGTATGATGCATGTAATGAGGGATCCATAGTGGCGGGGTCCCTCCATCACACGTTTCTCCTTCCCTCTCTCTCTCTCTCTCTCTTTTCTTTTTCTTTTGGTGATGATGTATAATGGCCCATCTGTGATGATGTGTGTGTGTGTGGCCCACCATGATGTATTATATCCATGACGTCCATATGTCAGACCCACCATTGCTGGACAACTGTCCAGCAGCAAGCCCGCTGGCCTGTCTGTCTGGACAAGCCCAGATAAGAGAAAACATAAATATCAGCTTGTTTAGGCTGCTGGTGGGTCCCACACGTGTGGACCCACCTCGTGCATGTGTTGCATCTGGGCCGTCCATCTGCTGGACGGCTAGCAGCACATGGCTGTTGTTGACGTTAGCAAGTTCTGAGTCCCATCTCAAGGTATGTGTTATACCATCCATCAGCAGGGGTCCCACCCTGCACGTGTGTCCAGCACCGTCCAGGCTACTAGACGGAGGCACCCACCATTATATATGGGTTTTATCCTAGCCGTCCATCCGTTCTGGACGGGCAGGGCCCACATTGATGTATGTATTATGAATCCACACCGTCCATCTGGACGGTGCGGTGTGGGCGCACCAAGATGTATGTGTTTCTCCAAGCCATCCATCTGTTTGGACGTGGGTCCACCCCACACGTGTGGCACGTGTGGGGGTGGGACCCACCTTGATGTATTTATTCTATATACACACCATCCATCTGTCCAAGATGGTGGGACCCCCTATAACGTATGTGTTTTATACACACTGTCCATTTGGACGATGTGTTGTGTGGCGCACACTGTGATGCATGTGTTTTTCACCCACACCGTCCGTTTGCTAGACGGGTGGGGTTCACCTCGATATATGTATTTTATATACAAGTTGTCCGTCCACGGCCCACCATGATATATGTGTTAAATCCACATCGTGCATCCGTGAGGCCATATGATGCATATCCACACCGTCCACATGGGACGTGGGCCCCACATGATGTACATGTTTGATCCAAATGGCCCAATCTGATGTGTATAAGGCCCATTTGGCAAGGCCCGATGTGATGTATGAGGCCCATTGGGTAAGGCCCAAAGTGATGTATGTGAGGCCCATGAGTGAGGCCTAAAGAAATGTACATGTGGCCCATGAGTGAGGCTCATGTGATGCATATGTGGCCCATGAATGAGGCCTAAAGTGATGTATATGTGGCCCATGAGTGAGGCTCAAAGTGATGTATATGTGGCCCATGAGTGAGGCCCATGTGATGCATATGTGGCCCATGAGTGAGGCCCATGTGATGCATATGTAGCCCATGAGTGAGGCCCATTGTGGTGTACATTAGGCCCTTTATGTGAGGCCCATTATGTTGTGTATGAGGCCTTTGTGTGTGAGGCCCAAAGGGATGTGTATTGGGCCCTTATGTGAGGCCATGGGCCCACTATATGTTAGGCTCTAAGTGGGTCACTTCTTGGGAGCAATGTTAGTTAAATGTCTATATTGATGGGCAATGATAGTTAAATGTCCACATTGTGACCTTCCCTTAGGCCTTGTTAGTCCCATTCTCGTCATTCTCTAAGTGGATTAACCCAAATCATTGGGCCCCATTGATGTTTGCATGGTCCATCTATTCGTATTGGGTTAACCCAAGATGTTAGGCCCCCATTAGTTGCTTGTAGGACTATTTATTTTTAATCTTAGAGTCTGTCTAGGACTCATTTGGGCCCCCTAGGGCATCTAGTGGGCTATATAATATAATGGAGAAGAAACCCTTTTCGGATCCTTAGGTTTATAGGTAGGTCATCTAGGCCCAACCTCGGTATGAGGAGAGTTCATCATCGCCATAGATGGATGGATCCATACTATTGGATTTGGTATATCCACAGTCGAGGCCCGATCTTTATATTATGGTTTAGATTGGGTATTCATATATGGACCCCGCCTTGTATATAGGCCAGTTATCCATATCAATTATGAGTATGTGACAGCAGAGTATTATGATACATGCCCATACGCATCATCTGCATGTTTGTTATGAGATGTGGTTGACCATTGCATACGCCATAGGGCAAGTTGTTTATGGGACTCCCTGATGACGAAGTTGTCCCACATGAGTGCATAATATGTGCAAGATTGATGCATGATTGGACTGTGTGACTCATGCATCTTGCATTGTGTGTTATGATTGTTATATGCCCTAGCGACATCAGGGTTATAGCCGCCACAGGCATATCGTGGATGGCAAGCTTGGACACCGAAAATCTTCTCTTTACATGGGGCGCGAAGGATGTCCTTGGGTGAAAGTCCATAAACCTGACGGTACCGGAAGACGCTCTAACATCAAGACCGAGTGGATATATGAGTGCACGAGGGCCGAATACCAAGAGGCCACGTCTCTCACTGTATCGTGGTCGGTTGGAAGGGGGTGTGGCCTTACCTGCCCAAGAGGAGGGGGCAATTGCTAGGCTGAGTATGACCAGCTCATAAATGGGTTCGATATCGACGTGTCGGATAGATATTGGCTGATTATAGGTCAGGCGGATAGTGAGGTCTCTTCCGCTTGCACGGTTGTACGTCCAGTGTAGGGCGACAATGTGGTGTATAGTGTATTAGACTCCGGTGATTATCCAAAGAGAACTGTATTGATATATGATGCTCCAGATATGAGCTAGGTTGATATGTGGATTGGTATGTGGGTTGATATGTGGATTGGTATGCTTCAGCTGCATCTTACACATAACATTGGCTATATAGGCCTTGCATCGTATGGCCTTTGTGTGGTCGATAGCATTCATGTCTTGCATCGCATGGCCTTGAAGTGGCCGATAACATTCATGCCTTGTATCGCATAGCCTTGGTAAGGCTGATTGCATTTATGAACTTACCAGTATATTCCGCATTACTCTGATATTGCGTTCTATACATGCTTATATTACGCACACACTTTCACCAGCCTCTAAGCTTTCTATAAGCTTATGCATGATTGATGCGTGTAAGTGACGCCAGGACACAGCTGTAGCTTAGCAGGAGCAGGCGTGTGCAGTCGAACTTCTAAAGATTTGTTATTATCATCATTGTACTTCCTTTATGCACATTGTATCTCAAAGTTTTTTATCATAGTAGATTTTGTGATGGAGTTCTGGTTATTGTTCATGGGTTATACTTATGGTTATGCTTGTTACGGAATAAATTCATGCTAAAAAATCCTCCTTGTAGGATCCCATGATCGGAACTTAGTATATGGGTGCCGGGAGTTGAGAATGGGGTACTACAGAGGCTGTCGGTGCCGGATTCGGTGATTGAGAATTTTGTGAGCCCGATTTTGAGTTTGGGGTGTGACACGTTTGATTTTATAAATTCATTGTAAATGCCTAGTAAATATTCAATTAGAACAAATTCACCATGTCCAAAAATAGGCAGGCTTTTCTACTTCGAGAAATGTTCCAAAAGGATTGGCCTAAATTTGTGGGCCCCACCATGATGTATATGAGATATATATAGGGTTCATCCGTTTTATTAGAACATTTCGAGACATGAGCTGAAAAATAAGCTAGATCCAACACTCAGTTGGCCCACACCAAAGTAAAGAGTGGCCCCGGGAAGTTTCTAAGGGTGTGTGTTAGATTCCCTTTTTATTACGGTGTGGTCCACTCAAAGTTTGGATATGCTTCATATTTTGGTTTATGCCCTAAATTCAGTAGGCATAATGGATGGATGGTGTGGATAAGCCACATACATCATGATGGGCCCAACATGTATTTGGTAGCATCCTCAATCTTAGTATTGAAAAAAGTAGGCATTAAATTAAACTTCAAAAATGATACGGTAATTGTAGAGTGAAATATTGTATATTTCTTCCTTATTATGCATTGGTTTTGTAAGCATAGACGTGTTTAATTAATCTAATTACATATGTTTTGCTATACGAGGTGATTTGGAGATCTAAGATGAAAAGAACAATCAAAGAGAAGATTTAATGCTCAAAGAATGACCAAGTGAATATTCAGATATTTGAAGGTGATTAATGAAGAAATCAAGTGCCCAAGATCCAAGAAAACTAAGTGTAAAAAAGAGAGAAATGCTAGAAAAATCACAAAATCCATTAACAGAAATAACAGACTATTCAGTCCCACCTGAGGTTGGTTCAGTCCGACCGAATATGTACAGAATAGTCCAGTAAGAAACTGTAATTTTAATATGTAATTCGACTAAACACTTATGTCCGATCAAAGCCATGTTCGGTGCCACCAAAGAGAAGTTTGGTGCGACCTGAGGGAGATAGGGACTTCAAGCATATTTTGATAAAATTTGGCTGCAACTGAAGGTATCTTTAGCTGGACTCCGTGCGACTTCAATGCGATTGAATGGAATCATCGGTGTGACCAAAGTGTGACATAAGTGCATAACATTAAAGTCGGTTCTAAGTTGGTGCAAATGTTTCCTATATAAAGGGGCGATTCAAGCCATTCTGAATACTAATTAGGGTAGAGGAGAGAGAGAGCAAGGAGTTGTGGAGATTTATGGAGTCCTCTAATCTTCAATTCTTCTTCAGTTTTTATATTTTTCTTTTGAGTTTAGTTCAATCATGTCTATGGTTGACTAAATCTCTTAATTAGGGCTAAGAGATGAAGCTTATAGTGATTTTTAATGTCTTAGTTTACTTTAATTCATATTATTGGTTTGAATGTTTAACAATTAATTAATATTGGTTTGAATGAAGATTTATTTATAGTCTATTTTGATCCATCGTCAACTCCGGCACATTAGATGCTTAGGAAAGGTAAAAGTGATTGCTTATCTATCTTAAAAGGGATCGATATGGGAAATCTATTGATCTACCATTGACTAAGGGCACGATACATGCTTTAAATTCATTACAATCAATACTTTGGTGCTTTATGTGAGAACCATTTAATTTGAAGTTCAAATCTATTTTGGTTTATAAATGATAATTTAACCACCTTATTATCTGACTGAATAGGTTATGACTTCGATTCCAGTTGAGTAATATAATTAAATCATGTGAATTAAATATTAAGAATGATTATAAGTGGATCATTGGTGCTCTAGTACTTTATTTCTATTGAAATCATCCATTACTTTACTCAATTACATCATTACTTCTTAAACTCCAATTCCATAAGTTAGTTTTAGTTTTAGTTCTAGTTCTAAAGTATTTTAAAAAATGCATAAATATAAGTCTCATTGGGTTCGACCTCCATCTTATTTAGTAAAATTACATTGCATCCCTACACTTAGGGTTTATATTGATAAAATTTTGTAATTACCACATGAAATAATTATTACTCATTTGCAATGTATTTACCAAGGATTTGGAAAATAAAACCAGCCACACTCTATGTAAATGGCCACTAAGCCACCAACTAAGATGTTAAAGTAGTTTCAACATTTGTTAATGAACCATCCATACTAAGACCCATAACTTTTATAGCTTACGTTAAGTTACTCCCATCCATGTGTACAACTCTTAGTACTTTTGTATTAATAACTGCCCTCCCTCTGATTATAAATGTTTTTTTCTCTTTCAATAATTAGTTGCAAATCAGTTTAAAATAATGGCCTATTTAGATCCATGGAGAGGAAAGAAAACATTATTTCCTAGAAAACTAGCTTTCCATTGTTTGTTAAGCCTTTCTTTGTACGAAACACCATGTCCTGCTTTCTTTGTAGGGAAATGAATGAATTTATTTTCCCATCCCCACCCCTAAGATAGGCATTTTTTCCATGATGAAAGGAAAATAAATTTCTCAAGGGTTAAACTGAAATGTGTCATTATCCATCTTCAATGGCCTTAACATGTGCCAATGTGTCAAATAAACCATTACCAATCTTTAGTTATACCCCATGTCCCAATATGCCACATTCACCAGCATGCATCTCTCTTTCACCCCACACATGCAAAGTATCTCACATGTGTCACCATCCATCTTCTCTTGCAACCTAGATGTGTTAATGTGCCACATATACCACCATTCATCTCTCTTAAACTCCTCATGCACCAATGTACTAGATGTGTCATCATCATGTTTAGTCGCTCCATACACTTTACTTTGTCAATGTGCTAATGTGCACAATTACTACCGTCTACCTTTAATTGCCCACATGTATTAAGTGTGACAATGTATGCCTTGTCCATAGTGCCACCATGTAGCTTCAAGCACCTCACATGTATTATGTATTTCACAATTTAGCTTCATGTGTCCCAAATTTATTGTTTATGTTGCATGTGCTTATGTTCATCTTCAACCATCCACGTACCACATGTGCTTTTAACACATGACATGCCACATGTGCTTTAAACACATGCCAATGACTATTGATAAATGTTTTTAAGATATTTTTTCTAAAAGAAATTAGAAATTTTCACACCTTAAACTCGAAAATCGGCCTCACAAAATTTCCGATAGCCGAATTTGGCGCCGACAGCCTCCACAGTACCCCATTCTCAGCTCCCGACACCCATATGCCAGGTTCCGATCCTGGGATCCTATAAGGAGGATTTTCAGCATAAGATTGTTTCACAATAAGCATAACCATAGCATAAGCCACTAACAATAACCACAAGAATACCATCACAAAATCTACTATGATAAAAAACTTTTGAGTACAAGGCGCATAAAGGGAAATACAATGGTGATAATAACAAAAAAAACTCTTGAAGCTCTACGGCACGCTCCTGCTCCTGCTCAACTACGACTGCGTCCTCGTGTCACCTGCACACATCTATCGTGCATAAGCTTATAGAAAGCTTAGAGGGTAGTGAAAGTGTGTACGCAATATAAGCATGCTCAGAATGCAATATCAGAGTAATGCGGAATATGCTGGTGAATCCATGAATGCTAACAGCCGTACTAAGGCTATGCGAAGCAAGACATGAATGCTATCGGCCATACTAAGGCCATCCGATGCCAGATGCAACTCAAGCATACCAATCCTCATCAGAATCCACATAATCATACAACTCATCTCTGGGATATCACTGGGGTCTAATACAATTACACTACATTGCCGCCCTACACTAGACGCACAACTGTGCAAGCTGAAGAGACCTCACTACCCATCTGACTAGCAGTCAGCCAATATCTACCTAGCACGTCGGTAGCAGACCCATTTATGAGCTAGTCAAACTTAGCCTAGCATTGCCCTCTACCCTCGGGTGGGTAAAGCCACACCCCCTTCTAACCGACCATGACATAGTGAGAGATGTGGCCTCTTGGTATTCGGCCCTTATGCACTCATACATCCACTTGGTCTAAGCATTGGAGCACCCTCCATGGTACCATAAGGGTCTAGGGACTTTCACCATGGGACATCATACTCTCCCCCATGCTTAAATAGTATTTCTGGTATCTTGCCATCCACGCTATATCTGCAAAGGCTACAATCTTGATGCCGCTAGGGGGTACAGTAATCATAATCACACAATGCAAGATGCATGAGTCACACATTCCAGTCATGCATCAATCTTGCGTATGTCGTGCGCTCATGTGGGACAACTCCACCTATCAGGGAGTCTCATGAACAACCTGCCCATTGTCATATGCAATGATCAACCACATCTCATATCAAGCATGCAGATGATGTGTATGGACATGTATCATGATGCTGTGTTGCCACATACTCGTAATAGGCATTGATAATCGGCATCGATAATCAGCATCGATAATCGACATCAGTAATCGGCCTAAAAGTAAGGCGAGATCCATAAATGAACTGCCGATCTAAACCATAATATAAAGATCAGTCCTCGACCATGGATATACCAAATTTGATAGCACAGATCCATCCGTCTACGGTGATGATAGACTATGCAACATCGATGGGGCCCAATGATTTGGGTTAACCCACTAAGAGAATAATGAGAATAGGCCTAATAAGGCCTGAGAGAAGGTCATAACGTGGACATTTAACCATCATTGCCCATCAATGTGTACATTTAACTAACATTGCTCCGTAGGAGTGGCCCACATAAAGCCTAACATATAGTGGGCCCATGGCCTCACACAAGGGCCTAATGTACATCATAAAGGGCCTCACTCATGGGCCACATATGCATCACTTTGGGCCTTACCAAATGGGCCTCATACACCACATCGTGCCTTATCATATGGACCTCATACATCGCATCGGGCATTATCATATGGGCCTCATATGCTACACATCGGGCCTCATTATAAGGGCCTCATATACATTAAATTGGGCCTCACATATGGGCCTCATACACATCAAATTGGGCCTCACATATATCACTTTGGGCCTTACCAAATGGGCCTCAAATACATCTCATTGGGCCTAATTTCTGGGCCTCAAATACTACATAATGGGCCTCATATATATCAAGTGGGCCGGATGGGGCAGCCCATGGTTTAACAAAACAGATGGACAGTGTGGTTGAAATACACTCATCATGGTGTGCCCCACATGCTGATGGGCGGCGTGGTGAATACATACATCACGGCGGGTTCCCACACCACCCTGGACAGATGGACGGCTGGAGAACCACATACATTCAAGTGGGTCCACGTCCTCAAGAGGATGGACGGTTGGATATAACAATACATCATGGTGGCCTCACGCCACTCATCCAGATGGGCGGGTGGATATAGATAACATACATCATGGTGGGTCCCATGGTACGTCCAGATGGACGGTACTGATGCAAAATACATGCATCAAAGGTGCATCCCTCAACATTGTACAGAAAACAAATGGACGGTTGGGGTATACCCACATACATCATGGTTAGCCTACACGGTTGGCTGACGTCAATGCAGTGGGCCCATCGTCCTGAAAACGGATGGACTGCATGGGTGTAAGACACATATATCAAAGGTTAGCCCCTCTTTGCACCGTTCAGAAGTGGACGGTGTGGATTATAGAACATATACATCAAGGTGGGTCCCACCCCACATGTGTCACACGTGTGGATGGATCTCACCCCACACGTGCCACACGTGTGGGTGGGTCTCACCATCCTGCCAAAAGTTGATGGACGGCATGTATATAAACACGCATTAAGGTGGGGTCCACTGTCCTGGGCAGATGGATGGATGGTGGACATAATACATACGTTATGGTGGGGTCCACCGTCCCTGGCCATTTGGACGGATGGACGGTGAGTATGTACATCAAGTGGGTCCCATCCCACACGTGCAACACATGTGGGGTGGGCCCCACCCACTGCCAAATGGAGAATGGTATGGATATAACGCATACCTCATGTCAGCCCACAGAACTTGTTGTCGTTAGTCCAACAGCTACTTGCTGCTGGTCGTCTGGCTGATGGACAATCCAGATGCAAAAAATGCACCGAGTGGGTCCACACGTGTGGGACCCACCAGCTTGGGTCAGCCAGTATTTACATTTTCCTCTTCATCTGGGACAGGCCAGTGGACCTACTGCTGGACTTTCCAGCAAGGTGGGGCCCAACACATTGTCGGCATGGATATATTATATCATGGTGGGCCACACACACACACATCAGGTGGCCACACACCTCATCATCATCATCACCATACAAAAGGAGAAGAGAGAGAGAGAGAGAGAGAGAGAGAGAGTAAGAAGGAGAAATGGCGGAGATGGGAGGAGCTTCACCACTATGAGCTCCTCCATATACATGCATACATCAAGATGGGTCCCATACATGCATGGGCCCATCATAAAAAATAAAAAATAAAAAAATCTGAGGTGGGGATGACATCCCCACCATGCAAATGAGGGGTCTAGATGACCCTTAGAAGGCATGGATTAGAATATAAATCATCATGGCAGGGTCTATGGAGAATGGACCCACCATGGGTCATGCATACAAGAAGATGGGCCAAAGGCCACATCAAGGAGGTCAAATAGGATCTCCACGATTGATTGGTGGGTCCTACATGATCCTATACAATGAAAACTAAAGATCAATGAATGAAATGAAAGATTAAATCCTAATCAAGTACCCACCTTCAATTCTTGGACTTTTAGCACCACCAACAACTTACAATGCTTTAAGGGAGCAAGGATCAATGGCTAAGATGAAGCTTTGATGGTTAGTGTAACGTCCCGAATTTTTGCCAACTTGGAGTTTGACGTCCTTAGGCAATGGGTCGATCATAAACCCTTATTGACTTCTCAGAACTCAATCCAAAAGCCTCAAATCCCCTTTCAACTCATTCCTTCAAAAATCTCACCTTTCACCCCCTTATTCTTCAAAATTTTCTAAGTACTTTTATATTAGACACAAATCTTAAAGTTTAAATGATGAAGGACAATACTTAAACTAAAATATACTACAAATAGTAAATATATAAATAAAATGGATTTTTGACCATTAACCTTTTTAGAATCTCATGAAATAAATAGGTTATTTGAATAGATCAGCTTCTCCTACCCCAAAATCATATATTTCACATCGAATAACTCATTCCAGTTTGCAAAATACACCTATTTCAAATATCGGGTGGTAGAATCACCACCACGCATCACAGCAGTTCCCGGTGCCACTGCCCTGACCACGGCGCGCCGCAGGTGCACCAGATTTTGGTGGACCCTCACTGCGATTTTCTACATTTTTTGACTGATTTCAAAAAGTCATATATCCCTCAATATAACTCCGAATTAGGTGATTCAAAAGCCAAATTGAAGCTTGATAAGTCTAGTTTCTTATAAAAATAAGTACAAAATATAATAAAAATTTTAATATGGTTAAATATAGTTTGGTGTGACAACTATTTAAAAAAATATTAGTTCGGACAGCTGCTACTTCTAGAAATTTTAGAATTTTTACAGAACACGAAATCTAATGAAATTAGGTGAAAATAAAGTAGACTTAATGATGAACTACTAGAAAAACAATTAAAATAATATACTAACTAAAAGTGCCAATAAGGGGCATAGAACTACCCTAGGACCTTATTCTGTACTAATTAGGGTAGAATTTAGTTAAGTACTAAACTAAACAATCGATGGGTTTGGCTTGAACCACTTTCTATACTAACTACAAGACCCAAAACCATTAAAATCTCCAACTCGACATTACTTAAATACCTCAGAGAAATCCCAAAACCTAGTTGCTCTCGAGAGCACATTGAAACTTTGTATCGGACCTGGACTGCGCGTCGAAAGTCCGATGACCGCAAAACTATAGGGTTATGACCACCTTATTGGGGTTGACAACTAACACGGGAATCGAGCCCAAATAGTATCCAAAAAATGCACAACTTGAGCCTTGGGCAAAGTGTGTGAGAAACGTGAATATCTTTTGAAAATGCACTGAAACTTAAATGAATTGGGCCATTCGCTTACGGGCGAAATTGAAGACTTCGGATCGTCAGATTCTGACCAAACTTCACCCATGAATTAGGGAAATTTTGCTGCATGAGTCCGTATACTTGTGGCCCTGATCGAGTATGTATGACCATTGAACTAATACAGGTCCTTCACGGTCGATCCGCTAATCCGATCGGACCGAAATCGCAACCTGGCCTAGATCCATGGTCAGGAAACTTACTCCATGCCGTAGGTGAGTAATGGACCTCCAAATGAGTCCCATTTACCCGAAACGGACACGCTTTAGCTATAACCTAAGTATACCATAGCCCTGGGGCCATTGACATCAGTTCTAGGCCTATATAATGCCCTTAAACCACCCCATTTCTATTTCATACGATTTTATTCAAACCCTATAAGAGAGAGGAGAGAGAAGAGAGAAAGGAGGGGAAAAGAGTGAGGAGAGAAGGGAGAGTTTGGGAGATCGTTGCAGGAATCCTCTCACACGACTCTACGTGATAAATCGTTGTTTTCTTTCATTATCCAACCCTCTTTTGACTACGATTTTGGTAAGAAATCATAACCCTAATCTTATTTTAAGAATCTAAATAGAGGAGCCGACGAACTTATTTGGTGATTTAGGTAGCCCTTGTTCTATAGACGGAAGCATAGGATTCGAACTGACTTCGAAACGAGTTTTCCGACGAAAGGTACGGACTATAAATGTTTAGGTTATGATTTTAAATGCTTTCAATATTAGCTAATGATTTATGTCTGACTTGATTGTTGCCATATTGTTATAGATACGCCGATTCTTGTATAATATACATGTATGAACTATGTTGAACAAATATGCATTCCATATGTTTGTTGAAATGTTTAAATGAACTTGAACTTATGATTTGGTGCTTGTCATGATATCTAGTCTAAGATCCATGTTTGTTATATGCATTATAGCCTATGTTGTGTAGAAAATTTCTATAGTTCATGTCATAACTAATCTAGTCTATGTATTTGTTAATGTGTAGGCTAAGTGTTTGATAAAATGTCTAAATGAGAAATTGTTTGATGAATTATATATAATAAGGGTGTTGAGATAGGATTCTCAATTACCTTAACTATATGCATAATTTCCTTCATGTAATCTTAATTTCAACTACGTAATTTATAGATGAATTGAAATGTTCGGTAGCATGTTCAATATGTTGATAAAATGCTCAAATGAGTGTTGTACTTGGATTGTTTGTTAAATGCATATATGATTATCACATGTCTCCACATGCTACATTTGAGTATGATTGGGACTACTACGTAGTCCAGGTAATTGGTAACAATTCCTGTTTGAGTGGCCGAATTAGTCTCGCCACATTTGATGCGTTCTGTGAATCCGAGTCATAAGATGATTGTCGACAATGGTTAGGCCACGTGGAATGCTTATGCACTCCATGTCGATTAATTCAATGTACGCTAGTACTAGTCGAGCTTGTCTAATAAACCGATTGGCCTATTGTGTGTTTACCATGTATGGACGCTACTGCTTGAATCTAAGGTACCAATTACCAATGTAAAAGCCCGTTTTGACCATGGTACTACAATCTGCTAAGACTCATGAGTCGGGTATGGTGGTATGGGACACTATGGTCGAGCTGTCGGCCTACGCTGGGGTGACGAGCCTCCCCGTAGTGACTAGTGAGCAACCCAAACTCGTGAGCCGGGCATGGTGGTATGGAGCACCATGTTCGAGTTGTCGGCCTACACCAACGTAGCCTGGTTGCAGTCCTAGCGTGGGTTGGGGTGAACCGTCTGATCCGGACCCCCTTCGAAAATAGCGCTCCAGTTGGTAGGGCATTGGTGGAGTGACCTCGAGTATAATCAATTGAACTTGCCTATCTACTGCTTTCATTAGGGGCAATGCCCTACAACTTGCCTATCGTATGTGACTAACTAGGATTGACGACCCTAGATGGATCCCCGTTTGGGTTAATGATGAAAAGGGAGGTACCTTAGCTTCCTGAATCTGCTATACGATAAGCCTAATTAACTACTTGGCTAACACAACCATGCACCACATTGCATGTGCTTTGGCGAGGAAGTGCACGTTTAGGGAGTTTGTCATGTGCGACTGTGAGATGAAGTCACTGAGGGAGTGCAGGTGAGGGTATGCATCATTTTCGCATATCATCCCTGCATTAATAAGAGTAACTAGGATTATTTGATGTATTGCTTTATCATTACTGCTTGACTGAATTGATAACATGTTAACCTTTGCTTTATAGTTCCACTGAATTAGCTATTCATTCCCACCTAGGATGGTGTTTTAAAACACCAACCAGACTCTGTTGCAGATGCAGGTAATGACGGAGTCTATAAGTTAAAATGGACGTTATGGACGAGGAGGAGGAATTCTCCCATGTTCAACTACCAGGCGGGTCTTCATAGACCTTGTTCTGATTCGACGGGATTACAGGGTTACATGGATTAGTTGGACAGTTACACTTTGATATTTTGTAAATTTTGGAATCATACATGTATGTATTCAACCCTGTTACATTATCATACTCTGGAGGCAGATAACTGCTTACTTGTCACAATACATATATTTCAGTCTTCTACGTACTAAATTACATTATCTCTGGAGTATAATATGTTATTTTAGTATAATCCCACTCATGTTAAATGCACTAATATGGACAACATTTAAACATAATTATCTATGTTGCATAAGTGATGCATTGGAACTCAGGAGTTGAGTTTGCTAGAGCCTCGAAATTCAGGGTGTCACAGTTTAATTGGGAGGGTTTGGAAGCGGAAGTTGCTGGAAATTTTTTTTTGGGAGCTTCTCTTCTCTCTTGCAATGGAAAAAATGAAAATGAGGAAGAAATGGAGGGAAAGAGAGATAAGAGAGTGAGAGAGAGGGATAGGTTAGGCTAGGAATGATGACTTATAAAAGCTTGGAGAAGAAAAATAATCATTGCATGTAAGAGATAGGCTAGGGAGATGATTACTTTTGTAAGGTAATAATGAGATTTGTAAGAGGTGTAAGAGCTTTGGAAGAGAAGCATGATTATATGTAAGAGGATGACATCAACATCATGATTTCTCTAGGAAAATGAACTAACTGAAATGGCCCCACAACGTGTGGTCCACAACCATGATCATGCGCGGTCCACATCTCATGATCTAGATGTCGGATTAACGCACGAGAAGGGCATAGGAACCACGACGACAACGCGGTCGCAATAGCATAGGTCTCAGGTTGAGACAGCTCGGGATTACAAGATGTGACTCAGGGTCACGCACAAATGAAATTAAAAGGTTGCAGGTTGCCGGAATTCGACCAGGAGGACCGCGGGATCCTACGGAACCGAACGAACATTAGGACATGGGCCTGACAACTCTCCCCTCCTAATAAAAATCTCATCCAGGACAAGGCAAGGGAAGAGAAGGCTTGGCATCGTGAGCATATATATCAACACAATCAATGCAATACAAAGCATAATACAAGCACAATCAATATATAAACAAATGGGGATAACGCTCTTTAATATCAGCCTCGTGCTCCCAAGATGCCTCCTCAATAGAATGATGACCCTACTAAACCTTCACCAAAGGAATGACCTTGGTCCAGAGGACCTACTCCTTCAAATTAAGGATGCGAACTAGTTGCTCAATATAGGAAGCATCCTCATGGACCTCAAATGGCTACCAATCAATCTCGGGAATGTATCTGACCAACACTTCCCCAACATCGAAACATGAAAAACGTTGGAGATGTCAGACAACTCAAAAGGTAAGGCAAGCCTATAGGCCACAGCGCCAACGCGCCCAGTGATCTCGAAAGGTCTAATAAACCTCGGGGTAAGCTTGCCCTTTACTCCAAATCGATCCACATCTTTCATGGGCAAGACCTTGAGATTCACTCTATCCCCAACTGCAAACTCCAAGGGATGATGCCGATGATCAACAAAACTCTTCTATCAGCTCTGAGCTGTGCGAATCCTCGGCCTTCCACTGTGTCATGGTCAGTTGGAAGGGGGTGCAGCCTTACCTGCTAGAGAGGAGGGGGCAAAGCTAGGCTGAGTTTGACCAGCTCGAGGAATGAGTCCGCTATCGATGAGTCGGGCCCAATATTGGCAGGTGGATAGTAAGGTCTCTTCCACTAACCTTGTTGCGTGCTATGGGGCGGCAATCTGGTTTGGATTGTAATAGACCCCAGTGATTTTTCAGAGAGGAACCGTACTGATATGTGGACTTATTGAGTAGGAGTTGCATACTCATTCATTCACTATTCACTCGGGCTAGTGGTGCGCAACTAATTGTTGTGTACCTTCATAATGGCAAGGATTTCGGTTGGGGCGTGCGACTAACCTGAGATCAGGAGTCTACTACATTGAGCCTGACTATCCAAATCTAGGTGTGGGACTGGTTTGGATAAAAGTCCCTTGTAATGAACCCCATCGCCTGCGAAACTACGTACTATCATCCCGACTTCACTCCACCTTAATCATTTCATTCACATCACATATTACATTTTATCTGTAGTTCTTACCATGTTGGATTGCCATGTTTCTGCATTGATATGGCTGTTAGCATTCATGTCTTGCATCACATAGCCTTGGTACGACTGATGGTATTCATGAACTCATCAGGAATTGTATATTGCATTGCATCCTTGACATTTGATATTTGACTCTTTATGACTCCTCATTTGCATAGTTGATCTATATTGCGTACTCTGATATTGTATGATTCATGATCTGTCAGTATTTTCGATATTGTATGATTATGGCATTGTATTGAATACTTGACACTTACCTTGTGCACACACTTTCACCACCCTCTAAGCTTTCTATAAGCTTATGCACAATAGATGTATGCAGGTGATATTAAGTTGCAACACTATTGAGCTTGGAACGTGCAGTGGTCCTTCGGAGCTTTGATTTTCGATACATGTATTTCCCTTTCAGCATTGTATTCAACTATTTATATTAGTGGATATGTGATGATGATGTTGCCTTTGTGATTTGGGTAAACTTGTGGTTATGCTTCTTACGAGATAAATGTACATTAGAAAATCCTCCTTGTATGATCCCAGGATCGGAACCTGGTGTATGGGTGCTGGAAGCCGAGAATGGGGTACTACGGAGGCTGTTGGCACTGGATTCGCCGATCAGAAATTTTGTGAGCCCAATTTCCGAGTTTGGGGCGTGACAGAAGTTGGTATCAGAGCATAACTTGGGAATAACTAAGGATAATATCACATATCTGCTGATAGCTACCCTACACTCTATGATTGTTGAGAACTTAAATGGTTAGATCCCCGAGTTCGAATAACTTAGAGATTTTCTGATATAGCCCCCTACCGTTGAGATTGTGAGGCTGCATAGTATTCTAGTCTCGATCATTTCTGACCAGGATCTGAGGATCAGTGGGGTCATCAGAGTGCTGATGAGGCGACTTAGGAGAAAGAAGCTGAGATTCGTGGGCATTATCCCCATCTCTTAGGTGTTTTATTATGTTGGTATGGAGTGTTCTGATTATATCTATAGTGATAGGTTTTCCCTCCCTTGGTGAGCTCTATATTAGGAGGGTAAAGTTGTAAGACACGTATCCTAGCCCGTACCATTCTGTAGGCTTCCGCGGTCCTACCGGTTGAATTTCGGTGACCCGTGACGTGTAGATTGCTGTTGCACATGATCCCAAGTTATATCCCATATTCCATAGTCAGCTTGACCTAAGACTTGTACCATTGTGACCGCACCGTCATCACGGTTCCGACGCGCATCTCAAGCACTAAGGTGATACCCATGCCAGGAGATGTGGGCCTGCGTTCAGTTTGAAGAAATGCCCTGCATTTACAATTCCGAGAGAATCTCTACCCAATATATCCTATCAATCCCATCAATGGTCAAGTACATGTCAAGTACACATCACTTCACACCCCATCCCCAAGTAACCCCAAAAGTTAACAATCCCTTACACAACTCATCCCCTATCAAGTACACCTATTACTCACTTCACCCATCACACTGTCACCCATCCCTCTCTCCTTACAACCAACTCTCTCATTTCTCAAACCCATCTCCCAAGCAACTAAAAAATAAAAATAAAAATTCCAACGTCCAAGCTCCTCCAACCTCCATGAGAGAGCTAGTGTGGCCCACCTTCCTACCTCTCATCTCCACCATCCAAGCTTCATCTCGACTGTTGAATCTCATCCATTGGAGTTATAGAATGGGTTGATGGAAGGAGAAGTCCATGATCAAAGGTGGTTAATTTTATTTGTTGATTTTGATGATTTGAGGGCCCACATATGGTGGGACCCATCTTGATGTATGCATTGTATAGAGGGGCCCATAGTAGCGGGGTCCCTCCCCTTTACGTTTCTCTCTCTCTCTCTCTCTCTCTCTCTCTCTCTCTTTCACTCTCTCACCTCCTTGTTTACGACCCACCATGATGCATGAATTTTATCTATGTCATCCACCAAGCAGGTCCACCCTGCTGGCCGTCCAGCAGCGATACCTTGCTATCGTCCTTGAGCGAACGTTGGATGGAGGGGAAAGCATGAATATCAGCTTCATCCTAATGCAAGTGGGCCACTCTTGTGAGACCCACCTGATATATATATGTTATATCCACGCCATCATCCAGGGACGTGGACCTCACCTTGAATTATGTACATGATATATATTATATACACCTTTCATCCACTGCAGGCAGCAGTGCTGCTGACATCGTGAATGAAGAGAAAACACAAATAACAGCTTGGTCCTGTGGACCCCACCACGATTTATGTGCTTCATCTATACATGTGGGGTGGCCACGTGTAGACCCCACCTTGATGTGCTGCCTCCACCGTCCAGACCTTAAACGGTGGAGCATGTATTTCATGGTCCGGACAGTGGGGCCCTCTGCCTAATGTATGTGTTATATCCTCACTGTCCACATGGACGGTGGAATCAACTATGATGTACGTGTGGTGCATCTGCACCATCCAGCTATAAGGATGATGGGACCCACCTTGAGGTTATTTGTTGTATCCACACCGTCCAGCCCACGAAAGGTGGGAGATAATAAGCTGGTGTACCTCTCAACACCTATATAGCTACTCAATTGATGTCAACAAGTTGTGGGGCCTACCTTGATGGCACGTGTGGGCCCCACCATGATGTCTGTGTTTATCTCCACCATCCATCAAGCTAGACGGTGGAACACCACCATGATGTAGTGATTTATCCACTCTGTCCAGTCCATGGATGTGGACCACACCATGATGTATGGATTTCGTGGGCCACACATGATATATGTGTTTTATCCCTGCTATATAGCAGTCGTGGGACCCACACATGTGTGGACTCCACCATACTGTATGTATTTCATCAACACCATCCGTTTGCTGGACGGGTGGCGCCCACCTTAAATTTTATTTTATTTTATTTTTTTGTATTTTGTAGCCGCCGTCCAGTTCGCTGGGATGTGCAGCCCACTCGATGCATGTGTTGTTCGTCCATGTTGTTCATTTGATGAGGCTCGTCTAGGAGGTGTAAGCCCACCTACTGGCTGTGTAGGGCCCACCTACGGGGTGGCTCATTGTGATATATTTGAGGCCCATGGGTAGAGGCCCATTGTGATGTAATTACGGCCTAGGAATGAGGCCCATTGAGATGTATTTGAGGCCCACGGGATGTGGTCCATTATGATGTATGACAGGCCATATGATATGACCCAATGTAATGTAATTTTGGGGGTGTTACTGGAGGTGCGGCTTGTGCAACCGGTGCTTGGTGGGTTGCAAGCCTCTGCTACTATCGGTGCTGCTGTTGGAAACCACCGGAAAGAGCCCTCCTCTTCCGGTCTCTCCTCTGACCCCGATCACTCTGAGTGTCGGCCCACTCAGTCTCATAAATATGTGCCCTCCACACTACTACCTCAAAAGTAGGCAGTTCATGCTTAACAACATGGCCTCGGAGACTGTTACACAAGCCATTCTCAAAACGGGGGCCTTCCAATCCTCATCATTGATCAGGTACGGCGCGAACCTGGATAGCGCTATGAAACGAGCCGCGTACTGAGCCATAGTCATGTCTCCCTGCACCAAGGTCTCAAACTCCAACGCTCGCTGTCGTCGAATGTGGTCGGGGAAGTACTGTCGGTCGAATCGGTCAATGAAATCCTCCCATGTCCAGAAGAAGTTAGCTCCTGCGACACGGACAACGGAGGTCCACCAGTGATTATCCTCACCCTCAAGAACATACACCGCCAGTGTGACCCACTGTTGGGTTGTACGTCTCAATGTCTCAAACATCTTCTCCACACAAGAGCGCCATCTCTCTGCTGCGGTCAGATCAGGTTCACCCTGGAACCACATGGGATCAATCTGAAGGAAGTCTCGTAACAAGGCGCTTGTGCACTCCTGCTTTGCCTAGTGTGGAGTCTTGGCAGGACGCCTGCCCTGCCCTTGAAGGGCGGTGGTCAAAGCCTGGATCATTTGCGGTAACTAACTGACATCATCTGACCCGGTAAGGGCTGCGTCGGTCCCTAACGAAGGTGCTGGATCTGCAGGAGCCTCAGGTGCAGGAACAGGATACTCAGGCAGGGGAACGGGAACTGCAGGAGGTGGAATAAGAACCTTCTGCGGAAGAACAGGATCCTCAAGTGGTGGAGCAGGCTGCCTCAAGTGCCTCGGGTACCTTGCATGCCTCGTCTAGGCGGCATGGTCTACAGCAAAGAACAAAGGCGTCTATCAGCATTGGGAACTTTCGAAGGCTTAGATGTTAAAGATACACACTCGAGACCTACTCGTCCTAAGCTCATAGCAGACTTGTGATGTTGTCCTGAGTTATTCCCAAGTTATGCTCTGATACCAACTCCTGTCACATCCCAAACTCAGAAACCGGGCTCATAAAATTCCCGATCACCAAATCCGGTGCCGACAGCCTCTATAGTACCCCATTCTCGGCTCCCACACCTATATGCCAGGTTCCGATCCTGGGATCCTACAAGGAAGATTTTTAACATAAGATTGTTTCACAATAAGCACAACCATAACATAACCCATGAATAATAACCACAAGAACACCATCACAAAATTTACTATGATAAAAAAAACTTTTGAGTACAAGGCACATATAGAGAAATATAAGGGTGATAATAACAAAAAAAACTCCTAAAGTTCTACAGCATACTCTTGCTCCTGCTCAGCTACGACTGCGTCCTCGCGTCACGTACACGCATCTATCGTGCATAAACTTATAAAAAGCTTAGAGGGTGGTGAAAGTGTGTACAAAATATAAGTGTGCTCAGAATGCAATATCAAAGTAATGCAGAATATGCTGGTGAATCCATGAATGCTAACAGCTGTACCAAGGCTATGCGATGCAAGGCATGAATGTTATCGGCCATACCAAGGCCATGCGATGTCAGATGCAACTCAAGCATACCAATCCTCATCAGAATCCACATAATCATACAACTCATCTCTAAGATATGACTAGGGTCTAATACACTTACACCACATTGCCGCCCTACACTAGACGTGCAACCGTGCAAACAGAAGAGACCTCACTACCTGCCTGACTAGCAGTCAACCAATATCTACTCGGCACATCGGTAGGGGACCCATTTAAGAGTCGTTCAGACTCATCCTAGCATTGCCCCTACCCTTAGGAGGGTAAGGCCACACCCCCTTCCAACTGACCACGACATAGTGGGAGACACGGCCTCTTGGTATTTGGCCCTCATGCGCTCATACATCCACTCGGTCTAGGCATTGGAGCATCCTCCATGGTACCATAAGGGTTTGGGGACTTTCACCCTGGGACATCCGATGCGCCCCCATGCTTAAACAGTATTTTTGGTATCCTTCCATCCACGCTATATCTGCGGAGGCTACAACCCTGATGCCGCTAGGGTGTACAATAATCATAATCACACAATACAAGATGCATGAGTCGCACAGTCCACTCGTGCATCAATCCTATGTATGTCGTGCGCTCATGTGGGACAACTCTGCCTATCAGGGAGTCTCATGAATAACTTGCCCAATGTCATATACAATGACTAACCACATCTCATATCAAGCATACAGATGATGTGTATGGACATGTATTATGATGTTGTGCTTCCACATACTCGTAATCAGCATCAATAATCAGCGTCGATAATCGGCCTAAAAGCAAGGTGGGATCCATAGATGACCGCCGATCTAAACCATAATATAAAGATCGGCCCTTGGCCGTGGATATACCAAATCTGATAGCACGGATCCATCCATCTACGTTGATGATGGACTATGTAACATTAATAGGGCCTAATGATTTAGGTTAACCCACTAAGAGAATAATCAGAATGGGCCTAACAAGGCCTGATGGAAGGTCACAATATGGACATTTAACCATCATTGCCCATCAATGTGGACATTTAACCAACATTACTCCCTAGTAGTGGCCCACATAGAGCCTAACATATAGTGGGCCCATGGCCTCACACAAGGGCCTAATGTACATCACGAAGGGCCTCACTCATGGGCCACATATGTATCACTTTGAGCCTTACCAAATGGGCCTCATACACCACACCGGGCCTCATCATATGGACCTTATACATCACATCGGGCGTCATCATATGGACCTCATATGCTACACATCGGGCCTCATTATAATGGCCTCATATACATCAAATTGGGCCTCACATATGGGCCTTATACACATCAAATTGAGCCTCATATATGGGCCTCACATTTATCACTTTGGGCCTTACCAAATGGGCCTCAAATACATCTCATTGGGCCTGATTTCTAGGCCTCAAATACTACACAATGGGCCTTATACAACAGGTGGGCCTCATATATATCAAAGTGGACCTGATGGGGCAGCCCATGGTTTAACAAAACAAATGGAAGTGTGGCTGAAACACACTCATCATGGTGTGCCCCACATGCTGATGGGTAGCGTGGTGAATACATACATCACGGCGGGTTCCCACACCACCCTGGACAGATGGACGGTTGGAGAACCACATACATTCAAGTGAGGTCCATGTCCTCAAGCGGACGGACGGTTGGATATAACAATACATCATGGTGGTTCACGCCACTCGTCCAGATGGACTGGTTGATATAGATAACATACATCAAGGTGGGTCCCACGGTACATCCAAATGGATGGTACTGATGTAAAATACATGCATCAAAGGTGCATCCCACGACACTATACAGAAAAAAATGGACGATTGGGGTATACCCGCATACATCATGGTCAGCCTACGCAACTGGCTGATGTCACTGTAGTGGGCCCATTGTCCTAAAAACGGACGGACTGCATGGGTGCAAGACACATATATCAAAGGTGGGCCCCTCTTTGCACCGTCCAAAAGTGGACGGTGTGGATTATAGAACATATACATCAAGGTGGGTGTGGGTAGGTCCCACCATCCTGCCAAAAGTAGATGGATGGTGTGTATATAAACATGCATCAAGGTGGGGTCCACCGTCCTGGGCAGATGGACGGATGGTGGACATAATACATACATTATGATGCGGTCCACCATCCATCCATCCGGGTCCACCGTCCATGGCCATCCAGATGGATGGATGGTGAATACGTACATCAAGTGGGTCTCATCCTACGCGTACAACATGTGGGGTGGGCCCTACCCACTGCCAAATGGAGAATGATATGGATATAACACATACCTCTTGTGTAAGGTCCGTATCCTAGTCCATACCGTTTCATAGGCTTCCGCGGTCCTCCAGTCGAATTCCTGCAACCCGCGACCTGTAATCAGCATTTACGCGTGATCCTAAGTCGCATCCTATGATTCTAAGTCAGCTCGACTTGAAACTTGCACCATTGCGACTCCAACATGGCTGCGGTTCCAATATCGCGTCTCACGCGCCGATGTGATCCCAGGCCAGGAGTTGTGGACCCTCATTTATTTTGAAAAAAATGCCATGTGTTGTGAATTCTGAGAGAATCTCTACAACCCGTCACATCAATCAATCATGTACACATCCTATCACAAGTACAAGTCAAGTACAAGCAACCCATCCCTCTCCCATTCCCAAAGTCAACTCTCTCTCTCTCTCTCTCTCTCTCTCTCTCCACCCATCCCTTTCTTACACTCACCCATCACTCACTCTTACATCACCTCTCTCTCTTTCTCTCTCTCTCTCTCTCACCATTTTCTCAAGCAACCCATGAGAGCTAACATCCAAGCTATTCCAAGAGCCAAGTGTGGCCCACTTTCTATCCCCCACATCTTACCATCCAACCATCTAAATTTCATCATCCTCCATCAAGGAGCTTAGGAGATTAGCATTCCATGGAGCCAAAGAAGAAGGCCAATAGGTGGGTGATCCGTCATTGATTTCCATTTAAGGGCCCACTTATGATGGGACCCACTTTGATGTATGTGTTGTGATCAAGAGGGGCCCATAGTGGCCGGGTCCCTCCACTACACCGATCTCTCTCTTTCTCTTTATCTCTCTCTCTCTCTCTCTCTCTTATGATAGGTGTGGCCCACTTGATCCATTCTGTATAAGCCATGTATGCCCACCTGATGTATGCCTTTCATCCATGCCATCCAACCATCCAGATGCTTTGGACGGTAGGGCCCTGACCTGTGTTCTACCCTTGCTGCCCATATTGGACCCTAGGTAAAGGGTAAAAACAAATATCACCTTAATCTAAAGCTGAGGTGGGCCACACATGTGGACCCACCTTGATGATGTGCTAGACCCGCACCATCCAGACCCCTGGATGGTGGGATCCTCTATAATGCATGTGTTTTAAATCCATACCATCCGTCCAGAGGGTCTGGACGTTGGTTCCTTTTAAAAAAATAATAATTAAATAATGATAATATGATATTATATTATATATATGTTTAACAGATGTATATATGGTGGGCCCCACATGGGACCCACCTCTCTGAAATTGGATTGGCTAGTGTACCCTCACCAGCGATATAGTTGTTGTAGGTGGGGTAAATCCACACCATCCGTCCATCTAGTGGGACCTACCTCTGGTGTAGTCCAGACTGTCCATCTGGACTGTGGGCCTGGCCACCTCACCAACTATATAGCTGTGTATTAACGTTAGTAGGTCCGTGGGACCCCTGACCATGATGTATGTGTTCTATCTGCACCGTCCGTACAATAGCCCACCATAATGCAGTGTTCTATCTGCAACATCCGTGCAGTGACCCACCATGATGTAGTGTTGTATCTGCACCATCCATGCAGTGGCCCACCATGATGTAGTGTTGTATTTGCATCATCCGTGCAGTGGCCCACCAGATGATGTATGTGTTTTATTCATCCGTCCATCTGGACGGTGGCAGATGGGACCCACCTTGATATATGTATCATGTACCCCCATCGTACGTTCGTTCTAGATGGGTAGGACCCACCTCGATGCATGTAGTGTGGGCCGATCGTGGTGTATGTGTTTTATACACATCATTCGTCCATTTGTGCGGCCCGCCATGATGCATGTATTGTATATCTATGCGGCCCATTGATGCAGCCCACTTGATGTATATAAGGCCCATTGGCATGGCCCATTGATACGACCCACTTGATGTATATGGGGCCCATTGGTGGGGCCCATTAATGTAGCCCAGTTGATGTATATGATGCCCATTAGCATGATCCATTGATGCGACCCACTTGATGTATATGAGACCCAATGGCACGGCCCATTGATGTGGCCCACTTTGATGTATTTTATGGCCCATCCATGAGGCCCACTTTAATGTATTTGTGGCCCATCTATGAGGCCCACTTTAATATATTTGTGGCCCAACTGTGAGGCCCATTTTGATGCAAAGAGGCCCATGAGTGAGGCCAGACATGATGTATATGTGGCCCTTGAGTAAGGCCCATCGTGGTGTACATTAGACCCTTTATGTGAGGCCCATTATGTTGTGTACGAGGCCCCTCCATGGCCGTGGGCCCACCATGTGCTTGGCTTTATGTGGGCCACCCCTTGGGAGCAATGTTGGTTAAAGGACCACATTGATGGGCAATGATGGTCGAATGTCCACATTGTGACCTTCCCTTAGGCTTTGTTAGGCCTATTCTCATCATTCTCTAAGTGGATTGACCCTAATCATTGGGCTCCATTGATGTTTGCATGACCCACCTATTCATATTAGGTTAACCCATAACATTGAGCCCCCATTGGTTGCTCGTAGGATTATTTCTTTTTAATCTTGGAGTCCATCTAGGACTTATTTGAGCCCCCTAGGGCATCTAGCGGGCCATATGATAGTATGGAGAAGGAACCCATTCCGGATCCTTAGGTTTATAGGTAGGCCACCTAGGCCCAACCTTGATATGAGGATAGTTCATCCTCACCGTAGACGGAGGGATCCGTGCTATTAGATTTGGTATATCCATAGTTGAGGACTGACCTTCCATGTTATGGATCTGTTGTCCATCTATGGACCCTGCCTTGTATATAGGCCGATTATCGATGCCGACTATGAGTACGTGCTAGTATAACATCATGATTCAAGCCATTGAGATGGTATGAGGCCCATTGTGATTATATTAGGCTCATTCTCATTTCCCCCTTAGTGGGCTAATACAAATTGATGGGCCCCCACTATTATTAGTATGATCCATCTTGCCTTATTGGGCTATCCTAATTTTTTGGGTCTCCATTGATAATAATAGAAGTACCCAAACCTAGAGGCCCATTCTCAGGCCCATAAGTAGGCCATCTAGACCCATCCTTGTTATGAGGAGGATGTAGCATCACCTCTAGCCATAGGTAGGACCTATGGTATTAAATTTGGTATATTCACTTTCGAGGACCGATCCTCATATTATAGATTAGATCTGTTGTCCTTCTATGGACCCCACCATATATATAGGCCGATCATCGATTACGACTATATTGGTATACGCACTGAGTATGTGTTAGCATAACATTGTGATTATATGAGGCCCGTCATGACCATGTGAGGCCCATTGTGATTGTATGAAGCCCATCGTGACCATGTAAGGCCCATTGTGATGGTATGAGGCTTATTGTGTATGTATGAGGCCCATTATGATGTGTGAGGACCATTGTGTTATGATGGTATGAGGCATATTGTGAATGTAGGAGTCCCATTGCGATGTGTAAGGCCCATTGTGATTGTATGAGCCCATTATGACTAGATGAGGCCCATTGCGATGTAAGAGGCCCATTGTGATTGTGTGAGATCAATCATTATTATGTTCAATAATCATGCATAGCATCATGTTACATGCCCATACTCATCATCTGCATATTTGATATGAGATGCGGTTGCGTAGGTTGTTTACGGGACTCCCTGATAGGTGAAGTTGCCCCATATGAGCGCGCAGTACGCGCAAGTTTGATGCATGACTAGATGGTATGACTCATACATCTCGCATTTTATGATATGAGCACCATACGCCCTAGTGACATCAGGGTCGTAGCCTCTATAGGCATATCGTGGATGGCCAGATGGGACACCAGAAATCTTTTCTACATGGGGTGCCATAGATATCCCTGGGTGAAAGTCCCTAAACCTTCTAGGTACCAAAGGGTGCCCCAACGTCTAAACTAAGTGGATATATATGAGCGCATGAGGGTCACATACCAGTAGGCTGCGTTTCCCACTGTATCGTGGTCGGTTGAGAGGGAGTGTGGCTTACTCGCCTATGGGAGTAGGCAATGTTAAGCTGAGTCTGACCAGCTCATAAATGGGTTCGCTATTGACTAACCGGGTCTGATATTGTCAGGTGGATAATGAGGTCTCTTCCACTTACCCAGTTGTGTGCTTAATAGGGCAGCAGGTGGCGTAGAGTGTACTAGACCCTGGTGATGATCCCAGAGATGTACAGTACTGATATGTGGACTTATTGAGGAGGAGTTGCATACTCTGCATTTTACTCATTCAATCATTCATTCACTATCCACTTGGACTGGTGGTGCGTAACTAATTTAATATGTGTACCTTCGAAATGGCCAGGATTTCGGTTAGGCATGCGACTAACCTGAGATCAGGAGTTTACCACATTGAATCTAGCTATCCAAATTTAGTTATAGGACTGGTTTGGATAGAAGTCCCTTGTGATGGACCCCATGGCTTGTGATATTACATATTATCATCCCGACTTCATGCTCCAGCTTGGTCATTTCATTCGCACTACATATTGCATTGCATTCTTAGCACATAGCATTTAGTTTACTATGCTCATGTATTGCATATTCTGAATGAGGTTGATGGTATTATGGACTCGCCAGGATCTTCATATTGCATTACATCCGAGGCATATGGCATTTGGGTCACTATGTTTCTGCATTTATATGGCCTAGATGAGACTGGTAGTATTCGTGGACTCGTCAGGATTTGCATATTGCATTGTATCCTCAATATATTATATTTGGCTTGCTATGTCTCCATATTGCATAGCTGATTTACATTACTTCCTCAGTATATGATATTGGTTTATTATATTTTTGCATCGAATAGCCTGGATAAGGCTGATAGTACTTATGGACTTACCGGAATGTTTCCGCATTACTCTGATATTGAATGACTTATAGCCTTGCCAGTATTCTGCTTACGCTGATATTTGTGTGCTTAGAACTTATCTTGTGCACACAAGTATACCACCCTCTAAGCTTTCTATAAGCTTATGCATGATAGATGTGTGTAAGTGACGATAGGACACGAACGAGCTGAGGCAGGAGCATGCGGCAGAGCTCTGGAGCTTTTGACATTTACCTTGTATTTCCCTTTTAACACTGTATTCAACTGTTTATATTAGTGGATATGTGATGATAATGTTGCCTTTGTGATTTGGGTAAACTTGTGGTTATGCTTCTTATGAGATAAATGTACGTTGAAAAATCCTCCTTGTAGGATCCCGGGATCGGAATCCAGCGTATAGGCATTGGGAGCTAAGAATGGGGTACTACGGAGGCTGTCGGCACTGGCTTCGGTGATCGAGAATTCTGTGAGCCTGGTTTTTGAGTTTGGGGCGTGACATCACGTCAGCCCACAAAACTTGCTGTCATCAGTCCAGTAGCTACTTGCTGTTGGCCGTCTGGCTGATGGACGATCCATATGCAAAACATGCATGGGGTGGGTCCACACGTGTGGGACCCACCGGCTAGGGTCAGCTAGTATTTTTGTTTTCCTCCTCATCTGGGACAGCCCAGTGGACCTGCTGCTGGACTTTCTAGCAAGGTAGGCCCAACACATTGTCGGCATGGATATATTATATCATCGTGGGCCACACACACACACACACATCAAGTGGCCACACACCTCATCATCATCATCACCATACAAAAGGAGAAGAGAGAGAGAGAGAGAGAGAGAGAGAGAGAGCAAGAAGGAGAAACAACGGAGATGGGAGGAGCTCCACCATTATGAGCTCCTCCACATACATGCATACATCAAGATGGGTCCCAAACATGCATGAGCCCATCATAATTAAAAATAAAAATAAAAATATATGATGTGGGGATGTCATCCCCACCATGCAAATGAGGGGTCTAGATGACCCTTAAAAGGCATGGATTAGAATATAAATCATCATGGTGGGGTCCATGGAGAATGAACGCACCATGGGTCATGTATGCAAGAAGATGGGCTAAAGGCCACATCAAGGGGGTCAAATAGGATCTCCACAATTGATTGGTGGGTCCTACATGATCCTATATAATGAAAACTAAAGATTAATGGATGAAATGAAAGATCTAATCCTAATTAGGCACCCACCTTCAATTCTTGGACTTTTACCACCACCAACAGCTTCCAATGCTTCAAGGGAGCAAGGATCGATGGCTAAGATGAAGCTTTGACGGTTAGATTGGGAGGGTTTGGAAGAGGAAGTTGCTGGAATTTTTTTATTTTTATTTTTTGGGAGCTTCTCTTCTCTCTTGCAATGGAAAAAATGAAAATGAGGAAGAAAGGGAGGGAATGAGAGATAAGAGAGCGAGAGAGAGAGGGATAGGTTAGGCTAGGAATGATGACTTGTAAGAGCTTAGTGAAGAAAAATGATCATGGCATGTAAGAGATAGGCTAGGGAGATGATTACTTTTGTAAGGTAATAATGAGATTTGTAAGAGGTGTAAGAGCTTGGGAAGAGAAAAGCATGATTACATGTGAGAGGATGACATCAACATCATGATTGCTATAGGAAAACGCACTAACTAGAATGGCTCCAAAATGTGCGGTCCACAGCCATGATCATGCACGGTCCACATCTCATGATCTAGACGTCGGATTGGTGCATGAGACGCGGCATCGACGTGGTCGCAATGGCATAGGTCTCGGGTCAAGACGGCTAGGGATTACAAGATGTGACTTAAGGTTGCACGCAAGTGAAATCAAAAGGTCACGGGTTGCCAGAATTCGACCGAGAGGACTGCGGGATCCTACGGAACAGAACGGACACTAGGACATGGGCCTGACAGAAATAATCCTATATTTCTAGAAAAATCTTATTAAAAACCAGACAAAGGAAATACTGCTTCCTTTCTAATGGTTTCTTAGAAATAAGGTTTATTGAGAAACACTATTTTCTTTACTATGCTTTCTATGTCTTCAGCTTAAATTCAGTTATTTGTAAGTTGTGTATGTGTTGGGCAAGCTAAGGCCAAATGTGACTCAAATCAAACCAGATGTCATGTGGCCCCATGCGCCTAACAAGTAAAAAATTAAGACCGAATCTGTAATGATCCATTGTCTATCCGGTAGCCAATTGCGCAAAATTAAGCAATTGGTGAATGGGAAGGTTGGTCCTTCTAATGAGTTCTTTTTTCCTTTCGAGCAAAGACTTCTAATTAAGCATGTGATAGTTTACACCATTCAAGATTGAGATAATATAGCTTAAAAGAAATAAACTAGGCCAATGCCAATGAAATTAATAATGTAAATTTTCTTACACTTGGTTGAAAAGAAAAATAAAAAGAAAATTAAAAAAATGATAACTAACGACAATCCGTTTGTTACCAAGTACAATAATAGGCTTCGTAGGAAAGAAGGTCGTTAAGCATAAAAGTTAGATTGCATGCTTAACTGTTTATGGACAAATAGTCATTGGGAATGATAGTGAATTCATTACCTAGTTAGGTTTCGTTATGTGAGACAATCTGGTTCATAGGAGGGAGTGTTCGCTTGTACCCCAAGTGCAGGTTTGCGAAGCAATAATAATCTCAATGAGACTTAGGTCAAACCCACAGGGACTGAATGTGTTGTGATTTTCTGAACTACTTAAGAATTAGAACTAAAGACTAAACTAAATCTCAAATTTAAGGAGAATGTTTGTGATGGAGTAAACTATCAATATAATGGAAAACTATAGCACCAAGGGTCCACTTGTAGTCATCTTAATGCCATTTTACTTGATTCAATCAATACTTCAATTAGAATTGAAGTCCTAATCTAACCAGTTGGATGATAGAGCTGTTAAAACATCATAAACATATCAAAGCATATTCTGAACATTCATAGGATTGGTTCTCATATAACCATCTTATTAAATTAATTATAGAGAGTTCAAAGCATCTACTATGTCCTTAGTCAATGGTAGATTAAAGAATTCTACAGCATCCACCGTGCTCAGAGTCAATGATAGATCAAAATAAATTAAAAAATATCTCTTTATTAAAACCATAAACTATGAAATATCCCATATGAAAGTCATAAACTTGAATCAAAGTAAGAAAAATATTAAAATAAACTACAAGTTTCACCTCTTAGCTTTATCTAAGAGATTAGTTAACCATAGACATGGTTGAACTAAAACTCTTAAAGAAAAACATGAAAAACAAACTAGAACAAGAAGATTGGAGGAGAATGAGAACTCCTTAAAGCACCGTAACTTCTTACTCTACTCTTCCTACCCTAATTTGTGCTTAGAAAGACTCATAAGATCCCTTTATATAGGTTTTGATCAGACCAACTTTGAAACCTCCTCAAATTTAAGCAGTTTACGTAGCAGAGCTTCGATGGGATCGAAGTTCAATCACCGAGTTCAATTCAAATTTGGAAACTATCAGCAACTACCTGCGTAAGTCCATTGATGAGATCGTCTGACCTTCAATGGCATTGAACTAGCTTCGATGTCATCGAACATGTTCTCGATGGTTTCAAAAAATATCTAAAACTGTCTTGCGAGTAAATCGATTTTTCTTCAATTTATCCATTGTCGCTGAACTGGCTTCAATTGCATCAAATTGGTCGTCGATGGGATCGAGAATTGCACCGATATGTCCAACAACAAAACTTAATTTTTCTTATTATTCTGATGAGATCGAGCTTCCTTCAATGGCATCAAACACTTACTTCTAAGGCATTGAAGTTATGTTCAATGACATCGAAATGTCAAGTTCAGCTGTTCAAGATTTTTTCACTTTGTAATTTCAAATTTCTTCATTCTTCACTTGGTTTTCTTGGATCTTGGACTCTTGAAATCTTCAGTATTGACCTCCAAAGATCCACTCCTCACTTAGGTAATCTTTGATCATCAAATCCATGCTTTTCTCATCCTTTTCACTTTAAGCTCTCAAAATCATCTCGCATGAGAAAATATGTATAAATAAATCAATTAAGCACTATCATGTTCATAAAACAAAGGTATACTAAGGGGAAAATATGCAATATTTCACACTTAATAGGGAGGTGGGCATTTTTTCGTTACATAGCTATCTTCATAGCTAGGCAATCGTTAAAAGCGACAACCCATTCATTGTGTAGGTCTAGGTTCCTTGCTAAGACGGCTAATGATGGATGAATGTTCAACAGTCTGTTTGTCGCACAATGGTTTCATGTTGAAATGACCATTGGAAATTATAGTTTGTTCATTTTCACGCAGGATTGGGCTTCATGGGCGAGTTGTTTGTGGTTAAATGATTACCCATTCGTCAATCTACCATGCACTTCATGGCAGGAAGAATAGTGAGATGACAACATATTTGTTTCTTCGAGTCCTCACTTCATGGAGAGAATGACTATCCATTCGTTTCTTGAAACCTCACTCTATAGGGAAGGTTGTCGTAGAACGACCACCTATTCGTTGCTCAACTAGGTTTCGTGACGAGGCAACCATTGTTAAACAACAACCTTTTCATCATTTTGGTCATACTTCATGGTGAGATGGTTGAGTGGGATCTCTAAGAAAGTGGTAAGGTAACCCTACTGGTCATCCATTCGAGACCTATAGATCTTCTTAGGCCCAACAATGTGATCATGGATATAGGGTGCCTAACTAACATATCTAATGTAATTGATATGGAATAGTTTGTGGCATGTGCTGGTTGACAGTGGAGGAATTAGATTGAATAATAATAATAATAATAATAATAATAATAAGTGTCCATGGAGAAAGTGGATAAAAGGAAATAAAAATGATAGCTAACGAAAATCCATTTGTTAAGCTAAAAAGCGTAGTGTTATGTTGTATTGGAGTGGCATGGGTCCCGAGCTCTTCATTCACTGTTGAATTTATAGGCTTTCATGGGTGGTGGCTTGCGTACAATCTCTATAAATTTGGGAATCAATCAGTTTGTCAATTAGCAAATGAGGCCGATTACGCTTCTATCTAGAGATGATTCTTCATGCTCTCCATGCTTCTAGAAAGTCATCAACTACATGTAGCTAAATATATTTTGCCATATGTTATGAAGGATCATTGCCTTAGCTAATCGTATAGTCGCGCAAAGTCTCTTAAGCCTTCGCATAAGCGAATATGTGGTTGTGATTACTATTTTACATATTGTCAAGTGCATAAGAATATATTTTCTCTAACAAGTTATGTGGTTGTGATTACTATTTTAAGCCATAAAAAATATCTTTTCTTGCTAGTTACGTATTTGTGTACACTCTACTAGTCCATTAGTTTAACTATAGTCATTCACATCTTGTTGTGTGTAGAAGAGAATATTGCATTTATTGCTTTACTGGAGAATTTTCCTTTATATGCTCCTTTGGTGATCCTCCTTCGGTCCTGACAGTCGTTGTCTATCGTCAGCCTTTACAACTAATTTTATTATTTTTGTAGTCGTTTAACTATTTTAATGGCTATTTTCAATGTTTTAATGGTCGTAATAATTTCTTCTTCGTCTTAATTGAGATAGTGTTACCACGTGATGTTTTATAAGTTGTCTAATGCTTTTTTTATTTTTAAGGAAAGAAGTTTTATTAATTATAAGAGAAGAACTATATAGGGAGAGGAGATAAATCCAAAGGTCCTAACAACTTAAAAACCACCTATCATATCTCTACAACCTAAATACATCATCCTTCACATTTTCCATCCCTACCTGGTCTAAAAAACAACGCTTCACGGGCCTCACTAGGCAGTTATGACACCTCCTTGAAAATCCTACATTCCCACGACCCACTGCCTTGCCTAGCTAAGGCATCAACAACACTATTAACCTCCCTAAGACTATAGCTAATAATAACTTCGGCCCTGTTCCTAAGATGACACTACGTGAAAAATGGAAAAAAGGACGGATTTTGAGATAGTTGTGGACCGTCTCTAAAATTCTTTGGTTTAAAGACCGCCGTAAACCGTCTTTAAAATTTTAGACGGCTCTTGACCATCCCTAATATTGTCTTAAAATGTTGAACGTTCACAAATCATTTAAGACGGTCTTCGACCGTCTATATGCGGTCATATAAGACGATCAAAGACTGTCCGCATTAGAGACGGTCTTTGACCGTCTTATATGTGGTCATCTGAGACGGTCATTGGCCGTCTACATTAGAGACGGTCATTGGCCATCTTTTATTAGTAATTTGAGACTGTCAAAGACCGTCCCTATTAGAGATGGTCCTTAGTCGTCTTACAGCCCTATCAAAGACCGTCTCTATTAGAGACTGTCATAAACCGTCTCTATTAGAGACTATCATAGACCGTCTCTAATGCTCAGGTTAAAAATTAAGAAGCTCAAAAAAATTATGAATTTCTAAAAAAAAAAAAAAATAGTTAAGAAGCTTAGAAAAATAATTAAAAATGTTTAAGAAAAATTTAAATTTTGAAAAAAAATTTTAAAAAAAATTGTTGATAATTTTGAAAAAAAAAAGATTTCAATAAAAAAAATGATATTTTGAAAAAAGAAAATTTTAAAAATTAAACAAAATTGTGAAAAAATTGACAAATTGTAAAAAAATATATATATTTAAAAAAGAAAATTAGATTTTGTATTTTGACAAGAAAAATTGAAAAGTTATATAACAAAAGTGAGATTAAAAAAATGATATTTTGAAAAAGAAAATTAAAAAAATTAAAAAAAAAATTGTGAAAAAATTGAAAAATTGTAAAAAAAAATATATTTTTTAAAAAAGAAAACTAGATTTTGTATTTTGACAAGAAAAATTGAAAAGTTAGATAACAAAAGTGAGATTTCGATAAAAAAAAAAATTATATTTTGAAAAGAAAATTTTAAAAATTAAACAATATTGTGAGAAAATTGACAAATTGTAAAAAAATATATTTAAAAAAATAAAAAACTAGATTTTGTATTTTGACAAGAAATATTGAAAAGTTAGATAACAAAAGTGAGATTTTGATGATGTGTTGTATATCCTTGCCGCCCATACGTTTCTCCAACCCATTTTTGGGCCAGATATAAAAAATTGTGTATATTTAAAACTTAAGTGGACCACACTACTGGAGAGAATGATAATATAGTACCTCGCCATTAAAAATTATAAAAAGCCCATCGTAAGGTTTTAGTAATGTTTATTTGCAATCCAACTTATTGATAATGTAAAGAAGATCTAGATGAAGGTAAACTACAAAGATCAAATTGATCCAAAACTTTTGTGGCCTTCAAAAGGTTTTTAAGGGTTATTCATCATATTGTTTTGATTGGTATGGCCCACCTAAGATTATTTAGTTCTTATGATTTGAAATCACATCCTAAAATATGATGAAAAATATATGGACGGTGTCGATATACATTAAATATATCAAGTTGGGCCCTACACGGTTAGAGTAACACCCATGAAGGAGTTACCTAAAATAGTGAAATGGTACTATAAGGTCACTTCATGGGAACATCCCATGAGGTTAATCTGTGTGCGCCCCACCATGATGTGTGTAGAACATTAACACCATGCATTTGATGTGTCCCCTTTAAGTCCAAAAATCAATCATATACGAAACTTAGGTGGGCCATAACATCTAAAACTATGTGAAGACATCCCTAAAACATATAAAAGCATTTAGTGGGGCCCACATGAGTTTTGGATGTGTATGAAACTTGGTCTGACTCCTCATCCAAGTGGATGGGTTGGATCTATGAACCACATCTAGGTGGGCCCAATAAATGATTATGAATGTTTTAATGGGAGGGTAACCCTCTCAACTATAGTATGTGGTGTGGCCCACCCAAGTTATGGATTGACTTTATTTTTAAGCTTGTGGCCCACCATGGAATGGTGCATCTGATTGACGGGGTAGATCTAAAGTTCAAGTGGACCCACCATAGAAAAGAGTGGGATAGTGATACCCACTATTGAAACCTTCTTAGGGCCCGCCGCGATGTTTATTTGAGATCCAATCTGTTTATAAGTTAATACAGACATGGATGCGATTGAAACTTGGTCCGATATCCCTCATCTAAGTGGGACACACATAATAAGTGGGTTAGATATGTGAATCACATTTAGGCAGGCCCAATATATGATTATGAATGTTTTAAGGAAACCCTTCTCTACTACATTTAGGTGAGTTACTCGTTACTTTACTAGAGTAAACTCTGTGGGGTCCACTGTTATTTATTTATTTTATCCACTCCATTCATCCATGTTAACAGATAATTTGAGGTCTAAAGAACAAAAAGGAAGCATATCCAAAGCTCAAGTGGACCACACCACAGGAAATATTGTGATTGAATCTCTACCATTTAAAATTTCTTAGAGGCCATAGAAGTTTTAGATCAAGCTGATGTTTGTGTTTTCTATTCATTCATATAATTTTGATATTATGAACAACCTTTAACCATTTTTGGACAATCTGATCAGTCTAGATTGAAAAGTAAATAACTTCAGATGTTTAAATTAAAATTCACTCAAATTGTTGATCAATCTTGTTTGCCCAATATCTCTCTCATATGTAGCATGATCGGGGCAAGTAACTAGTCAAGTTGAGGGTAATAATCAGTAAAATAGAGTGAATGGACCAGACATGTAAAATGGGCCAAATATTCTGGTCAAAATTGTGATCCAACTTATTGACCTCGTGAGAACCTGTTATTTATTTATTTTATCCACTCCGTTAATCTATGTTAACGGATAAATTTAGGGCGTGATCCCAAAAATGAAGAAAATTAAAATCTTAAGTGGGTCACAGCACAGGAAACAGTTTGATTGAACATCTACCATTGAAAATTTTTTGGAGGCCAAAGAAGTTTTGGATCAAGCTGATGCTTGTGCTTTCTCTTCATCCATGTCTTTGTGATCATATTAACAGGTTGGATGACAAATAAAAATTACTTTAGACCCTAGGAAGGTTTCAACCGCGGAAATCAATACTCCACACTGTTTCCTATGTAATGGTCTACTTGAGCTTTGGATCTACTTCAATTTTGGGATCAACCCCTAAAATTAGCATTAAAAATGGATGGACGGTGTGGATAAACCACATAAATTCACGGTGGGCCCAACTGAGTTTACTTAGTACGATAAAAGCATACTGAGTAACTCAGTAGGCAATCTGCTCTCTCTCTCTCATCGGTAGCTAATCCCCGTCCCCCTCTCCTCTCTCTCTCGCCCTCCTCTTCTCCCTCTCTCTCTCTCTCAACCTATCAGTAGCTAATCCGCGTCCCCTCTCAACCTGTCAGTAGCTAATCTGCATCCCCCTCTCCTCTCTCTCTCGCCCTCTTCTTTCTACTCCAAACCCTAACCCATCATCCACCGACGATGTCCATAGTCTTCTCCATCTATGGTAGCAGCGGATCTCGTCCCAATGCATGGCCGCCTAACCTCCATCAATAACAGCTATCATCACAAGAGGCTGCTCGTCCCTCATTGTCAATAACAGCTACCATCAAATCGAAGGTACTCTCTCTCGATCTCTCTTCCTTCATCTGTCTATCTCACTTCCCCTTTCGATTTGGGGATTTCAGGGCTTACAGATTTGGAGATTTTAGGGCTGACAGATTTGGGGATTTTAGGGCTTACAGATTTTAGAGATTCGGGGATTTTAGGGCTTACAGAATTTAGGGATTTTAGGGCTTACATATTTGGGGATTTTAGGGCTTACAGATTTAGGGATTTTAAGGCTTACAGATTTGACCATACCATTCTCTTACATCATTGTAGATAAATGCTTCTTTTTTTTTTTTATTACTTTCATGTAGATAAATTATTGTCAGGATTTATTTCCTTACTTTTACTGCTTCACTTTTAATCTTTAGTGATTTTTATTAAACACCTGTTGAAACTTTGAATGGCATTTTTCAGGCACACGTCTACTGTCATTCTAGGCACACATCCCTGCATGTATCACTCTCACTAGGGCCCACATGATTACTAATCCCATTATCAGAACCGTCAAAATCTTCCATATGGAAAAATCCTAACCTTTCATTAGGTTGCAAAAAATAGGTGAAGAAACAAAATACAACAAAAACATTAAAAAAAAGAAAAGAAAAGAAAAAGAAAAGAAAAAGAAAAGAGAAAAATACGAAGATGTTCTTTAGCTAGGATATTCCAGAATTTTTTATGAACGGCTCTTGATGGTGAGGTCCATCATATCCGACAATTTGGATTGCCCATGGGCCTATATGATACTCAAGCGAGATATCAGATCTCTCCATAAGGTGGGACAATATGACCAGATCTTCTCCCTTAAATCAGGCCATTGTGCCCAAAAATGAGCTATTGGGTACAAAATAAATATCTAGCTAACTAAAAAAATTTAGTTATCCATTTATTTTGTTCATTTTGGCCCACCTGAAGAGTGAAATGTCCTGAATTTTTAGTGATTACATCTAATCAGTGTGCCCCCACCTAATGGAAAGTTCAGATCTCTTGCACACATGAAATTGGCACTTGTGCTTGCATGTGGATGGCCAGGATCTAAACTAAGATAATAATATTTATTTTCACAACTAAGATAATAATATTTTCTTAATGATTACTACATTTATGATCCAAAGATGGAAATATTTGACTGAGAGAAAAATTGGCGATTTTACCCAATTATTTTGCACCCTAACTAAGGTATTGGGATGAACTCTTAACCTAAACCTATTCTCAAATCCCAACCAGAAACGATTTGAGACGACGTTCAATGATGCTTTGTTAAATATGAAATTTATGACTTTAGTAACTTGGTTAATTGAAAAGAACTACGTAGTGGCTTGATCCCAATCTGACTTTTTGGGTACGTAGGCAGCTGTTCGTAATGTACTAGAATATCGGTACAGCCACAAATCTCTTTTCTCCTTTGAATTGTAACAGACTGTATCAGTTGCATTTTTCTCTGTCATACAGGTTGTGGCTATTAAAGATATAATATTACCTCCTTATAGGGAAACATTTAATGATGTATACAGGTAAATTCATTTTTTTTCTTATTCCTTATATTGTTTCCCAGTTATATTTGTATTGGTTTCAGAGTACAGGTAGCGATAGAAATTGTTGGTCGATTGTGGCTTGTTGACAAAGGGATGAGTAAGCAACAATACAAATATGGGAGGCCTTCCCCAGGTATCCAGATGGTTTTAGATATATTTATGTTATTTTTAAATGTATTAGATCGAAATTGATGGAGCAGACCCGGATGTGCGTCGAAGCTATCCGGATGTTGAGCAAGGGTCCTTGGAAGGTGGGAACCACTATTACAACCATGATAAAGCTGTCTATTTCCTATGGACAATATTGGAGGGGCCTAGCCATTTGGACAGGCCGTGTTTATGTATTTGCTCGAAATTAATAGAGCAGACCCGGATGTGCGTCGGAGCTATCCGGATGAGCGGGGTCCTTGGAAGGTGGGAACCGCTGTTATGACCATGATGAAGCAGTCCATTTCCTATGGAGAGCATTGGAAGGGCCTGGCCATTTGGACAGGCCGTGTTTATATCTGTATTTACAGGGACCACACCCTAAACCTATAACCTAAACCTATTCTCAATTACCTAAACTTATAACCTATATAACCTAAACCTATTCACAAATCCTAAAACCTATACTTATAACCTAAACCTAAACCTTAACCTATAACCTAAACCTATACTTATGTCACACCCCAGACTCGGTAACTGGATTCACAAGGAACTCAATGGCCAGTTCTGGTTACAACAGCTTCCATAGTACCCCATTCTCGGCTCCTAAGATAGGTTCCGATCCTGGGATCCTACAAGGAGGATTTCCATAATAGTATAATCATTCCAATACGAGCATATCCAAGATTACAGCAAGTATATCTGAGAATAATAAGGGGCATAAATCATAAAATCCACTAAGAATTTAAACTTTTATAAGCTTACATCAAGTTCAAAAGGACATACATAAGGTAATAAGAAAAGATAGAGAAATCAGCAACACTGGAGTCCTCAATGCCCAACTCTACTCCACGATTTGCTGCTACGATGCCTACCTAGAGTCTCCTGCACACATCAATCATGCATAAGCTTATAGAAGCTTAGAGGGTGGTGAAAGTGTGTGACCATAGGTGCACAGAAGAATAGCAAGAGGTACAAGGAGAGAAACATGCTCAATGAGAATATCACTAGCCTTACCAAGGCTTGTCATGAATACCGTGTAATGAGTACTAGGAGCCATACCAAGGCAATGCATGAAGGGGCTTACACAACCAATGCTAATGTAATGCAAGTAATGCCAGTGCTCATATCCAAACCATATGTCAAGTACATTTCCATTTATAAGGAAATCACTGGGGTCCATTACACTGTTGAATGACTGCCGCTCTACAGACCCCGCATAGTCAAACGATCGTAAGAGACCTCACTACCCGCCTGTAGACAACTAATCACCAACAAGGCCTGAAGGTAGTGGACTTATTTACAAGCTGGTCAGACTTAGCTTAACAATGTCTCCTCGCACCAGGCAGGTAAGGCCACACCCCTATTCAACTAACTACATGATAGTGGGAGTCGCGGCCTAAAGGTATAAGGTCCTCGTGCGCTCATAGTTTCCACTCAGTCACGGCGTTGGAGCAGATCCTTGGTACCATAGAAGTTTTGAGAATTTCACCCATGGGCATCCTACGTACCCTGTATGCTCAAGTAACATTTCCGGTGTCCACACATATGACCATGTGGAGGCAAGGCCCTGGTGAAGCAAGGCGGCATCATCATGAAATACGATGTCAATGCATGAGTTATACATACAGATCATGCACAACCTTCAGGCACTCAATGTGCACGAGGGGAGGAACTTCATCCCTCAATGACTACCATATAATGCAATCAATTCACACAGATGGTGCATATGGGTCACAATGATGTAAGTGTGCTACCTGTAAAATATATTCCTCCATAGATAGGTACTAAGGAGAAGCGAAGTCCTCTAGTGGGGGCCCAATACTTTGGGATAACCCACAAGCTAGGAGAATCATAAAGCCTCAAGGAGGAGACAGGCCTAACAAGGTCCATGGTGGGCCTTCAACCACCTATAAGGGCCTTATGGGCCTAACTTAGGGCCATCAAGGAAGACATCTAACCTTAACTGGGTTCCAAAAGGTAGTCTGCCACATATGTAAAGAAAGGTCCAAGGCACAATCCATTCATGGCCTAGTGGGCCATACACTAAGCCCAATACATAGGCAACCTAGTGGGCCCTTAAGCAAGGTTAGGGCCCAACCATAAGGGTCATGGGTTCACTCATTGTGTTGGGCCTAAAGGGGCAGCCCATTATCCCAACATATGAGAAATCCTTATATTTAACACAAGTAAGTTGGGCCTCACATCTCGGCCCAAGTATAGATTTATTATAGAGGGCAAGCAAGGGCCCAACTACTTGAGTATTTGGCCCATAAGAACCATCACAATGGCGTCGTAAGTATAGTACCCAAGGGTCCAACGAGCCTATCAAAAGTTTCAGCCCAACCAAGGCTATAAGGCCCATTAACTAGAAGACTAGCCCAAGAAGAATCCAATTGGAATGGGCCTTTAATCATGCACTAATTAAGCTTAAAAATAAAATTAAGATGGTAAGATAGCTGACTTAAATCCTCTTCAAATATAGTGGGCCATACTGCTAGAATACAGGCCTAACAACAGCCCAAGGTAGGGGCGTTCCATGGTGGGTAGTCCTACGGGCCTAGGTATTTGGCCCAAAACTGACCCAATTTACAAACCGCACCACGGTCAGCTTGAATGTCTGTTTGGTCTAAAATTTTGAAAAGTGACTCTTCCATATGTGGGACACATCCCCAAAAAATTTCAGAATTTTTGGATATTCATAAATATTTTAATTAATTTAAAAAAGTAGTCTATCCAGAAAATCGGACTGACCTGGACATCCCAACGTGGTGGGCTAGTCCAGCCCTAGCCACGGTGTGTACAGGTGGCTATTAGTCCCAAAATTTTGTATGTGGGTCCCACCATGGGTGGAACACCTTCTTGTAAATTTTCATAATTTTTAGATACTCAAAAGTATTTTAATAAATTCAGGAGTTACAATGTGTCCAGGGTGGAATGTTGCTAGAAAAAACTATTTTGATTTGGGCCATCTAAATGGGTGGGTTCTGGGCCTTCAAAATTTCTAAAATTTGGAAACAAGGTCCTTCATCAAGTCTACAACAAGGTGGGACCCAGAAATATAGCCCATCTTCTTAGAAAGTATTTTTAAAATTTTGTTTTTTTTTGGGATTATGCTGCTGGACTGCACAGTAGAAATTTCTGGCAGTCCAGTATGTTGGCCCACCCCTTTGGACGCCCAAATGGGATCACTTGGCCCTGAAATTTTGTAGGTAGGTCCTAACATGGGTGAGACACCTTCTTAAAAAAATTTAAAATTTTTCGGATAGTAAAAATATTTTATTTAACTCTTGGAATTTATGGATAGCATGGTATTCCTGAAAAAATCTGCTGCTAAAAAAAAAATTGTTGTTGGTCCCATCTTGTACACCCAATGGGGTAGGCCCTGGATGTCCAAAATTAGAAAAATTGAATTTAAACCTCCCCACATATATTTAGTACAAGGTAGGGTCCACCAAAGTGGCCCGCCTAATCAGAAACTATTTTATAATCTTACATTTCCAAATTGCAACCTTGCAGGAATTACAGCAGAAATTTCAGCAAGTACCCATATTGGCCCACCCTTTTGGGGACCCAAATGAGGCCAATTAGGGCTGGAATTTGGTATGCTTATAGGTAGGATATACATCTTCAAAATCATATTTTACTTGGTATAAATGTTTCCACCAAAAGCCCCAAATCCTGGCCTCAAGTTGGCCAAAAATTTGTCCAGACTGCTGTCCAAACTACCACAAAAGATAATTAAAAGGGAAGTAAATCACCATTTTCTCAGGGTGGGGTCCACCTACATGGGTCACACAACTCTCAGACCTAAGCCCCTTTTAAGATCATCTATAAAATCAAGCCCAAAGGCTGTCCAAAACATGCCAACAATATGGGGCAACAAGGTGGGCCCAGACGTCTAACCACTTGGGCCTAGTTGCATGGCACATCAAGTGGGCCACACATACATCAAATTTACTATAAAGACAGGATAGAAAAGATGAAGAAGAAACATAATCCGGCCATGGGGTAGGGCCCTGCCACTAATGAGCTCTCCCAAGAATAAATCATACCCATATAATTACATTGATTGTACATGCAACATAAAATCACTACATGCATGATCTATAATTGCTATGAATGATTGGGATGTCATCCCAACATGATCCTTAAGGTCTAGATGACCTTGAGAATGAGTGGATCATTAAATACTTCATAATGGGGTCCATGGAGAATGGCCCCATCATGGATCATGACATGCATGTAGGATGGGCCAAAGAGCCACATCTATGGGATCAAATGGGATCCCCACCATGGATTGGTGGGTCCCATGTGAACCATCCATGAAGAAATAATGAGATTAAAGAAAATAATGGAATTCAGTAAAAGAATATTCACCCACCTCAAAGATGATCACCAAACTTCCACACTAAGATCCTCTGGCACCAAGGAAAATGGATCAATAGTGAAGATGGGGTTTCAAAGGTTAGATGGCGGGGGATTAAAGAAGAAGTGGGCTGAAAAATGGAGGAAAGATGAGGAGAAGGTTGCTGAAATTTTACAAATGGAAGAGAAGAAGAAAAGAGAGAGAGAGAGAGAGAGAGAGAGAGAGAGAGAGAGAGAGAGAGAGAGGATTTGTGAGGAAGTAATGATTATGTTGTAAGAAAGCAAATGATGGCCTATGGTGACAATGACAAAGTTGTTATACTTATGCTAGGTTTGGGTGATGTCTAGAATGGGTTGTAACAATTTCATGCAATTGTGTAGTGTGTGTGGGTGGTGTGAATGGGAAGTTGTGTCATGGAAGTGTTCCATATATTTTTTTTGTATAAAAGCAGGTCACATGATGAAATGCTCATAACTTTTGATCTATAAGTCGGATAAACGCACAAGATATGTCAATGGAACCGCAATGACAATACGAATGAGATGACATAGGTCTAGGGTCAATCCGAGTCAGGTCTATGTGACCGGACCCAAGGATGATCACAAACACAATCCGAGGGTCGCGGGTCGCTGGAATTTGAACAGTAGAACTGCGAGACTAAAATGAACGAGATACATACTCACACACACACATGCACACATAGAACTTGGGTTGGGTCTCAAAACCCTCCCCACCAATAAAGAAATTTCGTCCTTAAAATTGACCAATTCAGGATAAAATAAAAGACAAAACACCACTATCATATAGCAATCATCATATAAGAAAGGCAATACAAACAATCATATATCAATCAATTATCAAACAGATGGGGATAACGCTCTCTAATCTCAGCCTCATGTTCCCAAGACGCCTCGGCCTCTAAATGATGACCTCATTTCACCTTCACCAAGGGAATGACCTTGGTCCTGAGGACTTGCTCCTTCCAATCAAGGATGCCAATCGATCACAGGAATACTATCTGACCCACATTTCCATAACATAGAAACATGGAATACATCGTGGATCGCGAACAACTCGGGAGGTAAGGCAAGCCTATAGGCCATAGTACCCAAGAGCTTGGTAATCTCAAAAGGTCCAAAAAATCTCGGGGCGAGCTTGCCCTTCACACCAAAATGAATCATGCCCTTCATAGGTGAGACCTTGAGATATACTATGTCCTCGACTGTGAACTCGAGGGGTCGACGCCGATGATCAGCAAAACTCTTCTGCCGGCTCTGAGTTGTGCGCATCCTCTGCCTGATAACATCAATAGCCTCTGACGTCTGCAGCACAAGTTCGGGACCTAAGAGACTACGCTCTCCTACCTCGGTCCAACAACTAGGAAATCTGCCCATAAAGTGCCTCAAAAGGAGTCATGCCGATAGTCGCCTGACAACTGTTATTTTACACGAACTCGGCGAGGTGCATATGCTCATCCCAACTCCCCACAAAATCGATCACACAATCCCTGAGCATATCCTTAAGGATCTGGTTGACCCTTTTGGTCTGCCCATCCGTCTGCGGATGATAAACGGTACTGAGACGCAAAGTGACCCCCAGCACCTACTGGAAACTCCTCCAAAACTAAGACATAAATCTGGAGTCTCAGTCTGAAGCGATTGAAACTGGGACACCGTGTAGTCTCACTATCTCCTCAATGAATATCCTTGTCAACCGGTCCATAGACCAGGAAGCATGCATTGAAATGAAATGAGCCGACTTCGTCAGACGATCGACGATAACCCAGACGGTATCGTGACCGTGCTGAGTCCTCGGCAAACCTGCGATGAAGTCCATCAATACGTGCTCCCACTTCCACTAGAACGCTCAACGGTAGCAAGGGACCACGGGGTCTCTGATGATTGGCCTTGACATGCTGGCATGTGTCACACTCGGCCATAAAACTCACAATCTAGCACTTCATCCCCTACCAGAAGTACTGCCTCATCATATTATGATACATCTTCATGGGGCCCGGGTGGATAGTAAGTCTCGATCGGTGTGTCTCGGTCATCAGATCACGATGTAACTCTAGTACGTCTGAGACACATAATCAACCTCTAAAGCATAATCTACAATCGGAACCAATTTGCCAGTCTGATTACTCCACGGATGCGGCCTCTACTCGGTACTCCTGAAGTGACTTATCCATCTGCTGAGCCTCGATCACCCTAGCCACCAAAAAGGGTTGAATCGACAAGCTTGAAAGCTGAACAATGGAAGACTATAGACCAAACTCAAAGTCATACTTGAAACATCCTCGAGCATCTACCACTATCGAACCATCATGTGTGCCACCAAGCCTTGTGGCTGACCGCTGATCGCATCCACCACCACGTTCGCCTTGCCCGGGTGATACTAAAGATCAAAATCATAGTCCTTCAACAACTTCATCCATCACCTTTGACGCAAGTTCAACTCGGACTACGAAAATAAATACTTCAAGCTCTTATGATCCGAGAAGAGCTCGAACCTGACCCCATATAGATAATGCCTCCACACCTTCAGTGCGAAGATAACTGCTGCAAGCTCCAAATCATGAGTGGGGTAGTTCAGCTCATGGACCTTGAGCTAGTGCGAGGCATACGCCATTGGCTTCCCATTCTGCATCAGTACAGCACCCAAGCCAACTCTAGAGGCATCGGTGAAAATGACAAAACCCTTACTCCCATCAGGAAGAGTGAGAACAGGAGCGAACATGAGGCGGTCCTTCAACTCCGTAAATGCCTTCTCGTATGTATTACTCCATATGAACTCGATGCCCTTCCACATCAACCAGGTCAGCGTTGCAGCAATATGGGAGAATCCCTCGATAAATCGTCGGTAATATCCCGCTAGACCAAAGAAACTAAGGATCTCGAAAATTTCTAAAATTTGGACCTAAGGTCCCTCATCAAGTTTATAATAAGGTGAGACCCAGAAATATGGCCCGCCTTCTTAGAAAGTATTTTTAAAATTTTGGGACTATGTTGTTGGACTCCACAGCAGAAATTTCTGGCAGTCCAGTATGTTGGGCCACCCCTTTAGATGCCTAAATGGGATCCCTTGGCCCTGAAATGTTGTAGTAAGTCCTACCATGGGTGGGACACCTCCCTACAAAAATTTAGAATTTTTGGGATAGTAAAAATATTTTATTTAACTCTTACAATTTTTAGACAGCAAGCTATTCCTGAAAAAATCTGCTGCTAAAAAAAAAACGTTGCTAGTCCCATCTTGTACATCCAACGGGGTGGGCCCTAGATGTCTAAAACTTGGGAAAATTGAATTTAAACCTTTCCACATATATGTAGTACAAGGTAGGGTCCACCAAAGTTGCCCACCGATCAAAAACTATTTTATAATCTTACATTTCCAAATTACAACCTTGCTGGAATTACAGCAGAAATTTCAGCAAGTACCCATATTGGCCCACCCTTTTGGGGACCCAAATGAGGCCAATTAGGGCTGAAATTTGGTATGTTTATAGGTGGGATATACATCTTCAAAATCATATTTTACTTAGTATAAATTTTTCCACTAAAAGCCTCAAATCCTGGCCTCAAGTTAGCCCAAAATCTGTCCAGACAGATTTGGACAGCAACATGTTGCTATCCAAACTACCCCAAAAGATAATTAAAAGGGAAATAAATCACCATTTCCTTAAGGTGGGGTCCACCTAGATGGGTCAAAAAACTCTCAGACCCAAGCCCCTTCCAAGATCATCCATAAAATCAAGCCCAAAGGTTGTCCAAAACATGCCAACAATATGGGGCAACAAGGTGGGCCCAGACATCTAACCACTTGGGCCTAGTTGCATGGCACATCAAGTGGGCCACACATACATCAGATTTACTATAAAGACATGATAGAAAAGATGGAGAAGAAACACAATCCATCCATAGGGTAGGGCCCCACCACTAATGGGCCCTCCCAAAAATGAATCATACTCATACAACTACATTGATTGTACATGCAACATAAAATCACTACATGCATGATCTATAATTGCTATGAATGATTGGGATGTCATCCCAACATGATCCTTAAGGTCTAGATAGCCTTGAGATGAAGTAGATCATTAAATACATCATGATGGGGTCCATGGAGAATGACCCCATCATGGATCATGACATGCATGTATGATAGGCCAAAAGGCCAATCCATGGGATCAAATGGGATCCCCACCATGGATTGGTGGGTCCCATGTAATCCATCCATGAAGAAATAATGAGATTAAAGAAAATAAAAGAATTCAGTAAAAGAATATTCACCCACCTCAAAGATGATCACCAAACTTCCACATTAAGATCCTCTAGCACCAACGAAAATGGATCAATGGTGGAGATGGGGTTTCAAAGGTTAAATGGTGAGGCATTAAGGAAGAAGTGGGCTGGAAAATGGAGGGAAGATGAGGAGAATATAGCTAGAATTTTGCAAATGGAAGAGAAAATGAAAAGAGAGAGAGAGAGAGAGAGAGAGGATTTATAAGGAAGTAATGATTATGTTGTAAGAAAGTAAATGATGGCCTATGGAGACAATAACAAAGTTACTATATTTAAGCTAAGTTTGGGTGGTGTCTAGAATGGGTGGTGACAATTCCATGCAATTGTGAAGTGTGTGTGGGTGGTGTGAATGGGAAGTTGTGTCGTGGAAGTGGTCCATATATTTTTTTTGAATAAAAGTGGGTCACATGATGAAATGCTCATAACTTTTGATCTATAAGTCGGATGAATGCACAAGACGAGTCGATGGAACTGCAACAACGATACGAACGAGATGACATAGGTCTAGGGTCGATCTGAGTCAGGTCTATGTGACCAGACCCAAGGATGATCGCAGACACAATCCGAGGGTCGTGGGTCACCGGAATTTGACCGGTAGGACCGCGAGACCAAAATGAACGAGGTACATACTCACACACACACATGCACACATGCGAACTCAGGTTGAGTCTCACAACTTATAACCTTAACCTAAACATATAACCTTAACCTAAACCTATTCTCAGATCCCAAAACCTATACTTATAACCTAAACCTAAACCTTAACCTCAACGTATAACCTATACTTACAACCTTAACCTAAACTTATAACCTTAACCTAAATCTATTCTCAAATCCCAAAACCTATACTTATAACCTTAACCTATAACCTAAACCTATACTTATAACCTTAACCTAACCTATTCTCAAATCCAAAACCTACACTTATAACCTAAACCTAAACCTAAACCTATAACCTATACTTACAACCTTAACCTAAACCTATTCTCAAATCCCAAAACCTATACTTATAACCTAAACCTAAACCTATAACCAATACTTACAACCTTAACCTAAACCTATTTCAAATCCCAAAACCTAAACCTATAACCTAAAACCTAAACCTAAACCTAAACCTAAATGTATTCTCAAATCCCTAAACCTAAACCTACACATAATCCTAATCTCAACTCCCTAACCTAAACCTAAACTTGAAAACCCAAACCTAAACCCGATCCCGAACCCGAACTCGATTTCCTAAACCTAAACCTTAACCTATTCTCAATTCCCTAAACCTATAGCTTATAACCTAAACCTAAACCTATAACCTTAACCTAAACCAAAACCTATGACCTAAAACCTTAACCTATAACCTATAACCTAAACTTATAACCTATAACCTAATCTTAACCTAAACCTTAACCTATAACCTAAACCTAAACCTAAACCTAAAGCCTAAATGTATTCTCAAATCCCTAAACCTAAACCTACACCTAATCCTAATCTCCACTCCCTAACCTAAACCTAAACCTAAACTTGAAAACCCAAACCTAAACCGGATCCGAACCCGAACCCAAACCCGATTTCTTAAACCTAAACCTTAACCTATTCTCAATTCCTAACCTTAACCTATAACCTAACCTAAACCTAAACCTATAACCTACACTTATAACCTAAACCTAAACCTATAACCTAAACCTAAGCCTAAAACCTAAACCTAAACCTAAAACCTAAATGTATTCTCAAATCCTTAAACCTAAACCTACACCGAATCCTAATCTCAACTCCCTAACCCAAACTTAAACCTAAACTTGAAAACCCAAACTAAACCCGATCCGAACCCAAACCCGATTTCCTAAACCTAAACCTTAACCTATTCTTAATTCCCTAAAGCTATAACCTATAACCTAAACCTAAACCTTAACATAAACCAATAACCTAAACCTAAACCTTAACCTATTCTCAATTCCCTAAAGCTATAACCTATATACTATAACCTATAACCTAAACCTAAACCTTAACATAAACCTATAACCTAAACCTAAACCTTAACCTAAACCTAAACCAAAACCTATAACCTAAACCTTAACCTATAACCTAAACTTATAACCTATAACCTAACCTTAACCTAAACCTAAAACCTAAACCTAAACCTATAACCTAAACCTATAACCTAAAACCTAAACCTAAACCTAAACCTAAAACCTAAATGTATTCTCAAATCCCTAAACCTAGACCTACACCTAATCCTAATCTCAACTCCCTAACCTAAACCTAAACCTAAACTTGAAAACCCAAACCTAAACCCAATCACGAACTTGAACCCGATTGTTGTAATAATGTAGCCCAATCACATGGCAACAAACAAGAATGTATCCCTTTTAACACATGCCTCTTTTTACAAAGCTTTAATTTTTGTTGTTGTTTCTATTAATTTGAATTGAAATACTTTTTTGCATTATTTGCTTGCATTAGTTTTATTTTAATGATTAGTTTTATTTTAAAAAAGTGTGCTCACTTTTTTGGAAGAAAAAAAAAGTGAATGAAGTTTCTGCAATTCTTCATGATTCTGAATTATAATGTTTTGTTGGTTGAATATTTTTTTATTAGATGAAAGACAAAAAGAAAATTGTTGCTGATTTTTTTCCTTTTTTATTTATGATGTTAAACTTATATGTATTTATGCATGGATGAATGTAATGTGGATAAGATTGTTTGTGTTTGGATGGATGTAGTTTATGTTTGGATGGATTTACGTAGTTTGGGTTTAGATGGATGTGAATGTGAATATGATGAAATATATTATATAACAGGTGTATATGTAAGACCCGTATCCTAGTCCGTACTATTCCATAGGCTTCCGTGGTCATCCCGGTTGAATTTCGGTGACTCGTAATATGTAACCGGCGTCTACGCACGATCCTGAGACGAATCCTGTCGGTCTGAGTCGGCTCAACTTGAGACTTGTACTAGTGTGATCGTGCCGTCGCCGCTGTTCCGATGCCGCGTTTCGCGCGCCGAGGCGATACCCAGGCCAGGAGATGTGGGCCCGCGTTCAGTTCGAAGAAAACGTCGCGCGTTGCAAACATCGAGGGAATCTCTACAAAATGTCACATCAATCAATCCCATCCATCACTTCACATGTCAAGTACAACCACTCCATCTCCAGTACAAGCAACCCATAACTCTCTTACAACCAAGTACCCTAAAGTCAACTCTCCCCATCACCCATCACTCACTCACCATTCCTCTCTCCCATCATCTCTCTCTCTCTCTCATTCTCTCTCTCATCCTCCCAAGCAATCCAAGCCCCCAACGTCTATGGCTTTCATGGTGAGCAAGTGTGTCCCACCTTCCTATCTCCCATCTCCACCGTCCTAAGTTGATCTCAACCGTTGAAGTACATCCATTGGATCTCTAGCATGCATTGATGGAAGAAAAAGTCCAAGAAGATCAAAGGTGGGTGTTCTCTCTCCCTCTCTCTCTCTCTCTCTCTCTCTCTCTCTCTCTCTCTCTCTTTCTCTCTCTCCTTTGATTATTTGGTGGCACACATGATGAGTGTATGTGGTGTCCCAACTGTCTATCAAATGGACCCATGTCGACCAAATCGCGTGGGCCCTACCCTCGTGTTGGGAAAACACAAATATCAGATTGGCCCAAGCCAAGTGGGTCATGTCTAGGAGTGGGACCCACCAACCGTGGTCCCCAGGCGTGGGACCCACTTTGATAAATAGGTTCACATCCACCGTCCCAGACGCTGGACGTTGTGGGGATATGAACCGTCAGTGGGTGTACTGGCAAGCATATATATATATATATATATATATATATATATATATATATATATATATATATATATATATATATATATATATATAAGCTTTGTTTCTTATGGAGAGGGCTGCTCACGCAGGCCCCACCTTGATGTAAGTATTTAATCCACGCCATCCATTACATTTCCTAGATCATTTCAAGCGTTGAGCCGAAATTTGAAGTCAATCTGAATCTCTAGTAGGCCACACCTGTGAAAACAACGAATTTACTGTCAAAACAGTTACGGATCGCTGTGATGTTTCTATACCTCAAGTATATCTAATATTGGTCTCGTTGGGCCTGATACGAGCCTGAGGATTGAACCGACAGGCTAGATCATCCGGATGTGGACCCCACCTATGACAAAAACCGCTGATTAAGAAAAAAGAAAAAAATAAGAAAGAAGAAGCTGACGCTCCTGCTGTTTGCAGAAACGGGCAAGAAGAGTGGCCCCACCTCAGGCCCCCACCGTGATGCATTTGGAGCATCCACACCGTCCATATGATGGGTCCCCTTTAGGCATAGGAATACCCCAAAAATCTGCCGTCCATGGCACTCAGTCGGTCCACACCACTAACAGCAGGAGATTGAATGTTTACCATTGAAACCCTTTTTGGATGCTGTAGAAGTTTTGGATCCATACGAAATTTATTTTCCTCTGCATCTAGGGTCTGTGTGACCTTATGAACAGTTTGGATGGCAAGTAAACGTTACGGTGGACCCTACGTGGGACCCATTGATGTATGTACGTATACCCCCACCGTCATCCACTTGGTGGGAACCACCAGCGATGCATGTGTTTTACCTCACCGTCCGCACCTAAGGACGGTGGGACCCCTCCTTCCACGTATGATTTCCAGGCCGTCCATCCATTGGACGTGCCCCTGGACTCCACCATGATGAGTATGTTGTATCCCTACCGCCCACCTATGTGTGGATGTGGGGCCCATTTTGGTGACGTGCTGGGTACAGCACGGTCCCACCATGATGTACGTATTATATCTAAGTCGTCCTAGCTGCTTGATTGATGGTAGTAAATTCTGTGGCCCCGCTGAGATATGTGTTATATCTAAAACGTCCACCCATTTGGTAACCTGCCTTAAGGCTTGAGGTAAAAATAAAACAGATCTAATATCGTGTGGGCCACCCTACAGAATGTAGTGAAGTGGAACGCCTACCATTGAAATCCCATTTTTGAATTACAGAAGTTTTGAATTAATATGATATTTGTTGTTCCCCCTGTCCAGGTCTTTGTGACCTTGGGAATAGACTGGATGGGAAAAAAAACACTATGGTTGGGCCCTCTAAATTTTAACTGTGTGAATCATTGTCACCATTGCCATTTATGGTATGGTCCAGTTGATCCTTTAGATATGATTCATATTTAGTTCTTTAATGATTTCTAGCAATGGATGAATGATTTTGAATCGGCCCACTTGTTGTATATGTGGCCCATTTGTCGGGCCCATCTTGATGTATTTTGTAGGCCATTTGACTTGGCTCATTTGATTCGGCCCATTTGTATCGATCTATTTGATCAGCCCATTTGTATCGGCCCATTTGATTGATTTAGCCCATATGATTGATGTGGCTCACTTGTTGTATATGTGGACCATTTGTCGGGCCCATCTTGATGTATTTTGTGGGCCATTTGTCGGGCCCACTTTGATGAACTTTGTGGCCAATCCGTCAAGCCCACTTTGATGTATTTTGTGGCCCATTCGAGGTGTCCACCTTGATATACTTGTGACCCATCTGTGTGGCCTACCTTGATATATTTATGGGGCTCATTGTGCATTCGAGGCCCATGGGTCGTGGCCCATTGTGACGTATTTGAGGCCTAATGTAATGAACGTGCAATCCATGTAAAGAGGCCCATTGGAATGTATATGCGGCCCTCATACGAGGCACATTGAGATGTATTTGAGGCTCATATGATAGGGCCCACCTGTTGTATATATAAGGCCCACGAGTAAGGCCCATTATAATGTACTGGGGTCCATGGGTCGTAGCTCATTGAGATGTACTTTTGGCCCATATGTCGTAGCCCATTATGATGCATATTCGACCTATGTGAGGTGGCCGATTGTGATGTAATTGAGGCCCACATGATGGGGCCCACCTGTTGAGTATTTACAGCCCATGGGTTATGGTCCATGTGATGCCTTTGAGGCCCATGTGCATGGTCCACCTATTGTGTATTTATGTCCCATTTGGCAAGACCCATTGATATGTATTGTAGCCCGTTTGGTAAGGCCCATTGGTGTGGCCCGTGGATGTGGCCCACTTGATGTAATACGGCCTATTGTGATATATTTTCGGTCCATATGATGAGGCCGATGTGGTGTATTTATGGCCCATGTGCTGAGGCACATTGTGATGTATATAAGACCCATTAGTGCAGCCCAGGTGGTGCGACCCATTGTGACGTATTCGAGGACCGTAGGACGTGGCCCGATATGATGTGTTGCAGCCCATTCGTTAAGGCCCAGTGTGATGTACATTAGATCCTTGTGTCAGACTGTGGGACCCATTATATGTTTGCCCCTATGTAGGCCACTCCTTGGGAGCAATGACAATTAGATGTCCTCATTATGACCTTACCTTAGGCCTTGTTAGGCTCATTCTCTTCGTGGATTAACCCTAATTAGTGGGCCTCATTCGCCATAGACGGATGGTTTTGCACTATCGGATTTGATATAATCATGATCGAGGCTGATTCCGATTGTCGATTCTGACTCTAATGGTCATGACCGATTTGTCGACTTTGATTATCGATCGATTTTGATTGACGTGACCAATTACCGGTCGAGGTCGATTATCGTAACCGATTACCGATCATGGCCGATTATCGATTCTGCTTGTCATGGCCGATTGCTGATTCCGATTTGTCGAGGCCGATTTCTGAGACCTATATGATGTATATGCAACCCGTAGTTGAGGCCCATTATGGTGTATTCGGCCTGTGTGATGTATATGCGGCCCGAATTTGAGGCTCATTACAATGTGTATTCAGCCCGTGTGTAAGGCCCAATGTGATGTATATGAGACCTATGTGATGAGGCCCATTGAGATGCATTTGAGGGTAAGGCGATAGAGCCCAGCATCATGTATATTAGGCCCAAGTGAGAGGCCCATCGTGATGTGTAGTGAGCTCTTGAGAGAGGCCCATGGTGTTGTATAATTGGCCCTTGTGTGAGGTCATGGGTTCATTATATGTTAAGATCCATGAGGGTCATTCCTTGGGGACAATGTTGGTTAAATGTCCACATTGTCGAGGTCAATTGTTGATGCCGATTATTAATATCGATTATGAGTATGTGACAGCATAGCATCATGATACATGCCCATATGCATTATCTGCATGTTTGTTATGAGACGTGGTGATCATTGCATATGTCATTGAGTGTGTTGTTATGAGACTCCTTGATTGGCAGAGGTTATCTCACATGAGTGCACGGTATGTGTATGATTGATGCATGACTGGATTGTATGACTCATGCATCTTGCATTGTGTGCTGTGATTACTATACTCCCTAACGACATCAGGGTCGTAGCCTCCACAGGTATATCGTGGATGGTTAGAGGAGACACCGAAAATGTTTGGTTCTAGCATACGGGCACCATAGATGTCCCTGGGTGAAAATCCCTAAACCTCCGGGCCAGGAGACGCCCCAATGTCGAGACCAAGTGGATACATGAGCGCCCGAGTGCCGAATACCAGGAGGTCGCGTCTCCCACTGTGTCGTGGTTGGTTGGAAGGGGGTGTGGCTTTACCCGCCCGATGGTAGGGGTAACACTAGGCTGAGTTTGACCAGCTCGTGAATGGGTCCGCTATCAACGTGCCAGATAAGTATTGACAGACTATTGGCTAGGTGGATAGTGAGGTTTCTTATGCTCACTTGGACTGTGCAGCTGGGAGAACGGCAGTGCCATTTAGAGTGTACTAAACCCTGGTGATGATCCCAGAGATGAACCGTACTGATGTAGACTTATTGAGCAGGAATTACATACTCATTCATTCAGTCATCCACTATCCACTCGGGCTGGTGGTGTGCAACTATTTATTACATGTACCTTCGTATGGCCAGAATTTTGGTTGGGCGCGCGACTAACCTGAGATCAGGAGTTTACCACATTGAGCCTGACTATCCAAATTTAGGTATGGGACTGGTTTGGATAAAAGTCCCTTGTAATGGACCTCATAGCCTGTGATACTACGTACTATCGTCCCGACCTCACACTCCAGCATGGTCATTCCATTCACACCGTATACTGCATTACATCCACGACATATAGTATTTTGAGTTACTGTGTTTCTGCATTTATATGGTCTAAATATGATTGACGCTATTCGTGGACTCATCAAGAATTACATACTGTATCGCATCATCGGCATTTGATGTTTGGTTCTTTATGACTCCTCATTTGCATAGTTGTTCTATATTGCGTATTCTGATATTGATTGACTCATGGACTTATCCGTATTTCCGCTTACTCTGTTATCGCATAATTTATTATCTCGCCAGTATTTCTGTTTACTCTGATAATTTCTGCTCTTGTCAGTATTTCTGCTTACTCTGGTAATTCATGATCTTGTTAGTAATTCTGCTTATTCAGATATTGTACAATTTATGGATTACTAGTATTTTCGGTACTGTATGATGATGGCATTGTATTGAATACCAGGTACTTACCCTGGGCACACGCTTACACCACCCTCTAAGCTTTCTATAAGCTTATGCACGATAGATGCATGCAGGTGATGTTAGGTTGTAACAGTGTTGAGCTTGGAGCATCCAATGGTCTTCTGAAGCTTAATTTTTGATTTATGTATTTCCCTTCAGTATTGTAATCAAATGATTATATTAGTGGATATGTGATGGTGATGTTGCCTTTGTGATTTGGGTATACTTGTGGTTATGCTTATTACGAGTTAAATGTCAAAAAAAAAAAATCCTCCTTGTATGATCCCAGGATCGGCGTATGGATGCTAGGAGCCGAGAATGGGGTACTATGGAGGCTGTCGGCATCGAATTCGGTGATCGGGATTCCTGTGAATCCGATTTTCGAGTTTGGGGTGTGACAGTATATCAGGAGAAATATGATGAAATATATTGTAACAGGTGTATATTGACCGTCTCATTTTTGAAAATTTCTAACGGCTCTAGGCTGTCCATATTTTTCTAAATATTCAAATATGAGACGGTCGAAGACCATCCTTTTAAGGGTCATAAGAGACGGTTCATAGCAGTCCTTTTTAAGGACGGTCCATGACCGTCCTTTTTACAGATAGTCCATGACCGTCCTTTAAAAGTCAATAAGAATGACGGTTCATGATCGTCCTTTAAGCAATATGATGCCTCAAAATATGAAGGCCCATGCTACGGTTCAAAACCGTCCTTTTTGGTCATTTGAAACAGTTTTCAACTATCCATTTTTCACTATTTGGCGTAGTGGATTAACCAAGGCCCACCAATACCAAATGGATTGGGAAGAGGGCATCTCCTGGCTTACCAAGTATAATACCACCTTGGAGTCACTATCAACTGAGATTCTAGAGTACCCCAAGGTTACACCCATGGCGAGCCCTTTAACAAGCGCACATGCTTCTGCACCAACGTTTAACACCATCCCATACCCGAATGCAAATGCTGGGATGAATTCCCTTTTTTCTACATCGTTCGATTTTAGGCAAGGATTGTGCACAATGTAATAACAATTGCACCGAGATACAAGCGGGGTGCCCTTAACAAAATTTCTGACATCCACAAGGGATGCACTAAGGAAGATCTTTGTTGAGACTCAAATATTGTATATTTAACCCTTCAATTACATTAGTTTTCCTAACATTTAATTGATAATTTGATTTAATTATATACCTTTTTGTTTTTCTAGGATAATATATCGAACTCTTGGAGTAAAAAGATCCATCTTATCAAGCGGGGTTTAGCATCCTTCTTAGAGAGAAGATACTTTAGCATCACATGGTCTATGTAGATAATGATCTTAGATCCGATCAAGTAGGATCTAAATTTTTCCAAAGCGAACACTACGGCTAAAAGTTCCTTCTCCGTAGTAGAGTAGTTTACTTAGCTCGAATTTCAAGTTCTACTCGCATAGTGAATTACATAGGATTTCTTCTCTTTTCTTTGGCCCAACACCCCCCAATATCATAGTCAGATGCCTCGCACACAATCTCAAAGGTATGCTCCAATTGGGTGGCTACATGATAGGTGCGATAGTTAACTTAGCCTTGAGCTTAGTGAAAGCTTCATGACATTGCTCAATCCACTCGTATGGTGCATCCTTTTGAAGTAGATTACATAAATGATGAGAGAGATGACTAAAGTCATTTATGAATCATCTATAGAATTCAACATGTGTGACGCCCCGGTCAATGCTTCATGTGGGCGGGGGGCGGGCCCCAGTGTGGTGGCAAAGCTCTTGTCTTTGGGCCGAGCTATCGTTGCGATTGGTATCGTAACGTAACTTGTCCCACATCGGAAGAGTTGTCTAGAGTTGTGGTGGTTATATGTTGGGTTTCTCCCTTAACAGACATGACGCGTTGGCCTTGTGCGCCAAGCAAAACCTCCGCTGTGCACTCTGATGACAGTTGGGTTGGACAATATCATGGACGGGTAGGTGCTGATGTGGGCGGGACCACGGGAGCACCGGGTCTGGGCGAGCTACCAGTATCCTTACCCCAAATGACGCGTTTTAAAGCCGTGAGCTTCGGCAAAGCGGACAATATCATGTGCTGTGGGGGTGGGCCTTACAGCATGTCCTAAGAAGGATCGCACATCATGTATGCTCTTGGGTGGAGGTTAGTTAGAGATAAGGTCAATTTTAGCCTTGTCCACCTCAATTCCTTTAGATGAAATTATGTATCGAAGCACTATTCCTTGGGAACCATGAAATGACACTTTTCCCAATTCAAAACTAAATTATTTCACTCACATCTCTTCATTACATTTTAAAGATTTTCTAGACACTTGCTGAAGGATGGACCAAAGATAGAAAAGTCATCCATAAAGACCTCTAAATATTGCCCCACCATATCTGAAAATATGCTCAACATACATCGCTAAAAAGTGGCAAGGGCATTACATAGTCCGAATGATATCCTTCAGTAAGTAAATGTGCCAAAGGAACATGTAAATGTTGTCTTCTCTTGATCTTCTAGGGTTCTACTTGATCTTTTTATTTTTCTTCTAGGATATTAGTCTTGTTAGGCTAATCTCTTAGCTAAGGCTAAGGGATGAAACTTATAGTTTATTTTGGTATTTATCTTACTTTGATTTAATTTTATGTTAAACTTTATTGATTTTTAGTTTTATTTAAGGAATATTTTCAATTTTCTATGGTTTATTGTGACTCCAATTACAGTAAATGCTATGAGAACTTTGAATATCTTCTTACTTATTTTAAATTATGTGATTGTATAAGTCGTTGTTCACCATCGTCTCCTGGGCATGGTGGATGATTGAATTCCCTGCTATCATTGTAATTAAACGGATATTTGGGAACTAATCCAATATAAGTTCAAATTCTATTTTAACTGCTCCATCATCCGATTGGATAGGATAGAACTTCGATTCCAATCGAGTTATCATTAAATCAAGTAGGTTAAATGTTGAGATTTCTATAGGTGGATTCCTGGATCCTTGGTCTTTTATATTTATTTTTTAAAACTCTTTTTATCTTGCTGGACTAAAAACCTAGACAACCAAGTTAGATTTAGATTAGTACTAGACTGTGTTCCCCATTCCCTGTGAATTCAACCTCGTTCTCATCAAGTTATTACTACATCACAACCTTGCACTTGGGGTTGTGAACAAGTTTTTGGCACCTTTATCAGGGAGTGGCATTGAACACAATTAGGTTTATGTTTTTTAGGTTTGATTTTTGTTTCAAGTTAGATTTTTCTTATTTTCTGATTTTTTTAATCTAGGGTTTTTAGAACTTTCCAATTACAGAATTTTATTTTTAGGATTCATCTTAATTTTTTTTCTTCTCCTTCTTCTTCTAACATTACTAACATAGTTTGATTGTTTTGATTTTGTAGGATCTTTAATTCTAGGTATTCTCTTTTGGTAACTTCTTCCCTTTACATACTTTCCATATTGTTGTAAGTTTTTTTTTGAGGAATTTATTTTAGGAATAGATTCTAAATTAGGGTTTCATCATGTTCATGTAAGAGTGGACATATGAATACACTAATATACTTCTAGAAGATGAGAGATATCATGAAGGGATGTTAAATGATTATGTTAGAAAATAACCTATGTCTCAAAATTTTACTAAAACCATGATTGAGAACCGACTAGGATATAATATTTCACCAGTTAAGAAGTCCCTACGCAATCATATGCGAGAGAATAATTACACTCCACCAATTAAGAAATCATTACATGATTATTGGAGTGAGAACAATTATCACCCATCCAACAAGAAGAAAATAATGCGTGATTATATTATGAGTGATAACGTGTACCAACAACCATCAAAATCTCCCTCATATGATCCGTACGACTATAATCAGTGGAAACATCAAAGTTTAAATTGGAGAGGTGTACTAACCATAGATTCTAGTGACTATTCTCTTAGATCCCCTACCTTTGAGATCCAACCAAAAACCATCCAAGAGGATTTACTTTATAAATTCATTGATGCTTAAGAGAAAATTAACTAACACATCGTGCAATCATTCACAAAAATTAGAATATCATTGGAATTACTTGAATCTTCCATTCAAAGAATTCAGTCACACCTTATTGTTGAGGAAAAGGCTAGTTTATCCCAACCTCAACCCAATCTAGAAACACAATGTGAGGAGAGTGATTCCAACTCGCTTGTGGAGTATACTGAATTTAAGAATGAGGAGTTGGATTATGTTCATGAGTATACAGTTTAGTTTTTCAAAGAGTCGATCTCAATGATGGTCCAAGTTAATGATCGAGAGACATGCGTACTTTTCAAACATAGTGATGTTGATCCACTCCACCTACATGACATGCCTGATTCCAATGTGGAAAATGAGCCACTTTCAATCACATGTCCCAATTCTTTAGAAGATTGCTTGGCACACCTTGAAAGTTTTAATGATTACATGATTAAAGAGATAGTGGATGTTATACGAGAAAATACATCGGTTGTTGATACTGACCAAGGAAATCATTATTCTAAAGAACCTCCTTCCCCAGATTCTGAATTTTTTATATTAAAGGAGGGGGAGCTGAAAATTGAACCGAAGTCTGAAACTTCAAAACGTATTGAGACTACACTGCCTGATGAGAAGTTTTCTGAATTTCACCTAATTGTAGTCTCTGACTCACCATGGTATACTAACATTAAAAACTTTCTGTCACATGTGAATATTATCAATTTTGGATACCTCAGGGGATTAAAAGAATTTTTTTAATGAGGTTCATAAATTTCTCTTGACATTTATACTCTAGGGCATCCAAGCCTACTGCAAAAATGGCTTTTGAATTATCTGGTTGAGAAACCTACTGAAAAAATAATCAAGATACTGGCCGAAGGAGGAAACATTGCTACATGATTGAGTAGTTTTCCCTTGCTTTCCTAGATTAGGATTAGAATTTATTGCATTCTTGGGATTAGTTTACTTTGCATAATTTAGTTTCTCTGCTAGAACTACATTTTATTGGAAGATTGTTTTCGCTTCACAGGTACTCTTCATCTACTTTCCTTTTTTTCATTACTCTCAATTTTGCTTTTATTACATATGTTTTTAAATTGAGGACAATGTAGATTTTAGGTTAGGGGGTAGGTTTCCCTTGAAAATTCTTTAAATTTGAGCAAATTTGTTAAAATTTTAAGTTATAATTTTTTTTTCAAAAATTCCGTGAAATTAAGTGATTTTAAAGATAATTCATATATTAGAATGATAAGATAATTATTGAATATTGTTGAAACTAAATTCTAGTTATTTGATAGATTTCAAGGTTAAGTTTTAGTTATTAATTTATAATTAGAAATTTTAAACATTGATTGAGTCATGATTTCATATATCACATCTAGTTTACACATTAAAGTTTAAGTTTGATATTGAATGGTTAAGTTGATGATTATTAAGAATGATAGGAATTAAACCTGGGGAATTTTCCCATCATGTTCAATGAAAAGAAAAGAAAAAAAAAAGTGAGAAAAAGAAATTACCCTGCAAAAAAATAATTATCGTCAAAAAGGGCTACCTATTAAAGTTCATTAATGATTGTTGAAAAGAAGAAAAAAGTGAAACAGTGTGAAAGTTGGAAGAATAAAGTGTTGAACTGTAAGGTAAGTTTTGGTTTAGGTTTAGGTTATCTTAAACTCTTTTGATTATTAATGTTATCATGAAAATAGAGAATTGAACCTTTGGTTGTGATAAGTCTAGACTTTACTATACACCCATGGAACTCAATATTTAGAATTATTCTAATTACAAGATTAATACTTTGAATTTAATTAGAAAATATACCAACTAATAGATTTTAGGAGAAAGTAGTGCTCAACATTAATGTATTTTAGATTTCTATAATCTGGATTGTTTTTAGAACTGCTTGAGCTTATGGAAATTATACATTGGTTTTTCAAATATATTTCACATGTTTTGCTTGGGAATAGCAAAATGCTGGTTGGGGTGTGTATTGAGACTCAAATATAGCATATTTAACCATTCAATTACATTAGTTTTCCTAGCATTTAATTAATAATTTGATTTAATTATATACATTTTTTATGCGAGGTGATTCGGAAGGTTATGATGAATATGCACTTAAAAGGATGGATTTAAAGCCCAAAAGAAGATAATGAAGAATTGGAGATTTGGAAGTCATTAATGAAGAATTCGTTTGCCAAAGATCCAAGGAAATCAAGTGAGGAATAAAGAGAATCGAAGGTTTGAAGTGAAGAAAAGGAATCATGAAAATTGGCCAGAAAAATGATATTCTGAAACTTCGAGTCTAAAAGAGAAATTCCTGAAATAATTTTCAAAATAGACTTTGATGGCATCGACAATTTATGAATTTCAGGCTCAACTCGTTGGACGATTCTGGACAAATTTCGATGGAATCGAAGATAGTTCGATGCCATTGAAGATGAAATCGAAGACTATTCGATGGCATCGAAGTTTACCACTGAAGATGCGCAGAGTGTGTAAATTTAAGGCGGTTTGCAAAAATTTTCAATCATCCACCATGTTTCTTTTAGTTGTAAAACTTTTTTAAAGAGTCCCTAGGCTATTCCAAATCATCTTTTAGGGTTTGAAAAGGGAGAGAAGGCTTATGTGGAGTGTCGACAACCTTCTTTTACTTCAATTTCTTCACCGGTTCTAGTTGATCATTTTGTTTTTCTTCTAAGATGTTAGTCCTATTAGGCTAATCTCTTAGCTAAGGCTAAGGGATGAAGCATATAGTTTATTTTTATGTTTATCTTACTTTGATTTAATTTTATATTAAACTTTTTAACTTATAGTTTGATTTAAGGAATGTTTTCAGTTTTATATGGTTTATTGTGACTCCAATTACAGTAGATGCTGTGAGAACTTAAAATATATTCTTACTTATTTTAAATTATATGATGTGTATAAGTCGTTGTTCACCATCGTCTCCTGGGCATGGTGGATGATTGAATTCCCTGCCATCATTGCAATTAGATGGATATTTGAGAACTAATCCAATGAGAGTTAAGATTTTGTTTTAACCGCTCCATCATCTGATTGGATATGGTAGGACTTCAATTCCAATCAAGTTAACGTTGAATTAAGTAGATAAAATATTAAGATTTCTATAGGTGGATTCCTGGATCCTTAGTCTTTTTTCTTTATTATTTAAAACTCTTTTTATCTCGCTCGATTAAAAACCCAAATGACCAAGTTAGATTTAGATTAGTACTAGACTATGTTCCCCATTCCCTGTGAATTCGACCTCGTTCTCACTGAGTTATTACTACATCACGACTATGTACTTGGGGTTGTGAACAATCTTCAAAGTAAGTATCGCCATCTTCGTGGGCATGATCAAGTATGGTACCCAACATGCCTAGCTATTTCTAGGACTAGGCATCTTACAAGTTTCCCAAGTTGACTTAACTGAAAACTTTTCAGAGGCCTCTTTTATCCAAACAAAACGATCATCCAAATTAGATGTACATCAACCCTTTTCTCTGATGAGGTCCAACACCTGGGAAAGGAGTAGCTATTGAGTGTCAAATTTGTATATTCCCCCTATTTATATCTTAGTTTTATTGACATGATAGTACTTAATCAATATATTTATGCATGTTTATTTTGCGAGGTGATTTTAAGAGCTTGGATTGAAAAGGATGCTAAAAGCATGGAAATAGATGCTCAAAGAATACCAAGGAAAATGATGGATCTTTGGATAACAAGATTGAAGATTTCAAGGGCCTAAGATTTAAGAAAACCAAGTGAAGAAGGAAGAAAATTGGATTTGCAAAGTGCTAAATTTCAGAAATACTAAACTCATTTGTTGATGACATCAAAGTGTTCCAAGCCATAGAAGGCAAATTAATCACAACACGAATTAATTGCAAATTGAGTTTAGTTGCTGCATAATTAGGTGAAAATTTCGATTCCATCGAAGACCCTTTGATTGCATCGAAGGGATAGGTTTGATGTCATAATAGATACAAGTGGATCCTTAGCACTTTAGTTTCCCTTACTTTGAATACTTTAGTTTACACAATTTCTTATCAATTATTCCATATTTTAGATTTCTAGTTCTAGTTCTAGTTACTTTTAGAATGCGTACAGGTTAAGTCCATGTGGATACAATCTTAGTCTTACCGAGTTATTACTACAGCACAGCCCTACACTACGGGTTGTGAACAAGCTTTGTCGCCAGTGCCGGGGTCTTCAGCGGCATTTTCTGAATTTGATTAGCATTAGAATTAGTTTTGGATTAAGATTTTTTTTATCCTATGTTTTTAGAACTAATCTGTTTTTTTTTTGTAGCAATTAACATAGCACTCCCGATCCGATAACTTCTTTCTAACTTATCTCTTTCAGAATTTTTATTTTCTGTAGTTCTTAGTTTTCAGTTTTAAAACTTTAAGGCTAATAGTGTTTTCTGCCTAAGAGGGTCTGTGACAACACTCTACGTCTCTTAAGTGAAGGGAGATTAGTCAAAGGATTGCCTATCCATCACCGGATTATACATCACCTAAGATCTCCTGAGTCTACACAAGCTATGGTTGTGAATCAACTAAACCAATCAGTAGAGGAGCATGAGGATGAGAATGAGGTGAGCAATGCCCCTGCACACCTAAAACATTGAGAGACTATCTCCAACCTATGAGGGAAAGTACACCTTCCTGCATTGTGTTTCCACATAATGTAGGAAACATGGACTTCAAACCGGGAGTGACCCAACTCCTTCCAAAGTTTCACGGGCTTGATTTTGAAAGCCCATACCTACATCTCAAAGAATTCGATGAGATAGTAACGACCTTACACTTCCCAAATGTGTTTGATAACACCGTAAGGCTAAAATTGTTTCCTTTCACTTTGAAAGAGAAGGCTAAGTCATTGTTGCATGACCTTCGAGCACAATCAATAGGGACATGGGCCGAGATGACCCGGAAGTTCCTTAAAAAGTTCATAGTTCACAAAACGAATACATTGAGGAGAGCGATCATAAACTTCTCCCAAAAGGAGGAAGAGACCTTCTTCCAATGTTGAGAGAGGTTCAAGGATCTTCTAAACTCCTGTCTACAACACGGCTATGAAATTTGGTAGGTCATAAGCTTTTTCTATGATGGAATGACTTCGCGCATGCGTCAATTCGTAGAGATGATGTGCAATGTCTAGTTTATAAACAAAGAGGCCGATAATGTGTGGGATTATTTTGATATACTTTCTGAGAACTCGCAGCCATGGGACACCTCAAAAACCTCGACTTCTAAGCCTAATTAATCAAGGTAAAAGGGAGGGATATACTGTTGGAGCATAAAAAATGAATGAAAGTAAATATGATGGGATGAAATCAGATATGAAGAAAAAAGAGAAGAAGATAAAATTTGGGATAATAGGTGTTGCACGTGATCGCGCAACAATGAGTGGTTACGCGGGTCCGCGCAACACTATGAAGATGGAAAAGTTGTTGCACATCACGCAGTGAAAGTGATGTGCAAGGTGGGCCCCATGGCACAAAATTTAAGGCCTTACACGTGAAAATGCCTATATATAGCCACTACTTCTTCATTTGACATGCAAGAGATCAGAACTCCCAAATGAAGACCTGTAAGTACCCATGTTAGGTACTTAGAGAAGAGGAAGAAAGGAGTAAAGAGAAAATGGTTTGAAGCCGATTACGCTAGACCACGCAACACAAGTATGTTGTGCTGACCCCCGCAACAAGACTGTGTTACGCGGAAGTAATGTATATGGCTACATGCTATTGGATTTTCTGAGTTTGCTATGATCTTTTTTTGGAATACAGTTGTCATTTCACAAGGGTTTCTATTCTAAACAAGTTAGAAGAGAGAACCAAAGATGTTCATATCCACACAACACTTCTCTCATTGAGATGAACACATTGCAAGCCGAAATGCTATCGAAATATTATATGGACTATTCTATATAATTTATACTTGTAATCTTGTACTTTATTTTGGAATCAATGGATAAATGAGGATGTAAATGAACTTAGAATGAATAAAATATTTCATGATGATTTTTTCTCTCATTATTTCTCTATTGTTATTGAATAAGATAATCCCCCAAACCAAATACATTCATTTCTTGTCGAAACATATATGTCTTACGAGAAGAAGATGATATAAGTACAAGGGTGGCCAACCTTACAATAAAAATTGAGGTCATTGAATTGAAGAAGGTGGAGATGGTCAAACCCGAAGAGACCGTTGAAGTTGTATGTGGTATTTATGCTAGTAACATACACTTGACACAGGATTATCCTACCATTCCCGCTTTTCAAGGGTTGTTACATGAGCAATCGAATGCCATGAACAACTATCAAAGGTCTTTCAGCACTCTCATCTCAAATACATACAACATGAGTTGGAAGAACCATCACAACTTCAATTGGAGAAGTGGTCAATCAACCAACACATATTAGCAAAGATCCCAAGAGGATCCGATTCTCAAACATATCTAGAACAAAGAACTCTTCAATCTGAGCACCTTACAGGCATTACAGGACCTTAGCAAGTCCATACAAATAATTGAGTCACACTTGGTGATTGGAGAGACGGGGACTTTTCCAGCCCAATCTCTCCCTATTCCGAAACTGCAATGTGAGATAAGTGACCTAAGCTCTTCAGACCAACATGTGGAATAAGCTAAATCTATCACCATTCTTAGAAGTGGGAAGACGATAGACAAAACCATCCCGAAGAGGGCTGTGAAGCCTAAGCACTTAGAAGAGTCTAAAAAGGATGATAGAATTAGTGACATCCCACTTGAGAAAGAGCCGTAGAGACAATATAAGCCAGTTGCACCATTGTAACGCCCCGGATTTTTGCCAACCTGGGATTAGATGTCCTTAGGCAATGGGTCGATCCTAATACCTCATTAACTTGTCAGAACTGTATCCCAAAGTCTAAAGCCGCCTTTGAACTCATTTCCTTCACAAATCTCACCCTTCATCACCTTGATCTTCCAATTTTTCTAAGAACTTTCACCCTAGACACTATCTTAAACTAGCTAAGTAGTATAACTTGGATCACTTTATATACAAACTCCAAAGGCCTGAGTACCACCTCGACCAGAAATCACGTAGGATTAAATCCTTTAGAAACTTAACAAAGTTAACTAAGTACTAAACTCGATTTATCGTGAAATCCGTTAGGATCGCTTTAAATACGATCTGCAAGACCCAAAAGTTACAGAATCATTGACGCTAGGTTACCCTAAAGTTTAGAACCAAACTCATTTCCGTCCGCTTCTCTGAATGAAACGAAACTTCGTATTAGGTCTAGATCGCACATCGGGAGTCCGATTAACCCGAAGCTAAGGAACTAGGACCGCCCCACTGGGCTTAACAATCATCTCAAAAATCAGCTTTATCCGATGTTCCACGGCCATTCGTTTCGAATCGGAGCGAGGGAGTGTGAAAACACTATTCCCATCCAAAAATAAATATCTCGGAATAGTGATCGGCATCATTCGTTGATGCGTCAAGATAAGCAACCTGACCGTCGAAACAGACCAAATTACACCCTCGGATTAAGAAAATTTCAGAACATTTACATGTACTTGGAATTTCGATCGTGGCCCACCGACCGCCGAACCGAAAGTGGTCCGCCACGTGCGATCCGGGAACCGATCGAGTCAAAACGTAATCCCACGTAGATCCATCGATGGTGAGCTTAAGTCGACATTTGGTTCAAGGAGGGCCACAGAACTTCCCTTTGAAAGTTTGGAAAAGCGGCGAAAATCCTATATTAGTACCCCTTGAACCGAGTCTAATTTCGTAATGTTTGTGGCTATAAAAGGGGCTTAGAACAGCCCCTCTCATAGCCATACGAATTTTGGAGAAAACCCTAGAGGGAGAGAGAAAGAGAGAGAAAGACTTGGAGATTGTTGCCGATTTTTCCTCCTCCTGCTTTGGCTTGTTGCACGGCCTACACCGCCCTATTCTAGGCGTTTTCCCCCGTATTCCGTCTCATTTGAAGGTAAGAAACCCTAACCCTAGGTCGATTTGAGGTGGGATCGATGTAGGATGTGTACCGACTAACCGATTCGCTCTTTAGGCTAGAAATCTCCGTAGACGGAAGTTCTTCTACCCTTTTGATCTGTTTGTTTCCAAAGGCAAAGGTGAGGACTTTAAGTGTATAAGTTGCGGTTTTCAACGCTTTCAATGTCAGATAATGGTAGATTCATGATCTGCTTGCAATTGCACATGTACAAAGTGCTTTCCGTTTTCTGTTTCGATTAGAATTGTAGAATTTGGAATTTCACATATTCTAGGTATACGTAGAAATACCGTATACGTATTTTTTTTGGATAAATGGTTGACATGTTTATTTAATGTATAATTATATAACATATGAATAAAATACTAGTTTGGCGAAAGGAATCGCCAAAATATATGTTTACTTGTAAATGCGTCATATGTTGAAATTACGTATTGTAGAAATACCGTATACGTATTTCTTTTGGAATAATGTTTGTCATATGTATTTAATGTATGATTATACAATACATGATTAAAATACTAGCTTGGCGAAAGGAATCGCCGAAATCTATGTTCCTTTGTAAACACTATGTATGTCGAAATTGGGTATACGTGAAAGTACCCTATACGTATAAAAATTGCTGATGTGATTGCCATGTTTAATTGCTGTATGAATATGATGTATATGTATAAAATACTAGTTTGGTAAAGGGACAACCCTAGTACACACTTCCCTAGCATACGTCATGTATGTTGAAATATTGCATTCCAAGTGTTGGTGAATTCACTTGTGAATGTAAGTGCTTAAGTGTTAGAATCCTAGGTAGGTGCTGAGATGGGATTCTCGGCTACCTTAGAGTCACATATGACACTCTCCATGTGGTTGTTCACTCTAACCACTCGCCTACGAAATTTAAGTATTTGTATCCCTATTTACATAATGCTTTATAACATGCTATGAACATGCTTTGTGACTTGTTTATTAACATGCTTCATGTTATGCTTGATAGTATGATTGCTAGTGTCTTGAATTACCATGTTATCATGTCGTATTTCACATGCTATGGTTAGGATTTGACTGAGCTTGGGACTATGTTCATAGTCCAGGCATCCGGTATCAGACTTGAAGATGTGGTTGGGATTCATTCCGCCACGCATGATGTGTTGGCGAACACGTGTCGTACTTCGGTTGGCGATAGTGGTTGGCCACACGAGGTGCTTCTGCGCCTCATATCGCCCAACTTGTTGTGCGCTCGAGCTAGCCGAACACGTCCAGTAAACCGTGTGCCTTATGTATGTTCACCATGTTTGGTCGCTAATGCTTGAACCTAGGGTACCAAACTTACCAGTGAAAATCCCGTTAACCATGGTACCTCGATCCGCTAAGACTCATGAGCCGGGCATGGTGGTATGGGACACCGTGGTCGAGTGTCGGCCCTACGCCGGGGCCACGTGCCTCCCGTAGTGACCAAGTGAGCAACTCAACTCGTGAGCCGATTATGGTGGTATGGGACACTATATTCGCGTTGTCCACCACATTGATAAGGTGATGGGGGAGTGGTGCAACCTTTGTGCGTAACGCACTACGGCGACCCTTTGTAGTGACCGCGAGCATATTTCGAAGTTGCGGCGTGCCTTAGGGTTCGCCGCGATATATAGAGTATGAACTAGGCCTGTTTCTTTATACCGTATAGTGATGAATCGTTTAAGGGGTGATGGGGGAGTGGTGCAACCTTTGTGCGTACCACCTGGGACCTCTGCGCAGTGACCTAGAAAACACACCATCGTCGATATTAACTAGACCGATGACGACCCTAGATTGGATCATGTTTGGATATAATACAAGGGAGGTACCTTAGTTTCCCAATCCCTTGTTTGAAATGGACTAATTAAAAACTTGGTAATCATGCTCATCATGCATCGCATGTGCCTGGGAAGATGTGGAGCACTTTGTGGGATGTAAGCATGCGTGAACGTGAGATGGTGTCGCATGAGGGAGTATGTCGGAGAGGGCATCCATCATACGCATTCATACTTGCATTAATCAGAGTAACTAGGAGTGTTTGATTTACTGCTTTATCATTACTGCTTGACTGTATTGATAGCATGTTAACTTATGCCTTATTGTTCCACTGAGTTAGCTACTCACTCCCACGTTACGGGACGGTGTTGTACACACCAAACAGATTTGTTGAATTTCAGATGATGGCGATGCTTATGAAGCAGAGCCGGACTACTTCTATGGTGATGAGGAGAAGTTCTCCTATCATGTAACTCTCTGACGGGTCTCTGAAGACCTGATACTGTATTGACGGGGTTATGGTACTGGGATAGAAGACAGTAAACTTACACATTTGGTATATTCCAGAACTGTACTTGTATTTATTTAACCTGGTAATGTTATCACACTCTGGAGACTCATCATAGTTTATATATTTTATCTATCTATCATAGTCTTCCGCTTGCAAAAATTAAATGTCTCTGGAGTATGATATGCTGTTTTGGCTTAATCTCACTCATGTTCAATGCACGAATACAGTCAACATTCAATCATCATTCATTTTGTTGCATAAGTGATGTTCTGGAACTCGAGAGTTGAGTTTATGCTCGACCCCCGATTTTCAGGGCGTTACAACCATTCCCACAAAGGTTGATTTCACCTAAGCCTCTGAGCAATATTCAGGATATTTTACAGGTGCTTAAACAGGTGAAAGTCAATATACCTCTCTTAGATGCTATCAAGAAAATCCCCTCATATGCCAAGTTCTTGAAAGATCTATGCACTACCAAAAGATGGCAAAATATTCAAAGTAAAATCTTTTTAACTAAAAAAATGAGTGCGATCCTAAAGCAAGATGTGCCACAAAAGTACAAGGATCCAGGTATTCCAACTATTTCTTATGTAATCGGGGACCACTAAATCGAGGATGCACTTCTTGATTTATGAGCAAGTGTGAACTTAATCCCTTACTCGGTTTATGAATGACTTACCCTTGGTGAATTAAAACCCACTTGGACCACACTTCAACTTGTTGATCATTCGGTTCGTGTACCGAGATGGATGATTGAGGATGTGCTTGTCCAGGTTGATAAATTCTACTACCCAGTAAATTTTATTAATCTAAACACTCAGCCTATCCTTAAGACTAGCACTCAGATTCCCATCATTCTTAGTCACTCATTCCTAGCTACATCAAATGCCATCATCAATTGTAGGAATGAAGTTATGAACTTATCTTTTAGGAATATGACATTAGAGCTGAACATGTTTTTAAATAAGAGCAAATAATCAGAGGATATTGATGATGCCCATGATTTTAACATGACCGATTCTTTCATGAATGATAGAGCACTTTTGACTCTATATTCTGACCTTTTAGAGACGTACTCAGCCCACTCCTCTAATTTAGATGGTGATATGATTAGGGAGATAGATGCCTTACTTGATGCAATGCCAATACTTAAAATTAATCAGTGGAGGCCACAATTTAAGACTTTATCCCAAACCGATATAGCTCCTCTATTGTCTAGTCTTAAGGCACCAATGCTTGACCTAAAACCTTTGCCTGTTAATCTTAAATATGTCTATTTAAGTCAAGATGAGACATACCTGGTGGTGATTTCTTCCAACCTTGAGAAAGAACAAGATAGTATTCTTTTTTCTACTCTCAAAGAGCATAAGGGAGCCCTTGGATGGTTGATTGCGAACCTTAAGGGAATTGACCTTTTGATTTGTACTCACCACATTCATCTTGAGGATAATGCAAAGACCTCCCGATACCACAATGTCATTTAAATCCAAACATGAAGGAAGTGGTTAAGGGTGAGGTCCTTAGACTGTTAGATGTGGGTATCATATACCCTATATCCTACAATTAATGGGTGAGTCCAACTCAGGTGGTTCCTAAGAAGTCCAGAATCACCATCGTAACCAATGTCGATAATGAACTCGTCACAATTAGAGTCACTACTAGTTGGAGGATGTGCATTAACTATAAGAAGCGAATACCATCACTAGGAAGGACCACTTTCCTTTACCTTTCATTGACCAAATTCTAGAAAGGTTAGCAAGTCACTCTTGCTATTGTTTCCTTGACAGATATTTGGGCTACACCCAGATAGAGATAGCCCTTGAAGATCAAGAGAAGACCACGTTCACATGTCCCTTTGGCACCTTTATTTACCAAAGGATGTCAATCGGACTGTGTAATACCCCCGCCACATTTCAACGATGCATGTTGAGCATTTTTTCTAACATGGTGGGGAAATATCTAGAGGTCTTCATGGATGACTTCTCTGTCTTTGGTCCTTGTTTGAGTGATTGCCTTGAAAATCTAAAACATGTACTGAAAAGATGTGAGGAGAAAAATCTCGTGTTGAATTAAGATAAATGTCCTTTCATGGTTTCCAAGGGAATAGGTTTTGGACATATAATTTCGTCAAAGGGAATCAAGGTAGACAAGGATAAAATTGACTTGATCTCTAACCTGCCTCCACTCAAGTGCATACTTGATGTGCGTTCCTTCTTAGGACACGCATCATTTTATAGGAGATTCATAAAGGACTGTAGTCACCTTTCTCATCCTTTATGTAATCTCCTCCAAAAGGATGTTCCGTACGAGTGGAGAGAAGAATTTCAAGGAGCTTTCATTAAGCTCAAGGTTATGTTGACCACTGTTCCTATTGTGCAGCCACCCGATTATAACATTCCTTTTGAGATAATGTGTGATTCATTGGACTGTGCTATTGGGGCGATATTAGGCCAGAGGAATGAGAAGAAGCCTACGTGATTTACTACGTGAGTAGAAATCTAAATTCTGCCCAAATGACTTACTCTACTACGGAAAAGGAACTCTTAGCCATAATGTTCGCTTTTGACAAATTTAGGTCCTACTTGATCGGATTTAAGATTGTTATTTACATCGATCATCCAGCGCTTAAGTACCTTCTTTCTAAAAAGGATGCTAAGCCTCACTTGATAAGATGGATCCTCCTACTCCAAGAGTTTGACATTGAAATACTAAATAAAAAGGGAGTAGACAACGTTATGGCTAACCACCTCTTTAGACTTGTCATATCAGATTCCCTTGAGCTGACCCTGATAAATGATATGTTCACTGATGAATAATTATTTAAGCTCTCCCAATTACCTTAGTTTGCTAATATTACAAATTATCTTACGATAGGTTTCATGTTAATACATTGGACTGTACAAGATAAGAAAAAATTCTACGCCGAGGTACGTAAGTTTATCTGGTATGACCCCTACTTATTTAAATATTGCCCTTATAAGATTTTAAGGAGATTTGTGCCCGATAATGAACATCAAAGCATAATCTCCTTATGTCACTCTCAGGCCTGTGATGGTCACTTTTCTACTAAAAAGACCTCGGCCAAAATTCTCTAGTATAACTTTTATTGGCCCTTTATGTTCAAAGATAATCACGAGTTTTGCAAAGCTTATGATCGTTATAAAAAATTGGGAGGTTTGTTCAATAGAAATATGATGCCACTAAACCTCATTCTAATTATCGAAGCATTTGATTTCTAGGGCATCGATTTCATGGGACCATTCCCACCGTCATTTGGGAATAATTATATTTTACTCACGGTAGACTATGTCACCAAGTGGGTTGAGGTTATCTCGTGCCGAAATAATGGTCATTCAATTATTTAAAAAAAAAAACATCCTTTCTCTGTTCGGTACACCTTGAGCCATTATAAGTGATGGAGGGTCACATTTTCGCAATAGGCCATTCAAAAAATTAATGAAAAATATGGCATTTCACATAAGGTGAGAACCCCCTATCACCCAAAAACAAGTGGTCAAGCTGAAATTTCCAATAGGAAAATCAAACAAAATCTAGAAAAAATGGTTAATTTTGATCAAAAGGATTGGTCAATCTGATTGATTGATGCTTTTGGGCTTACCGTATAGCTTTTAAGACCCCCATTGGAATGTCTCCCTCTAGACTTATCTATGGGAAGGCTTGCCACCTTCCTGTGGAGTTGGAACATAAGACCTACTGGGCAATTAAAATAATGAACTTCAACTTGGACAATGCCGGCTCGCTGTGCCAACTTCAGTTGAATGAACTCGAAGAAATCCAGAAGACGCATATGAGAATTCAAGAATTTACAAGGATAGGATGAAGGTGTTCCATGATCGGAGCTTCCTTTAAAAATCATTCACAATAAGTCAAAAAGTCCTTTTGTATAATTCCTGATTAAATCTTTTTTCAAGTAAGCTTCACTCTCATTAGACCGACCCCTTTATTATGAAAATGGTATATTCTCATGGGGCTGTTGAGATTGAGAGTCCAATGAATGACAACAATTACAAAGTGAATGTACAATGGTTAAAGCCATTTATTGAGAAATTCATTTCAGAGGACACGTCCATCCCTCTGACCGATCCCGTGTATCAGGATTGACTTCTTAGTTTGATGCAGGTATAATTAGGGTTATTACTTTCCTAGGATTAAATTATTTTCTTTAGTTGTTTTAGTTTTCGTGCTAACCCATTTACATGTTGAGAGCTTTAGAACAAGTTTCAATTCTTCAGGTACTACCTTTCCGCCACTTCCCTTTTATTTTTTTTATCTCACGTGCATTGAATTTTCACATCTCTTACATTGATGACAATGTAGAATTTAGGGTGGGAGCTATGGGATTAGGTAAACTAATCGGTATTTTCTTAGTTTTTCAAACAAAGATTTTTAAAAATTTTCAATTTCTCAAGTTAAAAACTCATTTGGAAAGTGATAGTTTGTATAATTAAGAATGTTTTGAGTATTATGACAAGGTAGAGAGTTAAATTTTGAATTGTTGAAGTTTGATATACTGAGTAGACTATTTCCAATTGATTGGATATGAGGAAGTTTAAATATCACTTTCATATAAATCACAATTCACACTAGACTTGTCTTCTATGGAAAATACTAGAATTTCTGATTGTTAGTTTGTATATCACTGATAGGTAATGATGTCACGCCCCAGACTCGATAACCGGACTCACAAGGAACCTGATAGCCGGTTCTAGCCGCAACAGCCTCTGTAGTACCCCATTCTTGGCTCCTGAGGCAGGTTCCGATCCTGGGATCCTACAAGGAGGATTTTCATAATCCATATATCCATTCCATTACGAGCATACCTAAGATCACAGCAAGTAAATACCAGAAATAACAAAGGGCATATTACAAAATCTACTATAAATTTGAGCTTTAGATACAAGGTTGAAAGGAAGTACATCTGATGATAAAAGAAGAAGGAAAGAAGATCTGCAATACTGGGTCCTCGACTTAACCCCTATCCAAGTACCGCTACTACGACGTCGACCTAAGATCTCCTACACGTATCAATCACACATAAGCTTATAGAAAGCTTAGAGGGTGGTGAAAGTGAGTGACAACGGTGCGCAGAAGAATTATAGGAGATACAGAAGGGAAACATAATCAATGCCAATATCACTAGCCTTACCAAGGCTAAGCCATGAATGCAGGAAGACATACCAAGGTTATGCAATGCAACAAGGCTTAAACAGCCGATATCAATGCAATGCGAAGTGATGTCAATGCTTATAACCAGTCCACATATCCCATACAATTCCATCATAAGGAATATCATTGGGGTTTGATGTACTACAGGATGACTGCTGCTGTCAAGACCGCATAGTCAACGAGCGTAAGAGTCCACACTACCCTCCTGTGGACAGCCAATCGTAAGCAAGGTTCAACAGTAGTGGACCCATTCACGAGCTGGTCGGACTCAGCTTAGCCATGCCCTCTCACTCAGCCAGATAAGGCCACATCCCATCTCAACCGACTACACGACAGTGGGAGACGCGGCCTAACGATGTAAGGCACTCAAGCGCTCATGATTTCCACTTGTCACGGCGTTAAGGCGTCTTCTAGATACCTTGAAGGTTTAGGGGCTTTCACCTAGGGATATCCTATGCATCCCAATGCACAAATGATATATTTCCGGTGTCCAGATACAACCATCCATGAATATACCAGTGAAGGAAAGGCCCTGATGAAGCAAGGGCAATAATGTCCATGAGATGCGATGCCAGATGCATGAGTCATGCATACCAATCATGCACTAGCTCCAAGCACTCAATGTGCACAAGAGGGGAACTTCATCCCTCTATCATATCATCTTAATGACCACACATAATCCAATCCAATCACTCGATGATGCATATGGGTCATGAGGGTGTGCCATATGGCGATGATGACTTAGAACATACTCCTCCTTCCTAAGGAGGGAATCAAGTCTAGGTACTTAGACAATTAAATCTGAGGAACAAACCTCTAGTGGGTGCCCAGTACTTTGGGGTAGCCCACAAAGCTAAGAAGGGCCATATATAAGCCTAAAGGAATAAGCGGTCTTAATGAGGGCCTGTGGTGGGCCTTAAACCACCCAGAGTAACCCATGGGCCTACCTTAGGGCTAACAAGGAGGACATCCAACCTCAACAGGGTCCCAAAAGATAGCCCACCACTACTCGAATATGAAATAAGGCCTAAGGCCTAAGGCAATCCATGGCCTAATGGGTTATACACCAAGCCTAACACATAGGCAATATGGTGGGCCCTCAAACAAGGTTTAGGCCCAACCATAACAGTCATAATCCCACATATTGTGGCGGGCCTAATGGGCAGCCCAGTAATCCGACCATGAGGGCAAATCCTTATACTTATTTCAAGTGAGTTGAGCCTCACAACTTGGCCCAAGTACAAAGGTTATTTTGGTGGGCAACTAAGGGCCTAACTACTTGCATATTATGGCCCACAAACCCATCACAATAAGTAGTAAATATAGGCTCAAAGGTTAAGGGGCCTATCTAGAAAGTTCCAGGACAAATGGGCCTAGAAAACCCAACAAATAGCTATGAACATTGATCCAATAAAAACCCAACTGGGGTGGGCGTCAAGTGTACACTAATTAAGCTCAAAGGTACATCAGGAAATGGCGAGATTATGTGCATAAACATCCTTAAATTTGGTGGGCCATGCTGCCCCAAAACATGCCGTTAAGGGCAGCCAGTTTGGGCCTATTGCTGAATTTACAACCCACCTATTTCTGGGCTTGCTGGAGTCCAACAATAATAAATATATACTAAGTATTTTGCTCACTAGTGACCCACACACATCTCTGTGGGTCCCACCAGGTAAAAGGAATGGATGATACACATAAATCAGGTGGGCCATGCTGCTGGATTGGACGTCCAGTAGCAGCCCAATGGGCCTGGGCATCCCAAGGTGGACGGTCCTATGAGCTTGGGCGGTCAGCCCAAAACACATTAAAGTGGGTCCCAGAAAAATGAACAAATCCTCAGGGAGGTGGCCCACGTCCCACGTGGACCACAAATATATGGACAGCGAGGGTACACAATACATCAAGGTGGGCCCACAAAGGGGGTGGACGGCCAACCATGGCTGGACGTACCAACCTGGTGGACTGGTCCATTTAGCATCACAAATTGTACAGGGCTCCATTGGCCCCAAAAATTGGTAGGTGGGTCCTACCATGGGTGGGTCACCTCTCTACAAAATTTCAGAATTTTTGGAACAGGAAAAGTATTTTATAGAATTTAAAGAAAATTGAATTTCCCCAAAATCTGTTTAGTGCAGATTTCAGACATGACCTAATCTGAGCTTCCAATGGGGTGGATTAAAGGCCTATAAAAATTGGGGAAAAATAGTATTTATGTCCCCTCATATATGTACCCCAAGATGGGGTTCACAAATGTAGCCCACCAATGGGAAAATTATTTTATTTTCAAGGATTTCCATACTGATATTGTTGTTGGAACAGTCCAAAAAATCCAGACTGTCCACCTCACTTGGGCCACACATTTGGGACCTCAATCAAGGTCAGATGGTGCTAAAATTTAGTAGACTTATAGGTGGGACATAGGTCTTCAAGAATCATGCATTGGATGGCATCAAAGTCACCACCAAAAGACCAAAAATTAAGCCCTAAAATGGTCTAAAATCTATCCAGACAGACTGGACAACAACATATACTTCATAAAAATAAATTGCAAACATAAATTAAATGGGGATTTAACCCATGGAAATCATGGTGTGGTCCACCCAAGTGGGCCCCACAAATATCTAAACCATCCCATCTCCAAAAATAAGCTTGCATGCACCCCTTTTTGTGCATTTAGGGGCCACACATTCAATGGGAGGGACTTTGAAAATGTCCCCTCTCTATGGATGGTTGGGATCTTGTTGTTCCACAAGGTAGGCCACACACTCATGATCAGTACTCTCATTAAGAAAAAGAAAAGCAATCGGCCACAAGAAAAGGGTCTCAGCCTCATTGAAGCCCTTTCCTTCATCACACACATACAAGGAGATTTCATTACCATAGGATGCACATATTACATAATCAAGCTTATCTAATAGAGATCTATGGTGGAGATCCAATCTTCACAAAGGATCAAGGGTCTAGATGACCTAAAGATCCCTGATCTAAGGAAGGATGACGTATGAAGGGATCCATGGAGGATGGTCTCTTACATGTACATGCATGCCATGTAGGATGGGTTTCAAAACACATCCATAAAGTCTTGGGGCCACCATCATCTCTTGATGGGCCCCACATGCTCCAATATGAAAGAAGAGTGGGAGAATAGCTACAATGCAAAGAAATCTAAAGATTTGAAGAACATGCACCCACCTCTTAAGGATCCTACTCCAAAGTTACATTAATATACTCTCCATGCTCCAAGGAACATGTTTCGAAGGGTGAGATGGGTTATTGAAGGTTAGATGGGAGGGAATTAGGGGGAGAAGGGGCCCGATAGAAGGAGAGGGTGGGGATGTTTGGAGGTGTTGCTAGGAGAAGAGAGAGAAGAGAGTAGAGAGAAATGAGAGGAAGAGAAGAGAAATTGCTAGAAAAGAGAGTCATCATGACTTCTCTCTCCTAGGGTAGGCAAATCCATCATGAGGCTATGGTGATACTAGGAGTAGGGATGGGTAGTGTGTGGGTAGTGGGTGGTGTAGAAGATAGGGTTTTGGGTAGTGTATAGGTGATGTGTGTTGGAATTTGCACAAAAGAGGGTGGTCACCTTGAAAAGTGTGCCCTCCACACTAGGTGGGACACATGATCATGATCAAGGGCTAGAAATGAAAAGCCTACATATTATGATCTATACGTCGGATGGATGCACAAGACGTGGCGTCAGAACTGCAATGACGAAGCGGACAAGATGGCATAGGTTTCTACTCGATCCAAGTCGGGTGTACATGACCGAACTTAAGGGTGACCGCAAACATTATCCGGGGGTCGCGGGTTGTCGGGATTCAACCGATAGGACCGCGGGAACAAGAGAAACGAAATACATGCTCACATACACACATGCACACACACACACACTCGGGTCGGGTCTTACAACCCTCCCCACCAATAAAGAAACTTCGTCCTTAAAATTGACCAATCCTAGGATAAAATAAAAATATAAAAACACCATCATATAAATAGCAATCACCAAAGAGAAGGCAATACAAACAATCATATATCAATCAATCATCAAACAAATGGGGATAACGCTCTCTAATCTCGGCCTCGCGTTCCCAAGAAGCCTCGGCCTCCGAATGATGACCCCATTGCACCTTCACCAAGGGATGACCTTGATCATGAGAACCTGCTCCTTCCGATCAAGAATATGAATCGGCTGCTCAATGTAAGAAGCATCCTCACGGACCTCGAGGGGCCGCCAATCAACCATAGGAATGGTGTCCGATTCACATTTCTGCAACATAGAAACCTAAAATACGTGGTGGATCCTAGACAACTCAGAAGGTAATGCAGGCCTGTATGCCACAGCGCCTACACACTTGGTAATATCAAAAGGTCCTATAAATCTCAGGGCAAGCTTGCCCTTCACACCAAATTGAACCACACCTTTTATAGGCGAGACCTTAAGATATATCATGTCCCTAACTGCAAACTCGAGAGGTCAACGCCGATGATTAGCAAAACTCTTCTGTCGGCTCTGAGCTGTGCGTATCCTCTGCTTGATAATATCAATAATCGCTGACGTCTGCTGCACAAGCTCGGGACCTAAGAGACGATGCACTCCAACCTCGGTCCAACAGCTAGGAGATCTACACGGTCTGCCATTAAGTGCCTCAAAGGGAGTCATGCCGATAGTCGCCTGATAGATATTGTTGTACACGAACTCGGTGAGGCACAAATGCTCATCCCAACTGCCTACAAAGTCAATCATACAAGCTCTATGCATATCCTCAAGGATCTGGTTGACCCTTTCGGTCAGCCCATTCGTCTGCGGATGATAAGTAGTGCTGAGATGTAAAGTGGTCCCCATCGCCTGCTGGAAACTCCTCCAAAATTGAGACATAAATCTGGAATCTCGGTCAGAAACGATCGAAACTGGAATGTCATTCAGTCTCACTATCTCCTTAATGAATACCTTTGCAAGCTGATCCATAGTCCAGGAAGCACGCATCGGAATAAAATATGTCAACTTCGTCAGACGATCAACGATAACCTAGATGGTATTGTAACCGTGCTGAGTCACATGCTCCCATTTCCACACTGGAACGCTCAACGGCTACAAGGGACTAAGGGATCTCTAGTGATTGACCTTGACACGCTGGCATGTGTCACACTTAACCACGAAGCTAGCAATCTGGCGTTTCATCCCCGACCAAAAATACAGCCTTCTCATATCTCTACAAATCTTCGTAGAGCTTGGGGGAATAGTAAGTCTCGATCAGTGTGCCTCGATCATCATATCACGACGCAGCTCTGGCACATCCGGGACACACAATCGGCCTCTGAAGCATAACCCACCATCGAAACCAATCTGCCAGTTTAACTGCTCCACGGATGCGGCCTCTGCTCGGTACTCCTGAAGTGACTCGTCCATCTGCTGAGCCTTGATCACCCTAGCCACCAAAGAGAGTTGAATCGACAAGCTCAAAGCTGAACAATAGAAGAATGCAGACTGAACTCAAAATCAAACTCTGAAACATCCTCGAGCATCTGCCACTGTCGAACCATCATCCGTGCCACCAAGCCACGTGACTAACAACTGAGCGCGTCCACCACCACATTCGCCTTACCCAAGTGGTACTGAAGGTCGAAGTCATAATCTTTCAACAGCTCCATCCATCGCCTTTGTCGCATGTTCAACTCGGACTGCTAAAATAGATACTTCAAGCTCTTATGATCCGAGAAGAGCTCGAACCTAATCCCATATAGATAATGCCTTCACACCTTCAGTGCGAAGACAACTACTGCTAGCTCCAAATCATGGGTGGGGTAGTTCAGCTCATGGACCTTAAGCTGGCATGAGGCATACGCCACTGGCTTCCTGTGCTGCATAAGGACATCACCCAAGCCAACTCTAGAGGCATCGGTGAAAACAACAAAACCCTCACTCTCATCAGGAAGAGTAAGAACAGGAGCGGACGTGAGGTGATCCTTCAACTCCAGAAATACCTCCTCGCAGGCGTCACTCCAGATAAGCTCGGCGCCCTTCCGTGTTAACCGGGTCAGCTATGCTACAATATAGGAGAAACCCTTGATAAACTAATGATAATATCCTGCTAAACCAAGGAAGCTATGGATCTCGGATGCGTTCATGGGCAGACCCCACTGACGCACTGCATCAACCTTCGAGAGGTCCACAGCGACACCCTCTCTTATCACCACGTAACTGAGGAACTTCACCTTCTCCTGCCAAAACTTGCACTTTTCCTGCTTCGCATATAGCTGGTGGGCACAGAGGGTCTCCATCACAATCTGCAAGTGCTCAACATGGTCCTCTTGGGTCCTCGAATATACAAGAATATCATCAATGAATACCACGAACTGATTGAGGAATGACCGAAAGACCTCGTTCATCAGCTGCATAAATACGGCGGGTGTATTGGTTAGTCCAAACTATATGACCAGGAACTCAAATTAACCATAACGCGTCCGAAATGCCGTCTTCGAAATGTCCTCCTCTCGGACCTGAATCTGATGGTAACCGAAGCACAAGTCTATCTTGTAAAAGAACTGTGCACCCCGCAACTGGTCTAATAGGTCATCAAAATGGCGAAGTGGGTATTGGCTCTTTATAGTGACTCTGTTGAGATCGTGGTAATCCACACAAAGCCTCAACGAACCATCCTTCTTCTTGACGAAAAAAACCGGGGTTCCCAAGGCGAACTGCTGGGAGAATAAAACCCAACTCTCAGAGCTCATCTAACTGCTCCTGCAGTTCCCTCAACTCTAACGGTGCCATCCGGTAAGGGGCCTTCGAGATAGGGTACTAGGCACCAAATCAATCTAAAACTCAATCTGTTGATGCGGCGACAAGTCCGGGATCTCCTGGAACATATCCGGGTACTAACAAATAACTGGTAGCTGCTTAATACACCCTTCCATAGAATCCTCGACTATAAATGCCAATAAACTCGACAACAACTCTCCTTCGGGCTCGGCAACGAATTAGAACACTGGCAAGTCGGGAATGTGAAACGTGACTGTCCTCGCGGCATAGTCCAAGACGGCATAATACTTCGTAAGTCAGTCCATACCTAGGATAGCATCAAACTCTACCATCGGCAATACAAACAAATCGGCAGGAAGGAACATCTTGCCCACCAGCACCGGGCAAGAGGGGCAACGACGTCTCAACACAACAGACTTCCCCATGGGAGTCGAAATAGCCAAGGCCTCAGACGCAGACTCCGATGCAATACTAGTCGATTGGCAAAACTGTTCGGCCACGAAGGAATGAGAAGCGTCAGAATCAAATAAAACATGAGCAATGCATGCAGAAATGAGAAGAATACCGTCGACAACTCTGTCGGTCAATGACTGCGGGTCCTGGCCCTGCGCCTGCTGTGCAGGGTAGAACCTGCCCTGAGCTGGCAAGGGAAGCAAGCCTGAAGACTACGAATCCTGGGTCTGCGCCTGCTAAGAAGCAATGTATACTCAACCCAAAGACTGGGGAGGTGCTGAAAAGGCCAAGCTATATGTCCTAGAGGGGGGGTGAATAGGACTATGCCAAATTTAAAATAAAATTAGCGAAAATAAAGTAAACAAATAGCCTTACAATATAAATCAATTCACAATGCTAAATTTTAAATCACCTTGATAAATAGGTATTGAGAGATTGATACAAATTTAGTTCTAAGGACAACCTTACACCATAATAAACAAGGGCTTATGGTAGGACAACCTTATTTCTAGAACCTCTTTTGGATCAAGGACTCAATTTTAATATAAGTAAATAAAAAGCAAGGAATTGAAATTAAATGCGTATATAAATCTAAATTATTACAACAATCCCCACACTTGCTTGAAATGTAAATAATTACAACATTCACATCCACTTGTACATTCCACACAACCAAATGATAAAAGATATGAAAATTAAGCAAGCATTCAATCCACAAGACAAAGAGTTATAGTGGTTCGCCTGTGTGTACACCAACTGTTTTCCAAAACCACACGAATGTTACTCCACTCCTAATATCCTCACACAGGGGATATTAGCGTTCACTATCAAATAGGTTTTCACAGTTCACCAAAAACCTTTACAATTGTGTCTTTTTCACTTGGGCTTACACAATTCAAAAACCCTCTTTTTCGAAGTTTTCTGGTTTTCCTCGGACAACCAAAACAATGAGATTTTTCTCGCTCAACCTCAAACAAAACCAAGACAACGAGATTTTTCTCGCTTAACCTCAAACAAAACCAAAAGTAAATAAATTTGCTGCAATTGTAAAATACCCGGATTTCTCCTTTTCTTAAGCCCAGAGAACCAATCGGAGTAGATGATTGAATGTCAAAGTTCAATTTCCAATACTCACATTCATAAGGTTCTAAATTCTAATAGATTTTAGATTTAACTCGTTGGGCGTAGCTATATTTGATTTTGATTCCAAGAAGAAGGAATAAGATAATTCCTCTTTTTAAATAAGATTGGAATATAGAAACAAAATCAAATTAAATAAGCTAGCAAAAAGGAATATTAAATAAGCACAATGTAGCTTAAAATAAACACAGACTTATCTCAGAGTGATCACTTGAAAATTCTTGAATAGAATCGAGTTGAAGTGTGAAAACTCTGAATTTCGTGTTCAATTTATAGAAGCAAAAATCGTTCCTACGACTGGTCTTAGAAACCTTGGACTGGTCGTAGCTCTAACAGATTTTTGAAATATTGAGCGCGATCTTTGAAAGTCGTTCCACGACTGGTCGTGAGTACCCTACGACTGGTCGTGGGTCACCTACGACTGGTCGTAGCTCCATATGACTGATCGTAGGACCATAGATAAAGTTGCTGGATTTTGAGTCGTAGATCCACGACTGGTCGTGGACGAGTCGAAGCCACACCTACGACCGGTCGAAGGACCTCCAGGACTGGTCGTGGGCGTACCAAAAATTCTGAAAAATCTTTAACAACTTAGGACTGGTCGTGGAATTTCTTGGACTAGTCGAACCAATGTCGGGACTGGTCGAACAAGAGCTAGGACTGGTCGTAGAATACATCAAACTTATGTAAAATAAATATTTGATTTATGTATCCAAAGTGACCTACTTAAAGGGTCAACCTAAGGTCATTCAAACCTGAATCATGTCGTATGGACATTGAACTTCAACCATTCAACGAATGTAGTTTGTTTGAACCATATCAGGCTTGAGATCTTGAACTTGTTGTAGCTTCAACCTTGAGATCTTCATCAGCATAACAACTACTTCATGCATTACTTATTAGTCTTGAAGTCATGAGACTTGAACATCAACATTGTAGCTTCTTGAGACTTCAACATGTAGCTTCTTGAACTTCAATAAGTAGCTTCTTGAAAAGTTCAACTTGTAGCTTCTTGAAGTATTTATGCAGTGTCTTGAATTCATATAAATCATCATACAAGCACAGGACATAGATAGATGTTTTGACACATCACAAATTTGACAACCAAAGAAGCATGAGACCAGAACACTTACAGGTGCACATCCCCTCTGCTGTTGCTGCTGTCTTTGCTGCTGCTACTATGGAGGCCTACCTGGTTGCCTCTACTACTGAGGAGGATCCCTAGGAGCGGGAGCCGAAAGCTGCGCTAGTTGCTGATGCTGCTGCTAACGCTGAGGAGGATGAGGAGAAGGCAACTGCGGTGACCTTTGCTGCTGCAAGGGGAGAGGGCAATCGCGCCTCCGATGCCCAGTCTGCCCACAACGATAGTAAACACTGGAAAAAGGGCCAGAAGATGGGCCGGCTGGCTACGCTGATGATGATGAAGCTGTTGTCTGAGCCGCAACCTGTCTAAATTTGAATCTGCCCCTCCGTCTCTGCTGATGGGATCTGTCGGCTGGTGCTCTCCTCTTCTAGTCTCCATCGGAACTCTGCTCTCACAATCTTTGGGTTATGGCCCAGTCCTCCTTGTACACCAAGGCTCTGTACACAACCTCATCAAACGTCCTCAAACAATGGCCCACTACTCTACTATGGAGCGCAGGACGCAAGCTGTTCTGAAAACGGCGAGCCCTCATCTTCTCATCACCGAGGAGGTACGGAGCAAACCTAGATAATGCTAAGAAATGGACCTCATACTGTGACACTCTCATATCACCCTGGACTAGAGTCTCGAACTTCATGGCTCTCTGCTCCTGAACATGCTCAGGGAAGAACTTCTAGTCATAGCGGATGACAAATTTCTCCCATGACCAAACGAAATTGGGCCCGGCCATCGGCCATCCTCAACACGGACGACTACCAATGACGGGCCTCGCCCTGAAGAAGAAAAGTCACCAAGGAAACACGCTGGTCAGCCAGACACTACATCGTGTCAAAAATTTGCTCTATCTCTGTGCGCCAAGCCTCGGCGGCAGAAGGGTCAGGCTCACTCCTGAACCTAGGAGGATCATGTTGCCTGAACTCTCTAGAAATAGTGTTAGCACGTGGAAAATCGGTCTGCTCAGGAATTGTAATGGTTGTAGGCTGACGAGTTTGTAACACAGCAGCAACAAGCTGCATCAACTACTGAAAATGCTCGGCACTGACTGACACTGTTGGGAATGCAGGAACGACACTCGCCTCGGGAAGAGGCACGGGTGCGGCTGACGGAGCTAGAGCCTCTATATCCAAAACAGCATGCTCAGATGGGGGAACTGGCAGGGGAGCTAGAGCAACTGGGGGAACAGGTACAACAGATAGTGGGGTGCTCTCGAATCAAACGAGTCACCGGAGCAGGATGAGAACCACAGCCAAGGGCACCATGGCCACGAGCAGCCCGCTTGGGTGGCATCATTTAAAGAAAAACAAGTACAATGACGTGAAGGGTCAAAATATTGCAAACTTAAATGAAAGAAAGGCTCTCAAGACACTATTTATCCTAGGCTCGCTGCAGATATGCGATGTTATCTCAAGTTCTTCCAGAATTACTTGCTATGCTCTGATACCAACTCCTGTCACGCCCCAAACTTGGTAACCGGACTCACAAGGAACCCGATAGCCGATTTTGGCAGCAACAACCTCCGTAGTACCCCATTCTCGGCTCTTGAGGCAGGTTCTGATCCTAGGATCCTACAAAGAGGATTTTCATAATCCATATATCCATTCCATTACGAGCATACCTAAGATCACAATAAGTAAATACCAAAAATAACAAAGGGAAAATTACAAAATCTACTATAAATTCGGGCTTTAGATACAAGGCTGAAAGGAAATACATCAGATGATAAAAGAAGAAGGAAAGAAGATCTACAACACTGGGTCCTCGGCTCAACTCTTATCTAAACTCTGCTGCTATGATGCTGACCTAGGATCTTTTGCACGTATCAATCATGCATAAGCTTATAGAAAGCTTAGAGGGTGGTGAAAGTGTGTGAAAATGGTACGTAAAAGAATAATAGGAGATACAAAAGAGAAACATGATCAATGCCAATATCGCTAGCCTTACTAAGGCTAAGCCATGAATGTAGGAAGCCATACTAAGGCTATGCAATGCAACAAGGCTTATAAAACTAATACTAATGCAATGCAAAGTAATGCCAATGCTTATAACCAGTCCACATATCCCATACAGTTCCATCATAAGGAATATCACCGGGGTCTGATGCACTACGGGATGACTGCCGCTAACAATACCGCATAGTTAACAAGCGTAAGAGACCACACTACCCATCTGTGGATAGCCAATCACCAGCTTGGCTCGACGGTAGTGGACCCATTCACGAGTTGATCGGACTCAGCCTAGCCATGCCCTCTCACTCAAGCGGATAAGGCCACATCCCATCTCAACCGACTACACAATAGTGGGAGATGTGGCCTAACGGTGTAAGGCACTCGGGCGCTCATGATTTCCACTCGATCATGGTGTTGAGGCATCTTATAGGTACCTTAAAGGTTTAGGGGCTTTCACCCATGGATATCCTATGTACCCCAATGCTTAAATGATATATTTTCAATGTCCACATACAGCCATCCACGAATATACCAGTGGAGGCAAGGCCTTGATGAAGCAAGGGCGATAATGTCCATGAGATGCGATGTCAGATGCATGAGTCATGCATACCAATCATGTACTAGCTCCAAGCACTCAATGTGTACAAGAGGGCAACTCCATCCCTCTATCATATCAGCCTAATGACCACACATAATGTAATCCAATCACTCAATAATGCATATGGGTCATGAGGATGTGCCATATGGTGATGATGACTTAGAACATACTCCTCCTTCCCAAGGAGGGAATCAAGTCTAGGTACTTAAACAATTAAATCTGAGGAACAAACCTCTAGTGAGGGCCCAGTACTTTGAGGTAGCCTAGAAAGCTAAGAAGGGCCATATATAAGCCTAAAGGAAAAAACGGTCCTAATGAGGGCCTATGGTGGGCCTTAAACCACCCATAGTAACCCATGGGCCTACCTTAGGGCCACCAAGGAGTACATCCAACCTCAACTAGGTCCCAAAAGATAGCCCGCCACTACTCAAATATGAAACAAGGCCTAAGGCAATCCATGGCCTAGTGGACTATACACCAAGGCCAACACATGTAATATGGTGGGCCCTCAAGCAAGGTTTGGACCCAACCATAAAGGTCATAATCCCACATAGTGTGGTGGGCCTAATGGGCAGCTTGATAATCCGACCATGAGGGCAAATCCTTATACTTAATTCAAGTGAGTTGGGGTTATTTTCGTGGGCAACCAAGGGCCCAGCTACTTATATATTATGGCCCATAAACCCATCATAATATGTAGTAAATATAGGCTCAAAGGTCAAGAGGCCTATCCAGAAAGTTCTAGGACAAATGGGCCTAGAAAACCCACCAAATAGCTATGAACATTGATCCAATAAAAACCCAACTGGGGTGGGTGTCAAGTGTGCACTAATTAAGCCCAAAGGCACATCAGGAAATGGCAAGATTATGTGCATAAATATCCTTAAATCTGGTGGGCCCTACTACCCCAAAACATGCCGTTAGGGGCAGCCAGTTTGGGCCTATTACTGAATTTCTTGCCCACCTGTTTCTGGGTTGCTGGAGTCCAACAATAATAAATATATACTAAGTATCTTGCTCACTGGTGACCCACACACATCTCTGTGGGTCCCACCAAGTAAAAGGAATGGATGATACACATAAATTAGGTGGGCCAAGCTACTGGACTGGATGTCTAGCAGTAGCCCAATGGGCCTGGGTGTCCCAAGGTAGACAGTCCTATGGGCCTAGGTAGTCAACCCAAAATACATCAAAGTGGGTCCCAAAAAAATGGACAAATCCTCAGGAAGGTGAGCCACATCCCATGTGGACCACAAATAGATGGACGGCGAGGATACATAACACATCAAGGTGGGCCCATAAAGGGGGTGGACGGCCATCCATGGCTGGACATCCCAGATGGGTGGGCCGGTCCAACCCGTGCCACAAATTGCACGGGGGTCTGTTGGCCACAAAAATTGGTAGGCGGGTCATACCATAGGTGGGTCACCTCTCTGCAAAATTTTAAAATTTTTTAAGTAGGAAATGTATTTTATTTAATTTGTTTAGTCCAGATTTCAGATAGGACCTAATCCGAGCTTCCAATGGGATGGATTAAAGGTCTCTAAAAATTGGGAAAAAATAGTTTTTATGTCCCCTCATATATGTACCCCAAAGTGGGGCCCATAGATGTGGCCCACCAATGAGAAAATTATTTTATATTCAAGGATTTCCATACTAATTTGACAAAGGGGGAGACTGTAATTTACATTTTATGCAATTTACTTTATTTGGTTTTATTTGAGGTTAAGCCAGAAAAATCTCAAAGTTGTTGATTATCTGAGGAGGGCCAGAAAACTCAGAAGTAAGGGTTTTCGAATTGTGTAAGCCCTTAGAAAAAGACACAATTGTGAAGGTTTTGGGTGAACCTGTGAAAACCTATTTGATAGTGAACGCTAATATCCCTTGTGTGAGGATATTAAGAGTGGAGTAGCAATCTGTGTGGCTGTTATTGAACAGTTGGTGTACACACAGGGGAACCACTATAACTCTTTGTGTTGTGTGGATGTGTGCTTTATTTTCCTATCTTTGATTATTCAAGTGGGGAATATATGTGTGGAAGTGAATGGTGTAATTTTAACATTTCAAGCATTGTGGGAATGTTGTAATAATTTAGGTTTAAATTCCTGCAATTTATTTCAATTCCTTGCTATTTATTTATTCCTCTTTAGTTTGAGTTTTTGATACAAAAACCTTTCTAGAAATAAAGTTGTCCTACCATAAACCCTTGGTTTTTGGTATAAGGTTGTCCTTAGAACAACTTTTGTATTAACCTCTCAGTACTTGTTTATTGAGGTTGCTTTTCATTTCAGCATTGAATTGATTTAATTTATTTGGCTATCTCATTATTTAAATTCTGCTGTAATTATTTTAAATTTGGCGTTGTCCTATTCACCTCCCCTCTAGGACATATAGCTTGGCCATTTCAAGTGGTATCAAAGCTTAATGGCTCGCTTTTAATTATTATTCTTGGATTTATTTCCTGAGCTAACTATCTAAGTTATATAAATAAGATGTCAAATTTTGATAACCTTTTAGTCACCAGGCCTCCACCTTTCGATGGCACCAACTATGCATATTGGAAAGCCAGGATGAGGATCTTCCTCAAATCCATGGATGAAAATGTATGGCTACCCACAGTGAATGAATGGACCCCTCCTACCACTAAAGTAACTGGAATCGATGGTTCAAAATCAATGAGAGTAACACCTTATTTCTCATGAACTACACTTCAGAAAAGTGAGAGTAGTGCAAATATAAAAGCACTAAATGCAATCACTTGCGCACTATCACCGGATGAATTCAAAAGAATTATATCTTGTGATTCTGCAAAACAAGCTTGGGATATATTGGAAATGACACACAAGGGTACTTCAATTGTTAAGAAATCTAAAATACAAATCCTCACAACTAAATTTGAGGAAATACGTATGGAAGAAAATGAAATGTTCATGGACTTCTATACTAGATTGAATGACATTGTAAACTCTATGTGGGGTCTAGGCGACAAAATCTCTGAAAGCAAGATATGTGCTAAAATATTACGCTCACTTCCTGAACGGTTCAATTCTAAAGTAACCGCAATCCAGGAACTCCGTGATACAGACAATATGAGGGTTGAGGAATTAGTTGGCTCATTACAGACTTATGAGTTAACCTTTAAAGCTCCAAAAGGTAAATCCATTGCCTTAAAAACTTCTAAAAATGGTTTTCAAGAAAATGATTTAAACTCTGATTTAGAAAACTCTGAAGATGATATGGCCCTTTTAGCGAAAAAGTTTTATAAGATTTTTAAAAGTAAAAAGAGGGTTGATCTTCAAAAAGCTAATGATAAAAAGAAACCTAAACCTAAATCAAGAAAATCATTGAAAGACAGTCAGTGCTACAACTGCCATGAGTATGGGCATTTGGCTAATAAATGTCCCAATAAGGGCAAGTTGAAAAAGAAAAGTATGATGGCTACTTGAGATGAATCTTCTGATTCTGAAGTTTCTTCTAATTCAGAAGACTCTGAAATCGAGTCGGGTTGTGATGTTAAGGCCCTTATGACTCTAGCCAAATTCATTTTTTCAAATAATGATGATCGACTAGTGAAGAAAATCTGAATAGTGAATGTGAAAATGAAGATGATCTTCAGATGCTTACAATGCCTTATACAAGGAAAGTTGAAAAATTGCTGTGAAATTGAAACTTCAAAAAGAGAAATTTTCTAAACTCAAGAAATTTATGAATCTCTTGTTTTAGAAAAGTCTCATGTTTCAGACTGTTTTGAAAAGATAAAATGCGATTTGGATTTTAAAACCTCTCAGGTTGAAAATATTAAATCTGAAAACGAACATCTAAAACAGGAAGTCTCTTCTCTCTTGAGTTTAAACGAAACCTGGAAATATGCCCAAAGTGATCTTAAACTAGAAAAGCTTTTATCAGGATCAAGAAAATGTGGGGATCGATCCAGTTTGGGCTATGATAAGAGTGTTCCTCCTAAACAGAAGAATACTCCTCCCAAGTTTGTAAAGGGAGAGACCTTAAACTCAGAAGGAAAAGATCAAATGTTTTCTAAAAACTCTAAATCTTTTCAAAAACCATATCAACTATAAAATGCATAACCAAATTCCTTTAACTGAAAAGATAGTTGATTTGCTTAAGGAGCTTCTAAAGTCTAACTCAATAGGTCATACTTATAACTCTTACAAACGAAAGAAGACCAACTATCCTCCTAAACCCAAAACAGTTATCAAATGGGTTCCAAAGGGTACCTGCTTGGTTGCCCACATAGCTTTTAAAGCTATAAGTCATTCTAAGTAGTACCTAGACAGTGGATGCTCAAGACATATGACTGGTGATAAAGGTTTATTCACTGATCTCAAAGACCTGACTGATGGTTCAATCACATTTGGTGATGGCAGCAACTGTAAGATTATGGGCCAAGGTACAATTCAACTTCATAACCTTCCTTTGTTCAAAAATGTTTTATATGTTAAAGGCCTAAAACATAACTTACTTAGCATATCTCAAATATGTGACAATAACCATAGTGTAAGATTTTCTAATCAAAGTTGTGAGATTCAAAATAATAAGGGTTCGGTAATATTAACTGGACGTAGAACGTCTGAAAACTGCTATATTGTAAGCGAATCCAGTTCAACTAGTCAATCTTGCTACATGGTCCATACAGACAAGACTGATTTATGGCATAAACGTCTTGGACATGTACACTACCGAAATTTATATAGGTTGAGCGAACGGGAACTTATAAGAGGTCTACCCAAACTTCAAAAATTAGATAAAATATGTGACGAATGCCAAATTGGCAAACAAACAAGGAACTCACATAAAAAGGTGAACTCCAATGCCACATCAAGATCACTCGAGCTTCTCCATATGGATCTGATAGGACCTACCATGATGGAGAGTCTAGGTGGCAAAAGATATATCTTGGTAATTGTAGATGATTTTACCAGATATACATGGGTAGTCTTCTTACGGGACAAATCTGAAACCCTTGAATAAGGAAGAAAAGTTCTCAAAAGGATTCAAACTGAAAAAGGTTCTCAAATTAGTAAGATTCGTAGTGATCATGGATCTGAATTTGAGAATAGCGGTTTTGAGAAGTTCTGTAGTGACCAGGGAATATTACATGAATTCTCAGCCCCCAAAACTCCACAACAAAATGGTATAGTTGAAAGGAAAAACAGAGTGCTTCAAGAAATGGCTAATGTCATGTTGAATAACATGAAGCTCTCTGAGAATCATTGGGCTGAAGTAGTCAATACGGCTTGTTATATCATGAATCAAGTTTACACTAGTAAAGGTAATAATAAAACGACTTATGAAATGTGGTTCGATAAAAAGCCTACTGTCAAATACTTTCGAGTTTTTGGCAGCAAGTGCTATATTTTACGAGATCGTGAAAATCTGAGAAAGTTTGATACGAAGAGTGATGAAGGGATCTTTTTAAGATATTATTTAAACAGTCGAGCTTATAGGGTTCTGAACAAAAGGACTGGTGTGATTCAAGAGTCCATTAATGTGGTCATTGATGATCGCTTAAACACACCAATCTCAAGTCCTGATAATGATGAAGTTCTTATAATTGATAAACCTGATACTTCATCTATTCAGACTAATTCTGAATTGAGGACTATTAAAGATCATCCAACCACACAGATTCTTGAAAACCCTCTCACTGGTGTTCGTACCCGTAAACAACTTAAGGATATATGTAATTATTATGTTTTACGTCCTAGATAGAACCATCTAACGTAAAAGAAGCTCTTGCTGATGAAAACTGGATAGTAGTTATGCAAGAAGAACTTAATCAATTTGTTTGAAATGATGTCTGGTATCTTGTTCCTAGACCTAAAGATAAACATATTATCAGAACAAAGTGGATTTTTAAAAATAAACCTGATGAACTTGGGAATATTATTCTAAACAAGGCAAGATTAGTTGTACAGGGGTACACTCAAATTGAAGGTATTGATTACGATGAAACCTTTGCCCCAGTTGCTCGTCTTGAATCAATACCTTCAAGAGTGTCTTTTTAAGTGGATGTAAAGAGTGTCTGTAAAGTTTAAAATACCTTCAAGACACTCTTCCATTGCATGCTTTAGAAAGTTTAAAATTTTTCAAGTGGATGTAAAGAGTGTCTTTTTAAATAGCGATTTACATGAAGAAGTATATGTTGAACAACCTACAGAGTTTACTGATCATGTATACCATTTTAAAAAAGCTCTCTATGGTCTAAAATAAGCTCTCAGAGCATGGTACGAGAAATTGACTAAGTTTTTACTCTGTCATAACTTTCAAATGGGAAATGTAAACATTATTTGTTAAGAAATATAACTAAGATATCTTAATGGTTTAAATCTACGTGGATGATATTATTTATGGATCTACCTATACTGACATGACTATTGATTTTACAGATTTAATGAAATTTCAGTTTGAAATGAGCATGGTTGGGAAACTGAATTATTTCCTTGGGTTACATGTAAAACAACAACCTGATGGAATGTTCATCTCTCAATCTAAATATGCTATGAATTTGATTAAGAGATTTAGATTCGAGAATGGTAGAAATTTTGATACTCCTATGAGTACAACCTTGAAACTCTCAAAAGATTCTGCAGGTAAAAATGTGGATCCGAAATTATATCAGAATATGATTGGTAGTTTACTGTATTTAACTGCTAGTAGACCTGATATTGCTTTAAGTGTTGGTATTTATGCTAGATATCAGTCTGATCCTAAAGAATCTCATTTAATTGTTGTTAAACGAATTATGCCATATGTCACAAGCACTGTTAATCTCAGTCTCTAGTATCCTTATGACACTAGTGTTCAATTAGCTGGGTATTCGGATGCTAACCGGGCTGGTAATCTTGATGATAGAAAATCTACCAGTGGTGGTTGTTTTTATATTGGAAACTGTTTAGTTTCTTAGCTTAGCAAGAAACAAAGTTCTAATGACTTTCAACTGCTAAAGCATGTACACAGCTTGTTTGGATGAATCGTATGCTAAGTGACTATGGAATTAAACAGGATTCTATGTTATTATATTGTGATAATACCAGTGCCATAAATATTTCAAAAAATCCAATTCAGCATTCTCGTACTAAGCACATTGACATTAGATTTCATTATATTCGTGAATTCGTAGAAGAAAAGGTTATGTCTTTGGATTATATCTCTACCGAGAATCAACGTGCTGACATTTTCATTAAACCGCTCGACAAAAGCAGGTTTAACAAAACAAAATTTGATCTTGGCATGTGCATTCTAAAATGATTATTTATGCCTATTTGTATCATAATGTATATATTTGTTAGGTTAAATTTCAATTTTATGAAATATGCATGAAATCAGATTTTTTGGTGGTATTCGACCAGTTGAGGATTTCCCTGACCCGTCGTGGCACGACCGGTCGAAGAAAACCCACGACCAGTCGTAGATCACGGTGATTGACTTAAATTTGGGGGAAATCACTTTCTTCCTCATTTCTTCTTCTCTCTCTGACGAACCTTCGCCCGACCAGTCGAACCCATCTTTCAAAATCTTCAAGGTTAGTGCTCCATTTGCATTTTTCTTGTAGATTTATGTCTAGCTTACTTCTATTTCTCTCTTGGAGTTATCTATTTCGAATTTCATTGAGATTTGGGGTTTTTCTTCTCCAAAATCTGATTTTAGAAAAGCCACTTCTCAATCCTTTGCAACTCTTTGGTTCCCTGAAATCCTTGTTGCAAAATGACATCTAGAGGTAGAAAGACCACATCCCGTGGTCCATCTTCTTCCAAATCTACTCCTTTTACTAAGCATCATCTTCAGGCCCCCGTCTTATGTTCGGGACATCAGATTGTGTAACGTTATTGTGAAACATCCAGTTGATATTAATCATGTTACTCCATTTGATATCCTTCCTATTCTTCAAACTATAGGTTAGGATAACTTATTGCATTAGGGTGGGCTAGCATACCGGTCCATTGCCTAATCCATGTTCGCATGCATAAGTACTTTTTCATTGGAAAATTTAACTTTTAAAATAGCCACAAAAGAAGGACTATTTGACGTTGATCGTCATTTGATTTCAGCTCTTATAGAAATTCCCGTGAATGATGAGGGCATTCATATCCATACCTTATCTGACAAACCCTCAATAACTTAAAAATGCATGCTCAGTAGAGATTTATGTAATTTGGATGTTCAATGGACACATAAAGGGAATACGCTCCCTTCAAGGTTTTTGTTACCCAAATACAGAGTTCTTCATAAGATCTTTGTGTCTAATTTGTATCCTCGATCTGGTAATAAATTCGAATTGACGTCCTTCATGGTTCGTGTTCTTCATGTTGTTGTCAGAGGTGCTTATATTTGTTTACCATCTTTGATTTGTCACCACAATATTCAATTTCGACTCCATTCAAGTCACAATGACATCCCTTTTGCTTATTTGATGACTGTGTAGGCAACACATATGTTAGTCGACATGCCTGTTGAAGAAGCTCCTATCCATCATCTAATATTTAATAATTCTAACCTTAATAAGATGAAACTGGTTATGCTTCCTGGTCAAGGTGATGGTACTGTTGGTGGTGAAGCTAGACATGAGGAAGAAGCTGTTGATCTTCCTCCTGATGATATTAACATGGATGATATTTTTGAAGAACTTAATTCTGATTCTGCAAATGATCCTGATTATGAACCATCTGAATTTGATGCGCGTTTGCGTGGATTGGAAGAGAAGGTTGAAAATACGAATGTTAAGATTGATAACATGAATGTTGCCCATGATTTACAATTCAAATATATGCGCAAATATCTTAGGCGCTTGAACAAGGGCATGCATCAACTTGATAATTCCATTCCTGCTCCTTCATCTGGCTAGATTAGTTTATTTTGTTTTACTGGACTGTAATAACTTTATTTCTCTACTCTCTCACTGTTCGTGAGCTTGTTGCTACTCTTGACTTATCTCTGTTTATGGATTATATATCTTGTTTATCCTTTTTTTCTCATATATCCTATCTTTTTCGCTCTCTCATTTTAACTCCTCGGCTAGTTGTTCATTGCTATATTTTTCTTCCTTTATCCTATTGTGACAAAAGGGGGAGAATGGATAGTTAATGGATGTATGTTATACTCAGGGGGAGTATGTGCAGAGGTTATATGTTGAATGGATGTATGTTATACTCAGGCGGAGTATGTGCAGAGGTTATATGTTGAATTGATTTACAGGTTCATGCTTTTATGAATGTATGCCGGTTGATATGAACTAGTGCATGATTCGTTAACCAGATATTCTGTTTTATAAAATATATCTTATAAGTGTATTTTGTCACTAATTTGACAAAGGGGGAGATTGTAAGTGTTATAGTTGATAACTTCACTATATTATCAAATTTGTGGTGCCAAAGACACTGTATGTATCTTGTTATGAAGCTTGCATATGTGAAGAACAAAGCTCTACACATGATATGTCATGTCAAGATAAAAGTCTCACATGATCAGCTTCGATAGTCAAGCAATGATCACAAGTCAAGACTCGAGGATGTGAGAATGTTCGGCTTAGTTCAAGACAAGTATAATTCAAGATCTCAAGAAGTTTTCAAGTTCAAGCTACACCAAGATCTCAAGCTTCATTATGCTCAAGGTCATTCATCTAAATTTCAATGTCCTTACTTCACTATTAAGGTATGTTTAACCTTAGGTTGACCTTTAGAGTAGGTCATTTCGGATAAATGAGTTTGGTTTGTTCTAAAACTAGTCCTGGACTTTGTTCTACTAGTCCTAGCACTGCTTTAACATGTCCTAGAATTTCCTGGACCAGTCGTAAGTTTGTTGCAGGAATTCAGAATTTTTTGTTAAGCTTCGATCAGTCCTGGGGTCTGTTCGACTAGTCGTATGAACAGTGTCGACTGCTTCTTTGAGCTATCGTAGACGTACGACTCAAACTACAGCGATGAAATTCGACTAGCTTCAACTCGTCGTGAGCTACCTTCGACAAGTCGAAGGTGTCCTTCGACTGGTCGTAGTCGTAGACTACCTACGACCAGTCGTGAAACTGCCTTATCTTATCGCGCTCGAATTTTCAAATTTCCGTTGGTCCTACGACCAGTTGTAGCGACTCTAGACCAGTCGAAGACGTGATTTGCTCACCTATAAATAGAGCATGAATCTCAGAAAATTATATATTACTTAAGTAATTTTAATCTAGCCTTCTAAGAGATAAGTTTGTACTCCATTAAAGCAAAGTATGTATATTTAATATTTTCTTTCTTTTACTTTTTAAATTGATTTTGTTTCTTGTATTCCAATCTGATCTGAAAAGCAGAAGTATTGTTTTCCTTTTTCTGGAATCAAAATCAATTAAAGTTAGCCCGTTTGTTTTAATTTAAAATCTATTAGAACTTAGAACCATTATATAGTGAGTATTGGACATTGAACTTTGACATTCAAACCTCTACTCTGACTTGGTTATTCCGGGCTGCTACAACAAAGAAGAAAAATAGGTATTTTACATTTTGTGCAATTTACTTTATTTTGTTTTATTTGAGGTTAAGACAGAAAAATCTCAAAGTTGTTGGTTATCTGAGGAGAGCCAAAAAATGTAAGGGTTTTTGAATTGTATAAGCCCTTTGAAAAAGACACAATTGTGAAGGTTTTGGGTGAACCTGTGAAAACCTATTTGATAGTGAACGCTAATATCCCTTGTGTGAGGATATTAAGAGTGGAGTAACAATCTATGTGGCTGTTGTTGAACAGTTGGTGTACACACAGGCGAACCACTATAACTCTGTATTGTGTGGATGTGTGCTTTATTTTCCTATCTTTGATTATTCAGGTGTGGAATGTATGTGTGGAAGTGAATGGTGTAATTTAATTTACATTTCAAGCATTGTGGGAATGTTGTAATAATTTAGGTTTAAATTTCTGCAATTAATTTCAATTCCTTGCTATTTATTTATTCCTCTTTAGTTTGAGTTTTTGATACAAAGACCTTTCTAGAAATAAGGTTGTCCTACCATAAACCCTTGGTTTTTGGTGTAAGGTTGTCCTTAGAACAACTTTTGTATCAACCTCTCAATACTTGTTTATTAAGGTTGCTTTTCATTTCAGCATTAAATTAATTTAATTTATTTGGCTATCTCATTATTTAAATTCTGCTGTAATTATTTTAAATTTGGCGTTGTCCCATTCACCCCCCCTCTAGGACATATAGCTTGTCCATTTCAGATTTAACCCCTGAAAATCATGGTGTGGTCCACCCAAGTGGACCCCACAAATATCTAAACCATCCCATCACCAAAAATAAGCTTGCATGCACCCCTTTTTTTACATTTAGGGGCACACCAATGGGAGGGACTATGAAAATGTCCCCTCTCTATGGATGGTTGGGATCTTGTTAGTCCACAAGGTGGGCCACACACTCATGATTAGCACTCTCAGTAAAAAAAGGAGAAACAATCGGCCACAAGAGAAGGTATCTGCCCTCATTGAGGCCCTTCCCTTCATCACACACATACAAGGAGATTTTATTGTCATAGGATGCACATATTACATGATCAAGCCAAAGATCCCTAATCTAAGGAAGGATGAGGCATAAAGGAATCCATGGAGGATGGTCCCTTGCATGTACATGCATGCAATGTAGGATGGGTTTCAAACCACATCCATGGAGTCTTAGGGCCATCATCATCTCTTGATGGGCCCCACATGTTCCAATATGAGAGAAGAGAGGGAGAATAGCTTTAATGCAAAGAAATTTAAAGATTTGAAGAACATGCACCCACCTCTTAAGGATCCTACTCCAAAGTTACATCAATATATTCTTCATGCTTCAAGGAACATGTTTCAAAGGGTGAGATGGGTTTTTGAAGGATAGATGAGTGGAGATTAGGGGTAGAAGGGGCTAAATAAAAGAAGAGGGTGGGGACGTTTGGAGGTGTTGCTAGGAGAAGAGAGAGAAGAGACTAGAGAGAAATGAGAGGAAGAGAAGAGAAATTGCTAGAAAAGAGAGAGTCATCATGACTTCTCTCTCCTAGGGTAGGCAAATCCATTATAAGGCTATGGTGATATAAACTATGTTGCTAGGCTAGGAGTCGAGATGGGTAGTGTGTGGGTAGTGGGTGGTGTAGAAGATGGGGTTTTGGGTAGTGTATAGGTGGTGTGTGTTGGAATTTGTACAAAAGAGGGTGGTCACGTTGAAAAGCATGCCCTCCACACTAGGTTGGCCACATAATCATGATCAAGGGCTAGAAATGAAAAGCCTACATATTATAATCTACAAGTCGGATGGACGCACAAGACGCGGCGTCGGAACCGCAACGACAAAGCAGACAATATGGCATAGGTTTCGGGTCGATCCAAGTCGGGTCTACATGATAGGAGTTAAGGATGACCGTAAACACTATCCAGGGGGTTGCGGGTCTCCGGGATTTGACCGGTAAGACCGTGGGAACAAGAGAAATGAAATGCACGCTCACATACACATATGCACATACACGCACTTAGGTCGAGTCTTACAATTGAGAAGTTGGAGATCTTGATCTACCTTAAAAGATGAAAAGAGATTGTAAAAAATAGTTCGATAAAATGGCAATACATTTAAGAGAATTTAACTAAAAAAGAAGGAAAAATCTAAAAATAATGTGAAAAGGGTTGTCAATATAAAATCAGAAGCTAGAAAAAGAAGAAAAGGGGGACAAGTTTGGAATCAGTGCTTGTGTTAATCCATTCACCTTGAAGTGATGAGTATAGCTAATATTATGAAACAATAATTATTGTTTATGAAAAGTGAGTTGAGATCCACTGAGCACATTAGAAACTTGATATGTGAACTTATTCTCTTAGTTAGTTGATGTAGGAAGACTTGATTTAATTGATTACTCATGAGATTCAGCTCCAGGTTTTCAAAATTCCACTCTCTCATCTTTGATTCATACTCATTCATACTTGATTGCACAAAAGATTATTTTCTAAAAGCGATTTGGAAATTGAGAATTGAAGATTGCTTTACGCATGTTTTGCTCAAGACTAGTAAAATGCTAGTTGTGGGTGTTTTGAGTGCTTAATATTGTATATTTTCCCTTGTTGATATCTTGATTTTATAGACATGATAGTGCTTAATCAATATATTTATGCATGTTTGTTTTGCGAGGTGATTTTGAGAGCTTGGATTGAAAAGGATGCTAAAATAATGAAAATAGATGCTTGAAGATTACCAAGGCAAAGAATAAATATTTAGAGACCAAGATTGAAGATTTCAAGGGCCCAAGATTCAAGAAAACCAAGTGAAGAAGGAAGAAAATCAGATTTGCAAAGTGCCAAATTTTAGAAAGACTGAACTCATCTGTTGACCACACGTCTCCCCATTTATAAGAATAGAAAATCAAGAATTAGCCAATAACTTCTCCGCCAGGTTTACCCGATCTGACTAAAGTCGAATTTGGACAAGACTTGCTTGACAAAAATCCATTTGACCCTATCATTAGCATTTTCCATGTCAAACTTGATAGCTACAGTTTTACCTCAAACTTATGCGTTTACCTCTCTGAAGTGTTCTTGGGCTATGGTAATGTTCTCTACTATTTGACAGCCTTGAATGAAAGCTCCCTACTCTTGAGAGATAATCCGCGGAAGCAACAATGATAATTTATTCACAATCACTTTTGACAAAATTTTGTAAAGATGATTGCATAGACTTATCGGTCGATAGTCAGAAAACTTATTGTTAAGTGTCAAATATTGCATATTTTCCCCCATTTATGTCACCCCCTAAACTCGGAAACCGGGCTCACAAAATTTTCGATCGCCGAATCTAGTGCCAACAGCCTCCATAGTACCCCATTCTTGGCTCCCATCACACATACGCCAGATTTCGATACTGGGATCCTACAAAGAGGATTTTCCAACATACATTTATCTCGTAATAAGTATAACCACAAGTTTACCCAAATCACAAAGACAACATCAACATCACATATCCACTAATATAAACATTTGAATACAGTGCTGAAAGAGAAATATATATATCAAAAATCAAAGCTCCAGAAGACCGTTGCACGCTCTAAGCTCAATGCTGTTGAACGTAACATCACCTGCACGCATCTATCGTGCATAAGCTTATAGAAAGCTTAGAGGGTGGTGTAAGTGTGTGTACAAGATAAGTGTCAAGTATTCAATACAATGTCATAATCATACAATATCGAAAATAGTGGCAAGATCATAAATCATATGATATTAGAGTAAGCGAAAATACTAACAAGTCCATGAGTCATATGATATCAAAGTAAGCGAAAATACTGACAAGTCCATGAGTCATACAATATCAGAGTACGCAATACAGATCAGCTATGCAAAAGAGAAGTCATAAAGAGCCAAATATCAGATGCAAAGGATGCAATGCAATATGCGGTGTGAATGGAATGACCATACTGGAATGTGAAGTCAAGATGATAATACGTAGTATCGCAGGCTATGGGGTCTATTACAAGGGACTTCTATCTAAACCAGTCTCATACCCAATTTAGATAGTCAAACTCAATGTGGTAAACTCCAAATCTCAGGTTGGTCAAGCGCCCCAACTGAAATCTGGCCATTGAGAAAGTACACATATCAACTAGTTACGCACCACCAGCCCGAGTGGATAGTGAATGAATGAATGAATGAGTATGCAACTCCTACTCAATAAGTCCACATATTATACTATACATATCTGGGATCATCACCGGGGTCTAATACACTCTACATGCAGTCGCCGCCCACTAGACGTGCAACCATGCAAGTGGAAGAGATCACACTATCCGCCTGGCCAGTAGTCAGCCAATATCTACCTGGCACATCGATAGCGGACCCATTTATGAGCTAGTCAAACTCAGCCTAGCTATGCCCCCTACCCTCGGGTAGGTAAGGCCACAACCCCTCCCAACTGACTATGATACAGTGGGAGACGCGGCCTACTAGTATACTGTCTTCATGCGCTCATATATATCTACTTGGTCTAGACGTTGAGGCATCCTTTGGTACCAAGAGGGTTTAGGAATTTTCACTCAGGGCCATATATGGCGGCCTGATGCTAGTAATAAATTTTCGGTGTCCCATTTGGCCATCCATGATATGCCTGTGGGGGCCACAACCCTGATGTCGCTAGGGCGTACAGTAATCACAACACACAATGCAAGATACATGAGTCATACAATCCAGTCATGTATCAATGTTGTACATACTGTGCGCTCATGTGAGACAATCTCCGTATATCAGAGAGTCTATAAATGCTATGATTTGATTCCTCTTTGATTGTCAAATTTTGTGTGTCAAAACTTCTCCGTATGTCGTGTGTTTATATCTTGATAAATTTATTCGAGACACCTCGTTAACACTTGATGTCTAGCTCAAAGAATTCTTCAAGCTTCATGATAGTTCAAGCTATAATATTAAGAGAGAACTCAGGGCCAAGACTCAAGTTCAAGGGCAAGTCGAAGTTCAAGATTCAAATCTAAATGCGGGACTCAAGTACAACTTAAAGTAACATTGAAGCTTCTAAAGTAGTCAATCTACATTGAGAAGAAATCAAGCTTCGTAAAGATCAAAGTCTAAGCAAATGAAGTGTTCAATGTCCATACTTCATGTTCCAGGTTTGATAGACCATTAGATTGACCTAGGGTAGGTCACTTTGGATACATAATTTAAATAAATATTATTACATGATTTTGGTCTACTCTAAGATCAGTTCTAGACCTTGTTCGACCAGTCCTAGCACTGTCTCGACTAGTCTAAGAAGTTCCAAGACCAGTCCTAAAATAGTTGAAATTTATCAGATTTTTTGGTTCGCCTACGACCAGTCCTGGAGTCTGCTTAACCGGTCGTGAGATGGTCTCGACTCGACCTTCGACCAGTCGTAAGGCTTTGACTCAAACTCCAACAACTAAATCAATTGTTGCACGACCAGTCATAGAGGGTCTCACCCGTCGTGGACTACTTTCGACCAGTCGTGGACTGCCTACGACCAGTCGTACAATGGTCTGATGTGATCGTGCTCAAAAATTCAAAAATCAGTTTATTCCAAGACCAATCGTGGTGACCCTAGGACCAGTCGAAGAAAAACTTCTTCTGCTATAAATTGCACACAAATTTCAGAGTTTTTTTATTGAATAATTAAGTGAATTCAAGGCTCCACTCTGAGATAAGTCTGCGTTTATTTTTAAGCTATTTTGTACATAATTTCTTTCTCTTTTTGATAGCTTATTTAATTTGATTTTATTTCTGTAGTCCAATCTGATTTGAAAAGAGGAATTGACTTATTCCTTCTTCTTGGAATCAAAATCAAATATAGCTAGCCCAACTAGTTTAAATCTAAAATCAATTAGAACTTAGAACCATATTAAAGTGAGTAGTAGACATAGAACTTCTATATTCGAACGTCTACTCCAATTGGTTCTTCCGGACAGCTACAAGAGGAGAAATCCAGGTATTTTACAATTCTTAAATTCCATTCTATTTTGGTTTTTTTGTTTGGGATTCGCCAGAAAAATCTCAATTTGTGTGGTTATCTGAGGAGAGCCAGAAAACTCAGAAGTGTGGGTTTTTAAATTGTGTAAGCCCAAGTTAAAGATACAATTGTAAAGGTTTTGGGTGAACCTGTGAAAACCTATTTGATAGTGAACGCTAATATCCCTTGTGTGAGGATATTAGTAGTGGAGTAGCATTCTGTGTGGCTGTTAAAAGACAATTGGTGTTCACACTGGCAAACCACTATAACTCTTTGTCTTGTGGATTGAATGCTTGATTAATTCTCATATCTTTTATCATTCAATTATGTGGAATGTACATGTGGATGTGAATGTTGTAACAATTTACATTTCAAGCAAGTGTGGGGATTGTTGTAATAAATTAAATCTATATTTCTGCATTTAATTTCAATTCTTTGCTATTCATTTATTTCTATTAACATTGAGTTCTTGATCCAAAAGATGTTCTAGAAATAAGGTTGTCCTACCATAAGCCCTTATTTATTATGGTGTAAGGTTGTCTTTAGAACTGAATTTGTATCAATCTCTCAATACTTATTTATTAAGGTGATTTGATTTCAGCATTGTGAATTGATTTATAATTGTAAGTCTATTGATTTATTTTATTCCGCTGATTTTATTTTAATTTGATATAGTCCTATTCACCCCCCCCCCCCCCCCCCTCTAGGATATATAGCTTGGCCTTTTCAAGTGGTATTAGAGCCTAATTGCTCGTTCTTATTATTTTTTTTATTTATTTCCTGAGCTAACGATCTAAGCTATATTAATAAGATGTCAAATTTTGATAGACTATCAGTCACTAGGCCTCCACCCTTTGATGGCTCCAACTATGCCTATTAGAAAGCCAGAATGAAGATCTTCCTCAAATCAATGGATGAGAGTGTGTGGCGAGCCACAGTGACCGAATGGAACTCTCCTACCATTGAAGTAACTGAATCTGACGGTTCAAAAACTATGTCTGTACCTGCTTATTATTTATGGACCACCCTTAAGAAAAGTGAGTATAGTGCCAATGCTAAAGCACTAAATGCAATCACTTGCGCACTATCACCGGATGAGTTCAAAAGAATTATATCCTGTAATACTGCAAAGCAAGCCTGGGATATACTAGAAATGACATACAAGGGTACATCAATTGTAAAAAAATCTAAAGTCTAACTCCTCACAACCAAATTTGAAGAAATTCATATGGAGGAAAATGAAATGTTTATGGACTTTTACACTAGACTAAATGATATTGTAAACTCTATATGGGGTCTTGGCAATAAAATTTCAGAAAGTAAAGTGTGTGCAAAGATACTACGCTCACTTCCTGAATGGTTCAATTCTAAAGTAACCGCGATCCAGGAACTTCGTGATACGGATAATATGAGGGTAGAAGAACTGGTTGGTTCTTTACAAACCTATGAATTAAATTTTAAAGCCCCTAAAGGTAAATCTATAGCTTTGAAATCTTCTAAAGGTATTTCTCAAGAAAACTCAGATTTAGAAAATTCTGAAGATGATATGGCTCTTTTGGCGAAAAAGTTTTATAAAATTTTCAAAAGCAAGAAAAGGGTCGACTTTCAAAAGGGAAATGAAAAGAAACGATCTAAACCTAAGTCCAAAACTTGGAAGTCTTTGAAAGACAGTCAGTGTTACAACTGCCAAGAATATGGGCATTTAGCAAACAAATGTCCTAAAAAGGACAGACCCAGAAGGAAGGGTATGTTGGCTACTTGGGATGAATCGTTTGATTCTGAAGCATCTTCTGAATCAGAAAATTCTGAAACCGAATCGGGCAGTGAAGTTAAAGCCCTTATGACTCTGGCCAAGTTTACTTTTTTAGATCACGATGATTCAACAAGTGAAGAAAATTTGAATAGTGATTATGAAAATGAAGAAGATCTTCAAGATGCTTATAATGCCTTATATTAGGAAAGTTGTAAAATTGCTGTCAAACTTAAGCTTCAAAAAGAAAAGTTTTCTAAACTCAAAGAATGTTTTGAAACTCTTGTTTTAGAAAAATCACATATTTCAGATTGTTTTGAAAAATCAAAATGTGATTTGGAATTCAAAACCTCCTTGATTGATGATTTAAAATCTGAAAATGAGAAACTTAAAAATGAAGTATCTTCTCTTCTGAGTTTGAAGGATACATGGAGATATGCCCAGGGTGATCCAAAGTTAGAAAAATTATTATCCGGATCAAGAAAATGTGGCGATAGATCCGGGTTGGGCTATGAGAAAAATACATCTCCTAAACAGAAGTATACCTCTCCTAACTTTGTGAAAGGAGAAACTTCTAACTTAAAAGGAAAAGGTACTAGTCAAGTTTTTTCTAAAAATACAAAAACTTTTCATAAACCTAAAAGCAGCTATATAAATTTTAAAAATCAGAATAGAAATCCTCTTGCTGAAAAAATAATTGATTTACTTAAGGAGCTCTTAAAATCTAACTCAGTAGGTCATTCTTACAACATCAGACAAAAGAATACCAACTATGTTCCTAAACCCAAAACAGTTATGAAATGGGTTCCTAAAGTTGCCTGCTTGGTTGCCCATACTGGGTTAAAGCAACATGTCATTCAAAATGGTACCTAGACAGTGGATGTTCTAGGCACATGACAAGTGACAAGGCTTTATTCACCGATCTAAAAGATATGACTGATGGATCAGTACATTTGGTGATGGTAGCAACTGCAAGATTATTGGCCAAGGTACAGTTCAACTTTATAATCTTCCCTTATTTAAGAATGTTTTATATGTTGAGGGATTAAAACACAACCTGTTAAGCATATCTCAAATATGTGACAACAACCATAGTGTTAAATTTTATAATCAAGGTTGTGAGATTATAGATAAAAAGGGTTCTGTAATATTAACTAGTCGCAGAACTTCTGAAAAATGCTATATAGTATGCAATGGAAGCTCATTTAATCAAACGTGTTACATGGTCCATACTGATGAGACAGAATTATGGCATAAATGCCTTGGACATGTACACTATCAAAATTTGAACAGATTGAGCAAAGGAGAACTAATTAGAGGTCTACCTAAAGTGTAAAAAGTAGACAAAATATGTGGTGAATGCCAGTATGGTAAACAAACGAGGAGCTCTCACAAAAAGGTGAACTCCAATACCACATCTGGACCACTCGAGCTTCTCCATATGGATCTTATAGGACCAACCAGAACGGAAATTTGAAGTGGCAAAAAATACATCTTGGTTATCGTAGATGATTATACAAGATACACTTGGGTTTCATTCTTGAGGGACAAATCAGAAACCCTTGATGAAGTAAAAAAGATTATAAAATGGATCCAAACTGAAAAATGTTCTCAAGTTAGTAAGATCCGTAGTGATCATAGATCCGAGTTTGAAAATAGTGGTTTTGAGAAACTCTGTAGCGATCAGGGAATATCACATGAATTCTCTGCGCCCAAAACTCCACAACAAAATGGTATTGTGGAAAGAAAAATAGAGTGCTTCGAGAAATGGGAACTGTTATGTTAAATAGCATGAAGCTCCCTAGAAATTTATGGGCTGAAGTAGTGAATTCTGCCTGCTACATTATCAACCGTGTTTATATTTGCAAATCTAATAATAAAACAGCTTATGAAATGTGGTTTGAGAAAAAGCCTACTGTCAAATATTTTCAAATTTTTGGCAGCAAGTGCTATATTTTACGTGACCGTGAAAATCTGGGAAAGTTCGACACTAAAAGTGATGAAGGGATCTTTTTAGGATACTCTTTAAACAGTCGTGCATATCGTATTCTGAACAACAGGACTGGTGTGATTCAAGAGTCAATAAATGTAGTAATTGACGATCACTTGAATACACCTGCCCCTAGTTCAGATAATGATGAAGCTCTTATATATAAAAAAACTAGATACTTGATTAAGTGAAACTAATTCTAAATTAAGAACTGTTAAAGATCATCCAACTGATCAAATTCTAGGAAACCCTCTCACTGGTGTGCGCACTCGTAGACAACTAGAAGATATGTAATTACGTGTGTTTTACATCTCAGATTGAACCTGTAAACGTAAAAGAAGCTCTTTCTGATGAAAACTGGATAGTAGCTATGCAGGAAGAACTTAATCAGTTTGTCAGAAATGATGTCTAGTATCTAGTTCCTAGACCTAAAGATAAACACATTATTGGAACAAAATGGATTTTCAAAAATAAGTCTGATGAATTGGGAAATATCATTCGAAATAAGGCAAGACTGGTTGTGCAAGGGTACACACAAATTGAAGGGATTGATTATGATGAAACGTTTGCCCTAGTTGCTCGCCTTGAATCGATCAGACTTTTCATATCTATTGAATGTTTTATAAAGTTTAGAATTTTTCAAATGGATGTAAAGAGCGCCTTTTTGAATGGCGACTTACATGAAGAGGTATATGTTGAACAACCGACTGGGTTTGAAGACCCTAAGCTTACCAATCATGTATACCGCCTTAAAAAGGCTCTCTATGGTCTGAAACAAGCTCCTAGAGCATGGTATGAAAAATTGACTAAGTTCTTACTAAGTCACAAGTTTCAGATGGGTAGTGTCGATAAGACGCTCTTTGTTAAGAAACATAACGATGATATCTTAATGGTTCAAATCTATGTTGATGATATAATTTATGGATCAACTTGTATTAACATGACTTTTGAGTTTGCAGATCTAATGAAATCTAAATTCGAAATGAGCATGATTGGTGAATTAAATTATTTTCTAGGGTTGCAAGTAAAACAGCAATCTGATGAAATTTTTATTTCACAAACTAAGTATGCATTAACTTGATTAAGAGATTCGGATTTGAAAATGGTAAGAACTTTGATACTCTTATGAGTACAACTCTAAGACTCTCAAAAGACTCTACAAGTAAAGATGTAGATCCTAAATTGTATTGTAGTATGATAGGTAGCCTACTTTACCTAACTACAAGTAGACCTGATATTGCTTTAAGTGTTGAAATTTGTGCTAGATATCAGTCTAATCCTAAAGAATCTCACTTAACTGCTGTTAAACGAATTATTAGATATATCGCAAGTTCAGTTAATCTGGGTCTTTGGTATCCCTATGATACTAGTATTTAATTGGCTAGGTATTCGGATGCTGATTGGGCAGGAAATATAGATGATAGAAAATCAACCAGTGGTGGTTGTTATTACATTGGAAACTGTCTGGTTTCTTAGTTTAGCAAGAAGCAAAGTTCCATATCACTCTCAACTGCTGAGGCCGAATATATTGCAGCAGGAAATGCATGTACTCGGTTGGTTTGGATGAAACGTATGCTGAGTGATTATGGAATCGCACAAGACTCTATGGTTTTATATTGTGATAATTCCAATGCGATAAACATTTCAAAAAACTCAATCCAGCATTCACGTTCTAAGCAGATTGACATTCGGTTTCATTATATTCGTGAATTAGTGGAAAAAAAATAGTATCTTTAGAATATATTCCTACCGAGAATCAACTTCCTGACATTTTCACTAAACTGCTTGATAAAAGCAGGTTTAACAAATTGAAATTTGATCTTGGTATGTTCAATTTAAAATGATAAATCATGCATATTTGTATCATATTGTATATAATGTTAATGTGTTTAAATTTCAAATTTATGTGAAAATTGCATATTTTTTTCTGGTCTATGACCGGTCGAGAACGTGCTCGACCAGTCTTGCTACGACCGGTCGATTATGTCACAAGACCGGTCATGAGCACGGTGATCTCTTTAATTTGGAGAAAACTTGTTTCTTCTTCTTTCTAACCCTCCTCACCAACGAGCCGAGCTTTGACTAGTCAAACCCTTGTATTCGATTCCTCCAGGTTAGAGTGATTTTTCTTATTTTCTTGTAGAATCTTAATCTTTACTCTTAATTTTCTTGATCATTGTTGTCTATTTCATATAAATCTTTAACTTTTGGGGTTCTTCTTCCTTTTTATTGAATCTAGAGAAACCCATCTCTATTTTCTTGAACTTTCTTTCATTTCTTCAAGAATATGGAATCTAGAGGTAAAAAGAAAATTTATAGAGGTGCATCTTCTTCTCGTTCAAATGCAATCACTACACGTCATCTTAGGGATCCTGAAGATGATCTTCTGCATGTACGTGACCTGCGTATGCGCAATGTTATTGTTGAAAAAGCGGTTGATTTAAATCATATTGCTCCTTACGGTCTCCTTCCTCTCCTTCAATCTGTAGGATGGGAAAACATTTTACGCTGGGGCGGGCCGGCATATCAGTCCATAACACAGGCCATGGTTGCATGCATATCTGACTTCTCCGCTGAGCAACTGACTTTTACTATTGATACTAGAGAAGGGTCGTTTCATGTTGGTCAACACTTAATTTCCGGCCTTATGGATATTCAAGTAAATGATGATGGTGTTCATCCTAGTGCACTTGCTGAGAAAGTGTCAGAATCGGAAAAACATATTTTTACTAGAGCATTGTGTAACATGAATGCACCATAGACTGCAAATGGAAATGCCCTTAAAACCAGATACTTGTTACCCAAATACAGAGTTTTGCATCGTATCTTCACTTCTAATCTATATCCCCGTTCTGAAAACAAGACTGAGTTGACTCTATTTATGGTTCGTATTTTGTACTCTATCGTTACTGGTGCTAATATCTATTTGCCCTCGATTTGTTCCTCTATCATTCAAATTTGTAGTCATCCTAGTCATGGTGATATTCTATTTGGATATCTATTAAATGTATTAGCCACTCACATGTTAGTCGTTATACCCATTGGTGAGCTTCTATCCAACGCCTCATATTTAACAATTCCAACCTGAATAAAATGAAGTTGGGTTTGGCTCCTGGTCAAGTTGATATTGATATGGGTGATGCTGCTGCTGAAGCTGAGATGGGTGTCGAAGGTGATGAGTTGTCTGCCGATGATATTGACATGGATGATATTTTTAATGAAATTGATTCTGATTCTGGAAATGATCCAGACTTTGAACCATCTGATTTCAATGCACGTCTTAGTGCATTAGAGGAAAAGGTAGAACAGATGAATGTTGGCCACAATCAACAATTTAAAAATATGTGCAAATATTTTAAGCGCTTATAGAAGAGCCTTCATCAAAGTGATCCTAACATTCCTGCTCCATCTTCTAGTTCTAATTGAGAATGTTTAATCTTTAGTCTGTAACAAGTTTACTAAGTTTCTTTCCTTGGTTATGTGGATTACTATCTTAAAACATCATTTGTTAACTCTTTTAATATGTACTCTGACTCACCTTACTTACTTCCTTTGATTTGTTCTTCACTCTGCACTTTTTATCATTTTATCTTTCTGAGTTGCTATCTCTATTTCTGTCTTTCATGTCCAATCTTTGTTTCTTCCTTTGTCATATTTTGACAAAAGGGGAAGAATGTGTGCATTCTATTTATGGAGTATGATTGATATGGTGTATACTGATATGATGTATACCTACTCAGAAGGAGCTCAGAGGGAGTTGAGGTGTCTGAACTAAAGGGGAGTTGAGTTGTCTCAGTTGCTTATTTTATGACAACTAGTGCAAGATTCGTTATTATATAATGTGATGCTTATCTTATTGAAGTATGAGAAGTGTTTTCTCATAAAATTGACAAAGGGGGAGATTGTAAGTGCTATGATTTGATTCCTCTTTGATTGTCAAATTTTGTGTGTCAAAACTTCTTCGTATGTCGTGTGTTTATATCTTGATAAATTTGTTCGAGACACCTCGTCAACACTTGATGTCTAGCTCAAAGAATTCTTCAAGCTTCATGATAGTTCAAACTACAATATTAAGAGAGAACTCAGGGTCAAGACTCAAGTTCAAGTGCAAGTCGAAGTTAAAGATTCAAATCTAAATGCGGGACTCAAGTACAACTTAAAGTAACATTGAAGCTTCTGAAGTAGTCAAGCTACATTGAGAAGAAATCAAGCTTCGTAAAGATCAAAATCTAAGCAAATGAAGTGTTCAATGTCCATACTTCATGTTCCAGGTTTGATAGACCAGTAGATTGACCTTAGGGTAGGTCACTTTGGATACATAATTCAAATGAATATTATTACATGATTTTCGTCTACTCTAAGACCAGTCCCAAACCCTATTCGACCAATCCTAGCACTATCTCGACCAGTCTAAGAAGTTCTAAGACCAGTCCTAAAATGGTTGAAATTTATCAGATTTTTTGGTTCGCCTACGACCAGTCCTGGAGTCTGCTCGACCGGTCGTGAGATGGTCTTGACTCGACCTTCGACCAGTCGTAAGACTTTGACTCAAACTCCAGCAACTAAATTAATTGTTGCATAACCAGTCGTAAAGGGGTCTCGACCAGTGGTGGACTACTTTTGACCAGTCGTAGACTACCTACGACCGGTCGTACAACGGTCTGATGCGATCGCGCTCAAAAATTCAAAAATCAATTTATTCCAAGACTAGTCGTGGTGACCCTAGGACTAGTCGAAGACAAACTTCTTCTGATATAAATTGCACATGAATTTCAGAGTTTTTTCATTGAATAATTAAGTGAATTCAAGGCTCCACTCTGAGATAAGTCTGCGTTTATTTTTAAGCTATTTTGTGCATAATTTCTTTCTCTTTTTGATAACTTATTTAATTTGATTTTGTTTCTGTATTCCAATCTGATTTGAAAAGAGGAATTGACTAATTCCTTCTTCTTGGAATCAAAATCAAATATAGCTACGCCCAACTGGTTTAAATCTAAAATCAATTAGAACTTAGAACCATATTAAAGTGAGTAGTGGACATAGAACTTCTATATTCGAACGTCTACTCCAATTGGTTCTTCCAGGCAGCTACAAGAGGAGAAATCCAAGTATTTTACAATTTTATAAATTCCATTCTATTTTGATTTTTTTTTTGGGATTCTCCAGAAAAATCTCAATTTGTGTGGTTATCTGAGGAGAGCCCGAAAACTCAGAAGTGTGGGTTTTTAAATTGTGTAAGCCCAAGTTAAAGACACAATTGTAAAGGTTTTGGGTTAACCTGTGAAAACCTATTTGATAGTGAAAGCTAATATCCCCTGTGTGAGGATATTAGGAGTGGAGTAGTATTCTGTGTGGCTATTAAAAGACAATTGGTGTTCACACGGGCAAACCACTATAACTCTTTGTCTTGTAGATTGAATGCTTGATTAATTTTCATATCTTTTATCATTCAATTGTGTGGAATGTACATGTAGATGTGAATGTTGTAACAATTTACATTTCAAGCAAGTGTGGGGATTGTTGTAATAAATTAGATCTATATTTCTGCATTTAATTTCAATTCTTTGTTATTCATTTATTTCTATTAACATTGAGTTCTTGATCCAAAAGATGTTCTAGAAATAAGGTTGTCCTACCATAAGCCCTTGTTTATTATGGTGTAAAGTTGTTCTTAGAACTGAATTTGTATTAATCTCTCAATACTTATTTATTAAGGTGATTTGATTTCAACATTGTGAATTGATTTATAATTGTAAGTCTATTGATTTATTTTATTCCACTGATTTTATTTTAATTTTGCATAGTCCTATTCACCCCCCCCCCCCCCCCCTCTAGGACATATAGCTTGGCCTTTTCAGAGTCTCATAACAACCTACCCAATGACATATGCAATGGTCAATCACATCTCATAACAAACATGCAAATGATGCATATGGGCATGTATCATGATGCTATATTATCACATACTCATAATCGGTATCAATAACTAGCAACGATGATTAGCATCAATAATTGGCCTCGACAATCGGAATTAGCCTCGATAATTGAAATCAGCCTCGACAACCAGAATCGGCCTTGACAATTAGAATCGGTCTCGATAATTAGCCTTAACAATCGGCCTCGACAATCAGAATTGGCCTCGATAATCAGCCTCAACAATCAGAATCAGCCTTGACAATCAGAATCGATCTCGATAATCAGCCTCAACAATCGGAATCGACCTTGACAATCGGCTTATCAAAGGGCCTAACGAAAGGGCACAATGAGGTCATTTAACCATCATTGCCATCAATGTAGACATTTAACCAACATTGCTCCCAAGGAGTGGCCCACATAGAGCCAAACATATAATGGGCCCATGACCTCACACAAAGGCCTAATATACATCACACTGGACCATAAATACATCACATCGAACCTCATCAATGGTCACAATTACATAACAACGGGCCTCATACAATCTCAATGGGCCACCTACAATCACAATGGACCACATACAATCACAATGGGCCACATACAAGTCTAATGGGCCTTACACAAGGGTTTCATACATCAAGCTGGCCGCATCACATGGGCCTTATACATCACATCGGGCCTCATCATATGGGCCTCATATACAACACATCGGGCCGCATCACATGGGCCTAAAATATATCACTATAGGCCGCTCACACGAGCCTAATACACATCACTATGGGCTGCTCACATGGGCCTCGAACACGCGCTGTATAAACATCACATTGGGCCTCACTCATGGCCATATAAACATCACATCAGGCCTCATCACATAGGCCTCACACAAAGGGCCAATGTACATCATAATGGACCTCATAGTAGGTGAGCCCTGTACAGCCAGCAGGTGGGCCTGCACCTCCTAAATGGGTCCCACCAGATGAATATGGACAACATGGATGTAAATTGCACAGCAGGTGGGCCACTTTGGACGGTCAGCCCAGCTGCATGTTGGACCTGATGGGTGCACAGACAAGTGGGCGGCCTAGATATACAAAACATACATACAAGGTGGGCCACATGTGCAATCAAGGTAGGGCCCACTATAACATTATTCTCCATCCAATCTGATCATAAGGTCACAAAGACCGGGATTAAGTGAAAAAACAAATTTCATACGCATCCAAAACTTCTGCACTCCTAAAAAGGGGGTTTCAATGGTAGACGTTCAATCCCTCACTGGTTGCAGTGTGGTCCACCTGATAGACAGCTTGGATATTGAATAAATGCATCAAGGGTGGGTCCCACCAACAGAAACGGATGGACGGCGGGATACAAAACATACAACATGGTGCGTCCCACGCACACCGTCCAGGGACGGACGGTGTGGATATAAAACATATACGTTATAGTGGGGGCCACAACATCTGGATAGATGGAAGAGTAGATATACACTTCATACACCAAGGTGGGTCCCATTCCACACGTACAGTACATGTGGGATGGCCCCACATGAGTGAAAAATAGATGGATGGTGTGTGTGAAACACATACATCACCGTGGGGTCCACCGGCCTGACAAGGACGGAGTGGATATAGAACAAATACATCATGGTGGGTCACACCGTCCCATGCACAAGGACGGTGTGGATGTGATCAGACCCACAGAACTTGCTGATTTAATACAGCAACTATATAGCGGGAGTGAGGTACTCCAGCTAATCAGCTTCCAAAATGGGTGGGTCTCACGTGGGGCCCACCATAATATAATAATATTTATTATTATTATTATTATTATATTATATTATAATATATATATATATTTATTTATTTTATATTAAAAAAACTCCAGCTTCCAGCACCACCCAAACATCTGGACGATGACGATGATACACATACATCATAGTGTCCTGCATACACAGCACCGTCTAGATGGACGGTGCAGATCACATACATCATGGTGGCCACCCACCGTCTAGAGAGAGATGGACGGGGTGGATATAAAACACATACCTTGTGATGGACCCGCAGAACTTGCTACGTTAATAGCAGCTCCAGCTGCTGGCCGTCCAGCAGATGGACGGCCCAGATAGATCCAATGCATAGGGGGGTGGGTCCACATGTGTGGGGCCCACCAGGTCAGCATTAAGCTAACATTTGTATTTTTCTTTCTCCCAGCATCCAAGATCGAACGGACAGCATGGGTTCCATCCATGCTTCAGGTGGGTCCCGTCTAAATGGACAGTCAGTGTGGATGAAATCCACACGCAGGTAGGTCCCATGTAGCTGGATGGCATGGATTATCATAGGTGAGCCATCATAAAGAAATATATATATATATATATGTATATAGAAAAAGAGAGAGAGAGAGAGATGAAGAGACGTGAGAAGGGGAAGGTCCCCGCCACTATGGCCCCTGTGAGACCTGACCCGAGTTCATATGTGTGCATGTGTGTGTGTGTAAGTATGCATCTTGTTCATCATGGTCTCGCGGTCCTACCGGTCGAATCCCAGTGACCCATGAATAGTGTTTGCGGTCATCCTTAAGTTCGGTCATGTAGACCCGACTCGGATTGACTCGAGACCTATGCCATTGCGAACGCATCGTTGCCGCATCTCGCGCATAAATCCGATATGTAGATCAAAAGTTATGTATATTTCATTATATGACCATTGATCATGTGGCCCACTTAGGTGGAATGCATGTGGACCACCATCACCCATGGCACAAGTCCCCATACACACTACACATACACCACACAAATCCTATGGAAACACTACCCATCTCAACAAACACCACCCAAGCCTAGTCTAAAGCCCTAAACATTGTAATCTCCTCCCTATGCTATGATGACTTCTCTTACAAAATAATTATGGCATTTTTCTCTCTCTTTATTCTCTCCCTCCCTCTCATTTCCATCCATTGCTAGAATTTCTAGCAACTTTCCTTCCATCTCCCTCTCTTCTTCAGCCCCCTTCTCCTCCATTTCCCCTCAATCCATCCATCAAAATCACATCTCACCCCATCTACCTTGCTTGCTTGGGGCCTTAGAAGCTTGGAGTGGAGTTTTGATGGAGATCTTGAGGTGGGTGATTCATAGGATTAGTCTCTTTCCTTTCCTCTTTCATGAACCTTTTCATTTGATTGGGAGTGTATAGGACCCACCAATCAATGGTGGAGGTCCTACATGACTCCATGAGTGTGGCCAACAACCCACTTTATGCATGCATGATTGTCATGATGGGGCCATTCTCCTTAGACCCCATCATGAGATTTTCCTTTGATTTATAGGTTTGTGGGTCATCTAGACCCTTGATCCTTAGTGGAGATGGCATCTCCACCATTGGATTTTGATTAGAAGATGCATGCATGGGTAGATCTTGTAATCCCATCAATATAGTGATATGTGTGGTTTGTGATGAAAGGAAGGGCCTCAATGTGGCGGAGCCCCTTCCCTTATAGTCGATTCTTACTCTTCTTTTATTGATCTATTAATCTCAGATGTGTGTGGCCCACCTTGTGGCCTAGAAGTATCCAAACCATCCAAAGAGAGTGGAAGCCCATGTCTGTCCACTCTATGAACATAGGTGCCCCATTTGCTCCTCTTTGGACACATGCAATGGATTTTATGGTATAGATTAGGTCTAGATATTTGTGAGGCCCACTGAGGTGGACCACAACTCAAATTCCATGGGGTGATTTCCCCTTATTTTGGTTCCTATGCTCATTTTATTTCACGTGCATGTTGCTGCCCAGAAAATTTCTAGACAGATTTTTGCTAGACTTGGACTTGAATTTAGGACTGATTGGGGGACCTTTTGTACCCATAAAATATACTTTTCTGAAAGGTAGGGATCTCATCTTGATGTCCCCCAAATTTCAGCCCCATCTAACCTTCATTGGAGTCCCAAAGGTGTGGTCCAAGTAGGGTGAACAGTCTGGATTTTCTGCACTATTCCATCAACATTCCACCCTGGACAGGTTGGAATTCCGAAATTTATTAAAATACCTTTGGGTGTCTAAAAAAATTCTAAAAATTTATAAAGAGGTGCCCTACCCATGGTAGGACCCACAATTTTGGGGCCAATGGACACCTGTACACACCATGGTTGTGGCTGGACCGGCCCATTACAATATGGTGTCCAGATCAGTCCGATTTTCATGATAGATTGATTTCTTTAAATAAATTAAAATATTTTTAGATGTTTAAAAATTCTAAAATTTTGTGGAGGTGTGGTGCACCCATGGTGGAACCCACCTACCAAATTTTAAGTCTAATGAACACTTGTACACACCATGGCAAGGGCCGGACTGGCCCATCACGTTGGGACGTCTAAGTCTGTCTGATTTTTTAGACAAAGTATTTTGTTTAAATTAATTAAAATACTTAGGAATATACAAAAATTCTGAAATTTTGTGAGGGTGTGACCCACCTATGGAAATATCACTCTGTAAAATTTTAGACCCAACAGACATTCGAGCTAACCGTGGTGTGGCCTGCAAATTATGTTAGTTTTAGGCCAAATACCCAGGCCCGTAGGACTACCCACCATGGGATGCCCCTACCTTGGGTTGCTGGGCCTGCATTCCAATGGCATGGCCCACTTGAATATATGTGTTGTATTTTTCCCCTCTCATCCGTTGGGGCCCACAGTGATGTGTGTGGGCCATCAGAGAAATAAATATACTATAAATAAATTTTATTGAATTTCCAGCAAGCCCAGATAGTGGGTGGGCTGGAATTTCAGCATTTGGCCCAAGGTTGCTACCCACAAATGTATGTTTTAGGGCAGCGTGACCCACCATATTTGGGGACATTATTATACATATCTTGCCCTATCTTGATTGGATTTTTGGGCTTAATTAGTACACTCTTAAGGCCCACCTTAAATGGGTTGTATTAGAACAATATTCATAGTTGGCTGTTGGGTTTCCTAGGCCCAATGTCGTGAAACTTCCTTGATAGACCCCTGACCTTTGGGCCTATATTTAATACACTATTATGATGAGTTTTATGGGCCAAAATACTCAGGTAGTTGGGCCCTTGCTTGCCCATTAAAGTAAACCATACTTGGGCCGAGATGTGAGTCCCAACTTACTTGTTTTAAATATAAGGATCACCCATATATTGGAATAATGGGCTACCCATTAGGCCCACCACAATGAGTGGACTCATGATCTTTATGGTTGGGTCCAACCTTGCTTGAGGGCCTACCATATTGCCTATGTGTTGGGCTTTGAGTATAAGCCCACTAGGCTATAGATTGCCTTAGGCCTTGGGCCTTAGTTCATGTTTGAGTAGTGGTGGGCTACCTCTTGGGAACCAGTTGAGGTTGGATGTCCTCCTGGGTGGTCCTAAGGTAGGCCCATGGGTTCTTCTGTGGATGGTTAAAGGCTCACTATAGGCCCTAGGCCATTTGTTTAAGAATCAATGTGAATGTATGTGGAACCTACCTTAACGCATATTTGATCCAGGCCATCCAAGCCTTGGATCGCCCGATCATGAAGGCACTCTTTGCCTTAGGTTGCTACTAGATTCATAATCCAGTAGCAAGCCCACTTGATCTTTTCTTGATGTATACACACCTTCGATCTGGTGGGGCCCCTTGTGAATATTGTTGGCCTTCATGAGATCATTCCTACTTATTTGATGAATTTATGGGCTTTAATAGGCCCAGGAAGCTGAGTGGGCTGAACATTTATCAAGAGGCTTTAAATGTACATTATTATGGTTGAAACTTTATTAGACATGGGACCCACTATATTGAGAACTTGTGTGCGTGTTGCATGCTTATATTTTATAATCCTTGGGCTTATTTAGTGCATTCTTTTGGGTCACCTTTAGTGATCACATGAGGACCCCATCTTAGATCAAATTTTTGGGACATCCCTTAGGCCCAGAGTGGGCTGGGATGTCCTAGCTTGGCCCAACCCTACATTGGGCCGACTTTCACCATTATGATGGACTTGTGGGCTGAGGTAAGGATAGTATTGGGCTCTTAGTTGCCCACTTAAATTGCTAGTTATTAGGCTGATGTAGTGGGGCCCATTTCATCCAAACTTAAACTTATTTACTCGTGCCCACTAAGTCCAACTCAATGCATGGATTCTATGGCCATTGTGTAAGTGCTATAGTTTATATTCCTTTTGTTGTCAAATTTGTGGTGCCAAAGACACTAGTATGTAACTTGCTATGTGAAGCTCTACTCAAGATCAAACAAAGATCCACTTAAGATCAACCTTGATGAACAAGCAATAATCACAAGTGTAAAGTACAGAGATCCACTCAAGATCAACTTTAATGAACAAGCAATGCTTACAAGTGTAAAGAAGAAAGTTCTACTCAAGTTCAACTATGATTGACAAGTATTGCTCTCAAGTCAAGACATTGCAAGATATCAAGAAGCTTACAAGTTCACTCGTAAAGAACTCAAGATACTTTCAGGAATTAGCTACAACAAGACTTCAAGGTTTACTACTGTCAAAGGTCACTTGTCCTTAAGTTTCAATGTCCTTACTTCACGATTGAGGTTTGACTGACCTTTAGAGTAGGCCATTTTGGATACATAAGTCATATGTTTGATTTACGTGAGTTTGGTCAGTTCTAAGACTAATCCTAGACTTTGTTCGACTAGTCCTAGCACTGCTTTGACATGTCTAAGAAATTTCTGGATCAGTCGTAAGTTTGTTATAAAATTCGAATATTTTCTGTTAGGCTTCGACTAGTCCTGGGGTCTGTTCGACTAGTCGAAGGAACAGTGTCGACTGCATCTAAGACCAGTCATAGACCTACAACTCAAAGTCCAACGATAATCTTCGGATCCTATGACCAGTCGAAAGAGACCTACGACCAGTCGTGAAACGGTCAAATCTTATCGCGCCCAAATTTTCAAATATCTGTTGGTTCTACGACCAGTCGAAGAACTCCCTAGACCAGTCGAAGACATGATTTGATCACCTATAAATAGAGCACAAATCTCAGAAGAAATCAATGAATTCAAGCTAATTTAATTCAGCCTTCTGAGAGATAATTTTGTGCTCCATCAAAGCTAACTGTGCTTATTTAATATTCTCTTTCTTTAGCTTTATTTGATTGATTTTGTTTCTGACATTCCAATCTTATATGAAAAGAGGAATTGTTGTTTTCCTTCTTTTGGAATCAAAATCAATTAAAGCTAGCCCGTTATTTTTAATTTAAAATCTATTAGAACCTAGAACCATTATAAAGTGAGTATTGGACATTGATCTTGGACATTCAAATCTCTACTCCAATTTGGTTCTTCCGGGCTGCTACAATGAAGGAGATAATCAGGTATTTTACATTTGTTGTAAATTCTGTTTGGTTTTCTTTTGAGATTTGCCAGAAAAAATCTCATTGTATTGGTTATCTGAGGAGAGCCAGAAAACTCAGAAGTGGGGTTTTTTTAATTGTGTAAGCCCATAGATAAAGACACAATTGTGAAGGTTTTTAGGTGAACCTGGGAAAACCTATTTTTGTTAGTGAATGCTAATATCCCCTGTGTGAGGATATTAGGAGTGGAGTAGCTGTGTGGCTATTGTTGAACAGTTGGTGTACACACAGGCAAACCACTATAATCCCTTGTGTTTTGTGGTTGTTTGATTTTTACTTCATATCTTTAATTATTCAGTATGGGATGTATATGTGGATGTGAATGTTGTAATCATTTCATTTCAAGCTCAGTGGTGAATGTTGTAATAGTTAGATTTATATTTCTGCAATGTATCGCTTACTATTACTTATTGGTTTGAGCTTCTGTTTCTATATTTGTTCTAGAAATAAGGTTGTCCTACCATAAACTTTGGTTTTTGGTGTAAGGTTGTCCTTAGAACAATTTGTGATTGCTTTCCATTCCTATACTCCAATTCAAGTTTAGTGATTTAAATTCTTATTCTTTATTCCGCTGTATCTTTTATTTAAATTTGGCATAGTCCTATTCACCCCCCTCTAAGACATATAGCTTGGCCATTTCAAGTGGTATCAGAGCCTAATGGCTCATTCTTATTGCTTTATATTTGGATTTATTTCCTGAGCTAACGATCTAAGCTATATATAATATGTCAAATTTTGATAGCCTATCAGTCACTAGGCCTCCACCTTTCGATGGCTCCAATTATGCCTATTGGAAAGCCAGGATGAGGATCTTCCTCAAATCCATGGATGAAAGTGTGTGTCTAGCCACAGTGAATGAATGGACCCCTCCTACCACTGAAGTAACTGGTATTGATGGTTCAAAAACAACAAAAATAACGGCTTATTTTTCTTGAACCACACTTCAGAAAAATGAGAGTAGTGCAAATGCTAAAGCACTAAATGCAATTACATGTGCACTACCACCGGATGAATTCAAAAGAATTATATCCTATGATTCTGTAAAACAAGTTTGGGATATATTAGAAATGACACACGAGGGTACATCAATTGTCAAGAAATCTAAGATACAAATCCTCACAACTAAATTTGAGGAAATACGTATGGAAGAAAATGAAATATTCATGGACTTCTATACCAGATTGAATGAAATTGTAAACTCTATGTGGGGTCTAGGCGATAAAATCCCGGAAAGCAAGATATGTACTAAAATACTACGCTCACTTCCTGAACGATTCAATTCTAAAGTAACCGCAATCCAGGAACTTCGTGATATAGATAATATGAAGGATGAGGAATTAGTTGGATCTTTACAGACCTATGAATTAAACTTTAAAGCTCCTAAAAGTAAATCCATTGCTCTCAAATCTACTAAAGGTATTTCTCAAGAAAACTCGGATTCAGAAAATTCTGAAGACGATATGGTTCTTTTAGCAAAGAAATTTTACAAGGTTTTCAAAAGCAAGAAAAGGGTAAATCTTTAAAAATCAAACGATAAGAAAAGATTTAAACCTAGATCCAAAAATTGGAAGTCTTTGAAAGATAGTCAATGTTACAACTGCCAAGAGTATGGACACTTAGAAAACAAATGTCCTAAAAAGGACAAACCAAAAAGAAAGGGTATGTTGGCTACATGGGATGAATCATCTGATTCTGAAGCTTCTTCTGAATCAGAATATTCTGAAACTAAGTCGGGTAATGAAGTTAAAGCCCTTATGACTCTAGCCAAATTCACATTCTTAGATAATGATTCAACAAGTGAAGAAAATTTGAACAATGAATGTGAAAATGAAGAAGATCTTCAAGATGCTTATAACGCTCTATACAAGGAAAGTTGTAAAATTCCTGTCAAACTTAAACTTCAAAAAGAAAAAAAAATTTAACTCAAAGAATGTTTTGAATCACTTGTTTTAGAAAAATCCCAAATTTCATATTGTTTTGAAAAATCAAAATGCGATTTAGAATTCAAAACCTCCCTGATTGAAAATCTGAAATCTGAAAATGAGAAACTTAAAAATGAAGTATCTTCTCTTCTGAGTTTAAAGGACACATGAAAATATGCCCAAGGTGATCCAAAGTTAAAAAAATTATTATCCGGATCAAGAAAATGTGGTGATCGATCTGTGTTGGGCTATGACAACAATATATCTTCTAAACAAAAGTATACTTCTCCCAAGTTTGTGAAAGGAGAGTCCTCAAACTCAAAAGGGAAAAGTACTTACCAAGGTTTTTCTAAAAGTTTTTAAAAATCTAAAGCAGCTATGTTAATTTTAAAAATCAGAACCAAAACCCTCTTGCTGAAAAGATAGTTGATTTACTAAAGGAGCACTTAAAATCTAACTCGGTAGGTCATTCTTACAACAACAGATAGAAGAAGACCAACTATACTCCTAAACCCAAAACAGTTCTGAAATGGGTTCCTAAAGTTGCCTGCTTGGTTGCTTACACCGCTTTCAAAGCAACAAACTATTTAAAGTGGTACCTAGATAGTGGATGCTCTAGGCACATGATTGGTGATAAAGGTTTGTTCACCGATCTCAAAGACATGACTGATGGTTCAGTCACATATGGTGATGGTAGCAACTACAAGATTATGGGCCAAGGTACGGTTCATCTCTATAACCTTCCTTTGTTCAAAAATGTTTTATATGTAGAAGGTTTGAAACATAACTTGCTTAGCATATCTCAAATATGCGATAATAACCATAGTGTATGATTTACTAATCAAAGCTGTGAGATTCTAAACAACAAGGGTTCAGTAATACTAACTGGACGTAGAACCTCTAAAAACTGCTATATTGTTAGCGAATCCAGCTCAGCTAATCAATCATGTTACATGGTCCATACTGACGAGACTGATTTATGGCACAAACGTCTTGGACATATACACTACCGAAATCTATATAGATTGAGCAAACAGGAACTTATAAGAGGTTTACCCAAATTACAAAAATTAGATAAAATATGTGGTGAATGCCAGATTGGCAAACAAATAAGGAACTCACATAAAAAGGTGAATTCTAATACCACATCAAGACCACTCGAGCTTCTCCATATGGATTTAGTAGGACCTACCAAAACGGAAAGTCGAGGTAGCAAAAAATATATCTTGGTAATTGTAAATGACTTTACCAGATATACTTGGGTAATCTTCTTAAGGGACAAATCTAAAACCCTTGAAGAAGTAAGAAAAGTTCTCAAAAGGATTCAAATTAAAAAAGGTTCTCAAATCAGTAAGATTCATAGTGATCATGGATCTGAATTTGTGAATAGTGGTTTTGAGAAGTTCTGTAATGACCAGGGAATATTACATGAATTATCAGCACCCAAAACTCCACAACAAAATGGTATAGTGGAAAGGAAAAATAGAGTACTTCAAGAAATGGCTAATGTCATGTTGAATAGCATGAAGCTCTCTAAGAATCTTTAGGCTGAAGCTGTCAATACAGCTTGTTATATTATTAATCGGGTTTACACTAGTAAAAGTAATAATAAAATGGCTTATGAAATGTGGTTCGATAGAAAACCTACTGTAAAATATTTTCAAACTTTTTGCAACAAGTGCTATATTTTACGAGATCGTGAAAATCTGAGAAAGTTTGATTCGAAGAGTGATGAAGGGATATTTTTAGGATATTCTTTAAACAGTTGTGCTTATAGGATACTAAACAAAAGAACCAGTGTGATTCAAGAGTCCATCAATGTGGTCATTGATGATCACTTAAACACACCAGTCTCAAGTTCAGATAATGATGAAATTCTTGTAATTGATAAACCTGATACTTCATCTAATCAAACTGATTCTGAACTAGGGACTATTAAAGATCATCCAACTACACAGATTCTTGGAAACCCTCTCACTGGTGTTCGTACTCATAGACAGCTTGAGGATATATGTAATTACGCATGTTTTACATCCTAGATAGAACCATCTAATGTAAAAGAAGCTCTTGCTGATGAAAACTGGATTGTTACTATGCAAGAAGAGCTTAACCAATTTGTGAGAAATGATGTTCGGTATCTCGTACCTAGACCTAAAGATAAACACGTCATTAGAACCAAATGGATTTTCAAAAATAAGTCTGATGAGCTTGGTAATATAATTAGAAATAAGGCTAGTTTAGTGGTACAAGGTTACACTCAAATTGAAGGTATTGACTATGATGAAACCTTTGCACCAGTAGCCCGTCTTGAATCAATTAGACTCTTTATATCCATTACATGTTTTAGAAAGTTCAAGATTTACAAAATGGATGTAAAAAGTGCATTTTTAAATGGCGATTTGCATGAGGAAGTCTATGTTGAACAACCAATGGGTTTTGAAGACCCCAAGAATGCCGATCATGTTTATCGACTTAAAAAGGCACTTTACGGTTTAAAACAAGCTCCTAGGGCATGGTACGAAAACTAGCAAAGTTTCTATTAAGCCATAATTTTCAAATGGGATGTGTTGATAAAACTCTGTTTATTAGAAAACATAATGAGCACATCTTATTAGTACAAATCTATGTTGATGATATCATTTATGGATCTACCTGTACTGACATGACTATTGAGTTTGCAGATTTGATGAAATCTCGGTTTGAAATGAGCATGGTTGGGGAATTGAATTATTTCCTTGGGTTGCAAGTAAAGCAACAACCTGATGGAATGTTCATATCTCAATCTAAGTATGCTATGAATCTAATTAAGAGATTTGGATTTGAGAATGGTAAGAATTTCGATACTCCTATGAGTACAACTTTGAAACTCTCAAAAGATTCTACAGGTAAAAATGTAGATCTGAAATTATATCGAAGTATGATTGGTAGTTTACTATATTTAACTGCTAGCAGACCTGATATTTCTCTAAGTGTTGGTATTTGCGCAAGATATCAATCTGATCCAAAAGAATCGCACTTGACTGCTGTCAAGCGGATTATTAGATATGTTCAAGTATTGTTAATCTCGGTCTCTGGTATCCTCATGAAACTAATGTTCAATTAGCTGGATACTCGAATGCTGACTGAGTTGGTAATCTAGATGATAGAAAATCAACTAGTGGTGGTTGCTTTTATATCAGAAATTGTTTAGTTTCCTGGTTTAACAAGAAACAAAATTCTATATCACTTTCAACAGCTGAAGCTGAGTATATCGCAGCTGGTAATGCATGTACGCTGCTTGTTTGGATGCAACGAATGCTAAGTGATTATGGAATTAAACAGGATTCTATGTTATTACATTGTGATAATTCCAGTGCCATAAATATTTCAAAAAATCCTATTCAGCATTCTCGTACTAAGCATATTGACATTAGATTTCATTATATTAGGGAATTAGTAGAAGAAAAAGTTATATCTCTGGAATATATCCCTACCGAAGATCAACGAGCTGACATTTTCACTAAACCACTCGACAAAAGCAGGTTTAACAAGATGAAATTTGATCTTGGCATGTGCATTTTAAAATGATTATTTATGCCTACTTGTATCATTGTGTATATATTTGCTAGTTCGAATTTCAATTTTTTAGTCATTATGCAAGAAATCTGAATTTTTGGTCAGTACTCGACCAGTCATAAATATCCACGACCAATCGTAGTTCGACCGGTCGTACATATCCACGACCAGTCGTAGATCGTGGTAAATCACTTAAAAATTGGAGATATCACTTTCTTCCTCATTCCATTTTCACTCTCTAAGGAGCCGAGCCTCAACTAGTCGAACCCATTGTTACATTTCTTCAAGGTTAGTGCTCCATTTACGTTTTTCTTACAAATCTGTGTCTAGATTGCTTCCTTTTCTCTCTTGGAGCTTTCTATTTTGGATTTTATTGAGATTGAGGTTTTTCTTTTGCAAAATCTGATTTGAGCAAACCCTCTTCTCAAACCTTTGTAACTTTTTCTTTTCCTGAAATCTTTGTTGCAAATGGCTTCTAGAGAAAAGAAAACAACAACTCGTGGTCCATCTTCTTCTTCCAGATCAACCTCGATTATTAAACGTCATCTTCAATCTCCCGATGATGATCCATCTTATGTTCGGGACATCAGATTACGCAATGTTATTGTTGAACTCCCTGTTTTCATTGATCATGTTGCACCTTTTGACATTCTTCCTATGCTTAAATCTGTCTTAAATCTGTAGGTTGGGATAACTTATTACATTGGGGTGGGCCAGCATACCGGTCCATTGTCCAATCCATGTTTGTAAGTATTAGTGCCTTTTCATTGGATGAGTTAACATTTAAAATATCTACTAGAGAAGGGCCTTTTAACGTTGATCGTCATTTGATTTCTGTTCTTATGGACATTCCAATGAATGATGAGGGTATTCCTATCCATAATTTGACTGATAAACCCTTAGTTTCTGAAAAACGTATGCTCACTAGAGACTTGTGCAACATGGATGTTCATTGGACACATAAAGGGAATGCGCTTCCCGCAAGGTACTTGTTACCTAAATACAGAGTTCTCCACAAAATCTTTGTGTCTAATCTGTATCCTCGTTCGGGTAATAAAACCGATTTGACATCATATATGGTTCATGTTATTCATGCTGTTGTCAGTGGTACTTGGATTTGTTTACCATCCTTAATCTATCATTTCATTCTTCAGTTTAGACTCCATCCGGGTCACAGTGACATTTCTTTTGCCTATTTGATGACTGTGTTGGCTAAACATATGTCAGTCGATATGCCGGTTGAAGAGGCACCTATCCATCATCTGATTTTCAACAATTCTAATATCAACAAGATGAAGCTGGATTTTCATCCTGACCAAGGTAGTGGTAGTGGTCATGCTAAACATGAGGGAGAAGCTGGTGATCTTCCTCCTGATGACATAAATATGGATGACATCTTTGAAGAACTTGAATCTGATTCTACGAATGATTCAGATTTTGTACCATCTGATGTTGATGCACGTCTGAGTGCATTGGAGGATAAAGTTGATAATATAAATGTTAAGATGGAAAATATGTCAGTTGCTCATGATTTATAATTCAAGTACATGCACAAATATCTTAGGCGCTTGAACAAGGGGATGCATAAACTTGATCCATCTATCCCTTCTCCTTTTTTTGGTTCAGATTAGTGTTTAAGTTGTTCAAGTTGAAATAACTTTACTATTATGGTGTTAGCTTTGCTTATACTCAGTATTTACTTTCTGCGAGTTAATTATGCTTTTATCTCATATCTTATCTATCTATTCCTTATTTTCCTTTGTCCTCTTATGACAAAAAGGGGGAGAATGGATATGTTTCACTCGTTTCATTTGGATATGTTTTATTCAGGGGGAGTTTTGTATGACATGTATAGAGAATGGATATGATGCATATTTGCAGGTTCATATTAACTGTGCCAGTTGTTGACAACTGGTGCATGATTCATTACTCATATATTTTGTATTCTATGCTTGATTTGTTACTCAGATATTCTGTGTTCCGTAAACATATCTTGGTAGTGTGTTTTGTCACTAATTTGACAAAGGGGGAGATTGTAAGTGCTATAGTTTATATCCCTTTCTGTTGTCAAATTTGTGGCGCCAAAGACACTGGTATGTAACTTGCTATGCGAAGCTCTACTCAAGATCAAACAAAGATCCACTCAAGATCAACCTTGATGAACAAGCAATTATCACAAGTGTAAAGTACAAAGATCCACTCAAGATCAACTTTGATGAACAAGCAATGCTCACAAGTGTAAAGAAGAAAGTTCTACTTAAGTTCAACTATGATTGACAAGTATTGCTCTCAAGTCAAGACATTGCAAGATATCAAGAAGCTTACAAGTTTGCTCATAAATAACTCAAGATATTTTCAAGGATTAGCTACAATAAGACTTCAAGGTTTACTACTGTCAAAGGTCACTGTCCTTAAGTTTCAATGTCCTTACTTCACGATTGAGGTTTGACTGACCTTAGGTTGACCTTTAGAGTAGGCCATTTTGGATACATAAGTCATATGTTTGATTTATGTGAGTTTGGTCAGTTTTAAGACTAATTCTAGACTTTGTTCGACTAGTCCTAGCACTGCTTCGACCTGTCTAAGAAATTCCTGGATCAGTCGTAAGTTTGTTACAAAATTCGGATATTTTCTGTTAGGCTTTGACTAGTCGAAGGAACAGTGTTGACTGCATCTAAGACCAGTCGTAGACCTATAACTCAAAGTGCAGCGATAATCTTCGGATCCTACGACCAGTCGAAGGATACCTTCGACCAGTCGTGAAACGGTCAAATCTTATCGCACCCGAATTTTCAAATATCTGTTGGTTCTACGACCAGTTGAAGAACTCCCTAGACCAATCGAAGACATGATTTGCTCACCTATAAATAGAGCACGAATCTGAGAAGAAATCAATGAATTCAAGCTAATTTAGTTCGGCCTTCTGAGAGATAATTTTGTGCTCCATCAAAGCTAACTGTGCTTATTTAATATTCTCTTTCTTTAGCTTTATTTGATTGATTTTGTTTCTGACATTTCAATCTTATATGAAAAGAGGAATTGTTGTTTTCCTTCTTTTGGAATCAAAATCAAATAAAGCTAAAGAAAGAGAATATTAAATCTTATATGAAAAGAGGAATTGTTGTTTTCCTTCTTTTGGAATCAAAATCAATTAAAGCTAGCCTGTTGTTTTTAATTTAAAATCTATTAGAATCTAGAACCATTATAAAGTGAGTATTGGACATTGATCTTGGACATTCAAATCTCTACGCCAATTTGGTTCTTCCGGGCTGCTACAACGAAGGAGATAATCAGGTATTTTACATTTGTTGTAAATTCTGTTTAGTTTTCTTTTGAGATTTGCTAGAAAAATCTCATTGTATTGGTTATCTGAGGAGAGCCAGAAAATACAGAAGTGGGGTTTTTTTTAATTGTGTAAGCCCACAGATAAAGACACAATTGTGAAGGTTTTTAAGTGAACTTGGGAAAACCTATTTTTGTTAGTGAACGCTAATATCCCCTGTGTGAGGATATTAGGAGTGGAGTAGCTGTGTGGCTGTTGTTGAACAGTTGGTGTACACACAGGCGAACCACTATAATCCCTTGTGTTTTGTGGTTGTTTGATTTTCACTTCATATCTTTAATTATTCAGTGTGGGATGTATATGTGAATGTGAATATTGTAATCATTTCATTTCCAGCTCAGTGGTGAATGTTGTAATAGTTAGATTTATATTTCTACAATTTATCGCTTACTATTACTTTATTGGTTTGAGCTTCTGTTTCTATATTTGTTCTAGAAATAAGGTTGTCCTACCATAAACTTTGGTTTTTGGTGTAAGGTTGTCCTTAGAACAATTTGTGATTGCTTTCCATTCCTATACTGCAATTCAAGTTTAGTGATTTAAATTCTTATTCTTTATTCTGCTGTGTCTTTTATTTAAATTTGGCATAGTCCTATTCACCCCCCCCCCCCCCTCTAGGACATATAGCTTGGCCATTTCACATTGGAAATTGAGCTTTGGGCCTTAATTCTCCTCTTAGGGCCCATGTTGTTAAAATTGGTATTATATCTTTTTATGGCCTATTATGAGGGATATATGTATGTGGTTACTTGTGTTCTTATCTTGAATATAGGACCTTGGACCTTGTATCCATATAGTTTATGGTTGAGATGCCTCTTGGGGAATGGTGGTTAAATGTCCCCATTATGGACCCCTCTAGGCTCGATTGTATCTAAATGTGATTAGATGCTCATTTTAAACTCTTGCTAGACTCACTTCTATGTTACTTAGACACGTAGTTGTATGCTTAGTCTCGTGGGCTACCCCAGGTAAATGGGCCCCCACTAGAGGTGGGATTCCTTATGGATATTATCTAAATACCTAGTCTTGATCCCTTCTTAGATAGGAGTGTAATATTTTGTATATCGCCGCATAATGCGTCTAGACCCATCTTCATGGCCCATGTGCATCATTGTATGCTTGGATGATACTGTGTATGTGGTTATGATTGTGCCATTGGGCATTACATGTTGCCTTCCTAAGGGATGTAGTATTCCCTCTTAAGCATGTTGGATGCTTGGAATTGATGCATAGTTGATTGTGTGATTCATGCATCTGGCATTGCATAACACATGAGCATTAACACCCTCGCTTCATTAGGGTTGTAGCCTCCACAGATACATCATGGATGGCCATGTTTGGACACCGAAAATGTTACTTGAGTATACCGAGTGTATAGGATGCCCATGAGTAAAATTCTCAAAACTTCATGGTACCAAGGATCTGCCCCAATGTCTTGACCGCGTAGAATATATGAGCGCACGAGGGCCTTATACCATTAGGCCGCGACTCCCACTGTCATGTAGTCGGTTGGATAGGGGTGTGGCCTTACTCGCCTGATGTAAGGGGGCATTGTTAGGCTGAGTCTGACCAGCTCATGAATGGATCCGCTACCTTCAGGCCTTGCTGGTGATTGGCTGTCCGCAGTAGGGTAGTGAGGTCTCTTACGCTCATTTGACTGTGCGGGGTCTGTAGAGCAGCAGTCATCCAGTAATGTAATGGACCCTGGTGATTTCCTTATGATGGAAATGTACCTGATATGTGGATTGGATATAAGCACTGACATTACTTCGCATTGCATTTGCATCGGCTATGTAAGCCTCATAATGCATTACAGTACTCATTACATTATAGTACTCATCGCATTACAGTACTCATATTGCATTACAGTACTCATTACATTACAGTACTCATCGTATTACAGTACTTATTACATTATATAGCCTTGGTATGACTTCCTGCATTATCGTACTGCCTTGGTATAGTTTCTTGCATTCATGATAGCCTTGGTAAGGCCAATGGTATTGGTATTGATTATGACTCCCTTCTGCATTCTCTATCTTCTTCTGAGCACCATTGTCACACACTTTCACCACCCTCTAAGCTTTCTATAAGCTTATGCACGATTGATGTGTGTAATAGATCCTAGGCAGGCGTCGCAATGGCAGAGTTTGGATTAAAGCTGAGCTTGAGGACCCAGTGTTACAGACTTCCTTTCTTCCTTCTATTATCTTATGTATGTCCTTTTGGACCTTATGGATACTTGTAAAAGTTCAAATTCATAGTGAATTTTGTGATGTGTGCCTTTGTTATTCTAAGATTTACTTGTTGTGATCTTGGGTATGTTCATATTGGTAATGATTATACTGTTATAAAAATCCTCCTTGTAGGATCCCAGGATCGGAACCTGCCTTAGGAGCCGAGAATGGGGTACTACGGAGGCTGTTGCGGCCAAAACCGGCAATCGGGTTCCTTGTGAGTCCGGTTACTGAGTCTGGGGTGTGACAGAAGTTAGTATCAGAGCATAGCAAGTAATTTTTGAATAACTTGGGATATTATCACATATCTGCTGCAAGTTTAGGACGAGTAGTGTCCCAAGTGTATTTTCCTCGTTTCATTTGAGCCTTCAAGGATTTTAATTCCTAGGTGTCCATCAACTTTACTCTTTCTATAGACCATGCCATCTAGTCATGACGCCTGTGGCTGTGGTGCCCATAGACATGGTTCTCATTCCGCTCCAGTGATCCGAGTGACTTTTGCTCCACCATCTGAGTTCTTATTTCCCCTATGGAGCCTGTTGTACCATTCCTGAGGCTCCCGCCATTCCTGTGCCTCTGTTAGAGGCCAGTACTACCCCCACTTATCTGACGATTCTTGTAGGAGCTGAGCATCTCTAGCAGTTGATGCGGATCATCACTGATGTTCTTCAGACCCGTCAGCCCATTCCTGAGACGCCCGGACAGGTAGAGCAGGAGCGCGCAAGCCCCCTTTTACGAGATTCGACTTCGCAGAGAGCCCCGATGGTGGTGTATTTACTTCAAGGAGAAGGCTAAAAGAGGAAGGTGCATTCGAGTGGCTGCTATCAGCGTCAGTATCGTCAACATATGAGATGTTTAGGGTTTCGACTGCCAGTGGCGTAGCCAGTGTCATCTTCTACCCAGTTAGCTTCATCATCGTCATAGCCAACAATCCCTTCTTCTAGACCATTCGTCGGAGTTTGCTTTGGTTGTGGGCAGATGGGACACCGTAGGCGCGAGTGTCCCCATCAGCAGGATGGATCTTCGTATCGACCGTAGTAGCAACAGAGACCGCAGATACAGAGGAGACAAGCACCTTCCCAGCCACCTAGGGCTTGATTTTGTGCAACCTAGCGGGACCCTTAGTTATTAGGGGAGTCATCATGGGTATTCTCCTTATCTCCGTATGTAAGTCTTGTGTTTTGGTGCATCGCACCCCTTTTGTATCCAAGGGCTTTTGTTCACTCAGATTACTATTAGAGTCTGCCCTTAAGGATTGTCAGTATCGACATTTTTGGGAAGATCGCTCTGTTAGGCCGATGATATTATCGTGTTCTGTTTTGGTTGGTGAGATGTTCTTGCCCGCTAAATAGTTTGGTATTGCCAATGTTGAGCTTGTCGGCTTGTTTTGTTGTTAAGGCAGTATTTTTTGTTAGGGATGGTAGGGCAGATTACGAGTTTTATGGCCAAGTGTGACACATGCCAGCGTGCCAAGGCCGATCATCAGATACCCCTTGGTCCCATTGACACATGCCAGAGTGGAAGTGGGAGCTCGTATCAATGGACTGGCTGGCGAGGGTATTCATTGAGGAGATTGTGAGACTGCACGGCATCCTAGTTTCAATCATTTCAAACCGAGACTCCAGATTTACGTCTCAGTTTTGGAGGAGTTTTTAACAGGCATTGGGGGTTACTTTGCATCTCAGCACCGCTTATCATCTGCGTACGGATGGGCAGACCGAAAGGGTCAACCAGATCCTTAAGGATATGCTTAAAGCTTGTGTAATCGACCTTGCAGGGAGTTTGGATGAGCATATGCGACTCTCCGAGTTCACGTACAACAACAACTATCAGGCGACTATTCACATAGCTCCTTTTGAGGCACTTTCTGGTAGACCGTGCAGATCTCGTAGTTGTTGGACCGAGGTAGGAGAGCGTCATCTCTTAGGTCCCGAGCTTGTGCTGCAGACGGCAGAACCTATTGATGTTATTAAACAGAGGATGTGAATAGCTCAGAGCTGGCAGAAGAATTTTACTGATCATCGATGTCGACCCCTCAAGTTTGCAATAGGGGACATGGTATATCTCAAGGTCTCGCCTATGAAAGGCGTGGTTCGCTTTAGTGTGAAGGGCAAGCTCGCCCTGAGATTTATTGGACCTTTTGAGATTACCGAGTGCGTAAGCGCTGTGGCCTATAGGCATGCCTTACCTCCTGAGTTGTCCGCGATCCATGATAAATTCCATGTTTCTATGTTGTGGAAATGTCGGACACTATTCCCATGATTGATTGGCAGCCACTTGAGGTCCCTGAGGATGCTTCCTACATTGAGCAGCCCATTTGTATTCCTGATTGGAAGGAGCAGGTCCTCAGGACCAAGTCATTCCCTTGATGAAGGTGCAATGGGGTCATCATTTGGAGGCCGAGGCGTCTTATGAACGCGAGGCCGAGATTAGAGAGCATTATCCCCATTTATTTATTGATTGATATATGCAAATTATATTACCTTCTCTTTTGATGATTGCTATATGATGATGGTGTTTGCTTTTCATTTTGTCCTACATTGGTCAATTTATTTGTTATTGGGGAGGGTTGTGAGACCTGACCCGAGTTCATATGTGTGCATGTGTATGTCTGAGTATTCATCTTGTTCATCATGGTCTCACGGTCCTACCGGTCGAATCCCGGTGACCCATGAATAGTGTTTACGGTCATCCTTAAGTTCAATTATATAGACCCGACTCGGATTGACTCGAGACCTATGCCATTGCGAATGCATCGTCACCGCGTCTCGCGCATAAATCCGATATATAGATCAAAAGCTATGTATATTTCATTACATGACCATTGATCATGTGGCCCACTTAGGTGGAATGCATGTGGACCACCATCACCCATGGCACAAGTCCCCATACACACTACACACACACCACACAAATCCTATGGAAACACCACCCATCTTAACAAACACCACCCAAGCCTAGTCTAAAGGCCTAAACATTGTAATCTCCTCCCTATGCTATGATGACTTCTCTTTCAAAATAATTATGGCATTTTTCTCTCTTTATTCTCTCCCTCCCTCTCATTTCCCTCCATTGCTAGAATTTCCAGCAACTTTCCTTCCATCTCCTTCTCTTCTCCAGCCCCCTTCTCCTCTATTTCCCCTCAATCCATCCATCAAAATCACACCCCTTCAACCTTGCTTGCTTGGAGCCTTAGAAGCTTGGAGTAGAGTTTTGATGGAGATCTTGAGGTGGGTGATTTATAGAATTTATCTCTTTCTTTCCTCTTGCATGCACCTTTTTCATTTGATTAGGAGTGTGTAGGACCCACCAATCAATGGTGGAGGTCCTACATGACTCCATGAGTGTGGCCAACAACCCACTTTATGCATGCATGATTGCCATGATGGGGCCATTCTCCATGGACCCCATCATGAGATTTCCCTTTGATTTATAGGTTTGTGGGTCATCAAGACTCTTGATCCTTGGAGGAGATGGCATCTCTACCATTATATTTTGATTAGAAGATGCATGCATGGGTAGATCTTGTAATCCCATCAATATAGTGATATGTGTGGTTTGTGATGAAGGGAAGGGCCTCAATGTGGCGGAGCCCCTTCCCTTGTAGCCGATTCTTACTCTTCTTTTGTTGATCTATTAATCTCAGATGTGTGTGGCCCACCTTGTGGCCTGAAAGTATCCAGACCATCCAAAGAGAGTGGAAGCCCATGTCTGTCCACTCTATGAACATAGGTACCCCATTTGCTCCTCTTTGGACACATGCAATAGATTTTATGATATGGATTAGGTCTGGATATTTGTGGGGCCCACTGAGGTGGACCACAACTCAAATTCCATGGGGTAATTTCCCCTTATTTTGGTTCCTATGCTCATTTTATTTCATGTGCATGTTGCTACCTAGAAAATTTCTAGACAGATTTTTGCTGGACTTAAGCTTGAATTTGGGACTGATTGGGGGACCTTTTGTACCCATCAAATATACTTTTCTGAAAGGTGGGGATCTCATCTTGATGTCTCCCAAATTTCAGCCCCATCTGACCTTCATTGGGGTCCCAAAGGTGTGGTCCAAGTGGGGTGAACAGTCTGGATTTTCTGCACTGTTCCAGCATCATTCCACCCTGGACAGGTTGGAATTCTGAAATTTATTAAAATACCTTTAGGTATCTAAAAAATTTTAAAATTTTACAGGGAGGTGCCCCACCTATGGTAGGACCCACCTACAAAATTTTGGGGCCAAAGGACACCTGTACACACTATGGTGGTGGCTGGACCGGCCCATTCCAATATAGTGTCCAGATCAGTCTGATTTTCAGGACAGATTGATTTCTTTAAATAAATTAAAATAATTTTAGATGGCCAAAAATTCTAAACTTTTGTGGAGGTGTGGTCTACCCATGGTGGAACCCACTTACCAAATTTTAGGTCCAATGGACACCTGTGTACACCGTGACAAGGACCGGACTGGCCTACCACATTGGGACGTCCAAGTCCGTCCGATTTTCTGGACAGACTGTTTTGTTTAAATTAATTAAAATACTTAGGAAAATCTAAAAATTCTAAAATTTTGTGGGGGTGTGACCCACCTATGGAAATATCACTCTATAAAATTTTAGACCCAACAGACATTCGAGCTGACCGTGGTACGGCCTACAAATTGTGTTAGGTTTGAGTCAAATACCCAGGCCCATAGGACTACCCACCATGGGACGCCCCTACCTTGGGCTGCTGGGCCTGCATTCCAATGGCATGGCCCACTTGAATATATATGTCTTCTTATTCGGTGGGGCCCACAGTGATGTGTGTGGGCCATCAGAGAAATAAATATACTATAAATAAATTTTATTGAATTTCCAGCAAGCCCATATAGTGGGTGGGCTGGAATTTTAGCATTTGGCTCAAGGTTGCTACCCACAAATGTATGTTTTGGGGCAACATGGCCCACCATATTTAGGGACATTATTACACATATCTTGCCCTATCTTGAATGGATTTTTAGGATTAATTAGTACACTCTTAAGGCCCACCTTAAATGGGTTTTATTAGAACAATATTCATAGTTGGCTGTTGGGTTTCCTAGGCCCAATGTCTTGAAACTTCCTTGATAGACCCCTGACCTTCGGGCCTATATTTAATACGCTATTGTGATGGGTTTTATGGACCAAAATACTCAGGTAGTTAGGCCCTTGCTTGCCCATTAAAGTAAACTATACTTGGGCCGAGATGTGAGGCCCAACTTACTTGTTTTAAATATAAGGATCACCCATATGTTAGAATAATGGGTTGCCCATTAGCCCACCACAATGAGTGGACTCATGATCTTTATGGTTGGGCCCAACCTTGCTTGAGGGCCCACCATATTGCCTATGTGTTGGGCTTTGAGTATAAGCCCACTAGGCTATGGATTGCCTTAGGCCTTGGGCCTTAGTTCATGTTCGAGTAGTGGCGGGGTACCTCTTGGGAACCAGTTGAGGTTGGATGTCCTCCTAGGTAGTCCTAATGTAGGCCCATGGGTTCTTCTATGGATGGTTAAAGGCTCATCATAGGCCCCAGGCCATTTGTTTAAGGATCAATGTGAATGTATGTGGAACCTACCTTAACGCATGTTTGATCCAGGCCATCCAAGCCTTGGATTGCTCGATCATGGAGGCACTCTTTGCCTTGGGTTGCTACTGGATTCACAATCCAGTGACAGGCCCACTTGATCTTTTCTTGATGTATACACACCCTCGATCTGGTGGGGCCCCCTGTGAATATTGTTAGCCTTCATGAGATCATTCCTACTTATTTGACGAATTTCTGAGCTTTAGTAGGCCCAGGAAGCTAAGTGGGCCGGACATTTATCAAGAGGCCTTAAATGTATATTGCTATGGTTGAAACTTTATTAGACATGGGACCCACCATATTGAGACATTTTGTGCATGTTGCATGCTTATATTTTATAATCCTTGGGCTTATTTAGTGCATTCTTTTGGGTCACCTTTAATGATCACATGAGGACCCCATCTTAGATCAGATTTTTGGGACATCCCTTAGGTCCAGAGTGGGCTAGGACGTCCTAGCTTGGCCGAACCATACATTGGGCCGACTTCCACCATTATGATGGACTTGTAGGCTGAGGTAAGGATAGTATTGGGCTCTTGGTTGCCCACTTAAATTGCTAGTTATTAGGCTGATATTGTGGGGCTCATTTGATCCAAACTTAAACTTATTTAGTCATATATTGTGTACGTGGGCTGCCCACCAAGTCCAACTCAATGCATGGATTCTATGGCCATTGAAAATTGAGCTTTGGGCCTTAATTCTCCTCTTAGGGCCCATGTTGTTAAAATTGGTATTATATCTTTTTATGGCCTATTATGAGGGATATATTTATTTGGTTACCTGTATTCTTATCTTAAATGTTGGGCTTGGACCTTGTATCCATATAGTTCATGGTTGAGATACCTCTTGGGGAATGGTGGTTAAATGTCCCCATTATGGACTCCTCTAGGCCCGATTGTATCTAAATGTGATTAGATGCTCATTTTAAACTCTTGCTAGACTCATTTATGTGTTACTTAGACACGTAGTTGTATGCTTAGTCTCGTGGGCTACCCCAGGTAAATGGGTCCCCACTAGAGGTAGGATTCCTTATGGATATTGTCTAAATACCTAGTCTTGGTCCCTTCTTGGATAGGAGGAGTGTATTATTTTGTATATCGCCGCATAATGCGTCTAGACCCATCTTCATGGCCCATGTGCATCATTGTGTACTTGGATGATACTGTGTGTGTGGTTATGATTGTGCCATTGGGCATTGCATGTTTCCTTCCTGAGGGACGTAGTATTCCCTCTTGAGCATGTTGGATGCTTAGAATTAATGCATGGTTGATGGTGTGATTCATGCATCTGGCATTGCATAACTCATGAGCATTAACACCCTCGCTTCATTAGGGTTGTAGCCCCCACAGATACATCGTGGATGGCCATGTTTGGACACCAAAAATGTTCCTTGAGAATACCGGGTGCATAGGATGCACATGGGTAAAATTCTCAAAACTTCCATGGTACCAAGGATCTGCTCAAACGCCATGACCGAGTGAAATATATGAGCGCACGAGGGCCTTATACCATTAGGCCGTGACTCCCACTGTCGTGTAGTAGGTTGGATAGGGGTGTGGCCTTACTCGCCTGATGTAAGGGGGCATTGCTAGGCTGAGTCTGACCAGATCGTGAATGGGTCCGCTACCTTCAGGCCTTGCTGGTGATTGGCTGTCCGCAGGCAGGGTAGTGAGGTCTCTTACGCTCGTTTGACTGTGCGGGGTCTGTAGAGCGGCAGTCATCCAACAGTGTAATGGACCCTGGTGATTTCCTTATGATGGAAATGTACTTGATATGTGCATTGGATATGAGCACTGACATTACTTCGCATTGCATTTACATCGGTTGTGTAAGCCTCATAATGCATTATAGTACTCATTACATTACAGTACTCATCACATTACAATACTCATATTGCATTACAGTACTCATTGCATTACAGTACTCATCGCATTATAGTTCTCATTGTATTACAGTACTCATTGCATTATATAGCCTTGGTATGACTTCCTGCATTATCGTACTACCTTAGTATAGTTTCTTGCATTCATGATAGCCTTGGTAAGGCTAGTGGTATTGGTATTGATCATGACTCCCTTCTACATTCTCTATCTTCATCTGAGCACCATTGTCACACACTTTCACCACCCTCTAAGCTTTCTATAAGCTTATGCACGATTAATGCATGCAAGAGATCCTAAGCAGGCGTCGTAGTGGCAGAGTTTGGATTAGAGCTGAGCTTGAGGACCCAGTGTTGAAGACTTCCTTTCTTCCTTCTATTATCTTATGTATGTCCTTTTGGACCTTATGGATACTTGTAAAAGTTCAAATTCATAGTGGATTTTGTGATGTGTGCCTTTGTTATTCTAAGATTTACTTACTGTAATCTTGGGTATGTTCGTATTGGTAATGATTATACTATTATGAAAATCCCCCTTGTAGGACCCCAGGATCAGAACCTGCCTTAGGAGCCGAGAATGGGATATTACGGAGGTTGTTGCGGCCAGAACCAGCCATCGGGTTCCTTGTGAGTCTGGTTACCGAGTCTGGGGCATGACAGCCCCCCTACACAATGCATACATCAAGTGGGTCCCAAATCATGTGGACCCTTCATCAAAATCAGATGTTATGAACACCCACCCTTGATCTCCTCTTCCTTCTTCCGCATATAGCCTCTAGAGCTCCAAGGGAACGATTTCAATGGTCGAGATGATCTTTGGATGGTGGAGATGAGAGGTAGAAAGGTGGGCCACACTAACTTCTCTCATAGAGGCTTAGACATGGGTTACTTGAAGAATGAGAGAGAGAGAGATGGGTGAGTGATGGGTGTACTTGGTTGTAAGAGAGAGAGAGAGAGAGTTGACTTGAGGGTTGTACTTGGGGATGGGTGTGAGTGATGGGAGTGATGTGTACTTGATTGATGTGATTGATTGATTGATTTGACATGTTCTCTTGAGTTTTACAAAGTGCGGGGTTTTCCTCGAGCTGAACGCGGGCCTACATCTCCTGGCCCGGGTATCGCCTCGACGCGAGAGACGCGGCATCGGAACCGCAATGATGGTGCAGTCGTAAGGGTATAAGTTTTGAATCAAGCCAACTCTGATATACGGGACACTACTCAGGATCACACACAAACGCCGATAACAGATCGCGGGTCACCGGAATTCAACTAGGAGGACTGCAGAGGCCTACGGAACGGTATGGGATAGGATACGGGTCTTACAATTTATATCTTGGTTTTATGAACATGATAATGCTTAATGGTATATTTTTTACATGTTTGTGTTGTAAGGTGAATCTGAGAGCTTGGATTGAAAAGAATGTTAAAAACATGGATTTGATGCTCAACAATCACCAAAGCAAGGAGTGGATTTTAGGAGACTAAGATTGAAGATTTTAAGACCTCAAGATCCAAGAAAACCAAGTGCAAAGGATGGAGAAAAGACTGGTAAAAGCACAAGTCAAACAGAAGAAAAAATAGACAACTATGTCTGACCTAAGCCAACTTCAGTCTGACCGAAAGTGCACAAAACAGTCTAGTAAGAATCGTAATTTTCAGACTTTAATTCGGTCCTACCTAAGCTAACTTCGGTCCTACCTGAGCCAACTTCGGTCCGACCGAAATTGTAGAAAACCGCCCAACATGAAATCAGGATTTTCAGGCTTAATTCAGTCCAACCGAAGCCAACCTTGGTTGGAGATTTCGGTTGGACTTGGTCCAACCTAAATACTCTGCACCTAAATTCCAGACACGAATTCGGTCCGAGTGAAGTGTAATGCGGGGCTTATGCAGAGTACGTAAATTCAAAGTAGTTTTTGGAAATTCTAAAGCAATGCATAAGATGGGACTTCACAACTATAAATAGGAGTCCCTAAGACATTCCTAGGGATCTTCTACGGTTTAAGGAGTGGAGCAAAAGGGTGGAGGAGCCACCGCAAAGAGTTTTTCTTCTTCTTCCTTAGTTGTTTTCATGTTTTATTTAAGAGATTTTGGTTTAATCATGTCTATGGTTAACTAAACCTCTTAGCTAGGGCTAAGAGGTGAAGCTTATAAAGTGATTAAGATGTTTATCTTTCTTTGATTCTTGTTTATATTGAACTTCATTAATTTCTTGTTGATTTTAAGGAATATTTTTAGTTTTCTATAGTTTGTTGTGACTCAAATTACAATAGACACTGCGATAGCTTTGAATATCTTCTTTTCCTATTTGAGATTATGGGATTGGTAAATCCTGTTGTTCATCATCGTCTCCTGGGCATGGTAGGGTGATGGAATGCCTTCAAAATCTACACAATCTTCCTCCATTGAGGCTAATTCAATGAAAAGTTCAAAGATTTGATCATTTCTTCTTCTAATTAGATAAGATAGGACTTTGATTTCAATTGTACCTCTTGAATCAAGTAAGGTAGCATCTTGATAGCTACAAGTAGATCCTTGGCACCCTAGTTCCCACCTTTAAGTTCACAAGTTTCAATAATATTATTCACAATTACTTTCTCTATTATTTCAGATTTAGATTTAGATCTTCTTCTAGTTCTAGTTCTAGTTCTAGTTCTAGTTATTTTCATAAATGTACAAGATTAGTACCTGTGGATTTGACCTCGGTCTCACCGAGATTATTACTACATCATGACCCTACACTAGGGGTTGTGAACAAGTTTTTGGTGTCATTATCGGGGACTACGGCTGCATTTTTCTGAATATTAATTAGTATTAGAATTAGGTTAAGATTAGGATTAACTTTTTGTTTTATTTCTAAGTTAGGATTTTTTCTGAACTTGTCTTTAGAATCTAACTTGGTTTTCTGTTTTGTATGATTCTAACATAGTAATCTCCAATCTGGTAACCACTTTCTAATTTCTCTTATTTAATTTTTAGATATCTTATTTGTTTTAGTTTCCCTAGTTTTCTTTCTTAGTTTTAGTTTTTATTTGCTTGAGGGCTGAGAGTGTTTCATGCCCAAGTGGGTTCGTGACAACACCCGACGTCTCTTAAGTGAAGGAGGGTTGGTTGAAGGGTTGCTTATCCATCACTGGATTAGACATCACTTGAGATCTTCTGAGTCAGTAGAAGTTATGCGTGAAAATTAACCGCAACCTCTAATTGAGGAAATTTAGGATGAAAACAAGGTGCATAATGCAGCCTTGCCTCGTACACTACGAGATTATTTACAACTGGCGGGGGTGAGCACACCTTCCTGTATAATTTTTCCATAAAATATAGCAAATAGCCAGGGATGATCCAACTCCTTCTGAAGTTCCATGGACTTGAATCTGAAAGTCCATATCTACACATGAAAGAGTTTGATGAGATAATAGCCACTTTACACTTTCCCAACGTGTCAAAAGACGCGATCAGGCTGAAACTTTTTTCCTTCTCCTTAAAAGAAAAAGCTAAGATGTGGTTACACTCACTACGTTCATAATACATTGGCAGATGGAATGACATGACAAGGAGTTCATAAAGAAATTCTTCCCATACCATAAGACGAACACCATCAGGAAGTTAATCATGAACTTCGCCCAAAAGGAAGATGAGACATTCTTCCAATGTTAGGAGCAGTTCAAGGATCTTGTCAGTTCATGCCCACAACATGGTTTCGAAATGTGGCACATAACAAATTTCTTTTATGATGGACTGACATCTTCCATGCACCAAATCGTTGAGATGATGTGCAACGGGGAATTCATGAATAAAGATGTCAATGATGTGTGGGACTACTTTGACAAACTTGCTGAAAACGCACAATCATGGGACATCTCCCCAAGACCTAGCACTACTTCTAAGCCTACTTAATCAAAGGAGAGGGGAGGAATATATATTTTGAAAGAGGAATATGATATAAATGTTGAAGTGGCCAATCTCACAAAGAAAATTGAGGCCATAGAACTTAAGAAGGATAAGGCTATGAAAGTTGTTAACGATATTTGTGCTTGCAACACACATACAACTAAAAATTGTCCAATAATACCTGCTTTTCAAGAGATATTGAATTAGCAATCGAATGTCGTGAACAACTACCAAAGACCTTTCAGTGGACCCACCTCAAATACATACAATTCTAGTTTGAGGTATCATCCAAACTTCAGTTGGAGGAGCGAACAAACTGCTACTCCTCAACGAATCCCTAACCAATTCTTGAATTAAGGGAAACCTCAAGAGGAACCGGTTCAAAATTCCACACACACTCACGAGCTTATCCAGTAAAGTACACTCCAAGTATTACAAAACCTTATAAAGGCTATGCACATGATTGAGTCGGACTTTGCGATTGGGGAAAATGGACTTTTCCAGCCCAACCCCTCCCCAATCCAAAACCGTAATGTGAAATTAGCGACTTGAGCTCTTCAAATCAATATATGGAACAAGCTAAGTCTATCACCACTCTTAGAAGTGGAAAGACAATTGATAAAACTATTCTGGCAAGGGCTGAAAAGCATACAAATTTGGAAGAAATTAAGAATGATAGACCTACCATTGCTCCACATGGGTTAGAACCGAAAACTCAAAGTAAGTCAATTGCGCCATTCCCCCAACGGTTGATTACACCAAAACCTCTAGCTAACTCACAAGATATTTTAGGTGTTGAAACAGGTGAAAGTCAATATTCCTCTGCTGGATGTTGTGAAATAAACCCCTCTTATGCCAAACTTCTGAAAGATTTATGTACAAGCAAGAGATAGTAAAATATTCAATAGAGAATTTTTCTGACAGAAAAGGTGAGTGTCATCCTCAACCAAGATGTGCCATAAAAATATAAAGATCCTGGTAGCCCAACTACCACTCGTATAATCGGGAATCACCAGATTGAGCACACACTTCTTGACTTGGGAGTGAGTGTTAATTTGATTCCTTTCTCAGTATACGAATAATTGGGTCTAAGTGAATTAAAACCTACCCGGACCACATTACAACTTGCTAATCGTTCAGTCCATGTACCGAGAAGGATAATCGAGGATGTGTTGGTCCAGGTTGACAAATTCTACTATTCGGTAGATTTTATCATTTTGGATACCCAACCCATCCCAGATATAAACACTCAGATCCCTGTCATCCTTGCTCGTCCATTCCTTGCTACATCAGATTCCATAATTAATTGTAGGAATGGGGTTATGAGTTTATCTTTCAAAAATATGACGTTGGAGCTCATTATCTTTTTCAACATAAGCAAACAGTCAGAAGAAGTTGATGATATCCATGACATTAACATGATTGACTCTTTCATGAAAGATAAAGCAACCTTGAATCTATACTCTGATCCTCTAAAGATGTGCGTGGCCCACTCCTTTGATTTGGATGATGACACGATTAGGGAGATGAATGTCATGCTTAATGCTGTGCCGGTACTTGAAATTAATTGGAGGAGGCCACAATTTGAGAAATTACCCCAAATCAATGTAGTGCCTCTACCGTCTAGTCTCAAGGCACTGAAGCTTGACCTGAAACCATTACCTACTGATCTTAAACATGTTCACTCATGTCAAGATGAGACATACTCATTGGGCATATCATCACAGACCTCAATGTGGAGAACGAGCCCCTTTCAACTAAATGTCTTGACTATTTAGAAGTTTGCTTGGCACACTTTGAGAATTCTAATGACTATATGATTCAAGATATAGTGAATGCCCTGCAAAAAAATACCTTGGTAGTTTATACTGACCAAGGGAATCATTTATCTGAAGCACCTCCTTCAATAGATTCTGAGTGTTTATCATCAAAGGAGGATGAACTAAAAATTGAACCGAAGTCTGAAACTTTAGAATGTGTTGAGACTACAATACCTAATGAGGATTTTTCTGAATTTCACCTACTTGTATTCTCTGATTCACCGTGGTGCACTAACACTGAAATTTTTTTGTCACAGGTAAATTTATCTACTTTAGGCACCTTAGGAGAGTAAAAGAAAACTTAATACTGAAGTTCATAAATTTCTCTGGACATTCTGCTCAAAGGCATCTAAGCCTATTGTAAAAAGGGCTTTTGGATGATCTTATTGAGAACCCTACTGAGAAATTTATCGAGATATTGGCCGAAGGAGGAACCTAACTACATGATTGAGTAGTTATTCCTTGCTTTCCGGATTTAGGATTAGGTTTATTACTTTTATAGGATTTAGGATTAGGATAGTTTGATTTCAGTTTGTTTAGTCTTCTTGGTGACCTATCTTCACGTTGAGATCTTTGGAATAACTTAAATTCGCCTTCTTCAGGTACTACCTTTCCATAACTTCTCCTTTCTTTTCGTTGCCTCATGTGCATTACATACTATATCTTTTACATTGAGGACAATGTAGATTTTAGGTTGGGGGTGTGGATTAGGTAAACTAATCAGTATTTTCTTAGTTTCTGAGCAAAAATTTTAAAAATTTTTAAATTTCAAATTCAAAACCTGTTGGAAAGCGATAGTTTGTGTAATTAAGAATGCCTTGCGTAGGATAATAAGATGAAGATTGAATCTTGAATTATTGAAGTTTGATCAACTGAGTAAACTTTCACCATAGTTATTGCATTTAATTGATTAGGAGAAGTTTGAATATCATGTTGATCTAAAAACACAGCACATTCAATTCATTTTCTGTGAATTATGCTAAAATTTCTGATTGTTGGCATGTGAATCACTAATAGATGTTGAGAATTGAGTCTAGAGAATTTTATCCACCTTAAAAGATGAAAAGAACCAATTAAAAAATAGTGAGATCGACAAAAAGGTCATGAAAAGACTGAAAAAGAATGAAAAATCTGAAAAGAATAAAGATGAGAAGACTGAATGAATAAAAAGAGATCGTCGATATAAAATAAAAAACTAGAAAAAGAACAAGAAGGGGATAAGTTCGAAATCAACACTTGGTTATTCAATTATCTGAGGTGATGAGCATGGCTAATGAAATAAGAGTACTTTTATGGAAAGTAAGTTAAAACTCACTACGCACATTGGGAAAACTTGATATATGAACTTATGCTCCTAAGTAATTGATAAAGATCCTATTTAATTGATTGCTCATATGATTTGACTCTAGGCTTTCAAGTTTTCACTCTGACTTCTTTGAATTATACTCATTCATACTTGTTTACATAAAAAAAAAATTGTTTTTTGGATGAGGCTTGAACATTAAGAATTGAAGATTTCTTCACGCATGTTTTGCTCGGGACTAGCAAAATGCAAGTTGGGGAGTGTGTTGAGTGTCAAATATTACATATTTTCCCCCATTTATATCTTGGTTTTATAAACATGATAATACTTAATGGTATATTTTATACATGTTTGTGTTGCAAGGTGAATCCGAGAGCTTAGATTGAAAAGAATTCTAAAAGCATGGATTCGATGCTTAAGAATCATTAAGCAAGGAGTGGATTTTAGGAGACCAAGATGAAGATTTCAAGACCTAGAGATCCAAGAAAACCAAGTGCAAAGGATGGAGAAAAGACTGGCAAAAGCACAAGTCAAACAGAAGAAAAAATAGACAGTTCAGTCCGACCCAAGCCAACTTCGGTCTGACTAAAAGTGCACAAAACAGTCCAGCAAGAATTGTGATTTTCATACTTTAATTCAGTCTGACCTGAGCCAACGTCGGTCCGATCGAAATCGCAGAAAACTGTTGTAACGTCCTGGATTTTTACTAACTTGGAGGTATACGTCCTCGGGCAATGGGTCTATCATAACACCTTATTGACTTCTCAAAACTCAATCCCAAAGTCTCAAATCCCCTTTCCAACTCATCTCTTTTACAAATCTCACCTTTCACCACCTTATTCTTCAAATTTTTCTAAGTACTTTCATATTATACACTAATACTAAAATTTAATTGATGAAGAATAATACTTAAACTAAACTTTTCTATAAATAGTAAATATATAAATAAAATGGGCTTTTGACCATTAACCGTATAGAATTTCACAAAATAAATAGGTTATTTGGATAGATCAACTTCTCCTACCCCAAAATCATATATTACAACTCGAATAACTCATTCCGGTTTGCAAAATAGACCCGTTCCAATATCAGGTGGTAAAATCACCACCAGACACGACAGAGGGCGCACGGTGCCACCGCCGGTGCACCGAAATTCGGTGGACCCTCGCTACAATTTTTTGCACTTTACAACTGACTTCAAAAAGTCATATCTCCCTCAATATAACTCCGATTTAGGTGATTCAAAAGTCAGATTAAACCTTGATAAGTCTAGCTTCATATAAAAATAAGTGAAATATATAACAATAATTTTAATATAGTTAAACCTTGGTTGATGTGACAACTGTCCAAAAATTATTCTTTCGGATAGCTGCTACTTCTAGAATTTTTAGAAATTTTCTATGACTCAAAATTTAATAAAATTTGGTGGAGATAAAGTAGAGTTGATGATGAACTACTGAAAAATAATTAAAATAATATACTAACTAAAAGTGCCAGAAAAGGACATAGAACTACCCTAGGACCTTATTCTGTCATAATTAGGGCGGAATTTAGTTAAGTACCAAACTAAATTAATCGGTGGATTAGGTTGAACCACTATCTATACGAATGGCAAGACACAAAACCATTAAAATTGTTAACTCAACAATTCTTAAAAACCTCGGAGAAATCCCAAAACCCAGTTGCTTTCAGGAGCACATTGAAACTCCGTATCGGACTTGGACCGTGCTTGAAAGTCCGATGACCGCGAAACTATAACGTTATGACCACCTTATTGGGCTTGACAATCATCGCAGGAATCGAGCTCAAATAGTATCCAAAAACACACAACTTGAGCCCTAAGTAAAGTGTGTGAGAAACGCGAATACCTTTGAAAAATGAAAAGAGACTTAAGTGAATTGGACCATTCGCTTACGGGCGAAATTGAAGACTTCTGACCGTCAGATTCTAACTAAACTTACCCTTGGATCAGGAAAATTTCGCTGCATGAGTCCGTATACTTGTGGCCCTGATCGACTATGTATGACCGTTGAACTGATACAGGTCCTCCACAGTTGATCCGCTAATCCGATTGGACCGAAATCGTATCCTGGCCTAGATCCATGGTCAGGGAATTTGCTTTATGTCGTGAGTAATGGACCTCCAGATGAGTCCCGTTTGCCCGAAACGAACACCCTTTGGCTATAACCTAAGTATACCATGGCCCAGGGGCCATTGACATCAGTTTTAGGCCTATATAATGCCCTTAAACCACCTCATTCCCATTCCATATGAAATTCTCTAACCCTAAGAGAGAGAAGAGAGAAAAGAAGAGAAAAATGTGAAGAGAGAAGAGAAAGAGTGGGAGATCGTTGCTGGGATTCTCTCCCACAACTCCATGCCTCGATTCACATCCTCACCTAACTACATGATCGTCTTCGGTTACGATTTAGGTAAGAAATCCTAACCCTCAACTATTTTGTCTCCCGAGCCACTGACAAATGTCTCCCCTTCTTCAAGCAATTAAAAAGAAAACAGAAGATAGAGTGGATCAAGGAATGCGAGCTCGCCTTCTAGCAGCTCAAGTAGTACTTAGGTTCACCCTCACTACTTTCAAAGCCCGAGCAAGGAGAGTCACTACTATTATACTTAGCAGTCTCAACAGCAGTGGTCAGCTCACCCTTTATCCAAGAGCAAGAAGGGAAACAATTACCAGTGTACTATGTTAGCAAAGCCTTGGTCCCAGTCAAGACCAAGTATCCGGACATTAAGAAGCTCGCCCTGGCTTTGGTCATGTCATCCCGCCGCCTTCAACCCTACTTCTAGGCCTTTACGATCATTACTCCCGACTAACCAACCCCTCCGTCAGGTGCTCCAGAAGCCCGAGGTGTCAAGGAGAAACAAAATGGGTAATCGAGCTCAGAGAATTTGACATCAGATATCAGCCCTGAACCGCCATCAAGGGCCAAGAAGTAATCAATTTTATAGTCAACCTCGCGTGCGAACACGACCTGGAAGCTAGTCTAAGCAGCAAAACCGATCAACCTATAGACCGGACGATCAAGCTAGATCTGTCGACTTGGACACTATACATCAACGGCTCATCCAATTCTAAAGGCAGTCGGACCAAGGTAATCCTTGAAGCTCCTAACCAAACCTGCACACAATATGCCCTAAGATTTAGATTCCAAACATCAAACAATGCAATAGAATACGAAGCATTGCTCGCCAGACTTAGACTGGTAGCAATGGGAGCTTAAACCTAAATATTCAGAGTGATTCATAGCTCATCATTAACCAGATAGCTAGCGAGTACCAGGCCAAGGAAGAGAGAATGATCACCTATCTATGAAAGGCTCGGGAACTCATCAGTAAATTTCCCAAGTGCGACGTCAGCCTGATCCCCAAGTCAGAAAAATCCAAGGAAACTCCAACAAAGCTGGCCATAGCAGCCAAAGACAACATCTCAAAGTCAATCCCAATCAAGTTTCTGACCAAGCTGAGTATTAGCGAGTCCAACCCAAGCATAATTCTCCCAGTAAATTCGTTGTCAAGCTAGATGGACCCAATAGCCAACTGCCTTCAGGAAGGGAAATTTCCCGAAGATCGACTCGAGGCACGCGAGCTCCGATCCAAGTCGGCCTGGTATACCATGGTTGGGGACAATTTGTACAAAAAAAGATTCTCTCTTCCCTATCTCAGGTGCCTCCGACCGGAAGAGGCCAAGTACGTTCTAAGAGAAATACATGAAGGGATCTGCGGCATCCATTATGGCAGTCGCACCCTTGCCCACAAGGTCATCCGACAAGGGTACTTCTAGCTGACCATTCAAAAGGATGTCAAGCAATACACCTTAAGGTACGACAAATGTTAAAGATTTGTGGTAATACTTCATCAGCCACCCAAACAGCTGATGTCACGCCCCAAACTCAAAAACTGGGCTCACAAAATTTCTAATCACTGAATCCGACGCCGACAACTTCCGTAGTATCCCATTCTCGGCTCCCAGTGCCCATTCGCCAGGTCCGATCCTGGGATGCTACGAAGAAGATTTTCAATATCAGTTTGATTCGTAATAAGCATAACCAAAGGCATAACCCACAAACAAAAACCAAAAACTCTATCACATTTTCACTATGATAAAAAACTTTATAAGTACAATGAGCATAAAGGGAAACACAATGATAATAGACAAAAAGCTCCAAAATGATCTGCCACGTGCTCTAGCATCAGCGCTGCTGCGATCCAACGTCACCTGCATGCAACGGTCGTGCATAAGCTTATGGAAAGCTTAGAGGGTGGTGAAAGTGTGTGCGCAATGTAGTATTATATTAAGCAGTATCAAAGTAATGCGGAATATGCTGATGAATCCATGAATACTATTGGCCATACCAAGGCCATGTGATGCAAGCATGAATGATGTCGGCCATACCAGACATCATACCAAGGTCATGCAATGCGAGATGCAACTCAAGCATACCAATCCTCATCTAAGTCCACATATCAATACAGCTCAACTCTGAAATATCACCAGGGTCTAGTACACTCCAAACCAAATTGCCGCCCCATCGGCGTAATAAGGTAAGTGGAAGAGACCTCACTATCCACCTGCCAATATCGGGCCCGGCTCGTCAATAGCGGACCTATTCCTTAAGCTGGTCAGACTCAGCCTAGCTTTGCTCCCTCCTCTGAGGTGGGTAAGGCCGCACCCCCTTCCAACCGACCACGACACAGTGGAAAGCGCGGTCTTCTTGTAATCGCACTCGGTGCTCATGTACCCACTCTATCTAGACGTTGAAGCAACCTCCTAGTACCATAAGGGTTTAGGGACTTTCACCAAGTGATATCTATAGCACCCCATGCAGAACAAAAAATTTGGTATCCAATCCTGCCAACCATGATACGCCTGTGGCGGTTACGGCCCTGATATCACTAGGGCGTACAGTAATCATGTCACACAATATGAAATGTATGAATCACACTATTCAGTCATGCAGTAATCATGCACATACTGCGCTCTCATATTGGCAACTCCCCTTACCAGGGAGTCCAAAATAATTTGCTCAATGGCATGTGCTATGATCAATCACTCAGCTCATCACAAGCATGCAGATGATGTGTATGAATATGTATCATGATGTTATGTTGTCATATACTTATAATCGAAATCGATAATCGAAATCGAAAATCGGAATTGAAAATCAGAATCAATAAGCAAGGCGGGGTCTATATATGAACAGCCGATCAAATCATAATATAAAGATCGACTCTTGGTCGGGGTTATATCAAATCTAATAGCACGAAACCATCCATCTATGGCGAATGAGGCTCACTTATTTAGATTAACTCACGAAGAGAATGGACCTAACGAGGCCTAAGGGAAGGTCACAATGAGGACATCTAATCATCATTGCCCATCAATGTGGACGTCAAACCATCATTGGTCCTAAGGCAAGATCGCCAAAAAGCGTTATTTCATACATCATGGTGGAATCTCAATTACACGGGCTGAATCAAATAGGCCGAATCAATTGGGCCGATTCAAATGGGTCGAATCATTGGGCCGAGTCAAATGGGCCGAATCAATTGGGCCGATCAATGGGCCAAGTCATATGGGCTTCATGTATAATAAATTGGTCACACCATTGGGCCAAATGTATATCAAATCGGGCCCACCCTTATGTATTTTTTTTAGACCCGACCTATTCATAAGTTAACATAGAGGTAAATGAAGTGAAAACAATATCAACTTAATTGGAACTACCATGGCCTTTAGAAGTTTGAACAATAGATGTCACGATCCACTATTTAAATGGTGGGGCCCACTTGAATTTTATATCAGACTCACCCATTTCCCATGCTGTAAAATGATTTCACAAATGGTTGGATGGCATGGATCAACACATGCATCATGGTGGGCCCCATCATCCAAACAGTGGACAGTGTAAATAAAGCACATACATCATTAGGGCCCACACCACAGGGATGAAGCACATACATATGGAGTGGGTCCCACTGTCAGATGGACGGTGTGGGATACAAAATATACATCAAAGGTGGCCCTGCAGGCTGCTGACGTCAAGAGATCAGCTATATAACTGCAGCACGTGTAGCATTGCTGCCTTAAAAAAAAGAGGTGGGTCCCACAGACCCCACCATCATATAATATATATATATAACATATAATATAATAATAGATATATGTCACATGCAGCATTGCTGCCTTAAAAGGGGGAGGTGGGTCCCACATAGGGCCCACCCTCATGTATATAATATATATATAATAATATATATAATAGCTGCAGTTAGTGCAGCTTTACTGCATTAAAAGGGCAATGGTGGGTCCCACGTAGGGCCCACCAGTACACACACACATATGTATATAATAATAATATATTTATTTTAAAAAAGTAACGTCCAGGCCCTGGACAGTGCATTTATCAAGGAGGGCCCCACACGTGGGGTGTATCCCACCGTCTAGGGACGTTGGATGTGCACACGCCACACAGTGTGGCCCACCTAAACAAATGAACGTCGTGGATGGGTCCCACGGACCCCACGGTCAGGTCACACTTCACCGTTAACCACCGCACTAAGGAATCAATGCCAGGATCTCAGTGTTGAAACGAAATATCTTTCACTCCGCCTACCACTGGAGCTAGGGTCTGGGCCCCAGTGTTGAAACGAGGTGTCTTTCACTTAGCCTACCACTGGAGTTATGGATCTGGGTGTGGACAGGCGTATCAAGGAGGGCCCCACACGGACGTGGGTCCCACCATCCAGGGGTGGTGGATGGTCTGGATAAAACCCATACACCATGGTGTGGCCCATAGAAAGGGCTGGAGGGCGTGGATGGGTCCCATGGACCCCACTGTCAGCCCACACTCCACTATTAGTACACCCACTGTCAGTCTACACTCCACTGTCAGCCCCACCCCACGTCAGTCCACACTCCACTGATAGCCCACGTCTAGCATCCCTGGATGATGGACAGTGTGGATACAACACAAGCATCATGGTGGGTCCCACATGGATGTGGCCCACCTAATTTTGGATCCATCTAATATTTGTGTTTCCCTTTCATCCGGGCCTATGTGACCTTCCGGTCATGCAGGCCCCAAATAGGGATCAAGATGGCCCACTAGTTGGATGGCATAGGTAAAATACACACATTATAAGTGGGTCATGATCATGGAAAGAGAGAGAGAGAGAGAGAGAGAGAGAAAGGGAGAAAGAGAGATCGGAGATAACGGATGGGCCCCACCACTATGGACCCCTCATGGATACAAGCATACATCAAGGTGGGTCCCACCATATGTGGACCTTTAGATCTTAAAAAAAAATAATTACAAAAGGATAGAAATGTGGGACTAAGATCACCCACCGTCCGCTTCTTCTTGCTCCCTAGGCTTCTTTTACTCCTTAGCTTCAATCCTAACGGAAGAGATGGAGTTTAGATGGCTAAGATGGAAGATGAGAGGGTAGGAAGTGGGCCACACGCAAAGCTCTCTTAGAGGGTGAAAGAGCTTGGACGTGTGATTTTTTTTTTGCTTGGGAAAGTGAGTTGAGAAATGAGAGAGAGAGAGAGAGAGAGAGAAGAGAGAGAGAGAGAGAGAGATGGGTGATGGATGTGGTGAGTGATGGGTGAGGTGAGAGATTTGTTGACTTTGGGGTAGATTGTGTAAGAAGGGGTATGGGCTTGTGTAAGAACTTTTGACTTTAGGGGTTGCTTGGGGATGGGTGTGAGGTGATGGTGTACTTGACATGTACTTGACCCTTGATGGGATTAATTGATTGATGGATGTGACATGTTGTAGAGATTCTCTTGGGTTTTGTAACGCGCGGTGTTTTCCTTGAACTGAACGCAGGCCTACATCTCCTGGCCTGGGTATCGTCTCAGCGAGGGAGACGCGACATTGAAACCGCGGTGATGACGCAGTCACTAGGGTACAAGTCTCGGGTTAAGTCGACTCGGGTTGATAGGACTCGGCTCAGGATCGCGTGCAAATGTCGGATAAAGGTCAAAGGTTGCCGAAATTCGACCGGGAAGATCGCGGAAGCCTATGAGACGGTACGGACTAGGATACGAGTCTTACAGCTGACCCCCATGACTGGGCTATGGCCATTTTCCTAATGGGGGATAGACATCATCGGCCCTCTACTAATTAGTAAAGGGAAGACCAAGTTCACAGTCGTTGCGGTCGACTACCACACCAAGTGGGCCGAGACTAAGCCATTGGCCACGATCACCAAGTAGAAAATTACAGACTTTGTCTGGAGAAGCATCATATGTAGGTTCGGAATCCCGCACATGACCATTTTGGACAACGGGAAGCAGTTCGACAACGATCGATTCTGATGTCAAGAACCTCGAAATTTAAAAGGCCTACTCATCACCTTGGCACCCCCAAGCTAACGGTCAAGTCGAGACGGTCAACAAGATCATCAAGAACCACCTTCAAACCAAGTTCAAGAAAGCAAAGGGGCCTGGGCTGACGAGATCTCCCATGTCCTCTAGGCGATCAGACCACTACCCGAACGGCCACAGGAGAAACCCCCTTCTCCCTAGCCTTCGAAGCTGAGGTCATTGCCCCAATCAAGATTGGGCTCCCCACTGCTAGGATCCACTCCTACAATGAACGTTAGAACGCAGAACAAATGGAACTGGACCTCGACCTACTTGAAGAAAAAATGGAGCAAGCCCAACTTAAAGTCGCAGCTCGTCAGTAGTAGGTTGCCCGATTCTACAATTCCAAGGTGAGGACAAGAAGGTTCCGAGCCGGGGATCTAGTCCTCTGCAGAACATTTCAGAACACCAAAGAGCCTGGCTCAAGAACTCTGGACCAAACTAGGAAGGGCCCTATAAGATAACGGGCATGACCCGACCAGGAACCTATCTGTTCAAATACATGGAAGGACGACCCTTACTGCACCCATGGAACACCGAACACCTGAAGATCTACTACTCATGAAGACCAACCAGGTCTAGGACCAAAATCTACATGTCTACTATTTAGAACCCTACACTGCCAACAAAGTCAAAAGCCCCCATGTTTTCTTCAGAATCTATAATAAAAATCCAGAGGTCAGGAAATTTCACTTTCTACTCGCTATCTACAAAGCTCAGCCTACACGAATCTACTAAGGGCTTCTCTTAGCACAAGGGACAAACAGCCCTTACCAACTATCTAATCCTTAGAGAAGAGGTCGGACGGATAATCCAATCTACTAGATGGCCCTTAAAGAAGAGGTCAGACCACTAACCAATAATGCTACTCGGATCGCCTAATCTACGGCAAGGATCCCCTAAGGGAGAACAATCCTCTTAAAACAAAATTTGTCGACCCTCCACAGAGGAATCATTGCAGCTCGCTCACCTACCCTACAAAGGTAAAAGTCCCCTGATAAAGGAAAGGGCTTAATAGCTAGTAGCCCCTGAGCTCCTACTTGCCCAACCTACAACAAGTGATAAACCGATATGAAAACTCTACTTAAATTTTTGCACAATTGCTACAAAAAGTACTTTCCTTTTCATTAATATGAAAGGGATACATGATGGAAGCATAGAAAAAGAAGCCAAGAGTGCAAAAGGAAGAAAGGGAGTTCAGGGTCCCGCTAGGGTCTCGGTCGCTCCGAAGGTGGGCCCTCAGCTTCCAGTGGAGTTAGGTCTTCGGTAGAGCCATCCTCGAAAGAGGACAGGTCGAGCTCGGGGTATGCCTCCTTAACATCCTCGAGGCACTTGTAGTACCCGAGATTAAAAAGTGCGTCCCTCTCTTCCTCCCACTCCTTGGAGTCCTTGAACTCCTCCATGGCCATTGCTCGAGCTGCCGAAATAACCGCTAGGCTTCCTTTAGCTTCACTTCGAGGTTGTGCTTTACCTCGCCCAACTCGACCTTCCACCTGGCTCCATTCTCTTGGGCCTCCTTAAGAAGCGAGTTCGACACTTCGAACCCAGTCCTCGCCTCCTACACATGGGCCTTCAGTGAAGTGACCTTAGAACGAAGCTACTCAGACTCGACAGTCTTCTGCATAAGAGCTGCCTCCACCTCTTAGCACTCCTTCTGGGTGCATAGTATCTCACAACGAACATTCAGAAGGAAGGGGCCAAACTGAAAATAGATCCACATCAGAAGAGAAGGAAATTTTTCTAAGTAGTAAAAGACAACTATCAAGAAAGAAACATCCTACCTTATAGTGGAGCACCGCCATCTAGCCCACAGCAGCTGACATAGGCACTTCCATCACCCTGTTGAACTCGACATTGGGAACGTCCTGAGATATCCAGGGCAAAGGGCCATTTGTCATGGCCGAGGTAGATCGGAGGGATACTCAAGCCATGCCTCGCCTCGCCTCCTCAGTCACCAGCCGGACTATCCGCCTGGGCCTCAAAGCCAGTAGCTGCCCAAACCTCGGAAGGTTGGGCCTCAGCAATAGGGGCCACCTCCGCAGCAACCCTGACCACCCTAGAGAGCGCTGGCATGTCTAGAAGAGTGGTGTCGAGAACAGTGGTAGGGTCGGTAGCAATGCTCGACCGACTAGTAGCAGACGAAGAGGCGAACATCCCCTTCTTCTTTGAAGCCAACCTCTGCTTCTTCTAGGCCACCTCAGCCGTAGAAGGGACTTTGTGATTAGAGCGTCTTTGCTCAGGCATTTCTACACAATAAAAGGAAATGATCAGCAAGCGGATAAGAATGAAATAATTTTCAACTATCTTCTAAGGGTATACCTAATATGGATAAGGTAAGACCTGATTTAAAAAAGCAGCTCGGGCGTAATTAGCTGCCTCTAAGACCTTGATGCGACGTCCACCAATCTCACCTCAGCAATTCGGATGCGCTCCGACTCACTCACCACAGTAGGGTACTTAGGCAGAGCTGCCAAAGACAATAACAGTCAAAGATGAGGAAAAAGAAGTAAGGAAAACTCAGTTTGAACATACAGACGTGGTACAGTGAAGCGAGTCGGAACTCAAGGGCGAAGCCTGGAAGTTGCTAGAGCCTCTCAATCTCCCAACACCCAAAACCATTTACTCTTCTAATTCTTATTCAAGGTCAGGGCGTCCAGGATTATGGCCTTACTAGTCTTCAGCCAGGCAAAAAAATAATACAACCCTCATGGTAAGGGTTGGACTTCACCTGGTATAGGTGGAGAAATTCATTCATGGTCAACTCGGGTTATTCAAGATCTGACCAAAGAATGAATGACCCCACCAACGTCGTCCAGGCATTTGGGATTATTCGCCTAGGAGCAAACTTCAAACGCGAGAGGACTTTCATGACTATACGTTGAAGAGGGAGCCTCGAGCTGCATTGGATAGCGACTAAGAATTTGGCCACTTCGCCGGCACGGGGCTCGCTTGGAATCTCGCCAAGTGCAAGAGCTCGAAGTACCACGGAATCTGAAATGTGGTACTTCGACCTGATCCGCACTAGGTCAGCTTCTGTCAACGTCGACCCGTTGGCTCTTTTTCTTCTGAGTCTAACGAGGATCCACTAGCCTCCTCCATAACCGGGACAACCCCCTCAGTGTCCGTTGGCCGTTCGGCCAAGGACTGGGCAGCCATCCTTGACCCATGGGACGCTTGGAAGTCCCTGTCACTCATCATCACCAGTGGAGAGGGCAAGTTCGACATAAGGTCAAGATCATCTAGACCACCATCACATTAGGATGACTCCCCCCACTGATTCGACAATCTTGACATTTCCTTTAAACAGAATGGCCGCCGGAAGCCGGGAACCCAGAAGAAAAAGAAAATAAAGGGGGGAGGGAAGACAGGGAATAGAGCTCACCGGAGAAGGAGAAAAAGCTTCGAGGTCACCAGAAATTGCATAAGTCCAAGGAGAGAAGGAGAGAGAGGCAGAGAGGCAAAGAAATGATAGAACAAATGGCCCCAACTATGCTAGGGCATCACCTTTTATAAGGGACTCAGCAGTACCACATTTAATGACCGCACTCATTGTGGCGGCCAAAATGGTGCCTCAATAACAGCGCTCAGACACGTCAAACTCTCTCACTCGCTGGCCGACCCGACTCTCCAGTTGACGCCACGCGACGACAGCGCACACGTGACCTCGAGCGGCGTGCATTATCTCAAGCACATCGTACCATGATTGCAGATACACCCTGATCCTCATGTCAGCCGCCCTATCCAGCATTTATGACTAGCAGACCCAACACCCTAGGCACTAGGTAATCCGACCTCACCAATACCGACCTACTTCGCGAGCCTGCTACACGAGCTCGGAAGTAGGGGGCTTACTATTATGGGTAAAAATGGACCGACAAATAAGATAAGGTCAGGTCGGACACCCGTGCACTCCACGGGGCTGAACAACAACTAATGCGACAAAGGGCTCAACTTCAACCTCAATCCGAGCGAGAAAGGAGATCGGCCTCAATCTCCGAAGGCAAGTCGACTGACCACTAACCTGCCCGACACCAAAAGGAGCTCGACAATGACTCGAAAGAAGAACCAAGGTCAGCCAAACCTCTCCTCAGGGTGACTTCCCACCTCGGCCTCTCACTGAGTGCTCCTACCAATTCTAACCTAGAACCAACTATCTAGGTCTTACCAGACTTACTCATCTAAGATCCTAAACGAAGATTTAGGAAGGCAACTGCAACACAGATCTATCTGAGATCTCCGCCGAAGATCTTGGAAGATCGGCATGATACACTAGGGATCTAAATCCCACTACAATACATCCCTACTAAAAAGGAAAACCACCTCCTACGCCACCACCTTCTCCCACCTATAAATAGGAGCATCCCTAATGGTGAAAGGTATGCACAATCTTACTCAGAAAGCCCCTCAAAACCTTACATTCTACCAGACCTAACTTTCATGTCTGACTTTGGCATCGGAGGGTCCCCTGCAGCAGCCAAGGTCTCCATCTTTGTCTTCTCTTGCAGGTCTCAAGTGGTCCAGAACAGACGTCTAGATTCCTGCATCTACATGTCACGCCAATAGCCAAAATCATTCTGACTAGATGATTGATACCATTTTATCAGAGTGTGAGGAATGATAAGCGGGCATGTGGAAATTACGTTGAAATTAAAGGCATGCAATACAATTGATTTGAATTAAACCGTCCAAATCATGCTAGTTTACTATGTAACATGAACTAAGTCATAGGATATGTTATCTAAATCACAAGAAATTGTTGAAATGTAATTAATTTCTTTTTATTATTTCATCTTACAGGTTGCAGGCAGAGACAGATGATGGCTGGACGGAGGGATTTTTTTATGTATTCAGAACATTTTCAACTTATTATTGTAAATATTATATATTTTTCATTGTAAAGTATTACAATTTTATTTAGTATTCATTCTTAATTGTGTTGTGCAACATTTTTTAAGTTCTAAATATTTAAAAATAATACAGGTTCCAATTAAATATAAACGATCAAATGGATTAAAAAAAAAAAACTAACTTGCAGTCAGTAGCCTTATAGGCGGTCAATAATTTTTACTAGTGCATATTTGAAGGTTTTCCAAGCATTTTCCATGGCATATACCAACATTTCATGACATTTGAATTATGCTCGGCTTGTTGGGAACTTTTACTGGTGCTTTGATAAATCTGTATCGACGCTTCAATGGATTTATACCAGTGCTTTGATATGTCTAAATAACGCTTCGACAGGCCTTTTTCTGCATTTTTGCGTATCTTTCCTGGCATTTCGGCAGTATTTTTGCGGCACTTAAGTACACTGTTACCAGCGCTTCACGAGCTTTACCTGCGGCCAGCAAAAGCGCTGTTAAAGGATGATGATAGCCAGTAAAAATCTCTTTTATTGCGGTGGCCATCAAAAGCGCCAATAAAAGGACGTGACCACCCATAAATAATTTAGTGACGCCCTCTTTATTGGCACGTGTCAAGACGTCGGTAAAAGATATGCCGACAGTTTTTAGAGCTTTACGGAAGGTTTTTAGCAGTCGGTAAAGATTTGTCTTTTTTTAGGGGGTTGCTGTGATGGGAAGGAAACAACGCAGAAAGACTTCCAAATGCAGCGTACTTGGCCGTGATGATTTGCTGTCCTTGTCTACTCGTTTACTTGGCCGTCGGATGACTTGCTGTCCTTGTCCACTTGCTGGTTGCACACAGCTGGCGCACATGGAGAGGGATACAATTTCACTAAACACATGCACGCAATATGTGTAAGATCTTTCACGTACGTCCATCTAATGGCCCCTCAATGATTATGCAATAGACTGAAAGTTAGGCTGGCCAACCATTTTTGGTGGACCACACGTTTGTTGAATCTGGGCGTTAGCTATACCTTTTGCGACTGTTCTTTTCATCATACATATATGGCCCACTTGAAAAGTTGAAAGTTATAGGAGCTGAGAAACATTCAATGTAAAGGCCCGCCTGATGAACGGAATGGCTCGTCGTGCCACGGATCCTTTGTGAAGAGCTTGGGTTGCGTTCGTTCATTTGCAATTCTGGAAATCTGAGTTGAGGCATTCCTGGATTAGTTTGGGTCGGTACCATGAGTCAACTCTCCCATCGCCCTTAGTTCGACGAGTCATGACTCGACTTAAAACGTACCGAGTGGCAATAGCATTTTCCACGACGAATCTAGGCAATCAAACGTTGCAAACCTGGAAAACTAACGAATGATCCAGGGCATTCATAGATAGAAACCTTGATGAACATGTCCTGCACTAGAACTAGGCCGCCCCACCTATGGGTTGGCTTATCAATGGTAGGTTATCCTTTTTGTAAGCGTTCGAAATTTCCACGCGCTTATAGGATTGACCAGATTTTTGGTCAAGGAGCATCATATTGGTTTTGAATTTAGTCCCACATGTCATGTGTGTCAAGCCTACTAGAGTTAATAGTAGCTCAACTCCAATTGGACACCTTGTGAACCTAAGCACCAAAATAGTTAGCTTAGGTTTGGATAGAGAATATCGGCCTAATCATTCTTTCACCGATTACACGGAATCAAAAAATTTGCAAAGGAAAGGGCTTATCTACGTTTAAAGAAAGAGTTTTTAATTAAATAAGCTCAACAATAAAACAATACAATTAAAAAGAATAAAACTAAGACAAGACTGATTAATTAAATAAATGATTTAACTATATTAGGATTATATATATATATAGGGAAAAGGTACATTGCGCTCGAGCTGACGATAAGCTCCCGTGAGGTCGAGCTGTGTGGGCCCCACCGTGATGCGTTTCGAACATCTACCCCATCAATCAGATGCACCATTCCATCGTGGGCCTAGGTCTCAAAAATCAAGTCAATCTGTGACTTGTGTGGGCCACACCACATACAGAAGTTGAGAGGCACCGTGCACCATTAAAACATTCATAATCATTTTTTGGGCCCACCAAGATGTGGTTTGCAAATCCATCCCATCCATTATGTGTGTCCCACTTGGATGAGGGTTCACACCAAGTTTCAGATGCATGCAAATTTCAGGTGGGCCCCACCAAGTGCTTTTATATGTTTTTGGCATATCTTCACATGATTTTAGATGGTATGGCCCACCTGAGTTCCGTATACCGCTGATTTTTGGGATATCCCATAATTTAAAGGGGACCCATCAAATGCACGGTGTTGATGGTCGACACTCATCACGGTGGAGCCCACACAGCTCGACCTCATGGGAGCTTATCGTGAGGTCGAGCGCATAGTACCTTTTCCCATATATATATATATATATATATATATATATATATATATAATAAAAAGAAAAAGAAAATAATACCCGACGAAAATCTATTCTTGGAGAGATGGTCATTGGTAACGATTATCTCCTTGTGGCAGGAGCATCGTCTAGCACGAAAGCTAAATTGCCTGTTCAATTGGCTTCATGACTGATGGTCATTGGAAGTGACAATCTATTCATCACGACCTAGACTTCGTTATGCAAGACAATCGTGGTTTGCAAGAAGGGATAGATGTATGTTCATCACACGGTTAGCTTCATAGCTGGACAGTTGTTGTGCAATTGTTTATGCCTCGTGTAGGATTAGTAGGTTTTGTGACTAGACGACCAATAGGGGCAAATCTTTAACGGTCCATTCATTGTACGATCGGGTTTCATGGCTAGACAGTCATTGGGAAACAATAGTCCATTCGTTACCTCGCACAACTGAGCTTCATGGGCAAGTCAACTATTATTTAAATGATCGACTATTTGATACTCAGCCACATTACTTTGTGGGGGGAAGGTCGGTGGGGTGACAACCTGTCTATCGCTTCAAGTCCTTACTTTGTGACAAGACAGTCATGAGAATGACTATTTGTTCAGTGCTTAGATTTTGACTTTGTAGCCAAAGTTGCCATGGAATGACCAACTGTTCGTCGCTCAACTTGGCTTCTTGTCAAGGTAGTCGAAGCTAAATGGCTACACGCTCATACTTTTGTTGAACTTCATGGCAAGATGGTCAAGCAGAATCTTTAGTCCCATAGCATGATGGCCTCGTTGTCCATCCATTCAAGACTTAGAAATCTTCCTAGGTCCAACAACATGACTGTGAACATAAGATGCCTCATGTATGTGCAACTACTTGCTTTCTATCATGTGTCACAAGAAGCATCACCACCAATTAAAATAGGAGCCTTGACCTCTTTCTAGGCTACTATATGGAGCGTATGAACTCTCATGTGTTGTTGTGAACGCTAGATCATGGGGATCGCTCTCACAGTAGCCTTTTTAGACTTGTGTGATTATGTGGTTTAACTTGGGATATGAAATATTTGACTTGTAATCGCCACTAGCTAGTAAACTTAGATTTTTGCAGTCAGCTAAACCCTATAGAATCCTTAGAAATCAGAGAAAATGGGATTTTCTATTTTATAATGACTCCTAATCTGTGACCTAGGATTCTGAGTAATGGACCTAGGTGACAAAAAAAGGTCTTAGGCACCTTCTCTGCCTACACGTGAATGTGGTCTCTACTTTGTGAAACTAAGCGAATTTCAAGGGATTTGATTAGCCTAGCATTAATGCAATGAATGGATGATATACAACGTAATAGTGAAATATCCAATTCAGTAGTGGGAGTGAGGGATTGAAAAACAGACGATCTGCCAAGACCCATTTACCTGAGAGAGACAGAAAATAAATGGAAAAAGGCCCTAGTAACTCTAAGTTTTTGCGTGATAGGGTTTGGAGAACCAACAAACCACAGAGCATACACTCAAACTGACTAGAAAAGCGGGGAGGTGGGGGAGAGATGTGCCAACGCAGATGCTAAAACGCAAGAATGATGAGGATCAAGGGGTGTAATATCCAACTTAGGAGTGGGAGTGAAGGATCGAAACACAAGCAATCGCTAAGACCCGTTTACCTAATAGGGATGGTAACAAAAAGGAAATACAATCCTATCAGTCTAAGTTTTTTATGTGCCAGGATCCAAAATTTGGCAAGCCCTAGTGCATACACCCGGATAGACTAAAGAAACAGGGAGGTTGATGAGAGATATGACGATGCAAATGTTGGATGCAAGGATGAATGCAGTTGATCTATGATCCAGATGCTTTGAGGGAGGACGACGGATGGATGGATTATCGTAACGATTGACTTAAGGGAGGTGGATCGGCCTTCTAATGGCTAAGTTAATTGAGGTTTGGGCATGGCCACTAAGCTTGGATGAAGTCTCTCTTTTCTCACTCTCTTTCTCTCCTTGGTAGATGGATGAGATGGCCTAGAGATCTTCCTTTCTCTCTCCTCCTCAAGGATGTGGGTGATGTAGAAATTGGTGAGAATATGAGTATTTATAGTCGAGGTGTGTGGCCTTTGGATAATTTGGGTGAACTTTAGGAGTAAAAGGAGGCTAGAATAGTTATGGTTGGCTAAGGGAATGAGAGTGTCACGTGGCATGAAATTGCATGTCATGGTGGCCACAGGTTATGTGGGGAAGCTTGCAAAGCTATAAAATGAAGGCTATATCCTAAAAGGGGGTGATTAGGACCAAATAAAATTTGAGCTAATTAAACACACAATTTCTTACTTAAACTAATGTACAATTTAAACTAAGTAAAGCAATTTAATACTAAGGCTTCCAAGCCAATAATGGGTTCAATCACATAGACTATAAATAATATTCCAATAAAACAACTAATTTCTATATAATATTGTACATGTGTGTATGGGATTCTTACCTATCAACTCCTAGTATTCATCTAACCTTGCATAAATATAATTCATCAACCAATTACATAAGTATAATTAAACAAATACTGAAATGACAATCCCAAACATAAGCATGTATAGTGATTTAGTTTCCCTACTCCACTTCCGACAGACCACTCAACCCATGTGTATACCGGATTTCACGATCGTAGGTTTTAAATCAAGTTCACCTCTAACCTTTAAAAGTGTACACTCCAGCCGAAGCCTACACAAGAACTTACTCACGTACTCACCCATGTCGGTGGCCTACGCAAGGACTTACCACGTACACACTCATGTCGGTGGCCTACTCAAGGACTTACGCATGTACACACCTGTGTCGGTGACCTACACAAGAACTTACACATGTACTCACCCGTGTCGATGGCGATACGGTCTCACACAAGAACCTACGCGGGTTTATATTATAAACTCTACACTCAATCCTACACAAGGAAAGAGTGTGTGGACTCTTATAATTTGACATCTTACTTGTCAGATTAAGCTCCTTTTGTAGCACATTCTGGGGTTGTTGAATTGTTACTCTCACATGCTTCAATCAGCTCCCCTTATGCTCCCTTGATCGTTGATGCTGATATTTTTCCAAGACTTCAGCTCCAAGATCAAACACCTTGCATATAATGCTCCATTAAGGTGACCAAGGTGATGGAAGTTGGGTGAAATCTCCTATAACTAATGAAAAGTTGAACTCTTAGGAGATTCTCCTTGATGGACACTCTAGAAGTTGATAGATACTAGGATCTATCAATAGAATCTGTATCAAAACTCTGGAGAATGCTTGAGATTATGATCTTCTTGTAAAGGAGCATGGAATGCTCATTAGAGTGAATAATCACTAAGAAGAAAGCATATATCGCATTGGGAGAGAGCATAGGAGATTTGGTAGAGCTTATAATATAGGAGGTTTGGATAGAGCATAGGAGGTCTGTATCTAAACTCTAGAGAATGCTTGAGATTATGATCTTCTTGTATAGAAGCATGGAATGCTCATTAAAGTGAATAATCACTAAGAAGAAAGCATATCTCGCATTGAGATAGAGCATAGGAGGTTTGGTAGAGCTTATAATATACTAGGATCTCTAAAATACCAAAATTCATAATTTTCTCCAAGATCTGAATGCAATATATATATAATAAAAATGCTCCAACGAATCTATAATGCTAGGCTCGATCGATCGAGCTATGCCGAAAATGGTCTAGAGAACTCGTTTAACTACTTTGACCATGTTCGATCAATCAAGCTCGATTACTCAAGAGGAATCGAAGATTTGTTGATTAATCAAACTTATGCTTCAAGCACTCGAACTAGTTCCTCTTTAGGCCAAAGCTTGTTGGACATTTTTTGGCATGTTCGGTCGATTGACTCAATCGATTGAGCTTTACTCGAGCACACCATCAAGACTGTTGGTTTGGGCAGTTTAGATTTCCAACAATTCAGGATCTCTATGGCTTATTCTATCATATTTCTAATTAGGCTTATAAAGCTAAGGGATGATCATATAAGATTTTTCTATTAAAATAGAATCATCTAGAAGTTCAAGGGTTATTTTGGGTCAAAGTTTAGGGTCACAAAGGCACCTCATTTATATGTTCTTTACTCATTAATGCTTCACATCCACTTGTGTCTTCGGTCTTCAGCTTCTAATGGCTCAACCAACTACATGACACACCGACTCACGTGATTGACAAATAATGTGCATAAATCAGTGCACTAACATAGATCCTTTCATTAGATAAAGGGGTGATATGGAATGTAAAAAGAGAAAAGTCTAAGAAAACTTTGGTCTTTTGAGCCCAAGTGCAACACTCGATGTGGGAGGTAGAATTCTCTCCTCCACCTCAACAAACCTCGGGTTGTGGAATGATTCACGTGGCAGGCGGCTCATCATGAACCGCTTCCAGTTCATCATGAGCCCATGCCTCATTGTTTGCATCCGATTTCAACCAATAAATTCAGTGGACCCTAGGTACCTCTCCGGACTTTCTATTTTTAGGTTGTCTTAAGTTTAAGGTTGTCTTGGCCTAGTTTTGTGACTTGAATTGGGATTTTAGGGTTTTGGATAGGTTTAGACATGCATAGACATGCACAGCTTTTACACATGCACCATAACACGTGTCTCATGGTAGCAACATTTCTTATGCTTCATGATCTACTCCCATTAATCATTAATCACATCGACTGCGAGGATTTCATCTTAATATATTATTTAATGATGTCACCACGTGTTGGCTTACTAGTCATTAGATCTGGCGCAATCAGGTCAAGTACAAAAACATCCTCCAAGACATGGCTAATATCTCTCTGGACCACATGGGCACATCTTGGCTCTTTAGTTTGACCCATGAAGATACACCGCTACAAAATGAACAGTAAACAGAGTTCATCCACCCTAACGTATAGGTTTTATCAATGCTGTTCATCCATTTTTCCATATCATTCCCAAAAATGAAATAGATCCAAGGTTCAAGTGACTAAATAATGTGAATGGAAGCACCCACCGTTTCCTCCACGCGGGTGGTGGACGCAATCCGCTTCCAAGTCAACAACACGGTTTCAGAATCCACTCGCTCTGTCAAGACGTGCGAACGCCGTTCATTAGATTCTTTCTGTCATGTCATAAAACTATCTAGAGAGGACATGTCCACTCCGGTCCAATGATGCCCGGATCATTTTAGGCATGAGCCTAAAAACTGAAACATATCTAAATCCCATATGTCGCTAGGGATCGATACCAAGAACTCATTGTTAAAATGAGGTATCTTCCACTCAATCTGCCACTTGGGCTATGTACCGTACTATGGTAAATAGTGTGATTGAACGTCCCACCCTTGAATACTTTCTAGGGCCCATCGTAATATTTCCGTACTGTTTATTTTCCATCCAACTTGTCGACAAGGTCACACAAATCCCAATGAGGGAGGATATATATATATATATATATATATATATATATATATATATATATATATATATATATATATGGGGAAAGGGTACTATGGGCTTGAGCTGATTTTAACGTTCCATGATGCGTTTCGAGCATCTACCCCATCAGTCAGATGCACCATTCCATTATTGGCCTAGGTCTCAAAAATCAAGTCAATACGTGACTTGTGTGGACCACACCAGATACAGAAGTGGAGAGGGGTTGTGCACCATTAAAACGTTTATAACCATTTTTGAGGGCACACCAAGATGTGGTTTGCAAATCCAGCCCATCCATTATGTGTGTCCCACTTGAATGAGGGTTCAAACCAAGTTTCAGGCGCATGCAAAACTCAAGTGGGCCCCACCAAGTGCTTTTATATGTTTTAATAGAGTCTTCACAGCATTTTAGATGGTATGGCCCACCTGAGTTCCGTATATGGTTGATTTTTGGCATATCCCATAATCTAAAGGGAACCCATCAAATGCACGGTGTTGATGGTCGACACGCATCACGGTGGGGTCCACACAGCTCAACCTCACGGGAGCTTATCCTCGGCTCGAGCGCATTGTACCTTTTACCTTTTCCAAACATATATATATATATATATATATATATATATATATATATATATATATATATATATATATATATATATATCCTGATTCATTTGTAGTTTAAATAAAAAGTTTTTAATGGCCAATTACCACTATTTACGGTGGTATTGTGCACTTGAGATTTTGGATCTATTCCATTTTTTTTTAGCTCATGCCCTAAAATGATCCGAAAAACGGATGGACGGCATGGATGTAAAATACATGCATCAAAATGGGCCCAACGGTAAGGGCCTCACTGTCTTGTGGCGGCTTAGGTGGATTCCCATATGGGTCGGTGGATCCCTGACTCTGGCCGCATCTAGATGTATTTTCCTTACATCTACACTGTCCATACGTTTTGAAAGCTCATTCTAATACATGATCCCAAAAATAGGCAGATCGAGATCTTAGGTGAACCACATTACAGGAAACAGTGGTAATTGAATATTTAACGTTAAAAACTTTTTGGGAGCTAACGGAATGTTTATTTGCCATCCAACCTGTTGAAAAGGTCACAGATAGCCGGATGAAGGGACCATACAAATATCAGCTTGATATAAAACTTTGGTAGCCCACAATAAGATTTTAATGGCCAATTACCTCTGTTCTTTTGGTGTGGTCCACGTGAGACTTGAATCTTCTTCATTTATTTGATCATACACTATAATGAGTTTTCAAAACGTATGGACGGTGTGGATGTAAGGTACATACATCAAGGTGGGCCCCCACAGTCAGGGATCCACTGACCTCGGTGGATCCTGGGTCCACTGAAGCCGCGCCCAGGCCGGGCAGCATCTAATCCGCTTTCTCTAAAAACCTACAGCTAAGATCGTCCACTAAGTCTTGTTGGCTGTTGGAAGTCTTTGAAATGATTGAATGGATCAACCAGTCACAACTGCCACCTGTCTGTCACGAGGCTACGGAGACCCTTTGATGAAGCCGATCGATCAAGCATTTAAAGTCAATAGCGTATTGCTTCTGTCCGCTGGGTCGAATTCGGTAAGACTTGTAACGTGTGCTGTCACTTCCAGCCCACTTGCTCACGAGTCGCCGGAACATGGAATACTTTAAAATAGGAATTTTTACACTACGATCATAGTGGTACGGTCGAATTCTCCAAATCCAATGTAAGTTTTAAATATTCTGACGTTAGTCATGGGTATTAAAAAGATTTTAAGCACATATAAAAGATAACTACGAATGAAAACTGTACGGCAATTTAAAGTCAAGTGTTGGATGGTGACGCACCTCTCCGTGAGCGCACTGCAATTTAAGTTTTTAATCGACACAGTACATCAATTACACGAGCTAATCAAAAAATATAACCCAAAATTTAAAACTTACTTATAGATGAAATGGACCACATTATAATAAATAGTATTAGTTACAAGTAACCGTTGAAAACTAGCAGGTGGGCTATATACCTTTTTGATAAATACGATATTTGTGAATTCCCGTCATCCATATAGTAATATAATGAATAGGTGAGATGATATATAAACATCACTATAGGCCTCACAGAGTTGACTTTGTACCGTTCTTAGTTAATCGCATATAAGTAGAGCAAAAAGCTACATTAGCGAGAAGCTTCAACCATTACAATTCAGGATGCCCATAAAAATAAAAAGGTTGATTCAATCCGTTTGATCATGGCGCCCATCAAAAGGTAGATATTATCCGTTAATAATATTCGTGGCTTATGGTTTTCATAAGAATATGTAAACTTCACACTGTTTCGACCAATCAATGGACCATAGTGAGAAAAAAAAAAAGATCAACAGTTTGCTGGAACAATACCTATTATCTTGTTGTATTACGGGCCATCAGATCTGAAGATTTTAGTCATTCTTTTGACATTTACCTTCTTCAAATTTTCGATGAGAATGGACGGAGCGGATTTGACTAAAAGCCAAAGATTGGATATAGAGACATTGTACGGAAAGGAGTTCATAACGCCAAAAATGACCGCAAGGCCCCATTTCGAATCCCAACATCAACCATACCTCTAACTTTCGAAGTTTCTTCTCTAGGACTCACATCCGCCCCTTCTGGCTCTATTATTTCACTGTGATTATCTCTATCATCATCTTTGCAGATCCAGCTTCTCGTACTTTCCGTAAAAACACCTTCTTTCGCAATCGAAAACTATAGAAATGGCAAATGAATGTAAGTGGATAATATTTAATCTTTTTTTGTTATTGTGGGTTGTCAATAGTTAGCATGGTCGATGTTGTCAATAGTTGGCACGGTCGAGGTTGACATATAATAACGCTCGAGGTTGTCAACATTTTCGTCATATCGAGGTTGGCATACAATAACAGTTGAGGTTGTCAATATTTAGCACGATCGGGATTGTCAATATTTGGCACGGTCGAAGTTGGCATATAATAACAGTCGAGGTTGGCATACGAAAACAGTCGAAGTTGTCAATATTTAGCACGGTCGAGGTTGACAATCTTTGACACAGTCAAGGTTGGCATATAATAATGGTTGAGGTTGTCAATATTTGCCACGGTCGAAGTTGGCATACAATAATGGTCGATGTTGTCTTACAATAATGGTTAATGTTATCAATATTTGGCACGGTCGAGGTCGACATCCAGTAATGGTCAAAAATCAATGTGACAACCTCGACTTGAACGGAAGCTTGTCAATCTTGACCTTTATTCGATGATAACCACGACCTTAATGTCCACTGTCAACCTCTACCTTGACCTTTAGTGGATGACAACATTAACCCTTAACCAAGTGGATGATAACCTCAACCCTCACTGGATGTCAACCTCGACTCTTAGCGGATGACAATCTCAACCCTTACTGTCCCACTATCAACCTCGACCCTTCGTGGATGACAACCTCTACCATTATTGGATAATAATCTTGACCCTTATTGGAATGCAGGTCGAAAACAATTTTAAAAAATGACCACATGCTTGGACTACGAGAAGGCAACAGACTCTCTAAAGTGTTCTATTCAATTTTTGAATGAATACATATTACAAGATTTTAACAATAATCCTATTAGAAAATAGATATTTAGGAAGAGTTGTTTTGGACATCTATTAAATTTTCAGGTGGCTGGGTGGATGGACCATGGTCAAGTAATGCACTGTCTAATTGTTGAGTGTAAAATGTTATATATTTTCCCCTATTTATACCTTAGTTTTATAAACTTGATAGTGCTTAATGGTAATTATACATGTTTTCATGTGCGAGGTGATTTGGAGAGCTTAAGGTGAAATTGATCTCAAAAGGAAGATTTATGCTTAAAAGATTACTAAATGAAAATTTGGAGATTTGGAAGTCATTAATGAAGAATTCACATACCAAAGATCAAAGAACACCAATTGAGGAATGAAGAGAATCAAAGATTTGAAGTGAAGAAAAAGAATCCTAAAATTGTACTAAAAACAAACGTATTCCTGAAATTGTCCTGAAAAGCATATTCTAAAACTCTGAGTCTTTTTGGGAAACTGCGCAGAGTGAAGTATATTTTGGAAAACTGCGCAGAGTAAAGTCTATTTTGAAAACTACGTAGAGTGCATTAATTTGAAGCGATTTCTAGATTTTTCCAACTAGGTGCAAAAGTTGGAGTTCCACAACTATAAATAGGACTCCCTAAGATGCTTCAAAGCATATTCTAGGGTTTGGAAAGGTCTCAAGGAGCATAGCACACGGGTGGAGCATCTGCCAAGGAATTTTTCTTCTTCCCTGGTTTATTTTTCATGTTTTGTTTAAGAAATTTAGTTTCAATCACGTCTATAGTTGATTAAACCTCTTAGCTAGGGCTAAAATGTGAAGCTTGTAACGTGTTGGGATGTTTATTTCACTTTGATTCTTGTTCTTATTGAACTTCGTTGATTTCTAGTTTGATATTAAAGGAATATTTTCAGTTTTCTATAATTTATTGTGACTGAAATTACAATAGATGTTGTGATAGCTTTTGATATCTTCTTTTCCTGTTTTCAGATTATGAGATTGGTAAATCCTGTTGTTCGCCATCATCTCCTGGTCATGGCAAGGTGATGGAATCCCTTCCAATCATCATAATTCTCTTCCATTGAGAATTAGGTCAATGAGAAGCTCAGATTTGATTTAAATTATTTTATCTTCCAATTGGATAGGATAGGACTCCAATTCCAATTGTGTTCCTTGAATCAAGTAAGGTAGCATCTTGATAGTTACAAGTTAATCCTTGGCACCCTAGTTCCCTCCTTTAAATTCATAAGTTTCAATCAACATTATTCACCATTACTCTCAATTATTCAGATTTCAATTTAAATTTTTTTCTAGTTTTAGTTCTAGTTATTTCTAAAATACGTACAAGTTTAGTACTTGTGAATTCGACCTCAGTTTTACCGAGTTATTACTACATCACGACCCTACACTTGGGGTTGTGAACACTAATACAGAGGCATATTTGTTACATCTCTTTGATCTAACAGGTCCAAACCTAACTTTCAACGTTCAGGGCACCATCATGAAATTGACTGAGCTTGACTTCGCCCCCATTACGAGTCTTAGGTTTGGACCTGTTAGATCAAATGAGTTTGGAGAGGGTCAAACAACAAGAGAAAATAAAAGAAAATGAATTAAAGAGACATACTTGAAAAAAAAAAGTGTGACGAAGGACAATTTGAAAGAAGTTTATCTCTCGCTCTGCAGGAAAAAAATAAGATGAGGATGTGGTGAAGCTGACACTTCTGATTTGTGTGAAGAATTTGATAGTTGCATCCACAGAAGAATATCTATGTAGATAAGTACATTGAAATGGTCGATAACTTAAATCAATTCAATAGTTGCCCCTGGGGCAGTGTAGGGTATGAATATTCGAGGAATGGGGCTAATAATGCAATTGGCGGTATTGATAAGAATGGTGAGTACCTCCCTTCATACAACATCTATGGATGCGTGTATGTCATGCAGGTAACTTATTGTTGTCCTCGTTCAGAGAGTATGTTTTATTTTTTATTTTTTATTTTTTATTTTTTAAATATTTAATGCATGTTCTGACCAATGTTTAATGTATTATATTGTCGTTTAAACAGATATGGGCATACGAGTGATTCCCCAACCTATCGGGTGATAAGGGGTGAAGTACAAGAAGACTCCACATCCAGATTCATAAAATACTCAACTTGAATACTTACAAAGTAGGTAGGAATGAATCAATCTCAAGGATTTTTAAGACTATGTCGGTAAGTGTGATTCATTATTATTGCATTATAAGAATGCAATATGATCATAAATAGGGAAATGGTTTTATGTGGTCGAGCTATGTGGGCTCCACCATGATGCATATCGAACATCAACATCGTGCATTTGATGGGTCCCCTTTAAATGATGGGATATCCCAAAAATCAACTGTATAAGGAACTCAGGTGAGCCATACCATCTAAAATAATGTGAATGTATGCTTAAAACATATAAAAGCACTTCGTGGGAGCCTACCCAAAATTTGGATGCGTTTGAAACTTGGTCTGACTCCTCATCCAAGTGGGACACATATAATGGATGGGGTGGATTTTTGAACCACACCTCGGTGGGCCCAAAAAATGATTATTAATGTTTTAATGGGAGGATAACTCCTCTCAACTTTTATATGTGGTGTGGCCCACACAAGTCATGAATTGACTTGATTTTTAAGCACAAGGCCCACAATGGAATGTTGTATCTGACTAATGGGGTAGATGTTCGGCACGCATCACGATGGGGCCCACATAGCTCAACCTCATGGGAAGTACCCATAAGCTCGACCGCATAGAACCATTTCCTATATAATAATTCATTATTGCTCCTACAGGTGGTGATTGTTAGTGCACTCATTTTTGCACCTTTGTTTGTCAATCACATGAGTCATTTTGTCAAGTAGTCGGTTGAACCTCTGGAAAGTGAAGATTGAAGAAACAAGCGAAGACGGAGCATCAAGCAGCATCAATAGGTAAAACAAGTGCCTTGGTGACCCCTAACCCTTAACCCAAAACAACCCTATAACCCCTAGATGATCTTGACCCAATAGGAAGATAAAATTAATCATCCCTTAGCCTTAGGAGACTAAGAAAACATAATAAATAAAGCTAAAAGATGTGCGAATCTGTTGTGTAGAAGTTAGCCCAAAACAGTAGATTCCAAGTGATGTTCAATGACATCGAGTTGTCATCGAATAATCTTCGATGCAATCGAAGACCTAGCCAATGTAATCGATCAAGAGATAAGGATGTCCAGCAACCAAACCAAATTTTCAGCTGGAATTCTTGATGGCATCGAGGACCCTTCGATGGCATTAAAACTTAAGTTTCAATGGCATCAAAGACCCCTCAATGACATCGATTTGAGATCCAAAATTTTCCAGCAAGGTTTTTAGATTTTTCCTTGATTCTCTCGATGACATCGAAGCTATCGAAAACATCGAAATACAATGTTTGATGACATCGAAGGTTGGTTCGATGCAATCGAAAGGGGTCCAAACCTGTCCAGCAAGCTAACATCAATTCTTGATGGGTTTTTAGAGCAATAGAAGGTAAGGTGATTTCATATGCAAATCCCTCATCGTAAGCCTCTATTTCATTGAGTTGTAAGCCATCTTCCTTGAGATTTTAACTCTAATGAGGATTCCAACCTCACCATTGGAGATGTGTTTAATCTCCTTCATTTCCTAGAGATTAGACTTACAATCTGGTAAATCATTATCTAGATCTTCTAGGAGACCCATCTAGTTGAATCCCCTAAGATAAACAACTACCCATTAGTTGTAAGAGATCCAACCACCTCCTATCACCTTGGGCATCTCAAAGGAGCATCACAAGCAATGTGATTGATCATGGAGTTGAAGCCTTGGCAAAGCAATGGCAACATGATCGGGGGAGCATTAGGGAACTGATTGAAGCACGGGAAAGCGGAGATCAAGCAACCCAAGTGAAGCATCAAAGGGACTCAATCTGACAAGTAAGTGTCATGTGTAGGAGTCCATATTTGTGCTCCTTCCTTATGTAGGTTGGAGCACAAGAGTTTGTGTTCAAACTCACTTAGGTTCTTTCATACGACCTTGGCCTGTGTGGCTTAAAACCGTGATTCTTGTGTAGGACCTGGTTTGTTGGTTAGCCAAAGGAAAAATCAACTCAAGTCCTTGTGTAGACCTCTAATGGGAGAATACGTGTCGAGTCCGGGAGTAGGACCTTTACTCTTGTGTAGGGCATAAATCTTGGGTTCTTATGTAGGACCTTAGCCTATATGGCTAAATTGTCAAGTTCGGGATTAGGACCCTTCTCCTTGTGTAGGACATAAAGTCTATATTTTTGTGTAAGACCTTTACTCTTAGTAGGGCATAAATTATAGAGTCCTTGTGTAGGGCTATAAAGGTTTGAGGTAAACCTGATTTAAAACCTTCAATCGTGAAATCTGATATACTCTAGGAGAGAGTGCGTCTGCCAGGAGTGAAATATACACATATCCAAACCACAATACATGACTGTGTTTGGGATTGTCATTTGAGCATTTGTTTAATTATGTTATGTGGTTGAATGCTTAATTATATGCTTGTATGATTAGATGAATGCTAAGATTGATAGGTAGCATATCCCACACAGACACGTACATCATCTTTATGGGCTAGTTGCATTACTTACACATCTTTTGTAGCCTATGTGATTGGACCCTCTATTGGCTTGGAAGCCTTAGAGTATATTGCCTTACTTAGTTTAAATTGCAAATTAGTTTAATTTAGGCAATTAAGTTTTTAATTGACATAATTTTTAATAGGTCCTAATTACCCCCCTCTAGGACATGTCCATACATTCTATAGCTCTGCCATACTTCCGCACTTAAACGCATTACTGCCAATTACCGCGATTTTAATGATTGCTTCAGAACTTACACAGACGGAGGAGGAAGAAGAGACAAGGGTTGTTAAATCCCTAAAAGATGAGAATTATATGAAGGACAAGGCTTTGCAAGTAAAAGTTAGGACAGAGGAGTTGGTGGAAGAGGTTGTCCATAAATATGTTGTTAGAAAGAAGTTAGAGAGAAAAGAAGTGAGAGAAAACTTGAAAAATGAGTGAAAAAGTTCGAGAAAAAGAAGTTGAAGAGATAGGAAGCAGATGTGGGAGAGAGAGGGGAAATGACACTGGAAGAAGTTGAGGAAGTGAGAAGGAAAGGATGTGAGGCATTAAAACTGGAAGCAGATTTTTGTGCCTCAATCGAGGAACTTACGACAAAAGTATTTAATCAAAATAAGAAAAAAGATTCACTCTAAAGAATTTTAACCACAGACTTGAGAATATTGAGAAAGACATGCAATAATTAAGAGATGAGTTGAAATACAATCACGCTTTAGGAGAAAAAATGATGTATCTCAAGGAAAAGAATGCTTCATTATGTGTAGAGATGAAGCTCTTGAGGGATGAGTTTCATGCTAGTAAGGTATGTGAAATTGCATTTGGTTTGATTTTTTATAACAAATTATGAATTACATATCTAATATGTGATTCTAATACAAGATAACAGCACTTCGCCGCGATTCATGGAAGAGGCTCATTCCAGGCTACCCATGGACACAGATGAGGCTATTGGTCAGCCTACTACAGATATGGATGAGGCTGTTGGTCAGCCTGTTTGGGAGTACGTGGGAGGACACCCTACGACTGTGAGCAAAATTATAGTAGGTAAGGATGTTGGCCAACCTATAGTTATGGATTATGCGAGTGGGTAGGCTGCAATCGACTTATGTGTTACTCCGGTCGTGGTTATCCAGAGGCCCCAACGAAATGCACTCGCATTGAAATGGGTATCCTCTCCTTACATGACTCTACATTCCTCTCCTACCATCAATCATCTTTAAGGACACATGGATCCGCATAGAGCCCTGACCAATGAGGAATACAATGATTTGAAACTTGTAAGAGAGACACAGTGGCTTCCGTGGCTGAATCACATATACGACTTAATTCTTGGGTCGATTCTGAAGTAAGTTGTTGTACTTCTTTTTATTTAATTAATATGAGACCATGTATATATTTTATGATACATTTTCCTCAACACAGAAGGCGTGGATCTATATTTTTCTTACTTGACTGAGCATCAACTTCAATTTCCCCATACTTATCCCTACGACTACGTATTCGTGCCATCCTTTTTTACGGTATTGTGAAATTCCAGCTTATATTCTTTTTAATAATTTTTAATTTTTGATGTTTCTAACTGAAAAGGGCGAGCTTAAACAGTCCTAGAGGGGGGGTGAATAGGACTATGTCAAATAAAACTTAAAGTACTGGAATAATAAATAAATTGATTCAAACTAGTTCGTAGGATAACCTTCACCCAAAACAAAGTTTATGTAGGACAACCTTATTTCACGAACAATCGTAAGGATCAAGATCTCAAACCAGGCAAGAAAAAATAAAGCTATCTATTAGAAACATTCTTCACTTTTACATAAATAAAATTACAACAATTCTCCACAAATGCAAAAGGTAAATATTTACCACAACACCAAGAGTTATAGTAGTTTGGTGTGTACAACAACTGTTCTCAAATAGCCACACCTACTCCACTCCCAATAATCGTTATCCATGTGATATTGGCTTTCATTATAAACAAGGTTTTCACAGGGTCACCTTAAAACCTTATACAGTTGTGATTTTAAAGGGCTATCACAAACAAAAAACCCCTCACTGAGATTATCTGGCTATCTCAGGTAAACTAACAAATGAGATTTTCTGGTTATCTCAATTAACCAAAATACAAAAGATAGAATATACTTATCTTCACCTTGAAGACATATCTCTTGATGTAGCCTGTAGAACCGCTTCTCTTGAAGTAAATTGTTCAATGTCCAGTCATATAAACAAGGGTTCTAGGTTCTAGATTGATTTTAAATCAATTCAAACCAGAAGCTACTTGTTGGAATTCCTCAAGATCTTAAAGAAGAGTATCTACTCTCTTTAAAGAATAAGATTCATAAAAAGGAGATCAAGGAATTAAAACAAAAAAGCTATTAAAGAAATATTAAAAATATCATGCAATAGCTTAACAATGATGGGGACTTCTCTCTCTCTCTCTCTCTTGATGAAGGCTTTTACTAGCTTGGATTAGTAATTTCGAATTGAGAGAAGGCCTCTATTTATAGGCTGAAAAGTTGCTGCTTCGACTCATCTAAGGTTTTCTTCGACTTATCTAAGGATCAACAAATTTTTAAATTTTGAGCGCCGTCGGATAAAACAGTTCTTCGACTGGTCAAAGGCCCTGCTCGACTGGTCGAGGTCCCTATTCGACTGGTCAAGCATGGGCTTCGACTGGTCAAGGGTGCCAAAATTTAGTTGCTGGATTTCGAGTCGAGCAACCCTCGACTGGTCGAAGGCCCCTCTTCAACTAATCGAGCGGTCTGCGGGACTAGTCGAGGAAGCAATAGAAAAATTCATTTTTCTGAATTCAAGCTTGGACTAGTGAAGATTTCTTAGACTGTTCAAACCACAACTTAAACTAGTCGAACTAAAGCCTAGACTAGTCGAACTTGATCCTAACAAAAGTATAAAAACCCATATAAGTTTGTCTCTTGAAAGAACATAAGCCTAAGGTTTTTTAGGGCCTATTATACCTAAAAAGACTGAACATTGAAGTTTGAACTTCACAGAACTTGTTCTTCTACTTAATTCTTCACTAAAACTTGTTGAGCTTGATCTTTTAGAAGAACGTGAAGCTTGAACTTCTTGATCTTTTATTAGAACGTGAAGCTTGAACTTCTTAATCCACTTCTCGACTTGAACTTCAGCAGAGTCTCGCACTTTAGTAGATGTTGAACTTGCTTGACTTGAAGTGAGGACTTGAACTTTCCATCTTGATCCATATTAGACGGACCACTACATAAGTTGTTTTGTCCAAGCGCAATTTGACAAACAAAGGTGTGCTTTACAATATAGCACGTACAATCTCCCCCTTTGTCAAATTCATGATAAAACACTTAACATTGCAACAATTAAAATGATATCTTGAATCCCATGATGTAGAAGGTGCAACTTTAATGAATGTGCAATTTTACTCCCCCTCAATGCGAGATTGTCCTGTATTATTGTAACGTCCCGTCCAACCAGCACAGTATCCTGGGGCGTCCACGTCGGATTTGCCACAGGACCATCCGTTTAAACTGCTCAGGGTGGGGTACCACCAATAAATAAAACTAGGATTAGCCCATTAGAATAGACCAGGCTGATCATGATGGGACCTGGCGTGGCCCGCCAAGCCTGATGCCGTTTACACTTGACAACAGCCCGTGTGGGCCACCCAGTGACCGTGGATGGTCAGAAAAATCTAAAACTTCAGGAAATCATAGATCTCACTGGGCTTGTGATTCATCGGGGACAGCGGACCCAGTGGACACCCAGAACTGGGATTTGGCACTAGCCGAATGCACCCCGCTAATGCCAAAATTGGAATCTGGCACTTACAAATGAAATCGAGATACCAAGCGTTCCAGCCGTCAGATTCCTTCCAAATTTTTTGTGACGATTTAATATATTTTTCTACACCCGTCCACCAAATCTGGGACCTGATCGTGGAACGGTGACCGTTGATCGTAAATCGGACCCGTACGACCAAACCCCGCATCCGATCGTTCTCAAATTTTGCATGGCCCTTCATCGGGCCATGGAGCACCTACCCTACAAGTTTCATGGCCAGAGGGCCGCCAGAACTGCCCCAATCACCAGATCGGGCCCCACGGGGCCATTTATGGGACGGAAATGCTTTCTCAGATCATATATCCATTCATCCGTTCGTCCTCAATTTTTGCAGGGACCCTAGTCGGGCCATAAGGCCACTACACGCCAAATTTGGTGGCTAGAGGGGTGTTAGGGCCACCCCAACACCAATAGGAGTCCCATAGGTCTATTTTGAGAATTTTGGAAGCTTGGGGCCAAAGGGGCCAAGTCTAGAGAATAAAGCCCTAAGGTCCTCTTTCTCATAACCCTTCTCCATTTTTTAACAAGCCCTGTCTCCCTCATCACTTCCTCCAACCTCCAACAATCAATCTCCCTTCCTCATAACTCCACCATTTTCCAACAACCATGCTCTTCCTCAAATCTCTTACAATCTCCAACAACCCGTTTCTCTCCCTCGTAACTCCCACCATCTCTAACGACCAAGGAGAGTAAAGAGAGGGTGAAGGTAAGTTGGTAGACCCTAAATCAAGGTGGGGCCCGAGGAAATCAATCCCACAACCTCTTACATCTTCTCCAAGAAGGATCCCTCATCCACGGCCACTCCTTCGTCCCGTTGAGCATCTAGGTAAGATCCATCACCGAGTTTCCTTGAAACCCTTATGATGAAGGGGATTTGCATAGGAATCTAACATGTGATGTTGCTCATAGGATCCCGACCATTCTTCACCAAGACCCACATCTCCTAGGTCATTCCCGGGTCTTCAACAAATCCGAAGGTGCGGACTATTGCTCTTAGGTGGCCTAGCACCAATTTTAGTGTGGGTTTAATGATTTTGAATGCTTGGATGTCACATTAGAAAATCTAGAGAAACCCTAGGGATTTCATGTTTGATGGAATTGTTTGGATGTGCATGTTTAGCTCTCAAATGTAGTTTTGATCTTACTTTTCACATGATACTACGTATGGATGATATTATGTTTATGATTGATTAATTCATTTCCCTCACATGTGATGCTTCATTGTGTGTGTGATTATTTACCCCTATACTCTTTATTTCTCAAGATAGAGGAAGTGGTTAACTTCCTCACACAACCCACACACTTACATGCACCTTAAATTCATGATGATAGATGCTTGCTTGATGGAAGTATTCGTTTGGTATGGTTAAGATGCATGAGAATGTGATATTGATGTGATAGTTGATAACATGAGTAGTGGCATGTTGTAGACCCCCTTTTTCCCTCTTGGGTTGGTCAGGAACCTAACGAGAGATGGCAGTCCCATCGGTAGGACTCCGCTAGGGCTAGACCCGTGGATTGGGTGGGAGTGTTCGGGTGGCTGTAGTTTGACTACATGGGTTCCTTGTGCCTGAGGTCATTCGTTTCACGCTCGCCTGATTCGCATGGTCGGGCCTACTACCTGATCAACCCTGTTTGTTAACTATGTTCGCGCACATATGTATGGAACCTGATGCACCCTACAACCTTTGTGGTCCATTGATAACTAGATTACAACTGGTCTACAGTCTCGTGAGCCGGGCATGGTGGAATGGGACACTATGTCCAGGCTGTCGGCCTACGCTAGGGTACCGGGCCTCCCCGTAGTGACCGCGAGCGATCCCTTCCCTATCGGCACTCCTCATGTGCTTGGAGTCGGGGATGAGGACCCCGATGGGATCACGGACCGTGGAGACTCGGCCTCACGCGTTGATGGGGCCTTGGCCTCGCAACCAGCTTAGGGCAGTGACATGTAGGGTGAATCAGAATCCCCAACCTGCTGGATGAATGGACTTAACTAATAACTCGGCTAACACAATCGCATTGCATCGCATTAGTTAGGGTGATGACTCAACAGTCGAGGTCGCTCTGGGGGAGTGTTGCCATATGCGATCATTAGATGGAGTCGCTCGAGGGAGCGTTGAGGCGAGGGCAAGCATCATATCATCGCATTGCATGAGCATTTAATAAGAGTTGTAGGTGTTGCTGATTGACCACTTTTCATTATATTCATATTATAATTGATGCTTGTTATAACTTAAGATTAATAGTTCACACTGAGTTGATCCCTCAATCCCACTCTGGGACAGTGTTTTGAAACACCAACCAGACGCTTCCATAGATGCAGGTGGCGATGATCAGGAGGAGCCTGGCAGCGTGAGTCTGGATGAGGAGGAGGAGTGCTCCTATTTTCAGTTGATGGGCGGAGCTGCATTGGATCCGTAGATGAGTCGAGGGGTCGCTGAGCTGAGAGCTCAGCCCTATTCTTTTGAACTTGATATTATTTTTACGATTTTGTTGGGTGACGCATGTGTGATCCCTTATTCTTGGACATGTATATATACATATTTTGGATCTCTTCATTTCAGTGGACTTGTATGATTATGCTTCATGTTCTAAGAAGTTCCAGACTGTACAAACAGACTAGATTAAATGTATATTAATGAAAATGGTGATACGTGACACTCGGGAACTCGGGAGTTTGAGCGTATGCGTGACCCCCGATTTCCAGGGCGTTACAAGTTGCTATTAGAGCATGGTTTGGAAGAAACTGGGCCATGGGTCATAAGCTCACCAACGCGTCCGCTGAGAAGAAACACAATAACGATACAGAAACAATAGGAAATGCAACGAAGACTTAGGAGTACCTGAACCATCCTAGACCTCAAACCGATAACTATAGATGAAGGGTAGGTCTTCTAACGAGTCAGGATCGGGAAGTGAGGGTGTGTGGCAACACTAAGTGTAGAATGCGGGAGTCGTCCGGTATTTTGACATGTCGACGGAAATGAGTAGGGAATCGAAGGATTTTAAGGTCGAAACCAACGTTCGCGTATAAATGAACTAGTTCTGGGCTAAATTGGATAGTTCCAGCCCATTTAAGGACAAGGACTTAGGGGCAAGTGAAATTTCACCGGAAAGTGGGGGAAATGGGGAAAGCGGAGATTTTGGCCCCTAACCGGGAGGATTCTCGTGAAACCACTATACCCATTGCGTAATCGGCTTCTCCTACCCCAAATTCATATATGGTACTTTTCCGGGGGCCTTACAGGCACCCAAGAAATCGCAAAACAAGTGAGCTAGATCTGGGCTGCGGCGTAGCCTACGCCAGGCAGTCAGGGCTGTGGCGTGCCCACGCCTGGAGCGGCGTTCCCTACGCCGGACGGTCAGGGCTGCGCCATGCCCATGCCGAGAAGGGTGTTTCCTACGCCGGTTGTCCAGAGGGGCGGCGTGCCCACGCCGAAATACAGCGTTGCCTACGTCGGACGTCCAGAGAGCGGCATAGCCTACACCGAACCCAAAACATGGGTTCCCTCTCTCCTAGCATTGCAAATACGTGTGGGCCCCACCACTCTTGCTAAATAGGGGTGCGTGAAGCCCATTTCACCCCTTTTAAACCTATTCCACCCCTTCTAACCCACTCCAAAACCCCAATACCCATTTCCTTTCCCCTTTCCATCTCCCACTTTAGATTTACTTCAACTCATCTCCTTCTTCTTCACAACTCTCAACTCCATTAAAAACCCATCTTCTCCTCCACATTTTCCATCTCCAAATCTTTTCCTATTTCCCATATTCTTCCAAATCCCCAAAAATCTCCTTTCCACTCCTCAAATCCAAGCATCAACCATCCCACTCCATTTCTCCAAACCCCCATCACTTCAAACCCATCTTCTCCTCCTCCAAATTTTCCATCTCTAAATCCTTTCCTACTTTTCCATCCCTACAACTCCATTCTCACAAACTCCTTCCACATTTCATTTTTCTTATCCATCATTTTCAAGGTCCACTCCTATAACCATTCTCAAGGCGCATCCACAAAACCCACAAATTTTCTCCAAACCGCATTTCTCTCACCCTCCCTATTTTCGAGCCAAAGAATGACCTTCCTTACCACCGTTGCTTCATTCCTCTCCATCTCGGTGATCTTATCGCTCATGGGGAAGAAAAGACCGGCGACCGCCGAGCCAGGATCGAGCGGGAAAGACGAAACAAGCAAAGGGCCGATCTAAAGGGGAAGGCAGTCTCTGAAGTTCGATCCAAGCGCAAGAACGACTCACGAGGGGTTCCCACAATGGAAGATATGGGAAATTTCCTCGTGTGTCGTGTCACCTTCGAAGTCTCCGTGGCGGAGCATATGTTCGAAGAATTCCCCATAATTGGCCGCCTTATGGACAAGGATTGGGGTCCAATATTTTACGAGAATTACCTGGCGAATGTTAGGCGAGTTAGGGCTTTTTACCTGCAGAGTGGAAACCCTGAATTTGAGCCACTGGGCTTTGATCTGATAGTGGGAGGTAAGAGAATCCCGATTGGAGTGAAGGTCATTGCCGATGTACTCGGAGTGCCTCAGGGCGAGGTACAGATTAATGAGAAAAACTTGGAATCAAGTCAGGCGCGCGACGAGCGGACCCACTTCTTGTCCGGGCGGGTTGCCAAATGGAATCGTGGTGAGCAAGGGCAGGGCCTGAACTCATCCAACTTGATCACGGAATACCGGGTCCTTCATCGCATTTGCACCCATAATGTCTACCCCAGGTTAGGAAACCGCAGTGAGTGCTCCCGCTACATGGTGGAGTTTCTATATCAGGTAGGGCGGGGCGCAGATGTGTGCCTCCCTAGCACTATCCTTCACCAGATGCTACAGGCTGCAAGGTCAAAGCGAAAGGATGTATGCCTTCCATTTGGCCGCTTGGTCTGTCAGTTGGCCCAGCGGTATGGTGTGGGCGGATCTGATGGAAGGCCGGTGCAGACGGAGCGGTTAAATGATGATACGCTGAACAAGATGAAGATAGGCCCTAGGCAGCGACAGGCCCGCATCGACCAGTACGGGGATGTCAATGAAGGGGAAGAAGAGAGCGATGATGGTGAAGAGGGCGAGGACAAGGAGGAAGATGAAGGCGGAGATGAGGTTGAGGGAACTGAGGGAGTTGGCGGTGGATCCCCTGCCACTCTAGATGTGGTTGGACGCTTGGAGGCACTCGACACTAGGATGGCTAGAATCGAGGAGAGCCAAGCAAGGATTGAGGCGAACCAAGCAAAGCAGGAGAAGTAGAACAAGAAGATATATCGGGCCATAAAGGCCCTAATCTACTGCAGCAAGGCTGCAGCAAGGGGGAAGAAGCACCTCCAATTTCTCCTGACTCAAACGAGTAGCGTCGCGACCTTACGAATAACCAGTAGTTTCTTTAAGTCAATTAGACCTAATCCCCTGTACTGAAAGATAATTAGGACCTTTACTTATCTAACTTGTACTTTCCTTTCTGTCTAGCGTGTTTACTGATGCTTGTAATCCATGCTGCAACATATAACTGGCATGTCAATGGCATTTTGAAATCAATGTGGATATATGGGTTGCCTTGAAATGTCTTCGCCACCATGAGAACGCTTGAGTGTATGTTTGGGTATGTGCATGAATAGGAAATATATGGATCTAAGTATTTAAGCATGACCTCGGTATAAGTAATGCTCCAGTACCTAACCCATTCAAGGACATTTTTTTTCAGGAAATGCCTCCGCGACAGGAAGGTCGATTTGTCCGCCTTCCTCATGGTGGCTTAGTCGATCGGGACCGGGTCCCTAACGAACAATAGGGCCCCCAAGGGGTGAACGGTTCCTAAAATATGGGTAGCACCACCCAGGAGGTGGCCCCAAATGCTCCACCGCCACAAGCTGCGGCACCTGTACACCCTCCACTACCGGCCCTGGACCAGATGGGCCAAATATTGTTTCTCATGCAACAACAACAACAGATGATGGCCACAAATATGCAACAACAACAACACATGTTGGCCACTGTGATGGGGGCCTTGGCCCAGAATTTGGGCATACCACAACCGGAACTACCCACTATGGCCACGCCGGCGACTAACGTAAACAACCTATTCCAGCAATTCCAAAGGCATAGGCCGCCTACCTTTGCTGGCACCCACCGCCCAGAGGAAGCGGAGTACTGGCTCAATCGAGTCACCAAGCTGCTACAGCCTCTCCACTGTTCTGAAGCGAAGAATATGGAGCTCGCCTCTTACCTCTTTGAGAAAGAGGCGGATTTATGGTGGGAGAGCGTCCTCCGGTCCCTTCCCGAGGGCCACGTATGGACGTGGGAGGCGTTCGAAACCCGTTTCAACGGGAAGTATATTCCCCAATCCTACCAGCATGAGAGGGAGAATGAATTCCTCCACCTCCAACAGGGAAAAATGAGCGTGGTGCAATATGAGAACCGGTTCACTGAATTATCTCGCTACGCTTCTGAAATAATCGCCAATGAGGCGATCAAGATGAGGCGATTCACGGCAGGGCTGAGGAGTGGCATTCACTCCAAACTGTGTTGCATGAACATTGGGACTTATGCGGAGCTTTTCGAAATATCTACTCAGACTGAACAGGATGAGGAGCGTGTCTCACGGGCCCGTTCACAGCTGGGGCCCCGAAACAGGATAGAAGGACCATCCTCTTCTTTTAAGGGAAAAAGGTCGCGCCCAAATTCTCCACCACGGCTAGCTGCTGCACCGGCACCTCCTACACGACCTACCCAGATGTGCAGCTATTGTAGGAGGCTAGGTCACTCTGAGCCATACTGTTTCACGAGGATGAGGGACCTCGGATACACGCCGCCTCAACGCAATATCAGGCCCCCACGGCAGGTATTGCAAATTCCACCCCTACGGGCAATGGGGCCTAGTCAGCAGTTTCGCCGACCACCGCTACCTTAGGCCAAGCCGCCACAACGGCCTATGTAACGACCAAACTTTCCCCAGCAGGCACGAGTCCATGTGTTAGTGGCGCGAGGGCCAAGAGGCAGTCATCCCCACTCCTACGGCCTTTAAGGTCACGGCTCACATAGAAGGTACTCCTATTTTTCTTTTGGTGGACACTGGATCTACTGCTTCTCTCATATTGCATGCAGCTGTCAAGCTTCTAGGGCTACTCTCTTCCCCTTCCGTTGGAGTGAAGATCATTGCCGCCGTCGGTACTTTCTCAGAAGCGACAAGGATATGTCGTGATTGCCCCATTGATTTAGGATGCAAGGTGGCGCATGTGGATTTGCTGGTGACTAAGCTTTTTCATTATAACGTCATCTTGGGCATGGACTGGTTGACTAAGATGAAGGCGGAGATCGACTGTGACACTTTGACAGTGGAAATACACAAAGAAGACGGCACTTCCCTCACATTCCCAGTCCAGGTTAGCCACGATCGTAGGGTCTTGTGTTATGCTTCATTGGAGAAGGGTTGTAATGAACCCTCACTCACATGCACTCCCGTAGTTCGAGATTTTGTCGATGTATTTAAGGCCATACCTGGACTTCCTCCTCGACGTGAGATAGACTTCACTATCAATCTGACTCCGGGTGCTAAGCCCATTTCCTTGCCTACTTACCGCATGCCCCCATGTGAGTGGAAGAGCTACGGTCTCAGATTAACAACTTGCTAGAGAAAGGCTTCATCCGACCCAGCGTCTTGCCTTGGGGAGCCCCAGTCCTATTTGTGAGGAAGAAGGACGGCTCATTGCATTTGTGTATAGATTACAGAAGATTGAACCAAGTGACGGTTCGAAATAAATACCCTTTGCCCAGAATTGACGACTTGTTTGACCAGTTGAGGGGTGCCAAATACTTCTCAAAGATCGATCTACAATCAGGGTACCATCACCGCAAGTCGTGACGAGGATATCTGACGGCCTTGAGAAACGCTTTGGCCATTATGAGTTCCTAGTTATGTCATTCGGGCTCACCAATGCCCCAGCAGTATTCATGGATCTCATGAACAGAATTTTCAAGCTGTTCTTATATAGATTCATCATTATATTCATTGACGACATCTTGATTTATTCAAAGGGCCATGAAGAACACGAAGAACACTTAAGAGCGGTCTTGGAAACACTTAAGAAGATCAACTGTTTGCGCAATTCAGAAAATGTGACTTCTGGAAGGAGGAGGTCAAATTTCTAGGACATGTAGTGTTCAGGGAGGGCATATCAGTAGATCTCGCCAAAGTGGCGGCCGTGCAAGATTGGAAGCAACCCAAGTCAGTTACAGAAGTGAGAAGTTTTCTCGGTCTCACCGGCTATTATCGAAGGTTCATTAGGGACTTTTCAAAAATAGCTCGACCACTATCCCAGCTGACACGGAAGGACCTCAAGTTTGCCTGGAATGAGAAGGCGGAGGCGGTCTTCCAGGAGTTGAAAGATAAATTGACTTCGGCACCGGTGCTTGTGCTTCCTGAGCAAGGAGTCACGTACACCGTCTATACGGATGCCTCTCATGTGGGCTTGGGGTGTGTGCTCATGCAAAAGGACAGGGTAATTGCGTATGCATCTCGGTAGTTACGGAAACACGAGGAAAACTACCCCACACATGACCTCGAGCTTGCGGTGGTAGTTTTCGTATTGAAGATATGGCAGCACTATCTTTACGGTAAGGAGTTTGAGCTCTTTTCTAATCACAAGAGCCTCAAATACGTCTTCACCTAGAAGGACCTGAACATGAGGCAACGTCGCTGGATGGAGACGTTGAAGGACTTTAAGTTCGACGTCTCGTATCACCCTGGCAAGGCGAATCAGGTAGCGGACGCATTGAGTCACAAAAAGATGATCGAATTTGTGGCCCGCTAATGCTGAGAGAGTGGGACATGGTGGAATTTGTACGGGACTTCGACATGAAGCTAACCGTGGAAGAGTCGTACGAGTTGTGGCCCATATACAAGCCCAACCAATGGTGGACAGCAAAATCATTGAAGCCCAGGAGGGCGATGAGCTATTGCAGAAGATGAGGGAAAGAGCGAGAAATGATGTGAAGTCCGAATGGAGAGTTGGGAAGGATAGGGGATTGCGGTACCGAGGCCGCCTTTGTGTTCCTAACCTTTTGGGACTGCGAGAGGAAGTCCTAAATGCCACTCACAACTCTAAGTTGGCGATGCACCCTGGTAGTACGAAGATGTACCAGGATTTGAAGCGAAACTATTGGTGGGACAACATGAAGAAGGAAATAGCGGAGTATGTCCCGATGCCTCGCATGTCAACAAGTCAAGGCTGAACACCGCCGGCCACCGGGCCTTTTGCAACCCATGCCCATAGCAGAATGGAAATGGGACTTCATATCAATGGATTTTATTTTTAGTTTGCCCAAGACTAGGAATGGGCATGACTCGATTGGGTGATTGTGGACAGGCTAACCAAATCAGCCCATTTCTTGCCAATCAAGACTTCAAGCTTTGCCGATGATTTGGCTAAGTTGTATATCAAGGAAATAGTGCGGCTCCATGGCGTCCCATTGGAGATTGTGTCGGATCGGGATACTCGCTTCCCGTCAATTTTCTGGACCCGCATTCAAGAAGCTATGGGAGTGAAACTGAAGTTTAGCACCGCCTTCCACCCGCAGACAGATGGCCAAACCAAGCGTGTGAACCAGATTTTGGAAGACATGTTGCGGGCTTGTGTTCTAGACTTTCAGGAGAGCTGGGACGATTGTCTCCTGTATGCCGAGTTCTCCTACAACAATAGCTTCCAGGCTAGCATCGGCATGGCGCCTTATGAGGCTTTGTATGGGCGACCGTGCCGAGCCCCGCATTGTTGGGAAGAAATTGGCGAGAAGAGCTTGCTAGGACCGGATTTAGTACGAGTCACGACTGAGAAGATTGGAATTATTCGGCGCCGCCTCTTGACGGCCCAAAGCAGGCATAAAAGCTATGCCGACACTAGGTAAAGGGACTTGGAATTTGAAGCCGGGGATCATGTATTTCTCAAAATCTCCCCAATGAATGGTGTTTTGCGCTTCGGCAAGAAGGGAAAGCTCACGCCCCGATTCATCGGGCCTTTCCAAATTTTGGACCGTGTCGGTGCAGTTGCCTATCGCTTGGCCTTACCCATGCCTCTCGCAGGAGTGCATAACGTCTTCCATGTATCCATGTTCAAGAAGTACGTCCCCGATCCATCACACATCATCAAGTGGGAGCATGTGGAACTCAAGGAAGATGCCACATACATTCTCCGACCCACTCGAATGAAGGAACAGGTCATATGCAACAAGGTCATCCCATTAGTGAAGGTCCTATGGACCCATCATGATGAAGAAGAAGCCACTTGGGAGACAGAAACAGAAGTCCGCAAGCATTACCCAAGCCTACTTCAGCAATACGAACAGGTACAAATTTCGAGGACGAAATTTATTTATAAGGGGGTAGATTGTAACGTCCCGTTCAACTAGTACAGTATCCTGGGGCGTCCACGTCGGATTTACCATAGGACCATCCGTTTAAACTGCTCAGGGTGGGGTACCACCAGTAAATTAACCTAGGATTAGCCCATTAGAATAGACCAGGCTGATCATGATGGGACCTAGCGTGGCCCGCTAAGCCTGATGGCCGTTTACACTGGATAACAGCCCGTGTGGGCCACCCAGTGACCATGGATGGTCAAAAAAATCTAAAACTTCAGGAAATCATAGATCTCACTGGGCTTGTGGTCCATCGCGGACAGCGGACCCAGTGGACACCTAGAACTGGGATCTGGCACTAGCCGAATGCACCCCGTCAATGCTAAAATTGGAATCTGGCACTTACAAATGAAATCAGGATACCATGCGTTCCAGCCGTCAGATTCCTTCCAAATTTGTGGTAACGGTTTAATATATTTTTCTACACCCATCCACCAAATCTGGGACCTGATTGTGGAACGGTGACCGTTGATCGCAAATCGGACCCGTACGACCAAACCCCGTATCCGATCGTTCCTAAATTTTGCATGGCCCTTCATCGGGCCATGGAGCACCTACCCTACAAGTTTCATGGCCAGAGGGCTGCCAGAACTGCCCCAATCACCAGATCGGCCCCACGGGGCCATTTATGGGATGAAAATGCTTTCTCAAATCATATATCCATTCATTCGTTCGTCCTTAATTTTTACAGGGACCCTAGTCGGGCCATAAGGCCACTACACGCCAAATTTGGTGGCTAGAGGGATGTTAGGGCCACCCCAACACCAATAGGAGTCCCATACGTCTATTTTGGGAATTTTGGAAGCTTGAGGCCAAAGGGGCCAAGTCTAGAGAATAAAGCCCTAAGGCCCTCTTTCTCATAACCCTTCTCCATTTTCCAACAAGCTCTCTCTCACTCATCACTTCCTCCAACCTCCAACAACCAATCTCCCTTCCTCATAACTCCCCCATTTTCTAACAACCAAGCTCTTCCTCAAATCTCTTACAATCTCCAACAACCCATCTCTCTCCCTCGTAACTCCCACCATCTCCAACGACCAAGGAGAGTAAAGAGAGGGTGAAGGTAAGTTGGTAGACCCTAAATCAATGTGGGGCCCAAGGAAATCAATCCCACAACCTCTTACATCTTCTCCAATAAGGATCCCTCATCCACGGCCACTCCTTCATCCCGTTGAGCATCTAGGTAAGATCCATCACCGAGTTTCCATGAAACCCTTGTGATAAAGGGGATTTGCATAGGAATCTAACATGTGATGTTGCTCATAGGATCCCGACCGTTCTTCACCAAGACCCACATCTCCTAGGTCATTCCCGGGTCTTCAACAAATCCGAAGGTGCGGACTATTGCTCTTAGGTGGCCTAGCACCAATTTTAGTGTGGGTTTAATGATTTTGAATGCTTGGATGTCACATTAGAAAATCTAGAGAAACCCTAGGGATTTCATGTTTGATGGAATTGTTTGGATGTGCATGTTTAGCTCTCAAATGTAGTTTTGATCTTGTTTTTCACATGATACTACGTATGGATGATATTATGTTTATGATTGATTGATTCATTTTCCTCACATGTGATGCTTCATTGTGTGTGTTATTATTTACCCCTATACTCTTTATTTCTCAAGATGGAGGAAGTGGTTAACTTCCTCACACAACCCACACACTCACATGTACCTTAAATTCGTGATGATAGATGCTTGCTTGATGGAAGTATTCGTTTGGTATGGTTAAGATGCATGAGAATATGATATTGATGTGATAGTTGATAACATGAGTAGTGGCATGTTGTAGACCCCCTTTTTCCCTCTTGGGTTGGTCAGGAACCTAACGAGAGATGGCAGTCCCATCGGTAGGACTCCGCTAAGGCTAGACCCGTGGATTGGGCGGGAGTGTTCGGGTAGCTATAGTTCACTACATGGGTTCCTTATGCCGGAGGTCATTCGTTTCACGCTCGCCTGATTTGCATGGTCAGGCCTACTACCTGATCAACCCTGTTTGTTAACCATGTTCACCCACATATGCATGGAACCTGATGCACCCTACAACCTTTGTGGCCCATTGATAACTAGATTACAACTGGTCTATAGTCTCGTGAGCCGGGCACGGTGGAATGGGACATTGTGTCTGAGTTGTCGGCCTATGCTGGGGTACTGCGCCTCTCCATAGTGACCGTGAGCGATCCCTTCCCTATCGGCACTCCTCATGTGCTTGGAGTCAGGGATGAGGACCCCGACGGGATCACGGACTGCGGGGACTTGGCCTCACGCGTTGATGGGGCCTTGGCCTCGCAACCAGCTTAGGGCAGTGACATGTAGGGTAAATCAGAATCCCTAACCTGCTGGATGAATGGACTTAACTAATAACTCGGCTAACACGATCGCATTGCATCGCATTAGTTAGGGTGGCGACTCGGCAGTTGAGGTCGCTCTGAGGGAGTGTTGCCATATGCGATCGTTAGATGGAGTCGCTCGAGGGAGCGTTGAGGCGAGGGCATGCATCATATCATCGCATTGCATGAGCATTTAATAAGAGTTGTAGGTGTTACTGATTGACCGCTTTTCATTATATTTATATTATAATTTATGCTTGTTATAACTTAAGATTAATAGTTCACACTGAGTTGATCACTCACTCCCACTCTGGGACGGTGTTTTAAAACACCAACCAGACGCTTCCATAGATGCAGGTGGCGATGATCAGGAGAGCCTAGCAGCGCGAGTCTGGATAAGGAGGAGGAGTGCTCCTATTTCCAGTTGATGGGCGGAGCTGCATCAGATCGGTAGATGAGTCGAGGGGTCACTGAGCTGAGAGCTCAGCCCTATTCTTTTGGACTTGATATTATTTTTGTGATTTTGTTGGGTGACGCATGTGCGATCGCTTATTCTTGGACATGTATATATACATATTTTGGATCTCTTCATTTCAGTGGACTTGTATGATTATGCTTCATGTTCTAGGAAGTTCCAAACTATGCAAATAGACTAGATTAAATGCATATTAATGAAAATGGTGATACGTGACACTCGGGAACTCGGGAGTTTAAGCGTATGCGCGACCCCCGATTTTCAGGGCGTTACAATTATGACATATACATATACATTTCCAATGCAATACTCTAACAATCATATATCATCATATCATCAACATATTCCAACCATATATCAGCATTCATATAATGCAGCGTCATTCATTCTACTTTATAAAATTAGAATTAGCAAATTCTCTCCCCCTTTTTGTCACAAGATGACAAAGGTAAGAACACTCATGTGATTATAATCAATAAACCACAGCAGAATCAGTAGAATATTTAGAAGAAAATGCATAAAAATATGTCAATGAAGGAGTTAATATAATGTCATCAACAAGCATTAAGAGAGTAGTGTTAGAAAGTTATTAACCAGCACACACAAAGTATAAAGTTATACAGCCCAAAGTTAAATGAAAATCAAGCTAATCAGATCCAAAAGAGGATGGAGGAGGTATAGAAGGATCAATCTGGTGAAGTCCTTTGGTAATGCGATGAAAATATTTTCGCATATATTTCATGGAAGCTTTGTGACTTTAGCCAGATTATCCTGTGATACCTTCAATTCAACAACTTTCTCTTCTAATGACTTGAGCCGATCATCAACCTAAGAAGGCTAATAGTCAGGATCAGCTTCATCATTCGATTTCAGCTCTGCAAAGATGCCATCTATGGATGTGTCTTCAAGTAAAGGAGCATCTTCTTCCTCTTCTTCATCCTCATCTCTCTGGCCGGGAAGGAATTCTAAATTCATCTTATGGATATTTGTATTATCAAAAGGAAGGGTTGAATCTGGAGCCTCGGCCGATGAAATGACAACATTACAATAAATAGCAAGGCTTGTCATGAAATAAGTAAAAAGTACTGAACCATGGCCAGGATGGATACGAAATTGGATAATTAAATAACATATCAATGAGGGAAGATAGATAGGAATGCCAGACACAACAACATGAAGGACACGAGTCATGAAGGGAGTAAGTTCAGACTTATTCTCAAACCATGGATAGACATTAAATGTGAAAATACGATGAATGACTCTATATTTAGGAATCATCCTGTTGGCACGGAGGACATTTCCAAAACTCCAATCAGCATTAAATCGACATAATTTCTGGGTAATATCCCGTCGCTCAGATTCAATCATTTTTTCAGCAATGGTTGCAATGGGTATGCCTTCATCATTAATATTAACATCAAGTAAACCTGAGATCAGATGTCAATCAATAGGAACAATCCCTTCTCTAAAATTAATAGAGAATGTCAGATTATCAAGGGACAATTCACCTATTGAAGCATACATCCCTTGCACTATTGAGCGGTATGTCGTTCCACCTCAACTAAGAATGTTTTCCCAACCAATGGCTGTAAGGATAGGTAAGAGATGAAATGGAGTTATATGGTCTATGTTCATAGTCCTTTCAATGATAATTTCCCTAGAGCGGAAATCCCTAACATGCTCCGAATCTTCTTCGAGAGATCTTAGGGTTCTCACTCTAACTAGAGTCGACCTGGAGGAGGAGCCACGAGTAGCTCTCTTCTTAGTGCGATGCTCCATTTAGAGATTACAATAGAAAGAATTAAAGAAAATAGATGGGTTTGACTTAGATCAGATTTTTGCACAAAACCCACTATAGAAAGGATGTAAATCACAAAATAAACCATAAAAAGAAGATTAACTAGCAAATAGGAACCCAAATCTAGAAGGAAATGTGAAATAAACTACTTACAATGAAGAAATGGAGATGGGTTGGATAGGTGAAGCCACAGCTAGTCGAGGAAGAAAGGAAAATTGAAGTGAAAAAAATGATTTTCCTCTTTTAATGAGCAAACCCGCGCACCTTAACCGGTCAAGTATGGTCCTCGACCCATCAAAGGTCGACTAATCGAGGAGTTGCTCGACCCGTAGAGCAGCTAACAAAAATCTCATTTTTTGAAATTTGAAATTTAAATGTTTTGCATTATTTTTAAAAAAAAAAAATTATAAACATACAATAATAATAATAATAATAATAATAATATACATAAACAATATGATTTAATTAATTAAAAGTACACGGACCAATATCATGTTTTAATTTGGAATATTTATTCCTATCAAACAGTTTGGTCATAATGTCAGCAAGCTGCTTTTTAGTCAGAATATACTCTAATAAAATACTCTTATCATCAACTAATTCTCGATTATAATGATATCATAATCAATATGCTTCATACGAGAATGTTGAATAGGATTTTTTGAAATATTAATTATGCTTGAGTTATCACAATATAATATCATTGTGTCTTGCATAATCCCATAATCTGCTAACATCCTTTTCATTCATATCAGTTGAGTACTAGCATTTTCAGCTGCAATATATTCGACTTTAACAATTGAAAGTGATAGAGAATTTTGTTTCTTGCTGAGCGTAAAAACATCCACCACTGGTAGATTTTCTATCATCGATGTTTCCTACCCAATATGCATCAGTATATCTGACAAGTTGTGCAGTTGTATCATACAGATACCTTAGACCGAAATTAGCAGAACTTGCGACATATCTGATTATCCGTTTAACAGCAATTAGATGCGATTCCTTAGGATCAGATTGATATCTAGCACATATTCCAACTCTAAATACAATGTCAGGCCTACTAGCAGTCAAGTATAGAAGATTACCAATCATGCTTCGATATAAACGAGAGTCTATACTTTTACCTGTTTCATCCTTAGAAAGTTTGAGAGTTGTACTCATAGGAGTATCAAAATTTTTCCAATTCTCAAACCCAAATTTCTTTACCAAACTCAATGCTAATTGGTTTGAGAAATGAATATACCATCTTCCTGTTGTTTAACTTGTAATCCAAGAAAGTAATTAAGTTCTCCAACCATACTCATTTTAAACTTAGATTTCATCAGATCTGCAAACTCAATAGATAAGTTAGTGTATGTAGATCCATAAATAATATCATCAACATATATCTATACAATCAATATATGTTCATTATATTTTTTGACAAAAAATGTTTTATCAGCACTTCTCATGATAAAGTTGTGACTAAGTAAAAATTTAGTTAACTTTTCGTACCATGCCCTGGGAGCTTATTTTAGACCATAAAGTATTTTTTTTAAACGATATACATGATCTAAAATTTTAAGGCCTCGAAACCCTTAGGTTGCTCAACATATACTTCTTAATGTAAATTACCGTTTAGAAATACACTTTTAACATCCTTTTGATATATTTTGAATTTCTTATAGCAAACAATTGAAATAAATAATCTAATAGATTCAAGGCATGCAACTGGTGCGAAGGTTTCATCATAGTCAATTCCTTCTATCTAAGTATAGCCTTTTACAACCAATCGTGCCTTGTTTCTAATGATATTTTTCATTTCATTAGATTTGTTCTTAAAAATCCATTTAGTTCCGATTATATGTTTATCAGATGGTCTGGGAACTAAATACCAAACATCATTTCTGACGAATTGATTTAACTCTTCTTACATAGCCAATATTCAATTTTCATCAACAAGTGCTTCTTTTACATTAGCCGGTTCAATTTGAGAAGTGAAGTAGACGTAATTACATATGTTCTCTAATTGTTTTCTTATCTGAACACCAGTACGAGGGTTACCCAATATCTGATCAGTCAGATGGTCTTTGACTAATCTTAATTCAGTATTATCTTATTTAGATGAAGAGTCAAGTTTATCAATAATGTTAACATCATCATCATTTGACTTAGTGTGGGTGTGATCAAGTGATCGTCAATTACAACGTTAATAGATTCCTGAATCACTCATGTTCTTTTGTTAAGAACACGATATGCTCGACTATTTAGAGCTTAACCCAAAAATATTCCCTCATCACTCTTGGCTTTGAACTTCCCCATATTTTTCCTGTTAAGTAAAATGAAACATTTACTTCCAAAAGTTTGAAAGTATTAGACTGTTGGCTTCTTATTGAACCATAACTCATAGGCTATTTTATCTTTGGTTTTTCTAACAAACACATGATTTATAATATAGCAAGCAGTATTAACAGCTTCAGCCCATAAGTTTTTTAGTAAGTTCATGCTATTTAGCATTACAATGACCATGTCCTGTAACTCCCTGTTCTTTTTTTCAACAACCTCATTCTGTTGAGGTGTTTTAGGAGCAGAGAACTCATGTGATATACCATGGTCTGTACAATACTTCTCAAAGTTGATATTTTTAAACTCAGTACCATGATCACTTCTGATTTTGATCACATGTACTTCTTTTTCCTGAATTCATTTTAAATTCTTCTGACTTCATCGAGAGTCTCTGATTTTTCTCTCAAGAAAGCTACCCAAGTATATCTGGTAAAATCATCAACAATAACTAGAAAATACTTCTTTCCACCTCTACTTTCCATTCTCGTTGGTCCCACCAAGTCCATATGGAGTAGTTCAAGAGGTTTGGTTGTGGCTAAGGAGTTTACTTTCTTGTGACTACTCCTAATTTGCTTGCCAATCTGACATGTGTCATAAATTTTTTCTACCTTTTTCAATTTGGGTAAGGCACGATTATGATCTCTTTGCTCAATCTATAAAGATCTCTAAAGTTAACATGTCCAAGACGTTTATGCCATAATTCTCTTTCGTCTGTTTGGATCATATAATATGAAAAATTAGAAGAGCATGAGTCAATAATAATATAGCAGTTCTCAGAAGTCCTACGACCATTTAATATCACACATCCCTTCTCATTTCAAATCTCACATCCGTGATTTGCAAATTTTACACTGTGTTTGTTATCGCAGATTTAAGAAATACGTAGGAGGTTATGTTTAAGACCTCTAACATACAATACATTCTCAAAGGGAGGAAGATTAGATAGTTGAACAATACCTTGGCCTATGATTCTGCAGTTGTTTCCATCAACGAAAGTGAATAAACCGTCATTCACTTCCTTGAAGTTGGTAAATATCGCTTTATCACCTGTCATATGTCTTAAACATACACTATCCAGGTACCATTTTGAATAGCTAGTGGCTTTGAAGGCTGTGTGAGCAACAAGACATGTAACCTTTGGAACCCATCTCATTATGGTTTTGAGTTTAGGAGTTCCATTGGATTTTCTCTATTTTTGGGAGTTGGAATTTCTCCACTTTTTATTAACTTTGATTCCGTCTGAGTTGGATTGTAAAAGCTCTTTGAGTAAGTCCATTATTTTTTCAGCTAAAGGAGGTTTGTTATATCTTTGATTTTTATTGCTGATGGCATTAGTATTACTCTTATAAACTTGAAAAGGTTTTGGATTTTTGAAATCATTTTGACCATAGTTTCTCAAAATCTTACATTTTGAGTTTGAGGTTTCTCCTTTTACAAATATAGGAAATGCATTCTTGTTATTCTGAGAATTATCTTTATATAGCCCAGACTTGATTTGTCACCACATTTTCTGGATGAGATTAACAGTTTTTCCAGTTTTGGATCTTCGTGGGCATATCTTCAAGTATCCTTAGAATTCAAAAGAGAAGAAATTTCGAGTTCTAGATTTCATTTTCAATTCTGAGTTTTTCTAACTATGAGGTTTTCAAATTCAAGTCTAGTTTTATTTTTTTCAAAGCAATCTGAAAGATGAGATTTTTCTAAAACATTATTTTCAAGTTCTTCTTTTAACTTAAGATATTTTTCTCTTTGAATTTTCAGTTTGATAGCAATTTTGCAACTTTCCCTATATAGGGCATTATAGGTGTCTTGAAGATCATCTTCATTCTCATTTTTAGGGTCTCCTGAGATTTTCATAATCAAATAAGTTGCAGCTATCCGAGGATGTGACTCTGGCTATAGTCATCAAGGCTTTTACATCATTTGTATTTTCTTATTCTGATTCATTAGACTCGGAAGAACTTTTAGAGCCGGATGATTCATCCCAAGTAGTTATCATGCCCTTTCTTTTTAACTTATCCCTCTTAGGACATTTATTCACCAAGTGCCCGTATTCATGGCAATTGAAACATTGACTATCTTTTACAGATTTTCAAGATTTAGATTTTTCTTTTATTTTGTCTGATGATTTTTTAAGATCTGATCTTTTCTTGTTTTTGAAAATTTTGTAAAATTTCTTAGCAAGTAAATCCATATCATCTTTTGTATCTTCAATATCAGAATTAACACAATTTTCTTTTGAAACAGATTTAGACAATTTAAGAGCAATGGACTTACCTTTAGGAGCTTTAAAATTTAACTCATACGTTTGGAGAGAATTAACTAACTCCTCAACCTTCATTTGATCAGTATCTCTTAATTCCTGAATAGTAGTAATTTTAGAATTGAATCTCTCAGGAAGAGATCGTAGTATTTTTGCACAGACCTTGCTTTCTGGGATTCCATTTCCTAAACCCCACATGGAATTTACTATATCATTTAGTTTCGTATAAAAGTCCATGAAGTTTCATTTTCTTCCATACGAATTTCCTCAAATCTTATAGTGAGGATTTGAAGTTTTGATTTCTTAACTATAATAGTTCCTTCATGTATCATTTCAAGAATGTCTCAAGCTTGTTTGGTTGTATTACATGAAATAATTCTTTTGAGTTCATCAGGTGATAGAGCACATGTTATAGCAATTAAGGCCTTAGCATTAGCACTACTTTCGCTTTTCTGAGGTATAGTCCATAAATATAATGCAGTTTCTTTCATAGATTTAGTTCCATTGCTGCCTAATACTTCAAACATAGGAGGTTTCCATTTGGTTACAGTGGCTTACCATACGCTTTCATCTAAGAATTTTAGAAAAATCCTCATTCTAGCTTTCCAGTATGCATAGTTAGAGCCATCAAAAGGTGAGCCTAGTAAAAGACAAGCTATCAAAATTTGACATAATGAAAGCTCTACATCTTTTAACTCAAGGAAATTAATCCTAATAAAAATGAGCAACTTAGCTCTGATACCACTTAAAAAGGGTGAGCTTAAACAGTCCTAGAAGGGGGTTGAATAGGACTATGCCAAATAAAACTTAAAGTACTGAAATAATAAATAAATCAGAAACTCAATCACACTAGTATTGAAAAATTAATTCAAACTAGTTCGTAGGATAACATTCACCCAAAACAAAGTTTAGGTAGGACAACCTTATTTCACTAATGATCATAAGGATCAAGATCTCAAACCAGACAAGAGAAAATAAAGCTATCTATTACAAACATTCACCACTTTTCCATAAATAAAATTACAACCATTCTCCACAAATGCAAAAAAGTAAACATTCACTACAACACCAAGAGTTATAGTAGTTTGGTATGTACAACAATTGTTCTCAAACAGCCACACCTACTCCACTCCTAATAATCACTATCCACCTGATATTAGCTTTCACTATAAACAAGTTTTCACAGGGTCACCTTAAAACCTTATACAGTTGTGATTTTAAAGGGCTATCACAAACCAAAAAAACCCCTCACTGAGATTCTCTGGCTATCTCAGGTAAACTGACAAATGAGATTTTCTGGCTATCTCAATGAAACCAAAATACAAAAGATAGAATATACTTATCTTCACCTTAAAGACGTATCTCTTGATATAGCCTGTAGAACCGCTTCTCTTAAAGTAGATTGTTCAATGTCCAGTCATATAAACAAGGGTTCTAGGTTCTATATTAATTTTAAATCAATTCAAACCAAATGTTACTTGTTTGAATTCTTCAAGATCTCAAAGAAGAGTATCTACTCTCTTTAAATAATAAGATTCATAAAAAGGAGATCAAGCAATTAAAACAAAAAAATCTATTAAAGAAATATTAAAAATACCATGCAATAGCTTGACAATGATGGGGACTTCTCTCTCTCTCTCGATAAAGGCTTTTACTAGCTTGGATTAGTAATTTCGAATTGAGAGAAGGCCTCTATTTATAGGCTGAAAGGTTGTTACTTTGACTCGTCTAAAGATTAATAAATTTTTAAATTTTGAGCGCAATCGGATAAAATGGTTCTTCGACTGGTTGAAGGCCCTGCTTGACTGGTCAAGGGCCCTGTTCGACTGGTCGAGCATGGGCTTCAACTGGTCGAGGGTACTAAAATTTAGTTGCTGGACTTCGAGTCGAGCAACCCTCAATTAGTCAAAGGCCCCTCTTTAACTAGTCGAGCAGTCTGCTCAACTGGTCAAGGAAACAACAGAAAAATATGTTTTTCTGAATTCAAACTTGGACTGGTCGAAGATTTCTTAGACTGGTCGAGCCACAGCTTAAACAAGTCGAACTTAAGCCTAGACTAGTCAAACTTGAACCTAACAAAAGTATAAAAATCCATATAAGTTTGTCTCTTGAAAGAACATAAGTCTAAGGTCTTTTTAGGGTCTGTTATATATCTGAAAAGACTGAACATTAAAGTTTGAACTTCACGAAAGTTGTTCTTCTACTTGATTCTTCACTAGAACTTGTAGAACTTGATCTTTTAGAAGAACGTGAAGCTTAAACTTCTTAATCTTTTAGTAGAACGTGAAGCTTAAACTTCTTAATCCACTTCTCGACTTAAACTTCAGTAGAGTCTCGCACTTTGGTAGATGTTGAACTTGCTTGACTTGAAGTGAGGACTTGAACTTTCCATCTTGATCCATGTTAGATGGACCACTACATAAGCTGTTTTGTCCAAGCGAAATTTGACAAACAAAAGTGTGCTTTACAATATAGCACTTACACTAACAATATCTAGTATTATAATAGCAAATCATTGAGGCTCATCTAGAATTATTGCGTAACTATGGCGCTAGTAACAACAAGGATAGACATATTATAAAGATCGAAAAAGTCAATAAGAACCTTGTGTCTATGGCTAAAGTTGTAGGTGAGCGGAAGCCTTGGTGGAGATATGAAATGGTAATCCCTTACTTACACAAATACTCAGTCTAAATGATATTATTCTCTTGAGAAATGTATATGTTAATTGTTATTTTATTTGTTGTACTTGATAACTTTATGTCTCTCTGAATGCAAGATAACAGCATTGGTTTCTAAGGGTCGTTTTTATCCATGAAAGAGAGGTTGTTTTGATTGACAGCGCACATACTGATTGGGAATGCAAGAACGATTTGGTTTGGGGTAGATAATGGAAGGGCTGAGGTAGTTATTCCATATTCTTGACAATAGAAATAATTTTTGGGAGAATGGATGGAAAGTGAGGATAATAAACTGAAGCAATTGAATAATGATGATTGTGGCATCTTCATGCTCAAATTCATAGACTTCCTATGTAGCAAGAGGGAAATTGATTTTTTACCCTTAAGTAGATATTTGAGTAGTCTACATTCACTATTAAATATTTTGTATTTTGTGTTAATATTATTTCACTTTGTTTTGTATGATGAAATCCCTAAATTTCGAAAGACCATCGCATATGACTGTCTAGAATACAAAAGGAACTCTAATGATACCTACTTGTTGGCTAAATGACTCGAAAGAAGAAATCAAACAAGAAAAAAAAAACTAAAACAATGAGTTTAATGATGTTGACTTTTAAATGTATTGTATAGTAATTGCACTTTAATGATGTTGACTTTCAGATGTATTGTATAGTAATTATGTATGAATGTGTATAATGGATTGATAAATGATGTCGATGAATTGATTGTCTATGAATGTAGGATAGATAGATGATGTACACATGAGTTAAGTAAGGGGTCAAGATTGTCATGCATAATCGATCGTGATTGACTGGGAGTTAAGGGTCGAAATTGTCATCCATAATAAATCGTGGTTGTCAGGAAGTTGAGTAAGGATCGAGATTGTCATCCACAATGGGTTGTGATTGTAATCCGCAATAAGTCGCGGTTGAGAATGAGTTGAGTAAGGGTCAAGATTGTCACCCACAATGGGTCGTGGTTATAGGGAGTTGAGTAAGGGTCGAGATTGTCATCTGTAATGGGTCGTGGTTGATAGGGAATTGAGCAAAGGTCATGATTGTCAGCCACAATAAGTCGTGATTGACAATAGAGTTAAGGGTCGAGATTATCATCTACAATGGGTCGTGATTATCATCTACAGTGGATCGTGGTTGACAAGGAGTTGAGTAAGGGTTGAGATTGTCATCCACAATGGGTCGTACTTGACAAGGAGTAGAATGGATTGACAGTGAGTTAAGTAAGGGTCGAGATTATCATTCACAATGGGCCATGATTATCATATACAATAAGTCGTGGTTGACAAGGGGTTAAGTAAGGGTTAAGATTGTCATCCACAATGGGTCGTGATTGACAAGGAGTTAAACATTTCAGTAGGGGTAATAACCTCAATCTTAGTGGATGATAATTTTGATCCTTAGTGAACATATTGATAACCTAAACCCTTACTGGATGATAACCTCGACCCTTAATGAATGATAATATCGATCCTTAGTGAATAGCTTAATAACATCAATCCTTAGTGGATAGTTTAATAACCTCGACTATTAGTGGATGATAATCTCGGCCCTTAATGAATGATAACCTCGACCCTTATTGATTACACAATAGTAACATATCTATTGAACGATGACACATCATAAGACAATATTAAATAACATTACAATCAATAAATACAATCGAGACGCCCAAAATTCCAATTACGTGTGATTACATCAAGATAAAAAAAATTTCAAATAATGTGAAAAGTATTGAAAATCTCAAAACTCTCAGCCTATAGGAAAGAAGATACATCGACGCCAATTATGACCTGTTCGCTTGCATCTCGAGCATTTAAGTGTTGACCTATCTTCTCTTTAAGATATAATTCAAATTTTTTCGGTCTTCTAGCAAATTTTCTTGTTTGCGGGGGTTTCATATTCTCATACAATATTTTCACTTCATCCGAAATGTTCCATTGAGTCTTGTCAAGCACTCGTAAGCCGACTCTTGGTATGTTCTACAAAAAAATTCCTTCTTGTTCAATGGAGAGCAGTATTTATAAATATTAAGCTAATACTTATTGCAAGTTGTTTCATATGCACACTATATAGAAACATACAACTAAACTCACTGCACATATACTTCATCTCTCTTAGCTTCACTATGTCAGTAATGCCCCTCGATGTCACTTAGAACTCATTCGCGGAAATCGTAGTATATAGTATCTTTTGCACTTTTAAGTGATAAAGTTCACTCAATCTTTTTTTTGCCCAAGGAGTCAAAGTTCCCTTGCATGCCGACGCCTCATCTCTTCTACAAAGGGAGAAATATTGAATTTTAGTCCTTACTGCTTTAAGAAATTTAGTAACAGGGTACTCTTGTGCATTTACGAATAATGCATTCATGCTCTCAACAATGTTGGTGGTTACGATGTTATATATTTTACCTGGAAAGAATACCGATGCATATCTTTCATTATCTATACCATTAAGAAAATGATATGCAGTGGGGTTCACCATTTAAATACATCGCATTATATCCCAAAAAGTGGATGTCCTGCATGTCTTAATAGTACCCCAAAAGTAATCCTTCACTGAATCATTTGAATACACCTTCTTCATGTTTTTAAAAATATAATGCGCACAATATTCATGGATTGCATAAGGGAAGATAATAGGGACTTCACTGACCAACCCTTTGTAACGATCTGACATAATAACAAGTCCTGAAAGGATCTAATTGCTTTGTATAAATTGTGAAGGAACTACCTCCAACTACTATTGTTCTCCGATTCTCCGATCCCATATGCTACTGGGAGGACGTGATTACTTCCATTCAGTGCTATAGCCAAGAAGAGAACACCCTTGTACCTTCCTGTCAAATGTGCTTCATCAACACACAAAACCCTTTGAATATGCAGATGGAGGCTTCGAATACACTGTCCAATTGCAATGAAGCATCTTTTGAAACTGTTTGTTTCTTCGTTCACCTGTAATTCCGTCAATCCCTAAATTTGCCTTTTTCAACTCATGAAGATACGCTGGGAACTCATTATAAGACTCCTTGTAAGATCGCAAGACTTCTTTTGCTGCAATCTCATTAAAAGTCATCAATCATGATATATATCAGTCCTTGAAGGGTCATGCATATTGCAATCTCGAGTCCTCGATCATGATATGTATCATTCCAGGTATATCACAATCATTGAGTTATCGTTCATGATATGTATCATTCCTTAAAGGGCTAGGTATATCACAATCATCGAGTCGTCGATTATTTCTTGAAGGCTACAAATCAAGGGACCATATGTTCAAATCTAATATAGAGTGTATACTACTTTCTTACACGAAAGGTGTACGAATCACTTTCTCTATGTACAGTGGTATCTGAGTAGGTAGACTCTATCCGCAGAAGAGCATATATGTCTCGAGATCTTCATTATCTTCGATTTTATGTGGAGGGAGCAATCCACGTACCGACTCACCGTACACAACCTTTATTATCAAATCAAATTCATACAGTATTTTCTTCGTAATCTGATACATTTTATGTAGGAGCTCCTAATATGTAATATCATCCCTCACAACAACTCCTTTCGAGTCCCCACCTACATACGAAATAGTCTCATTTTCATATACACTCTCTCCATCGTAATAGCATAGGATAGGCCAATAAGTCATAACCTTCTAATATGAGTTAACCTGCAATAAAAATAAATGGTTACAGGTTGTCAAATGCGAAAGGTCGAGGTTGTAAAAATGTTAAGAGTATAGTTGTCATCTGTTAAGGGTCATGGTTTTTAAATGTGAAGGGTCGAGGTCGTAGTTTTCAAATGCAAAGGGTCTAAGTTGTTATCAACTAGGGTCGAGATTTGACAATGTGAAAGTTTATGGTTGTCAACTATCAAGGGTCGTGGTTGTCAATTGTCAAGGGTTGAGGTTGACAACGGTTGAGGTTTGACAACGTGAAGGGTTGTGGTTGTCAAATGTTAACAAGGTTGTCAACTTTTCCAATTGTCAACCTCGACCCTTCACACCTCTCAATCTCGACCCTTCACATTTTGACCATCAAGCCTTATTGGATGATAACCACGACCCTTAGTAGATGAAAACTACTTCTCCACTTCGATTCTCCTTAACATTTGACCATCAAGCCTTAGTGGATCATAACCACGACCCTTCACATTTAAAAATGACTAACATATTAGGGACACCGAAGAACTGCTAGATAGACGTGGGAGGACACCGGAGAATGCTAAAATCATGGTGGAAGAAGCTTCCAGATGAGAGAAATGCCAAAGAGAAATGACGAAGAGAAAATGGCAAAGTGTCCCGTGATCTTCACTTTTTCAAGAAAGAAGAAAGAAGGACCTTTATAAAAGTGAATAAAGGCAACATTTGGCCCTTTCTAAGGGTATTCGTACACCATCTATGAGGTCCACCATCGCATGTGTGGAATCCACTTCATCCATTAACTTCAGAATTTCATGGATGATCATAGTTAAAAGAATGATCAACATCTGCCAGTCACATTGACCACATCACAAGAAAATAATTCGTATCAAATGGATAATGTTATAGGTTATTAAGTTTTGTGGGCCACACGGAGATGGTGTTAGCAAGACATTAGCATCTTCCTATATAAATAAAGGGATATAAAGAAAATAAATGGATTAGATTTAAATTCTAATAAGCCCAATGACAACTTCCATCCACGTCACTTTCTCGAGATTGAATTCCAAGTAATTTCTTCTTCACTCAAAAACCGTATAACTACTATCCAAGGACAAGGACAATTTGGTCTAAAAAACTTTTCAAGAGCTATCAGATGACTACCCTCGGAATATTTGAAACTTCCCTTCAATTTTGAGAATTCAACCATACCACAATGCTATTAGGGTCAAAATCCCTTTAAAATATCACGTTATATGGAAATAATATAATCATGTTAATGGTAAGAAAGTAATATTTAAAATTAAAATTCTATTGGAAAATTTACCCCAAAATTCCTCCTAAAGAGTCGTTTTACCGTAAGATTTCTTTAAATCTTATATTTAGGAAATCATTCTTCCAAACTTGTATCTAAAGGTAAAAAAGATATTTTTACCCTTTCATTTTCATCCATCCTCTCACGTTGGAAACCAATTACAAATGGTACATACCGGTGGCCTTTAAAAATCATAAAATGTCTCGAGCGCAGATCAGATACTACCCCACCGAGATGGATGCGAATTGCATCCTACCCCCACCTGAATGTTAATCCATCCACACAACCCTCTGCAAGGCCCGCCGTGATGTATGAAATTTATCCATCCATTTTTGGAATATTATTTTAGGATATGAACCCAAAAATGAGGTAGATCTAAGGCTTAAGTGGACCATACCTCTTTAGTATATTTATTAATTCCTATTGAGATTCTTGACTGTTGACACTGGCACTCTTTTTAACATTCAATTGCTATTCTTTATACATTAATATGTTGGATATTTCAAGACACTTCGTGTAAGACCCGACTCGAGTTCCTACATGTGCATGTGTGTGTGAGTATGCATTTCATTTCTTGTGGTCCCGCGTCCTACAGGTCGAGTCCCGGCGACCCGCGACCTCGGATTATGTTTGCAATCATCCTTAAGTCCGGTCGTATAGACCCGACTCGGATCAACCCGAGACCTATGCCATCTTGTTCGCATCGTCGTTGCGGTTCCAACGACCCATCTTGTGCATCCATCCGATATATAGATCATAAGTTATGAACATTTCATTAAATGACCATTGATCATATGGCCCACTTTAGTGGAATGCATGTGAACCACCTCTCTTGGCACAAGTCCCTATGCACACTACACACACCGCACAAATTCTATGGAAAACACCACCCACCTCAACACACACTACACAAGCCTACCCTAAGCCTAAACATTGTTTTCTCCTCCCATAGGCAACCTTTCTTACAAAACCATCATGACACTCTCTCTCTCTCTCTTTTTATCTTTCCCTCTTTCTCATTTCCCTCCATTGCTAGCAGCACCCCACTCTCCAACGTCCCTTTCTCCCTCTTTTCTCCAACCCTCTAATCCCCAAAATCCTTCCAATCTTACCATTAAAAACATATCTCCACTATTAAAACCTCTTCTTAGGTCCAAGATCTCCTTAGTATGGAAGTTTGAAGGCTTGCATTGCACGTGGGTGATTATAAATTTTTGATTTCCTTTCTAACCTTTGAATCTTCTTTCTCTTCATAAATGGATCATATGGGACCCACCAATCCATGGTGGGGATGTCATTTGATCTCATGGATGTAGCCCCTTGGCCCATCCTACATGCATGTCATGATTCATGATGGGGTCATTCTCCATGGACCCCATCATCATGTATTTCATGATCTACTCCATTTCAATGTCATCTAGATCTTAAATATCATGTTGGGATGGCATCCTAAGTCCATGATCTGGACATATGTGGGGCCTACTAAGGAAGGCCACACATCTTTTTATTTGCTGTATATATTCTAATATAGGCTTATATGTCCAGCCATACATAGCTGTCCAAAAAAAAATCTGGACTGTTTGTTGGGACTAATATAGCTGATGTTAGGCATGGATTTGGTCCATGATTTCCATTATTTTTCTTCTGATTGAGGAGTGTATTTTGAAGGTGTGGACCCCACCCTGAAGTGTGATGGATCACACCTCAGATTGTCCATGCAATAGTACCCAAAAAGGGAGGCCCATAAGGGTGGGCGGTCCACCTTGTTGGACCATCCAGCCCAAATGTATGGAGGGAAAACACAAATTTCAGCTTGGTTTTCTGAGGGGTGAGCCACTTTTGTGGACCCCACCTTGCTGTATTTTATGGAAAAAATACTAATTATTCATCCCTCCCATCCCAGATGAAGTTTGGGCCCACCTTATTGGATAAACAATGTATGGACAGCAACATTTTTACCCAGCAAAATTTCTAGATAGATTGTAATCCTGAATTAAATTAAAATACTTCTAATCATCCAAAAATAATGAAATTTTGTAGAGGTGTGGCCCACCCATGGAATGATCACCTTGTAAATTTCCAGGGCCATCGGGCCCCTGTACCATCTGTGGTGTGACCTGGAGTGGCCCACCAGGCTGGGACACCCAGGCTGGGGTGTCCAGCCTTGGCTGGCCATCTAGGCCACCTTGTGGGCCCACCTTAATGTATTTTTTGTCCCACCATTCATTCAAGTAGGGTCCATAGGGGGTGTGATCATTCCCTCCTTCAGTAGCATCCATTTGGGACCCATTTGGTTGGGTTTTGGGCCAATTATCTAGGCCCATAGGACTGCCCACCATGTGACGCCCAGCCCATTGGGCTGCTGCTGGATGTCCAGTCCAGCTACATGGCCCACCTGATTTGTATGTTTTATTCACTCCTTCATCTGGTGGGACCCTTTGTGACTTGTATGGGCCACTTGAGACTTAAAATAATTGTATAAATAAATTTTTGTTGAATTTCTAACAAGCCCAGATAGTGGGTGGGCTGGAATTTCAGCTTTAGGCTCAAGGTGCTACCCACAAAATGTATGTTTTGGGGCAGTATGGCCCACTAGTTTTGGGACAGTATGGCCCACCAGATTTGGGGACATTATTACACATATCTTGCCCTATTTTAATTAGATTTTTGGGCTTAATTAATGCACTCTTAAGGCCCATTCCAATTGGGTTTTGTTGGACCAATATTCACAGTTAATTGTTGGGGTTTCCTAGGCCCAATGTCTTGAAATTTTTTGATAGGCCCTTGATCTTTGGGCCTATATTTAATACACCATTGTGATGGGTTTTATGGGCCAAATACTCAAGTAGTTGGGCCCTTGGTTGCCCATTAAATTAATCCCATACTTGGGCCAAGATGTGAGGCCCAACTCACTTGTTTTAAACATAAGAATTGTCCATATGGTTGGAATAATGGGTTGTCCATTAGGGCCGCCACAATGAGTGGACTCATGACCTTTATAGTTGGGCCTAAACCTTGCTTAAAGGCCCGCCATGTTGCCTATGTGTTGGGCCTTATGTATGGCCCACTAGGCCATGGATTGTTCAAGCCTTGGGCCTTGCTTTATATACGTGTAGATAGTGGGCTACCTTTTGGGACCCACTTGGGGTTGGATGTCCTCCTTGGTGGCCCTAAGGTAGGCTCATAGGGTTCTTATAGGTGGTTGAAGGCCCACCTTGGACCCTTGTTAGGACCGATTCTTTCTTGGGCTTTTTATGACCCTCTTAGCTTATGGGCTACCCCAGAGTATTGGGCCCCACTAGAGGACACCTCCTTAGAATACACATCTATGTATCTAGACCTTGTCCTTCCTTAGGAAGGAGGAGTATGATCCATGTTATCATCGCCAAGTAGCGCACGTACATCATTATGACCCATATGCATCATCTACGTGAATGGATTGTATTGTTTATGGTCATTGAGTTGATACGATAAGGGGATGGAGTTTCTCCCCTTATGCACATCGAGTGCTTGAAGCTAGTGCATGATCTGTGTGCATGAATCATGCATTGGCATCGCATTTCATAATGATTCTGCCCTTGCTTCATTAGGGTCTTGCCTCCACAGGGACATTCGTGCTTCATTATGTGTGGACACCGAAAATGTTACTTGAGCATACATGGTGCATAGGATGCCCATGGGTGAAATTCTCAAAACCTCCATGGTACCAAGGATCTGTCCCAACACAATGACCGAGTAGAAACTATGAGCGCACGAGGGCCTTATACTATTAGGCCGCGACTCCCACTATCATGTAGTCGGTTGGGTAGGGGTGTGGCCTTACACGCCTAGTATGAGAAGGCATTGCTAGGTTAAGTCCGACCAATTCGTAAATGGGTCCACTACTATCGAGCCTTGTTGGTGATTGGCTATCCACAGGCGGGTAGTGAGATCTCTTACGCTCGTTTGATTGTGCGGGTCTGGAGAGCGGCAGTCATCCAGCAGTATACTGGACCCCGGTGATTTCAATATGATTGAAAATGTACTTGATATGTGGATTGAATATGAGCACTGGCATTACTTTGCATCGCATTTGCATCGGCTGTATAAGCCCCTTTATGCATCGTCTTGGTATGGCGTCCAGTACTCATTGCATTATACTCATGATAAGCCTCAGTAAGGCTAGTGACATTGTCATTGATCATTTTTCCATGTATCTCCTACTATTCTTTTGTGCACCATTATTACACACCTTTACCACCCTCTAAGCTTCTATAAGCTTATGCACGATTGATGCATGCAGGAGATCCTAGGCAGGCGACATAGTGGCAGAGCTTAGATTAGAGTTGAGCTAAGGACCCCAGTGTTGCAAACTTTTCTCTCCTTCTTCTATTATCTTATGTATGTCCTTTTGGACCTTATGTAACTTGTAAAAGTTTAAATTTGTAGTGGATTTTGCGATGTGTTCATTGGTTATTTTCAAGATGTTACTTACTGTGATCTTAGGTATGCTCGTATTGAAAATGGTTATACTATTATGGAAATCCTCCTTGTAGGATCCCAGGATCGGAACCTGCCTCAGGAGCTGAGAATGGGGTACTACGGAGGCTGTTGCGGCCAGAACCGGCTATCGGATTCCTCGTGAGTCCGGTTACCGAGTCTGGGGCATGACACTTCGGCACTTGGCACATGTCATGTGTCTGGGTAACACTGTGTACTTGCGCCACATGTGCAGTGTTTATGTGCATGCATACAAGTTGACATATTATACTAGCATCAAGTAACTCTTATTGTTGGATTAAAGAAAACTTTTTCCCCACTTAAGACCTATACCATTTTTTACCGATATCACAATGATGATGATTGCTAATGTTCATGTCTTATTGCAAAGTGGTAATGAAGGTTTATTTTCTTTCTGTTGTTCTCATATGTTTTTGTTTGGATATCCATGAGCTTGTACATGGGTCAAACAAGTCTATTTTATACTTCATAAATTAACTTTGCTTTCTTTGACGTTTAAATGTAGAGAAAGAAACTTCTAGAGATGTTAAAAGTAAAATTGGGAGCGAGGGACATGCCAGTGGAGTAATTCAGACTATCAATATGATGGGTTGGCGATATGATCGATGGGTTGGTGAGTTTGTATTCTCTGCAGATGCTTTCGAAGAACCGAGCAAGCAAAAGTAATACCCAAATCCTGCAGTGTAACTTTGTGCTATGTGTGGAACCTAATGTTATGTAACAGTTTAATTGAGTTTGTTTTGAAAACTTTAAATAGACGGTTGTTAACTATTTTGTTGGTATTGTACTGTGTGGAGCCTAATGCTTTCATTATTGTTTTATTTTGATAAATGAATGGATTGAATGAATGGATGAATAGTTTAAACAAATATTTAAATAATAATAATAATAATAATAATAATAACAACATTTTTAGTCATAGTTTTGTAAATGAGGCATGGATTTAGCATTGGTTGTTGAGAACCGAGGTTACAAATTTGAATTTAGCCTCAATTGGTGCCAACAGAGGCTAAATCCATTTTTAGCCTCGATTTTACCTCAATTATCTAAGCCGAGGCTACAACTCCCATAGCTAAAGGTTTTAACATCAATTGTTAGGAATTGATGTTAAAATTAAACTTAACTTCAGTTGGAAGCAACTGATGCTAAAAACTTAATTTAGCCTTATTTTGAGGCAACCGATTTTTAGCTTCCGTTGAAGAACCAAGTCTATAAAAGCCACTAAAACCGATGATAAAGCCTTTAGCTAGGGAATTACAGACTCGATTTGAATAACTGAAGCAAAACCAAGGCTAAAGGCAATTTTTAACTTTTTTAGTCACGGTTTTGAATTGAGGCTAAAAGCTTTTTTTTTTTATGTGAGCTAGATATTGGCTTCTAGCCGATGGGTGCGATGCTCATCAATAAGCCCACCTTGATGCATCCATTGTGTATCCATGCCATCCATCCATTTTTCCATATTTCTTTATAGCATTGTCACAAAATGACACACACACACACACACACACACACACACACACACACACACACACACACATATATATATATATATATATATATATATATATATATCTTAGATGGACCACACTGCATGAAATGGTGGTCATTAAACACCCACCATTGAAGGTCCTACTAATGTTTATTTACCATTTATCTTGTGTTGATAGGATCACAGAGATCTGGATGAAGGGAAAACACAAATGGCAGCTTTGACCGAAAACTTTTGTAGCTACCAAAAAGCTGTCAATTGTAGGAATTCAATCACGTCTACTTGAGATTTATATCTACTTCATTTTTTGGATCATGGCTTAAAATAAACTAACAAACCAGATGGATGGCGCAGTGATATACAAGGCATACATCGAAGTGGGCCACTTAGTCAGGGTCGCACCCAACTTGCTGGATTCGGGGTCGCAGCTGATCCGCATTCATGCCAGCCAGGCAAACCAGGGAGGGGTTAGGTGCGGCCCTGATCGTGGGGTTCACTTTGATGTATGTGCAGTACATCCTCTGTCCATACGTTTGGCCAGATCGGGCGTGAGACCGAAAATGTAGCTGATCCAAATCTGAGTTAACCACGACATAGGAAATAAACATTACAGTGCGTCTTAGGAAGTTTTAAACGGTGGGTGATCAATCACCACTTTTTGCTATAGTATGGCCCACCTGGGATTTAGATCTAATCATTCATGGTCTCATGCCTTAAAATCATCTGTATACACGCATGGACAGCATGATATACAATACATAGGGTCGCACCATGTTCGGTGAGGCTGTTACCTGCGCACATGAGCGGATCTCCTGTGATTCCATCGTGGTGATGTATGCATCTTACATCCAAGCTGACTATCATTTTCATTATATCATTTTCCGATATAAAGTCAAAATTATAGCAGATTCAAATGTTGGTGATTGACTATTCAAAGTCAACTATACGTGTTTATAAAGGTTGTGCACGATAAATGGCATTTAGTCTTTATTTCTATTATTATTTTATTTTTAAATTAATTCAAAGTAAACTTCTCAGAGTCAAATCCATTTGTTTCATGAAGTCTTCTCTCTTTGGCACACACAATACATCAAATCTTCTCACTCTCTCTCTCTCTATCTCACCAACCTTTCTTTCTATATAAACCCACTTAAATCCCCATTTTCATCGAAGCCTCAAACCCACGTAAATAGAAAGAAAGAATGGGACGTCCCCAGGTAGACTCTCCGGCGGTTTACCCTCCAACACGACCACCACCACCACCACCACCACCAGAATCTGACCCACAACCGCAACCCTTTTCGTATGCAACCGAACATCACGACCCCACTGCATACCCTCCTGAAGAGATCACTCCAGCAACAGCTTACTAATCATCCTACAACACCGAAACTCCACAAGCTTACAACGAAGCCCCTTCATCATACCCTCTAACAAACGATTCCTCCAACCCACAACAGTTCCCACCACAAAACCCACCAAACAATATGACTTATCCTCCTCAAGCGGCGACATATCCACCTAACAATCATCCGTCGCAATTTCCTAAGCCAATGGGCTATGGTCCACAGCCAGTTAACTTTCCACCACGGGATCCGGCTGCTACAGTCCCGCAGCAGTTTCCACCTCCACCACCATCTCCCCACAAACACTTCCAGCAAAATGTTGCTGCACAGGGAATTCCGGTGCAGCAGCAGCAGCAGTTTACACCTGTCCCAGTGCAAAGGTATGGACCTAACATGGGCACATCTGCGTGGACGACTGGTCTCTTCGATTGCATGGATGATCCCCAAAATGGTATGATCTTTGATATGTAGCTGCTGCTTTTCATGAAATGAGATGGTCTACGAATGAAATATCTATCTTCTTTGTTGTGTTGCAGCTCTCATTACGGCCTTCTTCCCGTGCTTGACATTTGGACAGATAGCAGAGATAGTCGACAGTGGCCACACAAGTAAGTGTTGTTGTTCTAGAAATCGGAAGTCGAACCTGACCATGGGTGAATCTCATGGCTATTAGACCATATGGATACCAGATCTCTCCATTTGCCATAGATTCACGAGATGTGGGTTCAGGTGAATACACTTGTCTAGAATCGGTCAGATCAACCATAGTAATGGGTTTATATTGCAGTGGCATTTTCACACCGGGCTCGAAAGGAGTTGTCTGTGGGATGCAAGGGCACACTTGGGGTGGCTCGTGTGAGGTGGGCCCCACCCATGTGAGGCGTGTGGCTCCTGTGAGGCAGTACTCATGTGATTTGAAGCCCATGATGGGGTTCGGCCGATGTCCTAACCCATGCGATATCTGTGGAGCCTGGGATATGAGATAAAGGGATTAAGTCGCCATACTCTATTAATTCAAGCTTTCAGAGCAAGTAGTACTTAATTGTCCTGCATCAGTTTAAGTCCAAATAGCAATGGGGCAAATTGCTACAGCAATCCCTACTCAAAGCTGCTACTGCAGAGAGTCTGTATTAGTGGGCGGGCTAGGCTACAAGCATACTTCAGGCTTCAATTTAAAGCTTTTGGATTGGACCTGGTCGATTACCTTTCACAGCAAATAAGTGGGCCTAGTCGGACTTTAGGTTTAAAAAAATGGAGCCATGATTTCATGTGCATGTGTCTTTCATGAGCCAGGGTTGATGTTTAACTCCCAACCATAGTTCTAAAACTAGCTGACTCAACTCGAAACTCAGATGAGTCAACTTAGAATCAGTGAGAAATTCGATCCTGGATATGACTCCATTAGTCAAGCAGCATTTTTATTTTATTATTTGTATTGATATTGTTGTTTGTGCAGCGTGCAGCACAAGTGGGCTCATGTATGGCTGTATAGCTTGCCTGATTGCATTGCCATGCTTGTTATCATGCACTTATCGTACCAAACTCAGGAGCCAATATGATCTGGTGGAGGCCCCCGCCCCAGATTGGGCCACACACTTCCTTTGTGAGTGGTGTGCTCTCTGCCAGGAATACAGGGAACTTAGGAATCGAGGCCTCGACCCTGAGCTAGGTATTCCTTCCTCCTTAATTTCTCTTTTTTATTATAAGTTGAATACTCCTCTGTTACAAACCATTTTCTTGTTCCTATTGATCATGATCACCTAATTAACACATGACGAGATGGAACTATTTGAATGATCCTAATCATTCCCATAAATGGAGATCTTTTCTCACTACTCATTCCTGTCCAACCAATAGACTATTGATCGGGTTATTAGGAGCCTTTTAATATTCGAATTTTGTGCCCTAGTTCATAAAAAAAATGGCCCATCACTTTGATGGTTGAGATCAATTGACATTTTCACCCATTTCGAACAAGGACTTATCTTCAGCTATATTCTCACAGCACTTACAGGGTGAAGTATTTTTGTATTTTGAGAAATATAACTTGTGGTTTCTTATTGTAGGATGGCACGGAAACATGATGAAGAATCAGAATCAGCAGCCACAAGTTGCTATGATGCCTCCAATGAATCAAAGCATGATGGGCTGAGAGTTTACTAGAGTGGTTTTTAGATGTTGTGATTTTTGGATAGTCGTCCCTATTTTTATCTTTGGATATCTTGTCTGTTTGGCTATTTGCCCATTTATTTTCCTTTGGAAGGAGGTAGAAATACTCCTATGTATCTCCACTTGAAATGAAATCGTTATCAAGTTATGTGTATACACTCAACGACTCAAGTGGTTTCTTTTTATTTTTCCATTTCCAAAGGTAACATTTATCTTTTGCTGTGGGTTTTCAAAGGTATGAGTTTTGATATGGAGCTTCAATTAGCTGATGGATTGTATTGAGAAGCTTGCAACAAATGGAGTTTGAGATCCAGTTCTTTCTTTTAGGGCATGTTTGATTTTTGAAGTAAATGGTAATTACCAGGTAAATAAGTAATAATAATTACCTGGTAAATAAGTAATAATTACTTACCAGGGAATTATTCCATCCTTTCTGCACCTATGTTGACGGCTTAGCTTTTTGGCATTAAAATCGAGGATGGCTGCCAAATGAATATAGGGCCCACTGTGATATACGTGATGTATCAACACCGTTCATCCTATACGTCAGTGTGATTTAGACCATGAACCCAAAAATGAGACAGATCCAAAGCTCCAGTGGACCACACCACAGGAAACAGTGGAAATTGAATGTTTGCCATATAAATATTTATGTGGCCCGTAGAAGTTTTGGCTGAAGCTGATATTTGTGTTTACCCCTTATCAATGCTTTTATGACCTCATGAACAGGTTAGATGACAAATAAACATTAATGTGGGCCCAATAAACAAAATAACTTTTAATGGCAGACGTTTAAGGCCATTGTTTCCTGTGATATGAGTCACTTGAGCATTGCATTTGTCTCAATTTTGGACTTAGGCCCTAAAATCTTCTGATAAAAGAGATGGACAGTGTGGATATGTCATGCACTTCACAGTGGGGTCCATAAATGCAAGTCAGCTTTTTTGGACCAATTTTGGAGAAGAAAATGCATTTAAAATTTCAAACAAGGGAAAACGAAATAATAACCTTTTTCAAGGGTATTTCCCTATTCCCTCAAAATCAAACAGACCCTCAGTGTGCGTTTGGAGAGGACCCTGAATTGCAATTTAGATTCAAGTAAAGCCAAATACTATTTCACCCAAATGGTATTCAACGTTTGGACGGTGAAATACCATTGACTCAAAATACCATTTGAAGCCCAAAAAAAAAAAGCTATTTGCCATTTTCTATTCCAAGTAGAAAATAGAAATGCAATTTGAAAAGTGGGTGAGATTCTCAAATGGTTGACTAATTAGGATCCATGCGATGGATAGCACAAATGCTACCTTATGGCATAGGAATTCAAACATGGGATGGGCCCACGTAATGGAAGGCAAAAAAGCTACCTAAATGTGAACCGGTCATTTTCTTATTCATTTATCAATTTTGTTCAAAGTATCCAACCACCATGATTGTTGTGAAGCCTGATCAATCAAAGGTGCTGCATACATGATTAAAGGGTCGAGATCTATGATCTAGCTTTTCTAGTATTAATTAATATGGGCCATCTATTTTAATGACCATTGGTCCTATCCAGGACCACTAATTAAAAGTGATTCTTAAGAGTTATTGTCAATCAATGGTGGGAATTACATGTTAGCTCGTGTGGGTTAATGCATGATTAAAAGTTTTCTCGTATGATAAATCTCAATCGTTGATGTCCTTTATCATTGATTGAATGGTTATAATCACCCAATCAAAGTGGCTCTTGAGAGGTGTAGTTAATGAGAGGGGAGTCTATATGGTTTGCGGTCCACATCAATGACAAGGCCTTTTTTTACTACAATCATTTTAGACCATCCATTTCCTTAGGCATTGATTGGATAGTTAGAATTACTTGATCAAAGTGATCCCGAGAGTTATAGTCAATTAAAGGTAGTGCATGCATGATAGACGGTCCAAAATTGGTGATCATGCAGGGCTTGCCTTAGATGTGGATCATTTATCATCAGCAACTTTGATGTGGATTGTCCATTATTATGTGGGGCTCACCTTTGATGTGAGTCATTCATCATGTGGGGGCCACCTTTGCTTGACAACACTACCATAAGTTTTTTAGTTTTTTTTTTCATTTATGGCTTTTTTTTTTACTTATGGCAGTAGTACATAAAAAAAAAAAAAAAAAAAAATTTTAAAAAAAAATTTTTTTTAATAAGTTTGGTAAGTGATTAGGGTTGTATATCGAGCCGAGTCGATTCGAGGTGAGCTAAGATTGGCTTGACTCGTCCGTGCTCTCCTCGAGTTCGAGCTCGAGCTCGACCTCGAGCTTACCATTGGAGCTTGGCTTGTTTGCCAAACCTTTCGAGTCGAGCTCAAGGCGAGCTAGTAAATCGAGTCGAGGCGAGCTTACCTCGAATCAAGTCGAGCCTGCTCCCAACCCGACCCAACCCAATTCAACCCGACCCAACTCCCAAATCAATTATTCAATTAACAATAATAATATATATATAATATTACATAAAGCCACAGAGGTATCTTGCTGTTAGTGTTGAGAGAGAGAGAAAGAGAGAGAGAGACTGTGGAGCTCAGACGTGGCAAGTTGGGTAAGGAAAGGAAATGGTAAGAAATGGACGGACGGATAAGATTTAAGTTTTAACTTTTTTTAATTCTTTTGGGTTAGCTTATTAGTACACACCCATGTCAGTACACACACTCCATGTTAGCCACCCCCACTAGGGATCGATACCAAGACCTCAAGTGTTGAAACGAGGTATCCCCACTTAGTCTGCCGGTTGAGCTATGGAACTTTTTTATTTTTAATTAACTTGTTTAATTCTTTAATATAATAATAATAATAATAAATATTCGAGCCGAGTTCGAGTTCGAGTGGAGTCAAGATCCACTATGATCAAACTCGACTTGTTTCAAAGCGAGTTGGGTTATAGCCAAGCTAGATCGAGCCGAGCCGAGCTAACTTTTCGAGCTAACTTGGCTCGTGTATAGCCGTACAAGTGATTGATAATAAGCTGCTTTTATTTTAAAGTAACCTTAAACTTGAGGGCTTTTCTTTTTTCTTTTTTATTTTGGTAACTTCCTCAAAAGTTGTTGAAAGGAGAAGAGACGACCCACGAGATAAGTATGTTTACCAAATAAACTTATCTGCTTAATAAGTAGAAGCTACTTGAGGCATAAGTAACTCATGTAAAGTAACTTGCATCCAAACGGGCCATAAGAAATAGAACATGTGGTATGCAACTAATTCAAACTAAATTCCCGATTTAGATGATCGTATATAATTAAGTTTATTGGAGTTTTTAACTGGATGATCTTGGCACATTTAATAGACATTTAACGTGAAAAACTATTCCATGGTCCAAAATCAATCAGCTAGCGTCCGTTAATCAGATTTTCGGATTCCTAAGTCAATCTGATTTTGAGCTGATGACCTATCCATGGTACGTCCCACAATTTGGATGGTTTAATTTGAATTAATGCATGGCCTGTGCATGAATATCAACAATCAAATTCTACCCCAGTATCAGATAACTCTCCTGCATTTATTTCCCAATTGATTATATGAGCATGACGGGGCTTTCTCGAGGTCGGTTCCTACACAATCGTACAGGCCACGTCCAGTCTGTTGAAAAGGGGCACCCTTTTCCAACTTCTCCTTGTATCCCAAAACCCAGCCTGGGGATCACACCACAGGTAACAGGGATGAGGACACCTTATGTGAGGCCCATGTTTTGTGTACATTTCATAAGATGCTTCCCACTATTTAATTAGACACCGCTGAAAAATCTGTACGCACTCAAAACGCAGGTGAGTCAGACCACATGATTTTATAGGTTTTTGGCATGATTTTACAAAACAGCCTTATTTTTAGCCTTTTAAGTAGAATATGAGGGCAGCACATGATGGACAGATTGGAAGTAACAGACATCATTGTAGACCCCAAATCCCGCTTTGCAGTATAAGCTTATTCAAATGTTGCGCCTCTCAAACAAACATATGAACGGTTGACAAAGGAGATATACAACTCCCCACACCCTTGAGTACGTACAAGCAGGCCCGTGCTAAGTGACCTGGTGGGCCCATCTAATTAAAGGACCATGATTGATCCGTTCGGATAGACACGGGCAATGACCTGTAATGGAACCCGTCTGATCAAATACCTGAATGACCCATCAATAAGCCCCTCTTACAGCAACCTGGCTGACATTGTATCAGAAGGAGAAGCACTCTTCACATCACTGATTAGCTGAGGAATGTAATTTGGTCGCCACTACACATGCCCTTAGTTAGCTTGGTCAATATCAGAACCATATCTTTAGAATACAATTTCCCAAGCCCCCAAATCAAAAATATCAGGTGCTTTGGGTAGGCCATGAAAAGAAGAGACCTACGACGAGTGCAAATGGAGTTTTCTCATAATTCCATTTGCATCGGGAGAGGAGAACACTGCCATCAGAGATGTGTCATCAATAAATAATCACTGCAACAACAACCAGCTCATTACTAGATGTTTATATATGATTCCCATTTATTTATTTATTTATTTTTAAGTGTCAGATTTTTTGCTGCTGAAAATCGTCACCTGCATGCCGTTGGAAAAACTGTTTTCCACATTGAGAGAGCACACCTCTCAGTTCTCACAATCAATCTCGCACTATATAGGATGAACCAAATTTGAATCCGAGCAAAAGATGAAATTTACGAGTTGGAAAAGTTGTGTCCACAGTTTGGGCATGTATAGAAAGTAGTCTGCCCTTCATCTGCTGATCTCATCTGCAAGATAAAGAAAGGTAGAAACAAAAGATGATTGATTGATGACTGCAACAAACAAAGATACAAAAGATCTACTTATTGGGGAAAGTAGATATTGGGAATGATGGGTCTTTACCTGTTTAGTTTCATATTCAAGTTGTGGGTGACCGCACTCTGGACAGGGTTCGTTCGTCTGTCAAAGGCATTGAAGAAGGACATCAGCTAACACCGTATTCTTAAAAGCAAAGGAATTTTGTTGGTCATGAAGAATTGCAACTGGGCTCTGCAGGACTGAGAAAAGTCAGGCTGCAATGAACCTACTGGTAGGACATTTATGCAAGATGCTCTTAAGGTCCAGCTCAATTAGCCATTGGATCTCAAAGTCAGTACAAGGTCCATAGCCACACAGGCCTCAAAGCTCAGTTCAAACCAGGGCCAAGGCGGGATGGAACCAGTATGGGCCCAGTTGCAGCCCTACAGACATGCATCATTACCATGACCTTCACTTACCAGTGGCCTTTGCACCTTTACTTCCATGGTCATTGTGCCAAGTTTCACAAAAGGTTCGATGCTTAGCTCCCTTCTAATGTCCTGCAATGTGAAGAAGAATATAATACATACTTTGGACATGTGGAGAAAAGAGGTTGGAATGTCATAATGAACTAGTATTCAATCATCGCCATCATCATCTAAGCCTCATCTCAACTACTTGGGATCAGCTACACGAGTCCTATTCTGCCATTCCACTCTATCAAGAACCATATCCTCAGCTAAGCCATAGGTCACACCATCTTTTCCTAGCATCTCCCCCCACATGGCATACTTACACAAGTTCCAGACTAAATCTGTTGTACCTGAATGGGGATTAGGTCACATGCCAAATTTACACTAACATGATCCTAGCAATAGATCAAAGAATTTGCGCACAGAACGCCGATTGGTTCATTGGAGTTTCCCTAACCGCCCATTTGTAATACTCAAGATGCCTCCCATCAGTGGCTAGGATCACCCGATCAGCATTATTTTCGGAGTATACACCATAGATGTCTCAACCGTCCCCCTTCTGATGCAGGACAATTAACCACTTTAAAGCTCGAACTGTTAGAGCATGGCGAATTAAACCCTTTATCTTATAGCCCAGGCCCCACATTTCATGGGTTAGGACCTCGGCCAAACCCCCCTCGTGGGCCCCAAATCACATGGGTACCACCTCACATGGGCCGCCCACCTCGAGTGTGTCCTCGCATCCCACAGGCTACCCCACTCAAGCCCGATGTGAAATGCGCATTAATCACTCCCAATGAGAAGTCTCGAACATGAGACCTCCTCCGTGGGCCCCGCCCACCCCGAGTGTGCCCCTGCATCCCGCAGGCGACCCCACTCGAGCCCGGTGTGAAAATGCCCATGCATTAATCACTCCCGATGATGAGTCTCGAACACGAGACCTCCCACTCTGATACCAATTTGATGCAAGACAATTAACCACTTGCTCTAAAAGCTCAAATTGTTAGAGCATGGCGAATTAATCTCTTTATCTCATCGCCCAGGCCCCACATTTCATGGGTTAGGACCTCGGCTGAACCCCCCTCGTGGGCCTCAAATCACATGGGTACCGCCTCACACAAGCCGCTCACTCGTGTGTCCCCGTATCCCACAAGCTACCCCACTCGAGCCCGATGTGAAATGCGCATTAATCACCCCCAGTGAGGAGTCTCGAACACAAGACCTCCCCCGTGGGCCCCGCCCACCCCGAGTGTGCCCCTGCATCCCACAGGCGACCCCACTCGAGCCCAGTGTGAAAATGCCCCTGCATTACCTTCTTTGGGTTGAGATGCTGATCAGTGGTCATATGCAATTGGGCCATAGTATCAGTGGTTTGGATCACTGAACGATGGGCCCCACTTGTGCAAGTTGTAAACATGAGCATAATAAACAAAACCACAACCTGAGCATTGTACAAGGCCCCCCTTTTGAGAGGAAGAAGGGGCCTTGCCACACATTTGCCAATGTCAAATGCATGTGAGAAAGCTATTCATCTGGTGGGGCCACCAGGAAAATTCCCCGGCCCAGAAAATTAGGCCGATCCATTTGTCAAGTGAGTGACATATGAACATTTAAGCATGGACCACTGGTCATCCTTTCCTAAGCATCTTTTTTTTTTCCATTTTATAATATATTTAGAAAGTCAAAGTTTTCAGCCATCTTCAAGTCATCTTGACCCAAAATAAATTTCTTTGTCAGGTTCTCCAGTTCCCAAAATATGCATTCAATTCACCTTGTCAAGAATGTAGACTTCCCTAGATCTCTCTAGTCCGGTTGATCTTTGCTTGGACTTATAAGCCTCTAAATCAGCCCCCTACCTTGGTGTTTTTTCAATGGCGCTTCCCACACATTCCTATCATTAGGACAATGAAGTAGGATCACAGTGAATTTTTTAAGACGCCTTCCTAAATCTCTAGGACCGGTCATGTATGTTCTCTTTTATGAAGGACAATAGAGTCCTCCCTATAGTTGTCAAAATCCTATGATTTGATTAAGTAAAATTTTAGGCAAAACAATTTGAATCCCTTTTTGGATGAATTTTACGACTTTATGATTTGAATCCTACTATTTACAATTTGATTCCCGAATTACGATTCAAATTATACTTTATATATATATATATATATATATGGCTTCCATGTTATGTTTTTAACCCGATGGAGGTTTTAAGAATCTTTTAAAATAGGTCAATTGTTTTATCTTATTCTTGATAAGAAATTAAATGATGGAACTTCTCTTCAACCTTAAATTGTACAGCTTTTTTCATCATTCCTTACCTCGTAACTGGTTAAGACACCGAATCGATCCATGACCTATTTTAAATGTTTTTATGGACAGCTGCAATCACGTTGACTCATATGTATTGGTTAGGATTTCACTTCAACTTTAAGACCTTTACTCAATTTCTTCTTCTTCTTCTTGGTCTCATATCTTGAATTCAAGTTGTGTTCTTCTAAGGATTCATTATGACTTTTGACTTTAAAACACGATAATTTTTAAGTTTTGAGGGGAACATTAATTCGAAGTCCATCGAGTTAGTGGCAGCACTTTTGTGGATTTAAGTTAATATGTAAATTATATAATAAATCTATATGAGACTTGAAATCGATGATTTTGCACAATTTTGAAAAGCAGTTTTTCTGTTCTTTGAGTCCTTAGAATTTAATCATTTTGGAAAATATTTTGGACTACTAATCATCTCAATCTCTTGATAATGCTACTCTTTAATTAGTAGTCACGTTTTTCAACTTAAGTTTAGATAACGATTTTTTTCAAAATCCTTGAAGCAATGAAATAACAGCATTTAGCTTGATTTTTATCAAAATAATGCATTCTGCAATTATCTACATATTATCATGAGCAATGATAGTTCTTTGATCGTATCCTATTGTTTTTTCTTTAGATTTTATGAATATTATTTCGGATTTTTTTATTTTGTGTAAAAGATCATAAAAAACATTACAATTTATGATGTGGTTTATGGCTTACCGATTTCAATCCACTTGCAATTTTATGATCCAATTCAACTTTCAAGGCATTGGTCCTCCCACAGATAATGCATAAATTACGAAATTAACCATAAGATAATGTATATTTACCCTTTTTTTTAACAATGATGATATTAAAAAAAGGCCGGAGCCAAAGCATCAAATATACAAATGTATATTTACCCATTAAGTACGAGAACCACTAAATAAACCTCTCAAAATTATTATTCACATAACCTATCTTTTGCATTAAGTGGAATTCCACAAAAATGGGTTTTCGCAAAACATTTGTAACTTTTGGCTCGGCCCTTGAGTTTATAATGTTATCATCGTTTCAACAAAAACAAAAAAAAAAAAAAGTTTTCATTTTTTTTTTAACTGAAAGAAAATACATGACAATTGTTTACCCCAAAATGAAATATTTAATGCATATAAAATTTTGTTATTGATGTGAATTTATTAGAGAGATTTCTAACAAAATTAATTTGCCATTTTCAGTAGAATTTCCACTAAGCTAATAACTAGTACTTCCTTAATCAATCCATATTGTGGACAATGTGGAGGCCTTGTAAGACAAGCCAACCATGCATAATTGAATAGATAAGAATTAGATATTCTAAATTTTACCATTTTATGCCAATGATTTATTTTATTTTATTTTTTTTAAGGTATTTATGCCCAATTAAGAAAAATGTTCTATCAATGATATTATATGGGGCAGAATGTTAGGCAATTAGGAAGCAACGTAAATAGAAGATGGGTGCAATTAAGAGGCAATCTAAACAGAGTACAGGTGTCGTAGAGATAAGGATGTAGAGATGGGCATAGGGGAAGACTGGCATGGAAAGAATCAAGAATCGAGTCAACCATAGCAATCTAAGAGTGATAAGATGATGGAGACCAATTAAGATAGTCCAGCCATGCACCAAGAAAATCAGAGACAGTCTTGGTAAGAATGGAACTTTAATTAGCATTTTAGGCACGAAAGGAGAATGAGCAAAGACCGAGGACTAGGACCGAGGTAGTGAGAAAGGACATGAAAGCATTTTCCCTTGGCTGAAGACAGCGCCTTATATGGGAATTTTTATATTGGCGAAATGGGATTTGTGAAGGCGATCCCAAACATTAGGGACGAGGCTGTAATGATGATAATGATGAGTAAGATTGCACTGGCACCCAACATATTCAAATGACACCATATTGTATCAGGGCATGGCATGACACATGCCAAAGTACACATTTTTGCATTTCCTCAAATGAATGCACTATGTCAGCAAGTCTATGAGCTTAAGATGTGTTTATGCTCTATATTATCAATTCTAAAAGGAAAAAAAAAAAAAAAAAAAAAAAAGATTCAGGTCAGTCAATGTAGTACTGGCTTCCATTAGCCATCTACAGATCCCCTTGACACAGAAGTCGGATGCCAACGAGTGATGCAGAGATTCCATACATTCCTCGTTCCATCTTTTGTAGCCAATTCCATCAAATATCCCCTAGGTAATATTCCCTGGTTCAGCATGCAGGGCTTATCCAGTTTGTCTCATATCCCATGATCTCCGTGGGATGGGTTCCTGTACCATTCCAGCCTTCTTTAATGCATGATTCTTGGCAACTCAGATGCTGAGGGTTTAATTGTTCCACTTGGCCCAAGTCATGATCATTATCATCATCACCAAAGCCTTATCCCAACCAATTAGGGTCAGCTAAAGGAAGCCTGTTACACCAATCCACTCTATCATGGGCCCTCAAGTTTTCTCTTACCACCTCCACCCACTTGGTCCAAATACTTATTGCCATTTTATCCATATTAAACAACTCAAGAGTTTAAGAGGTTCAAAATGCTTTGCTAGGCCACAAAACAATAAGAATTTCTAACAGAGGAAAGCCAGGTCCATACAAACAATTATCCACCTAACTGCATCTATTGGTTCGCAGATCTTTTGTAGGTTAATGATTTCTTAGACCCAGTATCACTAGTCTTAACATGTAAAAGAACACCTCAACTATCAACATCACTGACCAAACTATTTTCTGTTTAAGTCAAAGTGGGTATCCACAACTAACATGCTCAATGTAGGCTATAGACCAAAAACCCTTCACAAAGGAGCATGACGTGTAAGACAACAATGGTCCATTTCCATTTCGAATCAGGGATCTGTAGTTAGCTATATTTATGAAACTTCATTCATTCCCTTCCCTGAGGTGAGTCTGGCTTGTTTGTGTCAAAGAAATCATTCAAAGAGGCTTCCTCTCACACTCTGGTTTTTAGTTAAGAACCATGACCCACATCAAAGAATTGCAAGTTTATTCTTTAAATGGTTTTGTTCATTTTATGAGTTCTCTTAACTTCCAAACGAGCCATCGTTATTGTTTTCATAAACTGTTGAATGATTTGTACAACTCATTCAAATGATTTAAACCAGGAAATACTAAAATCATTTTCATAATGTTCTTCATTCATTCCCTTCCCTGAGGTGAGTCTGGCTTTTTTTCTTTTTTTACTTTTCTTTTTTTTTTCTTTTTTTTCTTTTTTTTTTTGAGAAGTGATGATTTCATTAAAAGCCAAAAAGCCAATATGCACAAAAGAATATTAGAACCCCAAAAAACCTTACACAACTTGCAACCTGACGGAAGTTGAGACAAACTACTCAACCCCATCTCCCATTCTATTACAAACGATTTAGCCCTCCTAAAAACCAAAATCGCTTTCTCGCTTTTTTTTTTGAAACATCAACCGTTTCTTCCTAACCATAATGCCCAAAGCCCCCGCTAGACAAGTTAATCTCCATGACTTTTTCTGTCACTTCCCAAAAATGCCTCCATGCCAGGATAGGAAAAAATCTTCTCTAGTGGCCGGAAGCACCCAAAGAGCTCAAAGAAACGATTCCAACCCTCCCTTGCAAAAGGACAAAGAAGGAACAAATGATTCACTGATTATGCATCTTGGAGACAGAAGACAATCACTCGGAACAACCATATTTCTCTTACGAAGATTGTCAATCGTTAGCACCTCATTCCTTCCAACTAGCCAACCAAAAACTGCTACCTTCAAAGGAGCCCTGTATTACCAAATGTATGTCGTCGAAGATATCCCCACATTTCCTTCACCCTTGGTTAGAGACTGGTACAACGATTTAACTGAAAACTTTCCTATTTTATCTTTTAACCATCTTAATGAAACCATGCTTGAAGAAACTGGAGAAACCTTTGCCAAAAGATAGAGAAGCCTAAAAAAATCTTCACTTTCTTCATCTCGGAAATGCCTTCTACAAGGGGGAGCCCAGATGACTTCATCACCCCTCCAAGAGAAACAACTAGAAACCTTCATATTTGGCTCCTTAGCCAACCCTGCCAACATTGGGAAATTGGTTGCAAATGACGTCTCCCCTAACCACCTATCTTCCCAAAAGCAAATGTCTTTCCCATTCCCCAACTCAAACCCTATCCCTTCCCATACCCTTTGTTTTAGGGACGCCATTGACTTCCACAAATAAGAACTGTGATACAAACAAGAAGGTTTTGTCCACCACCCACTCTCATCCACCCCATATTTCATTTCTATCATCTCAATCCACCTAGCTCTAACCTCTACCCTGAACCTCCATACCCATTTCCCTAGTAACGCAAGATTCATTTCCTCTAATTTCCTCAAACCTGCTACTTGATCCCTCGGTTTGCATACATCTTCCCACTTCATGAGATGAAACTTGTGATTCTCTTCCAAACCTTTCCATAAGAAATCCCTCCTCTGTTTTTCCAAAGAATTCAGCACAGATTTTGGGCACTTGAATAACGACATGAAATAAACTAGAAGATTAGACATAGACGCATTTATCATAATCATTCTCTCACCTACCGATAGATAGCTCGATTTCCATTTGGACATCTTCTAATCGCATCGCTCAATGACATTGTCCCATATATGCCTTGCCAGTTTGCCTATACACAACAGAAGGCCGATATAAGTAGTCGAAAAAGATCCCTCCTTGTACCCAAAAATAGACCCGAAAATTTTAGTATCTTCTTTTGAGATCCCAACTCCAAGAATCTCATTCTTACTAATATTCACCTTCAACCCGGAGACTGCCTCAAAAGAAACAATAATCAACCTGAGATTCTACACTTTAAAACTATCTACCTTACAAAACAGAAGTGTGTCATCTGCATATTATAAATGCAAAATCTAAAAATTTGATCTATCCGCCCCAAATCCTTTCACCAAACATCTCTTCTCATTTCTCTAACATTTGGTTAAGGGCTTCCATCGCAGAAATAAAAAGATAGGGCGATAGAGGGTCTCGCCTTGCCATAAACCTCTAGAAGCTAAAAAGAAGCCATTCAGTGAACCATTAACCTAGATAGAAAATTTTGTCGACTTAACACGCGCCTAGATCCATGCTCTCCATTTGACCCCACATCCCAACCTTCCCAACATGGAGTCAAGAAAGACCCAATCCACATGGTCATAAGCCTTTTCGATATCAAGTTTACAAGCTATACCTTGATTCCCTATTCTCTTACACAAATCAATGCATTCATTAGCCAGTAAGGACCCATCAATTATCTGTCTCCCATTCACAAAGGCCCCTTCAGAAGCCAAGATTATATTCCCCAGCACCAACCGAAATCGATATGTCAAAACCTTCACCAAAATCTTTTAAGGGCCTCCTAACAAGCTAATAGGACGAAAGTCTTTAAGGCTTTCTACTCCTTCCTTTTTTGGGATCAAAGTTATGAAAGTTGCCCCTAATTCTGCCGCTATAAAACCATTCTCGAAAATTTCATTCATGAAGCAAAGCACATCTCCCCTAATCAAGTTCCAAATTTTCTTTTAAAAATGCTAGTGGGAAACCATCCAACCCCAAGGCTTTATCACTACCCAACTCACCAATTGCTTTCTTGACTTCTTCCTCCGAGAAGGGTTGCTCCAACGAGGTCACTGCCTTTATCAAGAGACCGTCGAAACATAGATCATCAAGCGGAGGACAATGCCACCCATCTTTTGATAAAAGATTTTTGTAATCGTCGACTATAGCACCACCAATATCCGCCTTCCCCTCAAGTCTTTGACCATCTTCCAGAAGAACTTTGATCTTGTTTGTTCGAGCCCAAGCACTAGCCATTGCATGAAAGAACTTGGAATTCTTGTCCCCTTCTTTCAACCACAATGCCCTTGATCTTTGACACCATTTAATATTTTCTTCACGTAATCTGGCAGCATATTTTGCACAATTAGCCTCTCGTCATGCTCTCTCTTCCTCCGATAAATTCCCTGCCTCTTCTATACTATCAAACCTTGGCAATTCATGTAACCAACTAGACGTTTCCTCCTCCTTGCCCTGCAGAACCATTTTTTTCCAATCACTTATCTTTCTCTTCAACAGTTTGAGCTTTTGAAAAAGGGTAAATCTTGCACCCCCATAAACCGAAAACGATGTCCACCATTCCACTATCCTTTCCACAAAGCCTTCTACTTGTAATCAAGCTAACTCAAATCAGAACGAACATGGGCGCCAATTCTCCTCATCTACCTCTAGCGGTACTTTGCAATGATCGGAGAAAGGTCAAGGCATACCACTCTGATGAATTATTGGAAATTTTTCCACCCATTCCGTTGAAATGAGGAATCTGTCTAACCTAGACTTTGTCGGCTCGACTCTCTCACTTGACCATGTAAATTTGATGTAAATTTGACACCTCCCATCAGTAGATCCACCATCTCATTTTTCGAAATCCAGTCAAGAAAACATTTCATACTTGTGGTCACCCCCAAAGCAATTTCTTTCAACATAACTGAAACCGAATAATTCCCAAACCAACTATCCTCTTTTTGCCACTGTCGAATTCCTAATCACCAATATACCTCCTCCTGATGCTCCTACCGCATCAGCAGCAACCCACTCTTTATGATTGCCCCACCATATCGAATTTATCAACTTCTGATCTAAATCTTTCAATTTAGTTTCTTGAAAGGTTGCCATTTGAATTTTGAATTTCTTACAAAGATCTTTTATTATTTAACCCCGCTTTTGTGAACAGCCCAAGCCCCTAACATTCCATGTCTTGATCTTCATATAAAACTTATTGATCCCGATTTACCCATACCCTTCCTTCTCTGGTTCATCTCCTCCATTTAGATTTAAGTGAACCTGTTTGGGGATTATTTGCCTCCCCCTCAACAAATTCAAAATATGCAATACAGTCCTCCGGCCTGTCCCCAAATCTGACCCCCACCACCAATAGATCCACCTACATCGTAACAAGTTTAATCCTTCTCATTCCCTGCACCATTGACAACCTTGTATTCTGCAGTTGAAAAAGAACTGGAATATCAGGGACCCCTGACTGATTGGAACACCAGCTATCCACTGTTACTGTGTTTCGAATCTGACAGTCGATTGCCAACGGAGAAATCAAAACCGAACTCCCAGTACTGTCTTCAGGATCGGGAACGACCCCCGCATCAGAGTCTATCGGAATCTGGAAACATCTTAGACCCCCTGTTTTTGTAAACTACCATTTGTCGTTGAGAATCCAGGGCCTCAACATTTGTTTCTATTGCTATTTGGTATAAATATGCTGCATATGAGGCCTCCCATGACAGCCACACCTCTGATTGAGCTGAATCGTCATGATCGGAGAAGTCCCCCACTTCGCAGACTTCAGGGCTACAGAATCACCAGAAAAGCTATTGGATTCATCGAGAGTGCGCAACATTAACTCGGGGAACCAGAGGCAACTCGAATCACCCAAATTAGCAACTTTGCTCTTTCTATTTGTAGTCTCGAGGGCTGTTGAAACGCCAGAAACGCAATTCGCCTCTTCAGATCTGTCTGACAATACTTCAGGAAACATGTAACCGTTCGGATAAATGGGGTAACTCTGAGCGAGAAATTTTGTTCCCGTAAAGTTCTGTAGACGCGGAAGGTCGAGGGGCCGAGAAACTGCGAAAATGGAGGGCAATAGAGTCGAAACCTATTTCTGGCTTGAGTTTGCACGTGTGCGAACTTAAGTTCTCAAACGCACGTGCCTCATGAGAGACCCCCTTTTCTGAAGCCATCATGTACAGTCAAGGAGAGTTTAGAAAACTCGGCCATTCTTGGTTGAACTTCTCAATAACCCTGCATTTATTTTGGTTAGCTTGTTTGTGTCAAAGAAATCATTAAAAGAGGTTTCCTCTCACATCTGGTTTTTAGCTAGGACCCATGACCCGCATCAAAGATTGCAAGTTCATTCTTTTAAATGGTTTTGTGCTTTTGATGAGTTCTCTTGACTTCTAAAGGAGCCATTGTTGTTGTTTTCATATATTGTTGAATGATTTGCACAACTCATTCAAATGATTTAAATCAGGAAATACTGGAATCATTTTCATAATGTTCTGCAACTGCAGCCACTTCTAACATGGGCAAGTGCATGTTGATGATGTCATCAACCAGAAAACTACACCAAAAGAGAAACTTCCAGAATTTTCCAGAAAACCACCCTGTAATTTGAGCAAACTATGGGGTCCTATGGGTCCTATGGGTCTTCTGCTTCAGTTGTTCAGGGTCCTATGACTTCCAGAATCTTCTGCTTCAATTATTCAGGGTCCCATGGATCTTCCCTAAATCGGTTGGCGATTTCCTACCATCTTGGCACGGTGGGGGGATAGGGAAAGCGGGGAAAAGGATATGGAGATTGAGCTTGTTAGAGATTCTATGGGCTCTATGGTGGGCAAGAAATGATCTATACTTTAGGGATAAAAAGGGAGGAGCTTTAGATGTCTTTAGAAGGGCAATTCACAATGTAAAGGAGTGAGCGGAAATGTAAAATGTGTTTTTGGCAGTTAGTTTTGGTCGATTCCTTTTGTATTTTTGTACATTTGTAATTTGTGGCTTCGGCCTGTTAATGAAATATAATCATAGTTTCCAAAAAAAAAAAAAAAAAGGGGCAGACTTTGAGGTTCTTTTTTTCTTTTTTTCTTTTTTTTTTTTTTTTTTTTTTTGATGATTTCTGGTTGTTCTATGGGGCAAGTTTGATGTTATTTTATACTCCTTGGAATCATTCCTGATGTTGGAAAAAACTCAATTTGCAGTTTGAATTGAAATGGAATTTACCAGTGCTCCTTCAACAACTTTAAAACTACGAGTGCAGTTGGTCCATGGTAACTATTCACCTTATCTTCCTCCTCTGCTTTGGAATAGACAGGTTTATCATCAAAAACTGTCCGCCTCATCTACTTCATCGCCTTCAGCAAGATCAACTTGCCACTTGGGACATTCATAAGGCCAAATTATAGGCATCTTGAGGATTGGTAGAAGCGACCTACTTATCTTTTGTTGATCATACCTGTTGTGTGGTCCACCATATTGACATATCATGGATCGCTGTCCACCTATGTTTCATATGTGTGTCATGGGAATGGGGGTTGTACAGCCCACATTATAGGCTAGGACACTTTTCTAGTAATGCAAGCCCAAAAAGAGGATTCTAGACATTTTTTTGGTTTTGCTGGACTCAGTGTTCCAAGTATCGATATCGCTACAAATTTCACTGGCCAGGGATATGGAAATAATATCGATATTGTCGATAATATCACTGATAACAGAAAATGCGGAGAAACATGCGAAAAACAGTGGAATTTTCAGCAAATCTTCAGGAAATGTTAAAATGTACATACTTGCATATTTAGAAGAAAAAAAAAAAAGTTACAAAAAGGGCCTTAAAAGCATGTATTATTGTAAGAAATCAGTCCAACCATCCCATCCGAAAGCATGTGTTGTTGTAAGAAATCAATCCGACAATCCCATCCGACTTATTTAACCATCCAATCCTCCATTCAAACATCCATCGATATTGCAAAATATCAACAACACATGATATTTCACCAAGAAATTATCAACAATTGGAAAGGAAGTGAAAGATTGCGGTCTCAATATCGCACATGTTGCGATATCGATAATATCAAGATATTATCAATATTATCAATGACAAATTAAACACTACATACAACCATGTGCCCATTAAAAAATTTTGAAATAATTTTTTTCTAATAAACAAAATTTTGATGATACCAATACATTGGTGATATTATTGAAATATCATAGATACACTTATGATACAAGCATTACCTAGAATTTACATAGTCAAAAATATTGGCGATACGTTGGCGTTATTGATGCATTGGCAATACAAGCGACACTTAGAATTTACATAGTTGAAAATATTGGTGATTACATTAGCAATATTGATACGTTGGTGATACTTAGCGATACATTGCTAATACCTGAAATTTCTGATACCACCAGTGTTATCGGTATCGCTGAGCTGGAGATAAAGATATAATATCAAAGATATTTCTATAATATCATAGATAATTCGAACACTGGCTGGACTTAATCATTTGTGATCTTTTTGTGTTGATTGGAATTAAGTCATTAGTGTCTTCTTCATTTCATCGATCTACTATTAGTTGTCTATGGAACTTGCCATTTTATGTTTAATGGGTTACAGGCATTCTATTGTGGTCTCTCTAGTGGGCCCCTAGGGAAAGAATGAAGTGGACACAACAGCCAATAAGGCTTATTAGTTGTGTTACCGTGGTTCTTGAGTACCCTAAATTTCACCACCACCCCAATGGGTTTGGGTGACCTAGGAGTAGTTTTGTGGTTATCCTGTGTGACGAGAAACCAACAATGAGTTGGGATATATTAATCTCCACCACCAGGCACCTTCTTGTCTACGCCCTTCACCACATGGGAGTGTGGATATCCACATTGGAAAATGGTAGAGTACAAAAAGGATAAAAGGCAGTAGCTGAAAGCATACCTCAGCAGTGATAGTGTAGCATGTTTCCCTTCCTTCAATTTCTGTGAAAGGCAGTTTACATTTTATTAGAAATGTAAAATAAGGAAAAGAAAAACAGGTATCTTTAAAAATCTTATCACCACATGGATAAGCAGTCATGGAACCGTAAGACAGGAATCCCATGCAAGAATGCCATTATAATGTAACTACAATAACATTTGAAGTGCACTTGACAACAAAACTAAAATAAACAGGAAATGGAATCAAAAGGCTGAGGGTGTGTTTGGTCAGATGACATACTGAGAAGCAATAAAAATGAATTGACTTAAATATAGAAGAGTTGATACGTGCCCAACAGAAGATAAATTTCCTCTATACATGCACCAACACTTCTCAATCACTCCCAATTGTAATGGAAAATTAAAGAAGCATATTAAAAAGGGACAAACATGTGGACACCCTTTTTTTTAAGCATGGTTGAATAAACTTTATTAAAAAAAAACTAAAAAAATAGGAACAAGGATGAATTTTCCCCTTCAACTATTCTATAAAGTTTCAATAGGATAGCCAGCAAAGGTGTTGGAGGCCATGGCCCATTCAACAACAAGCGACTTTGCATTTCGAAAATCCTGATCTGGGGAGCACGATTTATCTCTAAACATCTGGTAATTGTTGCTGTCGAACCGACCAAAGAGCAGCTAGCAAGATGAACCTCCACAGGGTCATTTTCCTCCATATTTTTACAAAATGCCACATGCTAAAGATGTCCCAAAACTTTCCGGGCATAAGTGGCCTCCAACAGAGTTTTAAAATAATAATAAATAAAAAACCACCAATTTTTCTGCACAAAAGAATGGGCAGGATAAATGATCAACTGCTTTCGTATCTCACAAGCATAAAATGCACCCACTAGGTATGCTAATCTGTTTGTTCCCCAAATGGCCAGTCATGAGCACCTTGTTCTTGCCGACTAACCAACTGACAGCTAACATGAGGTTCCAGATGGATACCTCCAAATGTGGCGAATAGGGTTCTGGGCCAGAGTGGATGAGCCATATAACACTAAATAAAAGGACCTAGCAGAGAAGCTTCCCGAACTACTTGGCTTCCACACCCATATGTCTCTCTAAGGACCTGGCTCGGAGAAGCTCCATCAGTCTAGCACAGTCAATAATCTCATCATCAGTAAAAGTGGGTTTGGAACTACTTGTTCACTAACTCAAGACACGAACTGAGATATGAAGGCCTCTTCTGCCATGCCACTCTGTACAGCTGGGGGAAGGCAGAAACTAAGAGGACATTCCCCAGACCAATTGTCCTCCCAAACATGGACACAGGAAACCATCCCAAGAACAAATGAGATCTCACTTCTGAATGAATTAGCCGCCCTAAGCACCGCTTTCCAAAGAGCATTGAACCTAAGATAAAAGGAACGTGAACCATCCTGGGCATCGACCCCATACTTGCTAGAAACCAACTTGCTCCAAAGGTTGTCGCTTTCATATCCAAATCTCCACAACCATTTAGCTAGATGGGGGAAAGTTAACAGTTTTAGAGATCTAATACTAAGACCTCCCACTTCTTTCGGCTTGCACACCTCTCCCCAAATGATGAATTATCTCCGCAAAATAGAACTTCCTCTGCATCCTTTCCACCCTATTAATAACAATAATGGGACAATGGAATAAAGGCAAGGCCAAAGCTGACTTGACCAACATATGGACTCTCACCACCACACAAAACAAAGAAAAATCTCTTACATAAGATTTGTAGAAGCCTCTCACTCCTAGAAATTGTCTCTAAATAACTACACTGACAGGATAAGAGATGTCCATCCATGTAATCGTTGAATAGATCAATTTTCCAACTAGCAGGCGATATCTCCTTGGATCATCAAATAGTTTGCCTTCATTTATACTCAACTTGAGTTAGTATCTATGGATTTTTTATAAGGACATCACATCACGTACACCTTTGCGTACGTATCAAAGTAGGAGGTAGGCTGCCCCGATTTCTCTGTGGCTAGGTAAGTTCCATGTTGAAGACCCCATGTGCATGTGTGAGCATCTAGAAGATCCCACGCTGGGAAGATGCATATGGGTTGCTTTAGGGACTTGGACCGTTGGATTTGAGGGACATGACGATCGAGCCGTTGGATCACATGGATTACATGATTGGGCCGTGGATCATGGACCATTCTCGTCATCATAGGACATTTATGTTTTAGGATTTAGTTTATAATCATTTGTGCTTTGGACACCTTATGAGTGGTTTTATTTGATTTTTCATTAGACTGATTATTTTGGTCAACAGTCATAAAACATAGTCTATTTTGTAATTTTGAAAGTTCTTGAGACTATATAAAGAGTGGGTGGGGGGGATGGAAAAAAAAAAAAAAAACAAAGTTCATTTGTTTATTCTTCTTCATGTGATGTGCAAACTTGTTCCATGCGATTTGGAACGAAGATCGGTGCGATGAGTATCTTCAATCATGGGAGTGCGAGGCTTCCAGTTATCCATCTTTGAGTTTTTCTTCTCCGTGCAAGGTATTTCGTTGAAATCTCCTTAGTTCTTCGTCCAAAACATCTTCCAACGCCTTCCTTTCCTCTTCTTCATCTTTTTCCTTGCAACCCTAGAGTTCCACGCCAAACCCTAGCCTACCGGACCCCACGTGTGCCCGTATGACCACACATGCGAGCCCACAAGTTGGTCCGTACGACCACTCCTAGTCCCCCTTGCCTCTTTGAACCATTCCTCCAAAACCGTATCTTCCCTTATCCAAAACCCTAACCCTAGGTAGTATTAGACCTTCCTCTCTAAAATAGGCCTAACCCTATGCTATTTGGATGTTTCTACATCCATTTGATTCTAGTTTCTCATGTTTAATGGTCTTGTAGGACGATGCTTGGCAACCTAGGCTTAAATTATGCATGATTTCCTTTTAGAATCTTGATATTTGTGATGATGGTAGCAAGATTTATAGTTTTCATTGATTAATTTAAATTTGCCGATTGATCTCTAATATTATTTGAGTACATACATTGGTCCTACATCAATTTTCAAATGGCTTACCCCTTAGTAGACTTGTCTCTTCAAATAAATCCATCACATACTTCTGTTGCAAGCCTGTAACAAGTTAACTCCCACATCTAACCTTGCTACCTCAACACCTAGAGAGTATTGAAGGCAACCTAAATCCTTTGGGCAAAAGTATTTGTTGCAAAACTTTAACTGAGAAATATCTATACAATCAATGTTAGTAATAATGATATCATCCATATATACAACTAACACAATGGTACCTATCTTGCTTTGTCGAACAAAAACCGAATTATTTGCCTGACTACGTTTCATCCCAAATCGAAGCACCACCCTATTAAATTTGACGAACCAAGCACAAGGAGACTGTTTTAATCCATAAATTGATTTCTTTCAGGGACAAACTTTATCTGACTCCCCCTAAGCAACAAAGTCGGGCAAGTTCTCCATATACACCTCTTCTAGCAAATCCCCATGAAAAACGGCGTTCACATCAAGTTGGTACAGAGGATAGTCTAAATTTGCAACAATAGAGATCACCACACGTATGAAATTGTTGACACTAAAAAAAAGTGACTCGGGGCCATGGCCCTGGCGGCACCTTAATGACACAGGGAAGAGCGTGAAAAGTGAAGAGGAAGATCATTGTCATCCTCAAGTGATTAAAACCTTGAATCCACAAGAAGAGTTTCTTGAATCCAAAAAAGAGAGAAAACTCTTTATTGAATAAGTCTAATGTGTATGATTCTCTATTACACCACTAATAAAGAAAAAAATAAAAACCTAATTCAAAACTACCTAAAATAGCAAAATTCTAACCCTAATTGAAAGTTACCCAAAATAGTAAAACTCACCTAAAGCCTACTTTGCCAAAAATAGAAAGTCCAGATAAACTTTACCGGAGGAGTCCTATCATGATTACAAGTAATTTTTAAAAAAGATGGAAACCTAAAACTCTAAAAATAAGTTAATACGACAAAAATTAGAATTACTAAAAATAGTAAATTTTCCCTAAAATACCGTTTTTGAATTGTAAGCGTGTGTTTTCTTGCGAAACGGACAAATGCGACCCACTCTATGGGTCGGTTGACCCTGAATGGCCCATTACAGCAAAGATTGATAGGTCATGCCCCGTAACAATACACGAATCAAAAGTTATGATTGATTTACGGTTCACACTTCAAACGGCAATTTCTCCGTATCTGGACTGAATTTATTCGAACTGGACACACCTTGGGCCCACTTACATCATGCCCTATGTAGGATTGGGCCCGAATTTGGTTTACTACTTCCGCTTCCAGTTGGCCTTCTTTTGGTTTGCCATGCTAGGAATGTATATGTGCTACATCCTACACCAGTTAGCCATGGTTCAATGTCAATGCCCCGACGCCGGTGGCAACTGCAACACGACGTCAACGCCACAATAGTAAAGCCCCAATGTTGGCGTTGCCCCGGGCTAGCACAACGTTGGCCCCGCAATAGCACAACACTGGCCCGAGTCACCACAACGCCCCAATAGCAACTTAGCCACAGCTCAACATCGGCAGTCAGGGCAGCAGCGTCCTGGTAACGTTATGGCCCCATGGTAGGGCACAGCTGCCACGGCAATAGCACAGCGCCATCGCGGCCCCGTGGTAGCACAACGCCCAAGCGGCAGAGCCCCGACATCAATGCTACCACGCGAGGTCACTTGTTCAACTCCTATAAATATGCTTCAGGGGTCTTCATTTGATTCATTCAGAAACTCTCGGAGGACCCCCTGTTGCCTCTCTCTCTCTCTCTCTCTCTCTCTCTCTCTCTCTCTCTCTCTCTCTGGAACAGGTGAGGAGAGACTCTCACTCACTCATACAGGTTAGTGAGCTAGGGCGACGACCCTAACAAGGCTACCGGAATAGCACCTGTTGTCGGCCTCCTGGTGGAGCACAGATCCGGGCTCACCTATCCAAGCGAGCATCGTCTATGTTACCCTCACCCGCACTCGTTCTCGTGTTATCCAGTTGATTGAACTACATGCACAGACAATGCCAGGCACTGACCTCATCATCATATTACATAAATGCAGCCCTGTGTTGCTCACACATACACAGCTACGAGCTCTTGCCTATACAAACACAACTCTATGCTCCTTGCCTACCCAAACACAGCCCTGAGCTCCTTGTCCCACGCATGGCATAGCACTATGTTGTTCGTTTCATACCTGGCACAGTCTTATGCTACATGTATCATACTTGGACAATGTCACACACTGATCCTCTTCACTCTCATCTCCATATGGCCTTGTGTGAATCTAAGTTCAGCCATGCATTTGGTACTTGATACTGGAGAGTCATGAGTGGAAGTCATATGAACGCACCCCTCTACTCACTCAAATGAGTTGACAATCCAACTCTTGTATGCTCTCAAGAGACCCTGCACTCGCTATTAAGGCAGTAGGCATGTCCTTTATATGGCTACATGGGACAGAAGGCTAATCGTTTCCTGACATTACAAATGTCCCAACTAGTGATCCAGACATTTCAAATATGAAGGATCCCCAATCAAGGCACATGCGTTGCATGTTTTTTTTTTCTTTTATGCTCAGAGAAACGATACTTTTACTATTAATTTCCCTCATTTTAGTGAAAGCTCCATACTGTTACCCCGTGGAGTAAGCATATTGTCAAACCATGTAAATGTCTTTTATATGTTGGTGGTTTGATTGAAAAGAAGGGGAAATATCTAGCACCATCCGAAAGAGTCCATAGCTTGCATTAGGTGTGCCTGAGGCTTGCCCCATAAGGGTCGTATCCCTCTAGTGGTCAGCCAGCCTGGAGGCTTGCACCCCCCTAGGGCTCCACATCCTCTCAATAGCACATTACCTCTTCCCAAAGGCTCCACCTTGTACATGCTCATGTACCTTTCATGCATTTAGACTAATATTGATTCTCAAGTGGTGAATGCATGCCTTGCACCTTATTTATTTCACTTATATGATACATGCGTTTGCCACTGTATTGATGCCTTGCCTTAGAATCAAGGGCATTTCCCCATGGAATGTATAAGGGCTTGTGCCAGACTATAGCCTGGATTATATATTTGAACACATATCAATAAATGCCTCTTCAAATGGCTGTACTTCCTTTCTTTCTTATGTGTAGCTCGGTGTTGCCCTACAATGTCTATGAAAATCATCCCTAATCCCTCCAAAAATCCGTGTTACCAGTAATGAAGCCTGACCACAAGAGAGGTCTTAAAGTAGTCAACCCCTTGAGTATGTGTATCACATCATAACCAATCAAGCCTTTAAACGATCCACCGAGTCATTAGGATTGTACTTGATGGTATTAGTATATACCTATCTTTAGCCTATTGCATGTTTTCCTACAAGTAATTTAGCCATGGTCTAAGTTTGATTTTGATAAAGTGCAGTCATCTCCTTCCATAGCTCGCTTCCACCCATTACTATTAAGAGCTTCCTGGAAAGAGCGAGAAACAGACACAGGATAAAGACAACGCAAACTGTCGAAAAGGAAATAAGCCATCAAAGGAAACAAAATTAGAGATAGGTTGTCAGGTAACGTATACCCTTATGGAGAGCAATGGGCAGATCGCCTTCATGGCTTCATTTGATAGTAATGGTGAAGACTCAAGAGAATGATCTTCAAATGGGGTGGCAGGATTGATAGAGGACACATTGGCATGCACTTCATCGCCTCTCTTGGAATGTCTGGAGACCTGTAGTGATGGCAGATCTAAACGTCGTACAAGTACTCGCTCTACAGAAGAAGTTATGCCTGGCACCATAGGAATAGTGATGGAACCATCTGCAAGTTGCAATGATCTTCCTCCCTCAGAAAAATAAAAATAAAATAAAATTGAGTACCTCAAAAAAAACGGTGACATCGGCTAACACATATCATCTACAAGTGACTAGATTATAACATTTGTAACCCCACTGAGTATAAGAGTATCCCAGAAAAACACAACTTACAACCTTAAGTTCAAATCTTTTTTTAAAAGGTAAAATTGTTAGGGATTGAACCCTGGATCACTCACACACACTACACTGTCTCTACCAGCTCATCTAACGAGCAAGATATGGCTTAGGTTCAAATTTATCAGAAATGGTTAAATTGATGTACAAAGCATAAACACCAAAAAAAAAAAAAAAAAAGACGTTAGGAATTGAAAACAGTTGACGTTGGGGATATATGGCAAAAAAAAAAAAATTACCACCTAAGACTGATGAAGGCATTTGGTTTATGAGATAACATGCAGTCAAAACTACACTCCAAAAACTTTTTGAAACCTCCATATTTAACAACAATGCCCTAGCAACCTCAAGTATAACGCTTTTTACGCTCTACAACTTTATTCTACTGTGGTGCGTGCACCTGATGTTTGATGAATGATTCCATGGGATAAAAGATTGGAACAAAATAATTCGATGTATATTCCTTAGCATAGAGATTAAAATAAACACTTTAGCATCAACCTAAGTTTGTATTTGCATATGGAATTCTTTAAACTAGAATTCTAGAGCAACCATCCACAAAGATAACAAAGTATTTATAAATTGGAAACATGAATTGGACCCCAAACATCTAAATGTATCAAGTAAATGGCTTTATCACTTACTTTATCCTCACGTGGAAAAGAAAAGGACGCTATACTTGCTTTACTTGCAAACTTCACACTCTCGCTTAGACATATACGACAAAGATGGGACAAGACCCTTAAAACTATTTAAAGTCAGGTGACCAAGCCTAGAATGCCACTAATGAGGAGAGACGTTGGTCTGCAATGCAGCTCCAGACCTTGTTATTCCATGATCAAGGTAATAAAGTCCATTTAATTCATGTCCTGCACTAATCATCCTTCCCATTCTTACATGCTGAAAGTCACAATAAGAATAATAGAATTGAACATAACAATTTAAGGCTTTGGTTAGTTTACTGACAGATAATAAGCTTAAATGAAGCTTAGGAATGTGCAAAATTGAAGATAATGAGAGATCTTGAGAATGACAAACTGTGCCCACCCCAGATACATGAGTTGATGTACCATCAGCTAGTGTCACAAAAGATGTGGATGAGGACTAAACTAAACTAACTTAAAGAGCATACTACGGTTACCAGTCATGTGATCGGAAGCGTCAAAATTAGTAATCCAAGAGACATTCTCGGAAAAAGTAAAACAAGTTGTATTTAACTAGGCAAAAGTAGTTGTAGAGGAAGAGGCATGGGTAGAGTGATCTCTTAGAAGCTTGGCATATTTTTCCTTATACATGGTAACTATATCACCTGAAGTACTCGGCTCAGTAAGAGTAGCAAACTTGGACACACCATTCAAAACCATCATCCAATAAGCGGACTTAATTAGCCCAAGCTGGCTTTCCCACTAAGTCTCGATATGCATCAACAATGTGCAATGTGATTGTTAAAGCCATAGTGCGTGCAACGTCGATTATCACGACCATGACTACAGCCATCACAAGAATCTATGCCACAACCACCCCAAATATTCTTACCTCCAACCCGACTTCCCCTTCAATCTCTACCTCTAAACCAACCACGACGACCATGAATGCCGCAACTTCCCCCATCACCTCTACCAGATGCTGAGATAAATGCAAACCGATCAAATGATGAAGAACCCTATGTGGTTATACAAGTTGTAAACTGAACTTTGGCAAAATTCTTTGTAACTAATGGGATCTCCATTCCTCTAAGGATCTACGGTCTCACAGGTTCAAACTTAGGTAGGAGGCCAAAGAGGAATTTGGTGACACATAATTCCCCCCCTCTGCCTTAGCATTATCTCAATGTCTATTGACAACGGTTGATACACATTCAATTCTTCCTAGTTCCCACATACCCCGCAGAGTAGAATAGTACTCTCCCACACTCTTTATCTCACTGTTGGAATGAAAATATGTTCTATAGAAGCTCATAGGTATGAGTCAGCTTTTCTCATGAATACATCTCCTTCAAGTTATCCCAGACTTCTTTGGTAGTCTTGATGAAGATAACATTTACACTAATATGTGACTCCATATCCATACTATTCCACAACAATGCACTAATTTGGGCATCTTCTGCTTCCATCGCAGTCTCATCGATATTTTATATTTCTTTTTCCTATCAAAAAAATCTCTACAGATGTAGCCCATTGTAAATAGTTTGTTCCATTCAGTTTAGTCAATGTAATTTGGAGAGACATCGACTCAAATGGAGATATAAAGTTATTCTTTGTTTCATTTTTGGTATCCATCTTGACAAAGGGAAGAACTTTGAATACACACTGGAGAAAACTTTCTACTGAATTGGATGTCGCATATATATATATATATATATATATATATATATATATATATATATATATATATATATATATATATATATATATATATATATATATATATATATATATATATATATAACATATCCACAAACATAATCACCTAGATCATTACCTGCTTTTTGACTTTCACCCGTATACAGTATACTCTCTTTTCTTCGATTTATACCGTCAACAACCTTCACACACAATATCTACCTTTAAATCTGAACTTACCCTTCAAATGTTTGTAGATCAAACTATAGATGAGAAATGGAGATATACCGTCAACAACCTTCACACACAATATCTACCTTTAAATCTGAACTTACCCTTCACACACAACCTTCCATCGCAGTCTCATCGATATTTTATATTTCTTTTTCCTATCAAAAAAATCTCTACAGATGTAGCCCATTGTAAATAGTTTGTTCCATTCAGTTTAGTCAATGTAATTTGGAGAGACATCGACTCAAATGGAGATATAAAGTTATTCTTTGTTTCATTTTTGGTATCCATCTTGACAAAGGGAAGAACTTTGAATACACACTGGAGAAAACTTTCTACTGAATTGGATGTCGCATATATATATATATATATATATATATATATATATATATATATATATATATATATATATATCCACAAACATAATCACCTAGATCATTACCTGCTTTTTGACTTTCACCCGTATACAGTATACTCTCTTTTCTTCGATTTATACCGTCAACAACCTTCACACACAATATCTACCTTTAAATCTGAACTTACCCTTCAAATGTTTGTAGATCAAACTATAGATGAGAAATGGAGATATACCGTCAACAACCTTCACACACAATATCTACCTTTAAATCTGAACTTACCCTTCACACACAACCTTCCATCGCAGTCTCATCGATATTTTATATTTCTTTTTCCTATCAAAAAAATCTCTACAGATGTAGCCCATTGTAAATAGTTTGTTCCATTCAGTTTAGTCAATGTAATTTGGAGAGACATCGACTCAAATGGAGATATAAAGTTATTCTTTGTTTCATTTTTGGTATCCATCTTGACAAAGGGAAGAACTTTGAATACACACTGGAGAAAACTTTCTACTGAATTGGATGTCGCATATATATATATATATATATCCACAAACATAATCACCTAGATCATTACCTGCTTTTTGACTTTCACCCGTATACAGTATACTCTCTTTTCTTCGATTTATACCGTCAACAACCTTCACACACAATATCTACCTTTAAATCTGAACTTACCCTTCAAATGTTTGTAGATCAAACTATAGATGAGAAATGGTCTGCTTTGACCCATCACACAGGTAAGCATAAAAGTGGGTCTTACACCCCTTTTTTTAACATGATTATACCGCCTACCAAGCGGTGGTACATTAACATGATTATACCACCTACCAAGCAGTGGTACAACAAGGAAAAAGGACTACGTTGGGTCAGCCCTTATAACCCTCTAACTAAAAGATAAAATAAACCATGACTTATGGGCCTAAAGACTATAGCCCACACATATAACAAAGGCACAATATAAACCCAAACATATGAGGACCACATGAGAGACCCTGGGACCACAAGTGTGGTCATTAATGCATCAACAATATCCATTTTGATGATATATCATACACGCCTTTTTGATGATATCTCATACACTCTTGAAAGGAAGCTATCATGAAACCATCTAGACCTAGTGCTTTGTCCCTATCCACATAAAAAATGCCACTTCCTCGCTTCCTCTAAAAAACTTCTTCCTAACCATTCAGCCACCTCCATGATAACAAATCAAAGGGAAGTCCATCCAACTATGGATGATGGAAACCTTCTTCTGAATACAATTTAGAATGCAAATCAATGATCACATCTCTAATATGAAAGTGGTCTTCAACCAGCGCATTGTTCAAAACAAGCTTATGCATTGTATCCGTTCTTCTCCTCACATTTGCCATCCTTTGGGGGGAAAAACCTGAATTTTCATCACCTTATTTTAACCAAGTTACTCTTAATTTTTGCCTCCACGGAGCTTCCTCTCTTCTTAGAATCATCATGTAATCAGGGTATCCCAAATCGGTTACGTTTCGGCCATAACGGCCGATACGTAACGGTAACGGTGGTTACCGTTACACGATACGGGGATGAAACAGAGAGGTGCAGAAAACGGAACCGAAACGGCTGTTACGGGGCCGTAACGGTCGTTACAAGGCATAACGGCCGTTACGAGCCCGTAACAGTTGTTACGGTCAGTAACCCTAAAAGAAAAAAACGAAAAAAGAAAAGAAAAGAAAAGAAAAAAAAAAAAAAAAAAACTAACGTTCTTCTTCTTCTTCTTCTTCTTCTTCTTCTTCTTCTTCTTCTCCGCGGCGCTGCTGCAATTCATCGCGGCGCTGCTGCAGCTCCTCGCGGTGCGCTGCAGCTCCTCCTCCTCCTTTCCCCTCTAGTGCAACTCCCTCTCCACCCTCTTGCTTTTTCCCTCTCGTTTTCCCTTTCTTTCCTTCTCATTTTTTTATTTTTATTTTTATTTTTCCCTCTCATTTCTCTCTCCCTCTGTCGCAGTCTCAAAAACAATGACGGGGGGCGTGGCCGGACGCAGATTAGATACTAACAGGTTAGTAGCGAGTCAGCTATTGAAGTGATGTCACCAAGTTCTATGGGTCCCACTACGATGTATGTGTTGTATCCACGCCGTCCATCCATTTTGAGATATTATTTAGGGAATGAGGCAAATAAAAAGATGTAGTGGACCCCACCACAGAAAACAGTGAGGAGAGTGATTCCCACCCTTGCAACTATCCTAAGGCCCACCATAATTTTTATTTGAAATCCAACCCGTTCAAAAGTTAAAAAAGACGTGCTTTTGAAAAAAAAAAAAAAAAAAAGTTAAAAAAGACATGAAATCAGATATCAGCTTGATCTAAAACTTTCGTGGCCTTTAGAAGTTTTTAACTGTGGTCGTCACTGTCCCCACAGTTTTCTATGTTGGGGTCCACTGGAGCTTTGGATTTAACTCATTCTTTGGATATTGCCCTAAAATGATCTCTACAAATAGATGGAAGGTGTGGATACAAAACATACATTATGGTGGGGCCCACGGAACTTGGTGACGTCACTTCAATAGCGTGTCTCGCTACTCAACCTGTAGGTAGCTAATCCGCGCCCAGCATGGCTGTTTTACAGCCACGCAACTTATTTCATCGGTAGTCTGCGGCGCATGCTACTTAGTGCACTTGCACTATTTTAGTACATGCGGCCCACCTCAATTTATGTGTTGTATTATATATCCATGCCACCCATCAGTTTTTCCTGATCATTTCAAGGCATAGTCCCTAAAAGGAAGCAGATCCAGATATCAAGTGGACCGCACAGTAGGATTGAATGTCCACCGTGCACTTGCATTGTTTTTGTGCATGTGGTCCACCTTGATTTATGTGTTATATTATATATCCATGCCACCCATTAGTTTTTCTTGATCATTTCAAGGCATGGTCCCTAAAATGAAGCGGATCCGAATCTCAAGTGGACCGCACAGTAGGTTTGAATGCCCACTGTTAAAAACTTGTTATGGCCCACTGTTAAAAACTTGTGATGACCCACTGTAATGTTTATTTACCATTGAAACTGTTGATAAGGTTGCATGTACATGGATCAAGGAAAACACAATATAAGTTTTAATAATAATAATAATAATAATAATAATAATAATATAAGTTTTAACTGTGGGAATTCAATCCGTATTGTGTGGTCCCCCAAAGATTTGGATTTGCCTCATTTTTTGGACCATGCCCTAAAATGAGTTGGCAAAAAGGATGGACAACATGGATATACAACAAATGCATCAAGGTGGGTCCTATGTTCAGGGCGTCATTCACTAGTTGTCCACCTAAGATTTAAATCTACCTGATTTTTTGGATCATGCTTTAAAATGAGTTGGCAAAATAGATTGACGGCACGGATATACAAATACATCAAGGGGACCCCAATTTCAAGGCCTCACCCACTAGTGGTCCACCTTAGATCTGGATCTACCTCATTTTTGGACCATGCCTTAAAATGATTTGGTAAAACAGATGGATGTCATTGATATACAATACATACATCATGGTGGGCCCTATGTACATGGCCGTAAAAATTGTCCATGAGGCATACATTAACTCAAAATTAATAAATTAAATTATGGCACTATTGTTGCCAAGTCACAATTCCAAAATTAAATTGTTTAAATGATTCTCACTGTTAATTTGCAAACACTTGTTTTTTTGAAATATGATCATTTGATATTTTTCATTCTTCACCGTTCAATAAATATCCACCAATTCATTAGTGAGATAAGTGTCAATCGATTGCATGAATTTAATGTTGATTTGGGGCATCAAATGGTCTACCAAATCAGCTCTAAATCGACAACACTATTTACTTGAATATAATTTTAAATTTTTTCTTAAGATCTATTAGGAAAAATTATATTAATTTGTTAAATATATGAATTATATAATTGGACATAAAAGTCCCTAGATTGTATGTTGAAATAAAATGTACACAAGTCACAAGGTATGTAATACACCAATACCTACAAATATGAGATATTTTGGTATTAGATTCATTCTAATTAATTCATATTGATATTATATAGTTAGATAATTAAATATAAAATATCTATAGCCAATACCAAGTTGTCGGGTTCATAAATTCATCAGACAGTCCGATACAGCTTCTCACCAAAGAGTGGACCATTACACCACCATAAACATGTTCCAATTTATAAATGAATGCACATTTGGAATGCCTAGAATATTCCGTATTTAATCCATATTTTTTTGGCAAAAAAAAAATTTTTGCACCGTTACGGGCCATTACGCCCCCGTATCGCCGATACACCCCCGTATCCGTATCGGTATCGGTGGGCACCGTTATGCCAACCGATACCGATACGGGATACCTTGCATGTAATCCACTTTGACACATTCTTTCTCAATCACTACATTCTAATTGAGACAACCTTCCTCCTCTTCCTATCAATGGATTCAATTTGGCGTGGAAGGTCCTCTTTCTTCACCCTAGCTTGACCAAACCTAGCTTTGCTCGAGTTTCAACTTAACATAGTTCAATTTTTTTTATTTTTTTTTTTTTGAGCATTTATATACTGCCCAACCCTCTACGCATTCCTCCTCCTTCAGCCATCAACATCCAAATCTAAATGGAATACGCCTCATAGAGATGGCCACCGAATCCAAACAAATGGGCACATGATTGATACCGGTCTCTGAATACTGATTGAACTACAACCAGAAAGTGCCTCTCCCCATCCACCGAAACAAGAGTTCTTACTAGTTTACAAATAATCAATCTTACTTTATTGTTTGACCAAGCACCCCACCACCCCCGGGAAGCCATAGGGAGGTCAATCAACCTACTTTGCTCATTGAAATTTGAGAATTTCTTCATTGATGGAGTCTCTCTGCTACTACCCAATTTCTCTAATCATAAAGTTTCCCCCAACAACTCGAGGCATATCCCATCTTGCATTTATCCTGTTAGTTCATTCCAAAGTTGCAGCCTTGTACTTGGGTTATTACGACCATAAACTGTTGTCAACACACTAGTTTTATCTTCTCCAATTTGGTTACATACTATTGACACTGAAAAAGAACAAATCTTATTCTCCTCCAGCCTAGTTTTATCCTTGTTCCACATGACAATGATGCCTCCTGATGACCCAACTGCCAGCAAAAACACATGCGCCTTACTTTTGCATTTCCACAATCGTCAATCGTAGCATTTGTTGCTGTTGGAAGCTTAGACTCTTGCAGCAATACGATGTCAGCTTTCTTTCTTAACAAATCTCTAACCGCAAGCCTACAACAAGAGTGGCCAAATTGTCCAACATTCTATGGTACTATCTTCATTGTGCAACTGATTTGACCCTTTTCCTTCCCTCCTTCCTCAATCTCAGCTTTGATCCAACCAATTCTGCTGCCTTTTCATAATTCACCAAGCAATTCAAGCTTGCCAGTTCTAGTCTGCGCGCTTTTCCAATCATCTATGCTTCTATTACCTCCCTAGGACTCTCATCTCTCTCCTCCAATTTAGCAAAAAGATTATCCAACTATTTTTCTGCATCGAATAACAATGCAAGCATGCGGCTCATGATCCAAATTGATCATCCCCACCTTTCTACTTTAAAATAAAGCTTCCTCCAATTTCTTCTTTAGTTTCATTCTCCCACCATCATCTTTTCCCTTGGACCATCTGCGTCTCCCCGTGTCTTTACCCACTTCATCTTAGTCCTCAACCACGAGACCGACCAAAAAGGGCAAATCTCTTTCAAAGAATGGTAGGAAGATGAAGGGGACAATGTTGACATGGGGTTTGCCTACGGAAAATGATTTCTTATTATTAATGAGATTAAAGGTCTATTTGGAGCACATCATATAGCTGCATAAATAGCTTCATCAGAATATGATTATTTTATGATGATTACAATTGTGATGACAATTGATGTGGGGTATTTTCCAGTGAAACTACCTATCGGTACAAGCTTGTGGATGGTGCAAAGCATTTAACACTAGATAGTTGCTCACTTCACCACGCGGTAAGAGGCGGGTGCAATTTTTTTGCTATGACCCATTCAAGGTGGAGTGAGTGATTTTGATGGTCTAGATTATCTAACAACCAAGACATGTGTACAATTTGCAGAGTGCCTCTGTATCAACCATATAGTTACACGAAAAGAAGCAAAGCAACAACAAATTCGGGTGCATGAGCAAGGAAGCATTTGTTTCAAAATGTTTTCAAGCATCAATTGGTAGGAAGTGGGAGCACAATTGAAAGCAGGAGCGGGAGTGCGATTCAAAGCGGGAGCGAAACCTAATTAGAAGGATCCTGCAACTAAGATCAACTGTCACACTCTACCAAAATCCCCTTCCCTTATTTTTTCATGAGTGATCTAAAACTTTATTGAAGCCCACCAAAAGAAGAGGGGAGGAAGCAAAAACAAAACAAAAAAATGAAAAAAAAGAAAGAAAGAAAGAAAAAAAATTTAATAATAAGTATAAGGGAAGAGAAAAAACGCCAGAATATAAGAGACAAGCAAAAATCATAGCCCCCCCAAGCGAAAGAGTAACGACTAGCAAATTGCCCAAAACAAAACCCCAATCTTAATAGAATAGCCCTTTCTCCTCAATAAAAGAAAAAACATCAACTGCAGCCCACTCTTTGGCTAGAGAATCATCATCACCGTTGACTTCTCTCTCTTGAAAAAATCTGTCAGTTACTGCAAATTTTCCACACTTCTTCGATCATATTGGCAATGCTCCCCAGACATCAACTTGAAGATGCCCAATCAATCCCATTAGAGGAATCTCTTCGATAATAGCCGGCAAGAAATTGAATTTAACTGCACTTTTGCTGCTTCCAATGAAGCTGCTGCTTCAGCAAAGTTGGAACCTAGATTCCAGTGAGGCCTGAAAACTTCACCAACAAATACCCAATATAATCATGAACAATCCCCCAACACCTGCTGGCCTCAGAGTGTCAAAGGAGCATCCATCCAAGTTCATTTTATGGGTGCCAGAGGGGGGAGCAGTGCATGTCAACAAAGATTTCCTACAGCCATTGAAATCCGCTTCCCTCATTGTTTATGGAAGCTACAATGGGCATGACTAACACAGGCAGGTGGTGCCTACCACTGAAGCAGGAATGAACTATTTGCATGAGATCCAACCCATCCATCGCCTACCATTGAAGCAGGGGGAACAATTTATTTGCATGATATCCAACCCATCCATCGGGTGCACCACCTCATGTTCGGACCTGATCCCAAAAATCAGATTGATCCGAAACTTTGGTGGGCCAAACCACAGGGAACAGTTTAAAAGCATGCCTAAAACCACACATTTCATGCGGTGAGTCCACCATAGTTTTGGAATTGCATGATTTTTGGGCATCCCTTTATCTTGTTAGGGCTCATCAGATGAATGAATTGGATGGTATATACAGACCATGGCGGACCCCACACAACTAATGGTGAGCATCCCCATCCAGTTGTAGTGTGGCCCACCTACGGGCTCTAGCGTGAACATGAGGCACCGCACTTGATGGCAGTGTGGTTCACATGCTTATTCCCTCCCTCCACGTGGCTACATGAGAAATGCTAATCTAGTTCTTATCAAAATAGCTGGATTTTTCTTTTTTCTCAGGATTCAACTATAAGCATAATGTGGCAATTAACACAAAAGTAAAAAGCACTGAATAGCACTATTTTGCAAACTGCGCTATAAGCACAGCTTATTAAAGCACCAACACAAGATTATCAATCCTCATAGCCCTATTTTTACGCTAACAGGACTACAACATGTACCAGACGCACCCTTAATCATCTCGTTTCGACCCTTTTTATCTCCTTTGGGCATGTATCTAGATAGAAGGGTCTCTCAACTTTCCCTTTGTGTTGATGCTGCCTAACCATTACCTCGATGGATGTTCGTATTCGTCACCTTTTAATAAAATGCATGTGTTGTTGATCCTTTAAAAAAAAATTAAAAATAATAAAAATAAAAATAAAATAAAATAACTGCTGTGTTGTTGATCCTAAAAATTTTAAATACACACACACACACACACACACACACACACACACACACACACATAAAAAAGAAACTCAAAGAGAATGGCCCAAAACCAATTTCACAAAGTGAAAATAATGCAAAATCAAAATGTTTCATGCCATATTCAATTATCTACAAGCATAAATAGATTTAGAAATCCGATATACACTAAGTAGAGACAATTTTCAAAGGAAAATCCAACCACTACCTTTCATGTTCCGTTTGAATCCACATAGGGGGCATTTTGCATGCTTGAGCGAATCCAATGAAAGCAATGTCCCACAAAGATCACAAAACAAAAAGTCACGCCTGTGACAATATGCCATATAATTTGCAGCACCTGTTGACAAAAGCAGCTTCGATGTCCTTTTCACAATTGATAGATCTGAACATAAGAATCAAAAGCAGACTACAAGTTATTTTCTTTCAGATTTTGGAGACCATCAGCAGCGGTCATAGCATTTCTCAGCATGATGTCCAAATGGGAACCATAAGATCATCATGCAGAGCATGGTAGATCATGCTCATACATGAATTTTACCATACATATGGAGGTATGAATGCAATCTAGATCACCCAAAATGAATTTGAATGCCACGAATAAATTATTAAAATGCAATCATTAAAAATAAAAAAGATGAAAAAATGCATCAAATTTCTACGAATGGAGCTATGGTTTTGTCTCCAAAATAAATATCTGGTAGCTTGAAGGAAAGATTTTTTTTTAATTTCAACAACATGTTAAAAGAGACTCTTTTCAACCCTATCTATCATAATGATAGATAGCCCCTCCAACCTTATCTGGAATGGCAGAAATGCATCTGGATTGTCCCCCGCCTGTTTGGTGCATGGTGTTAGGATTAGGTGGTATGAAATTACATTTGGTCCCATACAAATTCCATCCATCATTTGGAAACAACCCTAAGGATTGGATTAATCTTGGTATCATATTGTCCAGTCTAAAAAGTAGGTACCAAAGGATTTGTGGTAGATTTAGAAATCCACTACATTCGTGGGCCCCACATTGATGCATGTGTTTTATCCACACATGACATGCGAGTTGTACATGCATACAAGAGACCGACATCCATTGTGAATCTGGTCCGTTGATTACAATTCCATGGTCCACCAAATGCAAATATAGTGTTCTTTCCAAAGGAAGAATTTGATCCCGAACGTGGGATTGGACAGTCAAAATACCATGGCATTTCTAGACATGCAATCACTATGCAATAATGGTGTTAATTCCATCTAATGCAATTCCATACCACTTAATCCCATGAACCAAGCAGGCCCACCTCCCCACTGTAATGTTGCTGACAGTGTATTGAAAAGAACAAACACAGAGTTGCACCTTGCATTAAAATAGGTAGATGTTTTTAAACAAACTTACCAGCATCCCATATCCAACGTACCTGAGTGGGCTTTTGAATGTTATGAACTATCTACTGCCAAGGTGTAAAATGGTCTTCATATCCAGCTCTTCGAATTTTGGAGAGTAAGATGGATGTTCATGGTTCAACGAAACTTGTAAAAGCCCATTCATTTGATTCCATTCATCATCTCTAAAAGCAACGATCATAGAAAATTCCACCAAATTGAACATGTTTGGATGCATGTAAGTTCTTTAAGTTGTAAGTGACTTACTATAGTTCTTTAAGTTGTAAGTGACTTACAGGTAAGTCACTTACATGTGAAAGTCACTTACAGTTAATCTTGTTTGGATGTAAGTTGTAAGTCACTTACAGGTAAGTTGGTCTTTGTGTTTGGGTGACCTATAAGTTACTTACAAGTAAAAGTTGTATATTCACATCGAACCAAGTTTACCATAGGGAATCATTCCAAAATGTTATGATTACATAAATAAACAAAAAACAAAACTTGACACCAAGTATACAATTTTGTTAGGCCCATCTAAATAAATATTTAAGTCAATTCTTAAGCTAAACCAATCATCAAGTTGGCCATAAAAGTGGCCCATGGATTCAAAATACCTATAATATAGAGCAATAACTCAAATGTAAGAATTGGTAGGAAACTATGGGAAAATTTTAATTGGGCTTATTGAGAAATCTTTTTATTGTAGCTAGATGATTGGGTTCTTTGCTGGATTTACAACGAGAAGAACGACTATGAGAAAATAGTGCAACATATTAAAGAAACATCCCACAAAGAGACTATGGATTCTTTTGAGGTTATTGAAGACATTAGATCAGTCGGAACTACAGAAGCAGATGTTGATAACAACTCATTTATAGAGCTGGATCGCGTATGATTCAAATTGTTGGAAGCAAATCGGCTTTCTTACTCAATGCCAATCTTGAAAGCCTTAATAGAGCCTGATCATTGTATAACTTCCAGGACCGCACACAAGGTGGTTTAATAAAATAAAAATGGTCCACTTTAATGGGCAATAGTTAAATAAATTAATTAATTAATTAATATAAGAGCAATGGTCCACCATGATGGACTCCGTGGGACCCACCTTGATGTATGTTTCATCAGTTCATTACGAAGCATGGCCTGAAAAAAAATCCAAATCTCAGATGGGCCACACCACAAGAAACAATCGTAATTGAATGCCCACCAATAGAATTTCTTGTGGGCCACGAACGAGTTGGATCAAGCTTATATTTATGTTTTACCTTATCTACGTATGTGTGACCTTATCAACAGGTTGGATGACAAATAAACATAACGATGGGCCTTGTGTAGTCTTTAACGTTGGACATTCAATCACCACTGTTTCCTATGATGTGACCCACCTGAGATTTGGATTTGCCTCATTTTTTGGCCCGAGCCCTAAAACGAGATTGCATAACTGATGGACAGTGTGGATATATCAACACATAAGGTGGGCCCCACTGTCACGGCCTCACCGAATCAGGCCCTATTCAAAAGCAAGAAAAAAAAAAAAAAAAGAGAAGCTTGTAACCCTAGCAACCGGAGAGAGGCGCAAGGCAATTGTAGAGAGAGAGATTGAGAGAACCGATTGCAGAGACGGATAGAGAGAGAGAGAGCCAATTGCAGAGATGGATAGAGAGAGACGATTGCAGAGACGGATAGAGAGAGGGGGGGGAGGGGGGGGATGAGAGAACGACCTGAGAGACGGAGCTGCGTCGCCGCTGGCTACGGTGGGGAGAAAGAGGAAGCGAGTCGTATTTTATCTTTTTAAAATACCAAGCACGTCCCCACGAGGCAATACGGATTGCCAACATCTAAAATACCAAGCACGTCCCCACGAGGCAATACGGATTGCCAACATCGCCTGGCTACAGGAAGATTTATATAGCCCTAAGCGGACGCCTCAATTTTTTGAACAAAACGGAAAAACGGAATATACTTACGCAGGAAATCCACCTCATTTTTTTTTATTTTGTACTAAAACGAAGCGCAAGGATGCGGGGTGGGGCCACCACCATGTTTGTGGGAAATATATTCCGTTTATCCGTTTTGTGAGCTCATTTTAGTACAAAATAAAATAAAATAAAATAAAAAAAAGAGGTGGATACAAGACTCAAGTGGGCCACCCGAGAGGAAACAATTGATTCAATGAGAATCGTTGAAACATTCTTATGACCATAAAAGCTTTGTTTCAAGCTATTTTATTTTGTATTTTCACTTCATCCTTTTGGTAATGACCTTATAAACGGTTTGGATGGCATACAAATATCAAGGTGAAGCCCAAGAAGGTTTCAACGGTAAGTATTTCTTTTCCCAAATTTTCCTTTGGTGTAGTTTACTTCAGTTTTAGATCCAATTCATTTTTGGTCACTTGTCCTAAAATTATCTCGCCAAACGGATGAACGGAGTATATTTCCCAAAAACATGGTGGTAGCCCCACGCAGCAAGGATGCTAGGTGGGGCCCACCACCATGTTTGTGGAAAATATATTCTGTTTATCCATTTTGTGAACTCATTTTAGTACAAAATAAAAAATAAAAAAATGAGGTGGATACAAGACTCAAGTGGGCCACACAAGAGGAAACAGTAGAGATTCAGTGAGAACCGTTGAAACATTCTTATAACCATAAAAGCTTTGTTTCAAACTATTTTATTTTGTATTTTCATTTCATACCTGTGGTAATGACCTTATAAACGGTTTGGACGGCATATAAACATCAAGGAGGAGCCCAAAAAGGTTTCAACGGTAGGTATTCTTTTCCCAATTTTCCCTCTGGTGTGGTCCACTTTAGTTTTGGATCCAACTCATTTTTGGTCACTTGTCCTAAAATTATCTCGCCAAACAGATGAACGGAGTATATTTCCCAAAAACATGGTGGTAGCCCATCCAACATCCTTGCACAGGAACTTCCTGCGAAAGCGAAAGGCTTTTGCAACAAATTCGCGTCCCCCTAAGCCTTACGGAGCGGAAACGGATTGGCTACTCCCCTGACACCAACCAATGGCTGGTGGTCGGTGCTCTGTGGGCCCCACCATGATGTATGTGTTTCATCCATGTTGTCCATCTATTTTTTACAGAATGAGACGAACAATGAGGTATATCCTAATCTAAAGTGGACCACATTATAGGAAACAGTGTTGAATGAGCGTCGACCATTAAAAATATTTTGGGGGCCATAAAAGCTTTGGATCAAGCTGATTTTTATTTTTCTCCCTTCATCTCGGCCTGTATGATCTAATCAATAGATTTGATATCAAATAAACAGCACGTTGGGCCTTAGGAGGATTTTAATGGTGGATATCCAATCACTATTGTTTTCATGTGGTGTGGACCACCTGAGATTTCTATACCTCTAATTTTTGGGATCAACCCTAAAATAATCTTTAAAAATGTATGAACAGAATGGATGAAACACATACATCATGATAGGGCCCACAGAGCACCGACCACTAGCCAGGGGAGTAGCCAATCCGTTTCCCTGTGGAGCCATCTTGGATTTTCGCGTTATGTCTATATAAGGGATATGAGCAATAAAAAAAAAAAAAAAAAAAAAAAAAAAGTAAATCCAAATATCAAGTGGACCGCAGGATAATGTCGAACGTCGTTTGGCTAGTGACCCCAGCACCAGCTAGCTGGTGTCAAAGCCATGTAGACCCACCATGATGTATGTGTTTCCAACCATTTTTGCTTGAAAACATTTTAGTGGACAAAATTTTTGGATCAAATTGATATTTGTGTTTTACCTTCATCCAAATTTGTGTGACCTTATCATTATGATGGAATATAAATATTAAAGTGGCCTTAGTAAGTTTTTAATGGTGGTCATTCAACAAACATTGTTTTCCTGTGGTGTGGTCCACCTGAGTGAGAATTGGATCTATGTAATTTTTGGGCTCATGCCCTAAAATGAGCTTATAAAATGAATGAACAACGTGGATAAAATATATACATCATGGTGGGGCCAAAGAGCTTTGCCACCGATTAGAGGTGGTGGTGGGGCACTAGCCAAACTTTCGTCCAATAATGACATTCACAGTTGAAACCTTATTAGGCTCACGTGATGTTTATCTACCATGCAACTTATTCACGAGGTGACTCTACCTTGGATGAATGGAAAACGTGGTCCAAAACTTCATTAGGCCACCGTCACAAGGGGTGGGTTGGGATGTGGGAATGAGAAACGGGAATGTTCCTGTCCAATATTAGACAAAAGTCAACAATCTCATTGCCGCAGCTCAAGGCACCACCTTCAACTTCCAAGAGAGACAACAGCAACAAAGGGGAATTATGTAGCACCCCAATCAAAATCTTTTAGTGAGGATGGTGTGGGAGCCTAGGATGCTCACACCACTAGCTCAACGTTACATCAAGGTACTAGCAATGCTAGTTCAAGAATCAAATCATCACCTGGCTCAAACTTAGGATCCTACCAAACCATAGACCTCCGAATTACAATGACAACATGTATTGCATACCACCAATCCTGGAGTGACATGATAGATCGGTGCTTTATCTTGGAGCATGTGGTCCATGACTTAATCGATCATAAGAAAATCACAATCACAATTTCTCTTGTCACTAATAATATCCTTCAAAATTCTCTACCACAACATCAAGCTAGCCCGAGCTCATTTGGCAACCCTACAGTCAGCATGATTGAGGCCGAGTCCACTTACCTCGCTAGCCCTCCCATCCAGTCCATAAAGGCGTGTTTGGCCCAACGCACTGGACGGAAATGGATGGTATTGTCACTCCTCGAAAATCGGCACCTGAGTACATAAACTCTGATCCTAAGTTTTTGTCACACCCCAGACTCGGTAACTGGAATCACAAGGAACCCGATGGCCGGTTCTAGTTGTAACAGCCTCCATAGTACCCCATTCTCAGCTCCTGAGGTAGGTTCTGATCTTGGGATCCTACAAGGAGGATTTTTCATAACAATATAATCTTTCCAATACGAGCATACCTAAGATCACAGCAAGAACATCTGAGAATAACAAAGACACACATCGCAAAATCTACTATAAATTTGAACTTTTACGATCATCTATAAGGTCCAAAAGGGCATACGTGAGATAAAATGTAACATCCCGGATTTTTTCCAACCTGGTGTTAGACGTCCTTAGGCGATGGGTCAACCCTAACACCTGATTAACTTCTCAAACACTCAATTCAAAAGCCTCAAATCCCTTTTCAAACCATTTTCTTCAAAATCTCACATTTCATTGCTTTTATATTAGACACAAATCTTAAAGTTTAGGTGATATTGATCAATACTTAACCTAAAAATTACTATGAATAGTAAATAAATAAATAAAATGGGTTTTTAACCATTAACCTTTTAAAATATCACGAAATAAGTAGGCTACATGGATAGATCAGCTTCTCCTACCCCAAAAACATATATTGCACGTTGAATAACTCATCCCGGTTTATAAAATATATCCATTTTACATATCGGACAGCAAAATCACCCCAAATAGGTCAGTGACTGGTGAGGGCATCGCCGAGTTGGTGAGGCCTCGCCAAAATGCGGGCTTGGCAGGGCCGCAGTGGGCCGGTGGCCCGTTTTTGGCAAAAAATTCTACGATTTTTGTCATACTTTGAAAATTCATATCTCCTTCGTTATAATTCTGATTTAGGTGATTCAAAAGTCAGATTGAAGCTTGATAAGCCTAGTTTCATATAAAAATAAGATAAAAATATAATAAAATAATTAATATAGTTAAATATAAGTCGTGGTGATAACTATCTGAAAGTCATTAGTTTGGACAACTGCTGCTTCTAGAATTTTTAAAATTTTTCTACAATACAAAACCTAATGAAATTTGGTGGCAATGGAGTAGACTTGATGATAAACTACTAAAAAAATAATTAAAATAATAGACTAACTAGAAATGTAAGAAAGAGGCATACAACTTCCCTAGGGCCGTGTTCTGTCATAATTAGGGCGGAATTTGGTTAAGTACTGAACTAAACAATCAGTAGAATTCACTTGAATCACTTTAAATATGATCTGTAAGACCTAAAACTTGTAGAATCATTGACGCTAGGTTACCCTAAAATCTAGGATCAATCTCATTACCCAGTTGTTCTCGGGAGCACATTGAAACTCCTTATCAGATCTAGACCGCACATCGAAAGTCCGATTAACGCGAAGTTAAACGGTTATGACTGCTTTGCTGGGCTTGACTACCATCTCAGAAATTAAATCCAGATAGTGTCCAAGTGCTATTCGCTTGAACCTGGAGCCAGGAGTGTGAGAAAACCTGATTTTCTTTATAAATTAAATCAAATTTAAGTAATCTGAGACTTGATGTTTGCGGGCCAAATATAAGCAATCAGACCGTCGAATCGACCAATACAAATACGGATCGGATCGGAAACATTTCTCATACATGTATGTGTACTTGTAACCACGATCGAGATTCTGTGACCGTTGAACTGAAACTGGTCCGTCACGTGCGATCTGGAAACCCGATTGGAATGAAAACTTAACTCGACCTAGATCCATATTCAGTGAGCTTAAGTCCGACCTTTGGCTCAAGGGGGGACTCCAGAAGTGCTCCGTTGAGCTGGAACAGACCCGCTTTGGACATCACCTAAGTATACCTTGGCCCTGAGTCTAATTTGGTGAGTTCTGGGCCTATATAAGGACCTTAAACCCTCACTTTCTCATCCCATACGAATTTGAGAAAACCCTAGGAGAGAGAGAGTAAAGAGAGAGAAAGTGTGGGAGAAGTGGGTGAAGGATCCTGGTGTTATATCCTACCATCATACGTGCTTAACCATCACTATCTAATCGCTCTTCTGGAGATTCTAACATCATTTTTAGGTAAGGAAACTCTAACCCTAACTTGTTCTAGGGTTTCAAAGGTTGTAAGTAGCGGAATAACTAACTTAACTTGTGCTATAGGTTGTCATATCAACATTGGCGAAGGCTTAGAGTTTCTAGTGAATCCATTACATTTCTACGGTGTAAGGTGTAGACTTTAAACGTATAAGTTATGGTTTTCAAAATTTTCAATGTCAGATAATGATAGATTCATGATCTGCATGCAATTGCACATGTACAAAGTGTTATCCGTTTCGTTTTTCAGTTTTACATTAGCTATGTTGAATATACTGTATTCTTCGTATTTGTAGAAAATACCGTATACGTATGAAATACGTATTGTGCTTTACATGATTATCTGTCGTGACTATATGCTTGTATGTATGCGACAAGTCCTTAGCGAAAGGACTTGCCCTAAATCACGCCACAGCCACTATACGCTATATATGTTAAAATGTGTAGCTCAAGTGTTTGTGGAAATGACTGAATGAATATGGAACTTGGATTCCTGCTTGCCATGACTATCCGTCGTGGGTGCACGCGTGTTATAATTGGGGCAACTCCCTAGTGAAAGGACTTGGCCTAATGCCTATGTGATCAACATATGTCATGTATGTTGATGTATGTAGTATAAAGTGTTTGTTGAAATGTCATAATGAGTAGTAGTTAGTAAATTGTAATGTATAAGGGTGTTGAGATATGATTCTCAACTCCTTTAACTATGTGTATGATTTCTTTAAATATCTATGTGATTAAGAATTGAATATGCACAAACTCATGCTTATGTTGTACTTCATAACATACTCAACTAATTGTATGATTTTATCTATGTAATGCATATGTTTAAATTCATGTTTAAGTTGTATTCCATAAGGGCCGTGAAGGGTGATGGGGGAGTGGTGTAACGATTCCGTGCAACAGCCCTGGCAGCCCTAAGCGGACAATATTGGATAATTGATTATATGATTTGAAATCTTGATCCATTACTGCTTTAACTGTTCCGTAATTGTATATGATTGGGGCTATTGTATAGTCCAGGCAATCGGTAACGGGATTGAATTCGTGACTGAGATTCATTCGCCACGTGAGATGTGTTCAACGAACCCGAGCCGTACTTCGGTTGGCGATAGTGGTTAGCCACACGAAGTGCTTATGCACTTCATATCGTTCAACTTGTTGTGCGCTCGAGTTAGCCGAGCTCGTCAAGTAACCCGATCTGTCTAATGTATGTTCACCATGTTTGGACACTACTGCTTGAACTTAAGGTACCGAACTTACCAGTGCAACCCCGTTAACCTTGGTACCTCGATCCACTAAGACTCATGAGCCGGGCATGGTGGTATGGGACACCGTGGTCGAGCTGTGGGCCTACGCTGGGGCGATGTGCTTCCCCGTAGTGACCAGTGAGCAACCCAGACTCGTGAGCCGAATATGGTGGTATGAGACACTATATTCGAGCTGTCGGCTTACACTGTTTTGATAGGTGATGGGGGAGTGGTGTAATGATTCTGTGTAACAGCCCTGACAGCCCTGACCATACCCAGTGTAGCGACCTCGAGCATACTCTGAATCTGCGAAGAGGCGATAAGCCTTCCCGTAGTAAACAAAGTATAAACTAGGCCTGTATTGATAAGGTGATGGGGGAGTGATGCAATAATTCAGTGTAACAGCCCTGACAGCCCTTGTAGCGACCTAGAAACGCACTATCGTATAAGATTATCTAAGACTGACGACCCTAGAATGGATCATGTTTGGGAATGATATAAGGGAGGTACCTTAGTTTCCCAATACTGTTGTATGAAAAGGACTAATAACAACTCGGTAATCATGCTCATCATCGCACTGCATGTGCCTGGAAGATGTGGAGCACTGAGAGATGAATGCATGCCGTGGACGTAAGATGGTGTCGCATGAGGGAGTATGTTGGCGAGGGCATGCATCATGACTGCATATTCATACTTGCATTAATAAGAGTATTTAGGAGTGTTTGACTTTACTGTTTTATCATTACTGCTTGACTGAATTGATAACATGTTAACATATGCTTTATTATTCCACTGAGTTGATTACTCACTCCCACGTTACGGGACGGTGTTCCGGACACCCACCAGACTTTGTCTGATTACAGATGGCGACGCTACTCCTGAAGCGGAACCGAATTTTTTTGACGACGAGGATGCTTTCTTGTATATGCTATTTTCTAGCGGCTTCATGTGAGCCGTGCCTTGATCGACGGGGTTACAGGGATGTTGACTAAATGACTTTACACTTTCCATATAAGTTGTAAATATATTTGTAATTCATTAACCGGGTAACATTATCACACTCTGGAGACTTACCATAGCTTATTTATTTTATATATCTATCACAGTCTTCCGCTTGCAATTTAACTATCTCTGGAGTATGATATGCTGTTTTGGTATAATCTCATTCATGTTTTAATGCTCTCATCATGATCATCATTATCTATGTTGCATAAGTGATGCGTTAGAACTCGGGAGCTGAGCTTTGCTCGACCCCTGATTTTCAGGGTGTTACATAAAAGGAAAAGAGGGAAAAGTCAGTAACACTAGAGTCCTCAATGCTCAGCTCTACTCCACGATCTGCTGCTACGACGCCTGCCTAGAGTCTCCTGCACGTATCAATCGTTCATAAGCTTATAGAAGCTTAGAGGGTGATGTAAGTGTGTGACAATGGTGCACAAAACAATAGTAGGAAATGCAAGAAGGGAAACATGCTCAATGAGGATATTATTAGCCTTACCAAGGCTTATATGAATATAATGCGATGAGTACTGGATGCCATACCAAGACAATGCATAAAGGGGCTTACACAGCCAATGTTAATGTGATGCAAGTAATGTCAGTGCTCATATCCAAACCATATGTCAAGTAGATTTCCAATAATAAGGAAATCATCAAGGTCTATTACACTACTGAATGACTGCCGCTCTATAGACCCCGCACAGTCAAACGAGCGTAAGAGACCTCACTACCCACTTGTGAACAACCAATTACCAACAAGGCCTGACGGTAGCGGACTCATTCACGAGCTGGTCAGACTCAGCCTAGCAATGCCCCCTACACACCAGGCAGGTAAGGTCACACCCCTATCTAACCGACTATACGACAGTGGGAGTTGCAATCTAACGGTATAAGGCCCTCATGCGCTCATATATTCCACCTGGTCATGGCGTTGGAGCAGATCCTTGGTGCCATGGAAGTTTTGAAAATTTCACCCATGGGCATCTTATGCACCCGGTATGCTCAACTAATATTTCCGGTGTCCACACATACGACCATCCACGAATACCCCTGTGGAGGTAAGGCCCTGATGAAGTAAGGGCGGATATCCACAAGCTATGCAATGCTAGATGCATGAATCATACAATCACTCATGCATCAATCACAAGCATTCATCTCTCGGGGAGATACCAACATGTCTTACACAATGGCACAACTATGGCTAATCATACCTCAACCAAGCATGCATATGATGCGTATGGGATGGGCCATGAAGATGAAGAGGGGTGCCAACGAGGTGAAGATGAACTCTCTACCTAACCATGAAGGGTTTAGGTACTTAACCAATTTTCTTATAAGAAATACAACCTCTAGTGGGGGCCCATTTACCTGGGGTAGCCCACAAGACCAAGGAGTACAATGACATGGGCTTAAATAGATGAGACGGGCCTAACAAGGGTCTATGGTTGACCTTTAACCACCCATAGAAGCCCATGGGCCTACCTTAGGGCAACCAATGTGGACATCCAACTACAATTGGTCCACAAGAGGTAGCCAATCTCTAATTGATTATGGATCAAGGCCCAAGGCCCACACAACATTAAAAATAATAAGTGGGGAGCCATAAACATACCACATATACTTATGTTGGGCTTCAAAAAGGCGGCCCAAGGCCTATCCAAAACATGGGTCTAAGGAAAACACACATAGCCCAACCCATACATACCATTGTGGGCCCATAGGGGAAGGGTTAGGGCCCAACATAAAGGCCACTAATCCCATATATTGTGGTGGCCTAATGGGCAGCCCATTACTCAAACCACATAGGCAAATGTCATACTCTTAGTTAAGTAAGGTTGGGCCTACAACCCGGCTCACTAGCCCAACACAATAGTATGACAAAAGAAAATGGCCTAAGAGTATTCTAAAATATAAAGGAGTAATAAATGCCCAATTTTCTCAATATGGTGGGCCCCATAATCATGGCCCCAATGGGCCCTAAAACATCAAGGATCGGTCCCCAACTAATCATATACAAAGCCCAATGGGTTGGGGCCCAAAAGTTCTAAAATAACAAAGGGGACTAATGTACAGGAAATTTCTGCAATGCATGTTGTTGTCCTAAATTTGGGCACTCCATTAGAGTGGGTCCAGGGCCTTTAAAACTCTGAGAATTGAGGACCAAGGTCTCTCATCATGCATACAATAAGAGGAAACCCAAAAAGGTGGCCCACCATTAGAGGAAACATTTTTGAATTATGGTTTTTATCAAGGCATATTGCTGGACTGCACAGCAGAAAAATCTGGCAGTCTAACCATCTTGGCCCATTCTTTTGGATGCCCAAATGGGGTTAGTTGGGGCTGAAATTTTACAGAGTGACACCTACATAGGTAGGACACATTTTCACAAAATTTCAGAATTTTTAGATATTCCTAAGTATTTTAATTAATTTAAACAAAATAGTCTGTTCAAAAAATCGGACAGACCTGGACGTCCCAACGTGGTGGGTCAGTATGGCCCTCGCCACGGTATGTACAAGGGTCCATTGGCCCTGAAATTTGGTAAGTAGGTCCTATCATGAGTGGAGCACACTCCTAAAAAATTTCATAATTTTTGAACATTTATAAATATTTTAATTCATTTAAATAAATTAATCTGTCATGAAAATCGGACTGATCTGGACACCATATTATAGTGGGCCGGTCCAGCCACCACCATGGTGTGTACAAGCATCCATTTGCTCCAAAATTTTGTATGTGAGTCCTAACATGAGTATTCAACCTCTCTGTAAATTTTTATAATTTTTAGACACCCGAAAGTATTTTAATAAATTTCAGAATTCCTACCTATCCAGGGTGGAATGTTGCTGGAACAGTGCAGAAAATCCAGACTGTCCACCTCACTTGGACTACACCTTTGGGACCCAAATGAAGGTCATATAGGGCTGAAATTTGGAGAAAATCAAGATGAGATTCCCACCTTTCAGAAAAGTATATTTTATGGGTACAAAAGGTCCCCCAATCAGTCCTAAATTCAAGCCCAAAGTCCCACAAAAATCTGTCCAGAAAATTTCTGGGCAGCAACATGCATATGTAATAAAATGAGCATAGGAACCAAAATAAGAGGAAATCACCCTATGAAATTTGAGTTTTGGTCCACCTCAGTGGGCCCCACAAATATCCTGACCTAATCCATACCATAAAATCCATTGCATGTGTCCAAAAAGGAGCAAATGAGGCACCTATGTTCATATAGTGGATAGACATGGGCTTCCACTCTCTTTGGATGGTCTGGATACTTTCAGGCCACAAGGTGGGCCACACACATCTGAGAATAATAGATCAACAAAAGAATATAAGAATCGGTCACAAAGGAAGGGGCTTCGCTACATTGAGGCCCTTCCATTCGTCACAAACCACACATATCACTATATTGATGGGATTACAAGATCTACCCATGCATGCATCTTCTAATCAAAATCCAATGGTAGAGATGCCATATCCACCAAGGATCAAGGGTCTAGATGACCCAAAACCTATAAATCAAAGGAAAATCTTATAATGGGGTCCATGGAGAATGGCCCCATCATGGCAATCATGCATGCATAAAGTGGGTTGTTGGCCACACTCATAGAGTCATGTAGGACCTCCACCATTGATTGGTGGGTCCTACACAATCCCAATCAAATGAAAAAGGTTCATGCAAGAGGAAAGGAAAGAGACTAATCCCATGAATCACCCACCTTGAATCTTCAAGATTCTCCTATCTCCAAGCTCCTTAAGCTCCAAGGGTTATAGATCTATGGTTGAGATCATGTTCCAAGGGTTAGATGATGGGGGATTAGAGGGAGAAGGGGCTGGAGAAAAGAGGGAGATGGAAGGGAAGTTGCTGGAAATTCTAGCAATGGAGGGAAATGAGAGGGAGAGAGAGAATAAAGAGAGAAAAAGTCATAATTATTTTGTAAGAAAAGTCATCATAGCATAGGGAGGAGATTACAATGTTTAGGCCTTTAGATTAGGCTTGGGTGGTGTTTGTTGAGATGTGTGGTGTTTCCATAGGATTTGTGTGGTGTGTGTAATGTGTATGGGGACTTGTGTCATGGGTGATGGTGGTCCACATGCATTCCACCTAAGTGGGTCACATGATCAATGATCATATAATGAAATGTACACAACTTTTGATCTACATATCGGATTTATGCGTGAGACACGGCGTTGGAACCATGGCGACAATGCGGTCACAATGGCATAGGTCTTGGGTCAATCCGAGTCGGGTCTACATGACCAAACTCAAGAATGATCTCAAACACTATCTAAGGGTCGTGGGTCACCGGGATTTGATCGGTAGGACCACGAGACCATGATGAACAAGATGCATACTCACACACACACATGCACACATGCGAACTTGGGTCGGGTCTCACAGTTTTTGGGTGTTAACCAAATAAAAGTACATGTGTGACCTCATTCAGATTTACATTCATTTCATGCATGGGCAATCAGAGTAGCGTAATTCAAATTAACGGATCCAAAACGAGATAGAGATAACAAAAATAAATAAATATGGGGCTACCAGTCAAGTACAATTAAAAAGTGGTGTCCGTCCAAATGTGAATTATACAAACCACAATATACATACCCAAGACGATTAAAGTTTAAAGGTTTCAGTTTGGTCCAATCCTCTGAAACACAATGACTATGGCACAAACCGATCTAAGCCTACTCGTCTAAGATCTGGTTAGTGTTTTAAAACATTGTCTCATAGTGGGAGTGAGTGATCAACTCAGTGGTTCCATTAACATCAAGTTACATAAGCTATCAAATCCACATGTACAATTAATGAAAAAGCAATTTAAGCATATGGTTCTTAAATACTTTTGTTAATGTGCATCCATACTATTATGATATGATGTATGCCCTCGCTATCCAACACTCCCTCAAGCGAGTCCATCTACATGTTCGCACTTGACCAACACTCCCTCAATGTAATCTCAACTACCGAGTCGTCAACCTAACTAATGCAATGCGACAATGATCATGTTAGCCGAATTGTTAGTTATGTTCGTTCGTCCAATAATATTGGGGAAATTGAGGCAATCCCACGAAATCAAAGCCCTAATTCGATCGTGAGGCCCAAGGTGGCCGTAGCGGCCTTATGTGTAACATCCCAATTTTTCACGGCCAAAGTTTATACTCGTGCCTGAGAAAACTGAGTGTTAATAATGTATATATTGGATGCTTTAAAAATCGCACCATATATATATTTTTTAGATCACATCAAGATACATTCGTGAAGGTAACATTCACGAGAATAAAATCGATTGTGTTGATTATTTCATCAAAGTAAAAGAATTCAGTAAATAATCAAATGCCCTCTCAATGGGAGTTTATTATATTTATCAAGTTTGCAGCGAAAGTATAAAACTAAATCATAGAAACATCTTCTTATTCTTTTAGTATAATCTTCCATAGGGAGATGATCCTCTAGGTCTTTAATTTGTACATCACCTGCATCATCTGTACGGTTGGAGAGGGTCAATGCACTACTCATAGTGATGATTATCCTTTAAAATTAACAATAATTTAAGATATTCATAAAAGTAAGATAAGGGTTCTGATAGGTCTCGTACTCCACTACTAAAGGGGTATCAGCATGCGCAAGCAACCTACATGAGATACATGCCTAGCAAAGTGTATGCGGCTCATCACATGTAGTGATCATCACAATGTGGAATATAATTGATAGAAAACCCAACTCAACCTACATCCTATAACTACGGATATTTGCTAGCGTGTCCAACGTTAACATGGATTTATGTGAGCATCTCAATGCGACACAACAACGCGATTGGGGGATTTACGTAACACAATGTGTTTATGGAGAAATTATTTGTGACATCCAATATCGAGAAGTGATGTAACACGCATGGCGATTTATTTACATCGATTGTGCACTACGCCAACCAACCCACGGAATTACGTGCCAACCAAGAGGGTCGCTACCCGTAACGCACTACGTCCACGATAAATATTGTGTCGCTAGTTGTGATACCTCTAACACATCACTTACATTGATAGAAAGATAATTCAAATTGCGGGGGTTTTGGAATACCAAGACACATGCCTAAGCCATAAAGGTAAATAACACAAGGCTAACAAAATAGAGAGGAAAGTAATCATGGCTAACTCAACAAAGAGGAGAGTGGCAATGGCCAACTCAACAAAAGAGGAGAGTAGCAATGGTTAACTCAACTGAGAGGAGAGTGGCAATGGCCAACTCGATAATAAGGAGAGTGGCAATGGCCAACTCAATAGAAAGAAGAGTAACAAGGGGTAACTCAACAAATTGGTAAAGGCAAAGGCCAGGCTTGTATCCATTGCCCCACATAAAGATACACATAATTAACTCAGACCTTAACTACCATTCCCAAAAGATAATTGTTGAGGTCAAAATCAGGACCACCCTCCACTCAATGCAGCGAACCTTCGACGAACCCTAGTCGTGCACAAAAGGGTGAGCAAAGGAGACCCTGGCTCAGCCGGGGGACCCTCTGATGCCTAAGTCAGGCTAAGGAATCTAGGTCTAAGTTGAATGTAGAGAGAGGGTGCGAGATCTTGTGTACCTATAGCAATGGGGTCCCCTGGTATTTATACATGTGAGTTGGACTATCCATGTCCGTTAATCTCGGCATGATTCACTCAATCAGTGAGATATTGTGATTGTGGAGATATTATCCGCAATCTTTGGATCGTGCGACGTATCATGTCTTAAAGGTGCGTATCCTTGGGCTGGATCTTAGGTCACGTCTGCATCTAAGTTGATCTTCGGGCTTGGCATACAGGGTATCCTTACCAGAGCTCTACCCTAGCCTTGACGTATGGAGTATCCTTACCCAGGCTAGGCCTCAGCCTAGGGGCTCGGCCTCAACCTTAGTATACGAAGTATTTGTACTCTAACTCGGCCTCAGATCATGCAGACATGAGGCCAAGTACTAGCAGTCAGAGTCTGTCGATAGATCACTGAGGTCAGAGTTTGTTGAATGGAGTTAAGGGCGAGGATCGAAGCTCGGCTCAGTCATCCTTCTTCAGATGAGGTCGAAGGTTCGGGTCGGCCATTCAGGATTACAGTTCTGGGTCGTAATTCATTAATGGGGAGCTTGTCTCAACTATCCTACAGTCGTTACTTAGGGGTCGACTCATACTTGATGTCGAATCCTCCTCCTGAGGCCGGTTCTGGTAGCTCAGGCTGACCACAATTGTCCTTGTTCAGATTTTCCCATAACAATAATAATCATTTGTGTTAAATAAATCAATCTCAAGAAGAGAATCACAATAGCATGATAACAGTGTATATAAAATGCGAAATAAATCACATCAACTTAGATCAAAATAAACTTAAAGGATAAAACCCTCACCTTAGTTTGTTGAATCGTCTTATACTCTAATTCATCTGGTTCGGATTGTCCAAGTTAGATTTCAATTAGGTTTAATAAATCTTGAGGAAACTTAATTCAGATTATATCTTAGATAAGTTAGGTATAGATCACGTTTTGGGTCCATCCTACTATGGAGTCGACTTGTTTTTGTAAGATGGAATCCTATCAATGGAATTTAGCAAGGAAAAAGAAGAAAGATCTGAATCATAAGTAAGCTAGGGGAGGTCAAATTTGAACCGCATTCGAGTGGTTGATTGGACTCGGACCAAAGTCGTCAGCGACTCAGTGGATTCAAGCGGTCTGTCCAGCGTCGTTCTTCTCTCTTTTTTCTTCTTCCTCTTGTGCAACTTATCTCTGAAAGTGTTGTGCACACTTTTATTTGATTGTAAGTGTTGTGCACACTTTCGTTTGTCAAGTTTCGATGAGACAAAACATCTTAAGTGATGGAAAATTCACCTTTAGGAAAGATGGAAAGTTCACCTTCAATAACAAACCTTGAAGATTGGATAGTGCAAAAACAAGTTCAAGTCATGGATAATTCAAGCTAAAGAGTATTCAAGGTCTACTACTTTTTTAGTAGAAGATCAAGCTTCACCTTCAAGTAGAAAATTCATCCTATATACTTCAATGTCCAGTTTTCTCAGGTATAAATGATCTTAGAAGGTGCTTTCAAATGTTATACTTATACGGGTTTATATACTTTGGTTAGGCTTTCGTTCGACTAGTCTAAGCCTTGGTTCGACTAGTCTAAGCTATGGTTCGACCAATCTAAGAATATCTTTGACTAGTCTAAGATTCAAACTCAAAAAATGGATATTCCTGGTGGTTTCTCGACCAGTCAAGTAGGCTGCTCGACCAGTCGAAGAGACACCTTCGACCAGTCGAAGAGACACCTTCAACCAGTCGAAGGGTCCAAGTTCAGCAACTAATTTTTAGCACCCTCGACCAGTCGAAGACTATGCTCGACCAGTCGAACAGGGCCCTCGACCAGTCGAGCAAGGCCTTCGACCAGTCAAAAAATAGTTGTATCCGATCACGTCCAAATTTTGAAATTTGGTTGGATCTTAGACGAGTCGAAGGAGACCTTAGACGAGTCGAAGCAACCACATTTCAGCCTATAAATAGAGGCCTTTTCTCATTTCGAAATTACCAATCCAAGCTAAGAAAAGCCTTCATTTAGAAAGATAGAAGTCCCCACTATTATCAAGCTAATGCACAATATTTTATATTTCTGTTTATATAGCTTTTATTTTGATTCTTTGATCTCTCATTATGAATCTTACTTTTTAAAGAAAGAGAATAATTACTCTTCTTTTGAGATATGAAGGATTCAAACAAGTAGCCTGAGGTTTGAATTAATTTAAAATCAATTAGAACCTAGAACCCTTGATTGTATTACTGAACATTGAACATTCTACATCAAGAACGTCTTCAAAGAAGAAGATAAGTATCATTCTGTAATTTTATTTTTGGTTTCTTTAAGATATCCAGAAAATCTCTTATATTGGTTTTGACTGAGATATCCAGAAAATTTTAGCGTGAGGTTTTATTTGTGATAGCCCATCTAAAAACACAACTGTATAGGTTTTAAGGTGAACTTGTGAAAACCTTATTTATTAATGAATGCCAATATCACGTGGGTTGTGATTATTGGGAGTAGAGTAGGTGTGGCTATTTGAGAACAGTTGGTGTATACACTGAACCACTATAACTTCCGGTGTTTGTGGTGAATGGTTTAAATTTTTGTATATGTGATGAATGGTTGTAATTTCTTTATGCTTATGTGGTGAATGCTTGTAATAGATAGCTCTCTCTTGTCTCTTACTTAGTTTGTGATCTTGAACCTTACTACGTTCATGAAATTAGGTTGTCCTACCTAAAACTTTGTTTTTGGTATAAGGTTGTCCTATGAACAAAGTTTGAATCAATTTCTCAATACTATTGCTATTGAGATTAGTGATTTATTATGATTTATTTATTATTTTAGTACCTTGAAATTTTTATTTGGCATAGTCCTATTCTCCCCCCCCCCCCCTCTAGGACTGTTAGCTCGACTCTTTCAAGTGGTATCAAAGCTAAGTTGCTCATTTATTGGATTAAGTTACTTGAGTTTAAAGATCTAGAGCTTTCATTATGTCAAACTTCGATAGCTTGTCTATTACTAGGCCACCACCTTTTGATGGCTCTAACTATGCTTATTAGAAAGCCAGAATGAGGATTTTCTTAAAATCCTTAGATGAAAGCTTGTGGTAAGCCACTGTAACCAAATGGAAACCACCCTTGTCTAAAGTTCTAGGCAGTAATGGAACTAAGTCCATGAAAGAAACTCTATTTTATTTATGGACTACACCTCAAAATGAAACCGTCATGGACTTCTATACAAAATTAAATGATATAGCAAATTCCATGTGGGGTTTAGGAGATGGAATTCCAGAAAGCAAGGTCTGTGCTAAAATACTACGATCTCTTCCTGAAAGAGCTTTAATTATAAAGTAACTGCCATTCAGGAACTGAGAGACACTGATTTAATGAAAGTTGAGGAGTTAGTTGGTTCTCTTCAAACATATGAGTTAAATTTTAAAGCTCCTAAAGATAAGTCCATTGCTCTTAAATCATCCAAATCTACTTCAAAAGATAATTATGTTAATTCCGATGTTGAAGATACAGAAGATGACATGGCTTTACTTGCTAAGAAATTTTACAGGATTTTCAAAAATAATAAAAGATCTGATTTTCAAAAACCATCTGATAAAAGAAAAGAAAAATCTAAAACTTGAAAATCTGTAAAAGACAATCAATATTTCAACTGCCATGAATACGTGCATTTGACAAATAAATGTCCTAAAAATGATAAGTAAAAAAGAAAGGGTATGATTGTCACTTAGGATGAATCATCCGGCTCTGAAAGTTCCTTTGAGTCAGATGATTCGAAACAAGAAATTTCAAGAAGTAAAAGCCCTGATGACTATAGCCCCAGTCACTTCCTCATATAGCCATAATTTATTTGATTATGAGAATCTCAGGAGTGACCCTGAAAATGAAAATGAAGATGATCTTCAAGACGCCTACAAGCCCTATACAGGGAAAGTCGCAAAATAGCTGTCAAACTAAAAATTCAAAAGGAAAAATATCTTAAACTAAAAGAAGAACTTGAAAATAATATTTTGGAAAAATCTCATCTTTCTGATTGTTTTCAAAAAGCAAAACTTGATTTAAATTTCAAAACCTCTAAATTAGAAAAACTCAGAATCGAAAATGAGAATTTAAAACTTGAAGTTTCTTCTCTTTTGAGTTCTAAGGATACTTGGGGATATGCCCATGGAGACTCAAAGCTAGAAAAATTATTAACTGCATACAGAAAATGTGGTGATAAATCGGGTATGGGCTATATTAAATATAGTTTTATGAAAAAACAAAAATGCATCTCCTGTATTTGTAAAAGGAGAATCCTCAAACTCAAAAGGTAAGAATTTAAGAAATTATAACCGAAACGATTTCAAAAATCCACAACCTTTTCAAGCTTCTAAGATTAATTTTAATAACATCAGCTATAGAAAATCAAAGATATAATCCTTTAACTGAAAAAATAGTGGACTTACTTAAAGAGCTTATTAAATCTAACTCTAATGATATTGGAGTTGATATACAGAGAAATTTCAACTTTCATAAACAGAGAAAAACTAATGGAACTCCTAAACATATAACTATAATGAAATGGGTTCCAAAAGTTACTTGTCTTGTTGCCCACACTGCCTTCAAAGCTTGTAGCCATTCAAAATGGTACCTAGACAGTGGATGTTCAAGACATATGACAGGCGGCAAAGAGATATTCACCAACTTCAGAGAAATGAATGATTGTTCGGTTACTTTTGGTGATGGAAACAACTGCAGAATTATAGGCCAAGGTACTATTCAAATTTCTAACCTTCCTCCTTTTGAAACTGTTTTATATGTTGAAGGACTTAAACACAATCTTCTAAGTATATCTCAAATCTGTGATGACAAACACATCGTGAAATTTACTAATCATGGATATGAGATAACAAATGAGAAAGGTTGTGTGATATTAAATGGTCGTATGACTTCTGAAAATTGCTATATTATCAATGAGTCATGCTCTTCTAACTTCTCTTGTTACAAGGTCCAAATAGACGAAACGGAATTATGGCATAAACGTCTTGGACATGTTAACTACCGAAATCTTTATAGATTGAGCAAAATAGATCTTATTCGAGGTCTACCCAAATTAAAAAAGGTTGATAAAATATGTGGCGCATGCCAAATTGGCAAACAAACAAGGAGTAATCACAAGAAAGTGAACTCATTAGTCACAACCACACCTCTTGAACTTCTCCATATGGATTTAGTTGAACCAGCAAGAACGGAGAATAGAGGCGGAAAGAAGTACTTCTAGATATCGTTGATGATTTTACCAGATTTACTTGGGTAGCCTTTATGAGAGAGAAATCTGAGACTCTCAATGAAGTCAAAAGATACTGAAACGAATTCAGACTGGAAAAAAAGTAAATATAATCAAGATCAGAAGTGATCATGGTACTGAATTTGAAAATAATAATTTTGAGAAATTTTGTACATATCATGGCATATCACATGAGTTCTCTGCTCCTAAAACACCTCAACAGAATGGGGTTGTTGAAAGGAAGAATAGAGTGCTACAAGAGATGGCCAATGTTATGTTAAATAGCATGAATTTACCAAAAAACTCATGGGCTGAAGCTGTTAATACCACATGCTACATTATAAATCATGTGTATGTAAGAAGATCAAAAGATATAATAGCCTATGAGTTATGGTTCAATAAGAAACCAACTATCAAATACTTTCGAAATTTTGAAAGTAGGTGCTTCATATTACGTGACCTAAAAAATTTAGGGAAGTTTGAAGCTAAGAGTGATGAAGGAATATTATTGGGTTATGCTCTGAATAGTCGAACATATTGTGTTCTTAATAAAAGAACAGGAGTGATACAAGAATCTATTAATGTTGTAATTGACGATCACCCGATCATACCCACATCAAGTCTAGATGATGATGAAGTCAACTTTATTGAGAAACATGACTCTTCATCTAATCCAGTTAATGTTGAACTAAGATCAGTCAAAGACCATCCTACTGATCTGATATTAGGTAATCCTTTTACTGGTGTGCGAATAAGAAAACAGTTAGAGAATATCTGTAATTACGTTTGCTTCACTTCTCAAATTGAACCGGCTAATGTAAAAGAAGCACTTACCGATGAAAATTGGATAGTAGCCATGCAAGAAGAGTTAAATCAATTTGTAAGAAATGATGTTTGGTATTTGGTTCTAAGACCATCTGATAATCATATAATTGGAATCAAATGGATTTTTAAAAACAAATATGACGAAATAAAAAATATAATTAGAAACAAGGCTAGACTGGTTGTACAAGGATATTGTAACGTCTCGGAAAAATCCGTACAAAGACCCGAATACCACCTTAAGCAAAAATCACTCAGGGTCAAATCCTTTAGAAATTAGATGAGGATTAACTAGTGTTAAACTAGATTACATGTGAAATCAGCACTAATCACTTTAAATATGATCTGCAAGACCCAAAACCTGTAGAATCATTGATGCTAGGTTACCCTAAAATTTAGGATCAAACTCTATTCTCGGTTGCTCTTGGGAGCACATTGAAACTCCTTATCGGATCTGCACCGCACGTCAAAAGTCCGATTACTACGAAACCATATGATTACGACCGCCTTACTGGGCTTGACAACCACCTCGAAAATCAAGTCCAGATAATATTCCGAAGTTATTTGCTTGAGCCCGGAGTGAAGTGTGTGAGAAATATGGGTATTTTTAGAAATAAAAGTAATCTGAGACTTGTCGCTTGCGGGCCGAATATAAGGATTCAGACTGTCAGAATCTGATCTAAATACACCCTCGGATCAGGAGAAATTTCCCATACATGGCAGTGTACTTGTAACTCTGATCGAATTTCGGTGACCATTGAACTGAAACTGGTCCGCCACATGTGATCTGAAAACTCGATTGGAACGAAAACTTAACTCTACCTAGATCTAAGGTCAGTGAGCTTAAGTCCGACCGCACGCAGAAAAGGGGGCTCCAGAAGTGCTCCGTTAAGCTGAAACAAACGCTCTTTGGACATAACCTAAGTATACCTTGGCCCTGGGGTCATTCCCATCAGTTATGGGCCTATATAAGGACCTTAAACCCTCTCCCTCTCACTTCACACGAATTTTCTAAACCCTAAGAAAGAAAAGAAAGAAAAGAGAGAGAAAGAGTGGGAGAGAAGTGGGGATTCTTCCTGGGATTCGATCCCGCTACTCCACGTGACTTACCATCACTTCTGTATCGCTCTACCGGCGATACCGATCCCGTTCTTAGGTAAGAAAACCTAACCCTAATCCGTTCTAGGGTTTCAAATAGTTAAAATGATGAAATAGCTAACCTAGTTCATGCTATAGGTTGCAAATCCGCCGCTGACAAAGACTTAACGTCTAAAATAACTCCGTTACACGTTTATCGGTGTAAGGTGCGGACTATAGATATATAGGTTATGGTTTTCAAGGCTTTCAATGTCAGTTAATGATTTATTCTTGACGTGGGTGTTATTTCACATGCAATGCATATAGTGTATTATATGTACATATTGAAATGTTTGAATACGTATGGAATTTGAATTTATGTCTAACATAATTATTTACCGTGACTATATGCTTGTTATGTATGCGATAACTCCCTAGCGAAAGGACTTGCCCTAAATCACACGACGGCCAATATATGCTATATATATTAAAGTGTGTAGCCCACGTGTTTGTAGAAATGATTAAATGAGTATGGAACCCAGATTCGTGTATGTCATGGTTATCCGCCTTGGGTATAGGCGTGTGGTATATGGGGCAACTCCCTAGTAAAAGGATTTGGCCTAATACATGTATCACCAACATACAACATGTATGAAGATGTGTGTAGTCTAAGTGATTGTAGAAATGTCTGAATAAGCTAGTTGTTACTAAGGAATACCTTGTATGAGGATTGAGATATGCTTCTCAGTTACCTTAATTATGTGTATGATTTCCTCCATGTATGTTTATATTATGATATCTGTTTTATTTATGGAATGAATGTGTGTGAAATCATGTTTGTGTTGCACTTCACAACATGCTCATATGATTGCAAGAATAGAATTATTCATTCATTACTGCTGTGACTGTCTCCTATGATTACCTGGTGAAATGGAATGAGGTTGGGACTATGATATAGTCCAGGCAATTAGTAACTGACCCTGATTTGGTGGTTGAGGTTGTTTCACCATACGAGACGTGCTTAGCGAATTCGAGCCGTACTTCGGTTGGCGACAGTGGTTAGGCCACGCGGAGTACTTACACACTTCATGTCGTTCAACTTGTCGTGTGCTCGGGCTAGTCGAGCTCGTCAAGTAACCCGATTGACCCGATGTATGTTCACCATGTATGAACGTCATTGCCTGAACCTAAGGTACTAAACTCACCAGTGAAATCCCATTTAATCTTGGTACCTCGATCCGCTAAGACTCATGAGCCAAACATGGTGGTATGGGACACCGTGGTTGAGCTGTTGGCCTACACTGGGGCGATGAGCCTCCCCGTAGTGACCAGTGAACAACCTAGACTCGTGAGCAGAATACGGTGGTATGGGACACTGTATTCGAGCTGTCGGCCTACACTGATCAGGTGACAGTTCCTTTGTAGTGACCTCGAGCATACTCTGAGTCTACGTGGAGGCGACAACCCTTCCGTAGCAACAAGAGTATAACTAGGTCTGCATTGATCGGGCGACGAGCTCATTGCAGCGACCTAAAACCATAACATCGTCTGAGATTTACTAGGACTGACGACCCTAGAATGGATCCTTGTTTGGGTATGATATAAGGGAGGTACCTTAGTTTCTCAATCCTGCTGTATGAAAAGGGCTAATAAAAGCTTGGTAATCACGCTCATAACATCGCACTACATGTGCCTCAAGTTGAAGAGCACAGAGGGGAGAAAACATGTCGAGACCGTAAGATAGTGTCGCACGAGGGAGTGTAGGTGAGGGCATGCATCATGAATACATTTCATCCTTACATAAATAAGAGTATCTAGGAATGTTTGATATGTCTGCTTCATCATTACTGCTTGATCAAGTTGATAACATGTTCACCTTTGCTCTATGATTTCACTTAGTTGATCACTCACTCCCATGTTCTGGGACGGTGTTTTGAACACCCACCAGACCCTGTCTTAATTGCAGATGACATGTGACTCAAGAGGTGGAGCCTGATTATTATGATGATCAGGTCGAGTTCTCATATATGCAGTTCTCCGGCGGTTTCGTTTAAGCCGTTCGGATCGACGGGGCTACAGGGCTTATTAGTGTAGTTGAACTATTTTTGACGTTTTGATTTTTGAATTATTACATGTATATGATGACTCAGTGATGTATTCATACTCTGGAGACCGGTCGTGAACTTTTGGCTCATACACGTCTATATATACATCTTTCAGTCTTCCGCTTGCATTATATTAATTGATCTGGAGTATGAATTACTGTTTTGGTATAATCCCACTCATGATTAACGCACTAACACGGACAACATTCAATCATAAGCATATATGTTGCATAAATGATGTTTTGGAACTCGGGAGTTGAGTTGCTACTTGACCCCCGATTTTCAGGGCGTTACAGATACACTTAGATAGAAGGAATCGATTATGATGAAACCTTTACACCAATAGCTCACCTTAAATCCATTAGATAGTTTATATCAACTGCATGCTTTAAAAAATTCAAGATATATCAAATGGAGGTTAAAAGTGCATTTTTAAAGGGTGATTTACATGAAGAAGTTTATGTTGAACAACCTAAGGGTTTTGAGGACCCTAAACTCTCAAATCATGTATATCGTCTTAAAAATGCACTTTATGGTCTAAAACAAGCTCCCAAGGCATGGTATGAGAAATTGACTAACTTCTTACTCAGTCACAACTTTATCATGGGAAGAGTTGATAAAACTTTATTTGTTAAAAAATATAATGAATACATACTAATTGTAAATATCTACGTTGATGATATTATCTATGGGTCTACAAGCACTAACTTGTCCATTGAGTTTGCAGAGCTTATGAAATCCAAGTTCAAAATGAGTATGGTTGGAGAATTGAATTACTTTCTAGGTTTACAAGTAAAACAACAGGAAGATGGTATTTTCATTTCTCAAACCAAATATGCTTTGAATTTGGTAAAGAAATTTGGATTTGAGAACGGCAAAATGTTTGATACTCCTATGAGTACAACTCTCAAACTTTCAAAGGATGAAACGGAAAAAAGTATAGATTGTCTCTTATATCGCAGCATGATTGATAGTCTCTTATACTTAACTACTAGTAGACCAAATATTACTTTTAGTGTTGGAATCTATGTTATATATCAATCAGATCCAAAAGAATGTCATCTTATTATTGTTAAACGAATAGTTAGATATGTAGCAAGTACAGCTAATTTCGGACTATGGTATCCACATGATACAAATGTACAACTTGCCGGATATATCGATGCTGACTGGACAGGAAACATTGATGATAAAAAATCTATCTGTGGTGGATGTTTCTATGTTGGAAATTGCTTAGTTTCCTGGCATAGTAAGAAACAGAGTTCTATATCTTTATCTACAATTGAAGCTGAATACATCGCAGCTGGTAATGCTTGTACCCAGTTGGTTTGAATGAAAAGAATGTTAGCTGATTACGGAATTGCGTAAGATATAATGATCTTGTATTGTGATAACTCTAGCTGTAAGACCCGTATCCTAGCCCGCACTGTTCCGTAGGCTTTCGCGGTCATCCCGGTCGAATTCTAGCGACCCGCGATCTGTTATCAGTGTTTGTGCGCGATCCTGAGACGTGTCCCATATTACAGAGTCGGCTCGACCCGAGACTTGTATCCTTACAACCGCGCTGTCGCTGTAGTTCCAACGCCGCGTCTCACCCGCGAAGGCGATATCCGGGCTAGGAGATATGAGCCCGCGCTCAGTTCGAGGAAAACGTCGCGCGTTGCAAATATCGAGAGAATCTTTACGACACAACACATCGGTCACATCAATCAAGTACACATCACTCACACCCATCCCCAAGTACAACCACCCTTCCCAAAAGTCAACTTCTCTTACAACAAAGTACCCCCCTTACATCACTCACCATCCCTCTCATCCCAACACTCCACCTCACCACTTCTTTCTCTCCGATTTTCTCTCTCATCATTCCAAGAAACTCCCATGGGAGCAACCCACGTCCAAGCAAAACTCCATGAGAGGCTTTGTATGGCCCACTTCCTATCTCTCATCCCCACCCTCCAAAAACAATCTCAACCGCGAAAGTTCGTCCTTTGGAGCTCTAGATCGCGTTGGCGGAAGAAGGAATAGGAGATCAAAGGTGAGTGATCTTGCATTTACTTTTTTGTGATTTAAGGGCCCACATTGGTGGGACCCATCTTGATGTATGACTTGTATGAGGGGCCCGTAGTGGCGAGGTCCCTCCACTACTCTGATCTCCCTCTCTCTCTCTTTCTCTCTTTTGATATGTGTGGTCCACCCTAATCCACCCCACCATGATGTACATATTTTCCCTAGCCTGTCTAGCCTAGCCACGTAGGACGTGGACCCCACCGTGCGTGTGTATGCATCCACACTGTCCACCCAGCTCAACAAGGCCAGGACGTCCAGCAGGCCCACCGAGTTTATCTAGGCCGTCTGTCTGTGGACGTCCAGCCATCCCGGACGAAGGGACAACACAACTATCAGCATCATCTAGATTCATGTGGGCCACCACCTGACACCACACAATGATGCATGTATTCTCTCCAGCCGTCCACCAGCTGGACCGGTGGACCCCACCATGAAATATGTTTTTTTTGTTTGTTTATCCAAACCATTCATCTGCTGCTGCCAAGCAGCTGGAGCTGCTTCAACGTCAGCAGATCAGCAGGTGCTGATCACGATGTATGTGTTATTTCCATACAGTCCACCCCTGTGGGACCATATGATGTGGGTTTTGATCCACACCATCCACCGAGTGGACCCACCTCTATGTAGGTGTTAATCCAGACCGTCCGTTGGACGGACGTCCAACTGTCTGGACGCTGGACCTCTTGTACACCATTTTTATTATAATAAATATATATATATATATATATATATATATATATATATATATATATATATATATATATATATATATATATATATGTGGTGTCCCATGTAGGACCCACGTTGATGAATAACATCTGCACCGTCCCTTTGGACGGTGCTTGTGAAACCCACCTTGATTAATGTGTTTTATAATCACACCGTCCAGTTGTATGTACGGTGGGACCCACCGACGTGGATGCATTGTCCACCGTCCATTCATCTAGAGGGTGGAGCCCCCTTAATTTATGTGTTTCGTCCCTACCATGTGTGTAGGGACCACCATGATATATGTGATATCTACACCATCCATTGTCTGGATGGTGGACTCCTGGTGAGCTGTTGCTGCATGTGCAGCAGCAGGCATGGTCACACGTGTGTGGAGTTCATCCACACCGTCCGTATTTGGGGGCCAGCATGATGTATGGTTTCATCTGTACCATCCCTGGTTGGGACGGTGGATCCTTACCACCTGATGTATTCTATCCCAGCCATCCTTCTGACACTGCTGCCGTCAGCCATGATATGTGTGTTTTATTCCACACCGTCCAGATTGGCTGGACGGTGGAGTGTGCATGAAGTATGTATCCACACATGGACCCACCTTGATTTCATCCAGACCGTCCAAACCAGGGATGGTGGGTCCCACGCAGCTAGTGTTGCTGTTTGACATTAGCCAGTTCCGTGGGTCTGATCACAAGTATGTGTTATATCCACACCGTACGTGGGATGGTGCGACCCACCGTGATTCATGTATTTTATTCCCACCGTCCGGGGACCACAGTGATGTGTTTGTTATATCTACACTGTTCATCCATTTTGCTGACGATGGGGCCCACCTTGATGGTGTCTTCACTGTCCATCCGTGCAGGACACACCTTGTATATGTGTTATTCACGCCATCCGTTGGTTTTTTTTTTTAATTTCTGGGGTGGGGCCTGCAGTGTGGTATTTGATCCTCACCATCCACCAATCTAGGACGGTGGGATCCACCATTATATATGCGTTGTATATCTAGCTACAACATCTAACTGGAGGGGCCCTTTTGTGAAGTATAAGGCCCACCTGCTATGTGTGCAGGGCCTATCATGATGTAAATTTGAGGCCCATTATGATATATTCGAGACCCATTGTGATGTATTTGAGGCCCATTATGATGTATTCGAGACCCATTGTGATGTATTTGAGGCCCATGGGCGAGGCCCATTGTAATGTATTCGAGGCCCATTAGTGAGACCCATTGTGATGTATTCAAGGCCCATGAGTGAGCCCATTGTGATGTATTCAATTGTGATGTTTTGAGGCCCATGGGTGAGGCCCAATATGATGTATTCAAGGCCTATGAGTGAGGCCCATTGTGATGCATTTGAGGTCAAAGTGACGCGGCCAAAGTGATGTGTATGTAGCCCTTATATGAGGCCCATTGCGATGTGTATTAGGCCATTGTGTGAGGCCACGGGCCCACTATATGTTTAACCCTATGTGGGCCACTCCTTGGGAGCAATGTTGGTTGAATGTCCACATTGATGGTTAATGATGGTTGAAAGTCCACATTGTGACCTTCCCTTAGGCCTTGTTCGGCCGATCCCGATTGTCGTGGCCGATTACCGATAGCCGATTGACGTGACCGATTTGCCGACTCTGATTATCGATCGATCCGATTATCGTGACCGATTTGCCGATTCTGATTATCGATCGATCTCGATTGTCATGCCCGATTGCCGATTAACTTGACCGATTTGTCGACTCTGATTATCGATCAATCCGATTGTCGTGACCAATTTGCCAATTCTAATTATTAATCGATCCCGATTGTAGTGGCCGATTGTCGATTGACTTGGCCGATTTGCTGACTCTGATTATCGATCGATCTGATTGTTGTGATCGATTTACCAATTCTGATTATCAATTGATCTCGATTGTCGTGGTCGATTGCCGATTGACGTGACTGATTTGTCGACTCTGATTATCGATCGATCCGATTGTCGTGACCGATTTGCCGATTCTAATATCGATCGATCTCGATTGTCATGGCCGATTACCGATTGCCGTGACCGATTTGCCAACTCTGATTATCGATCGATCCGATTGTCGTGACCGATTTATCAATTCTGATTATCGATCGATCCCGATTGTCGTGGCCGATTGCTGATTGACGATTGACGTGACCGATTTGTTGACTCTAATTATCGATCTATCCGATTGTCGTGACTGATTTGCTGACTCTGATTATCGATCGATCCGATTGTCGTGACAGATTTACCGATTCTAATTATCGATCGATCCCGATTGTCGTGACCGATTTGCCAATTCTGATTATCGATCGATCCCGATTGCCGATTCTGATTGACGTGACCGATTTACCGATTCTGATTATCGATCGATCCCGATTGTCGAGGCCAAGTATCGAGGCCGATTCTGATTTGTCGAGGCTGATTGTATAGGCTGATTCCGATTGTCGAGGCCGAGTATCGAGGCTGATTTCGATTGTCGAGGCCAAGTATAGAGGCCGATTCCGATTTGTCGAGACCGATTATATAGGCCAACTCCGATTGTCGAGGCCGATTTCAATTGTCAAGGCCGATTGTCGAGACCTATATGATGTATATGCGGCCCATAGTTGAGGCCCATTGTGATGTGTATTTGGCCTATGTGATGTATATGCGGCCCATGTTTGAGGCCCAATGTGATGTATATGCGACCCGTAGTTGAGGCCCATTGTGATGTGTATTCGGTCTGTGTGATGTATATGCAGCCCGTGTTTGAGGCCCAATGTGATGTATATGCGGCCGATGTTTGAAGCCCATTGTGATGTGTATTCAACCCACATTTGAGGCTTAAATGTGATGAATATGAGGTTTATGTGATGAGGCCCATTGTGATACATTTGAGGGTCAGGCGATGGAGTCTATTGTGATATATGTTAGGCCCATGTGAAAGGCCCATCGTGATGTGTATTAAACTCTTGAGTGAGGCCCATGGTGTTGTATATTCGGCCCTCGTGTGAGGCCATGGGTCCACTATATGTTAGGCTCTATGTGGGTCATTCCTTGAGGGCAATGTTGGTTAAATGTCCACATTGTCGAGGTCGATTGTCGATGCCGGCTATTGATATCGATTATGAGTATGTGACAGCATAGCATCATGATACATGCCCATACGCATCATCTGCATGCTTGTTATGAGATGTGGTTGATTATTGTATATGTCATTGAGCATGTTATTATGAGACTCCTTGATAGGCGGAGGTTATCTCATATGAGCGCACGGTATGCGCAGGATTGATGCATAGCTGGTTCGTATGACTCATGCATCTTACATTATGATTACTGTATGCCTTAGCGACATCAGGGCCGTAGCCTCTACAGGCATATCGTGTTTGGCCAAACGGGGCACCGAAAATTTGTTCTAGCATCGGGCTGTCATAGATGGCCCTGGGTGAAAATACCTAAACCCTCTTGGTACCAAAGGATGCCCCAACGTCGAGACCGAGTGGATACATGAGCACCCGAGTGCCGAATACCAGGAGGTCGCGTCTCCCACTGTGTCGTGGTCGGTTAGGAGGGGGTGTGGCCTTACTCGCCTGAGGGTCGGGGGCAATACTAAGCTGAGTTTGACCAGCTCACGAATGGGTTCGCTATTAACGTGCCAGATAGGTATTGGCGGACTATTGGCCAGGCGGATAATGATGTTTCTTATACTCACTTAGACTGTGCTGCTGGGAGAGGGGCATGCCATTTGGAGTGTACTAAACCCCGGTGATGATTCCAGAGATGAACAGTACTAATATGTGGACTTATTGAGCAGGAGTTGCATATTCATTCATTCATTCATTCACTATCCACTTGGGCTGATGGTGCAAAACTAATTGTTATGTGTATCTTTGTAATGGCCAGGATTTCGGTTGGGGCGCGTGACTAACTTGAGATCAGGAGTTTATGACATTAAGTCTGACTATCCAAATTTAGGTATGAGACTGGTTTGGATAGAAGTCCTTGTGGTGGACCCCGTAGTCTGCGATACTATGTACTATCACCCCGACTTCACATTCCTGCATGGTCATTCGCATCGCATATTGCATTACATCCATGGCATATGGTATTTTGGGTTGCTATGTTTCTGCACTTATATGACTTAGACGGACTTAGCAGGATTTACATATTGCATTGTACCGTCGCCATCTGATATTTATCTCTCTTTGACTCCTTATTGGCATAACTAATTTATATTGCTTACTCTGATACTAGATGACTCATGAACTTGTTAGTATTTTTGTTTACTCTGATATTATATGGCTTGTGGACTTATCGGTATCTCTGTTAACTCTGATATTACATTCTGAGCACGTATATTCTGCTCACACACTTTTACCACCCACTAAGCTTTCTATAAGCTTATGCATGATAAATACGTGTAAGTAGCATTAGGTTGCAGCAGCGTTGAGCATGGAGCGTGCAGCGGTCTTCTGGAGCTTGATTTTTTATTTATGTATTTTCTTTTCAGCATTGTACTCAAATGATTATATTAGTGGATATGTGATGATGATGTTGCCTTTGTGAATTGGGTAATCTTGTGGTTATGCTTCTTACGAAGTAAATGTATATATATATATATATATATATAAAATAATCCTCCTTGTAGCATTCCAGGATTGGAATCTGGTGTATGGACACTAGGAGCCGAGAATTGGGTACTACAGAGGCTGTCGGCACCAGATTTGGTGATGGGATTCCTGTGAATCCGATCTCTGGGTTTGGGACGTAACACTAGCGCAATCAATATTTTAAAGAATCTTATGTAATATTCTCGTACTAAACATATAAACATTAGATATCATTATATTCGAGAATTGGTTGAGGATAAAAGCATTTCATTGAAATATATCCAAATTGAAAATCAGCTTGCTGACATTATGACTAAACCGCTTGACAGGAATAGATATTCCAAATTAAAACATGATATTGGTATGTGTATTTCTAATTAATTAAATCATGTTGTTTATTTATTATTTTGTTTGCATATAAATAAAACTTGTAAAACATTTTTAAAACAATAAAAATAAGATCTTTCTCCATTTGCTCGATGGGTTGAGTGCGTCCTCGACCAGTCGACCCTTGATGAGTCGAGGACAGCACTTGACCGGTCGTGGACCGTGGGCTAACCCATTAAAAGAGGGAAAAATCTCCTTTTTATGTCATTTCTTTCATCTTCCTCGACTACCTCAAACCCATCTTCATAGAGTCATTGTAAGTATTTATTTTTTATTTCCTTCTAGATTTGGGTTCTTGTGTGCTAGTTAATCTTCATTTTGTAGTTGATTTGAGATTTGCATCCTTTCCATAGAGGGTTTTTGAACAAAAATATAATTTAAGCCAAACCCAGCATTTACATCTTCTTTTGCAAACTCTACATGAAGCATCAGTCAAAGAGGAAGGCTTCTCATAAGGGCCTTAGTCGTCCAGGTTAAATTTTCATGGTAACACTCGAGAACTTTCAATACTTAGGTATTGAAAAGTTCAGGTTGTTACATTGTGCTTGCTATCCTTGATTTATCTAAGTTCGTCATTCCCTGCTACATTCATATGAAAGACGGGTTTGTAAAGTGGATTGCTCGTGGTCACTACGGGTAGGCTCGTCACCTCGACGTAGGCCGACAGCTTGAGTATAGTGTCCCATACCACTATGCCCGACTCTCAAGACTTGTGGATCCTGCGGCTAACGGTTATAAGTGGGTGTTCCAAGAGCGTGGGGTGTCCCACGTGTTGAGTGTGAAATATTGCATATTTCTCCCTATTTATACCTTGGTTGTATAAACATGATAGCGCTTAATCGATTTAATTATGCGTGTTTTCATGTACGAGGTGATTTCGAGAGCTTAAGATGAAATTGATGTCAAAAGGAAGATTTATACTTAAAAGATTATCAAATGAAGATTTGGAGATTTATAAGTCATTAATGAAGAATTCACATGCTAAAGATCCAAGAAAATTAAGTGAGGAATGAAGAGAATCAAAGATTTGAAGTAAATAAAAGGAATCCTGAAATCGTCCTGAAAATAAACATATTCCTGAAATTGTCCTGAAAAAGCATATTCTGAAACTCAGAGTCTATTTTAGCTATGCAGAGTGAAGTATATTTTGGAAAACTGCGCAGAGTGAAGTTTAATTTAGCAAACTATGGAGAGTGAGTAAATTTGAGGCGGTTTCTAGATTTTTTCAACTAAGTGCGAAAGTTGGAGTTTCACAACTATAAATAGGACTACCTAGGATGCTCCAAAACATCTTCTAGGGTTTGAAAAAGTCTCAAAGAGCATAACAAAGGGGTGAAGCAGCCGCCAAAGAGTTTTTCTTCTTCCCTAGTTTATTTTTCATGCTTTATTTAAGAGATTTGGTTTCAATCATGTCTATGATTGGCTACAGCTCTTAGCCTGCTTGTAGCGTGTTGGATATTTATTTTGCTTTGATTCTTATTAAACTTCATTGATTTCTAGTTTGATATTAAAGGAATATTTTTAGTTTTCTTTGATTTATTGTGACTCAAATTACAATAGATATTGTGATAGCTTTGAATATCTTCTTTTCCTATTTTGAGATAGTGAGATTGGTAAATCTCATTGTTCAACATCGTCTCCTGGGCATGGTAGGGTGATGGAATCCCTTCCAATCTTCACAATTCTCCTCCATTGAGAATTAGGTCAATGAAAAGTTCAGATATAATTTAAATTGCTTTATCTTCCAATTGGATAGGATAGGACTCCAATTCTAATTATGTTTATTGAATCAAGCAAGGTAGCATCTTAATAGCTACAAGTGGATCATTGACACCATAGTTCCCACCTTTAATTGATAATTTAAACATTATTCATAATTACTCTCTTTTATTCCAAAATTCAGATTTAGTGCTTCTAGTTCTAGTTTTAGTTCTTTTCAGAATACGTACAAGTTTAGTCCCTATGAATTTGACCTCGTTCTCACAAGTTATTACTACATCGTGACCCTACACTTGGGGTTGTGAACACCAGGTTCAAACAGGAGTGATCATAAATGGTGAACATACATGTTTCGCTAACTAGTGGACTAGTTCGGCTGACTTAGGCGAACTACGGCGCAACCGACACTGGGTGCAAGCATCCCGCATAGTTCAACTATTGTCAGTTGTCCGTCTTCAGCCTAAATCGATCGGATTAGCCTAGGGCAGCCGATCCAGTAGGGCTGCCCTTGTGAATTTTTTCAGTTTGCTGGCTAACTAATTACCAATAGACTAAAATTCTACAACATGTCACAAACAATTCTATTCAGGAATAGGCAAACAACTCAACAGTAATTAAGGATATTTTAGCTAATATGAGCAAACAAATAGCCATGCAGTGCATTGTTCAATCATCACACAATTTACAACAACCAGCTAATTAGGCACATGTAGCAGGGGGAAATATGGAGGATGTGGGCATGAAATTTCAGTGAATCTAGTCTATTTTAGCATGCAATTAATAATCGGCAGCCATAAACGGAAACTGCACTCCATAGAGGACAATAGGCCTAAGGATTAGTCACTAGTTAGCATGCAATTCACAATTTCCACTATGCAATCATTATTTGTGACATATGTTTGATAATTGGTAACCTAAAAGTAATGGTCCGCACCTAGAAGTAGTTCATTGATTTTTAGTGCCACCCTCTGTTGATCAGCGTGTCGGTGCCCCCTCTCTTGTTGCCGAGTTGTTTCCCTTTGGGAGCCCACTTCCGAAAGAGAAACATATTCATATGTAGTTCTATATATAGGTATTAAAAACTAAAACTCAATTATCATTAATCATGCATACATAAGTATTTGTGAAGGCTCAAACATGGGTGTTTGGGAGAGATGTGCAGAAAAACTGTGTAGAAATGACCCTCGGCCTTTTTTTGGTGTGTCCCACAATCAGGTGGGGCCACCTTTTGGCATGTCATTATGTTCCCTTGGTAGCCCTATGTGTGGCCTTCAAAATCCAAATAGTGCAGTTCACTGGATTTACGCATATGAGTTTTTGCATAAGGCCGAACATAGGCATTTCAATTTTTTTGCGCAGGATTTTCTGCACAACTACACCCGGTCCTATTTGAGATCCACTCCCCAATTATCTGGGATCCACTACTTTCAAAGGAAAAAAAGGAATTTGATAGAGTTATATATGGACTTCAAAACCCATAAGGTAACTGTAACACCCCGTACTTTCCAGTACTCGGGTGTTACCGTATAACCAAACTTAGCATAAATACAAGTCCGGCCTAAGTATAACGCAACCCATCGCTAGGACTTCAATCACCTCGATAGGCGAATCAAACCATCCTGTGATATTTAATAACTATATAATCATCTTTATTTATTTATTTATTTCATATAAGTGTTACACAATCATAGATAAAAAAAATTATAAATGGATTTTGGTAATTTAATTATCATATAGAAATGTATGAAAATGTATTACAACAGAGTGACACCTATATATTTAATGTACATAGAATAGTATGATAATTATATTATACTAACCAAGCATTATGGATAATAATTTTACGGTATGTAATTGAATGGCAATGTCGTATTGAAATATCTGTCATAAATATGTATACAAAATCATTAAATGTTTTAAAATTTATATTATTTAACAATGTGAATCTAAACATGATATTGTAAAATTTCAATTCATATATATATGTATCATATGGTATTGTATATTACAAATCATATAAATATGTGATCAATAGCATGGATATAGTAGTATGATAATATTTAAAATTTTATTTACATATGAATATAAGATTTTAAATATTTTAATACACAAAAATAATAATAAAATTATATTAATATTCGTACTAGTTAGTTATATATGATGAAAGCCTTTCATATGGTCCATTTATACCTTTTAACAGTTGACATTCGAATTCGGGATCATCCGACCGTTGATGGACAGAAAACTGCCATTAGGGCCTGAGATTGATTCGTATGGCCAACCTGAATTTAGGATCTGGCCCATTATTTTGTTTGGGCCTCAGCATGATCTGACGAAGAAAATGGACGGTGTGGATTTCTCACAAAACATCACGGTGGGCCCCACAACCGCTTCATGTACACCGTAGGTGGTGCACTTGAGGCGCACCGGACCACCACGCTCGGTCAGCAGCAGGCTGACCCGCCATTTTCAAAAACGGAGAGGCACTCTCTCTCCTCTCTGCGTTTTGCCAGCGAACGGACACCGTCCGTGTGAATTGTAAACGGCCCACCACCTGTGATCAAAAGTCTGATCTGAACCGTCCATCATGTTGAGAAACTCATCCTGAGAAAAACCATGTATTCTATACGCACTCATACAACCACACGTGCACACAACGCCAGTGCAATCAGGACCTACTAGCACATTCTTCCCAAAAATAGAAACTATCTACACGCCAGCTCAACGATCCACGTCCTCCTGCACCCGTCAATCCTAGCCGTCCCTTTACTAGAAATCTCGGCCGTTCCATTCGCTTAGGGCTTTCCCAAGTAAAACCACATCTGGTTTCGTTCCTTCCCACAGTTTTGAGAAAACCAAACAACTGCAGGATTCAATCCTAGCCTTCCAATCCCATCCGACGTCTCTGAGTGAGCTCAGGGATCCATTTAAATCAGATCATCAGGTCTCCCTCCAGTTCTAGCGGCCATGACCGAAAAATCCGTCGTTTCTTCCTAGCTCTGAACCCACCACTTAAATCTTCCCCAAGCTCTGAAAAACCCCTTCTAGGAGCTTCCTAGAGACCATTAGGACCATCTGCAAGAAGCAGATTGGAGGGAGAAGCACTGTTTTCAGATACGCCATTAATGGCCGTTATCTTCCCCACCGCTCAAAATCGGGCCAGCTCTGTTCGTGATGCCATTTTCGGGCTTTCACCATCTGGTGATGGTGTTGGGAGAGAATAGTGAAGAAAAGAGACAGGAGAAGAACTTGAGAGAGAGAGAGAGAGAGGAGAAGGAAGACGATGGTGGTGGGTGTCGCTGCCGCACTCCCACTCGAGCTCAGGCCGAGTCGGACTGACTCTGTTGGTTCGGGTCTACTCCAGGCCTTGCAGGAGCTCCAACGAAAGAAATAGAAGAAAGAATAAGGGAGAAGAATGAGAAGGAAGAAGGGAGAGAGAGGGCTGACGTGGTGCAGCTGCACCTCGTTGCTGCTCGAACCGAGTCGGGTTTGGACCGAGTCAGGCTGGGTTTAGTCCACCTGGACTCACTGCTGGGCATCCCAGCAGGGAGAAGAAGAAAGAGAGAGGAAGAAGAAAGAGAGAAGAAGAAAGAAAGAAAAAAGAGAAAGTGAGAGGGAGATGGTGAGTTCGGGTAGCAACCCGACTCGCTGCTGAGCCGAGTTGGCTTGGGTCTGGTTCGGTCTAGGCTAGTTGCTGGGCATTCCCAGTGATGGAAGAAGAAAGCAGGAAAAGAAAGGGTAGGGAAGAAGAAGAAAAAGAGAGAGGAAAGATGATAAACTTGAGGAAGGGCCGAGTCAACTCGGTTGGAACCGAGTCAGGGCCGAGTTCAGCTGGGCCAGCTAATGCTTGGGCCTAGTCCAGGCCTAGCTGAGGTCGAGTTGGGTCGACTCAGCTGAGTCGAGTCACGGAGTGGGTCTATGGCTCGAATGGAGGATGAGTTGAATTGCCAAGTCAATCTATGTGAGTAAAATCCCTCTCCCTAAGTAAGTTCCATAATTTATCATCTTCACTAGCATTACTACAATTATTGCAATATGATTAACCACTAGTAGGATAACCTTGCTAATAATAATTATTACAAAAGCTTGATATTAACAATTATCGTTATTGATTATAATGTTAGTATTGCTAGTATATATAAGTGGATTATTACTGAATTATTTTACTTCATTTTAATATTATTACAATTAATTATATAAGTTAGATTTCAAACCCTGAACCTAGATAGAGTGTTAGGTCTGGATCTAGTTATGGAAGCTCGTAATTCATGATAGACCATAATACTTACTATCACGACTAGACTCACCGTGGATAGCCCAAGGCTACTAGCACTAGAAACTATTTATCATTGTCCTTTTGGGATTGGTATATCACTCGTTAACATAATTATTGAGTATTAATCCCTATTATAGTATCAGTAGTAAATATTATATTGTTATGAATTATTTGAGAGATCATCAGTATTAGGTAATGTCGGTACATGAACGTGAACTCACAGACCATCATTAATATTGCTGAATAAATACTCCTATCATGAATAATAATTGATCCATTGTACCATAATAATAATAATGATAAACTAGGATTCAAATCCTAAAACCTAAAGCCTATAACTAAACCCTAATGTGAAAACCCTAATTCCACATTAAAACCCTAAGATAGATAACTCAAACCCTAGGTTATGATCTTAAACCCTAGGTAGTTATTAGAACTTGGACCTAATTATACAAGTTCATGATTTGTGGTAGGATATATTTCTAAGGGCGCCAGCACTTAGCGACATTGGTAGGCGGTTCAAAGTATAAGGTGATGATTCTTCCCCTTGAGCTTTCCATCTTCTCATTAGCTTAAGTTATAGTTTTTATTTAAATTCATAATTGATATCTCTCTTTATAATCACATGTGTTAGCTGGTGAAAATTGAATTGTTGTATTACATGCTTTATGATTATCCTGTATAATTGTTTACGCTTGTGGATTTATTTTTGTGGATTGCTTATGGAACTTAAACTGGTACATTAGTGGGAAATTCCCACATATGAATGTACACCCATACTTGGGATATAACTTGACTAGTTGTGATCGTAATGGATCTTCGACTTGGTGGTTACTGAGTGTGGTCTAGATGGATCATTGATGTGGGCCTACCATCCAGGGTTGTGGTGTCCAATGGTTTTCAAGGATGGTCTTTTATCGCATGGTTCTGATACTCGCCCTATGTGGCCTACTTTGATATCGCCCTATGTGGCTTTGTTCTAGTATTTTCCCTATATGGGTTGAATGTTTTATACTGTACAACCATGCGATGGTAAGCCCCATATATTGGAATATGATTGACCACTAGTCGATGGGTTCCATTAAACATCCTAAGATGGTAGTCTCATGGGCCGAGGATGCTGGAATGAGACACTATGCCCGAGTTATCGGCCTACGCTGGGCTCTGAGCTCCCCGTAGTGACCTTTGAGCTTATTAAACCTGCTGATTGTAAATAGACTAATAATGGGCTTGTAAATCATGCATACATGGCATATTTCGATGGCTTGGATTACTTTGCCCTGCGATTACGCTGAATGTTGCGCTTATGACCAGTCATTCGATTATGATGATGACCTGGATCTTCATGCCCCGCGATTACGCTGAATGTTACGCTGATGACCAGTCACATCGCCTGTCTGGATGTTTTACCCGGGGCACAGACCGTCTGAATGTTTTACCCGAGTCGACGATTGCATGGGGACCCGACTGGATGATGTTTCCCAGGTTCGATGATCGCACGGATGAGGATCCCCGGGGCGATGATTGCATACTTCACGCATCCATGCACATAATAAAATTTGCATCATGTATTGTTTTGTATGCTTTGTTTTATAACTATGTTTACCTAATGCGGTGGTGTGTAATCTTGAGGGGAGTTCACACTGAGTTGGCCACTCATCCATCAAATATATAACCGTACAGGTAGCACAGATGTCTTAAGTGACTTTCAGGTTCAGGCTGATGAGGAGCCAGGTACATGTGCTAGGGTTGCATGACTACATCTACCTCGAGGAGCTGCGCAGTCTTGCGGCTTATGTTTACATTCTGATGTTATTTTTCTTGTACTAGATCATGTGGATTCTTGTATTTGTTATGTTCGAGGCATTGGTTTGTATAAGTCATTATGGGCACTCTTTTGTATATTCTAAATGATAATGGAACTTTTCTTTATGCTTACTTGTCCATTCTACGCTCATCTGCTTACTCTGATAAAAGAAGAAAATAAAAATATATCTATTTGACCATCCTTTAAGGTTAACACTCGGGTTTTTGGGAAACGGGTCGTGTACTCGGGTCCTGAAAAGTCGGGTTGTTACAGTAACCCTCCTTGATCATACATATACAAATTTTGGTGAAGACTCAAACTTGAGTTCTTAGAAGAGTTGTGTAGAAAAACTGTTCAGAAATGGTTTTTGGCCAATTTGGATGCATCCCACGATCACATGGGGTCGTCTTACAGTGCACCATCATTTTTTTTTGGTAGAATTATGCATGGCCTTTGAAGACCATATGGTATAGCCTATTAAATGCGTATATACAATTTTTGGCACAAGGATAAACATTGGTGCTCGAAATTTCTGCACATAAATATTCTATGCAACTTTACTCAGTCCCATTTTAGTATCTAGTTCCCGATTACATGGAGTCTGTTTGGATTCAAGTAAAACGTTATTCTTCCAGACATGGGCATAGGCTAGGAAGTCCAGGTGGTAGCAACAGTAATGGACAATAACGATGAAACCACATACATCGTAAGTGGGTCCCACTATGTGTGGGCCACCTGCTGACCTCCCACAGTCAGTGAGCAAATGCAAGTGTGGGGTCCCACGTCCAGTGGGCCCCTCTCAATCGAAAAGAAGAAAGAAAAAGAAGGATAGAAAAAAAAAGAGAAAGGAAGGGATGGATGGAGTGGATTATAGAACACATAATTAGTGGACCCTGTAACTCATGGGCCATGTTGCTAGCTTTCATGGCCAACGAGCCACGTGTACAAGGGTCCCATATTAGTCGGCCTCACTAGCCCAAAAAAAAGAGAAAGGAATAAGAAAGAAGAAGAAGAATAAGAAGAAGAGAGAGAGAGAGAGAGGGCCTGCAAGGATGTCCGCTTAAAGCAGCGGGCCCCACACGATTTATGGGCCATAAATATGGTTTGAATGGTGTTCACAACCCCAAGTGTAGGGTCGCAATGAAGTAATAATCTTGGTGAGACTGAGGTCGAATCCACAGGGACTAAACTTGTACGTTTCTGAAGAGAACTAGAAGAAGAAGAAAATCTAAATATGAATTCTGGAATAGTTGAAAAGGTAATTGTAAATAATGTAATTGAAACTCGTGAATTTAAAGGTGAGAACTAGGGTGCCAAGGATCTACTTGTAGCTATCAAGATGCTACCTTACTTGATTCAAGAGACACAATTGGAATCAGAGTCCTATCTTATCCAATTGGAAGAAGAGATGATCAAATCACTAAACTTTTCATTGATCTAGCCTCAATGGATGAGGATTGTGGAGATTTGGAAGGGATTCCATCACCCTACCATGCCCAAGAGACGATGGTGAACAATAAGATTTAGCAATCCCACAATCTCAAATAGGAAAAGAAGATATTCAAAGCTATTGCAGTGTATATTGTAATTTGAGTCACAACAAACCATAAAAAACTGAAAATATTCCTTAAAATCAACTAGAAATCAATAAAGTTCAAATAATAATAATAATAAAGGATCAAAGCAAGATAAACATCCCAATCACACTACAAGCTTCACCTCTTAACCCTAGCTAAGAGGTTTAGTTAACCATAGACATGATTAAACCAAAATCTCTTAAAGAAAGCATAAAAAACAACTAAAGAAGAAGAAGAAAGACTCTTGGTTGTGGCTCTCCACCCTTTTTCTCCACTCCTTAAACCCTAGAAGATACCTAGGAACGTCCTAGGGACTTATATTTATAGTTGTGAAGCCCCATCTTACGTAACTCCTTAGAATTTACGGAAACTGTCTTGAATTTACGCACTCTGCATAAGTCTCACATTACACTTCGGTCGGACCGAAGTTGGGTTCGGTCGGACCGAATTAAGATTGAAAATCGCACTTTCTCGCTGGACAATTCTGAGCGATTTCGGTCGGACCGAAGTTAATGATGAAAAATCTTAGGTAGAAAATTTGTCAAATTTAGGTCGGACCGACTCCAACCGAAGTCTCCAACCGAAGCTTCAGTCGGATCGAATTATCCTGTTTTCTTGCTGAACTGTTTTCTATGAATTCGTCCAGACCAAAGTTGGCTCAGGTCGGATCGAAATAGCCTATTTTTCTGCTGCAGACTTTGTAATCTTCTCCAAATTTTCTTCATCATTTGTACTTGGTTTTTTTGGATCTTTGACATTTGAATTCTTCATTCTTAGTCTCCTAAGATCCATCCTTTGCCTTGATGATTCTTGAGCATTAAATCCATGCTTTTAGCATTCTTTTCAATCCAAGCTCTCAGATTCACCTCGTAATATAGACATGTATAAAATATACCACTAAGCATTATCATGTTCATAAAACCTAGATATAAATATGGAAAAATATGCAATATTTGACACTCAATAAACTCCCCAACTAGCATTTTGCCAGTCCTAAGCAAAACATGCGTGAAGTGATCCTTAATTCTCAATGTTCAAATTACTTTCAGAAAATAATCTTTTGTGCAATAAGTATGGATGAGTACAATCCAAAGAAGCGAGAGTGAAACATTGAAAACCTTGAGCTAAATCACCCGTGTAATCAATCAAAAAGAGTCTTTATCAATCCTTTAAGAGCATAAGTTCATATATCAAGTTTTTCCATTGTGCTTAGTGAATTCCATTTACTTTCCATAACATACTATTATTTCATAAAGTTAGCCATGCTTATCATATCAAGATTGGTTGAGAACTCAAGTACTGATTCCAAACTTACCCCATTTTCCTTCTTTTTCCAATTTTTGATTTTATATCGATGGTCCTTTTTATTCATTCAGTCTTTTCATCTTTAATCTTTTCAGATTTTTCATTCTTTTCCAGTCTTTCATTCTACATTACCTTATTGTCGATCTTCTATTTTTTAAACTGGTTCTTTTCATCTTTTTAAGGTGGATAAAATTCTCCGGACTCAATTCTCAATATCTTTCAATGATGCACATGCTAACCATTAGAAATTCTAGCATTATTCATAGAAAGCAAGTTAAACGTGTTTTCGTGATTTGGATCAACATGATATTCAAACTTCCTCTTAATCAATTAAGTGCAAGAACTTAGGTGATAGTTTACTTGATTGATCTAGCTCCAACAACTCAAATTCAATCTCTGTCTTATTATCATACTCAAAACATTCTTAAGTGCATAAACTACGGCTTTCTAAATAGGTTTTTAATTTGAAAAATTGAAATTTTTTAAAATTTTTGCTCAAAGACTAAGAGAATCTAATTAGTTTACCTAATCCACACCCCCCAACCTAAAATCTACATTGTCCTCAATGTAAAAGATATGAGCATGCAATGCAAATGAGATAATGAAAAAGAATGGAGAAGTGATGGAAAGGTAGTACTTGAAGAAAGTGAATTGCAGCTCTTCCAAAGTTCTCAATGCGAGGATGGCTTAGCACAACGACTAAACAATTGAAAGCAAACTATCCTAGTCTTAAATCTTATGAAACTAATAAACCTAACCACACCTCTATTAAACTAGGAGATTAATCTTGGTATACAGGATCAGTCAGAGGTATGGACATGTCCTCTGAGTTAAATTTCTCAACAAATGACTTGAGACAATGTCCATTCACTTTGAAAACATTGTCATTCATTGGATTAGCTTTATCTCTACGGCCCCATACGGATAAACATTAGTAATAGTGAAAGGGCCGGTCCAATGTGTAATCGAGAATTGTACAGGAGGACTTTTTGACCGGTTAAGAATGATTTTCGAAGGATGTTCCTGTCATGGAACACCTTCATTTTGTCCTTGTAAATTCTTGAGTTCTTGTAAGCATCATTTCGAATTTCCTCAAGTTCATTCAGTTGTACTTTGCGCAGCGAGCCAGCGTCGTCCAAGTTAAAGTTTAGATTTTTGATAGCCCAGTAGGCATTATGTTTCAACTCTACAGGCAAGTGGCAAGCCTTCCCATAGATGAGTTTAAAGGGAGACATTCTAATGGGGCTTTTTTAATCTGTACGGTATGCCTATAAAGCATCACTCAAATGGATTGACCAATCCTTACAATCGGGGTTAGCCATTTTCTCTAAAATATATTTAATCTCCCTGTTAGAAATTTTAGCTTGCCCACTTATCTGTGAGTGGTATGGAGTGCTTACTTTATGAAAGATGCCATATTTCTTCATTAAATTTGCAAATGGTCTAATAAAAAAATGTGAACCTCCATCACTAATGATGGCTCGAGGCGTTCCGAACCAGGAAATGATATTTTCTTTTAAGAATCGAATGACCGTTTGATGGTCATTGTTCCGGCATGCGAACGCTTCGACCCACTTAGTGATAGTCTACCGCTAGCAAAGTATACAAATTTCCAAAGGATTGGGGGAATGGCCCTATGAAATTGATGCCCCAACAATCAAATGCTTCAATCATCAAAATGGGGTTCAGCGACATTATATTTCGATAGGACAATGCTCCCAATTTCTGACAACCTTCACAAGCCTTACAGAACTCATGAGTGTCCTTGAACATAGTGGGCCAGTAAAAGCTGCACTGTAGAATTTTGGTCATGGTCTTTTTAGCAAAAAAATTTACCACCACAGGCTTAAGAGCGATAAAAGGAGATGATGCTTTGATGCTCATTTTCTAGTACATATCTCCTTAGAATTTGGTCTGGGCAGTATTTAAACAAATATGGATCATCTCAGAAGAACTTACGTACCTCGGTGAAGAATTTTTACTTATCTTGTGCAGTCCAATGAGTCGGCGTAAAACCTCTGGCAAGATAATTTGCAATATCAGCAAACCAAGGTAGTTGGGAGATGTCCCATGATTATGCGTTTTCAACAAATTTGTCAAAATAATCCCACACGTCATCGACATCTTTGTTCTTGAATTCCCCATTGCACATTGTCTTGACCAATTGGTGCATGGAAGATGACAGTCCATCGTAGAAGAAATTTGTTTTGCGCCATATTTCAAAGCTATGTTGTGGGCATGAACTGACAAGATCCTTGAACCGATCCTAACATTGGAAGAATGTCTCATTTTCCTTTTGGGTGAAGTTCATGGTCAACTTTTTGATGGTGTTTGTTTTATGGTATGAGAAGAATTTCTTTATGAACTCCCTTGTCATGTCGTTCCATCTGCCAATGAATCATGGATGTAGTGAATGCAACCATGTCTTAGCCTTTTCTTTTGAGGATAAGGGAAAGAGTTTCTACCTAATCGTGTCCTTAGACACATTAGGAAAGTATAAAGTGGCTATTATCTCATTAAACTCTTTCAAGTCCATGGAACTTTGGAAGGAGTTGGATCACTCCTGGCTTAATATCCATATTTCCTGCATTGTCGGGAAAAATCATACAAGAAGATATGCTCACCCCCACCAGTTGTAAATAATCTCGTAAGGTACGAGGCGAGGGTACATTGTGCACCTCATTCTCGTCTTGAATTTCCTCAACTAGAGGTTGAGGTTGGTTTGCAGGTTGAATTACAACCATCGCTTCAATTAACTCTGAGGATCTCAAGTGGTGTCTAATACGGTGATGGATAGACTGCCCTTCGACTAATCCTCATTCACTTAAGAGATGTTGAGTGTTGTCAAGAACTCAATTGGGCATGAAACACTTGCAGCCTTCAAGTAACTAAACCTCAACCTAAGGAAGAAAACTAGAGAAACTAAAACAAATAAGAGATCTAAAATAAGAGAGAGAATTAGAAAGAGATTACCGAATTAGAGATTGCTATGTTAGAATCCTACAAAATAGAAAACCAAGTAAGATTCTAAAAATAAGTTCAGAAAAATCCTAATCTATAAACAAAACAGAAAGTTAATCCTAATCTTAACCTAATTCTAATACTAATTAAATTCAGAAAAGTACAGCCGTAGTCCCCAGCAACGGTGCCAAAAACTTATTCACAACCCCAAGTGTAGGGTCGTAATGTAGTAATAATCTCGGTAAGACCGAGGTCGAATCCATAGCGACTAAACTTGTAAGTTTCTGAAAAGAACTAGAACTAGAGGAAGAAGAAAATATAAATATGAATTCTGGAGTAATTGAAAGAGTGATTGCGAATAATGAAATTGAAACTTGTGAATTTAAAGGTGAGAACTAGGGTGCCAAGGATCTACCTGTAGTTATTAAGATGCTACCTTACTTGATTCAAGAGACACAATTAGAATCAGAGTCCTATCTTATCCAATTGGAAAAAAAGATGATCAAATCTCTAAACTTTTCATTGAACTAGCCTCAATGGATGAGGATTGTGGAGATTTGGAAGGGATTCCATCACCCTACCATGCCTAAGAGACGATGATCAACAACAGGATTTAGCAATCCCACAATCTCAAATAGGAAAAGAAGATATTCAAAGCTATCGTAGTGCTTATTGTAATTTGAGTCACAACAAACCATAGAAAACTGAAAATATTCCTTAAAATCAACTATAAATCAATGAAGTTCAAATAAAAAAAGGATCAAAGCAAGATAAACATCACAATCACACTACAAGCTTCACCTCTTAACCCTAGCTAAGTGGTTTAGTTAACCATAGACATGATTAAACCAAAATCTCTTAAAGAAAGCATAAAAAACAACTAAGGAAGAAAAAGAAAGACTCTTGATGGTGGTTCTCCACCCTTTTTATCCACTCCATAAACCTTAGAAGATACTTAGGAATGTCCTAGGGACTCCTATTTGTAGTTGTGAAGCCCATCTTACGCAACTCCTTAGAATTTACGGAAACCGTCTTGAATTTACGCACTCCGCATAAGTCTCGTGTTACGCTTTAGTCGGACCGAATTAAGAATGAAAATATCACTTTATCGCTGGACAATTCTGCACAATTTCGGTCGAACCGAAGTTGATGCTGAAAAATCTTATACAAAAAATCTGTCAAATTTAGGTCGGACCGACTCCAACCAAAGTCTCCAACCGAAGCTTCGGTCGGATTGAAGTTATCTTAGGTTGGACCGAATTATCCTATTTTCTTGCTGAACTGTTTTCTATGATTTCGGTTGAACCGAAGTGGCTCAGGTCAGACCGAAATAACCTATTTTTCTGCCGCAGACTTTATAATGTTCTCCATTTTTTCTTCATCCTTTATACTTGGTTTTCTTGGACTTTGGCATGTAAATTCTTCATTCTTGGTCTCATAAGATCCATCCTTTGCCTTGATGATTCTTGAGCATTAAATCCATGCTTTTCGCATTCTTTTTAATCCAAGCTCTCAGATTCACTGTAACGCCCTGAAAATCGGGAGTCGAGTATGACTCAACTCCCGAGTTCCAACGCATCACTTATGCAACATAAATAATGCTAATTAAATGTTGTCTGTGTTAGAGCAATAAACATGAGTGAGATTATACCAAAACAACAATTCATACTCCAGATCATTTGTATAAGAGCAAGCGGAAGACTGAACTGTATATATATATATATATGTATGTAAAGAAACAAAAATCATTTCATTCTCCAGAGTATGAATCTATCTGAGTCACCATATACATATGTTTGTTTTATGAACAAAATGTCAAAAATAAACTAAGGAGTGATCCCTGCAAATCCCGTCAATCCGGCAGCCTAGTCGAAGCCGTCAGAGTACTGCATATAGGAGAACTCTTCCTGGTCCTCATCATAATCAGGCTCCACCTCCTGAGTCGTCGGCTCACCTAAACACGAGGCAGTCGGTTGGTGTCGCAACACCGTTCCGTAACGTGGGAGTGAGTAGCTAACTCAGTGGAACAATAAAGCATAGGTTAACATGTTATCAATACAGTCAAGCAGTAATGATAAAGCAGTAAAATCAAACACTCCTAACTACTCTTATTAATGCAAGTATGGATGCAGGTATGATGGATGCCCTCACCACACCCTCCCTCGTGTGACACCATCTCACGTTCGCGGCATGCTTTCATCCCTCAGTGCTCCACATCTTCCAGGCACATGCAATGCATGATGAGCATGATTACCGAGTTTTTATTAGTCCATTTCAAACAGCAGGATTGGGAAACTAAGGTACCTCCCTTGTATCATTCCCAAACATGATCCATTCTAGGTCGTCGAGTCTAGTTAATATCGAACGATGATGTGTTTTCTAGGTCACTTGTAAAAATTGAAATGCAAGGCATTACGCACAAAGGTTACACCACTCCCCCATCACCTCTTAAACGATTCATCACTATACAGAAACATGCCTAGTTTATACTCTATATACCGTGGCATAACACTAAGGTTCACCACGATTTCAGAGTATGCTCGCAGTCACTACAAAGGGCTGTCAGGGCTGTTGCTCGCATTCATTACACTACTCCCCCATCACCTTATCAATGTAGGCCGACAACACGAATATAGTGTCCTATACCACCATAATCGGCTCACGAGTACGGTTGCTCCTTTGGTCACTCAGGGAGGCACGTGGTGGGCCAGAGGCGGGCAACTCGACCACGGTGTCCCATACCACCATGCCCGGCTCATAAGTCTTAACGGATCGAGGTACCATGGTTAATGGGATTCCACTGGTAAGTTTTGGTACCCTAGGTTCAAGCAGTAGCGACCAAACATGGTGAACATATATTAGACACATCGGGTTACTTGACGGGCCTGACTAGCTCGAGCGCACAATCAATTGAACGACATGAAGTGTATAAGCACTTCGCGTGGCCTAACCACTGTCGTCAACTAACATACGACTCGGGTTCGTCAAACACATCCCACGTGGCGACATGAACCTCAGCCACGATCTCAAATCTGGTACCGACTGTCTGGACTATAGACATAGTCCCAAACTCAATCAATTCTCATCCATAGCATGTGGAGTAAAGCATGATAAATAAAGTAATTCAAGCATGCTAGTAGGCATGTTATAAGGCATGTTATAAAGTATAATATAAAGCATGTTGCAAAGCACTACATCAGTAGGAATACAAACACATATATTGCAAGTAAGCGGTTTAAGTAGACAACCTCACGGAGGTAATTATACATGTCTCTAGGGTAGTTGAGAATCCCATCTCAACACCCTCCTAAGGCATCAACATTTAAACACTTGCTCACACAAGCATTTCCACAAACACATAACATACACTATTTTAACATACTTAGTGTATGTTAGCAAACATGTATTAGGGCGAATCTTTTCACCAAGCAAATATTTTATGCACACATAATATATTTAAACAACAATTAATCATGACAAACACATCTCTAAATTATACATGTATACAGTATTTCTTATAATACAGTATTTCTACATACATAGTGTATATTAGTAAAACATGTATTTAGGCGAATCCTTTCGCCAAATAAGTATTTTATCCATATATCGTATATCCATACAACAAATAATCATGTCAAACACATTTCTAAAAAATTTACGTATACGGTATTTTCTACGAATACCTAGAATATGTAAAATTCCATATTCTACATCTTTAATCGAAACAGAAATCGGAAAGCATTTTGTACATGTGCAATTGCATGAAAATCATGAATCTATCATTATCTGACATTGAAAGCGTTGAAAACCGTAACCTATACACCTAAAGTCCTCACCTTGTACCTTGGAATCTCAACAAATCAGCAAGGTTTGATGAGCTTCCGTATTCGGGAGTTTTATAGCCTAAAGAGTAAAATCGGTTAGCTATTTCATAACCTATAACCTTCATACCCCAAAACAGATCTAGGGTTAGGGTTTCTTACCTTAAAACGGAGTCGGTATCGTTGGGAAAGCGACAAGAAAGGGGTGGTGCAGCCCGTGTGGTGACTGGAATTAGCAGCAGGGGATTCTCCCACAACTCTCTAGCTTTCTCTCTCTTTTTCTCTCTTCTTACTTAGGGTTTTCCCAAATTCGTATGGCTGTGAGAGAGGGTGCTCTAAGGTCCTTATATAGCCTAAAAAATCTCTGAAATAGACTTAAGTTCAAGGTATACTTGGGTTATATCCAAATCGGCTTTAATTCAGCTCAAAAGAGGACTTCTGGTGGACCTCCTTGAGCCAAAAGTCAGACTTAAGCTCACTAACCTTGGATCTACGTGGAGTTATGTTTTCGTCTCAGTCGGATTCCCAGATCACGCTTGGCGGACCAGTTTCAGTTCAGCGGTCAGTGGGCCTTGATCCGAAATTCCAAGTACATGTAAATGTTCCTGAAATTTTTCTTGATCCGAGGGTGTATTTGGGTCAGATTCTGACGGTCTGATTTCTTATAAATTGACCGCAAGTTTCAAGTCTCAGATCACTATTCCAGATATTTATTTTGTAAAGGAATTTTGTGTTTTCACACTCCTTCACTCCGGACTCAAGCGAACAGCCGTGGGACACTGGCTAGATTTGATTTCCAAGATGGTTGTCAAGTCCAGCGAGGCGGTCCTAAGTCCTTAACCTCATATTATTCGGACTCCCGATGTGCGGTCCAGATCTGATACGGAGTTTCGGGATGCTCCTGACAGCAGTCGGGTAGTGAGTTTGATCCTAGATTTTAGGGTAACCTAGCGTCAATGATTCTACAAGTTTTGGGTCTTGCAGATCGTATTTAAAGTGATTCAAACGGATTTCGTGGCTAATCTAGTTAACACTTAGTTAACTTTGTCAAATTTCTAAAGGATTTAATCCTAAGTGATTTCTGGTTGAGGTGGTACTCGAGCTATTGTACGGAAATTTACGAGTCGTTACAATCTACCCCCCTTAAACAAAAATTTCATCCTCAAAATTTGTACCTTTTCGTATTCCTCGAGAATCTGAGGGTAGTTCTTTCTAACCTCAGCCTTAGTCTCCCAAGTAGCTTCCTCCTCTGAATGATGCGTCCATAGTACCTTCACAAGTGGAATGACCTTGCTACGCAGTACTTGCTCCTTCCTGTCCAGTATACGTGTCGGACGCAGCTCATATGTAGCATCCTCGCTCAACTGTACCTGCTCCCATCTGATGATATGTGAAGGATCAGGAACGTACTTCTTCAGCATAGATATATGAAATACGTTGTGTATAGCTGCAAGCGGTGTGGGCAAAGCGAGACGATAAGCCATAGTACCCACTCAATCCAGTATCTGAAACGGACCGATAAATCTCAGTGTGAGCTTCCCCTTCTTCCCAAACCGAAGGACTCCCTTCACAGGGGAAACTCTGAGGAACACATGGTCACTGACCTCAAACTCAAGCGGTCGCCGCCTCGTATCGGCGTAACTCTTCTATCTGCTCTGCATTGTAAGAAGCCGACGCCTGATAATGTCGACCTTCTCTGTGGTCGCCTGTACCAACTCTAGCTGATCAGACTACGCTCGTCAACCTCAGCCCAACAATGCGGTGCCCTGCAAGGATGACCATATAGGGCCTCATATGGTGCCATACCAATACTCGCCTGGAAGTTGTTGTTGTAGGCGAACTTTGTGTAAGGAAGACAGTCATCCCAGCTGTCCTTGAAGTCCAACACACATGCTCGCAACATATCCTCCAGAATCTAATTCACCCGCTGTCTGCCCATCAGTCTGAGGATGAAACGCCGTACTGAACTTCAACTTCACACCCATCACTTCCTGGATACGAGTCCAGAAGATAGATGTGAACCAAGCGTCTCTGTCCGACACGATCTCTAAAGGAACTCCATGTAGACGGATGATCTCTCTGATGTACAATCTAGCCAGCTGTCTGCAGAGTTCGTAACTCTGATAGGGAGGAAATGGGCCAATTTAGTCAACCGGTCCACAATCACCCAAATAGAATCGTGTCCCTTCCTCATCTTTAGCGGCCCTGATATGAAATTCATGGAGATGAAGTCCCACTTCACTCTGCTATGGGCATGGGCTGAAGCAGTCCAGAAGGTCGGCGATGTTCTGCCTTGACCTGCTGGCACGTCAGACAATGAGACATATACTCAGCGATGTGGGCCTTCATGTTATCCCACCGATACGACCGTCTCATATCCCAGTACATCTTCGTGCTACCAGGATGCACCGTGAGCTTCGAGTTATGAGTAGACTCGAGAAGCTCCTGTTTCAAGTCAGGACTATCAGGAACACATAGGCGGCCACGGAATCGTAGACCCTCATCAGAACCAACTCTCCACTCGTAGTCCTCGGCGTCGCTAGCTTGCTCTCGAAGCTCAAACAACCACACATCGCCCTTCTGGGCCTCAACAATCCTATCATCAACAAGCGGTCGCACCCGAACGTGCGCAACACACTCAAATGGCTCCTCCACAGTGAGTCTCTGCTCGAAGTCCCACACGAACTCAACCATGTCCCACTCTACTACCATCAATGGAGCCGCAAATGCTATAGCCTTCTTGCCGCTCAACGCATCTGCCACAAGGTTCGCCTGCCCGGATGGTAGGAAACCTCGAACTTAAATCCCTTCAAGGTCTCCATCCATCGGCGTTGTCTCATATTCAAGTCTCACTGCGTGAATATATATTTAAGGCTCTTGTGGTCGCAGAAAAGCTCGAACTCCTCTCCATAGAGGTAATGTCTCCAGAGCTTCAATGAAGATGTATTGTGCCAACTCAGTCGTATGTAGGGTAATTCTCCTCGTGCTTCCTTAATTGTCTCGAGGCATACGAAATCACCCTGTCCTTCTGCATAAGGACACAACCCAAACTAACGCGAGATATGTCAGTGTATATCGTGTACTTAACCCCTTGCTCTGGCAATACTAGCACAGGGGCGGACGTCAACCTATCCTTCAGCTCCTTAAAAGCTGCTTCCGCCTTCTCATTCTAGGCGAACTTCAGGTCCTTCCGTGTCAACTGAGACAACGACCTGATAATCTTCGAGAAATCCCAAATGAAGCGTCTATAATACCTTGCCAGACCAAGAAAACTCCTCACCTCGGTGACCGAGCCAGGCTGCTGCCAATCCTGTACCGCGGTTACCTTAGCAAGGTCCACTGCTATCCCATCCTTGGACACCACGTGTCCGAGGAACTTGACTTCCTCCTGCCAGAAGTAGCACTTCTTATACTGCGCGAACAACCAGTTCTTCTTCAACGTATCCAACACCGCTCTCAGGTGCTCTTCGTGCTCCTCCCAACTCGTAGAGTATATCAGAATGTCATCAATAAAGACGATGATAAATCGGTATAGGAATGACCGAAATACTTAGTTCATTAGGTCAATGAACACGGCTGGTGCGTTCGTAAGACCAAATGACATCACTAGAAACTCATAGTGCTCAAAGCATGTCCTGAAGGCCGTCTTCCGTACGTCCTCATCTCTAACGCGCAGCTGATGATACCCTGACTGCAGATCAATCTTCGAAAAATACTTCACCCCCTTCAACTGATCAAACAGATCATCAATCCTGGGCAAAGGATACTTGTTCTTCACAGTGACCTGGTTCAACCTACAGTAATCAATACATAACCATAGCGACCCGTCCTTCTTCTTCACAAATAGCACAGGTGCTCCCCAAGGAGACACACTAGGTCGTATGAAACCCTTCTCTACTAGCTCGTCAATCTGTCTCCGTGGTTCCTCCATCTCACATGGAGGTATACGATAAGTCGGCAATGAGATAGGTGTCGCACCAGGTGTAAGCTCAATGGTGAAATCGATCTAACGCCGAGAAGGCAAACCAGGAATCGTCGTAAACACATTCGTAAACTCCCGAACCACCGGCGTGTTTCCTAATGTCGGACCACTAATCGGCTTTAATAAAGAAGCATAACACTCAACACGGCAGGGCCAACTGACACACCTGGAAATGTGAAAGTGGCGTCGTCCATCCATAGGCCGTCACGACCCGAGTATCACAATCAATCTCAGCTTTCATCTTCGTGAGCCAGTCCATACCGAGAATGATGTTGTAATGCTATAGTGGAGCAACAATGAGGTCGACGAGCACGGTCCTGCTACCCAAATTCACGGAGCAACCCTCACATACCCGTGCGATATCCGAAATAGTCCCAGTATCCGTAGTGAGTCTCATTCCCGTCGTGGGAATAGTACGTAAAGCTAGACGCTTGACTGCCCCATATGAAATAAAATAATAGAAGTAGTGGACCCAGTGTCCACCAACAAAGAGACGGAAGTACCTTGAATGTGGGTCGTACCCTCAAAAGCTGTCAGGGCCAAAATCGATGTCTCAGGTGCCTCAGCAACAAGCGTATGTACTCGAGCCTACTGCTGACGGTTCGACTGTGGAACCAAGGGCCGTTGCGGCGGCCTGAAGCGTGATACAGGAGGTCGGAAGGAAGGATGAGCAGGGGCAGTCTGTAGAGGTGGAGTCGATAAAGCCTATGGGCGAGAACGACCCATTATCTGTGGGGGAGAGAAACCACTATCCTTCATCCGCGTGAAATAACTCCCAATAGGATGACCTGTTTCTGCGTGCGTGCGAGGTCACTGATAGGGCGCCTTAACGCGGCCACGGCGTGCGATCTGGGAGGCAAGTCGGCCTGAGGCCTCTTGCCTAGGATAGGCCTACTCTGTACCTCCTGTGGTGGTCTCGCAACCATTGCACCACGAGAATGGGCCAGCCGATCGACATCCTGCTCAGCCATCATAGACAAGTGCACTAGCTCCGCATAAGACTGTATACTGATGCAGCACATCTACGACCGTATGTCAGGTCGCAAACCCAAAGAAAAATGACGCATCCGTATCTGTTCATCAACCAGTATAGTCGGGACAAAGCGGCCCAACTTTGTGAAGCAGTACTCGTACTCAGTAACCGTCATGCCTCCCTGCCTAAGGCGTAGAAACTCATCCTCTCGCTCATGTCTGTACGTCTGCGGGTAATATTTCTCGTGAAACCGGAACTCGAATGCCTCCCACGTCCACACATGGTCCGCTGCGACAGACCACAGCACACTGTCCCACCATAGACTGGCTAACTCGACCTGCTCTACCTCTGTACAGTGCAGCATCCGTAGCATCTTGGAGATGCGGTCTAACCAAAACTCTGCCTCCTTGGGTCTGTGAGAACCCATGAATGAGGGAGGCCTTAGGCGCTGAAATCGCTCAAGTAAGCCGCGGGTACCGACATCTCCAGTAGGAGGTGCAACGGGTGAGGGTAGAGGCACATCCTCAAACTGAGCAGGAGGCTCTGAATGCTCAGCAGGATGTGCAGAAGTCAGAGGTGGAGTCGCACTACCACCCTGAGATAAGGCCTCAACAATAGTAGTCATAAGCTACTGGTGCTGCTGCTGCTGTATCTGCTGCTGATGCATCATCAACATCAACTGCTCAATTCTATCAGTAGGTGGAGCCGCCTGTGAGTCATGTTGCGCAGATGATGATACCCGGTACTGCTCGCGAACCGGGGGCGTATAAGGTGGCAGTCCACCAGCAGGACCAGCAAGACGCTGATCAGAACCTAACCCTCGGTCTGCAGGACCACCACTACTATAAGGAGTCTGGTCCATCGAGCCCGTAAGAAGGAGGTGTGCCATGCTCCGCATATACTGCCGCGGCATGCCCTATACAACATAGGGTGCCACGTTGGTGAGATTAAAGCATATCAACACATTATATAAGCACTTTAAGCATTCCACACATCTCATAGTAAAAGAGGCTACATGCTTTTCATTTACCCAAAATTGTCATAATACATGGACAACATAGTTACATGAATCATGACAGAAATTACATGTGAGCCAATTATATCCAAAGCATCAAACACTTAAAACATGTTACTAACTACTACATCATTAACATGAAAGCATAAACCGCCTAATGCGGTAACCAAAACAACCACAACAACAACTTGGATGTCTAGGCATCCGAATCAGGCGATGGAGGAGGAGCATTCTTGTCCTGTAGACAACACAGGATGGCCTTCAAGGTGCGAGACACCTTGCTTAGCTTGGTTTGGACCCGCCCGACTTCCTGTCGCAGGGTGGCTTGGCCCTCCTCGAGACATGCTAAACGCGCATCTATGGAAGCCAGATCGGTACCCTGCTCCTGAGTCGCAGGAGGTGAACTCTCCTCTGTATCCTGGGCCTCAGGTTCCTCTTCTTCTTCTCTAGCTTCACTCCCATTCTCACTCTCGTCTTCTTCGCTCTCTATTTCATCCTCACTCTCCACATGTCGAGCCCGTCGTCGCCGTGCCCCGAGTTCCATTTGATGGAGAGTACTCTCATCAATCTGGTGGATTGGTACTGGTCTTTCCACCCCCAGACTGTAGCCAAACTCCCGTGCAATCCTGCATATGAGTCGGCCGAAGGAAAGTGAATCTGAGCTCCTGGTGGAGCGTGCAATATTCATGATCTGTCGCAACACGAATGTAGGCACTCACAAGTTCGCCCCCTGCCCCATTTGGTACAGAAAGTCCACCATGAGTCGCGTGCACTCGCTGCGATTACTGCACCTGGGGTAGAGGTTGTACGTGAAGATATGATGTAGTAGGCGAAAGTCATCTGACATGTGGGATGCTAGCAGGCTTTTGTTCGGCTGCCACTCAACCAATTTGCCACCACAAAGGTAACATGTGTGACGATCCTTTTCACGAACAGTCCTTAGATTCTGCTCGCTAGCATGTACGTCACCAAGAGGCATATTCATAAACCGCGCAATCACTCTCACATCAACAGTGACATACAAATCCACCCCAACTATGAGCCAGAATTGCAAAGGGTCTAGTGTAGGCTCACGAATATTGGTGTAGAAGGCTCGGACAGTACCAGGATTTGCGCGACCTCTGGCCTCAAATAGCAGACCCCAATGGGCCGCCTCCACTTGCTCAAACAAGTAGTATTCCCTGAAGAGCCGACCATCCACTTGGGCTTCAAAAAGAACTCTGCGGTCCTCATAGACTCTATGAGGTAGTGCCACTAACTGACCCCGTTTAGCAGGGATCCGGGGATCAAGGTCCCGCTTCGTCCGAAATTCCTGGGCAACGCTCGAGCTAGCGGCGGTGTCTCTCGGCCACCTTGATCATGTAGGGCGACTAGGCCCAGCCTCATCAGCGGTGCTCTTCCTCTTAGCCATACAAGAGAGGATAGTGGAGATGGAGAAAATGGCCGAAACAATTTTGAGAAAGGTCATGGAAAATCAAGGAAAAGGAGAGAAGTGGCTGGAAATATGGGTTCTCCATGGATTTAGGGCCCAACAGTTATTGTAGTGGCCCAAAAGACAGGGGTTTAAGAAAAACAATGGAGAGAATAGTTGGGTGAAGAAGCTCACACGAGTTTTGAGCTCCAAGTGGGCGTGTGGGGGTCCAAACGAGAGAAACGAAGAGGGAAAAGAGAGGAGGACAGTAATGCACGATGGAAAGGGATGGGTGATGGTCGAAATCAGTAGGGAGGTCGATTGGAAAGGTGATTTGTGAGAGAGGGCAGCAATGCAAGAGGGAAAAATGGCTTGGGGAGGGAGTTTGTGAAGTAGGTGGGGTTTTAGGAGATGGGATTAGGATGGGAGCTAGGGCAGGGGGTTTTAGGGACCCCCAAAAGTGATCGGCCCGAGCCGCGGGCCCAGCCCAACCAAAAAAGCGGCGAGGCCTCGCCGACCGGGCGAGGGCCTCGCCAAAAATTTTTTAATTTTCAAAAAGGGGGCCCCAGGGTCATGTTCCTCCAGTCCCCTAGGCCCCAAAAATCACTGGGTCCCACCCTGGATACCCCTGGATTAGCTTGGGTAGGCCCCCGACCCCGATTCGCTCTATTTCGGGCAGTTTCAGGTACTTTCGAACACATACTGACATTTGTATATTTTTGACTATTTGGATAAGGTGTATTGTGATCTAGACACGTCAATAGACGGTCTAGTAGTGATTTGGTATCAACACGTGCGATTTGGATCGAGTACGAACTCGATCAAAATGCCTAATTTCGATGAACTTCGCCAAATGGCGAAGTCGGGAAAACCTAGGACTGTTTCTATGTTTTTCTCGCACCCTCCTAGGTTGTAATGCGTCAGCGTACATAGTAGGAACAGAACTCAGGTCCGGTTTAATCAAAATCATGCTCTAATACCAACTTGTAACGCCCTGAAAATCGGGGGTCAAGTATGACTCAACTCCTGAGTTCCAACGCATCACTTATGCAACATAAATAATGCTGATTAAATGTTATCTGTGTTAGAGCAATAAACATGAGTGAGATTATACCAAAACAACAATTCATACTCCAGATCATTTGTATAAGAGCGAGCGGAAGACTGAACTGTATATATATATATATATGTATGTAAGGAAACAAAAATTATTTCATTCTCCAGAGTATGAATCTATCTGAGTCACCATATACATATGTTTGTTTTATGAACAAAATATCAAAAATAAACTAAGGAGTGATCCACCGCAAAATCCAATCAATCCGTGACTAGTCGAAGCGCGAGAGTCTTGTATATAGGAGAACTCCTCCTGGTCCTCATCATAATCAGGCTCCGCCTCCTGAGTCGTCGACTCACCTAAACCTAAGACAGAGTCTAGTTGGTGTCTGCAACTGCAGGTCGTAACGTGGGAGTGAGTAGCTAACTCAGTAGAACAATAAAGCATAGGTTAACATGTTATCAATACAGTCAAGCAGTAATGATAAAGCAGTAAAATTAAATACTCCTAACTACTCTTATTAATGCAAGTATGGATGCAAGTATGATGGATGCCCTCACCATACCCTCCCTCGTGTGACACTATCTCACATTCGTGGCATGCTTTCATCCCTCAGTGCTCCACATCTTCCAGGCACATGCAATGCATGATGAGTATGATTACCGAGTTTTTAATTAGTCCATTTCAAACAGCAGGATTGGGAAACTAAGGTACCTCCCTTGTATCATTCCCAAACATGATCCATTCTAGGGTCGTCAGTCCTAGTTAATATCAGACGATGATGTGTTTTCTAGGTCACTGCAAAGGCTGCCAGGGCTGTTACGCACAAAGGTTACACCACTCCCCCATCACCTCTTAAACGATTCATCACTATACAGAAAAAGGCCTAGTTTATACTCTATATACCGCGGCATAACACTAAGGTTCACCGCGATTTCAGAGTATGCTCGCGGTCACTACAAAGGGCTGTTAGGGCTGTTGCTCGCATTCGTTACACCACTCCCCCATCACCTTATCAATGTAGGCTGACAACACGAATATAGTGTCCCATACCACCATAATCGACTCACGAGTCTGGTTGCTCACTGGTCACTACGGGGAGGCACGTGGCCCCAGTGTAGGCCGACAGCTCGACCACGGTGTCCCATACCACCATGCCCGGCTCATAAGTCTTAGCGGATCGAGGTACCATGGTTAATGGGATTCCACTGGTAAGTTTGGTACCCTAGGTTCAAGCTGTAGCGACCAAACATGGTGAAGATACATTAGACACATCGAGTTACTTGACGGGCCTGACTAGCTCGAGCGCACAATCAATTGAACTACATGAAGTGCATAAGCACTTCGCGTGGCCTAACCACTGTTGCCAATTGACGTACGACTCGGGTTCATCAAACACATCCCACGTGGCGACATGAACCTCAGTCACGATCTCAAATCTGGTACCGACTGTCTGGACTATAGACATAGTCCCAAACTCAATCAATTCTCATCCATAGCATGTGGAGTAAAGCATGATAAATAAAGTAATTCAAGCATGCTAGTAGGCATGTTATAAGGCATGTTATAAATCATGATATAAAGCATGTTGCAAAGCACTACATCAGTAGGAATACAAACACATATATTGTAAGTAAGCGGTTTAAGTAGACAACCTCACGGAGGTAATCATACATGTCTTTAGGGTAGTTGAGAATCCCATCTCAACACCCTCCTAAGGCATTAACATCCAAACACTTGCTCACATAAGCATTTCCACAAACACATAACATACACTATTTCAACATCCTTAGTGTATGTTAGCAAACATGTATTAGGGTGAATCCTTTCGCCAAGCAAATATTTTATGCACACATAATATATTTAAACAACAATTAATCATGACAAACACATCTCTAAATTATATATGTATACGGTATTTCTTACAATACAGTATTTCTACATACATAGTGTATATTAGTAAAACATGTATTTAGGCGAATCCTTTTGCCAAATAAGTATTTTATCCATATATCGTATATCCATACAACAAATAATCATGTCAAACATATTTCCAAAAAATATACGTATACGGTATTTTCTACGAGTACCTAGAATATGTAAAATTCCATATTCTACATCTTTAATTGAAACAGAAATCGGAAAGCACTTTGTATATGTGCAATTGCATGAAAATCATGAATCTATCATTTTCTGACATTGAAAGCATTGAAAATCGTAACCTATACACCTAAAGTCCTCACCTTGCACCTTGGAATCTCAACAGATCAGCAAGGTTTGATGAGCTTCCGTATTCGGGAGTTTTATAGCCTAAAGAGTGAAATCGGTTAGCTATTTCATAACCTATAACCTTCATACCCCAAAACAGATCTAGGGTTAGGGTTTCTTACCTTAAAACGGAGTCAGTATCCCCGGGAAAGTGACAAGAAAGGGGTGGTGCAGCCCGTGTGGTGACTAGAATTAGCAGCAGGGAGATTCTCCCACAACTCTCTAGCTTTCTCTCTCTTTTTCTCTCTTCTTACTTAGGGTTTTCCCAAATTCGTATGGCTATGAGAGAGGGTGCTCTAAGGTCCTTATATAGCCTAAAAAGTCTCTGAAATAGACTTAAGTTCAAGGTATACTTGGGTTATATCCAAATCGGCTTTAATTCAGCTCAAAAGAGGACTTCTGGCGAGCCTCCTTGAGCCAAAAGTCAGACTTAAGCTCACTAACCTTGGATCTATGTGGAGTTATGTTGTTGTCTCAGTCGGATTCCTAGATCACGCGTGGTGGACCAGTTTCAGTTCAGCGGTCAGTGGGCCTTGATCCGAAATTCCAAGTACATATAAATGTTCCTGAAATTTTTTCTGATCCGAGGGTGTATTTGGGTCAGATTCTGACGGTCTGATTTCTTATAAATTACCCAAGTTTCAAGTCTCGAGATCACTATTCCAGATATTTATTTTGTAAAGGAATTTTGTGTTTTCACACTCCTTCGCTCAGGACTCAAGAGAAACTGACCATGGGACATTTGGATTTGATTTCCAAGATGGTTGTCAAGCCCAGCGAGGCGGTCCTAAGTCCTTAACCTCGTATTATTCGGACTCCCGATGTGCAGTCCAGATCTGATACAGAGTTTCGGGATGCTCCTGAGAGCAGTCGGGTAATGAGTTTGATCCTAGATTTTAGGGTAACCTAGTGTTAATGATTCTACAAGTTTTGGGTCTTGCAGATCGTATTTAAAGTGATTCAAATGGATTTCGTGGCTAATCTAGTTAGCACTTAGTTAACTTTTTCTAAAGGATTTAATCCTAAGTGATTTCTAGTCGAGGTGGTACTCGAGCCATTGTACGGAAATTTACGAGTCGTTACATTCACCTTGCAATACAAACATGTATAAAATATATCATTAAGCATTATCGTGTTCATAAAACCAAGATATAAATAGGGGAAAATATGCAATATTTGACGCTCAAAAAATGACATGCAAACATCATGGTGAGGCCTCACGATCAGTGAGCCCTACTCTAATAGCTATCAACATGTTAGAGGCAACACACATCAAGCATTCACATTCCCAAACCTAGCTATCCATGCAATGGACCAAACACATGCAAAAGTGGGGTCCACAGTCAATGGGCCCTTCAATTTTACCCCATGGCAGCACACATGCACCCACACACCATGGGTGGGCCTCACATCTAGTAGGGACCCACAACAGCCCACAAAACGTGGGTTTCTCCCACTACTTCAAGGCCGGTCCGGTTGGGACCTCTCGTAAACACAACGAGCTCCACCCCTTGGTGGGCAATCTAGCCACTTTCATGGCCAGCGACATGCATACACAGGGGCGCCACAAAGAGGGCCCCACTCACGCAAAATAAAAAGAAAGGAAAAGGAAAGAAAGGAGGGAGAAGAATGGAAGGTGATGGCATAGACTCACCTTAAGCATAAAAAGGGTGGATGGCTTGATGTAGGGGCGGCTGCTCCTCTCCATTTCCTCTTCCTCACATCCTTCATCTCTCTCCACTCTCATCTCTCCCTCCCTCATTGAGGTGGGGACATGCATAAGGTTGAAAAGGAGAAGGCAAGATGCGAAGGAAGGAGGAAGAGGCGAGCAAGAGGGGTCGGGCGTCCATGGGAAGGGCTTCCAAGGAGGGACGTCTCTCTCCCTCCTCTCTCCATTTTCCTCTTTTTTTTTTACTGTTGTTTCCATCAATGGGAAATGGAGAAAGGAAAGCTTGGCATGGGAGAAAGGGCTGGAGTCATAATGCCATTTTAGTTTTCAAGGAGACAATTAATGCATTTAATATTTTCATGGTTATGCAATCAAGAGAAGGATTATTGAGCTTTGGGAGATTAGGCAGGCAATGAGTGCTGGAATGTCTACCTAAGGGAGTGTGTTGGGTGTGGCCCCACTCAGGTGGGCCCCGCAGCAAGTGATCCACACAGATTTGGACACCTTTAATGGTTATGATGAATTGGACATATCTTTGCGCTTGGGTGTCGGATTGACACGCAATTTTTATCATTGTGACCGTAGGGACGACGCGGTCCTTATGATAGAGGTCTTAAGGTCATCTAGGACAATTAACTTGGGTGGGGTTACTAGGTGCAATTGAGTCCCAATTGGTTCAACCGAACCTTGCTGTTCGTGTTCTTCAAAATTCTCAAATTTCACTCGGTCAAGCGGTTTTGGTGGATCCAAGGTCAGTCCTTTTGGTCCCAAATATGTGCAAATACACACACAGATATGCACTCAAGTTGATAAATCAAAGGTAACTGGTAAGGATGTCCAATTCCCAGTTGGCAAAAATTTGAGACGTTACAGGTATTAAGTGGGATTTGATCACGATTTATATCCAATAGTCTGTTTGGATTGTTGGATGTTACTCCAGTGCATAACGCCTCGTAAACTACACTAGCCTCCGAAGGGATTTGTGAAATCCTTCCTTTAGACTTCTCCCATTCATCGATACAGCGTGGGATACGAGATGAGACCACAAGCGGCCCACCATAATGTATAACTTTGATCCACACCTTCTGCACGTAAGGTCCATTCAGTATAGAGAATTAGACCAAAACAAAGGTAGATCCAAGGGTACAGTGGACCACACCAAAGGAAGCAGCGGTGCTAAGGATGCCTACTATTAAAAAATGCTTGCATTTCCAAACACTCCAATGAGTTTACAGTTGAAAGAGGGTTGAATCCCATCACCCATCCAAATAGAAAACCTAGATTATCCCAGGCTTTTCCAATCCACTGGAATTCCTGGACAACCACTGACAATCCTCTCATTACCTTAAATCTAATTCCATCACTTCTAATCCACTCTAATGCAATGTCCCAAACTAGCCCTAAATGCAATTTCTCCTAGTTCTATATTTGTATCATCCACACTCATAGTAATGTCCGCCAACACAGTGCCCAATCTAGTCATCATCCTCAAAGGGAGGATCCTCTACCAGTCAACATGCCTCATTCCATTGCTAAATTAGGGCCCTGCTTTAGTCAGCCAGTTGTCCTTTATGGAAAAAAATATGGTACCAAAATTCAATGTAGCAAATTTTGGTCAGCCATTTGTCCTTTAAGGAAGGAGTCCAACTCCCCAATTCAATCCAGCAATTTTCAACCAACTAGTCGTCCTCCAAGGTAGGAATGCATCTTCCTAGTTGAATTCAACAAATTCCAATCAGTTGGTTGTCCTCCAAGGAAAGTGTTTAGCTCCCCAATTTAGTCCAACAAATTTCAATAAGTTGGTTGTCTTCCAAGAAAATAGTTTGGCTCCCCAGTTTAGCCCAACAAAATTTAGTACATGGATTTCTGGTTCAATCTGACAAATTGTAGTCAATCGGTTTGACTAGATTTGATTAGAAATCTTCTTCAAGGAACTACTTTGATTCGGGAGCCTGCATCTCACCATTGATCTGTGACCACACAACCTTAGACCGTGGTTGTATGGTTACATTATGACATTGTATGATGAAAAGGAACCAGCTAAAAAGCAGTGATCGGAACTTAAAAAGTGAAGCATCCTCCAAGGAAGGAGTCTGGTTCCCCAGTTTAGTCCAAAAAATTTTAATTAGTCAGTTGTCGTACAAGGAAGAAGTCTACCTTCCTAGATCAATCTAGCAATTTCCAGTCAGCCTATCATCTTCTACGGAGAGGATTTTGGCTTCCTAATTCAATCTAGCAAATTTTAGTCACTCTGTCATCCTTCAAGGAGGGAGTTTGGCTCCTCAACTTTGTCTAACAGATTCCACTCAATTGGTTTTCCTCGGGGCAAGGAGCCCGGTTCCATAATCCAGTATAACAAACTCCTATCAATCTTTTATCCTCCAAGTAAGGAGTCCTCCTCCCTAAGATGGTCCAACATCCCTTAGTACACTTAGTTTCCTCCAACGTAGGGCACCTTATTCGGGATAAATTAGGGTTCAATCATAGTTAGTCGGTATCCTTTAGGGAAGGAACTTGGCTCCCAAATCTAGCACACTGTTGGAGTACAAAAATAAAGCAATCATGAAAAAGACAACGCTTGCACGATCGCATAATAGAGTTGAGTTGCGCGGCCATGCAAAGGAGAAAAGGACTACAAGATGAGGTGCCAAAAAGGCATAATGGTTTCTAACACAAAAAACATGTTGCGCTCCCACGCAACATGGGTACATTGCGTGACTGCGCAACGGGGACTTGTCTTGTGGATTTTGATGGTTCACACGTGTAGAGGCCTATAAATACCCCCTCCTCTCATTTAGATCATCAGAGAAGTTCGAGAAGCATTTGGGAGCTCTCAGAGTTGACAATTGTCGTGTTCATGTATCCTGTGGGAAGCAGCCCGAGAGAAAAGGAGGGAGGTTCAAGCAAAGCGGGGGTTTGGCTTGTTGCGCAACCGCGTAACAGAACCCCTGATATATATATTTGGTGATTGTGTCTTCCCGCGAGATCTAGAATCTCTCGCGATTCGATCTCTTATGTATATATTATGCGTACATTAGCGCGAACCAAGGGTTTTAACCCGCACAACTCATCTGTCATTGCGAGGATGCCACACGAGCTGATATGCTGTTAAAATCATCATTATACTGTCTTTTAATTACATTGATTAAATGTACTTTGTTTTAAAATCAAGTGCCATGCGAGGGATGTAATAAGAATTCAGACTAATAAAATAAATGATGATGTTTGTTTTTTATTTTCCTTTGTTATTATTGAATGTAGATATTTTAATCCGCAATACTTGTTTCTTGTAGAAACAAAATGGTGACTCTGCTGGGGATCAAACCCATAATCTCTTGTTGGAATATCTACATTTAATATTAACAACAAGATAATTAAAGGACACTCATCATCAACTAACGTCGTAATAACGTTAAAATGACGACTCTCAACGGGAACATCCCCCCTTCATCTATAAAATAATGTACAATTCGACTTAATCGGAATAACTAATAGTCTGTTTTGGACTTCAGGTGCTTCGTTCTTACACAATCTTGATGGCCTTCCTTCCAATCAACATGATTGTTTATTTCATGCCCAATGGATTCGTTGTGGATTATATTGGCAATGTGTGATCGTCGTCTAACAAGGTACCAGAGAAAGGTGAGTTAGCTGCAACCAAAAACATGTGACAATAGGTGATATCTGGGGTGATCTTCGTCTCACCAACAATGTAAAAGGACAATGAAGAATGGACAGTGGTAACATCCAGAAGGCGGAAGGCTCGACCCCCCTTTGCAAAAAAGTATAGTCTCGCCCAATGTGATAAAAGGATCGATCGTGTGGAATATTGCAAGGTGTAATCCTGCCTTAAATCCACATTCATTCTACTTGGGAAGGACTGAAACACCCTTCACCCCACAAGGTTTTCCTGCACTACTGATTATGACAATAAGAGACGCCCACCGTAGATTCATTAAGAGTTTAAAAGGATAAGGGGAAAGTTATCACGACAAACGAACCCTCGCCCGTGATACCCCCTGTAATGAATTTAGTGCAGTCTTCTATATTAAGAATACTACGATTTGAGTCGGCTAGTTCCTCAGAACGATGGTGTGCTAGTTTTGGGTTGAGCAACGATTCATATTTCTCAATATCACCGATGACGATGAATTCATCTCCTCCTCCAGTATCAGACCAATTGAGGAGTAAAGAAGCAAATGTCTTTATAATGGGCACTAGTTAGATTGATCTGATTTCACTAGATGAGCGCTTAGCTGAGATGGCATACATGCACGCAAACCCTCTCGATAAAAGAACGTAGGAACTTTCGAGAGGCATTGGTGGCATTAACCTATAACGCTACTCAGGTCCCTGCTCCTCTAATCACAGCTACCATGGACAATAATGAACAACAAGTGGAAAAATCACAACCGTAAAGGGTCAAACCTCACGCGTCTACACCTGCTATTGCTCAAATTGTAACACATGAAGAAATTCGACAGGTTGTCGCTGAAACCATTTGCCCATAAAGGGAACGAGGTCAAAAGAAAAAGTTCCAATATCAGACATTGTATCCCCACGAAATCGAGGAGATGTCATTTCCCACTAACTTCAAATACCTGGAATTTCAAAAGTTTAATGGAGACGACTCATTAGAAGAGCATATGATGCACTTCATGACAATTATGGAGAATTTTTCTACAGTTCCTCAGTATTGCTTATGGCTATTTGGGTCATCCTTGACGGGGAACGCCTTTAGATGGTATTTGGCTTTGGCTTCGGGATCTATTCGTAGTTGGGAACAAATGCAAAATGCTTTTATGGCGAACTTTTTCTCTTATGACAGAAAACTTAGCTTGACCGAATTGGCTTCTGTCTGCCAAAGAGAGAATTAATCGGTTGAATAATTCATCAACTGGTGAAAAATCCCGGGGGCATCGTGTTGATGACTTCCAGGAGAATTAGAGTAGGTTAAACTATGTTTGAGTTGTATATAGCCTAATGTAGTGTTTGGTCTAATTAATGCTAATATATGAACTTTTCATGATCTTGCTAGAAAGGCCCATACTCTTGAGATTATTGTTAAGAAAGTGTTTGCTTCTCTTACAAAGTCGCTGCACCAGAACTTTAATGGAACATTAGCCAATACCACTGGTAAATGAGAGAAGGAAAGGCTCCCAAAGTAAACCCAAAAAAAATAAAATAGCATTGGAAAAAATAGGAACAATTATATGTCAAAGCAACAGATAAAAGGTACAGATGGTATAAAAACCATAAGAGGTATGCATTTACAAAGGAGAACATACTTCCCATGATGAACCAATTATTGGCTATAGGAAGGATCGAGTTACCGTAGTCAAAACGCCCAGGAGAAATGGGGAAGACAAAAGAAAATGATTACTATCATTATCATTGTATATTGGGGCATCAGACTGAGAATTGTTATACCATTAAAAGTATATTATAAAAGATGATCGATAAATGCGAAATCATTATGTAAAAATATGATGAAGAGAAGAAATCATAAACCAATACAATTTTCATTAAAAGTATTTGTGATCCTTTAATAGAGGAGACATGCTTTTAATGCTTGCACGACCTATCATGCATATACATAAGGTTGGGGGGCATATTTGACCCAAAAGGAGATGGTCCTTTTGGGCCCTTAAAGAAAACAATGACAAAAATTTTAATTGTGAATATTATGTGGGGAAAATTCTACCCAATCAAAAGGGGAGCAGTATGGCCATGTAAAAGTGCAATAAGATGAACAATCTTATAACAACGTGATTTCTAAACATGTGTCATGCCCCAAACTCGGAAATCGGGCTCACAAAATTTCCGATCACCAAATCTAGTGCCGACAGCCTCCGTAGTACCCCATTCTCGGCTCCCAGTGCCCATTCTCCAGGTTCCGATCCTAAGATGCTATGAGGAGGATTTTCAATATTAGTTTGATTCGTAATAAGCATAACCAAAGGCATAACCCACAAACAACAACCAAAAACTCTATCACATTTCCACTATGATAAAAAAAACTTATAAGTACAATGAGCATAAAGGGAAATACAATGATAATGGACAAAAAACTCCAAGATGATCTGCTAAGCGCTCCTGCGGTCCAACGTCACCTGCACGCAATGGTCGTGCATAAGCTTATGAAAAGTTTACAGGGCGGTGGAAGTGTGTACGCAATGTAGTAATACAATTATGCAATATTAGAGTAATGCGGGATATGCTGATGAATCTATGAATACTATTTGACGTACTAAGGCCATGCGAAATACAAACCAAGCACACCAATCCTCATCTAAGTCCACATATCAATACAACTCAACTCTAGAATATCACTGTGGTCAAATACACTCCAACCAAATTGCCGCCCCATCTCGCACAACAAGGTGAGTGGAAATGACCTCACTATCCGCCTGCCAATATCGGACTCGGCTCGTTGATAGCGGACCCATTTCTCAAGCTAGTCAAACTCAGCCTAGCTTTGCCCCCTCCTCTCGGGAGGGTAAGGCCGCACCCCCTTCCAACGGACCATGACACAGTGAAAAGCGCGGCCTTCTGGTAATCGGCACTCGATGCTTATGCACCCACTCGGTCTAGATATTGGACCAACCTCCTGGTACCATAAGGGTTTAAGGACTTTCACCCAGGGATATCTATAGCACCCCATATAGAACAAGATTTTCGGTATCCAATCCTGCCAACCACGATACGCCTATGGAGGCTACGTCCCTAATGTCACTAGGGCGTACAGTAACTATGTCACACAATGCGAAATACATGAATCACACTATCCAGTCATGCAGTAATCCTGTGTGTATTGTGCGCTTATGTAGGATAACACCGCCTATCCGGGTGCCTATAAACAATATGGCCGAAGACATATGCTATGATCAGTCACTTCTCATATCAAGCATACACATGATGCGTACGATTATGAATCAGGGAACTATACTAAACATGTTATATGGCGATGAATTCTTGTTCATAACTAAGATGGGCCTAGATGGCCTACACAATACAAGTATGGGCCTAACAATAGGCCCTTGGGAGAGTTACAATGCAGACATTTAACCATCATTGCTCTACAATGTGGACGTCAAGCCATCATTGCTCCCAAGGCATGACCGCCAAAAATATCATGGTAGAATCTCATATCGCAATAGGCCTCATAAACATCGCATTCGGCCCACATAAAGACCTCACATACATCTCATTGGGCCTCATATACATCAAATGGGCCGAAACAAGTGGGCTGATTCAAATGGGCCGATCAAATGGGCCGAATCGAATGGGCCGAATCGAATGGGGTGATTCAAATGGGCCAAATGGTATAGGCCAATTCAAATGGGTCGAATCAAATGGGCCGAATTAATTGGCCGAGTCAATTGGGATGAATCGAATGGGCCGAGTCAAATAGGCCAAATGTATATCAAATCGGGCCAAACTAATGGGCCAAATGTATATCAAATCGGGCCGCACCAATGGGCTAAATGTATATCAAATCAAGCCCACCCTTATGTATTTGAGATATGACCTGTTCATAAGTTAACATGGAGATACATGAAGTGGAAACAAATATCAACTTAATTGGAAACTACTTGTGACCCTTAGGAGTTTGAACGGTGGATATCACTATCCACTATTTAAATGGTGGGGTCCACCTGAACTTTAGATCTGACTCATTCTTTTTCCCATGCCGTAAAGCGATCTCACAAATTGTTGAATGACATGGATACAACACATGCATCATGGTGGGTCCCACCACCCAAACAGCAGACTGTGTAGATAAAACACATACATCCCTGTGGGGGCCTGTCGAGCTCACTGATTTGCAGCCCATTTGTGGACGGCCCACCTATTTTGGATGGGTCCCACGTAGGCAGAGGTGGATAGTACACGTGTAACCCTGCTGCATTAAAAGACAGAGGTGGGTCCCACATAGGGCCCACCCTCACATATCATATAATATATATATATATATAATATACTGCTGCACAACAGCTTTTATGCATTAAAGAGAGGGCAGAGGTGGGTCCCACATAGGGCCCACCCTCACATATCATATATATATATAATATATAATATAATAATATATATATTATATCCATGTAACGTTCAGGCCCTTGGACAGCCTGGATGGTCACATTCATCAAGGAGGGCCCCACATGTGGGGTATGTCCCACCGTCCAAGGACGGTGGACAATTTGGATAAAACACATACACTATAGTGTGGCCCATCTAAAAGGATGGACGACATGGATGGGTCCCATGGACCTCACCATTAGCACACACTTCACGGTTAGCACACCCACTGTCAGTCCACACTTCACTGCTACCACACCCCACGTCAGTCCACACTTCACTGCTACCACGTCCAACGTCCTTAGACACTGGACAATGGGATACAACACAAGCATCATGGTGGGTCCCACATGGACGTGACGCACCTGATTTGGATGAACCTAATATTTGTGTTTCCCTTCATCCGGACTTGTGTGACTATCCGGTCATGCAGTCCCCAAATAGGGATCAAGGTGGCCCACTAATTGGATGGCATGGTAAAATACACACATCATAGGTGGGCCATGATCGTAGAAAGAGAGAGAGAGAGAGAGAGAGAAGAGAGATCGAAGATAACGGAGGGGCCCTGCCACTATGGGCTCCTCTTGGATACAAGCATACATCAAAGTGGGTCCCACCATATATGGGCCCTTAGATCTCAAAAGACTGTTACAAAAGAAAAAAATGTGGGTCCAAGATCACCCACCGTCCACTCCTTCTTGCTCCCTTGGCTTCCTTTGCTCCTTAGCTTCGATCCTAACGGAAGATATAGAGTTTTGATGGTTGAGATGGGAGATGAGAGGGTGGGAAGTGGGCCACACTAAAGCTACTCCATGAGAGCTTTAGGAGAGCTTGGACGTGTGGCTCTTTGGTTGCTTGGAAATGAGTTTGAGAAATGAGAGAGAGAGAGAGAGAGAGAGAGGTGATGGATGTGGTGAGTGATGGGTGTGTAAGAACTTTTTGACTTTAGGGGTAGTTGGTGTAAGAAGGGTATGGGGTGTGTAAGAACTTTTTGACTTATGGGGTTGCTTGGGGATGGGTGTGAAGTGATGGTGTACTTGACCCTCGATGGGATTAATTGATTGATTGAGGTGACATGTTGTAGAGATTCTCTTGGGTTTTGCAACGCGCTACATTTTCCTCGAACTGAACGTGGGCCTACATCTTCTAGCCTGGGTATCGCCTTTGTTCGCAAGACAGGCATCGGAACCGCGGCGACGGCACGGTCGCTATGGTACAAGTCTGGGGTTAAGCTGACTTTAGTTGACGGCGTGTAACTCAGGGTCGTGTGCAAACATTGAATAAAGGTCAAGGTTGCTGAAATTTGATTGGAAAGACCACGGAAGCCTATGGAATGGTACGGTCTAGGATACGGGTCTTACAGCTCTCCCCTCCAAATAAAAATTTTATCCTCAAAATTTACACAATCAGCGCACCTAGACAAAACTTATGAGAAGAAGAAACATAACATCATCATATAAAATCGGAGACCGCATACAAAATACAACACATATTAATCATCAAAGAGATGGGAATAACGCTCTTAAATCTCGGTCTCGCGCTCCCAAGAAGCCTCCTCGACAGAATGGTGACCCCATTGAACTTTCACCAATGGAATGACCTTAGTCTAAAGGACTTGCTCCTTCCGATCAAGGATATGAACTGGCTGCTTAATGTAGGAAGCGTCCTCCCGAACCTCTAACGGCTGTCAATCAATAATAGGAACGATGTCTGACCCACTAGAGACATAGAAAATGTTGTGAATGCCAGACAACTGAGATGACAAGGCAAGTCGATAGGCCACGATGCTAACCCGCCCAGTGATCTCAAAAGGTCCTATGAATCTCGAGGCAAACTTGTTCTTCGCTCCAAAATGAACTACACCCTTCATGGGCGAGACCTTGAGATACACATGGTCCCCTACCGCGAACTCTAAGGGATACGCCGGCGATCAGCAAAACTCTTCTACCGGCTCTGAGCTGTGCGTATCTTCTACCTGATGATATCAATAGCCTATGACGTCTGCTACACAAGCTCACGACCTAGGAGATGATGCTCTCCAACCTCGGTCTAACAACTTAGTGATCTGCATAGTCTGCCATATAGTGCCTCAAAAGGAGTCATGCCGATGGTCACCTGGTAGCTGTTATTGTACGCGAACTTAACCAAGCACAGATGCTCATCCCAACTACCCTCGAAATCAATCCCGCAGGCCCAAAACATATCCTCAAGGATCTAGTTAACCCTCTCGGTCTGGCCATCGGTCTGCAGATGGTACGCGGTGCTGAGCTGTAAATTAGTCCCCATCGCTCTCTGAAAGCTCCCCCAAAACTGAGACGTGAACCTCGGGTCTCGGTCAGAAATGATCGAGACTGGAATGCCGTGCAGTCTCACAATCTCCTCGATGAATAACCTCGCAAGCCAGTCCAAAGGCTTAGTCGTACGAATCATAAGAAAATGTGTCGACTTCGTCAGACTATCAACGACGACCTAGACGGTGTCATGACCTCGCTGAGTCCTCAGCAAGCCCATAATGGAATCTGTTGATACTTGCTCCCACTTCCACATCGGGACACTAAACGACTGCAATAGACCAGGAGGTCTCTGATGATCGGTCTTGACACGCTGTCATGTGTCACACTTGGCCACAAAATTGGCAATTTGACACTTCATCCCCACTCAAAAATACTATTACCTCATATCACAGTACATCTTCGTCGAGTTAGGGTGGATAGAAAATCGTGATCAATGCGTCTCGGTCTTAAGATCTCTGCGTAACTCATGAATATCTGGGACACACAATCGGCCTCTGAAGCAAAGTCCACCATCAAAACCAATATGTCAATCTATTAGACTCTCAGATGCCGCCTCAGCCATATAACTCTGCAATGACTTATCAGCCCGTTGAGCCTCGATCACCCTTGCGACAAAAGAGGGTTGAATCGACAGACTCGATAACTGCAGGATAGAAGACTGCAGACCGAACTCAAAATCATACTCTGTTATATCCTCGAGCATCCTCCACTCCTGAATCATCATATGTGCCACCAGGATATGTGGCAGATGGCTGAGGGCATCTTCCACCACATTTGTCTTGCCCGGGTGGTACTGAAGATCGAAGTCATAGTCTTTCAGAAGCTTTATCCAGCGCCTCTGCCTCATGTTCAACTCGGACTGTGAGAAGAGGTACTTCAAGCTCTTGTGGTAGGAGAAGAGCTCGAACTTGACCCCATAGAGATAGTGTCTCCACACCTTCAGTGTGAAGACAACTGCTACTAGCTCTAAATCATGCGTGGGGTAGTTCTGCTCATGGACCTTGAGCTGACGAGACGTGAAGGCTACAGGCCTCCCGTGCTGCATCAGGATAATACCCAAACCAATATGTGGGGCATCAGTAAATATAACAAATCCATCACTCCCAGAGGGAAGAGTGAGGACAGGGGTGGACGTCAGATGGTCCTTCAGCTCTATGAATGCCTACTCACATGCGTCGCCCCAAACAAACTCTACGCCCTTCCGAGTTAACCTGATCAACGGGGTTTCGATACTGGAGAAGCTCTCAATGAAATGCTAGTAGTAGCCCGCTAAACTAAGGAAACTGCTTATCTCGGACACAGTCGTGGGCTGGTCTCACTAACGCACTACCTCGACCTTTGAGGGGTCCACTGTGAGACCCTCCCTCGTCACCACGTGACCGAGGAACTTCACCTCTTCCAGCCAAAACTCGCACTTCTCTAGCTTTGCGTACAGCTGGTGGGCGCGGAGGGTCTGCAATACAATCTCCAAATGTTGCTCGTGCTCCTCACGGGTCCTTAAATAGATCAGAATGTTGTCGAAGAAGACTATAACAAACTGATTGAGATACAGACGGAAGACCTTATTCATCAACTGCATGAAGACCGCGGGTGCATTGGTCAGTCCGAAGGATATGACCTGAAACTCAAAATGACCATAACGCGTCCTGAAAGCCGTATTTGGAATGTCTTTCTCTCGGACCCGAATCTGATGATAACCGGAATGCAAGTCAATCTTTGAAAAGAACTGCGCACCCTATAGTTGATCAAATAAATCATCGATCCTCATGAGTAGATACTTGTTCTCGATCGTGACTTTGTTGAGCTTGCGGTAGTCCACACAGAGCCTCAACGAGCCATCCTTCTTCTTCATAAAGAGTACCGGCGAGCTGCTCGTATGGATAAAGCCTAACTCGCGCAATTTGTCCAACTACTTCTGTAGTTCCCGCAACTCCAATGGTGCCATACGATACGGGGCCTTCAAAATAGGCGCGGTACTGGGCATGAGATCAATCTGAAACTCGGTGTGTCGACGAGGTAATAATCCCTGAATCTCCTGGAGCACATCAGGAAAATTGCAAACCACAGACAATTAATCAATACAAACGGCAACAGGCTTCTCAACGGCGCAGGACATCAAGCAAGACAATTGCTCTCTCCGGGGCTTTGCAACGAACTGAAACTGTGGCAAGCCTGGTATGCAGAATGTGACTGTCCTCGCGGAGCAGTCCAAGATGCCGTGGTACTCGGCAAGCTAATCATGCCCAAGATAACGTTGAAATCTGACATCAGCAGGACGTACATGTCGGTGGACAAGAAAATCTCTCCCACTAACACGGGACAAGGCGAACAGAAGCGGCCTAATACTGTAGTCTTCCCTAAGGACGTTGATATGGTCAACCATTCTTGAGTAGACTCTGTCGACAATCCAGTCAAACGGCAGAATCCTTCAGACATAAACGAGTGCGAAGCACCGAAATTAAATAAAACTCGAGCGATGCATGCAGAGACTAGAAGTATACCCTCAACGACTCCTCCAGATGACTACGGATCCTACTGAGTCAGTAGAACCTAGCCCGAGCCGGATGGGGAGGTGTCACATCCCCTCGAGCGTCTTTCTTATTCTTTATTCTGCATGTCTTTGAGGTAGTCGAAGCTTCTTTGCCTCTATTCTTGCGGCCTCGGAGGCGATCCGATGCGATCGTCTTCTTCGAGGTGGCTTCGGTGGTGAGGGCTGCTGTCGCTTTTGCTGTGAGGGTCTCTGCTGCTGATGTGGTGGAGGCTGTTGTGAACCTGTCGACTGTTGTTGCTGCTGGGGGAGGGGACACTCCCACATGCGGTGCCCCGTCACACCGCACCCAAAACAGGTGCTGGTGAATTGCCTCAGAGGTGGTGCTGGAGGTGTTGCTAACTCTCTAAAGGCTAGGCGACCTATGTGCCTCTGTTGCTGTGGTTGACGCTGTTGGGAGTCATCGGAAGGAGCCTGCCTCTTTCGATCTCTCCTCTGACCATGATTAGACTGAGAACCAGCCCACTTAGCCTAAAAAATTTGGGCTTTCTGTACCACCCCCTCAAAAGTCGGGAGCTCATGCCCAATCATACAACCTCGAAGACCGTAACGTAAACCATCCTCGAAATGGAGGGCTCTCCGCTCCTCATCATCTACCAGGTATGACGTAAATCTGGATAGTACTACAAATGAGCCGCGTACTGAGCTACTATCATATCGCCCTGCACTAAGGCCTCAAACTCCATTTCTCGTTGCCGTCGGTGTGATCAGGAAAATACTGTCAGTCAAACCGATCCACAAAATCCTCTCAGGTCCACACAAAATCGGTGTCTGCTGCTCGGGAGACTGATGTCCACCAATGCTCAGCCTCACCATGGAGAAGAAATACTGCTAATTGAACTTGTCGCTGGGTCAAACATCCCATCGTATTAAATATCTTCTCCACATCGGAAAGCCATCTCTCAGCTGCTGTCGGGTCTGGCTCGCCCTAGAAACGCGGGGGATCGAGCCGTTGGAACTCTCGAAGAAGAGCGCTCGCGCGCTCCTACTCTGCCTGGGCCGGTGAAACAACGGGGTACCTGCCCACAGCCTGCAGCATCTGCTATAACTGGGAGACACTCACGGGTACAGTCAGATCCGCACCGATCTCTTGTAGAGGAGCGGTATCCTTAGGCTGGGTAGTAAGAATCTCTGGTAGTGGAGCGGGGATCGTAGGTAGTAGTGCGAGAGTCTCAGGTGGTGGAACGGGAGTCTCAGGTGGTGGTGCGGGAGTCGATCGGATCACTCTTCTGTGCAACATGTCCTATAGGAAAAAGCAAAGGTGCCTACAACTTTGAAAACTCTCGAAGGTACACACGTTAAGGGTCTGTAATAAAAGATCGCTAGGCTATCCGAACTTAGGACTCAATCATTCATAGCAGACATGTAATGTTGTTCTTAGTCATTTCCAAGTTATGCTCTGATACCAACTTCTGTCACCCCCCAAACTGTGAAACCGGACTCATAAAATTCTTGATCGCTGAATCCGACGCCGATAGCCTCTATAGTACCCCATTCTCAGCTCCCAGCGCCCATTCGCTAGGTTCCGATCCTGGGATGCTACGGAAGGATTTTCAATATCAATTTGATTCGTAATAAGCATAACCAAAGGTATAACCCACAAACAACAACCAAAAACTCCATCACATTTCCGTTATAATAAAAACTTATAAGTACAATGAGCATAAAGGGAAATACAATGATAATGAACAAAAACTCTAAGATGATCTGCTAAGCGCTCCTACCTCAGTGCTGCTACGGTCCAACATCACCTGCACGTAACGGTCGTGCATAAGCTTATGGAAAGCTTAGAGGGCGGTGGAAGTGTGTGCGCAATGTAGTAATATAATTATGTAATATCAGAGTAATGTGGGATATACCGATGAATCCATGAATACTATTAGTCATACCAAGGCCATGCGATGCGAGATGCAAACTAATCACACCAATCCTCATCTAAGTCTACATATCAATACAGCTCAACTCTGGAATATCACCGGGGTCTAGTACACTCCAACCAGATTGCCGCCCCATCCCGTGCAACAAGATGAGTGAAAAAGACCTCACTATCCGCCTGCCAATATCGGACTCGACTCGTCGATAGCGGAACCATTCCTCAAGATGGTCAAACTCAGCCTAGCTTTGTCCCCTCCTCTCGGGCGGGTAAGGCTGCTCCCCCTTCCAACCGACCACGACACAGTGGAAAGCACGATCTTTTGGTAATCGGCACTCGACGCTCATGCACCCACTCGGTCTAGACGTTGGAGTAACCTCCTGGTACCATAAGGGTTTAGGGACTTTCACCCAGGGATATATATAGCACCCCATATAGAACAAGATTTTCGGTATCCAACCCTGTCAACCACGATACGTCTGTGGAGGTTACGGCCCTGATGTCGCTAAGGCGTACAGTAACCATGTCACACAATGCGAAATGCATGAATCACACTATCCAGTCATGTAGCAATCCTGCGCGTATCGTGCGCTTATGTAGGACAACACCACCTATCCGGGAGCCCAAAAACAATCTGCTCGAAGACATATGCTATGATCAGTCATTTCTCATATCAAGCATACATATGATGCGTATGATTATGAATCATGAAACTATACTGAACATGTTATATGGCGATGGACTCTTGTTCGTAACTAAGATGGGCGTAAATGGCCTACACACTATAAGTATGGGCCTAACAATGGGCCTTTAGGAGAGTTACAATGCAGACATTTAACCATCATTGCTCTACAATGTGGATGTCAAAGCATCATTGCTCCCAAGGCATGACCGCCAAAAACATCATGGTAGAATCTCATATCGCAATGGGCCTCATATACATCGCATTCGGCTCACATAAAGACCTCACATACATCTCATTGGGCCTCATATACATCAAATGGGTCAATCAAATGGGCAAACAAGTGGGCCGATTCAAATGGGCTGATCAAATGGCCGAATCAAATGGGCCGAATCGAATGGGCCGATTCAAATGGGTCGATTCAAATGGGTCGATTCAAATGGGCTGAATCAATTGGCCGAGTCAAATGGGTCGAGTCAAATGGGCCAAATGTATATCAAATCGGGCTGCACCAATGGGCCAAATGTATATCAAATCGGGCCCACCCTTATGTATTTGAGATCTGACCTATTCATAAGTTAACATGGAGATAGATGAAGTGGAAACAAATATCAACTTAATTGGAAACTACTCGTGACCCTTAGGAGTTTGAACGATGGATATCACTATCCACTATTTAAATGGTGGGGTCCACCTGAACTTTAGATCTGGCTCATTCTTTTTTTCATGCCGTAAAGTGATCTCACAAATGGTTGAACAACATGAATACAACACATTCATCATGATGGGTCCCACCACCCAAACAGCAGATCGTGTAGATAAAACACATACATCCCTGTGGGGGCCTGCCGAGCTCACTAACGTGCAACCCATTTGTGGATGGCCCACCTGTTTTGGATGGGTCCCACGTAGGTAGAGGTGGATAGTACACGTGTAGCCCTGCTGCATTAAAAGACAGAGGTGGGTCCCACGTAGGGCCCACCCTCACATATCATAATATATATATATATATATATATATATATATATATATATATATATACTGCTGCATAGCAGCTTTTATGCATTAAAGAGAGGGCAGACGTGGGTCCCACGTAGGGCCCACCCTCACATATAATATATATATATATATATATATATATTATATCCATGTAACATCTAGGCCCTTGGATGGCCTGGGCGGTCACATACGTCAAGGAGGGCCCCACATGTGAGGTATGTCCCACCATCCAAGGACGGTGGACAGTTTGGATAAAACACATACACTATGGTGTGGCCCATCTAAAAGGATGGACGACATGGATGGGTCCCATGGCACCGTCAGCACACACTTCATGGTTAACACACCCACTATCAGTCCACACTTCACTGCTACCACACCCCATGTCAGTCCACACTTCATTGCTACCACGTCCAGCGTCCCTGGACGTTGGACAGTGAGATACAACACAGGCATCATGGTGGGTCCCACATGGACATGACCCACCTGATTTGGATCAACCTAATATTTGTGTTTCCCTTCATCCGGGCTTGTGTGACCGTCCGGTCATGCAGTCCCCAAATAGGGATCAAGGTGGCCCACTAGTTGGATGGCATGGGTAAAATACACACATCATAGGTGGGCCATGATCATAGAAAGAGAGAGAGAGAGAGAGAGAGAGAGAGAGAGAGAGAGAGAGAGAGAGAGAGAGAGAGAGAGAGAGAGAGATCAGAGATAAAGGAGGGGCCCCGCCACTATGGGCCCCTCTTGGATACAAGCATACATCAAAGTTGGTCCCACCATATGTGGGCCCTTAGATCTTAAAAGACTGTTACAAAAGAAAAAAATATGGGTCCAAGATCACTCACCGTCCACTTCTTCTTGCTCCCTTGGCTTCCTTTGCTCCTTAGCTTCAATCATAATGGAAGAGATGCAGTTTTGATGGTTGAGATGAGAGATGAGAGGGTAGGAAGTAGGCCACACTAAAGCTCCTCCATAAGAGCTTCGGGAGAGCTTGGACGTGTGGCTCTTTAGTTACTTGGAAATGAGTTTAAGAAATGAGAGAGAGAGGGTTATAAAGAGAGAGAGAGAGAGAGAGAGAGAGAGAGAGAGATGGGTGATGGAATAATGGATGTGGTGAGTGATGGGTGTGTAAGAACTTTTTGACTTTAGGGGTAGATGGTGTAAGAAGGGTATGGGGTGTGTAAGAACTTTTTGACTTATGGGGTTGCTTGGGGATGGGTGTGAGGTGATGGTGTACTTGACATGTATTTGACCCTTGATGGGATTGATTGATTGATTGAGGTGACATGTTGTAGAGATTCTCTTGGGTTTTGCAACGCGCGACGTTTTCCTCGAATTGAATGTGGGCCTACATCTCCTGACCTAGGTATCGCCTCGACGTGCGAGACGCAGCATCGGAACCGCGGCAATGGTGTGGTCGCTAGGGTACAAGTCTTGGGTTGATCTGACTCTGGTTGACTACATGTAACTCAGGGTCGTGCACAAACGTCGGATAAAGGTTGAAGGTTGCTGGAATTCGATCGGGAACACCGCGGAAGCTTACGGAACGGTACGATCTAGGATATGGGTCTTACAACATGTATCTTCATAAACCTTCCTTCTACGATGGTTGAAGCACGAGAGAGTAGAGATCAAGCTACCTAAGAGGAGCATTAAAAAGAGACTCAATTCGACAAGTAAGTGTCGTGTGTAGGAGTTCATGTTTGTACTCCTTCCTTTTGTAGGTTGAAGTGTAAGAGTTTGTGTTCAAACTCACCTAGATTCTTTCATAGGACCTTAGCTATTTCGTAGGGTCTAAATTCTATGGTTCTTATGTAGGACCAATGTTGTTAGTTAGCCTAAGGAAAAACCAACCAAAGTCCTTTTGTAGGCCTTCAACGGTAGAGTACATGTCAGGTTCGGGATTAGGACCCTTATTCTTGTGTAGGGCATAAATATTAAGTTCGGGAGTAGAACATTGGATCTTGTGTAGAGCCTAAATCACCAGGTTCTTGTGCAGGACCTTGGCTCTTGTATAGGGCCTAAAGTGTCGGGTTCGAGAGTAGGACCCTTGCTCTTGTATATGACATAAAGTTTAGAGTCATTGTGTAGGGCTGTGAAGGTTAGAGGTTAACCTGATTTAAAACCTTTGATAGTGAAATCCAGTATACTTATGGGTTGAGTGCGTCCGTCGAGAGTGGAGTAGGCAAGTAGCTGAACCACTATACATGCTTGTGTTTGGGATTGTCATTTGCATATCTTGTTTAATTATGCTAATGTGTTAAATGCTTAACTATGAATGCATGATTAGATGAACGCTTAAGTTGATAGGTAGCACATCTCACACACACACATGTTCACTATCATTTTATAGACTAGTTGCTTATTTGCACATTTTTATAGTCTATGTGATTGGACCCTCTATTGGCTTGTAAGCTTTAGAGTTAAATTGTCTTGTTTAGTTTAGGCAATTAAGTTTTTAAATAGGTATATTTTTAAATAGGTCCTAATCACCCCCTCTAGGACATAATATTCATTATCTAGCTTCGCCATATTTCCACTTTTAATGCATTGCGACAGGAACAACGCAATTTCACTTGTTTGGATCTACTGATCAACGCATGCATGAATGTTACAAATGCAAGTCTAGCAAGACCACATGGCTATATGTTGTTCCTACATTGACGAGGTATGCCTAACTTTAAAAGTCTAGTAGATTCATTTACCTTAGCCGTCCATCACTGGATGACCAGTGATTCAAACATCTCATTCAGGTAGACTTAAAGAAGTCTCAGCGGTCGACATTCCCCTACCCACTTACATATGGCATGACCTACATTAGTTTTAGTGTAATGCCCTGTGAGCCGTATCCTGATCGACGGGGATTTCTGGGATGTTAATTTGATAACATTACACCTTTTGTATATTTTGGAATTGCACCTGAAATTATTTAACCTGATAACATTATCATACTCTGGAGACTTACCACAGTTTATATATTTTATATATCTATCACAGTCTTCCGCTTGCCATGTCACTTGTCTCTGGAGTATGATATTTAGTCTTTTAGATCCGCCACACTTTTGATCCCCTACCTTAATTTAACCTTCTAAAATGAATGGATGGACTAGATTTGTCAAAGACATCACAATGGACCCCACTTTAAAATTGTGTGTACACATGTAACACCCACTGTGCACTGAGCAGCAACCCCGGTCAAACTGAGTTTGACTGACGAACACCCGAAATGAAGAGTTTTCTCCTTTCTTTCTCAATTTTCTCGCTGTAACACATTCAAACGAACAACAAACCGTTGCTTTCGATCATGGACCACCATCGTATCTAGTTGGATGATTTGAATCGTCCATCGTGTTCGGGAGGCATCTTCGACCCCCTACCCCTTTCATTCACTAGAACATGTGTGCATGCACATGATTTTTTCCGCAACTAGGGCTGCGTGCAGCGTTTTCTGAAGACAAAATTTTTGTTTTACCGTGATAGCTGGGTGATCCATGCGACCATCCTTCTAACCATCTCAGCCATCCATTAGAGATTATCTCAACCCCTCATGATAGGTCTTCATCTACAGCTCGACGAAAAGACAAAATAACTCGTTAAGAGAGTAGTTGCCCTAAAACTAATCAAAGCCATTCATAGGATTCTCGATCAATCTCATGTGTCTAAACTAATCCTAAGAGAGAGCCTAGAAGCTTCCCATAATAGAAATCAAGTTCTCTTTCAAGATCTCGTTGTATCGCGGGATATCTCGCCCGTGGCTATGAAACTTGGAACCCACCAAAGATTTGAGATTTTCTCCACTATTGGTGGGGCCCACAAGCCTCATTAAAGCTTGTGGGTTTAGTGCATGTTTAACGGTTAAAATTGGACTAGTCCATGAATGAACTAGTGACTTTATATGCATGCGTGGTGAGAGTGAGAATGCTCATAATAAAGACCATATTCTTGTGCGGGCAGAGTGGGTGCCTAACATCATTCCTCTTTATAATTGGTCCCTTACAAAATCCCAAGTCATGGATTAAGAGTCTTTGCAAAGTATAGAATTTTCAAATTCTCTAAGTTCTATAAGATTTTATAAGATGTAGTTGATTGCAGAATTTCGAGCTAACTATCTATTTGGCAACTCCAAGTCAAATTCATCATTTATACAAATTTATCCTTCATATGTTGAAAAATCAAAGATAGAAAAACGCATGGCTTTTGAACCCTCAACATTTTACACCATTGAAATATATACTTCGGCAAAAAATGAAAAATTTCCAACCACCGAGTAAGCCACAAGTATTGGATCACAAATGATTGACTTACCATCAGATTTTAATTGTTGATTTACATGGCCAATATTTGAATTGCTCCCGTCATATTTTTAATGATGCAATTAATAATTTTATTATTTTAGGGTATCATCAGCTTGCACATTTACAATAGTTTAGTCGCCTAATGATAACTTTTGTTGCGTGTGATTTTCCTATAATTAAAAAAAAGTTAAAAAAAGATATTTAAATCTAAATCACAACAAAAGAAAAATATTTAAAGATGTAATAAAACTGCAATTTTCAAATAACTTTGACTCTAAACACCTATAATTTGACATGACCACAGGAAATTTTGATCCTGAATGCACTTAAATATACTCAAACCATGTTGCGAAATGCACGAAGATGGACAGTTTGTCCAGTAAGTTGCTCTGAAATCTGGAAGCGGCTCTAGTTCAACTAGAGTGACTGAACCTCTCCCACATTTAGAAATAGCTTACGTGTGATAGATCCAATCCACTCAGCAGATGGATCGATCTGAACACGCATGCATCTATTTTAGCTAAAGATGAATGTCAAACTTGATTTCACTTAACAACAATTGATGCCATTTTCTAAAAACAATAATTCTGTAAGGTTGATTTTATCAAAGTGCATCTTAAAGAAGGGTCCATCTAATGAGCGGCTTGGATTTCAAAAATGCGTGTCAGGAGACGAGTTATAAAGGAGTTTAAAACTGCTCGAGTACACTCGCCATTACAAAGAAGGTAACCACAAAGATCCACGCCAGCGATCCGCGTGATACCCTCCTCGTCCAATCACAACGTTTTGATCCTTTCCATCTCATGAATCGTCAGCCGTCCATCTGCCTTTTGTAAGTCGATACATCCCCAACCCCACCTTTTAAAATCCCCCACCCCTTTCCTTCTTCCTTGCAAACAGTTCCCCTCTCTGTTCCTTTCATCTTTCTCCGTGACCATCATGGCCACAGAAGAAGTCAATAAACCTCCTTCCCTTCCATATTCCGAGGTTAGAAACAGGCATCCATATCTCCATTTCACTCCTTCATTTCATGTTCTGTATTCTACCAGATGTTTCCCAAGGTCTGATGTGTTTTTGTTTTTTGTTTTTTGGGTTTTAGATGATTCTTGCAGCAATTGAAGCTTTGGATGACAAGAACGGATCCAGCAAATCTGCAATCTCAGAATACATCGAGTCATCTTACGATGATCTCCCGCAAGACCACTCGACGCTCCTGGCTGACTGCCTCAACAGAATGAAGGAATCTGGTGAGCTTACCATGCTCAAGAACAACTACATGCGGCCCAATCCTGATGCTCCGCTGAAGAGGGGGCGTGGTCGTCCACCCAAAGCGAAGCTGCCAATCCCACCTGGGACGGTCGTTTCCCCACCGCGGCCACGTGGCCGTCCGCCAAAGCCCAAGGACCCTTCGGATTTGGCAGCTGCACCAGTTAAGGTTTCTGGTCCGCCCAGACCCCGTGGACGCCCGCCAAAGAAGGCCCGTCCTGCTGTTGGGATGTCAACGGGCTCACCTAGGCCTCGTGGGAGGCCACCAAAGGCAAAGGCGCCATTTGCAGTTGTGGGTTTGGACTGAGATGAGTAGTTTGTGCTGATTTACTCCCTCCCTCTTCCCTTTTTAGTTTCACCTTTCCTTTTCTTATAAAATGAGTGTGTTTGTTGTAATTGCATGTACATTATGCAGCTGTTGAAGCCTCTAGTGTCTTCTCTATCTTCATTTGGAATGAGTCTGGTTATTGTACTCTCTTATCTCTGGACATGTGGTGGACATGTATGAGATCTGAGCTGTTCATCTGTTGCGTCACGCAATGCTGCTTTTTTCTGCTAACATTTGCAATGGTTGGGTGGAGATCTTAGTCAGTTATTGGAGGGATTTTTCTTGTTGTCTGTGGACTATTGATTCAACTGTTTTTAGTTCTCCATTTGTATTTCTCTAAAGTGCCTTAATTGGATGCTAGGTTGGTCTGATCATGAATACTGGTGATTGGACTCTCTGTGGTGGGCCCTGCATATGATCCTGGTCTTGCATACATACATGCCACAAATGTGGATAGTGTGCTTGATGAACTTGGATATAGTTTTTTTTTTTGGGTGGTACGTGCTTGAAATTATGTGCATGGATCATACCTACTTCAATTCAACTGATCAAAGTTGTGGGATCCAATGTAGATTGGTTATGGCTTTAGAAGAATGTTAATTGGGTTATCCTAGCTTTGATTAATGGTTGGTTATTTGTTGAATTCAGCCTGTTGGATGCTTACAATTTTAACCATCCATTAGATGGCCTCTAGAGGGCTGGTTTAGCAGAAGGCTAGTATAAGGTTGGTCTATGGCCCATTTGAAGTGGGGCTCATAAACCATCACTCTTCCACATTATTATTCTTTTCTTGTAGTCTTTGGAGGAAGATAGGAGTTATTGATGGTCCACTCACATATTATTTGGATGTTGGCTATTATGTTGAAAACTCATATATTTCATTGGATTTTTTGATAGTCTGCTCTTTAGATGTCTATATTGGTTTTAGTTTTTGTTCCTCTTAAATTTTGCCTACCGACCAAAATCCAATTGACTTGTTGTTGCGTGAAGGGTCCATTTTGGATAGCTATAAATTTTTAGTTGTAAAGGGTTGATTTTATAAACATTGCTTGTTTATAAAGAGAGCATTGAAACAACTCTTTTCTCCTCCATATCCCCCTTTGGCCTGCAATGAGTGACCCATCCCTTCTTCCTTTCCTTTGGTGACAAAGACTCTCTATAATTCCTTGCTTTTAGGGACTAAGACACTCCAATTCTTGCCTTCAGGCAACTAGTGATTCCTTGTTTCTTCTTTTGCCTTCAATGACCAGTGACTCCTTTGTGCTCCATTGGCTACCGGAGTTTCCATGTCACATGTTTTTTTTTTTATTCTTCTATCATTGGCATATTATCCTAGTTGCCCTCTGGCACAGGCATATTCAATTTGTCTATGCACAGCTGGACTTGTTCATTTTCTTGTGAGAGTTGACAACATGTAAGGTCCAATGATCTCTAATGAATAATGTACTCTTGTACTGTTTTAGTTTTGCATTCTTTTGCTTGGGTAAGGTTGGTTAGCATAACATCTTGTTTGGAGAAGAAATTGGCTAAAGAACGTATTCTACATTTGTTTTCATGAGTAGACAAAGCTAGGTGCTAGGGGTGAATGTAATTTGAATGCTTTGCTGGTCAATGAGGACCTAAACAGTTGAAGGCATTTCCCCGAAGTGATTAAGAAATTAATAAGGTGCTTTTTGGGTGAGCCATCGTTGTTGAAATTTTGTCAGTCCAAGTGCTTATTGTTGAGGGGAAATGGAAATTTTGTGACCCAATCCCTCAAGGAGCTGTGGACAAATCATGTATTTTGGTCGCTTGGTAGCCTAACCTTGCAGTTTTTGTTTGTTGGAAGGGTGGCTGATGGAGCTGCTGCCTAGGCAAATGATGTAGAGTGGGTTGTGGATAATTTTATGGCCAAGATGGACCAGAAAAGGCCCAATTGGAGATAGAGGTGATTTGGACTGTTAGAACTTAAAATGGATGTATCTTGCAAATTGGAATGAGCTATGGGATGTACCATCCATGATTTTGGGGTAGGATGAGTTACTTTAGCCACCCAACCCTGCAATGTTGGGTTGCCCATGCTGAATTTGCAAGATTTCATCAGATTGATGGTTGAAATGCCTGTTTATTTTTGCTTTTATTATTTATAATAAGTTTTAGTTTGATTATAACTATTCATCTGTTGGGCTTTAAGAGTTGTGTTCAACATGAAAAGTGTTTAGAATAATTAAGAGAATAGCATTGTTGAGCTGAATAAGATAGGTACTATTTTTGGCCAAAAACTGAGGTCTAGTGGAAATCATGGCTGTCTATAAATAGTATTTCCATGGCGGTCTATAAATAGTATTTCCATGGCTGTCTATAAATAGTAAGTTTACTATTTATAGTAAGTCATGATTTTTAGTAGTTTTAGTTATAGTATGATTCTGAAAGTTCTTCATAAGGTTTATGTTATTATTTAAGTGGTTGTAAGCTTGTTTTAAAAAAATAAAATAAAATCTTTAATCAATTTATTATGAATTTTTAAAAATTATTCTATTTTTCTTATCTTCCTCTTGGATTTGAGGTAGGGTTGTTCATGAGTTGAGCTAGCTCAAAAAACTTGCTTGACTCAGCTTGTGTTAGCTTGGATTGACTTTGGCTTGAATGGCTAATTCGAGTTGAGCTAAGCTAATTATTTGAAGCTTGAGTTGAGTTTAAGCTGAGTTCGACCATGGGGCATTTCAACTTGACTTTAATTTGAACTCGAACTCAACTCAACTCGAAGCTTGAACTTGAGCTTGACTTGGCTCAATTAATAAATATATTAAATATTAAATATTATATATATTATATATAATATTATTTATTATATTAATATAAGTTTTAAGTTTTAACTTAAAAAAAAAAATGCTAGAATCTCTACCTGACTACATGCACCCTTGTTTCCTTTTCCTTTCTTCTCTTTCTTTACCCGCTACTAGTTGCACTTTTGCCCAGATCACCACCACTAGTTTTTATTTCAGCTCCACAATAGTATGATATCAATATCTTGAGATCTACTTTTTGGATGAGAAATCCAAGAAATCTAAGATAGGTTCTTTTTAAATTTGTTAGAGCTTTAAGGAAATCCAATGATCTGATTGGCTAGAGCTCTTTACTTGGATTTTTGATTTGTGTTCCGTTTTGTTTCTTTTCTAGTACTTGGAATAGATTGGTTCTTATAAGTTTCCTCATCCGATTTGAAGCTTTGTTTGGTTTTTTCATCAGGTTTTGCTTTAATTCTCCTAAGATTTTGAATTTTTCATCAATGGAGGAGGATTAAGAACATAATCCATTATTCTCTCACCCAGGTAAACTCAACTTGACAGCTTGACTTGAACTTGACTCGACAGCTTTGGCAAACAAGCCGAGCTTCAATGTTGAGCTCAAGGCCGAGCTCGAGCTCGAACTTGAGTACATCATGGACAGGTTGAGCTGAGCTTGGCCCACCTCGACTCGACTCAGCTCGATGCCCACCTCTAATTTGAGGTATGTTTGTGAGGTGTTCATAGAAGTTATGTTGATTCGGAATAGTTATCCTGAAGACAGTGGTCGACCTCAAGACCTCAACACGTCTTTACCCGAGTCAGCAAAGGTGGCCAGAACCAAAGTTGCAATGCCTTGAACTATTGAGTATGTTGGTATGGACTTGAATGATGGTCTGGACTTAATGACCTGAGCAAGAGGATTTTCTTGAGTTAATGTGCTAGCTTGTCGAGCGTGTGGGACTTGAATGACCTGAGCATAAGGATCTTCTCGAGTTAATGAGCTAGCTTGTTGAGAGCCCATTGTCGATACCATGGCCTCTTGTATATACAATGGAGAGTTAGGGTTACAAAAGGGGCCCCTTGACTGATTCGAGGACTGATGCTTTTGCCACTTGTTGAACTCTCGAAATAGCCTGGCGAGTGTTGCTCTTTAAGATGGACAAGCAAGGGAGTCACTCTTCAACGAGGCAGTGGGGATTTGTCCACTCCGCTGTCGTAATAGAGGCAATAATTGCATTCTCTGTGTCTCGGCAAATTGCACTTCTTACTACCCTTTGAATGGTCTCAAGTCAGTACCAAGATGGGGACACTTGCATGGAAGGCCAAAGCGCTGGTATCACTGCTTCGAGCTGCCTTTGCTGTGTAGGTTTTGGCATTCTTGCACATTCGGTCGGCCCTTACATTAAGTAAAAAGGCCATTTGGGCCTGACCCAACTTCTTCTGTACAGGCTAATGTTAGTGCTTTCCTAAGAACCGTCGATTAGCTTACTAGAGAGTGTGCCCACTAGAAGCTAGGCGGACCCCTAGGCACGTTTCGTGATAATCGAAATGGGATTTGGGTATGTAGAACACAAACCCATTGCGTGGGAAAGATAACATGTTGTGGTTATGGAACCTGAGTCCAAGTACCCTTCCGAGAAGGTGTATGATGGCGTTGCTCAGCTATGTCCCTATAGCATATCTCTCTACCTAAGCACATTCTCGATTTGTCATAAATGTGGCTGTGGTCGGGTAGTTTAGGATATTAATTCTCAAGCTAAACCCTTGTGTTTAAGTATTTTAGCATGGCGGGCCAGCCTTGAATGTAAACTTAAGTATATGGACCACTATTTCGGACATGGCACATTAGAACTTGTGCTAGATAAATATCTTACATTATTCTTGTTTGGAGATGATGATGGTGGATAAAATTTACTTGATGTGTTTTACTTTTTTTATAAAAATGATAAACTTATTGTTTCGACAAGAAATGAATGTATTTTGATAGGGGAATTATCATTCAATAATAACAAAGAAATAATAAGAGAACAATCATCGTAAAACATAATAATCAAATATTTTCAAATATCGATTTTGACAGCATTTTGATTTGTGATATGATCCTTCGACTGCAGAAGTTGTTATGCGGAAGCGATATCTCTTTATAGATCTTTTTGATCCTTTAGAAGTTTCTTTCCTTTTAGATCAACCAAACTCTTGGAAGAATTATGAGGGTGAAATTCATGAATAAGGGGTCATTACGCATGCAATACCTCCATTGGGCACCATACAATGAGTCTCAAGTCTACTGTTGCACGTCGCGCAACAGGTATGCTCTAGTACCTTGTCAAATTTGAAGAGTTCTCTACTGGCTCTTAAAGTTTTTGTATGTTGTAAATAGAGAGAGAGAGAGAGAGAGAGAGAGAGAGAGAGAGAGAGAGAGAGAGAGAGAGAGTATTTATAGGCAACGACATGTGCGAACCCTGATTTCTGCATAACTCCTTGTTACGCGGAAGATGAATCTTATTGTGCGGGGTGTAATGGACCATCACCATAATCCCATTGCACAAGCATCATATGTCCATTATGAGCTGCATAATGGACCCTTATCTTCATTTCTGTTGCATGCTGCACAACTAAGATACATTGATTCTCACTTCTTAGTCTTTCTTAAATTTATGCTCCAACAGATGCTCCCTTGATATTTCATTTAATCCTCTCTTAGAGTTTATATGGAGGATCAATTTGTTTCTAAAAAACATGCTTCATATGAATCATTTGCGTGCAACATCATTCTTGTTGCGTTGTCGGGTCCAATTGTTGGATTGTTTGAATGCTCAGTAAACTGTGATTTGATAATTAGAGATTCATGTGCTGTGGCTCACTTTAATGCAAAGCAACCCTAATATTAGGGTATGTAGCTAAATGACGCACATCGAGTAGTCCCATATCTTACATATAGGTATTAAAAAAAGAGATAAATAAATAACAATGTATAGGCAATAATAATAGTTAAATATTTAATAACATAAAATCATGAGTGGATAGTCCTAATAACCTACAGAGTACCCACAACATGACAAATATATATATATATATATATATATATGTAATAATAATTAAATTAAAAAAATTAATATTAATATTATTATTTGAATAGTAACAAGTCTCAAACATATAAATGATTCATTAAGACCTTCTGATTGTTGATGGTCAGATTGGAATTGATTCGATCGTTGGATCGATGTAATCGACACCTAAACACCATGATTTAGTTAGTATGGTTCACCTAAGCATTGAATTTGCCACATCTCCGGTCAAGATGGCTCAACTAAGCCCATGGAACATCGTGGACAGAGTGGATTTCTCAAAAACATCTCTATGGGCCCCACAAATGTTTCATGTGTGCACCAAAGGAGGTGCACTGGACCATGACCCTGGTTAAACCGGGTTAGACCTGTGGTTTCCCACAAAGAGGAAGGATTCCTCTCTTTTCTCGTTTTCGGCTAGCAAACGGATGTTGTCTATTTGCATCGATCATGGCCCACCAAAAGTGATCGCATGTGTGATTCGAACCATCCATCCGATTTAGACAGTGGGGCCGACCAAAACCTCGGTTGTTTTGCATGCAGTTGTGCATGTGCGTGGGCACAAATCTAGATGCATCTGGACTATGTGTGGTGGATTTTTCCAAGCTCGCAATCCGAGTGCGTTATTCTCCTTCATTTGTAACCGTTAGATTCAAAGCATCTCAACCCTTTATTTGTTTAGGGTTTCCAAGCAAAACGACGAATGGTTTCGGCCCTACTGACTGTATTTGGAGGTGGTTTCCAAATCTGGACCGTTCGTTATCAATTTGATGGTTTGGAAACGTTAGGGCAACATTATAAGATAGGGTGGGATCGTGCGCAAACCAATCCTACTGCCCGTTCCTATAATAATCCTAAAAAACAACCATTTTCCTATTTGCTTGAACCCACCAGAGAAACCTTAATGGAGCTTCATTTCCCTTCTTCCTCAAGCTTCATGGGATACATCTAGGTCGTCTAGAAGCTCTGTCTTAAAGGAACTAGCACCGGGTCAAGATCTGTCATTAACGCTCGAGGTTTCTTCCTCGTTCGGAGTTGAGCCACACCACACCAAATCTGTCTGAGTCTGGGTTCGTTCAGGCCTTGAGCTCCTAAAAAAGTAGGAAGAAGGAGAAGATAACAGAAAGAAAGAAAAAAAAAAGAAATCAGAAAGGAAGGGAGAGAGAGAGGGTGATGTTGCTCGTTGTGTTGCACCAACTCGACTCGCCCGAGCCACAGGTTGGGTCTGGGCATGTCTGGCCGAGCCTTTTCTCAGTCAAGAGACCGTTGGATTGCAATGGAAGGCAAGGGGGGGGGGGGAGAGAGAGAGAGAGAGAGAGAGAGAGAGAGAGAGAGAGAGAGAGAGAGAGAGAGAGAGAGAGAACAAGGGGTGGCTGTTGCACTAACCTGTCTTGGCTGTCATGAGCGAGTTAGGCAAGGTCCATTGGTGCTACTGGACCCTTAACAGATGAAAAGTGAGATAAAGTAGGAGAGAAAGAAAGAAAGAAAAGAAAGGAGAGTAGGAGAAGGAAGATGATGTTGTTTGAGCGTGATGGTGCTGCACCATGTTAAGTCTAGTCACGACTGTGACTCGGATCGAGTCTGGACCATTTGAGTCACGTTGACTCACCGAGATAGATGGGTTTTGGTCTAGTCCAACAACCCCCTCTGGCATGATCGTGATAGCTAAGAAGAGGAAGGGAAGAAGGAAGGAGAGGGGAAGAAGAAGAGAGAGGGAGAGAGGTTGTTGCCGAGTCAAGGAGATGAATCGGGACCGAGTTAGGGTCGGTTTGGTCCAGCACGTTGTGGCAATTTAAGCCTTCTCACTGGATCAGACTGAGTCTTGCGAACCAGTCAACTTCGGTATGCCAACTTCCAATTTTTTATACATTTAAATTGTCGAAATCAAATTATCGTTATTTTTACTATTGTTAGAAATTATTATTAGACAGTATTAATTCTACTACTTGATTGTTAGTATTAGATATTAACATTTATCATTATTAATGTTATTCTTATTTTGTCATTAGTAGATTATTGATTATAAGATTAGTGTTGTTAGTATTAATTAACAATTATTACTTCATTTTTAATATTATTATAAATTAATTATATGCATTAGATTTCAAACTTTAAACCAAAGCCTAAAATTAAATTAGTGGATAAAACCCTAAATCTAAGTAATCCAAACCATAAGTTATGATCCTAACCCTAGATAGTGTATGAAACTTGAATCTGATTGTACAAATTTTATAATTCATAGTAGGATTTGGTTCTAAGGGCTCACGCACCTAGCGACACTAGTGGGTGATTCAATTCATCAGGTAATGCTTTCTTCTCCTTGAGCTTTCCACTTTCCCATTAGCTTAAGTGATAGTTTCTGGTTTAATTTTGGTTGATAATTGATATCTCTATCTCATAATTACTTGTGGTAGTTGTTGGAATTGAATTCTAGATTACGTGCTCAATATTTATCGTGCATGAACATTTATATGTTGCACTTGTATATTTTCTCATGCTTGTGGATTACTTGTGGATTGCTTGTGGAACTTGAATTGGTACATTTATCAGTGGAGAACCCCACTTACATATGGACATCTAGACTTGGTATGTAACTTGATTGTTGTGATTATAATGGACTTTCGACTTAGTGGCTACTTGAATGATGGGTTAAATGAAATATTGATGTGGGCCTACCATCCATGGGTTGTTGTGTCTACGTGGCTTTAGAGGATAGTCTTTTTATCGCATTGATTTGGTATTTGTCCTATGTAGCATTGATTTGATATTTGTTGCATGTAATTTTGATTTGATATTTGACTTATGTGTCTTAGTTTTTATATTTGCCCTATGTGGGTTAAATGTATTCTTTTTGTGTAACCATGCAATGGTAAGTTCCACTTGTTAAACTATGATTGACCACTAGTTGATGAGGTTCCATTAAACATCCTAATGCTGGAATCTCATGAGCCGGGGATGGTGGTATAGGACACAATACCTGAGCAGTCGGCCTATGCTGGGTGATGAGTCCCCCATAGTGACCTTTGAGCTTTCTTAAATTACCTGGTTGTAATTGAAATAATAATGGTTGGGCTAATCATGCATTCATAGCATACGAGCGATGACGAGTGGCTAATTTTGGATGCTGTAGCACGCGCCCTTAGTCGTGATATCATTTCGCTAGCTCCTAGACTATTGACTACCGACCCACTTTTGGTGAGTTTGGCATTACGCATGTAGGAGATGTACTTTCGTTGGTGATCGACCACATGCATGGGTGACGAGCCCAAAAGCCAACTGGATGAGCATCCTTAGTTGATGTGCATTCACACATCCCTGCATTTAATAAGATTGCATTGATTGTTTGGTATGATTTCTTGTTTACAACTATACTTAACTAATGCGGTGGTGTGTAATCTTGAGGAAAATTCACACTGAGCTGGCCACTCATTCATTAAATATATAACCGTACAGGTAGTGCATGTGGTTTAACTGATATTCATGTCTAGGTTAATGAGGAGTAGGGTACAATTGTTAGGGCTGCACGACTGTATTTGCCAAGAGAAGCTGCGTGATTTTGCAGCTCAAGACTAGTTGTAATTTACTTTGTTTCAAATGTCATATTGTTTCATTTTATAATTGTAAGTATTGGAACATTGGTTTGTATAAGTCATTTAGGTAGCCGCTCGTATATTTTGAATCTGTATGAAAGTTCCCTTTATGTTTGATTTGTTTCTCTTTTGCTAAACTGCTAACTCTAAAAAAGAAAAGAAAAGAAAAGAAAAAAAATATACGTGGAATTTGACAACCTTTAAAGGTTAACACTTGGGTTTTTAGAAAACAAGTCATATACTTGCGTTTCAAAAACTGGGGCGTTACAGATATGTTGTCTTGGGAGGGCTTGATGGGCAAGAACTCCTATTGTATCCTTTGATGCTCTCGTAGGATCCTAATGATCTTGGTATAGCTTGCAGAGACGTTGTTTGTGATGACGTAATGAATTTCGCAGAGAATGATTCCTTTTCCACGGGCAACTTGCCTTTTTCCTTTTTGGTCCACTGAACAGTTGTAACAGGTAGAGCTGAAAAATCTTGCAGAGTAAAAGAATTGGAAGTTCTTACTGGATAGAGTGGAGGTGGGGCAAGTGCAGGATTTTGTTTTATAACATTACGCATAATCGGTCCCTTGATAATTCGTAACAGAATTGGATTGACAATTGTGTGGGATCGAGTCCTTGATTTCTTCATAGATACCACGGTCCATTCTTCATCATTATCTTGAGCAATCGGTGATACAAAAATCACTCATGTCATAGCTTGCGGTGTACTATTTGTAATCGAAATTGACTGATTCTTTCGATTAAGAGATTTATCACGAGCATACTCAATGACAAACCCAATCGATGTGAAGTAAAAATCAATTTTATCAAGAGTGATGGCCATCGTGATTGAACAAAATTGTAATTCCTAAGAAAGACAATAATATATTAATAATAAGGATTCAAATGAACTTGCGTTTTATTTTGGAGATGAAGGGGAGGATGTTCTCGTAGAGAGTCGCCATTTTGGCATGGATATGATGCCAAACAGTAATAAAGGTTTTGTAAATCCCTTCTAAGTTAGTATTGAATTATGATATCCCCAGCAGAGTCGCCATTTTGTTTCGGCAAGAAATGAATGTATTTTGATAGGGGAATTATCATTCAATAATAACAAAGAAAGAATAAGAGAACAATCATCACAAAATATTTTATTGATTTTGAAATTCGTTTACATCCTCATGTTTCCTTTGATTCCAAAATAAAGCATACAATCATAAAACACAATAATCAAATCTTTTCAAATATCGATTTCGGTAGCATTTCAATTTGTGATATGATCCTCCAACTACAGAAGCCATTATGCGGAAACGAGATCTCTTTGTAGATCTTTTCGATCCTTCATAAGTTCCTTTCCTTTTAGATCAACCAAACTCTTGGAAGAATCATGAGAGTGAAATTCATGAATAAGGGGTCATTGCGCGCCATACGATGAGTCTTTGTTCTATTGTTGCGCGGGCACCCTGTTGCCGCGCAACAGGTATGCTATAGTACCTTGTCGAATCTGAAGAGTTCTTTGGTTCTCTGCTAGCTCCCGAAGTCTTCGTATGTTGTAAATAGATAGATAGATAGAGAGAGAGAGAGAGAGAGAGAGAGAGAGAGAGAGAGAGAGAGAGAGGAGGGATATTTATAGGTAACCACACGTGCGAACCTTGATTTTCGTACAACAACTCCTTATTGCACGGAAGATGAATCCCATTGCGCGGGGCGCAATGGACCATCACCAAAATCCCATTGCGCGAGCACCATATGTCGATTGTGCGCTATGCGATGGACCCTTATCTTCATTTCTATTGCGTGCCACGCAACCAAGATACATTGATTCTCACTTCTCAATCTTTCTTAAATTTATGCTCCAACACCTATTTTAAATTATGATAGGAAGAAGGCTAATTGATAGAATTTTGGAATTATAATATTTACTATTATATTTCATTTGTATCATGCTTTGTTCATGCCATTGCATTGCATATGGTATTGATGGGAGGATAGATGATGGTTGGTGTTTATGTTGCATATGGTATTGATGGGACGATGAATGATGGTTAGTGGTGTTTTGGATGTTGTGGATTATGAAAAAATACATAAGGAATATTAGGGACGAACCCATGTCCACCTATTGTTGGTTGTGAAGACGGATGTGGGAAATGGTAGGGTTGAACTCAAATCCACCTGGTGTCTACCACAAAGTAGTCCAATCTTGGATATTGTGGGGTTTGAACATGTGGATATGACATCTCTTGCATTCATCTCGCATGTCATACCCACTCTTTCTAGTTAGTGCTTTATTTCCTATTTGTATATACTTGCTTGTATTTGATATTATTTTGGATTACTAGATAGTGTGAAGAGGGGATCCTATTAGGTTCTTTTGAGCTCATGCCTTTAATTCTATTTTTTTTTCAAGAAACCCTAGTAGACCATAATAGGCGTTTGGAGGATGGGAGCTTCATCTCATATAGTTTAGCTTTATTTATTTTTTTAAAAATGTAAATCTATAAAAAAGGAATGTAATATGGACCTGTTATATATTTTGCAAGATAATATGTAAAGGCATATTTTGAATTTTGCTATGATACCTTGTTGCATTATACTTATATGATCCTTTGAAATGGAGAGCTAGCGATGTCCTAGAGGAGGGTGAATAGGACAATGCCAAATAATCGAAATAAATGCGGAATATGAAAAGATTACAAAAATCTCAATCGCTTGAGTATTGAAACCTTGATTCCAAATAATTCATAGGAAAAACTTCACCTAATATTTTAGGCAGGACAACCTTATTTCATGAATGTCTTTAAAATTAAACTTTCAAACTAGCAAGAATATATAAAAGGATTATAACATTCACCATAAGAATGAAATAACAAATAACATCTAATCACTAAAAATAATAAGGCATACACCACATGATACAAGGAGTTATAGTGGTTCGGTGCTTAAAACAACCACATCTACTCCACTCTCAAAATTACTACCCTCGTAATTTTGGCTTTCACTATAAAAAGGTTTTCACAGGGTTACCTTAACAACTTGATACAGTTCCTTGTGATTTTTACGGGTTATCACAATAAAAACCCTACGGAGATTTTCATAGGTTATCTTAGACAAAACCTCAACTGAGATTTTGACAGGCTATTGTCACGCCCCAAACTCGGAAAACGGGCTCACAAAATTTTCGATCGCTGAATCTGGTGCCGACAGCCTCCGTAGTACCCCATTCTCGGCTCCTAGCGCCCATACGCCAGATTCCAATCCTGGGATCCTACAAGGAGGATTTTCAGTATAATTTTTTATTATTATAATGGAGCATAACCACAAGCATAACCAAGTCACAAAACAACATCACCACATATCCACTATATCAAAAACTTTAAGTACAATGTGTATGAAAGGGAAATACAATATAATGAAAGTAACAGAATCTCCAGATGATCGGCTGCATGCTCTAAGCTCAACGCTGCTGCAACCTAACGCCACCTGCACGCATCTATCATGCATAAGCTTACAAAAGCTTAGAGGGTAGTGAAAGTGTGTGTAAGGTGAGTGCCAAGTGTACAATATCAGAGTAATGCGAAAATATGCGGTAAGTCCATGAATGCTATCAGCTATACCAAAGCTATGTTATGAAAGACATGAATGCTATCGGCCATACCAAGGCCATGCGATGCGAGGCCTATGTAGCCAAATGTCATATGCGAGATGCAATACAAGCATGTCAGTACTCATCAAGTACATATTTCAGTACAGTTCCTCTCTGGATATCACCGGGTTCTAATACACCTCACACTGATTGCCTCCTCCCTAGCTGCACAGTCAAGTAAGTGGAAGAGACCACACTATTCGCCTGACCAGTAGTTTGCCAATACCTACCTGGCTCGTCGATAGTTGACACATTTGCGAGCTGGTCAAACTCAGCCTAGCTTATAGCCCCCTCACTCAGGCGGATAAGGCCACACCCCCTTCCAACCGACCACGACACAGTGAGAGATGCGGCCTACTGGTATTTGGCACTCGGCCGCTCGTGTATCCACTCAGTCTAGACGTTGGAGCATCCCCTGGTACCAAAAAGGTTTTGAAATTTTCACCCAAAGACATCCTAAGTGCCCACAATGCTAGAACCAATATTTTTGGTATATGATACGTCCATTCACGATGTGTCTGTGGAGGCCACGGCCCTGATGTCGCTAGGGCGTGCAGTAATCAAGTCACACATATGCGAGATGCATGAGTCACACCGTACAATCATGCAGAAATCTCACGTGTACCACCTGCTCATGTGGGGCACTCCGTCTCATAAGGAGCCCCGTAAATGCCTTAGCCTAACGGCTTATGCTATGATCAAACATTCCTCATATCAAGCATACATATGATGCATATGCGCATGAATCATGGAAGTGTACTAAGCATGTTATAAAGTAATGAACTATCCTTACACCGAAGATGGGCCTAGATGGCCTACACATAACCAGTATGGGCCCATCAATGGGCCCAAGGGAGAGTTATAATGTGGACATTTAACTAACATTTTCTCACAATGTGGACGTCAAAAAAACATTGCTCCCAAGGCATGGCCCGCCTAATATCAACACACAAACCATGGGGAAATCACACATTGCAATGGACCCTAAGGACACCCTGTTGGGCCTCGACCCATGGGCCTTGGATATATCAAAAGGGCTGCATCTTATGGGCCTTTTATAAATCAAGTGAGCCACATTAATGGGCCTTATGTACATTGCAATGGGCCATGACCCATGGGCCTTTGAAAACATCACAATGGGCCTTGTAATATGGGTCACATATATATCAAAGTGGGCCTTAACAACGGGCCATGAATACTTCGAATGGGCCTAATCACATGGGCCTTATGTACATCAAGGTGGGCCTCAACAATGGCCACAAATACACATCAAGGTGGGCCTCAATAACGGGCACAAATACATCGAACGGGCCCCATAACATGGGCCTTATGTGTATCAGATGGGTCACACCAATTAGGCCCCATGTATATCAAACGGGCCGCTCTAAATAGGTGGTGATAATGATTTCCATCATTTAAAATTCCTAAGGCCCACCATAACGTATATTTCCCATCCAACCTGTACCTAAGTTAACATAGGGATAGATGAAGCGGAAGCAACTATTGGCTTAGTAGGAAACTACAATGGCCCCTTAGAAATTTTGAATGGTAGATGTCATTGTCCACTACATAAAATGGTGGGGTCCACTCGAACTTTAAATCTAACTTATTTTTATTCTCAAGCCTGTTAAGACAAGCCTGCCAAAATGGTTGAACAACTTGGATGCAACACATGCATCATGGTGGATCCCATATAGACGGACGACATGGATGAAACAGGTGGGTTCAATGAAGGGCCCACCATCAGGTATATATTATAATATATATATATATAATATACAATAATATATATATATATATATATATATATATATATAATATATATATATATATATATATAATATGATATATATATATACACACCCGCGCGCACACGCACACATCACCGTCCACTGTCAGTGGACGGTGAAACACATACATTTACGTGGGCTCCACCGTCCGCCTGGACGGTAGGCATAAAACACATACATCGCTGTGGGTCTCATGTGGGGCCCACCATAACGTTTACTTTCCATCCAACCTGTTAATAAGGTTGCACGAACCTGGAATGAAGAGGAAAAACAAATTTCATTTTGATCCAAAGCTTCCCTGGACCCAAAATGGGTTTCAATGGTAGAGTTCAATCACTACTGTTTCTTGTGGTGCGGGCTGCCTGAGATCCGGATCAAGCTGATTTTTGGAGGGGACCCACTTTAGGGGGTGGTCCACCTCATGGATGGAGTGGATACAAAATATACATCATGGTGGGGCCCATGGCTGGGGCTGTGGGTCCCTGCCCGTTTTAACACTGACGCCAGCAGCGTCTTGTTGCACAGCAGCAGCAGGCGTTGCACCTTATTTTTGTATTTTTTTTTGGAATTCTCAATTTTCTGAGGTTTTTCGTATGTGGGGTCCGCATTAGTGAAATCTGCCTCAGCCATTGGTCCCCATTGCTTCAAGCCCAATATTGGGTATGTTTTGGCATCTAGAAAAGTTAAGGTACTTTTAAACGGTAGAAATTGCTCTTTGCTAAGGTAGGGCCCACCCGTTTCTCGGACCAGTCTCATTTTTTGGCTCAACGCCTAAAATGAGTTGGGGAAGAGGATGGACGGCTTGGATTGAATACATACATCAAGGTGAGTCCTATACAAGTGGCTCACTTCCAATGCCTTGAAAAAGGCTAATATTTGTATTTTGCTTTTACATGTCCAGAGAGTCCCCGGACTCTCTCCCCTCCCTTTTTTTTTGTTTGGGCGTGCAATGCCTTTAAGGTGGGCCCTTCGTAGGTGGGCCACCACATGGTGAGGTGGTGTGGTTACAATACATATGTAAGGTGGGCCCCACCTTTAGATGGTTTGGATCCCATACATGCTCCATTGTGGGGTCCATCCAAGTGGACCATAAGGCCATAATATCATACACAAAATAATAAAATACAAAGAGAGTAGGACACGCGTGATGGAGGGACCCCGACACTATGAGCCCTCCGTTTCAAGCATCTAATCATACATCAATGGGTCCCATTGTATATGGGCCCTCCAAATAAAAGATCAACGGTGGAGATCCCTCTCCACCCAAAATGAATGGTCTATATGACCTCTTTATGCATGGAAATATAAACATCATGATGGGGTCCATGGAGAATGGCCCCATCATGGAACGATCATGAGGATCAAGGTGGGCCATCGGCCACACCTAGGGTCCCAAATGAGATCCATACCATCAATTGGTAGGCCTCACTTGACCCTTCATTATAAAAGTGAAATCTAGGCCTAGGGAAAACACCCACCTAGCGATCTCCTTGGTCCGTTGGAAAGCCTATCTCCTTGTGCTCCTCTTTGATGGTGGAAGATGGGAGATGGATGGTTAGGATGGGAGATCTTGGGAAGGGAAAGTGGGCCACACAAACTCTCTCTTCTCTCACTTGGAAGCTTGGACATGGGGGTGCTCTTGCTTGGCTTGGGAATGTTGAGAAATGAGAGGGAGAGAGAGAGAGTTGTAAGGAGAGATGTGAGTGATGGGTGATAGAGTGATGGATGTGGTACTTAACATGTAAGGTGGTGTAAGAGAGAGGGTGAGAAATAGTTGACTTTCGTGGTTGCTTGGGGATGGGGTGAAAGGTGATGTGTACTTGACATAAAGTGATTGATTGATTGATTGATGGGACATGGTGTAGAGATTCTCTTGGGATTGCAAATGCGCGACGTTTTCCTCGAAGTAAACGCCAACTCACATCTCTTGGCCACGGTATCGGATTAGTGCGTGAGTCACGACATTGGAACCGCGGCGACGGTGTCGTAATGGTACAGGTCTCGGATTAAACCGACTCAATTCTACAGGATACGACTTAGGGTCGATCGCAAACGTCAGTTATACGTCGCATGTTACCGGAATTCGATGGGAAGGATCGCGGAAGTCGACGGAATAGTACGGACTAGGATACGGGTCTTATAGCTATCTTAGAAATATCTAAAATTAATTTCAAAAGGTATACTTATCTTTAAATGTAAAAGACGTAGCTTAAGCTTGTAGCAGAAGGACTTCTTTCTTAAATGTATATGACGCAGTGTTCAATCAGACTGAAAGAGTCTAGGGTTCTATAGATTTTAAAAATGAAAAATCCAAATGCTACTTGATTCAATTCTCTTAGATCTTAAAGAAGAGTATAGATTTCTCTCTCAAAATAAGACTTAAATGATCTTGAGAAAAAGTGAATTGAACAAGATATTAAATTTTTTTTTTTTTTTATAAATACCAACAAATAGCTTGTCGAGGACTTGACTTTTGTAACGTCTTGGAAAAATCCGTACAAGGACCCGAGTACCCCCTCAGGTAGAATCACCTGAGGACCGTATTCTGTCATCATTAAGGCGGAATTTAGTTAAGTATAAAACTGAAATAATCAGTGGATTAAGCTTGGGCCACCATTTCACGAATGAGAAAGCTAGAAACCATTAATACCACTGACTCAACACTACATAAAGACTTAGTAAGAAATCCTAAAAGCCTGTTGCTCTCAAGAGTACATTGAAACCCCGTATCGAACCTAGACTGCACGTCGAGAGTCCGATGACTACGAAACTATAGGATTATGTCCGTCCTACTGGGCTGACAACCATCGCGCAAATCAAGCTTAGATGGTGTCCAGAAATGCACAACTTGAGCTCTGAGTGAACAGTGTGAGAAACGCGAATGTCTTTAGAAAACGAAATGAAACTTAAGTGAATTGGGCCATTCACTCACACGCGAAATTGAGGATTTTGTACCATTAGTTTTTGACCAAACTTCACCCAAGGAAAAGGAAAATTTCCTTGCATATATCCGTATAACTGTAGCCCCGATCGAGTAAGTATGACTGTTGATCTGACACGGGTCCTCCACGATCGATCAGCTTATCTGATCGCACCAAAATCACATCCAGGCATAGATCCATTGTCAGGGAAGTTACCCTGTGATGTGGGTGAGTAGTGGGCCTCCCTATGAGCCCTGTTTATAAAAAACAGCTGCCCAAAGGGTATAACCCATGTATATAGTGGCCCTGGGGCCATTTGCATCACTTCTGGGCTTATAAATAGCCCTTATGTCACCTCACCCCTCTCATATACGAATTTTCCCAAAACCCTAACGGAGAGAGAGAGAAAAGAAGAGAAAAGAGGAAAGAGAGAAGAAGGATTTTTGGTGAATGTTGCTGTGATTCTCTCCCACTACTCCACGCACGGAATCACCTTCCCGTTCACTACACATTCATTTTGGCTATGATTTTGGGTAAAAAACCCTAACCCTAATCTTGTCATAGAGATTCGGGCTGATTATTTGTCAAACTAGCTAACCATATACATTATTTAGGTGCCCGGCGTTCCGTTTTCGGGAACATAGAATTCGAACCTAGTCTGAATTGAGTATTTTGACGAAAGGTACAGACTATAAACATTTAGGTTATGGTTGTCAATGCTTTCACTGTCAGTTAATGATTTATTTCTGACTTGATTGCTGCCATATTGTCTTAGATATGCCGTTTTTCATATTATATACATGTATGAACTCTGTTGAATGAATGATGCATCCCATGTGTTTGTTGAAATGTTTGAATGAACATGTAAACATGATTTTATGCTTGTTATGACTACTAATCTAGGATTCATTGTTGTCATATGCATGCTGACCTCTCCGTGTAAGGATTTGCTAAAATATATGTTGTAACTAACCTACTCTATGTATTTGGTGAAGTGTAGTTTAAGTGTTTGATGAATTGTCTGAATGAGAAATTGTTGATGATTTGTATGTATTATGAGGGCTAAGATAGGATTCTTTCTTGCCTTATACATGTGTATAGTTTCTTTCATGAAATCATATTTGCTTTTATGCAAATGATTGAAGAAATCCTAGTATTTGGTAACATGATCAAGGTGTTTGATGAAATGCTCAAATGAGGATTTCACATAGATTGTTTGTTAAATGCTAAATTGATTATCGCATGTATTTAATTACTGCATCTGAGTAAGATTGAGGCTACAACTTAGCCTAGGCAATTGGTAATAGTTCCTGTTCGGGTAGTTGAATTAGTCTCGCTACATTGGGTATACTTGATGAATTCGGGTCGCACGACGATTGTTAACAGTGGTTAGGCCACGAGGGGTGCTTATGCGCTCCATGTTGATTAAGTCAGCGTGTGCCCGTTCCAATCAAACTTCCTTAACAAACTGAGTGGCCTATTGTGTGTTTACCATGTATGGACACTACTGCTTGAATCTAAGGTACTCCCACCAATGTAAAGGCCCTCTTTAACCATGGTACCACGATCCGTTAAGACTTATGAGTGGGGCATGGTGGTATGGGATACCGTGTTCAAGCTGTCGGCCTAAGCTGGGGTGACGAGCCTCCTTATAGTGACCAGTGAGCAACTCAGACTCGTGAGCCGGGCATGGTGGTATGGGACATCGTGTTCGAGCTGTCGGCCTACGTTGAGGTGATTAGCCACCTCGTAGTGACCGCGAGTATAAATTTTTGAATTTGCCTATCGACCTCTTTTCATTGGGAGTGATGACCCTACAACTTGCCTATCATATGTGCTTGACTAAGAGTGACAAACCTAGATGGATCCTTCAGTTCGGGTCGATGATATAAAGGGAGGTACCCTAGCTTCCCAAATTTGATTTATGAATAAGTAATTAACTACTGGGCTAACATGACCATGCATTGCACTGCATTAGTTAGGACAGGCTTTAAAGGCATAGAAGTCACACAGGAGGTAGTGATGTCATATGCGAAATTGGTTGTCAGTGTCGCTTGTTAAGGGAGCTTTGATGTGAGGGCATACATCATTACTTGCACTCCATTCCTGCATTAACAAGAGTAGTTAGGAAGTGATTATTATGTTGCTTTATCATTACTGCTTAATTGACTTGATAACATGTTAACCTTTGCCTTATAGTACCACTGAGTTGATCACTCACTCCCAGCCTGGGATGGTGTTTTAAAACACCAACCAGACTCTGGTTTAGATGCAAGTGATGATGAAGTCTATGCAATGGAGCAGAATTTTATGGATGAGGTGGAGGAGTTCTCCTACTTTTAGCTCTCGGGCGGGTCTATGTAGACCCCGTGCTGATACACAGGGAATATTGGGATACTTGGCTTAGTTGGACACCTTAAATTTCCACATTTTGTATATTTTGAAACAATACTTGTATATATTCAGCCCGGTTACATACTCATACTCTGGAGGTTGTGAAACACTTACATACTTAAATACATATATGCTTCAGACTTCCGCTTGCTTAGTTTAATTATATCCGGAGTACGATATGCTATTTTAGTATAATCCCACTCATGTTTAACTCATTAATATGGACGAAATCTGAACATCATTATCCATGTTGCATAAGTGATGTGCTGGATCTTGGGAGTAGAACTTTGCTCAACTCTCAAAATTTAGGGCGTTACAGCTTCTCTCTCTTGTAGAAGAATTATAGTAATTTTCATTGTAATTTGGAATGAGAGAAATATTCAATTTATAGGCAAAGAGGTTAGAACTTCGGCTAGCCTAGATAGGCTTCGACTAGCCCAAGTTTACCGGATTCTGTTCAACGGATTTTGAATCGCGCGGGATAAGAATTATTCAAAATTTAGTTGGCCTAGGGTCAAATTCGGCTAGCCGAATTCCTGCGAATTTTAAAAGTTTGTGTTACTGGAATTTTACCTGAACTTTCTCAAGCTGGCCAAATTTCAAGCTTGGGCTAGCTGAACCAAAGCTCGAGCTAGCTGAATTTTCAATAGTTGTTATTTTGCTCGAGCTTGAAGTTGGGCTGGCCGAGGAAGTTTAGGCTAACTGAACCAGAAGTTAGGCTGGTCGAATTCCATAGCAAAAACACTTATAAAAACTCATGATAAAGAATTTTTGAAAGCACCTAATCCTAAGGTCTTTCTGGGGTTATACCACCTGAGATATATCAAATATTTAAGTCACTTTAACTTGTACTTTGTCTTTGAACTTTGACTTAGACTTTGTCTTGAATCTTTGTCTTTAACTATGTCTTGGACTTTTGCTTGAATACGGATAACGATTTCTTTGAGAAGATGTGCCGATCTTGTCTTGACCATAAGCTGATCTTGAGCTGATCTTCAAGTTCTACCTTGAAGTGCTTTTGTCTTATGAAATTTGACAATCTATGTGTACTTAACATAATAGCACTTACAATCTCCCCTTTTGTCAATTTTGTGACAAAACACACAACATTACACAATATTATAACCATTAACAAGATCAACCATACACAATCTTTATTAACATTAAAGTTACCCTTATAATCTTCGTAGCTCACAACTGATGATGCTCAACTGACACTCCCCTTGAGAAATACACATATAGCATTCTAGCATTCCATTCTACTAGCATTTTTATCCTTAAGTACATACAATCTATTATTCCATACTAACATGCATTCTAAGTATTCATTCCAAACACACACACACACACACACACACACACACACCACACATATATATATATATATTATATATATATATAACACTATTCTCTCTCCCTTTTTGTCACAAGTTGACAAAGGAAGAATATCATAATAACAAAATATAGAATTAACATTAAGCAGGTAAATCAGGGAGATCACATGAAATATCCAAAACATATTATCCAAAATATCCAAATGTCATCAAACACATCATCTAAGCTATCCAAAGTATCGAAATAAACCATAAAATAAGTTTAGTACAGAACCAATATAAGTAAGAAAGATAAATAAATCAAGCTTAGTCTGACCCAGAAGATGATGGTGCAAGCATAGAGGGATCATTAAGCCACAAACTCCGGTTGATGCGATAGAAGTACCTTTTCATGTACTTCATTATACACAGTTGGGTTTAGGCCAATGAAGCCTGTGAGACATGCAGAGCCTCAACCTTCTCCTCAAGTGCAGATAGCCTCTCATCAAACTGAGAGGGATGATAGTCAGAATCAGCTGGATCATTAGAATCTTATAACTCATTAAAAATATCATCCATGGTTGTGTCTCCTGCTGGCTGTGGTTCTTCTTCTGCTTCTCTTTGTTCAAGAAGAGGAGTGAGGTTCATCATATTCAAGTTTGAGTTGTTAAAAGGGAGTTCGGATTTTAGTGCCTCATACGTAGGGATTTAGACATTATAATGAAACGTAAGACAGGACATGCGATGTCCAAACAGAATCGACCCATGCTTGGGATGCAAGCGAAACTGAATAATGATGTAGTAAATCAAGGAAGGCAAACAAACACGAATACTGGATACAACGGAATGGAAAACTCTAAGCATAAAGGGAGTAAGATCAGTCTTATTCCCAGCTTGAGGATATACATTTGAAGTAAAAATCTAATGTAAGACGCGGTATTTAGGAAACATTTTGTTAGAGGGAAGGGCATTATTAGATCACTATTTAGCATTGAAATCACAAAATGCTCTAGTAATAGTTTTCTTTTCAGAGTTAAACAATTTCTCTGAAAGTGTGGCGATTGGAATTCCATCATCTGCAACATCTATTTCCATTAAGGCAGATATGACGTAAGTCGTAATCATGACTATTTCTTATATAAATTTAACAGAGAATGACAAATTCTCAAGAGAAACATCACATATAGACGCATACATGCCTTGTACGACGGACTGGTAAGCCGTTCCGCTCCAGTTTAAAATGCTGTCCTAACCAACCTTAGAAAGAATAGGAGCTAGACCAAACTAAGCAATGTGGTCTAGATTTATAACTTTTTCAATGATAACGTCCCTTGTGCGGAAGTCCCGGACATTTTTCGGATCATCCTTCGGTGACCGTAGGGTCTGTACACCAAAAGGAGTTGTATAGAAGATGAATCGGCTCGAGCCTTGCGAATAGATTTTTTAGTTCTATGTTCTATTGTGAATGCACAAGAAAAATTTCAAGGAAAAATATAAGGAATAGAGTAGATCAGATTTTGATGAAAAAACCACAAGAAAAGGGTTTCAAATTGAGAAAAATGTACTCAAACATGCAAATATAACAATAGACAACCTAAAACTTAAAGGAATTTGAAAATAAATCACTTACGAGAGAGTTTGGTTGATGGGTTGGTCAAATGGGGCACCGGTTAGTCGAGGAAGAAGATGTGCAGTGAAAACAAATTGAGGATTTTTTCCCTTTTTGTGTAATCCGCGCGATCTTCGGCTAGCTCGAAGTCGTGCTTAACTGGCAGAAGATTTTGGTCAGCTACAGGCTGGCCGAAAAAATCCAAATTTATTTTATTTTATTTTAATTTTTAATTATTCTTTTCATCCATTTATAATTATAAAATAAACATAAAAATAAATGTAAAGAAAATAACAATTATTTAACGGTACATAATCTAATATCATGCTTTAAATTTGAAAACTTAACATTGTCAAGCAGCTTCGTCTGTGTATCTGCAAGCTGCTTCTTAGTTTGAATGTATTCCAGCATGATATTTTTATCTTCAACTAATTCTTAAATATAATGGTATCGTATGTTAATATGCTTTGTATGAGAATGTTGAATTAGATTTTTAGATATATTTATTCCATTAGAATTATTGCAATATAATGCCATCGTATCTTGTGTAATCCCATAGTCAACTAGCATTCCTGTCATCCACATTAGCTGAGTGCAAGCATTTTCTATCATAATATATTCAGCTTCAACAATAGAAAGAGTTACGTAGTTTTGTTTCTTATTGATCTAAGATTCTAAGAAGTTTCCAACATAGAAACATCCATTGCTGGTAGATTTTCTATCATCAGCATTTCCTGCCCAGTCTGTGTCTGTATAACCTGCGATTTGTACAGACGTATCATGTGGATACCATAAACCTAAGTTCTCAAAACTTGTGACATATTTAATTATCCATTTGACAACAGTTAAGCGAGATTATTTAGGATCAGATTGATATCTAGCACACATTCCAACACTAAATGTAATATCAGGTCTACTAGCAGTTAAATACAGAAGACTACTGATCATATTGTGATATATTCGAGAGTCTACACCTTTACCTGCTTCATTTTTTAAGAGTTTAAAACTTGTACTCATTGGAGTGTTGGAATTCTTACCATTCTCAAAGCCAAACCTTTTTACAAGGTTTAAAGCATATTTGGTCTGTGAGATGAACATCCCATCTTCAAGTTGTTTGACTTGTAATCCAAGGAAATATTTTAGTTCGTCGACCATACTCATTTCAAACTTGGATTTCATTAGATATGCAAACTCAGTAGATAACTTAGCGCACATAGATCCATAGATAATATCATCAACATAGATTTGAACTATCAGGCTATGATCATTATATTTCTTGATGAATAAGGTTTTGTCAATACTATCCATAACAAAATTATGACTATAAGAATTTAGTTAACTTTTCATACCTACTCTGAGAGCTTGCTTTAAAACATAAAGAGTCTTTTTAATATGGTAAACATGATCGGGAAGTTTGGGATCTTTAAAACCCTTTAATTGTTCAACATAGACTTCCTCATTTAGATCACCATTTAGAAAAGCACTTTTTACATCCATTTGATAAATTTTGAATTTTTTATGGCATGCAATGGAAATAAATAATCTAATTGATTCAAGGCAGGCAACTGGTGTAAAGGTTTCATCGTAATCAATACCTTCTATCTGAGTATAACCTTGTACAGCCAGTCGTGCCTTATTTCTAATAATGTTCCCCATTGAAATGGCAGTAAAGACCGCACCAGTTGAGGTCGGAATATGCCAATATCTCCTAGAGGGGGGTGAATAGGACTTTTTAAAAGATTTAAGTTTTATCTAAAAATCTTACTTCACCAATCCTATGATCATGCAAGTATCAGGATTACTCAAAAGTAACTCTACCGGCTTCCAAGCCTGGTAGAGGATCCAATCACAAACTATTTTAGAAGTAAGCAGTATGTAAGCTAGCTTATGATGGATATGATTGTGTAGGTGTGTGTGATGTGATCAAATATTTAGATAAGGAAGAATTTAAAGCAGATCACACAATCATGAAAATAACAATCTCAAACACAGTCATTTTTATAGTCGTTCGACTACTTGTCTACTCCACTCCTGGCTGCCGCACTCAACCTGTGAGTGTACTGGATTTCACTAAGGAGGTTTTCCAGGGTTCACCTCAAACCTAAGGTTTTAAATCAGGTTCACCTTCAACCTTTACACGGAGGTTTCTACTCGGTTCACCTCTAACCCTGAAATTTTACTGGTTCACTCCTAACCAGATGTTTATGCTCTCCATAGAGCAAGGGTCCACACAACGCACCCCGATGTTTATGCTCTCCACAGAGCAAGGGTCCACACAATGCACTCGGATGTTTATGCTCTCCACAGAGCAAGGGTCCACACAACACACCCTGATGTTTATGCTCTCCACAGAGTAAGGGTCCACACAACGCACCTACTACGTACACTCCCGCCGGAGGCCTCCTTGAGGACTTCAAAGGGTGAGAACCACTTAAGACTCATTCCTAGAAAGGAATGATCATAAGTGTCCTCTTGGACTCTAGATACTTACAAATAAGTTGATAAGTCCCATTCAGCGCAATGACAAAGATCTCCTCCTTGTTGTTGAAGAGTCTTCGGCTTCCATGATCTGTAACACAAAACATGTACTAGTACTTGGCTTTGGGTTGGGTCAAGGTTATGGTGGAATCCTACTCTCTAAAGATTTTCCTATAGGGAAGATAGAGTAGTTCCAATCATCAAGGCATTCAAGGCATCCCAGCTTAATGATTTTCCATTAAGGTAGTAGCTGGAGGATCATTGAATGCGGAAGTTCATTCCCCAATCCACTCTATTGAATGTCAATGGTGAGGGTGGATTGGAGGATGAACTCCCTTGAGAGAAAGGGCTTTAGATATAAGATGTAAGTTGAAACACTTAAAAGCCCTCTCTTCTTTCTCTCACAACAACAAAAGACAAGTCCTCTATATATAGGTAAAAAGTTCCAACGGATATAAAACAGTCACATTTATGACAGAGTTCGATATCATCGAGCATATACTCTCGATAGCATCAATGGTCTACTCGATGACTCGGACTCAATGTCATATGCTTTTGAAACTCTTTGCCAATTGGTCGATGAATCGAGACTATTGTCGATATCATCGGATTTCGAACTTCGATTCCATCGATGACAGGTTTGATCCATCGACACTTGAAAAATGAGAGAGACTTGACTTTGAAATATTTTAGGTTTTCATAAGTGATCAGGGAACCGTTGAGATCATCGGAATTTGAATGTCGATGATATCGAGATTAGAGTCGATGCATCGATAAATCCAGCGGAATTGTCTTTAAGCTTGCTGGACAGTTTATGTCCTTGCTTGATGCAATCGACCTGGTGCCGATATCATCGATATTTGAATATCGATTCTATCGAAGGGCCCCGATCATAGTTAAAAACAACCTGAAATATCTGCTGTGAGAAATACACGCCCACTATCGATATCATCGATGGACCTCCGATCTTATCGACATTTGAATTCAGATCATATCGGACGGTCATCGATATATTGAAGGAATTTAAGATTTTCATTAAAAAACAGGGGAGCCGGAAATCAGCCTGTCGATCTTATTGAGCCACTCTCGATGGACTCAAGATTTGAATATCGATGATATCGGTAAGTGTATCAATACATCAATAATTCGTCCAGAAATGTTATGAAGTTGCTGGACATATTAGTGCTTATATCGATGATATCGATAAATGTATCGATACATCGATAAATCCGTCCAGATGAATATTTAGTTACTGGACACTTTTGGTCCTCACATCGATAATATCATTAAGGTATCGAGGACATCGACAGAGCAGGTCGATCATATCGAGGGTGCTTCGATAAAATCGACAAGGCAAGGAAAACTTAAAAATTTTTCTATTTTGAAAAAAAGTTTTCTCACTTTAAAACCCTATGATTTCTAACTCATTTTTAAGGGTTTTAATCACCTAGTGTTTTGGGACATGGGATGTGAGGCTTTTGGATTCACTTATGACGAGCTTGTACAGATCCGATTGAGGCATACACTTGAATTGATCTTCCTATCAAGCTCTGTAGACAGTCTGACCTACAACTCACGTAAGTTGACAAACCAAGGCACTTTCAATCTCCCCCTTTGTCAATTATGTGACAAAATCCCCCAAAACACCCTAGGATAATATCTAGACAGACACATCCTAAATTGTGTATACATGCTTTTACACAATTTTACAAATTCTAGGAAACCCATGTACACAACATATTATCTGCTCCCCCTTACTTCAAAACTCCCCCTTTCTTGGTGCAGCTGCTCCCCCTAACACCTGCAACATCGTTAGATATACAATTTTTCGCTCAGGGTGTTTTGAACTATTTTACCCCCTTTTGTCAGTCATTGGCAAAGGTATAGCAAGTGATATTGACTAAAGCTTGAAATACTTGAGAGAACTCGTCAGGTAGAAGCAGAACATTGATGTATAAAGTTAACTTAATTCAATCAAATATCAATATCAGAATTCATGAATGCATATTAGATACGATATAACAGTTATATAACAGTGAAAAATATTAATTAAGGACATCACATGCATTCCAGAACTTGATAAACCAGGGGAACAAAACACAAATATGGCAGGAAAAAGATTTAGCATTATATTTAGCCATAAAGGAATCAAAACTGCCCCAGACGGCAGTATAGCCCAAGCCAAAAAAAATCCGATTATCCAAAATAGACTGCCCACGATTGGCAGCAAATTAACAGTTATCTCAGTAAAAACACCAAGCCCACAAAAAATGATATTCAATTAGCACAACTAGCTTCTACCATCTTCGCGAGTCACCACGTGTGAGTAAATCAACTACTTGCTGATTTGTTTGTTGGAGAGAATCTTCTTTTTCTTCAATCACGGTGAAACGTCTCTCATAATTGTGAAGTCGCTCCTCTATGCTTGCCATACCATTCAATAGATGACGTTCAACATGATGAGTTTGGCGATTTGTGATAGACTCCGGACTCAGCAATGGTGTTCGGTTGGATCCCCATGGATATGACGGAGGAGCATGTGGAGCAGCTGACTGCAGGGGAGCACTGTTCTCAGGAAGAACTGAAGGAAGACACAGCTGTTGTGACACCTGATCCGAATCACTGTCAAACCACTTTTCTGGATAGACTTTGTCAGATGAGACGGGAATACCAACATGATGGGCTAATTTATAGATGAGTACAGGAAAAGCTAGTGTATCCTGATGATTTCCTTGAATGACCTGAATTAGCTGCTTAAGAAGAAGTGTTGGGAGGCACACCTGAACTTCCTGATATACATCATACAACACGTTTAACACAAAGGGAGACAGATGATTACCATTCACATCACACGGATAGACATTGGCCCAGAGATGTCATGAAGGATTTTAAAAGTGGGTCTAAGATGATTAATGTGAAGGGAATTATCATCATTCCGAGAAATAGTAGTTTCCTGACATAGTGCACAAGTTATCTCGCCCCACACACCAAGGCCATTTAGATTCCTACTGGTAACAGGAATACGAGTGACTTAGAGATCTAAAAGGTGACTCAAGGTGATGAGAGTGATGTGCTTGGAGTAGTGCAATAATTCTACTTGAACACAGGGTGGATCGTCACAAATAACATGAATTTTACTGAGGAAGTCATGGATCACTCCAATTTGATAAGTACCACTAGGATTCAGAATATTTTGCCATCCTACTACTTCGAGAAGCAGGTTGTAACATCCCGAAAATCGAGGGTCGAGTAGTAACTCAACTCTCGAGTTCCAGAACATCACTTATGCAACAAAATGAATGATGATTGAATGTTGACTGTATTAGAGTAGTGAACATGAGTGAGATTAAGCCAAAACAACATATCATACTCCAGAGACAGTTAAATTTGCAAGCGGAAGACTGTGATAGATAGATAAAATATATAAACTATGATGAGTCTCCAGAGTGTGATAACATTACCAGGTTAAATAATTACAAGTACAGTTCTAAAATATACCAAATGTGTAAGTGTAATGTCTTCTATCCCAAGTACCATAGCCCAGTTAATACAATACCAGGTCTTCAGAGACCCGTCAGAGAGTTACATATAGGAGAACTCCTCCTCGACATCATAGTAATAGTCCTACCTTCAGAGTAAGCGTCGCCATCTGAAACTCAACAATCTGGTTGGTGTGTACAACACCGTCCCGTAACGTGGGAGTGAGTAGCTAACTCAGTGGAACAATAAAGCATAGGTTAACATGTTATCGACGCAGTCAAGCAGTAATGATAAAGCAGTAAAATCAAATACTCCTAGCTACTCTTATTAATGCAAGTATGAATGCAGGTATGATGGATGCCCTCACTGACATACTCCCTCATGTGACACCATCTCACGCTCGCGGCATGCTTTCATCCCACAGTGCTCCACATCTTTCAGGCACATGCAATGCATGATGAGCATGATTACCGAGTTTTTAATTAGTCCATTTCAAATAGTAGGATTGGGAAACTAAGGTACCTCCCTTGTATCATTCCCAAACATGATCCATTCTAGGTCGTCAGTCTAGTTAATATCGACGATGGTGTGTTTTCTAGGTCATTCGAGGAGTTGCGCTGTGGTCATTACGCACAAAGGTTACACCACTCCCCCATCACCCCTTAAACGATTCATCACAATACAGAAATAGGCCTAGTTCATACTCTATATACCGCGGCAAACTCTAAAGCTCACCGCGATTTCAGAGTATGCCTGAGGTCACTACTGAGGGTCGCAGTGGTACGTTGCTCGCATACGTTGCACCACTCCCCCATCACCTTATCAATGTAGGCCGACAAAGACGAATATAGTGTCCCATCCACCATAATCGGCTCACGAGTCCGGTTGCTCACCTGTCACGGGGAGGCACGTGGCCCAGAGGCGTAGGCCCAGCTACTCGACCACAGTGTCCCATACCACCATGCCCGGCTCATGAGTTTTAGCGGATCGAGGTACCATGGTTAAAAGGATTTTTACTGGTAAGTTTGGTACCCTAGGTTCAAGCGTTAGTGACCGAATATGGTGAACATACATAAGACACACGGGTTACTTGACGTGCTCGGCTAGCTCGAGCACACAACAAGTTGAGCGATATGAAGCGCAGAAGCGCCTCGTGTGGCCAACCACTATCACCAACCGAAGTACGACACGGGTTCGCCAAACACATCAGGTGTGGCGAGATGAATCTCAACCACAATTTCAAGTCTAGTACCGGATGTCTGGACTATGGACATAGTCCCAAGCCCAATCAATTCCCAACCATAGCATGTGAAGTAAAGCATAATAAACAAAGTAATTCAAGCACACTAGCAATCATGTCATAAAGAATATTATAAAGCATGTTATGAAACAAGTTACAAAGCATATTAAAAGGCATGTTATGGAGTGCAATACAAAGGGGGATGTAAATACATATGTTTCATAAGTGAGTGGTTAGAGTAAACCACCACATGGGGGGTATCATACGTGACTCTAAGGTAGTTGAGAACCCCATCTCAGCACCTACCTAAGGCACTAACACTTAAACACTTATACTCACAAGCAATTTCACAAACACTTAGAGTGCACTATTTCAACATACATGACGTATGTTAGAGGAATGTGTATTAGGGCTGTTCTTTTACCAAACTAATATTTTATACGTATATATCATATTCATACAGCAGATAATCATGACAATCACATCACCAAAATTTATACGTATGGGGTAATTTCTAGGATACACAATTTCAACATACATAGTGTATACAAGGGAACATGTATTACGGCGATTCCTTTCGCCAAGCAGGTATTTTATTCATATACTATATAATCATACAACAATTAATCATGACAAACACGTCGCTAAATTATACATGTATACGGTACTTCTTACAATACCGTATTTCTACATACATAGTGTATATTAGTAAACATGTATTTAGGCGAATCCTTTCGCCAAATAAGTATTTTATCCATATATCGTATATCCATACAACAAATAAACATGTCAAACACATTTTCAAAAAAAATACGTATACGGTATTTTATACGAATACCTAGAATATGTGAAATTCCATATTCTACAATTTTAATCGAAACAGAAAACGGAAAGCACTTTGTACATGTGCAATTGCATGCAGATCATGAATCTATCATTATCTGACATTGAAAGCGTTGAAAACCATAACCTATACACCTAAAGTCCGCACCTTGTGTCGTAGAATCGTAACGGAGTTGATAGGTTTGCTAAGCTCTCGTATTCGGCAGTTTGGCAACCTATGGAACGAAATACGTTAGCTATTTCATATCCTACAACCACCCAAGCCCTAAATCAGGTTAGGGTTAGGGTTTCTTACCTAGAAATGATGCCGGAGTCGCCGGGAAAGCGGTGAGAATGGAGCAGTGAAGCTTGAATAGCGGCAGGGAAGGGTGGCAGGGAGTTCCTCCCACAACTCCCACACTTTCTCTCTCCTTTCTCTTTCTCAATCTCAAATTCGTATGGCTACCATGAGAGAGGGTTTAAGGTCCTTATATAGCCCAAAAATTTACCGAAATAGACTTATGTTCAAGGTATACTTACATTATAATCAAATCGGCATTGTTTCAGCTCAAAAGAGGGTTTCTGGCGGCCCTCCTTGAGCCAAAGGTCGGACTTAAGCTCACTAACGCTGGATCTACGTTCTATTAAGTTTTCGTTTCGGTCGGGATTCTAGATCACGCATGGCGGACCAGATTCGGTTCAACGGTCAGCGGATCTCGATCGGAGATTCCGAGTACATGTAAATGTGTATGAAATTTTTCCTGATCCGAGGGTATAATTTGGTCTGATTCTGACGGTCTGGTTGCTTAAAACTGATCCGCAAGCGATTACTATTTAAGATATTTATTTTTAAAGAAAACAAGTGTTTTCACACTCTCTCGCTCCGGACTCAAGCGAACAGCCGTAGAACACTGTTTGAATTTGATTTTCGAGATGGTTGTCAAGCCCAGCGAGGCGGTCCCAAGTCCTTAACCTCGTATTGTTCGGACTCCCGATGTGCGGTCCAGATCAGATACGGAGTTTCAACGTGCTCTCGAGAGCAGTCGGGTAATGAGTTTGATCCTAGATTTTAGGGTAACCTAGCATCAATGATTCTACAAGTTTTGGGTCTTGCAGATCGTATTTAAAGCGATTCAAATGGAATTTGTAGCTAATCTGTTTAGCACTTAGTTACTTTGTCTCATTTCTAAAGGATTTAATCCTAAGTGATTTTCGTCTGAGGTGGTACTTAGTCCTTTGTAGTTTGTGTATAAAGTGATCTAAGTTATACTACTTAGCTAGTTTAATATAGTGTCTAGGGTGAAAGTTCTTAGAAAAATTGGAAGATTAAGGTGGTGAAGGGTGAGATTTGTGAAGGAAATGGGTTCAAAAGCGATTTTAGACTGTGGGATTCAGTTCTGATAGGTTAATAAGGTGTTAGGAGCAACCCATTGCCTAAAGATGTCTAATTCCAGGTTGGCAAAAATCTGGGGTGTTACACAGGTCTACACCAAAAGACTCGATGGCGCTGTTGAGAACCAGATGTTCAACAACAGTGTCTGGATGTCTCATCGATGGAGTGAGTTGATGCAAACTGGGTTGTTTTGCTTTCCCTTTTGAAGACTGAGAAAGAGACTTACCTTTCCCTTTGTTCATGATTTTTCAGTGTAAGAGGCGAGTGAAGGTAAGGGAGGTCAACCAAAGGAATGGAAAGTACCTGACCAAGAGTGAGATTAGACTCTAGAGTGGAAGGGATGGAAGGATAGTACCATTTCTTTTGAAGCTTCTGGGACCCGTTGATGGTCTCCTAGTCGAGGATTCGAGCAGAGAGCAAAATCGAGCAGAGAGCAAAACAAAAAAAAATTTCAGAGAAATAACAATTCTTTAACTCGATCGCCTTTTATCAGCCAGGAGACTTCAATTTTATCAAACTTTCTTTCGATTATATCGATGATCCACATCAGATGTTATCGACAATTGTTTCGGTAGTAGTCTCGATCTGTGACTTTCCACGTTCTGAAGAGATGTCGATGATATCGACCTGTGATCGATTAATCGGAAATGTCAGATCGATAGGTGTGAGAAGGAATATTTTTCTTTTTCAACCCTTCAAGTATATCGATAGCATACTCAGCAAAATTATGTATAATTACTGTACATAAATAATTATAAACATTTGCATGTTTATTTACAAAAGATTGAGGTGAGGAACCTCAGATATATCATTTGACGCTCAACAAAATTGCATCATTTCAGCAAATATCTAGATCTAGATGCATGATCTGGAATTATCTTTCTCTACTCAGTGTTTCTCAATGTGTCTCCTTTCTTTTCCTATAATAATGTAGCAGTGGTTGTTTGTGCGATGACCCTTAATTACTGATTTACTTGATTGATCTAGGATATCGCATTCTTCTTTGTTGAATTTGACCACATGCCCATTATCACATATTTGAGAGATGCTTAACAGATTATGTGCTAGTCCTTTTATGCAAAAAGCATTCTCATTTTTGAGCAAATCAATTTCTCTTATCATTCCTTGTCCAATTACATTGGCAGTGGCTCCATCTCCATAGGTGACTATCCCTTTATGAAGGTTTTTATAGTTGGAGAGAAGGGATTTGTCACCTGTGACATGTCTTGAGCAACCATTGTCAAGGTACCATTTGACCTTATTGCCTGGTAGACAATCTGAATGTGTAACAAGGCAATTTGTCTTTTCCTTAATCACCCACTTTGTGATAGGAGTTTTACTTGTGGTGGATTTGTTCATCTTATCCGATTTGTCCACATGATTTAATGACTTCTTCATCCTGTCAACTGGCTCGAGTGGTGATGATTGCATATTTCTTTTGTTCAACTCATAAACTGACTCACCATTTTTGTGACGAGCTGGGATAGGTCTGATGTTACTACTAGAGGCAACAGATTTACCAAAGGGTTATACATCATATTCAGTTTTCGTTCTAGCTTTTCCATAACCTAATCCCTTTTTGTCCTCTCCACATTTTCCCATGCCTAACAATTTTTCTAATTTCTCACCACTCTGGGAAAATTTACAGTTTAGTTTGGCCATTTTTCTGGATTCTTCTAGTCCAACTTGAAGTGTATGATTTTCATTTTGAAGAATCATGTTTTTCTCATTTAATATTTTAATTTGTTTATTTAATCTTTCAGAATCAGTTTTAAGAGAAATGTTGATTCTTTCAAGTTTATTGTTATCTGAATGATTTTGCTGCAAATCATTAATCAAATGAGTATTGATATCTAACGTTTTGTCTAGATCTAGTTGCGGCAATTCCTTTTTCTTCTCAACTCTTCCAAGTCTTTTGACAATATTGACGGTATGAATGTAAAGTTGATTATACGTATCTTATAGTTTATCCTTTTCAATTTCTTCTTCTTCTTTTCCATTGTCGGATGAATATGATTCCATGGCTGGCTGTTCTTTCTCATTTTCTGATTCGGTGGGAATAATTGAAGCAGTGGAGACCATATATATTTTTGATGATTTTTGATCTCCATTGCTTTCTGAGTCACTATATTCTGAATTCGACTCCTCCGTATCATCCCACGTGGCGGCCATTGCCTTGCCCTTAGTTTTTCTGTTTGGGCATTCGGTTGATAGGTGTCCATACTCCTGACAGGCATAGCATTGTGGTTCTTTAGTTCTTCTACCAAATTTGCCTGTAGGCAGTTTGTTGTTCACCTTTCTCTCTCTAGAAGGACGGCCGCGATTCTTATGAAAGAATCTTCTGAATTTTTGTGCCAGCAAAGCCACTTCTTCATCTTCATCTTCCTTTTCACTTTCACTGTCCTCATGAATTATTTTGTTTGAAGTTTTTAGGACAGTGTTTTTGGATTTTTGGGATTGTTTGAAGTGTAGTTCAAAAGTTTGTAGGGAACCTACTAGTTCTTCTACTTTCATTTCGTCTACGTTCCTACACTCCTCAATTATTGTTACCTTGGGATTAAATCGTTCCGGTAGGGATCTTAGAATTTTCCTACAAATTTTCGGTATTGGAACTTTCTCTCCCAATCCACCCATGGAGTTGCAAATAATATTCAACTTGGTGAAAAACTCCATAAACGTCTCATGCTCTTTCATTCTGAGACTTTCGAACTGTGAAGTCAGGAGTTGAAGTTTGGATCGCTTCACAGTGCTTGTGCCTTCATGGGTTGTTTCCAATAAATCCCATGCTTCCTTGGATGTCCCACACATACTTATTTGATTAAATATATCATGGGACACGGCACAGTAGATAGCATTCATACCCTTGCCTTCAGATGTCTGCCTTTCTTTGTCGAATGCTGTCCACTTTTCTTTGGATTTGGGCTTCGTGATTGTTGTGCCACTATCAAGTACAATTTGTTCAGTAGGTGACACATATCTGCTTTCAATTATATCCCAAATGTCATGATCCTAAGATTTCAGAAAGTAGTGCATCCTAGCCTTCCAGTATGCATAGTTTGAGCCGTCAAATACTGGAGGTCTAGTGACTGATGAGCCCTCTCCTTTGGCCATATTCCAATCTTCAGTCAAGATCACTCTCTAGGCGGTGAATCCCTTAAAGAGAGACCCGCTTTGATACCAATTGAAATGGTGGTAAAGACCGCACTAGTTGAAGTCGGAATGTGCCAATATCTCCTAGAGGGTGGTGAGTAGGACTTTTTAAAAGATTTAAGTTTTATCTAAAAATCCTACTTCACTAATCTTGTGATCATGCAAGTATCACGATTACTCAAAAGTAACTCTACTAGCTTCCAAGCTTGGTAGAGGAACTAATCACAAACTATTTTAGAAGTAAACAGTATGCAAGCTAGCTTATGATGGATATGACTGTGTAGGTGTGTGTGATGTGATCAAATATTCAGATGAGGAAGAATTTAAAGCAGATCACACAATCATGAAAATAACAATCTCAAACACAGTCATTTTTATAGTGGTTCGACTACTTGTCTACTCCACTCCCGGCTGCCACACTCAACCCTTGAGTGTACCGAATTTCACTAAGGAGGTTTCCCAGGGTTTACCTCAAACCTAAGGTTTTAAATCAGGTTCACCTTCAACCTTTACACGGAGGTTTCTACTCAGTTCACCTCTAACCCTAAAGTTTTACTGGTTCACTCCTAACCAGATGTTTATGCTCTCCATAGAGCAAGGGTCCACACAATGCACCCCGATGTTTATGCTCTCCATAGAGCAAGGGTCCACACAACGCACTTGGATGTTTATGCTTTCTACAGAGCAAGGGTCCACACAACGCACCCGGATGTTTATACTCTCCACAGAGCAAGGGTCCACACAACGCACTCGGATGTTTATGCTCCCCACAGAGCAAGGGTCCACACAATGTACCTACTACGTACACTCCCGCCGAAGGCCTCTTTGAGGACTTCAAAGGGTGAGAATCACTTAAAACCCAATCCTAGAAAGGAATGATCACAAGTTCCTCTTGGACTCTGGATACTTATAAATAAGTTGATGAGTCCCATTCAGCGCAATGACGAAGATCTCCTCGTTGTTGAAGAGTCTTCGGCTTCCTTGATCTGCAATACAAAAGATGTACCAGTACTTGGCTTTGGGTTGGGTCAAGGTTATGATGGAAACCTACTCTCTAAAGATTTTCCTATAGGGAAGATAGAGTAGTTCCAATCATCAAGGCATTTAAGGCATCCCAACTTAATGATTTACCATTAAGGTAGTAGATGGAGGATCCTTGAATGTGGAAGTTCATTCCCCAATCCACTCTATTGAATGTCAATGGTGAGGGTGGATTGGAGGATGAACTCCCTTGAGAGAAAGGGCTTTAGATATAAGATGTAAGTTGAAACACTCAAACGCTCTCTCTTCTTTCTCTCACAGCAACAAAAGACAAGTCCTATATATATAGGTAAAAAGTTCCAATGGATATAAAACTGTCACATTTATGATAGAGTTCAATATCATCGAGCAGGTTCGATATCATCGAGCGTATACTCTCGATAGCATCGATGGTTTGCTCGATGACTCGGACTCAATGTCATACGATTTTGAAACTCTTTGCCAATTGGTCGATGAATCGAGACTATTATCGATATCATCGGATTTCGAACTTCGATTCCATCGATGACAGGTTCGATCCATCGACACTTGAAAAATGAGAGAGACTTGACTTTGAAATATTTCAGGTTTTCATGAGTGATCGGGGAACCTTCGAGATTATCGAAATTTGAATGTCGATGATATCGAGATCAGAGTCGATGCATCGATAAATCCAGCGGATTTGTCTTTAAGCTTGCTGGACAATTTATGCCCTTGTTCGATGCAATTAACCTGGTGTCGATATCATCGATATTTGAATATCGATTTTATTGAAGGGCCCCCGATCATAGTTAAAAATAACTTGAAATATCTGCTGCGAGAAATGCGTGCCCACTATCGATATCATTGATGGACCTCCGATCTTATCGACATTTAAATTCAGATCATATCGGACTGTCGTCGATATATCAAAGGAATTTGAGATTTTCATTAAAAAAACAGGGGCGCTGGAAATCAGCCATCGATCTTATCGAGCCACTCTCGATGGACTCGAGATTTGAATATCGATGATATCAGTAAGTGTATTGATACATCGATAATTCGTCCAGAAATGTTGTGAAGTTGCTGGACATATTTAGTGCTTATATCAGTGATATCGATAAATGTATCGATACATCGATAAATTCGTCTAGATGAATATTTAGTTACTGGACACTTTTGGTCCTTACATCGATAATATCGTTAAGGTATCGAGGACATCGATAGAGCAGGTCGATTATATTGAGGATGCTTTGATAAAATCGACAAGGTGAGAAAAACTTAGAAATTTTCCTATTTTGAAAAGAGTTTTCTCACCTTAAAACTCTCTGATTTCTAATTCATTTTTAAGGGTTTTAATCACCTGCTGTTTTGGGACATGGGATGTAAGGCTTTTGAATTCACCTGTGACGAGCTTGTACTCATCCGATTGAGGCAGACGCTTGAATTGATCTTCCTATCGAGCTCTATAGACAGTCTGACCTACAACTCACGTAACTTGACAAACCAAGGCACTTTCATCCATTTCATCAGTTTTATTTTTAGAAATTTACTTATTTCCAATCACATGTTTGTTAGTAGATTTGGAAACCAAACACTATATATCATTTCTAATAAATTGATTTAATTAATCTTGCATAGCATTTATCCAACTTTAATTAGCGAGCACTTCATTTACATTACCCTGTTCAATTTGGGAAATAAAGCAGACATTATTACATATATTTTCTAGTTCTCTTCTTGTCTAAACGCCAGTGTGAAGGTTACCAAATATTTGATTAGTCGGATGGTCTTTGACTAACCTTAACTCAGTATTGACAGATTTAGATGAAGATTCAGGTATATTAATCAAATTGATATCATAATCTTCTTGATCAAGACTGGGTGTGATTTGTCGATCATCTATCACAATATTTATAGATTCTTGTATAACCCCAGTTCTTTTGTTAAGTACATGGTATGCCTGACTAATTAGAGCATAACCTAGAAATATTTCCTCATTGCTTTTGGCTTAAAAATTTCTCAAAATTTCACGGTCACGTAAAATAAAACATTTGCTTTAAAAAGTTCAAAAATATTTAACAGTGTGCTTTTTGTTAAACCATAATTCATAAGCTGTTTTGTTTTTAGCTTTTCTAATATAAACACGATTAATTACATATCATGCAGTATTAACAGCTTCAACCCATAAATTTTTAGGTGGGTTCATGCTATTTAGCATTACACTAGCCATTTCTTATAGAATTCTATTTTTTCTTTAAGCAACCCCATTTTACTGTGATGTTTTTGGAGCAGAAAATTCATGCAATATACCATTATCATTGTAGTATTTCTCAAAATTGCTATTTTTGAATTTAGTTCCGTGATCACTTATAATTTTAACCACAGATTACTCTTTTTCAGTCTGGATACATTTTATAAGTTTTCTAACTTCATCAAGAGTATCTGATTTTTCTCTTAGAAAGGCTACCCAAGGATATCTAGTGTAGTCATCAAGTACCACTAAAAAAATATTTCTTTCCATCTCTACTCTTCGTTCTAGTTGGTCTGACAAAATCCATATGGAGAAGTTTAAGAGGTCTAGCCGTGGCTAAGGAGTTCACTTTTTTGTGACTACTCCTAACTTGCTTGCTTATTTAACATGCGCCACAAACTTTTTGTATCTTTTTCAGTTTGGGTAGCCCACATAAGTGATCTCTTTTGGTCAATTTATATAAATTTCTATAATTTACATGTCTAAGACGTTGATGCCATGGTTCAGTCTCGTTTGTTTGGACCATGCAACATGAATGGTTTATTGAACAAGAGTTATCAATTATATAGCAATTTTCAGACGTTCTGCGACTATTTAATATTACATTTCCTTTCTCATTTATTATCTCACATACGTGATCTGAAAAAATTACGTTATGTTTATTATCACAGATTTAAGATATGCTTAGAAGATTATGTTTTAATCTTTTAACGTATATAACATTTTCAAAGATAGGTAAGTTAGGAAGTTGTACATTACCTTGGCCAATTATCTTTCAGTTGCTTCCATCTCCGAATGTAACTGAGCCGCCATTTACTTCGTTGATGTTTGAGAGTATATCCTTATCACCTGTCATGTGTCTCAAACATCCACTATCCAGGTACCATCTTGAATGACTACTTGCTTTGAAAGCTGTGTGGATTACAAGACTCTTAACCTTTGGAACCCATTTCATTACGGTTCTAGGTTTAAGAGGATCTCTTGCTTTATCCTGTGTTTGGGAGTTAGGATTTCTCCTTTTTTTAAATACTCCAGTCTCATCAGAGTTAGATTGCAATAGCTCTTTAAGCAAGTCCATAATTTTTTCAGCTAAAGGAGGATTTTTATTATTATTCCTTTAATGTTTATAAAATTTGGCATTATTATTTATTTTAGAGACTTGAAAAGGTTTTGGGTTTTTGAAATCATTCCTTTTATAGTTTAAATCTTATAGAGTCTCAACTTTAGAGTTCGAGGATTCTCCTTTTACAAAGGTAGGAGCAGAATCCTTGGATTTCAAAGAGTTATGTTTTAATATAACCTAGGCTAGACTAGTCACCACATCGTTTTGATGAGGTTAATAATTTTTCAAGTTTTTGGCCACCAAGTGTATATTTCCAAGTGTCCTTTGAACTCTGAAGGGAAGAAACTTCAAGTTTTAGTTTCTCATTTTTAGTTTTAAGTTTTTGCAATTCAGAAGACTTAAAACTGAAATCTAATTTAGTGTTTTCAAAATAATCGAAAAAATGATATTTTTCTAAAACAACCTTTTCAAGTTGTAATTATAGTTGAGCTTTTTTTTTTTTTTTGAATTTTTAATTTGGCTGCAATTTTACAACTTTCCCTGTATAGGGCATTACATGCATCTTGAAGATCATCTTCATTTTCAGAGTCACTTCTTGGAGTTTCATAATCAAATATATCACAGTTATTTGAAGATGTGATTCTGGCTATAGTCATAAAGGCTTTCAAATCATTTGCATTTTCCTGGTCTGATTCATCAGTTTCAGAATTAGTTTCAGAATCTGATGATTCATCCCAAGTAGCTATCATGCATTTTCTTCTAGATTTATCCTTTTTATGACATTTAAAAGCTAAATGCCTATATTCAGAACAGCTGAAACATTGGGTGTCTTTTGTTTTAGATTTTTAAAAATTTGATTTTTCTTTTCTTTTATTAAATGGTTTTTGAAAATATGTTCTTTTCTTGTTTTAAAAATTTTATAAAATTTATTTGTTAACATAGCCATATCATCTTCATTTTCTTCAAAATTAGAATTTGCATTAGTTTCCTTTGAATTAGATTTAGAAGATTTAAGAGCAATGGACTTGATTTTAGGAGCTTTAAAATTCAGCTCATAAGTTTGAAGAGAACCAAGTAACTCCTTAACTTTCATAATATCTTTATCCCTTAATTCCTGTATAGCAGTAACCTTTGAATTAAACCTATCAGGAAGTGATCATAATATTTTTGCGCAAACCTTGCTTTCAGGGATTTTATCTCCAAGACCCCACATAGAATTTACTATGTCATTAAGTTTCATATAGAAGTCCATAAAAGACTCATTTTCTTCATCCGAATTTTCTCAAATTTGGTTGTGAGGATTTTGATTTTAGATTTGTTTACTATAGTAGTTCCTTCATGTGTCATTTTGAAAATATCTCAAGCTTGTCTAGCTGCATCGCACAAAATGATTCCTCTGAATTTATCTGGTGATAGATCACAAGTTATTGCATTTAAGGCTTTCACATTTGTACTGCTTTCACTTTTCTGAATCGTAGTCTAAAAAATATATGTGGTTTCTTTCATTAATACGGTTTCATCATCGGTTACTACTTCCATCATAGGAGGGATCCATTTAGTTACAGTGGCTTACCACACACTTTCATCAATGGATTTGAGGAAAATCCTCATCCTGGCTTTCTAAAATGAATAATTAGAGCCATCAAAGGGAGGTGGTCTGGTAATGGATAGGCTTTCAAAATTTGACATCTTGTAGCTCTGGATCTAGCTCAAGGAGGTAAATCTAAAAAATAAAAAGAGTAGCCCGCTTTAATACCACTTGAAATGGAGAGCTAGCGATGTCCTAGAGGGGGGGGGGGGGGGGAATAAATGCGGAATATGAAAAGATTACAAAATCTCAATCGTTTGAGTATTGAAACCTTGATTCTAAATAATTTGAAGGACAACCTTCACTTAAAATATTATGCAGGACAACCTTATTTCATGAATGTCTTTAAAATCAAACTTTCAAACTAGCAAGAGAATATAAAAGGATTACAATATTAACCACTGAAATGAAATAATAAATTACATCCAATCATAAAAAATAATAAGGCATTCACCAATGGCACAAGGGGTTATAGTGGTTTGTGTCTTAAAACAACCACGCCTACTCCACTCAAAATTACTACCCTCGTAATTTTATGTAACATCCCGGATTTTTGCCAACCTGGAATTAGACGTCTTTAGGCGATGGGACAATCCTAACTCCTGTTTAACTTCTCAAACACTAAATTCAAGGGTCTTAAATCCCTTCTTCAAACCATTCTCTTGAAAACCTCACCTTTCCCTCACAAATCTCACCTTTCACTACCTTATCCTTCATAAAGTAACTAGGTGCTAAACTAGATTAGTTACGGAATCCGCTTGATCCACTTTAAATACGATCTGCAAGATCCAAAACTTGTAGAATCCTTAACGCTAGGTTACCCTAAAATCTAGGATCAATCTCATTACCCGGCTGCTATCGGGAGCATCACGAAACTCCGTATCAGATCTGGACCGCACGTCGAAAGTCCTAATAATACGAAGTTATAGAATTAGGACCGCCTTGTTGGGTTTGACAACCATCTCAGAAATCAAATCCCGATAGTGTCCTGGGGCTATTCGCTTGAGCCCGGAGTGAAGAGTGTGAGAAAGGTGAAAATATTTAGAAATAAAATATAAATTTAAATAATCTGAGACTGTTGCTTGCGGGCCAAATATAAGCAATCAGACCATCAGAATCAGGCCAAATTACACCCTCGGATCAGAGATATTTCCCCAAACATATCCATGTACTTGGAATCTCCGATCGAGATCCACTGACCGTTGAACTGAAGCTGGTCCGCCATTTGCTAATCCCGATTGAAACGAAAACTTAGCCATACCTAGATCTAGTGTTAGTGACCTTAAGTCCGACCGCACACAGAAAATGGGCCACCAGAAGTGCTCCGTTGAGATGGAACGAACCGTATTTGGACATAACCTAAGTATACTTTGTTCCTGAGTCTAGTTTGGTGAGTTTTGGGCCTATATAAGGACCTTAAACTCTCTCATTTCCAGCCCATACGAATTTGAGAAAACCCTAGGAGAGAAAGAGAGAAAAGAGAGAGAAAGTGTGAGAGTTGTGGGAGGTTTCTTCCTGCCCTTTTTCCCTGCCGCTACACGAGCTTAACTACTTCCTTCTAATCGCTTTCCCAGCGATTCCGGTGTCATTTCTAGGTAAGAAACCCTAACCCTAATCTGATCTAGGGTTGTAAACATTGCAAATGATGAAATAACTAATCTATCTCATTCTCTAAGTCGCCAAATCATCGTAGGCGAAAGCCTAACAAATCTATCGAGTTTACTACGCTCCTACGGCGTAAGGTGCGTACTTTAGATGTATAGGTTATGGTTTTCAATACTTTCAATGTCAGATAATGATAGATTCATGATCTGAGTGTGATTGTACATGCACAAACTGATGTTCGTTTTGCGTTTTGATTGCGTATATAAATTATGGTATATTGTGTATAATTGTAGAAAATACCGTATACGTACAAATTTTAAAAGTATGTTAGCCATGATTAATTACAGTATGAACATGCTATATATATGTATAATACTCACTCGGCGAAAGGATTCGCCCTAATACATGTTTTTGCTAGTATACGTTATGTATGTTAAAAGAGTGTATTCTAAGTGTTTGTGAGAATGACCGAATGAGTTTAGAATTCACATTCGTGCTCGCCATGGCTAATTTTCATGGATATATAATTGTTGTATAGGCGATCCCCCTTTGACGAAAGGATTTGCCCTAAATCACGCCACGACTAATATACACTATATATGTTAAAATGTGTAGCCCAAGTTTTTGTGGAAATGACTGAATGAATATGGAACTTGGATTCCTTCTTGCCATGACTATCCATCGTGGGTGCACGCGTGTTATAAATGGGGCAGCTCCCTAGGGAAAGGATTTGGCCTAATACCTATGTGATCAACATACGTCATGTATGTTGATGTATGTAGTCTAAAGTGTTTGTTGAAATGTCTGAATGAGTAGTAGTTAGTAAATTGTAATGTATAAGGGTGTTGAGATAGGATTCTCAACTACCTTAGTGATGTGTATGATTTCCTTCATGTAAGTTGTTTAGTTTAATCATTTACTGGTTTATGAAACGTATGTGTTTGGATTTCCTGTTTGCATTGTGTTTTATAACATGCTTGTTAATATGTTTGAATTACTTGTTTATTTAACTCTACTCTGACTACTTCACATGCTTAAGTTATATTCCATAAATCCGTGAAAGGTGATGGGGGAGTAGTGTAACGATTCCATGCAACAGCCCTAGCAGCCCTAACCGGACCATATTGGATAATTGATTGTATGAGTGGAATCTTGATCTATTACTGCTTTCACTGTTCTGTAATTGAATGTGATTGGGGCTATTGTATAGTCCAGGCAATCGGTAACGGGATTGAATTCGTGGTTGAGATTCATTCGCCACGTGAGATGTGTTCGACGAACCCGAGTCGTACTTCGGTTGACGATAGTGGTTGGCCACGTGAAGTGCTTATGCACTTCATATCGTTCAACTTATCGTGTGCTCGAGCTATCCGAGCTCGTCAAGTAACCTGATCTGTCTAATGTATGTTCACCATGTTTAGACGCTACTGCTTGAACCTAAGGTACCAAACTTACCAGTGCAACCCCGTTAACCTTGGTACCTTGATCCGCTAAGACTCATGAGCAGGGCATGGTGGTATGGGATACCATGGTCGAGCTGTCGGCCTACGCTGGAGTTTCGTGGTGTTGTGAGTGCATCAGCCCGAGCCTCCCCGTAGTGACCAGTGAGCAACCAGACTCGTGAGCCGATTATGGTGGTATGGGACACTATATTCGAGCTGTCGGCCTACACTAATTGGTGACGAGCCCTTTGTAGTGACCTCGAGCATACTTTGAATTTGCGGTGAGGTGACGAGTTTTGCCGTGGTGTATAGAGTATGAACTAGGCCTGTATCAATTTAGTGATGAACCGTTAAAAAAGTGATAGGGGAGTGGTGTAACGATTATGTGTAACACCCTGACAGCCTTTGCAGCACCCTAGAACCACACTATCGTATGAGATTATCTAAGTTTGACGACCCTAGAATGGATCATGTTTGGGAATGATACAAGGGAGGTACCTTAGTTTTCCAATCCTGTTATTTGAAATGGACTAATAACAACTCGATAATCATGCTCATCATCGCACTGCATGTGCCTGAAAGATGTGGAGTACTGAGGAATGAAAGCATGACCCTGACGTAAGATGGTGTCGCATGAGGGAGTATGTTGGTGAGGGCATGCATCATGACAACATTTCATACTTGCATTAACAAGAGTACTTATGATTGTTGACTGTACTGCTTTATCATTACTGCTTGACTGTTTTGATAACATGTTAACCTATGCTTTATTATTCCACTGAGTTGATCACTTACTCCCACGTTACGGGACAGTGTTGTACACACCAACCAGACCCTATTGTAGTTGCAAGTGATGGCGATGCTTATGAAGCAGAGCTGGACTACTACTATGATGTTGAGGAGGAGTTCTCCTACATGTAACTCTTGACGGGTCTATGAAGACCTGAAATGGCATTGACTGGGCTATGGTATTTGGGATAGAAGACATTACAATTCTTCAATTTGGTATATTTTGGAATGGTACTTATAAATAGTTAACCTGGTAACATTATCACACTCTGGAGACTCACCACAGTTTATATAGTTTATATATCTATCACGGTCTTCCGCTTGCTATCTCACTTGTCTCTGGAGTATGATATGCTGTTTTGGCTTAATCTCACTCATGTTCAATGCACTAATACAGACAACATTCAATCATCATTCATTATGTTGCATAAGTGATGCGTTGGAACTCGGGAGTTGAGTTTATGCTCGACCCCTGATTTTCAGGGCATTACAAGATGGTATCAGTACATCACAATTCGGCTAGTCAAATTTGCCACTCTAAATTCCCATGAATTCCAAAAGATTGTGTTGCTGGAATTTTACTCGAAGTTTCTCACGCTAACGAATTTCAAGCTTGGGTTAGCTAAACCAAAACTCGGGCTAGCCGAATTTTCAATAGAAGTTATTTTTCTCGGGTTTGAAGTTGGGTTGGCCGAGGAAGTTAGGCTAGCCGAACCAAAAATTAAGCTGACCGAATTCCAAGGCAAAAATAATTATAAAAACCCATGATAAAGAATTTTTGAATGCACTTAATCCTAATGTCTTTTTAGGGTTATACCATCTAAGATATATCAAATATCTGAGTCACTTTGACTTGTACTTTGTCTTAAACTATGTCTTGAACTATGTCTTGAACTATGTCTTGGACTTTGGCTTGAACCTTGTCTTAGACTTTGGCTTGAATATGGGCGATGATTTCTTTGAGAAGATGTGCCAATCTTGTCTTGACCATAAGCCGATCTTTAAGTTCTACCTTGAAGTGCTTTTATCTCACGAAATTTAATAATATATGTGTGCTTAACATCATAACGCTTAGATCAATCTCCTTGCATTTGATGTGTCTTCAAGATGGCCAAGGTGATGGGAGTGGGTTGAATCTCCTACAACTAATGGGTAGTTGTTTATCCTAGGGGATTCAACTAGATGGGTCTCTTAGAAGAGTTGAACAATGATTTACGAATAATGCTTAAGTCCAATCTGTAGGAAGTGGAGGAATTCAAGCACATCTTATTGTTGAGGTTGGAATCCTCATTAGAGTTGTAATCTTAAAAGATATGGCTTAGAACTCAATGGAATAGAGGTTTAGGATGAAGGATTTGCATATGGAATTACCCTACCTTCTATTGTTCCAAAAACCCATAAAAATGACCAAAAACCAATTGTCTTTTATAAAAAGTTTGAGCTCCAACGGTCTGAAAATGAGTAGAAAATGGCTTGATCGATGTCATTGAAGGAGTTTGATGTCATCGAGAAAATCCAGACAATATGATCTTTTCTTGTTGGACATATCTGGACCATTTTTTGATGTCATCGAAGGTCTTCAATGTCATCAAACATCAAGCCTTCGATATCATCAAAGGGGTTCAATGTCATCGAAGGTGCTTTGATGGCTGCTCGATGCCATCGAAGTCTCATCGAAAACTGCTATTTTGGGCTATCTTTTGCACAACCGTTTCACACCTTTTCTAGCCTTGTTTATCATGTTTTTCTTAGTTTCCTAAGGCTAAGGGATGACCAATTAATTATTCCTATTAGGCCAAGATCATCTAGAGCTGTAGGGTTTGTTTTCGGTTAAAGTTAGGGTCACTAAGGCCACCTGTTTACCCGTTCTTGCTGCCTTGATGCTTTTGCTCCGCAGTGTCTTCGATCTTCGCATTCTAAAGGCTCAACTGACTTTTCGACACAACAACTCATGTGATTGACAAACAAGGGTGCAAAAAATGACTGCACTAATAGTGAGGGCACATGACTACAGGCTTTTTCATGTTCTTATTGAGGAGTCAATGTGTTCACAATGCCATCTTGGTTGTCGTTGATCGTCTGATAATGTCAACACATTTCCTCGCGATATGTGTGACCCAACCTCTAGACCGACTTACTGGATTGCTCATCGAGGGGATTTTGAGACTGCACGGTGTCCCAGTTTCGATCGTTCTTGACTAAGATTCAAGATTCATGTATTAGTTTTGGAGGAGTTTTCTGAAGGCGATGGGGTCTGCCTTGAGGTTTAGCACCGCGTATAATCCAAGGACTAATAGGTAGACCAAGAGGGTCAAGCAGATCCTTAAGGACATTCTTCAGGCTTGCGTGATGGATTTATAGGGTAGTTGGGATGAGCACATGCGTTTGGTGAAGTTTTCATTTAATAATAACTACTAGGTGACTATTGGCATTGCTCCCTTTGAGGCGCTATAGGGCAGACCTTGCAGATCCGTGAATTGTTGGACCGAGGTTTTGAAGCGTCGTCTCTTAGATCTCAAGCTTGTGCATAGGACATTAAAGCTATTGATATCATCAGGCAGAGGATGCGCACAGCTTAGAGTCAACAATAGAGTTTTGAAGATCGTCGACGTCATCTCCTGGATTTTACCATTGGGGACCATGTGCATCTTAAGGTCTCACCCATGAAGGGTGTATTTCATTTCAGAGATAAGGGGAGGCTTGCCCTAAGGTTCATTGGACTCTTTGAGATCACTGGGTGTGTTGGCGCAGTGGCCTATCAACTTGCCTTTCCACTTCAGTTGTCTGGCGTTCACAACATTTTTCATGTTTCTATGTTGTCGAAGTGTGGGGTCAGACATGGTTCCTGTGATAGATTGGCAGCCGTTGGAGGTTTGCGAGGATGCTTCTTACATTGAGCAGCTGGTTTTTATTCTTGGTCAGAAGGAGCAGGTCCTTCAGACTAGGGTCATTCCTTTGGTGAAGGTTCAGCAGGGCTATCATAGTGTAGATGAGGTGTTTTGGGAGCGACAGGTTGAGATTCATGAGCATTATCCCCATCTTTTTTTTACATTTGATTGTATTTTTATGTTTATTTTATGATTTTATGCATATATATATATAGTGATGTGACTCCCTTCTCTATGAGCTTGGTCTAGTTCGGGTTGTATTACAAATTTCGAGGATGAAATGTTCTGTTAGGATGGGAGAGCTGTAAGACCCGTACCCCGATTAATCGACTATACTCTTCTACTTCGGCACCGGTATGTTCTAAGTGGACCAGATTAATGAGTTTTAATCATGACCCTATTTTAGTACTGCAACACCCCGAGACTTGTACCCTAGTGATGGCGCAAGCGCCACGATTCCAACTCTGCGTAGCACGCCCCATTACTACATCCATATTAGAAGTTATAGTTTTAGCACAATCTAAGGTGGGCCATGCAACTCCCATGGGCCCCACTTCCACAAATCCTAAAGTTGTCCAATCAATCAATTCATCCATCCATCCATCAATCAATCAATCAATCCATCAAACAACCCATCACCTCTCTCTTCCCATTACTCAAAGAAGCCTATACCCTCGACCATGCAATCCAAGCCCTTGCCCATGCAACCCATGCCATTACCCATGCTAAGCCACTCCTCTCTCATTCTCTCTCGCCCCATTCTACCTCTCAATCTTTTCCTAATCCCCTCTCCATCCTAAAAGTTTTACCATAAATCCCTGAACCCCTCTCATTTTCAGATGTTTCCTAGCAAGGGAGAGTAAGAAGAAATGAGATTAGAGAGATTAAGAGAGAGAAAAAAGTAAGAAAGATTAGAGAGATGGTTTGAGAAAAAGAGAGACCTTGTGAGAGAATTAGGGAGAGATCAAGAGGGTAAGAGGAAGAGAGAAAACAAAAGAGAGATTAGGAGTGGAGGGGAGCTTGATGACTGTCCGATCTGAAAGTACCCTAGTTTGTCAATTAGTGTGAGTGTTGAGTCAGCTAGACTGCAGAGCCTCATAGGAAGATCAATTCAAAGCGTCTGCCTCAACCGGATGTGTGCAAGCTTGCCACAGGAAAATCTAAGCCTCACATCCCATGTCCTAAAACCAAGTAAATAAAACCCTTAAAATAAGTTAGAATATCATAGGATTTTTAAGTTAAGAAAACTTTTTCAAATTCAGAAAATCTCTAAGTTTTCTTGCTTTGTCGATTTTATCGAAACACATCTCGATATGATCGACCTATGCTGTTGATGTCCTCGATGATAAATCGATTCCATCGGAATGAGGACAAAAGTGTCCAACAACCACATGTACATCTGGAGGGATTTATCGATGTATCGATAACCTATCGATATCATCGATATTTGAATCTCGAGTCCATCGAAGGTGACTCGATAATATCGACAGGCAGATCTTGTTTTAACTTAAGAATATCATATGCGCATCGATATATCGAAGCCCTCTCGATACCATCGAAATTCAAATCTCGATGATATCAGAAGGCTCTCGATGATATCGGTCATGGGCACCAAGTTCTTCCAACAAATATTTCAGGATTGTTTATCTATGATCGGTCGCTCGATAAAATTGATATTCAAATATCGATGATATCGGTACTGTTTCAATGACATCGAATAAGGACATAGACTGTCCAGCAAGCTTAATGAGAAATCCGTTGGATTTATCGATGCTTCGACACAGTTATCGATATCATCTACATTCAAATTCCGATGTCTCGAAGGTCCCTCGATCATTCTTGTAAACTTGAAATATTTCATGTCAAGTCTCTCTCATTTTCAAATTTTGATGAATCAACACAGTATCGATAGAATCGGAGTTCGAAATCCGATGACATCGACACCTGTTTCGATTCCATCGACTAGCTGGCAAGAGGTTTCAAAAGCGTATGACATTTGAGTTTGTGTCATCGAGCAGACCATCGATGCTATCGAGAGTATACGATCGATGATATCGAACCCGCTCGATGATATTGAACTCTGTCATAAACGTGGCCGTTTTATATCCGTTGGAACCTTTTGCCTATATAAAGAGGACTTGTCTATTGTTGCTGGTAGAGAAAGAAGAGAGTGCTTTTGAGTGTTTTACCTTAGATCATATACCCAAAGCCCTTTTTGTCAGAGAAGTTCATCTTCTAATCCACCCTCATCATTGATATTCAATAGAGTGGATTAGGGAATGAACTTCCACATTCAAGGATCCTCTAGCTAGTACCTTAATGACAAATCATTAAGTTGGGATGCCTTGAATGCATAGATGATTGGAATCACTCTATCTTCCTTATAGGAAAACTTTTTATAGAGTAGGATTCCGTCTTAACCTTGACCTAACCCGCTTTATATTGGTACATCATCTATGTTGCGGATCACGAAAGCCGAAGACTCTTCATCAACAAAGGAGGAGATCTTCATTAATAAGCAAAAAGAGACTCATCCGCTTATTTGTAAGTAACTAGAGTCCAGAGGACACTTGTGATCATTCCTTTTTAGGATTGGGTCTTAGGTGTTTCTCACCCTTGCAAGCCCTTGTAGGAGGCCTCCGGCGGGAGTGTACGTGGTGGGTACGTAGTGTTAACCCTTGCTCTATGGAGAGCATAAACTTCCAGTTGAAGGTGAACTTGTCTAAAACCTTAGGTTCGAGGTGAACCATGTGAAACCTCAGTTAGGGTCTTATGGAAGATCTTTGGCCAGTGTGCCAAAAGTGGGTGCGTTGTATTGACCCTTGCTCGTGAGAGCATAAACAGTCAGCCTCAGTGTAGGTTGTAAAGGTTGAAGGCGAACCTGATTTAAAACCTTAGGTTTGAGGTGAACTGCTGTGAAACCTCCTTAGTGAAATCCGGTACACTCAAGGGTTGAGTGCGGTTACCGGGAGTGGAGTAGACAAGTAGTTGAATCACTATAAAAATGACTGTGTTTGAGATTGCTATTCTTCCGATTGTGTGATTTAATTTAATTTCATAGCTGAATATCTGAGCTCACACCTCACACACATACACAGTCATATCTGAAATGGCCAAGCTATATGTCCTAGAGGGGAGGTGAATAGGACTATGCTAAATTTAAATTAATTGTAGCGGAATTTAATTAACAAGATAGCCAAATAAAGTAAATCAATCCACAATGCATAAATGAATAGCAACCTCAATAAACAAGTATTGAGAGATTGATACAAAAGTTGTTATAAGGACAACCTTACACCAAAAGCCAAAGTTTATGGTAGGACAACCTGATTTCTAGAAAGATCTTTGTATCAAGAACTCAAACTTTCTAGGAATAATCAAATTAAAATAAAAAAGATGAATAGAATGTAATTGATTGTTCTAGGGACAACTATACACCATAGAAATGGCAGGGCAACCTTACTAGAACAATAAAGCTCAAATAAAGAAATTGCTTGAAATAAATTGCAGAAATTTAAATCTAAACTATTACAACATTCCCCACTGAGCTTGAAATTAAAATAATAACAACATTCACATCCACATATATTCCATAAAAAGAATAATCAAAGATAGAAAAATAAAGCACACTTCCACACAACACAAGGAGTTATAGTGGTTCGCCTGTGTGTACACCAACTGTTCAAAAACAGCCACACAAAATGCTACTCTACTCCTAATATCCTCACACAGGGGATATTAGTGTTCACTATCAAGTAGGTTTTCATAGGTTCACCCAAAACCTTTATAATTGTGTCTTTTTCAAAGGGCTTATATAATTCAAAAAACCCTCACTTCTAAGTTTTCTGGCTCTCCTTAGATAACCAACAGTTTTGAGATTTTTCTGGCTTAACCTCAAATAAAACCAAAATAAATGAATTTACAGTAAATGTAAAATACTTGAATTTCTTCTTTGTTGTAGTAGCCCAGAAGAACCAAGTTGGAGTAGAGATTTGAATGTCAACGTTCAATGTCCAATACTCACTTTATAATGGTTTTAACTTCTAATAGATTTTAATTTAAAACAAATGGGCTAGCTAGAATTGATTTTGATTCCAGTAAAAGGAAAATAAAACTTCCTCTTTACAGATTAGATTGGAATGCAAGAAACAAAATCAATTAAAAAAGCTAAAGAAATAGAATATTAAATAAGCACACTTAGCTTTAAATGGAGCACAGATTTATCTCTCAGAAGGCCGAATTAAAATAGCTTGAATGGTCTATTTAATTCCGAGATTCGTGCTTTATTTATAGTGTGAAAAAATCACGTCTTCGAATGATCTTAAGTTGCTACGACTGGTCGAAGATCCAACAGATATTTGAAAATTCAGGCGCGATAAGATAAGACGGTTTCATGACTGGTCGAAGGGCACCTTCGACTGGTTGTAGGTCTCCTTCGACTGCTCGAAGGTCATACACGACTGGTCGAAGCAAAGTACAAATCATCACTGTAGTTTGAGTCAAAGGTCTACGACTGATCGAAGAACCAGTCGACACTATTCCTACGATTAGTCGAACAGTCCCCAGGACTAGTCAAAGCTTAACAGAAAATATTCGAATTTTACAACAAACTTATGACTGATCCAGGAAATCCTTAGATAGGTCGAAGCAGTGTTAGGACTAGTCGACCAGAGACTAGGACTAGTCTTAGAACAGGCCAGACTCACTTATATAGAATATGTGAATTATGTATCCAAAGTGGCCTACTCTAAAGGTCAACCTATGGTTAGTCAAACCTCAATAGTGAAGTAAGGACATTGAAACTTAAGGACCTTGAAAGTAGTGAATCTTGAAGTCTTAATGTAGTTCAAACTTGAAAGTATATTCAGATCTTGAGATTGAACTTGAAGGCTTCTTGAGCTTTGAAAGCATCTTGAAATCTTGACTTGAGAGCAGTGCTTGTTCATCACAGTTGATCTTAACTAGCGCTTTGATCTTCACATATGTAAGCTTCATAACAGTGTCTTTGACACCATAAATTTGACAACAGAAGGGGCTATAAATAATAACACTTACGATATCCATTATAAACTAGTTTGCATATTGTTCACTTCTTAAATGGTTTGTGATTAGATCCTCTACCGGGCTTGGAAGCCAGTAAAGTTACTTTTGAGTAATCTTAATATGAGCATGCTGTTAGGATTAGTGCAATAAGATTTTAAATAAACTATAAAAACATTAAAAAGTCCTATTCACCTCCCTCTAGGACATATTGGCATATTCCTACTTCAACTAAAGTGGTTTTCACCGCAATTTCAATTGGTATCAGAGCAGTTCTCTCTTAAGGGCTTCATCGCCTAAGGAGTGATCTTGACTGAAGTTGGAATCATGATAAAAAAAGTCTTAGAGGATGTGGCAGATAAACACAATTGCCTTGTAATCCATACTGCTTTGAAAGTTGGCAATAGTTCAAAGTGGTACCTTGACAGTGGATGCTCCAGACACATGACTGGTGATCAAATTCATTTCTGTGAATATTCAAACTTTGATGGAGGATCAGTCACATTTGGAGATGGTAGCTCAGCTAAAATTGTTTGACAAGGAACAATAGCTATACTAGGCCTTCCAAAAATCAAATATGTCCTCTGTGTAGAAGGCCTGAAACATAATCTCCTTGGCATCTCCCAAATCTGAGATAAAGAACATCTGGCCACTTTCTCAAAGGATGTGTGTAGGATTTTAGATCATACAGGAAAATCTCTCATAAAAGGTTTACGTACTAGTGATAACTACTATGTCATTGAAGTACAAATGAGAGTGTGCTATCCACAAAGTGTAATATGGCTATAAAGAATGAATCCAAATTATGACACAAAAGGTTGGGACATGTTCACTAACGAAATTTAGTCAAGCTTAGTTCAAAAAATTTGGTTAGAGGACTTCCTAAGATTAGAAAAGAAAAAAAAGTTGTCTGTGGAGAATGTCTAAAGGAAAACAAATAAAAGTCGACCACAAAAAGAGAACCACCATAGCAATAACAAAACCCTTGGATTTGCTGCATATGGATATGGTTGGACCAACCAAAGTAGAAAGCCATGGTAAGAAAAGATATTTTCTGGTGGTAGTAGATGACTACACCAGATTTACTTGGGTTGCGTTCCTTCGAGAAAAATCAGATGCCTTTGAGGAATTTGTAATCTTGGTAAAGCGACTGCAAAATGAAAAAGGATATTGCATTAATCATATCAGGAATGATCATGGTGGGAAATTTGAAAATGAAAAATTTTAAAAATATTGTAATGAAAAAGGAATTCATCAGGAATTCTCTGCCCCAAAAACCCCACAACAAAATGGAGTCGTTGAAAGGAAAAATCGAGTATCGCAGGAGATGGGATCAATTATGCTAAATGGAAAAGATATGACAAAAAGTTTCTAGGTAGAAGCTATCAATACTGCTTGCTACATCATAAATAGAGTATATCTTAGAGCAAGCTTGAACAAAACTCTATATGAATTATGGTATGGGAAACTACCTAGTGTGAAATATTTTTGGGTATTTGGTAGTAAATGCTACCTTTTAAGAGACAGAGATCACCTTGGAAAATTTGAGTCTAAAAGTGATGAAGGTATTTTTTTGGGGTATGCCATGAATAGTCGTGCTTATAGAGTGTACAACCTAAGAACTGTCACTATTCAAGAGTCTGTCAATGTGGTAATTGATGATCATCCCCATGAAGAAGATACCCCAGTAAATGAATTAGAAAATGATGTAGATTCATGCATACTAGAAAAATCTGATAACAAATCTCCATCATCCATTGAACCTCAACCATCATCTGACATACCCATCATAAAGGATCACCCTCGAGAGCAAATTATTGGAGATCCTAATGACGGTGTGAAAACTAGACGGCTGATAGAAAATATCTATAGTCATTTTTACTTTACCTCAAGGATTGAACCCAAAAATATTGTTGAAGCTCTTCAAGATGAACACTGGATTAATGCTATGCAAGAAGAACTTCAACAATTTCAGAGAAATGAGAGATGACAGTTAGTTTCCAGGCCACTCGATACGAATATCATTGGAACCAAATGGGTCTTTAAAAATAAATCCGATAAATCAGGAACAAACCAAGGCTTATAGCTCAAGAGTACTCACAGATAGAAGGCATTGATTTTGATGAAACTTTTGCTCCCGTAGCTCGCCTTGAGTTTATCAGAATTCTTATGTATGTTGCAAATGCATTAAAGTTCAAATTATTTCAAATGGACGTGAAGAGTGCTTTTCTTAATGGGGATCTTGCTGAACAAAGCTCTCTATCATGTTTATTGTCTGAACAAAGCTCTCTATCATGTTTATTGTCTGAACAAAGCTCTCTATGGTCTCAAACAAGCTCCACATGCTTGGTATGAATGATTGACAAAATTTCTTTTGGACCATGAATTTTGCAGGGGAAGTGTAGATAAGACACTGTTTACCAAGAGGACAAGAGACTCGTTGCTTATTACACAAATTTATGTAGATGATATAGTCTTTGGCTCAACATGTGAAGATGCCACATATAAATTTGCCAATGTCATGAAATTAAAATTTGAAATGAGTATGGTTTGAGAACTAAAGTTCTTCCTAGGATTACAAGTCAAGTAGCTAAATGATGGAATCTTCATTTGTCAAACCAAGTATGCAAACAATTTGGTGAAAAGGTTTGGTCTCGATTCTGGTCGTACTTATCATACTCCCATGAGCACCACACTCGAACTCTCCAAAGATGCTAATGGCAAAAGTGTGGATCAATATCTTTATCAGAGTATGATAGGAAGCCTGCTTTATCTCACAGCCAGTTGTCCAGATATATCCTTTAGTGTGGGAGTGTGTGCTCGGTATCGGGCAGATCCTAAGGAGTCCCACCTAACGGCTGTTAAAAGGATTATCAAGTATGTAGTAGGAATTACTACCTTCAGTCTATGGTATCCATTTGAAACATCCACCATCACTGCAGGCTATTCTGATGCTGATTGGGCTGGAAATTTGGATGATCAAAAATTGACACGTGGAGGATATTTTTATATTGGCAACTATCGGGTCTCCTGGTAAAGCAAGAAACAAAATTCAATCTCATTATCTATTGCTGAGGCTGAATATATAGCTGCAGGTAGTTGTTGTGCACAACTCCTTTGAATTGAATAGATGCTATTGGACTATGGGATTGCGCAATCTACATTATGTCTTTTCTGCGACAACACAAGTGCTACAAACATCTCAAAGAATCCAATTCAACATTCTCGGAGCAAGCATATTGACATTCGTCATCATTTTATCCGAGAACTTGTTGAAGAAAAGATCATTGTATAAGAGTATGTAGCTACTGAAAAATAGCTTCCTGATATCCTCACAAAGCCTCTAGATACAAACAGGTTTTGTGATCTCTAAAAATCAATTGGCATATGTACTCAGTGATGATATCTCAGGAACAATGACCCACATAGGTAAATCTTAAGTCTGAGATATTCATGGTTAAAATACTTAACAAATCTGAACCTCTTAAAGTTAACAATGATGAACAAAAATGACCAAATATTCACAGTTTCAATTATATCTAGACAGTTTCGATACCATCGTGATTTGAACTTCGATGACATCGAGATACTCTATCGATGCAATCGACGGTTCTTATCAATGCATTCAACGGATATTTGTTTTTCCAACAACTGTTAGCACAATTCTTGATAAAAGTCATGACGATGCTATCGATAACCGATCGATATAATCGACGAACCTGCTATATTAAGAGAAGATTGCATTCGAATTCAAACTCATTCCTTCGCTTCTCTGATTACTTCCTCTCACCCTTACCAGACTCTTACATCTACAAATCATGATCAAGGGGAAAGGTAAGTCTTCTCTTCACTCTCTGCAATCAAAGAACATGCAATCAGAATCTAGTAGGCATCAACCTATGGAAGAATGTCCATTCACCATTATTGAACGTCTAGTGCCCAATAGTACCATAGAGCCTTTTGGAGTGGACCTACTTTTGGAAGTTTATTTATGTTGCCAAAACCAATGAATAATAAGGAGGAAATATGTAATATTTGACACTCAACATTGGCTTAATTACTAAACTAATTTTTAATATCCCTAATTAGTGTACATATGTAATGATGACGCTATGTGTAACACCCCGAACTTTTCAATACCTGAGTATTGAAACTTCTCGAGTGTTACCATGAAATTTAACTTAATTTGTACATGTGTACGATACCAATCTAGCTATCCTAACCTTACATCTATTCTCCAATATGAATTTGACCGTTGGGAATAATCTCCATTAATAAATCAAGCCATCTGACCGTTGATTTTGAGATAAGATTATCATATACCCAAGTATTCTCACTTGCCCATCATAACTTTTAAGGGTCAAATATTGTATATTGGACCCCATTTATATCTTGGTTTTATGAACATAATACTACTTAATATCCTATTTTACTGATGTTTGTGTTGTAAGGTGAATTCGAGAGCTTAGATTGGAAAAGGTGCTAAAAGTATAGATTTGACGCTCAAAGATCACCAAGGTAAAGAATGAATCTTAGGAGACAAAGATTGAAGATTTTAAGGTTCTATGATTCAAGGAAAACTAAGTGGAGAAGAAACAAATCCAAAAGAACAAGTGCAGAATACACATCAACTATGTCATCGAGCACTATTCGATGACATCGAGGACACATTTGATGACATCGAACACAAGTCGATGACATCGAATTTATGAAGGAAAATCTAATTGGTCGCCGGATAAATTGAAGACGTTTTTCGATGACTAAAGAACTTGTTCGATGACTCGAAGCTTTGCTCGATGGCATCGAGACTTGCTCGATGGCATCAAATTTTCTATACAATTTCGGCAAAACTCGCTGGACATATTGGGCACCATTTTCGATTACTTGAAGCACTCCTTGATGACATCGAAGATCTTCTCGATGACATAGAAGGTCTCTTTGATGACATCGAATTTATTAAAGAAATTGAATAAACTCTCTAGACTGTTTTGGACACATTATCGATTCCTCGAACAATGCTCGATGACATCGAAGGCCTTTTCGATGACATCGAAGGTAGGTTTGATGACAAAGAAGGTCGCAGAGTCCGGATGAAGCTACGAAAGTGCAAAAAAAGCACATACAAAAGACACATTCGATGACATCGAAGGTTTTTCGATGCTATTGAATGAATTACCCAAAGTTATGCAAAGTTATGCGGAGTGCGTAAATTTGATGCAGTTTCTGAATTTTTTGAAAGAGGTGTGAAAAAAGGTGTTGTACAACTATAAATAAGAGTCTTCAGTGCTTCCCTGGGCATTATCTAGGGTTTGAGGAGTGGAGCAAAAGCGTGGAGAGCCGTTGCCATACGTTCTTCTTCTTCCTTAGTTTTTTATGCTTTCTTCTAGGGTTTTAGTTCTAATCATGTCTATGGTTGGCTAAACCTCTTAGCTAGGGCTAAGAGGTGAAGCTTGTAGTGTGATAGGATGTTTTCTATTGCTTTGATTCATGTTGAAGTTGAACTCTATTTGATTTTAGTTTGATATTTATGAAATATTTTCAGTTTTGAATAGTTTGTTGTGACTCAAATTATAATAGATCTGTGATAGCTTTGAGTATCTCTTTTCATGTATTGAGATTGTGAAGTTAGTAAATCCTGTTGTTCACCATCGTCCCATGGGCATGGTTGGATGATGGAATCCCTTCTAATCTTCATGATTCTCTTATGTTTTGTTATGAGATTGTTATATCCAATTGTGAGCCATTATTTCCTGGGCATGGTTTTGTGATAGAATCACTTCCAGTCCTCACAACTCTCATCCATTGAGAATTAGGTTAAAAGAAGTTTAGATTTGGTTTTACCAAGATATCTTCCTACAGGATAAGATAGGACTTTGATTCCAGTTATGTCCTTGAATAAAACATAGATCTCCTTGATCTCTACAAGTGAATCCTTGGAAACCCTAATTCTTACCTTTAAATTTCTTAAGTTTTAGTTAAATAATTCACAATTACTCTCTCTACACTTCCAGATTTAGGTTTACATCTTCTTGTAGTTCTACTTCTAGTTGTGAACAATAACTGACCGTTCAGTCAACTATTCACTGCTAGGTAAAGATATCTAACTGTCTATTCTAAGTTTGGATCACCTGATTATAGTAAACTAGCTACTTGATCTCTGTATCCGCTTGTACACATATCAAATTGAGATCTGATCCGGTCATCTTATTTAACACCTATGAATATGCTTAACCCACCATCAAAACTACAATCTGAGAAACTGATACATGTAAACAAGTCACTTGAATCTAATGGTATACATGTTCTGCCTCTTGATCACTTTAAAAACCCACTTGTGATCATCTGTTTACAAAACTAATCATACACTCACTCACGTACATGATCAGAGTACTAACCATCAAGTTTTTCCATTTTTAATATGTCATCTGACCATCCATTATGTTGGTTGATATATGTACGTTCCCTTAGTTAATTTGGTGATTCATAATGATTTAGACATAAGTTCTTTTATAAGCATTACTTGGAAATATGCCTATAACCTTATAGAACCATTAGATTTCCTAAAACTCTCAAATTAGCTATAATTATGAAAATGCCATTAACCTAGACCATTGAATTCTAGATCATATCGTTCCCATGATCCGTTTGATGGGGAATTTTATACCATGCCTATATATCATAAATTAATTATACATGTTAAATTTTAGCCCGTAGATCATTGTAAAAGTGACCCACTTGACAAATCATCCCCTTAACCGTTGATTTTGGTGTCCATCGAGTGCAGAAATCTCATGGATAGTCGTATTAGGATATTTCCCTTCATATAAACGACTTAGATTGCCCATAATATGGACCAAGTGTGAAATATGAAGACCCCACTTTGGTAGGCTTTTCCTTAGGCGTGAAGTTATCTTGTCAAGGCCTACAAACTCCTTATAAATCTGGATCTTCCGATTAAACCACTTCCTTCCATCAATCGCAACTCAAATTTGGACCACACTTTAGTCTTTTATGACTACGAGGTTATACAAAATTTAGGCCCCGATCTGTGATCCTACAATGTTGAATGTTGAAACTAGTTCCTTTCTTTTGGTACAAAAGGTGAAATTTTAAATTTAGGCTTTTTCCACAATCGATCAACCACCAAATTTTGTCCAACTATTTGCTTATCTGACTACACATTTTTTTAAAATTGGGCCCTAATTATTAAGTGTGGATCGTTAATTGAAATTAAGTTCGTTTTACAACCCGCAAGGAAAATTTTCTAGATAGGCAAATCTAAATTTTGGATTACCAAGAAAATCATATACTCCAGCTCTATTCGATTACCTTGACATAATGGACGAATTAGATTTAAAGAAAGATTGTAAAAAAAGGTAAATTGGAGACATCCAATTCAAGTGGGATGATAAACACACCCCTCTCACATGCCCAATCCTTTATAAAAGGAGTGTACTCCCCTCTCCACTCATACTCCCACCTCCCAAATGTCTAAGGAGAAGAAGAAAGAGAGAGAAAGAGAGAAAAATAAAGAGATAGAGAGAGAGAGAGAAAGACAAAGACAAAGAAAGAAAGAGAAAAGGAAGGAGAAGCCAGACGCCATCTTCCCTCTCCATATATATGGTGTCTCCCTCTTGCTCAAGCGATGTCATGATTCGTGTGGAAGCTTTTCATATAGATGCTTTCTTACATGGATATCTACCTAGGGTTTAGATCTAAGGCTAAGGTGAGGTATTCCTTTAAGCTTACCTTGATTTAAGTTGATATGATTTATCTTACCTATTACATGCTTTGCTTTCATGTTACTATGATTCTCTCCCTGTAATTATTTACTTTACCACCAACAATTATTTATCCATTGAGAATTATGGTCAATGTATAATTTTAATTATGCGTGATTCTTATTAATTTATGTGGGGTGATGGATACAAGCCTTTCTATTGCCTTTACCAATTTTGTTGAGTTAGCCCTTGCTACTCTCCTCTTTGTTGAGTTAGCCATTACTGCTCTCCTCTTTGTAGAGTTGGCCATTGTTACTCTCGTCCTTTATTATGTTTGCCTTATGCTGCCTCCCTTTGAGGCTTGGGCATATGTCTTGGAATTTCAAAATTCCCATGATTCAATTTATCTCTTTATCGGTGCAAGTGATGTGTTAGAGGTATCATAACTAGTGATTCAAATATTTATTGTGGACGTAATGTGTTTTGGGTGGTGGCCCTTTTGGTCAACACGTAATTCCGTGGGTTGGTTGGTGTGGTGCACAATCGATGTAAGTAAATCGCCATGTGTGTTACATCACTTTTTGGGACTGGATGTCGCAAATAATCATTCCATGAACACATCGGGTCATGTAAATCCCTTAATCGTGTTGTTGTGTCGCTTTGAGATGTTCGCATAAATCCACGTTAATGTTGGACATGTTGGCGAATCTTGGTAGTAATGGGATGCGGGGCAAGTCGGGTTTTCTATGAATTATATTCTGCATTGTGATGATCACCACGTATGATGAGCTGCACACACTTTGCTAGGCATGCATTCATGTACTTTGGTTATGCATGCTGATGCCTCTCGTAGTGGTGGAGTACGTGACGTATCGGAACCCTTACATTACTTCATAAATCTCTTCAATTACCGTTAATTTTAAAGGATAACCATCACTATGAGTAGGGTGTTGACTCTCTCTAACCATACAGATGATGCACAAAATGAAGACCTAGAGGACCACCCCCCTATGGAAGATTATACTGAAAGAATAAGAAGATAGTTTTTATGATTTAGTTTTTTATTTTCGCTGCAAACTCGATAATGTAATAAGCTCCCATTGAGAGGGCATTTGATAACTTGTTGAATTCTATTACTCTAATAAAATAATAAATACAATTGATTTTATTCTGATGAATGGTTACCTTCATGAATGTAACTGGATGTGATTATGATTAAAAAAGAAAGTCCAATTTTTGAAGCATCCAATTTATACATTATTAACACCCGAAATTCTTGGGCACGAGTATGTACTCGGGCCTTGTAAATTTTCAGGATGTTACAGTTGGTATTAAATCATGAGAATGAGATTAACCAGGCTTGAGGGAATGAATCATCATAAGCTTTACACGACCAGGATAGGATTATGAATTAGATACATATACTCAATTGAATTCCCAAAAGAACTAGGAAGTTGAGGAATTAAAAACCCATATTCAGGTTTCCGATTGAAAATATTAAGTTAGACGTGGAATTTAGAAACTACGAACCTAGGTACACTTGGAATAAATCCTCAAAATTCTAAATAAACTTGTTTTGACTAAAAGTCATTCTTAAATAGAGTCACAATTAAGAAGAAACAAGTTTCCCTTATGGGCCAGAAGAAGAGGATCACATCCTAGAGACTAACCAACGATTTGCGACCATCGATTTATGTCGACAATCTTCATACAATGTAAATCATCCTATTAAGGTAATGTCATTGATAGTTTGTTTGTTTTGGGATATCATCAGTGGGCCATGTGCCTAATAGATTGGTAGCATAGTGGCATACATGTTGCTCATGTGAGTGTCCATCTGGGTCATTCCTAGTTGGCCACGCCTTGGCGTATTTATTTTATTCATGCCTTACATCCGATTACTAGATCTTTTTAATGTACAAGCTACATGAGGGGCCAATGTTAGTCTAACGTGGGCTGCACCTCATAGACCTCTATATTTTTAGTGGGGCCTGTCATTCGGGTCCTGCTCTCTATATATGATGTGCTAATTAGGGACGATTATCTCATGATATGTCTGATAACATGCTAGTGTGCTTGGCCTGATAGGACACATTGATAACATGCTTAGTGTAATGGATATCATGTCCAGTTATATGTTCATACGCATCATTTATATGCCTGTTGTGGATGATGATTATTCATGGCATATGCCGTTTGGCTTGAGACACTTAGGGGACTCTATATGAGATAGGGTCGCCTCACATAATCACGTGGTACACACAGGTTTGGTGCATGACTTGGATAGTATGACTCATGCATTTTGCATCCTATATGTCATGATCACTTTTACACCCTAGTAACATTGGGGTTGTGGCCTCCACTGACATGCCGTGAATGGTTGGATTGGATATCAGAAATATTTGTTCTAGTACTTGGGCGCTATGGATGTCCTTGGATGAAAGTCCTTTAACTCTTGTGGTACCAGTAGGATGCTCTAATGTCGAGACCGAGTGGATAACATGAATACCTGAGTGCCAAATATCAGTAAGCCGCGTTTTCCACTGTGTTTGTAAGTACCTTAGTTTGTCAATTAGTGTAAGTAATGAGTCTTAGAGTTAGGAGAGCCCCAAAGAAGAATCAAGATTAAAGACTCAAGGGTTGAAGGCATCCGATTCAAGACAGGGTAAGAAAATTGCATGACCTTGTCAAAGCCTATACCAAAACTTTCTAAAGATAACCCTCTATCTAGCCCACACCTTCTAGGAAAAACAGTCTTTAAGAATGCTAAAAAGTTAGTGGTTAAAAAGTATGCGAAAAAAAAATCATCTCAAAACGGACATGTTCAATGACATCGAAGTGCCATCGAACTGCCTTTGATGACATCGAAGATAGCTTGATGGGATCGAGCTTAGAGCATAAACTGTCTAGCAACAAATTAATTAAATTTTGGATTTTCTCGATGGCATCGAAGCCACTTTGATGGCATCGAAGAACTCTTCGATGACATTGAAAAAGTGCTCTAACCGTCCGACGACTTAAAGTTAAATTCCTAGAATTTTACAATGGCATCGAAGCTTCTTCGATGACATCAAATGGACCTTCAATGACATCGAAGGTCAGCTTGATGGCATTGAACTTATACCCTAAAATTGTCTAGCAACCCCAATAAAAAATTTAGATTTTCTCGATGGCATCGAAGGACCACTTCGATGACATTGAAGGTTACTCGATGACATGGGAAGAAATGCAGAAACTGTCCAGCAACCTTTGAAATATAAATCAGAATTTATTGATGCCATTGAAGGGATACTTCGATGCCATTAAAGACCCTTCGATGACATCAAAATTGATAAATTTTTTACCTTTTCTTTTACCATTGTGAATCCTTTCTATATATTTAAAAGAGGAGTTTCTTGGTAATTTGGTGAGTTATTAAGAGAGCCTTGTGTGAGTGAATACCCATAGTTAATATTCCTCTTCCCAAAGCTCTCATTCCTCATGAAATTCATTATTTAATCCTTGTCTTACAGACATTCATTGAAGCATTCAAAGCTTTGATTGAACAATGAACTCCAACATTCATTGATGCTCTAATAACCATATTTATTAGTAAATCTCTATGATAGCTAGCATTGAATGCTTAATCATGGGAGTCCTTGACTAATTCTTAAAGACCCGTTAATACCTAGTTAGGATTTACCAAACCCATGACCCAACAATTTCGATACCTTCAACGACACATCATCATCCAGTTGAGGCACAAGAGAGCTAAAGATCTGTAACGCCCTGAGTTTTTAGAACTCGAGTATATGACTCGTTCTCTAAAAATCCAAGTGTTAGCCTTTAAAGATAGTCAAATTCAGGTATATATATATTTTTCTTAGAGTTAGCAGTTTAATGGAAGATGGACAAATCAAACATAAAAGAAAATTTGTATTTACATTCAGAATATATGAGCGGCTGCCCAAATGACTTATACAGACTAATGTCCCAATACTTATAATTACAAGATGAAATAATATCGCATGTGAAACAAAGTAAATTATAACTAATCTTGAGCTGAAAAATCACATAGTAACTCTTGATGAATACACTCATGCATCCTTGACCATTGTACCCTGCTTCTCATCAATATGAACATGAATATCATCTAGGCCACCTACACTACCTGTACGGTTATATATTCGATGAATGAGTGGCCAGCTCAGTGTGATTTCCCCTTAAGATTATACACACCACCGCATTAGGTAAGTATAGTTATAAACAAAAAACATTCAAAATAATACGTAATGCAGTCTTATTAAATACATGGATGTGTGAGTGCACATCAACTGGGGATACTCATCCAGTTGGCTTTTGGGTAAAACCCATGCATGTAGCCGGTCATCAGCGAAAGTACATCGTACATGCATTGTGCCAAGCTCACCGAAAGTGGGCTGATAGTCGGTGGTCTAGGAGCTAGCGAAATGATACCCCAACTAAATCCTACAGACACGTGCTACAACATCCAGAATTAGCCACCCGTCATTGCCCGTATGCTATGAATGCATGATTAGCCCAACCATTATTATTCCATTTATAACCAGCCAATTTAAGAAAGCTCAAAGGTCACTGCGGGGTATTTGTCACCTAGCGTAGGCTGACAGCTCAGACATAGTGTCCCATGACCACCATCCTCGGCTCATGAGACTACCACCTTAGGATGTTTAATGGAAACCCATCGATTAGAGGCTAATCAAATTCAACATATGGGACTTACCATCGCATGGTTATGTAGAAATAAATCATCAAAGCCACATAGGCAAATACTAAGTTGAAGCCACATAGGAAAAATAATAAATCAAAATCATATAGGGAAAATATTAAATCAAAGCTGCATAAGGCAACATGAAATCGATGCGATAAAAGACCATCCTCAAAAGCCACGCAGACACAATAACCCATGGATGGTAGGTCCACTTCAATATTCACATCATTCAAAGTAACCACTAGATCGATGGCCCATTATAAACACAATCAATCAAGTTACATCCCAAGTATGGGTGTACATTTATAAGTGGGGTTTCCCACTGATTGATGTACCAGTTTAAGTTCCATAAGCAATCCACAAGTAATTCACAAGTATAAGAAAATATGCAGGATAAATATTGAACATGTAATCTAGTATTCAATTCCAACAACTAGCACATGTAATTATAAGATAAAGATATCAATTATCAACCAAAATTTAAAATAAAAACTATCACTTAAGATAATGACAAAATGGAAAGCTCAAGGGGAAGAAATCATCACCTTACGAGTCGAATAGCCAACTGATGTTGCTAGGAAGTGTGTGCACCCTTAGAATTGAATGCTACCATGAATTGTGAAGTTGTATGTGAGATCAATGTTCTGTAAAGTGTCTATGGTCAATATTTACATAACCTAGGGTTTGGATTACTTATTTCTAAGGTTTTAATGTAGAATTAGGGTTTCATCCTAAAGTTTAGTTCTAGGCTTATATTTTAGGGCTTGAACACTAATTAATGTAAAATTAATTACCATGCTAATCTAGTAACCATAACATAATTATTAACATTAATGATAATATTAATATTAACTAGTCATGGTAATAGTAATCATTATGATGGTAATAATTAGTACACTTCTACTGTCGATGATAATATTTAGGAATGGTGAATAAGATTCTAATATCTAATAGTTGTAGTTTTACCTATAATAACTAATACTAGTATAAGTAATACGGTAGTGGCTAATCAGGTTTAATAATTGTGATAATTATGGTAATGCCAAAGATAATTAAAAATAATCTACTTTGGGGAGAAAATTGACTTACGTTAGTCGACTCAATAGCGAGTTGGGCTTCTAAACCCAACCTGTTTCTAACAGCCCCAAATCGTGACTCAGGCGAGTTGACTCAGCAACTCATGCCCTCTCCTTCTTGCTCTTCTCCTTCCTCTTTTTCCTCTTCCCTTCTTCTTACCTTCTTCCTCCTGCTTTCTACCTCTCTGCTGGAAGTCCAGCAATGGATACCTGACCCAAGTCAGGTGAGTCGAATCAACTCGATAGCTACACAACCCACCCGATGTTCTCCTTCTCTTTTCCTTTCTCTTTTCTTCCTCTCTCTCTCTCTCTATCTCTCTCCTTGCTGGAACCTTAGCGTGGCCCAAACCAGGCCCAACTTGATGTAAGACTCAATAGTGAGTCGGGTTGCAAACCACCAACCCTGGCCCGACTCGGTGTAACTCGACAACTTGCTAGGCCGAGTTAGAACCATAACCTTGACAAGTTCTTTGGACTAAACCAGATCCATCCTGACTTGTACAACCCGAACCAGTGAGTCAGGTAGTCACACCACTGACTCGGTTGGGCTAGTCGATGCCGCACACATGCACACTTTCTCCACTATTTACCTAATGGAAGGGATGCTTGGCAGGCCTGGATCCTACCAGATGTGCAACTCAAACTGAGTCAGCTCGACTCAATGCAATACGAACGCACAACAGCCCCAATGAGTCGACTCGCTTGCACGACATGGTGTAGTCCGAGCTTAGTCATCGGTCCCCCTGACTCCCTCTCTCTTTTCTTCTTTCCATTTGCTACAGGTCCAGCCACACCATTGGATGACCTAGTTCAACCCGAGACTCGAAACAAATCGGTGCTGAACTGAGCGTCGAGCTCACATTTCTCTGTTGGATTTTAGTTCACGGCACTAAAGGAGTTTTCCTTATTCTCAATCTACATGATAGGGTGCTGCTACGAGAGTCCACCTGATGAGAAAAATGAACTTGAATCTGAGGTGCACCACACCTCGCGATTGGTGGTTTTTTGACGAGGAGGAAGATGGGCGACAATGGTAGATTTCCTCTGTTGCTTCTTTCTTCATTCTAACAACATGGGAGGGTTCATATGGATGTTGTGGAGCTTGTAGATCAGAGGTTTTGAAGCTCCACATTCATTGTAACACCCTGAAAATCGGGGGTCGAGCATAAACTCAACTCTCGAGTTCCAGAACATCACTTATGCAACAAAATGAATGATGATTGAATGTTGACTGTATTAGAGTAGTGAACATGAGTGAGATTAAGCCAAAACAACATATCATACTCCAGAGACAGTTAATTTTGCAAGCGGAAGACTATGATAAATAGATAAAATATATAAACTATGATGAGTCTCCAGAGTGTGATAACATTTCCAGGTTAAATAATTACAAGGACAATTCTAAAATATACCTAATGTGATGACGTGTAAAGTCTCCTATCCCAAATGCCATAGCCCCGTCAGTACAATACCAGGTCTTCATAGACCTGACAGAGAGATACAGATAGGAGAACTCCTCCTCATCACCATAGAAGTAGTTCGGCTCTGCTTCATAAGCATCGCCATCATCTGAAATTCAACAAATCTGTTTGGTGTGTACAACACCGTCCCGTAACGTGGGAGTGAGTAGCTAACTCAGTGGAACGATAAGACATAAGTTATCATGTTCTCAATCACATACCAAGCAAGAATGTAATAAAGCGATAAATCAAACACTCCTAGTTACTCGATTAATGCAAGTATGAATGCGAGGTATGATGGATGCCCTCTCCGACATACTCCCTCAAGCGACACCATCTCACGTTCGCGCATGCTTACATCCACGGTGCTCCACATCTTTCCGGGCACATGCGATGCATGATGAGTATGATTACCGAGTTGTTATTAGTCCATTTCAAACAAACAGGATTGGGAAACTAAGGTACCTCCTTGTATCATATCCAAACATGATCCAATCTAGGGTCGTCAGTCCTAGTTAATATTAGACGATGGTGTGTTTTCTAGGTCACTGCAGAGGCCGCTGTGGTCAGGCGCATTACGCACAAAGGTTGCACCACTCCCCATCACCCCTTAAACGATTCATCATGATACAACTATACGAGAAATGTGCCTAGTTCATACTCTATATATCGCGGCGAACCCTAAGGCACGCCGCAACTTCAGTATGCTCGCGGTCACTACAAAGGGGCTGCTGGGGCTATACACACAAAGATTGCACCACTCCCCATCACCTTATCGGTGTGAGGCCGACGAGGCGAATATAGTGTCCCATACCACCATAATCGGCTCACGAGTTGAGTTGCTCACCGGTCACTACGGGAGGCACGTAGCCCCAACGTAGGCCGACAACGGCTCGACCACGGTGTCCCATACCACCATGCCGGCTCATGAGTCTTAGCGGATCGAGGTACCATGGTTAACGGGATTTTCGGTAAGTTTGGTACCTAGGTTCAAGCATTAGCGACCAAACATGGTGAACATACATAAGGCATACGGTTTACTTGACATGTTCGGCTAGCTCGAGCGCACAACAAGTTGGGCGATATGAGGCGCAGAAGCACCTCGTGTGGCCAACCACTATCGCCAACCGAAGTACGACACGGGTTCACCAACACATCGTGCGTGGCGGAACGAATCCCAACCACATCTTCAAGTCTGATACCGGATACCTGGACTACGAACATAGTCCCAAGCTCAGTCAAATCCTAACCATAGCATGTGAAATACGGCATGATAACTTGGTAATTCAAGAACACTAGCAAGCATAATATAAAGCACAACATGAAGCATGTTAATAACAAGTCACAAGGCATGTTCAAAAGCATGTTATAAAGTATTATGTAAATAAGTATACAAATACTTATATTTCGTAGGCGAGTGGTTAGAGTGAACAACCACATGGAGAGTGTCATATGCGACTCTAAGGTAACCGAGAATCCCATCTCAGCACCTACCTAAGATTCTAACACTTAAGCACTTACACTCACAAGTGATTTCACCAACACTTGGAATGCAATATTTCAACATACACGACGTATGCTAGGGAAGTGTGTACTAGGGTTGTCCCTTTACCAAATTAGTATTTTATACATATACATCATATTCATACAGCAATTAAACATGTCAATCACATCAGCAACTTTTATACGTATAGGGTACTTCCACGTATACCCAATTTCGACATACGTAGTGTTTACAAAGGAACATAGATTCCGGCGATTCCTTTCGCCAAGCTAGTATTTTAATCATGTATTGTATAATCATACATTAAATAAATATGTCAAACATTATTCCAAAAGAACTACTTATATACGGTATTTCTACAATACGTAATTTCAACATACGGCGCATTTACAAGTAAACATATATTTTGGCGATTCCTTTCGCCAAACTAGTATTTTATTCATATGTTATATAATTATACATTAAATAAACATGTCAAGCATTTATCCAAAAAAATACGTATACGGTATTTCTACGTATACCTAGAATATGTGAAATTCCATATTTCACACCGCTAATCAAAACAGGAAACGGAAAGCACTTTGTACATGTGCAATTGCAAGCAGATCATGAATCTACCATTATCTGACATTGAAAGCGTTGAAAACCGTAACTTATAAGCTTAAAGTCCTCACCTTTGCCTTTGGAAACGGAACGAATCAGCAAGGGTAAAGGAACTTCCGTCTACGGGAGATTTCTAGCCTAAAGAGCGGAATCGGTTAGTCGATACACATCCTACATCGATCCCATCTCAAATCAGACCTAGGGTTAGGGTTTCTTACCTAGAAATGACGCCGGAATCGTCGGAAAAAGAGGAGGAGGGTGTAGCCGTGGGAGTGATTTGCAACAGTAGGAGGGAGATCCTCCCACTTCTCCCACTCTTTCTCTCTCTTTTCTCTCTCCCAAAACTCAAATTCGTATGGCTGTGAGAGAGGGTGCTCTAAGCTCCTTTTATAGCCAAAAACATTCCGAAAATAGACTCAGGTTCAAGGGTTACTGCTAATATAGGATATTCGTCACTTTTCCAGCTCAAAAGGGAGGTTCTGGTGGCCCTCCTTGAGCCAAACGTCAGACTTAAGCTCACCACCTATGGATCTATGTGGGATTACATTTTTGACTCGATCGGATTCCCAGATCGCATATGGCGGACCACTTTCAGTTCAACGGTCAGTGGGCCACGATCCGAAATTCCAAGTACATGTAAATGTTCCTGAAATTTTTCTTAATCCGAGGGTGTAATTTGGTCCGATTGGATGGTGGTTGCTTATCTGACGCATAGTTTAAAGGTGCGATCACTATTCCTGATATTTATTTTGGAATAGGAATAGTATTTTTCACACACCCTCGCTCCGAATTGAAACGAATGGCTGTGGGACATCGGCTCGACCTGATTTTTGAGATGATAGTCAGGCCCAGTGAGGCGGTCCTAGTTCCTTAACTTCGTGTTAATCGGACTTCTGATGTGCGATCTAGACCAGATATGGAGTTTCGATGTGCTCCCGGGAGCAGCCGGGTAATGAGATTGATCCTAGATTTTAGGATAACCTAGCGTCAATGATTCTGCAAGTTTTGGGTCTTGCAGATCATATTTAAAGCGATTCAAATGGATTTCATGGCTAATCTAGTTTAGCACCTAGTTCACTTTGTCAAATTTCTAAAGGATTTAATCCTAAGTGATTTTAAATCGAGGTGGAACTTAGTCCATTGTAGTTTGTATATAAAGTGATCCAAGTTACACTACTTAGCTAGTTTAAGATAGTGTCTAGGGCGAAAGTGCTTTGAAAAATTGAAAGAACAAGGTAGTGAAGGGTTGGATTTGTGAAGGAAATGGGTTAAGGAGCGATTTCAGACTATGGGAATCAGTTCTGACAAGTTAATGAGGTATTAGGATCGACCCATTGCCTAAGGACATCTAATCCCAGGTTGGCAAAAATCCGGGGCGTTACATTCATTTGGGTGGTGGGTTCGATGGGAGGAAGAAATGACCGATTTCTAGGGTTCCTTGTAAAAGAGAGGAGAAGGGACGCTTTCTCTCCCTTCTTGTAGGGATTCCAACACTCTTAGGTATGTTAAATGTGAATGAAAGGATGGGATTTGATCCTAGTATCCAGTTTTCCTGAAATAGCTAATACCATGGTGGTTTTCTCGTCGGTTTTCCCACAGAAAACCCTAACCCGTACGAGTTATGTGGACGGCAAGGATTTCTTGGTGATGTAGGGTTATGATTGAAGAATCCCTACGACGCGGATTACTGGCGTGGCTATAAAAATCTAGGCATTTTGTTTTCAAAAAGAGGACCGCACTCACAACTCGTTTTGGGCCCACAAGCGTGAGCATGATCGCGTGTATGAAGGTGTGTGGTTTTCATGGTCCTAGTCAGAATTCATGTCCGCACCAGATTAACGGTTTGGATAAGCTCAATATGGCCTGCATTGGTGACGGTGGCTTGGTTTTGGAGGGGTAGGAAGCACGCTTTCACTCACACGGTTGCCTGTTTGCGTCCGACATCGTGTACTCGTATGTGGGAAATGGTAGATAATTCTATTAAGGTTTTGTTTGAAACTGAGGGCCACACTCGATAGATGGTTCCAATCATCCCATTGGGTCCAAATAGTGGGCCACAAACCAATATAAGGACGGTGACTATTTTAAGTTCGACCAAACGGGAAAAATGAGGAAGGAATCCTTCCTCTTCGGGTTGCATTGGTCAAACCCACTTTGACCGGGGTTCTTAGTCCAGCCAGAAGTGGGTGCATGTTTCTTTCGTGCACTCGCACGACAAGGTGGGACCCATATGTGATGTTTTTGTACAATCCACACTGTCCATGATCCTCTGTGGGCCCATCTGGGTCATCTGACCGAAGTGAGGCAAATATAAAGCTTGGGTGGGCCGTGCTTATTGATTTCATATTTGATTAGTGAATTGTGGGTCCCATGGAGGTATTTCAACAAATCTAGTCCGTTCATTCGTTTAGCAGGGTTAGTTAAGGTAGGGGATTTAAAGAGTGTCCGGTCACCAAGTGGCCACACTACTGAATTCTGACTTAAATTGAGAGTATCCTTTGCTCCAATGACTAATTCCTTTCTAATTCTAATACTTATTGGTCTTAAAGTCTCCTATGGCTACTTGATTAAAACTCATCGGTTAAATTCACTAGCATGTGGTCTACAATGCAATTTAATGGCAGACTAGCCTGATGGAGCTATGTAGACTTGATGCGCGGTGGATCTTTAGATTTAGGTCCATCAATAGATGGCAAACGGTTCAATCGGTCCATTAAAGTGATTTAGATCCTAAAATAGATGTCTTTGAAGTTGTGATGGATTGTTTTGGAGATCAATCAGATGGATGGCTTGTTATATGAATGAAGGTTGTGCTAGACGGTTGAGATGGATAGATTGAGAGTTGCCAAATGATGGCATGTAAGGTAAGTTATGTTTGTTTCCACATGTGTGTAAATTAAATTGGATTTCCATGGTGACACCCGAGTACTGAAAATTACATGGTGTTACAAGATCCTTCACAATTCCAGAAGATTTTCATCAAGGCACTTAATGGGGTTCATCCACTTTTAGGTAAGGAAGTATTTTAAGTCCATATTGTTTGAAAATCATTCCTTGTATATGCGGGATCCTGGTCTTTTATAATACTACTCGTGCGCACACTTGTCCAAACTCACAACGTTGATAGATTATACACTGCACCCTAGTGCACCTAGAGACCCTACCCGAGTGATTTCTTTCAGATGACCTTGAAACCTTTTTCATGTGAACCGTGTCGTCACCGCAGTCGCCATGACAAAACCGTGCGTCAATTCGACGCTCCGTTAGTGAGATACGACCTATCAAATCCATGGTCCAAATTGTATATCTTGTAACACAAGCAACCTTTATTGTGCTAGGCCTATTGGACTTGAGCCCATGTGGGTCTAAATCTTACTTTCTAAGCCATAAAAATGATCACAAGATAGGATAATCACTACATGACAAATAAGGAGTTAGCACATATAAGATAATAAAATATATGACAAAAATGGATTTTACCCCAAAATCCATCATTAACCCTCTCCCTATGCCTTAGAAACTAATCGTAGCCCATGTACACCTCATTCTACATATGCATCCAATGCATGTCTTGTGTTGTGCCACATCACTTTAAACAACCAATTGAAACACTATACTTCATCATCTACCATGCATCACCTACAACCCACAATCCTTATCCATTCGTTAGCCAATTCATGCTAAGATTCCTTCCACATTGGCCAATGCATGCTTAGCACCATCCACCTCATCCATCCACTACCTATATCATACACCACCTTCTACCTCACTTTTAGCACCAATAAGACCCTATAAATTTACCACATCATCTTGCTACCTTAATCCTTATTCTCTATAAAAGAGTATGAGCTCTTTTACACTCATACTTTTGCTACACTTAGAAATTTCTGAGATTTTATCCACATCCTTCACATGTAATCCATTTTTTTATCTGGATAGCAACTTGTAAAAATCATATAAAATAAACCATGTTAAAATCTTAATTCAAACTTGGCAGTAATATGAAACAAACCATGAGCGAATTCTGGACCAAATTTTATGACTATCTAATGGTCTAATCTTCCGTAGCATCAATTTTACTGGGCTGCTATCCAGCAACGGCCTGATCATCCCGATTTGCCAAAAACAAACCCATTTTGGTCCCTTTATTAAGCCTAATAGAAATATATATTCCATTAGATTTTTAGAAAATTGAAGTAGCTTTCCAACGGTATATAATACGCCTCGATCAGAGCTCGGATGGATGAGACTTGGCCTTGTATAAAAATGTATCTGAGAGCTTATTGTGACTACATATTGTGTGGGCCAAATCTATGATTCCAACAGTCAGATGTATTTGATATTTTTTCTTAAGTTAGTTGAGATAGTTAATAATCATATGTATGGTCCCTATGGTTAGATTCTTTCGTTATAAAATTTAGGAAACTCTGGACCGACGGATACTTTTGTAAGGATAAATCTCGAATTGTTATATGTGGTCCACATGGATCCAAGACCATGTATGTTGGAAACCTATTAGCTTAGATTTTCCAACAGAGAATCTAATCATAGTGATTTGATTAATACATTTCATATGCTACTTGATGTGTCCATTGTATCTATGTTGTCTATAACATCATCTTCTTATTAATCGACTTGGGAGTGGGACCACTTGTGATTTATATATTTTATTCGTTCATTTATTCTAGACACCCATGTGTATTTTTGTATTCATTTTATCTATTGTTTGCCAGTGTGTGGGCCCCACTTGCCATTAGACTTATTTCATTTCATTTGCACTTTCTGTTTGCTAATTTTTTTCCAAGTACCTAATTGCATTGCATCTAGGCCTTTTTGACACCTTGTGGTGGTGGGCCTCAAGCTCTGTAATTAATGGTCCCTCTATAGGGGATGTTTAATCCACATATCAGTGGGCTGGGATGTTCCACCTTTATGTTGGGAATCATCCCCAAGTGTTTCGAAAGTGGGCCCTAAGTTGTGACAGACCCCGTTGTTGAAAATTGTCTAATTATTTTTGTGTTTTGTACTAACTTTGGTCCTCTGCAGTGGACCCCATGCATAATATATGTATGGCGCCACTACTTGGAACCTTTAACCTATACTAATGAATAAAGAAATAATATTCTTCTTGGGCTAAATCAGAGCTCACATGATTGGGGAGTGGGTCCCAAAATGGGGCCAGGCATGGTTGTGCAGAAAATTCTGTGCAAAAAATTAAAATAGCTATGTTTGGTCCCACACCAAATATTATGTGTGCATAAACAGTTGGTCCTAACTTGTATTTTTTTGAAGCACATATATAGGACTACCAAGGGCACCCAACTAAATGCTGAAAGGTGTCCCCTTGTGATCATGAGACACTTAAAATCGGGCCAAAACTAATTCTGTACTGTGTTTCCTGCATATTTTATCCAAGTACCTATGTTTGGGCCATCACCATAAATTGTACACACTCAACCAATGAGGTCCGCCTTATACCTTTTAAAGCCCATACATAGAGCTACTAGTTAGATCCTTTCTTTCATCAGATGTGGGTCCCACATGATCATAAATCTGAATCGAAGATGGCTAGAAATTAACCTTATCCCAAAAATCTGTTTGACATAAAATTTATGTGGGGCCACATTAATGCGGTCCACCACCTTCCCATGACATTTAATGCAGAATCTAAACTGTGGAAAAGAACTCGTTGGTATTGGTGAGCCCAAAACCTTAGATGGGCCATCTAGTGCGGGTTGTCTCGTATGTGCCTTACCATTCATCTGATGAGGCCCACTTGACATGTTTTGTAAATGGGTGTTATTTAACTTGTGAAATGTGTAGTGGACTGATCTTGCTGCCTAATTATTGTCTTAAGATATGGATGGCCTTGGGCCCATCTAAATGTGGCAACCCTAAGGCCCAAGTGGGCCCAACACTAAGAGAAATCGTTGGAGAGTAAGAAGCCTACTGTGGTAACCTCCCTTGATCTCGATGGGCAAGCCTATTGCCTTGTAACACCCCGAACTTTTCAATACCCGAGTATTGAAAGTTCTCGAGTGTCACCATGAAGTTTAACTTAGTATGTACATATGTATGATACCAATTTAGCTATCCTAACCTTACATTTATTCTCCAACATGAATTTGATCGTTGAGAATGATCTTCATCCATAGATCAAGCTATCCAACTATTGATTTTAAGAGAAGATCATCATATGTCCAAGTATTCCCACTTGTCTATCATAACCAACCATTCAGTCAATTATCCACTGATGGGTAAAGATATCTGACCGTCCACTTTGAGTTTGGGCCACCTGATCATAGTAAACTAACTACTTGATATTTGCATCCGCTTGTATACATATCAAATCGAGATTATGATCCGTTCATCTGGTTCACCACCTATGAATATGCTTATCCCACCATTAGAACTATAATCTGAGAAACTAACAAATGTGAACAAGTCACTTAAATTTAACGGTATACATGTTCTACCTCTTGATCACTCTAAAAACCTACTTGTGTTCATCTGTTTATAAAATCGACCGTATAAACTACCTACATACATGATCAGAGTACTAACCATCAAGTTTTTCTATTTTTAATATGTCAGTTGACCATCCATCATATTTGGATCCGCCAAATGGGTCTCCTAAATATCAGAATGAATAAGTCAGTTCAAAGATCGTAAGGTATATACCACAACTACCGATTGACTTCTTTATTAGATATATGAAAGAGTTGCTTTAGACCTCGGGGTGACATTGCTCATTAAAAAGGCACATTGGTCATCTATAAGCGATTAAGGCCCAAAATGGGGTGATGGAAAGAGAATGAAAAATAAAGAATGTCTATGAAATTTCAATACATTTAGATGGTGTAGTTCGACATTACAGATGGTGGAAGTTGGAGAAATAAAATATGGCAAAATCGTAAATACTTAATGCCATTAACCTACCCTTTATTCTATATTAGATGGTTCCCATGATCCATTTCATTTAAAATTTTATGCAATGCCTATTTATCATAAATTAACCATACACGATGAATTTTAACCCTTAGATCATTGTAAAAGTGGCCCAATTGACAAATTAGCCCTTTAACTGTTGATTTTGGTGTCCATCGAGTGAAGAAAGCTCGTGGGTAGTCGTAGTAGGATATTTTCCTTCGTAGGAATGACTTAGATTTTCCATCATATAGATTAAGTATGAAATATGAGAAATCCACCTTGGTAGCTTTTCTTATCCGCAAAGTTATCCGTTTTAAGCTTACCAACTCTTTCTAAATCTGGAGCTTTCGATTGACCCACTTTACACTATCAATCGCAACTCAAATTTGGACCACAGTTTGGCCTCATATGACTACGATATTATACAAAATTTAGACCCCGATCTATAATCCTACACCGTTGAATGATGACCACCTTGACTCCAATTCATTCCTTTTGGTACAAAAGGTAAAATTTAAGATTTAGGCCTTTTCCACCATTAATCAACCACCAACTTTTATCCAACCATTTACCTATCCTAACTACATATTTCTTATAAAATTAGGCCCTAATCGTTAAGTGTGGACCGTTAATTGAGATCAAGTTCTTTTTGGCATCCGTTAGGAGAATTTTTAAGATAGGCCAATCTAAATATTGGATCACCAGGAAAATCATATACCCCACCTCTATTCGATGACCCTGACATAATGGATGAATTAGATTTAAAGAAAGATTGCTAGAAAATGTTAAATTAGAGAAACTTAATCCAAGTGGGATGTGAAACACACCCCTCGCACACGTCCACTCCTTTTATAAAAGGGGTGTACGTTCCCTTCTCCACTCACACACCACCTCCCAAACATTCAAGGAGGAGAGAAAGATAGAGAGAAAGAGAAAGAGAGAGAGAAAGAGAAAAAGAAAGAGAAAGAGAAGCCTAGACGCCCATCATCCTCTTCATTCTCCACACGTGTGGTGTCTCCCTTTTGCTTAAGCGATGTTGTGATTCATATAAAAGCTTTCACACATGGATATCTACCTAAGGTTTAGTTCTAAGGCTAAGGTGAGAGATTCCTTTAATGCTTACACTAATTTGAGTTGACATAATTTATCTTGTTTTTGTATACTTTCATATTACTCTGATTTTTCATGCAATTGATTGACTTACTATTATCAATTATTTATCCTTTTGGGAATTATGGTTAAGGTCTAATTTTAATTATGTGTGATATTTATGAATTTATGTGGGGTGATGGATACATGCCTTGCCCTTTGCCAATTTTGAGAGCAACGCGTGCTTCCACTTTATATTGAGTTGGCATTTTGCTTATCTCCTTTATTTTTGTTGAGTTAGCTTATTCACTACTCTTCTCTTTTATTGAGTTAACTTATTGCTACTCTTGTCCTTTATTATGTCAACCTTGTGCTACCTCCCTTTATGGTTTGGGCATGTGTCTTGGAATTTCAAAACCCTTATGGTTTGACTAATTTCTCTATTGATACAAGTGATGTGTTGTAGGCTTCATATATAATGGTTGATAGATTTTATCGTGGACGTAATGCGCTCTAGGTAGTGACACTCTTAGTCGACACGTAATTCCATGAATTTTGGTTAGTGGTGTACAAATCGATGTAAGTAATCCGCAATGGGTGTTACATCACTTCCGGGATTGGATGTCGTAAATAGTCGTTCCATGAACAAATCATGTCATGTAATTCATTTGATCCATGTATTGTGCCATCTTGAGGTGTTCATATAAATCTATTGTAGCATTGGACACACTGACGAATCTCTGTAGTATGGGATGGGGGCGAGCCGGGTTTTCTATGAATTATATTCCACATTATTTTGACCACTACATATGATGAACCACACACACTTTACTAGGCATGCATATATATATATATATATATATATATATATATATTAGTTACGCATATTGATACCACTCATAGTGGTGGAGTACAAGACTTATCAAAATCCTCACATTATTCTTATGAATCTCTTGAGTAATTATTAATCTTAAAGGATAACCATCACTATGAGTATGACATTGAACCTCTCCAACCATACAAATGTTGCAGGTGAATTACAGGTTGATGACCATTCTGTGAAAGACGGGTTCAAATAGACATGAAGGATACTACACGATTAGCTTTATTTATTTTCCGCTGTAAACTTTGATAATGTAATAAGCTCCCATTGAGAGGGCATTTAATAATTTGTTGAATTCTTTTACTCTAATGGAATGATCAATACAGTTAATTTTACTCTTGTGAATGGTTACCTTCATGAATGTAGCTGATGTATTTAAAAAAAAAAAGAACAAAGTGCAATTTTGAAGCATCCAATTTTTACATTATCAACACCTAGAATTCTCGGCCACGAGTATGTAATCGGGCCATGGAAATTCGGGGCATTACATGCCTAGTGGTCAGTGTGCCTTGCACACTACCTCTAGTCAAGTGGACCATACCTAGCGAGGCCTATTTTAGAATGTATAAACTAGATAATTGGGCTTTTTCTTGGGTTGCTTGTGCTTGTGGCTTATGGGCCCAATATGATGTATGACGTGAAAGATGTTAATGTGTTGCTATTATGTTTGAGATTGTGCATTATTTCTAGTTGATGGTGGGATGTGTGGGGTCCACTTAGTTGTGGAGTGGGATCCACACCATTAAAGGCCTTGTGGTTGGAAGTTTATCCCTTAGAGTTGGCTTAGTGGTTCGCCAAGTGAGACTCACACTTGACCTATGGCGCTGCGTGCCTTGCAAGTAGTCCAAAGTAGATGAGTGTGTCACATTTAGGTGGGGCATGCCTATTGTTGGTTGAAATGATAGATATGATCTAATTGATGGTGACTATGGTAGGGTTAATATCGATTATGGTGATGATTTAATGGATGGTGAATTGATGATATGTGCATTGATGATGAATGAGTAGTTGTTTGTAGTAGTTGTGACATTGCCTACGTTAATCATGAAGTGGAAGTGATCTTCATGCTAATGATGATGATAGTGTGTGTGTGTGTGTGTGTACATGATGATAAAATATGCTAGTTAATAACCATGATTTAGTTAATGATCTTTACATGGATAAGGAGGTTAATATCCTAATTGATAATCATGTATGTGTTGATGCTCATGATGATGATATATAGATAATCACTATGCTTTACTTGATATTGGTTACATAGGAGATGATATTGATATCTAAGTGATAATAATGCACACGTAGATGGTCACGACGATCACATGCATGTGCTAACCTCGTTTTACTTGATGCCTGAATGGTGATAAATAAATGATGTTGGTAAACATAAGGATAACCTCATGCATGATGGATGCCTAATGCCTAGGGCATGTTTGATGTTAGTGTTAAATGATGGCCAAGATATTGATGATGCATGTGAATCCTTGCATGTTATATACTCCATGCACATGCTTGCATGACCTGGATAATTCGATGAAAATTGTTGGTATGACACTTGATGATTTTGTGGCATAACATTATTGATTGGTGCGAGGGTTACACTGATGCTTGCTAATAGCATTTTCTTTATGTTGACATGGCACTTTCTTTATATTGACGTGAAACTTATTTTATATTAGAGGTAACATTGCTCTTACATTTAAGTTAGCATTGCTTTATATTGATTTAACCCTACTTTATGCTTAATGTGATATTACACATCTCATGCATAGTGCTTATGATTGTATGTTATCATATCTCATTTGCATCATGTTAGCATGACTTGAAAAATTGCTAATTCATGACTTTTTAATCTTACCTGTATGTGGTAAGGCCGCATTATGACCCTATGACTTGGGACACTTTCAGGAAACCCATAAGAGATGGGATCGTCCTACATGTATGTATGGCTTACATGACATGGTTGCATGACTCGGATGATGGACTCATGCATTCAGCATTGTATGAAGCATTTACATTACACCCTGATGACATTAGGGTTGTGGCCTCCATAGGCATATCGTGGATGGCTGGATTGGATACCGGAAATATCTGTTCTAGCATTAGGGTGCTAAGGATGTCCTTGGGTGAAAGTCCCTAAACCCATGTGGTACCAGTAGGATGCTTCAACGTCAAGACCGAGTAGATAACATGAGCACCCTGAAAAGGCCTAGCTATATGTCTTAGAGGGGGGGTGAATAGGACTATGCCAAATTAAAACTTTAACAGTGAAATTTAAATGAATAAGATAGCCTTATAAACAATTGAATGAAAGATAGAATGTTAAACAAATCACAGTACTGAAATGTAAAGCAATAAAATAGAGAGGTTGATACCAATGTTGTTCTAAGGACAACCATGCACCATAAAAACCAAGGGTTTATGGTAGGACAACCTTACTATAACAATTTGAATATCAAAAACTCAAACTGAAAGGAAATAAAGGAAATAACAAGAAATTAAATTCTAAACTATTACAACATTCCCCACAATGCTTGAAATGTAAAAGATTACAACATTCACATCCACATATACATTCCATAGCTTTGAATGATAAAAAAATATAGAAATTCAAACAAATATTCAAACCACAAAACACAAAGAATTATAGTGGTTCGCCTGTGTGTACACCAACTGTTAAACAACAGCCACACAGATTGCTACTCCACTCCTAATATCCTCATATAGGGGATATCAACGTTCACTACAAAAATACGTTTCACAGGTTCACCTAAAACCTTCGCAATTGTGTCTTTCAAATGGGCTTACATAATTCAAAAACCCCACTTCTTAGTTTTCTGACTCTCCTCAGATAACCACTAGATTGAGATTTTTCTGGCTTAATCTCAAATAAAAACTAAAAGCATAGAAGATTTACACAAATGTAAAATATCTGGATTTATCCTTTTATAGCAGCCCGGAAGAACCAATCGGAGTAGAAGTTCGAATATAGAAATTCAATTGTCCAATACTCACTTTGATATGGTTCTAAGTTTTAATTGATTTTAAATTAAACCAGTTGGACTAGCTCTATTTGATTTTGATTCCAAGAAGAAGGAATACAGTAATTCCTCTTTTCAATTTAGATTGGAATGCAGAAACAAAATCAAATAAATAAAGTTAATAAAAGAGAATATAAAATATGCATAATGTAGCTTAAATAACACAAACTTATCTCAGAGTGATGCCTTGATTTTACTTGAATTGAATTCTTGAAAAATGCTAAAATTCATGTTCTATTTATAGATACAGAAATTGCATCTAAGACTGGTCGTATGGCCACCACGATTGGTCCTAGGTCGAACTGCATTTTGAAATTTTAAGTGCGATCGGATAAACCATTCTGCGACTGGTCTTAGGATATCCACTACTGGTCGTGAGGCCTCTATGACTGGTCGTGACCATTCCACGACTGGTCGTGAGAAACCAGGAATAGTTGCTAGAGTTTAAGTCATAGCTGCAGGACTGGTCGTGAACGAGTCAGCACTGTTCCTACGACCGGTCGAGTAGACTCCAGGACTGGTCGAAGCTTAACCAAAAAATTCTAAAAATTTGCAACAACTTGGGACTGGTCTTGGAATTCTTAGACTGGTCGAGCCAGTTCTAGGATTAGTCGAACAGAGTCCAGGACTAGTCTTAGAACAGACCAAACACTTATAAAAATATTCTATATGAATTATGTATACAAAATGACCTACCCTAAGGTCAAACTAAGGTCATTCATATCTTAAATGTGAAGTATGGACATTGAGTCTTCATTTTTTCAGATGTTGGTTGACCTTTGAAGATTGTGAAGCTTGAGATCTCTGATGTAGCTTGAACTTGAGATCTTCTAAAGCTTGAACTTCATCTTGTACTATTATTCTTAAGTTGTACTTGAGACTTAAACAAGAACTTGTCTTCTAATGTAGCTATTGAAATATTTGATCATTGAAGCTTGCAGAAGTAGTCAAAGAATATGAACTTGAATTTCTTGAAGCAGATCTTCAACATACTACACAAGACATAGATTGTGTTTTTGGCACCACACATAGATTTTGTTTTAGACATCACAAAATTTTGACAACCAAAGGGGCAAATAACAATTGCACTTACAATCTCCCCCTTTGTCAAATTTGTGACAAAACACACTTAACAAGAATATGATCATTATGAACACAAATAATCATGCACCAGTTGTCATTCACAAATACCTTCATTACTTGCTCCCCCTAAGTAGCATACATAAATCCTTCATAAAAAATGATGCTTACTCTACTCCCCCACAATCCATATTTAGCTCCCCCATATAACCATTAAATTGTTCTCCCCCTTTTTGTTATACTATGAGAAAGGAAGAAAGGAAGAAATGATAGTGGAAGACCAATAAGAGAGTAAAGAAAGGAATAACGAGTTAAGATATGCAAGTAAAAATAAGCAAATTCAAAGTTCATATAGCATTAACCAGCTGAATCAAACGTTAGTCATACAAACTGAAGTAAAATCAAAGTCCACACACCAACAAAAGTAGTATAGAAGTTATTACAGACCAAAGATTAAAATATTTAATTAGATCCCAAGGAAGGAGCATGTATGGTAGGATCAATTTGATAAAGGCCCTTGTTTAAACACCTAAGATACTTGCGTGTATATTTAAATTGCAAATCAGGGGCAACATTCATGTTCTCCACCTTCTCCTCAAGAGCACGAAGACGAGCATCAAAATCTGATGGCTCATAGTCAGGATCATTTCCAGAGTCTGATTCAATTTCATTAAAAATATCATCCATATTTATATCATCAGGAGGAAGATCGCCACCTTCTTCTTCATTCCCTGCTTCAGCACCACCATCACCCACATCTCTTTGCCCAGGAGCCAGTTCCAATTTCATCTTATTTAAATTAGTATTGTGAAACAAAAGATGATGAATAGGAGCCTCTCCGACAGGCATAACTACTAGCATGTGAGAAGCTAACATAGTCATAAGATAAGCAAATGGAATATTACTGTGTCCTGGATGGAGATAAAATTGAATGATGAAATGACTTATGAAAGAAGGCAGACAGACTTTAGTACCAGTGACGATAGAATGCAAAACTCGAACTATAAAGGAAGTTAGTTCTGTTTTGTTACCAAAACAAGGATACAGATTTGAAATAAAAATTCTATGGAGAACTCTATATTTGGGTAACAAATACTTTGAAGGGAGCGCATTCCCTTTATGAGTCCATTGAACGTCCATATTACATAAATCTCTGGTTAACATCCGTTTTTCTGATTCTGAAGGTTTTTTCATTAGGATATGAATAGGGATGCCCTCATCATTAACAGGTATTTCCATTAGATCCGCAATTAGATGACGGTTTACAATAAATGGACCTTCTCTAGTATCAATATTAAAAGTTAAATTATCAGATAAAAATTCAAAGATACATGCACACATAGCCTATGCAATGGATTGGTATACAGGCCCACCCCAATGTAGGATGTTATCCTAACCTACAGATTGGAGAAGAAGAAGGATACCAAAAGGAGCAATGTGATCAATAGACACAGCTTTTTCAACAATGGCATTGCACATACGCAAATCCCTAACATGAGTGGGATCATCTTCGGATGACCGAAGATGACGCTGAGTAATAGGAGCTGATCTGGAGGATGATGGACCACAGACAGTTTTCTTTTTCCCTCTAGCATCCATTTACTTAAAGAAAATCAAAGCAACAAGAAATCACAAAGGAAGTAGAGATGGGTTTTCTACGATCAGCAAATGAGGTAGAAAAAACCCCAAAATCTTAACAAAGCTTGAGATCAAGTACTCAAATGACAAAAAATGAGAAGAATAGAGCATGAATCTACAAGATTGACAAAAAAAATGCACTAACCTTGATAAATCAACGATTGGGTACGACTGGTCGTGCTTATGCCCGTTGAAGAAGAAATAGGAAATGAGGAAGATGAGTTTTCCCCCAAATTAAAAAGGTCCAATGCGCTACGCGACTGGTCGAGGACCATTCTCGACCGGTCATACCACGACTGGTCGAGCACATCCTCGACTGGTTGTGAACCAATAAAAACAGTATTTTTTATAAAAATTTGAAATTTAAACCAATAAATTATCAAATATATATACATTATGATACAGATATGCATGAATAGTCAATTTAAATTGCACATTCCAAGATTAAATTTCAATTTATTAAACCTGCTTTTGTCTAGCTATTTAGTGAAAATGTCAGCAAGTTGAGTCTCAGTTGGAATGTAATCTAAAGAGATTAATTTTTCTTCCACTAATTCATGAATGTAATGATACCTAATGTCAATGTGCTTGGTACGTGAATGCTAGATTGGATTTTTTAAAATATTTATAGCACTGGAATTATCACAATATAATATCATTGATTCCTGTGAAATTTCATAATCGCTTAACATACGTTTCATCCAAACAAGCTGAGTACATGCATTTCCAGCTACGATGTATTCAGCCTCAGCAGTAAAGAGCGATACAGAACTTTGCTTCTTGCTAAACCAAGAAACTAAACAATTTTTGATATAAAAACAACCACCACTGGTTGACTTTCTATCATCGATATTACTAGCCCAATTAGCATCTGAATACCCAACCAACTGAACACTAGTATCATATGGATACCAGAGACCCAAATTAGCAGAACTTGCGATATATCGCATAATCCGCTTAACAACAGTTAGATGAAATTCTTTAGGGTTAGACTGATATCTAGCGCAAATACCAACACTTAAAGCAATATCAGGTCTACTTGCAGTTAAATAAAGTAAACTGCCAATCATGCTACGATATAGTTTAGGATCTACATTTTTACCCGTAGAGTCTTTTGAGAGTCTTAAAATTGTACTCATATGAGTATCAAAATTCTTACCATTCTCAAATTCGAACTTTTTAATCAAGTTCAAAGCATATTTGGTTTGAGAAATAAAAATACCATGAGGTTGTTGTTTTACTTGCAACCCTAGGAAATAATTCAATTCCCCAACCATGCTCATTTCGAACTTAGATTTCATTAAATCTACAAACTCAACAGTCATGTTAGTACAGGTAGATCCATAAATAATATCATCAACATAGATTTGTACCATTAAGATATGATCATTATGTTTCTTAACAAACAGAGTTTTATCAACAATTCCCAATAGAAAATCATGACTTAGTAAAAACTTAGTCAATTTTTCGTACCATGCCCTGGGAGCTTGTTTCAAACCGTAGAGAGCCTTTTTAAGGTGATAAATATGATCAGTGTTCTTAGGGTCTTCAAAACCTGTTGGTTGTTCAACATAAACTTCTTCACGTAGATTATCATTTAAGAAGGCACTCTTTACATCCATTTGATAAATTTTAAATTTTCTAAAGCAAGCAATGGATATGAATAGTCTGATTGATTTAAGATGAGCTACTGGGGCAAAGGTTTCATCATAGTCAATGCCTTCAATTTGAGTGTACCCTTGTACGATCAGTCTAGCCTTGTTTCGAATTATATTACCAAGTTTATCAGACTTATTTTTGAAAATCCACTTTGTTCCGATAATATGTTTATCTTTAGGTCTAGGAACAAGATACCAAACATCATTTCTCACAAATTAGTTAAGTTCTTCCTGCATAGCAACTATACAGTTTTCATCAGAAAGCACTTCTTTTACGTTAGCCGGTTTAATCTGGGATGTAAAGCACACGTAATTACATATGTCTTCTAATTGTCTATGAGTGCGCACACCAGTGAGAGGGTGTCCAAGAATTTGAGTGGTTGGATGATATTTGACAGTCCTTAATTCAGAATTATTTTGACTTGATGAAGTATCTGGTTTTTCAATTAAAAGAACTTCATCATTATCTGAACTTGGGCCATCACATTAATCATCTTGGACCCACTTTTAAAATCTTCCACAGTATTTTTAGGACCAATGTCTATCCTTGTGATGTGAATGGAAATCATCTCTCTCCTTTTGTACTAAATGTGGTATATGATGTGTATCAAGAACTCCAGGTGTGTCTCCCAACACTTCTTCTTAAGCAGCTAATTCATGTCATTCAAGGCAACCATCAGGATACACTAGCTTTTACTGTACTCATCTGTAAATTAGCTCATCATGTTAGTATTCCTGCCACATCTGATACAGTCTATCTAGAGAGATGGTTTGATAGTGATTCGGCTCAGGTGGCTCAACAACTGTCTTCCTTTAGCTCTTCTCGAGAATAGTGCTCCCCTGCAGTTGGCTGCTCCATATGCTCATTCGTCATATCCATGGGGATCCAACCGAACACCATTGCTAAGTCTGGAGTCTATCACAAATCGCCAAACTCGTCACCTCGAATGTCACCTACTGAATGGTATGGCGAGCTTGGAAGAGCGACTTCACAATTGTGAGAGACGTCTCATCGTGATTGAAGAAAAAGTTGATTCTCTCCAGCAAACAAATCAGCAAGTGGTTAACTTACTCACATGTGGTGATTCTCGAAATCGGTAGAAGTTTTTTTTGTACCTATATGTGTGCTTGGTGTTTTTACTAGCATAACTGTTAATTTACTGCCAATATTGGGCAGTTTATTTTGGATAGTTGGATACTTTGGTTTTATTTCGAGATATGGCTGAATAGAATTCATATTTTTTTTGCCATAATTATGTCTTGAGTTCTCCTAGTTTTATCAAGTTTCTGATATGGAATGCATGTGATATTTCTAACAAATATTTCATCGGCTATGGATTGCATACGTTGTCATGAATGAAGATCGTAACTATTATAACTGCTCTATCTTATCTAAATATGCATTCATGAATTCTGAAATTGATGTTTGATTGAATTGAGTTAACTATATATACATCACTGTTCTGCTTCTACCTAATTGGTTCTCCTGATTTCTAACTTATTTTTAAGAGTTTTATTCACCTGGTGTTTTGGGTTATGGGATGTGAGGCTTTAGGTTTACCTGTGGCGAGCTTCCACACATTCGATTGAGGCAGACGCATGAATTAATCTTCCTATCAAGCTCTGCAGACAATCTGACTCAACACTCACATAACTTGACAAACCAGGGCACTTTTAATCTCCCCCTTTGTCAACTATGTGACAAATCCCCAAAACACCCTAGAACTCACTAGAAAAACACACTCTAATTTTTGTGTACATGCTTTTACATAATTTTACAATTTCTATCCCATGTACACAACCAGTTGTTGCTCCCCCTTTTTTGTAAACTCCACCTTGCTTAATGCAGCTGCTCCCCCTAACACCTGCAACAACATCTAATAGATACACAATTTCCATTCGGGGTGTTTGTAAATGTTCTCCTCCTTTTTGTTAGTATTGACAAAGATATCTCAAGTGATATTGACTGAAGAGTGAATTACTATTTCGGTGAGTTTTTAGACTATATAAGGACCTTAAACCCTCTCTCATTGCAGCCATACGAATTTGAGAGAAACCCTAGAGAGAGAAGAGAGAAAAGAGAGAGAAAGTGTGGGATCAGTGGGAGATTCTCCCTGCCACTCTTCCCTGCCGGTTCACGAGCTCCACCACTCAGTTTTAATCATTTTCTCGGCAATTCCGGCGTCATTTCTAGGTAAGAAACCCTAACCCTAATCTGATTTAGGGTTTCGATAGTTGTAGGTTATGAAATAGCTAACCTATTTCATTCCATAGGTTGCCAAACTACCGTATATAGAAGCTTAGCAATTCTATCGACTCCGTTACGATTCTATGACAAAAGGTGCGGACTTTAGGTGTATAGGTTATGGTTTTCAGCGCTTTCAATGTCAGATAATGATAGATTCATGATCTGCATGCAATTGCACATGTACAAAGTGCTTTCTGATTTCTGTTTCGATTAAAGTTGTAGAATATGAAATTTTACATATTATAGGTATTCGTATAAAATACCGTGTACGTATTTTTTTTGGGAATGTGTTTGACATGTTTATTTGTAGTATGGATATACGATATATGGATAAAATACTTATTTGGCGAAAGGATTCGCCTAAATACATGTTTACTAATATACACTATGTATGTAGAAATATGGTATTGTAAGAAGTACCGTATATATGTATATTTTAGTGATCTGTTTGCCATGATTAATTGTTGTATAAATATATTATGGGTGCATAAAATACTTGCTTGGCGAAAGGACTCGCCCTAACACATGTTTGTTAACATACACTATGTATGTTGAAATAGTGTATGTGAAGTGTTTGTGGAAATGCTAGAGTGAGTAAGTGTTTGGATATAGATGCCTTAGGAGGGTGTCGAGATTGGATTCTCAACTACCCTAGCAACATGTATGATTACCTCCATGAGGTTGATCACTTAAACCGCTTACTAGCAATACATGTGTTTGTATTCCTATTGATGTAGTGCTTTACAACATGCTTTATATTATGCTTTATAACATGCCTTATAACATGCCTACTAGCATGCTTGAACTACTTTGTTTATCATGCTTTACTCTACATGCTATGGATGGGAATTAACTGAGTTTGGGACTATGTCTATAGTCCAGACAATCGGTACCCGATTTGAGATCGCGGCTGAGGTTCATGTCGCCAAGTGAGATGCGTTTGACGAACCCGAGTCGTATGTCAGTTGGCGACAATGGTTAGGCCACGCGAAGTGCTTATGCACTTCATGTCGTTCAATTGATTGTGTGCTCGAGCTAGTCAGGCTCGTCATATAACCTGATATGTCTAATGTATGTTCACCATGTTTGGTAACTACTGCTTGAACCTAGGGTACCAAACTTACCAGTGGAATCCCGTTAACTCACAATCGCTAAGACTCATGAGCCGCTAAGACTCATGAGCCGGGCATGGTGGTATGAGACACCGTGGTCGAGCTGTCGGCCTATGCTGGGGCCATGTGCCTCCCCGTAGTGACCAGTGAGCAACCAGACTCGTGAGCCGATTATGGTGGTATGGGACACTATATTCGAGCTGTCGGCCTACACTACTTGATGGGTGATGGGGGAGTGGTGCAACGATTCCGTGTAATAGCCCTGGCAGCCCTGACCGTATCCGGTGTAGTGACCTCGAGCATACTCTAAACCTACGGTGAGGCGCCGAGCCTTCCCGTAGTAACAGAGTATAAACTAGGCCTATATTGATAAGGTGATGGGGGAGTGGTGCAACGATTTTGTGTAACAGCCCTAGAAGCCCTTGCATCGACCTAGAAATACACCATCATATAAGATTAACTAGGACTGATGACCCTAGAATGGATCATGTTTGGGAATGATACAAGGAAGGTACCTTAGTTTCTCAATCCTACTGTTTGAAATGGACTAATAACAACTCGGTAATCATGCTTATCATGCATTGCATGTGCCTGGAAGATGTGGAGCACTGAGGAAAGAAAGCATGCCGCGAACGAAGATGATGTCGCATGAGGGAGTATGTCGGTGAGGGCATACATTATGACTGCATTCATACTTGCATTAATAAGAGTAGTTAGGAGTGTTTGATTTTACTGCTTTATCGTTACTGCTTGGCTGAATTGATAACATGTTAACCTATGCCTTATTGTTCCACTGAGTTGATCACTAACTCCCATGTTACGGGATGGTGTTTGCAACACCAACCAGATTTGTTGAGTTTCAGGTGATGGCAATGCTTATGAAGCAGAGTCGAACTACTACTATGATGTTGAGGTGGAGCTCTCCTTCATGTAGCTCTCTGACAGGTCTATGAAGACCTGGTATTGTATTGACGGGGCTATGGTACTTGGAATAAAAGACATTACACTTTCACATTTGGTATATTTTAGAAATGTACTTGAAATTTATTAACCTGGTAATTTTATCACACTTTGGAGACTCACCACAGTTTTTATATATCTATCACAGTCTTCCGCTTGCTAATTCACTGTCTCTGGAGTATGATATTCTGTTTTGGCTTAATCTCACTCATGTTCAATGCACTAATACAGACAACATTTAATCATCATTATCTATGTTGCATAAGTGATGTTCTGGAAACTCGAGAGTTGAGTTACTTCTCGACCCTTGATTTTTCGGGATGTTACAGCATCAAAGTGGTTAAAAGACTTGGAATATCTGAGAACAATTTGGAATTACTGCAAAAAGATTTGGATAAAACTCTAGAAATTAATACACATCTAATCAATGACTTACAACAATATCACTCTGACAATGATAGACTTGAGAGAGTTAACGCCTTCCTTAAATCTGACACCGAGAAACTAAACAAACAGGTTCAGAATTAAAAGACAAAAATATGCTTCTTTAAAATGAAAATCATACACTCTTGTTTAATCTAGAAGAGTCCAGAAAAATTGCCAAGCAAAACTATAAGTTTTCCCAGAGTAGTGAGAAGTTAGAAAAACTTTTAGGGATGGGAAAATCTGGAAGTAACAAAAATGGCTTAGGATATGAGAAAGGCGGATCTATAATTGGGTATGGAAAACAAATGCTTGAAAACTCTAATGCCTCTAGTAGTAACACAAAAACTAATCAAGTAGTTGAATCAGATAAGAAAATTAAATCTACTACAAGTAAGATCCCTGTCACAAAATGGATAATTAAAGAAAAGAAGAACTGTCTTGCTACTTACTCAAATCACTTAATAGGCAATGACACTAAGTGGTACCTTGACAACGGTTGCTTAAGACATGTAACAGGTGACATGTCCCTTCTTTTTAAATATAAGAATCTTCATAATGGGATAGTCACCTACGGTGATGGAACCACTGCTAAAGTAATTGGACAGGGAATCATAAAAGGAATACAGTTGTAACAGCCCGAATTTTTGCCAACCTAGGATTAGACAGCCTTAGGTAATGGGTCGCTCCTAACGCCTTATTAACTTATCAGAACTGAATCCCACAGTCTAAAATCACTATTGAACCCATTTCCTTCACAAATCCCACCCTTCACCACCTTGTTCTTTCAATTTTCCTAAGTACTTTCACCCTAGACACTATCTTAAACTAGTTAAGTATTATAACTTGGATCACCTTATATATAAATTACAAAGGCCTGAGTACCACCTCGACCAGAAATCACTGAGGATTAAATCCTTTAGAAATGAGACAAAGTAACTAAGTGTTAAACTAGATTAGCTACGAAATCCATTTGAATCGCTTTAAATACAATCTGCAAGACTCAAAACTTGTAGAATCATTGACGCTAGGTTACCCTAAAGTCTAGGATCAATCTCATTACCCGACTGCTCTCGGGAGCATGTTGAAACTCCGTATCAGATCTGGACCGCACATCGGGAGTCCGAATAATACGAGGTTAAGGACTTAGGACCGCCTAGCTGAGCTTGACAACCATCTCAGAAATCAAATCCAGACAGTGTCCCACGACTGTTCGCTTAAGTCCGGAGCGAGAGAGTGTGAAAACACTTATTTTTTTACAAAATAAATATCTCAAATAGTAATCTGAGACTTGTCGCTTGCGGATCAGTTTTAAGCAACCAGACCATCAGAATCAGACCAAATTACACCCTCGGATCAGGAGAAATTTCATACACATATCCATGTACTCAGAATCTCCGATCGAGATCCACTGACCATCGAACTGAAACTGGTCTGCCACGTGCGATCTAGAAATCCGACTGAAACGAAAACTTAACTAAACCTTGATCCAATGTCTGTGAGCTTAAGTCTAACCTTTGGTTCAAGGGGGGCCGCCAGAAGTCCTCCGTTGAGCTGAAACAGAAGCCCTTTGGACAAAACCCAAGTATACCTTGTTCTCAAGTCTATTTCGGTGAAGTTTTAGGCTATATAAGGACCTTAAACCCTCTCTCATTTCAGCCATCCGAATTTGAGTTTGAGAAGAGGGAAAAGAGAGAGAAAGTGAGAGAGAAGTGGGAGCTTCTTCGTGCCATACTCCCCTGCCGCTATGCAAGCTGCACCGCCCTATTCTCATCGCTTTCCCGGCGATTCCGGCGTCATTTCTAGGTAAGAAACCCTAACCCTAATCTGTTGTAGGGTTTAGACAGTTGTAGGTTATGAAATAGCTAACCTATTTCATTCTATAGGTTACCAAACTGCTGAATACGGAAGCTTGGCAAACCTATCGACTTCGTTACGATTCTACAACAAAAGGTGAGGACTTTAGGTGTATAGGTTATGGTTTTCAATGCTTTCAATGTCAGATAATGATAGATTCATGATCTGCATGCAATTGCACATGTACAAAGTGCTTTTCGATTTCTGTTTTAATTAAAGATGTAGATTATGGAATTTTACATATTCTAGGGATTCGTAGAAAATACCGTATATGTATAAATTTTGGAAATGTATTTGGCATAATTATTTTTTGTATGAATATATGATATAAGGATAAAATACTTATTTGGTGAAAGGATTCACCCAAATACATGTTTTACTAATATACACTATGTATGTAGAAATAGTATATTGTAGAAAATACCGTATACGTATATATGTTCAAAATGTGTTTGTCATGATTATTTGCTGTATGAACATGTTATATATGCGTGAAATACTTATTTGGCGAAAGATCCGCCTAATACATGTTTTTACTAACATACACTATGTATGTTGAAATAGTGTATTCTAAGTGTTTATGAAAATGCTTGTGAGAGTAAGTGCTTGGATAATGCTGCCTTAGATGGGTGTTGAGATGGAATTCTCAACTACCTTAGAGACCTGTATGACTTCCTCCATGTGGTTGTTTACTTTAACTGCTTATGACATATATGTGTTTTTATTCTTATGTATATAGTGTTTTACAACATGCTTTATAACATGCTTTATGATATGATTGTTAGCATGCTTGATTTACTTTGTTTATTATGCTTTACTCTACATGTTCTAAATAAGGATTGATTGAGTTTGGGACTATGTTTATAGTCCAGACAATCGGTACCGGACTTGAGATCGTGGTTGAGATTCATTTTGCCACGTAGGATGTGTTTGACGAACCCGAGTCGTACTTCAGTTGGCGACAGTGGTTAGGCCACGCGAAGTACTTATGCACTTCATGTTGTCCAATTGATTGTGCGCTCGAGCTAGTCAGGCTCATCAAGTAACCCGATATGTCTAATGTATGTTCACCATGTTTGGTCGTTATTGCTTGAACCTAGGGGACCAAACTTACTAGTGGAATCCTGTTAACCATGGTACCTCGATCCGCCAAGACTCATGAGCTGGGCATGGTGGTATGGGACACCGTGGTCGAGCTGTCAGCCTACGCTGAGGCCACGTGCCTCCCCATAGTGACTAGTGAGCAACTAGACTCGTGAGCCGATTATGGTGGTATGGGACACTATATTCGTGCTGTCGACCTACACTGGCGTAGCCTGGCTGTGGTCCTCAGTCGGGTTACATTCGGGTCCTATTGTCAATAAGTGGACTGGTCGGGCTTCGAAAATAGACTGCCAGTTGGTAGAACGTTAGTGGAGTGACCTTGAGCATACTCTGAAATCGCGGTGAGCCTTAAAGTTTTTCCGCGGTATATGAAGTATGAACTAGGCCTGTTTCTGTATAGTGATGAATCATTAAAGAGGTGATGGGGGAGTGGTGTAACCTTTGTGTGTAACAGCCCTGGTAGCCTTTGTAATAACCTAGAAAACACACCATCGTCTGAGATTAACTAGGACTGACGACCCTAGAATGGATCATGTTTGGGAATGATACAAGGGAGGTACCTTAGTTTTTCAATCCTGCTGTTTGAAATGAACTAATAAAAACTCAGTAATCATGCTCATCATGATTGCATGTGCCTAGAGGATGTGGAGCACTGAGGAATGAAAGCATGCTGCGAACGTAAGATGGTGTCGTACGAGGGAGGGTGTGGTGAGGGCATCATCATGACTGCATTCATACTTGCATTAATAAAAGTAGTTAGGAGTGTTTGATTGTACTGTTTTATCATTACTGCTTGACTGAGTCGATAACATGTTAACCTATGCTTTATTGTTCAACTGAGTTAGCTACTCACTCCCATGTTACAGGACGGTGTTTCGAACACCCACCAGACATCGTCTGATTTCAGATGGCGACGCTACTTCTGGAGCCGGACCTTCACAAAGATTACAATGCCTGCTTGTATTGGTTGTCTTCTGATGGCTTCCTACGAGCCGTGCCCTGATCGATGGGGCTTTCTGGGATATTGACTAGAGGACCTTACACATTTGGTATATTTTAGGATTGTACTTGTAATTATTTAACCTAGTAATGTTATCATACTTTAGAGACTCATCATAGTTTATATATTTTATCAATCTATCATAGTCTTCCGCTTGTAAATTTAACTGTCTCTGGAGTATGATATGCTGTTTTAGCTTAATCTCACTCATGTTCACTAGTCTAATACAGTCAACATTTAATCATCATTATCTATGTTGCATAAGTGATGTTCCAGAACTCAAGAGTTGAGTTTATACTCGACCCGGGATTTTCAGGATGTTACAACAGTTGCTTAAAAATGAAAAAGCTTTCTGCATAAAAGGTCTGACACATAATCTCCTAAGCATATCTCAAATTTGTGATAATGGGCATGTGGTCAAATTCAACAGACAAGAATGCGAAATCCTAAACCAATCAGGAAAATCAGTAATGAAGGGTCATTGCACAAGTAACCACTACTACATTATCAGAGGCATAGAAAGGACTGATGCCTATAAGTACTGAGCAGAGAAAGATAAGTCCAGATCATACATCTAGATCTAGATATTTGCTGAAATGATGCAATTTTGTTGAGCATCAAATGATATATTTGAGGTTCATCACCTCAATCTTCTGTATATAAACATTCAAATGTTTATAATTTTTGATGTGTACAGTAATTGTACATAATTTTGTTGAGTATGCTATTAATTCACAGAAATACTAAAAAGTATACTTGAAGGGTCGAAAAAGAAAAATATTCCTCTTCGATATGCCCATTGATCTGTCATCCCCGATTAATCAATTATGGCTCGATATAATCGACATCTCTTTAGAATGTGGAAAGTCACATGATCAGGACTACTATCGAAGCAATTGCCGATAACATCAGATGTGGATCATCGATATAATCGAAAGTAAGTTCGATAAAATCGAAGACTCCTGCCCGATAAAAGGCGATCGAGCAGAAAAATCTTATTTCTTTGAAAAATTTTCTATTTTGCTCTCTGCTTGAATCTTTGGCCAGAAGACCATCGACGGGTCCCAGAAGCTTCAAAAGAAACGGGTATTATCTTTTCATTTCTTCCACTCCAGAGTCTAACCTCACTTTTGGTCGGGTATTTTCTGTTCTTTTGGTTGATCATCCTTACCTTTGCCTATTTCCTACACTGAAAAATCATGAACAAAGGGAAAGGTAAGTCTCTTTCTCAGTCTTCGAAAGGAAAAGCGAAACAATCCAGTAGGCAACTCATTCCATCAGGGAGACATCCAGCTACTGTAGTTGAACGTCTAGTTCTTAACAGTGCCATTGAGGCTTTTGGCGTGGACCTTCTTCTAGAAGTAATTGGATGGCAAAATATTCTAAATCTTGGTAGTACTTATCAAATTGGAGTGGTCCATGGCTTCCTCAGTAAAAGTCATGTTATTTGTGCCATCCATGTTGCATTCAAGTAGAATTATTGCATTACTCCAAGCACATCACTCTCATCACCTTGAGTAACCTTTTAGACCTCCAAGTCACTCACATTCCTGTTACCAATCAGAATCTAAATGGTCTTGGTATTTGGGGCAAGGTAACCCGCGCACTGTGTCAGGGAACAACTATTTCTCGGAACGATGATAAGTATTCAAGTGATCATCAATGACCACATTAATGGATTCTTGAATCACACCGGTCCTGTTGTTCAGTACACGATATGCACGACTATTTAAAGAATATTCTAAGAAGATACCTTCATCACTTTTAGTATCAAACTTTTCCAAATTTTCACAGTCACGTAAAATATAGCACTTGCTGCTAAAAACTCGAAAGTATTTGACAGAGGGCTCTTTATCGAACCACATTTCATAAGCCGTTTTATTATTAGATTTACAAATATAAACCTGAATAATAACATAGCATGCAGTATTCACTGCTCAGTCCAAAGATTTCTAGGGAGCTTCATATTATTCAACATTACATTTCCCATTTCTTGAAGCACTCTATTTTTCCTTTCTACAATTCCATTTTATTGTGGTGTTTTTATAACGCCTCAAATTTTTACCAACCTAGAGTTAGATGTCCTTAGGCAAGGGGTAGATCCTAACCCCTTTTGAACCTCTCAAACCTCAAATCCTTTAGAAATTAGACGAGTTTAACTAAGTGCTAAACTAGATTAGTTGTGAAATCTGCCTGAATCACTTTAAATACAATCTGTAAGACCCAAAACTTGTAGAATCATCGATGCTAGGTTACCCTGAAATCTAGGATTAATCTCATTACCTTTGCTCTCGGGAGTACATTGAAACTCCGTATCGGATCTGGACCGCACGTCAAAAGTCTGAATAATATGAAGTTATATAATTAGGACCGCTTTGCTGCGCTTGTCAACCATCTCAGAAATCAAGTCCAGATAGTGTCCCGAAGCCATTCGCTTGAGCCCGGAGTGAAGAGTGTGAGAAAACGTGGTTTCCTTTAAAAATTAAATCTAAATTTAAGTCATCTGAGACTTGTCGCTTGCGGGCTGAATATAGGGATTCAAACCATCAGAATCTGACCCAAATACACCCTTGGGTCAGGAGAAATTTCATACACAAGTCAATGTACTTGTGGCCCTGATTGGTGCTCGTGGACCATTGAATTGAAACTGGTCCGCCACGGGCGATCTGTAAATTCGATCGGCCTGAAAAATTAACTCGACCTAGATCCAAGGTCAGTGAGCTTAAGTCTGACCTTTGGCTCAAGGGAGGGCTCCAGAAGTGCTCCGTTGAGCTAAAACAGACTCCCTTTGGCTATAACCTAAGTATACCTTGGCCGTGGGGCCATTTCCATCAAATTTAGGCCTATATAAGGACCTTAAATCCTCTCTCATTCACTCCATACGAATTTAAGAAAACCCTAGGAGAGAGAAGAGAGTAAAGAGAGAGAAAGTGTGAGTGATGTTGGAATCACTCTTGGGAATCGATCCTTGCTATTCTACGTGCTTATCCATCGCTACCGTATCACTTTTCCGGCAATTCTGATTCCATTTTTGGGTAAGAAATTCTAACCCTGATCAGTTCTAGAGATTCAACTAGTGTAAGTGATGAAATAGCTAACCTATTTCATGCCATAGGTTGCCGTTCTGCCGTTGATAAAGACTTGGTGTTTAAACTGAGTCCGTTACTCGCTTCTACGGCATAAGGTGCGGACTTTAAACGTATAGGTTATGGTTTTCAAGGCTTTTAATGTCAGTTAATGATATATTACTGACGTGGATGCTATTACACATGTACAAAGTGCCGTCCGTTTCATTTTTCAGTTATACTTTAACTAGGTTGAATATACTGTATTCCTTGTATTTGTAGAAAATACCGTATATGTATGAAATTCAGATTTGTGCTTGCCATAATTAATTACTGTCTATGTATGCTAGATGCATGTGTATCAACTTCTGGGTGAACGGATTAGCCTAATACATGTTATCCAGACATACGTTGTGTATGTTATAACGTGTAGCCTAAGTGTTTGTAGAAATGTTCGAATGAATATGGAACTATGATTTATGCTTGCCATGACTATTGGTCATGAATGCATGATCGTGGTTCATGTGGCAACTCCTTTGTGAAAGGATTCGCTATGACATGTGTTATAACTAGCATATTATAGATATGTTGGAAGGTGTAGTCTAAGTATTTGTAAAATTGTATGAATGAGTAAGTAGGTAGTAAATTACAATGTATAAGGGTGTTGAGATATGATTCTTAACTACTTTAACTATGTGTATGCTTTCCTCCATGTACCATATATTATAGTGTTTGTTTATCTATGTAATGCATATGTATAAATCTATGTTTATGTTGTATTCCATAAAATGTAAAAACAAATCCGTGAAGGGTGATGGGGGAGTGGTGTAACAATTTCGTGCAACAGCCTTGGCAGCCCTAAAGCGGACATGATTGTATGATTTGAAATCTTGATCCATTACTGCTTTAACTATCTTCTAGGATATTTTATTGTAATTTAATGTGAGTGGGGCTATTGTATAGTCCAGGTAATCGATAACAGAACCTAGATTGGTGGATGATGTTGTTTTGCCACATAGGATGTATTCGACGAATCCGAGTCATACTTCGGTTATCGACAGTAGTTAGGCCACACGGAGTGCTTATGCACTTCATGTCGATCAACTAAATGTGCGCTTGTGCTAGTCGAGCTCGTCAAGTAACCCGATTGGCCCTATGTATGTTTACCATGTTTGGACGCTACTGCTTGAACCTAAGGTACTAAACTCACCAGTGGAAACCCCATTAACCTTGGTACCTCGATCCGCTAAGACTCATGAGCCAGACATGGTGGTATGATACACCGTGGTCGAGCTGTCGGCCTACGCTGGGGTGACGAGCCTCCCCGTAGTGACCAGTGAGCAACCCAGACTCGTGAGCCGAATACGGTAGTATGTGACACTGTATTTGAGCTGTCAGCCTACACTGTTTTGATGAAGCCGCGATGGGTGATGGGGGAGTAGTGTAATAATTCTGTACAATAGCCCTGACAGCCCTAGACGTGCCCTTTGTAGTGACCTCGAGCATACTCTGAGTCTACGTGGAGGCGACAACCCTTCCGTAGCATCTAGAGTATAAACTAGGCCTGTAATGATTTGGCGATGAGCCTATTGCAGCGACCTAGAACCGCAACATCGTATGAGATTTACTAGGATTGACGACCCTAGAATGGATCATTATTTGGGTATTGATATAAGGGAGGTACCTTAGTTTCCCAACCCTTTTGTATGAAAGGACTAATAAGAACTTGGTAAGCATATGCATGCACCGCATTACGCATGCGTTCAGGCGTAGCAGGTCAAGCACTGAGGCAGTGTTGTTCATGCGCAAACGTGAGAGGAAGTCGCTGAGGGAGCATAGGTGAGGGCATGCATCATATATTCATACCATTCTTGCATTAACAAGAGTACTTAGAGATGTGTGATTTACTGCTTTATCATTACTGCTTGACTGAATTCATAACATGTTAACCTTTGCTTTATTGTTCCACTAAGTTGATCACTCACTCTCACGTTACGGGACGATGTGTACACACCAACCAGAGCCTGTTTGGTTTCAGATGATAGCGATGGTTGCGAAGCGGAGCCAGATTTTTATGATGATGAGGAGAGTTTCTCTTATATGCTGCTATTAGGCGGGTCTAAGTAGACCATGTTCTGATCGACGGGGTTACAGGGATGTTGATAAGATGCCTTTCTGCTTGTTATTTTGTACTTTTGGAACACCCATGTATATTCATTTTATTCATTTTTGGAGTATACATGTCTATATTTAACCTGGTAACATGTTCATACTCTGGAGACTTACAACAGTTTATAAATTTTATATATCTATCACAGTCTTTCACTTGCGTAATTTAACTATCTCTGGAGTATAATATGCTGTTTCGGCTTAATCTCATTCATCTTTAATGCATTAACACAGACAACATTCAATCATCATTATTTATGTTGCATAAGTGATGCGTTGGAACTCGGGAGTTGAGTTTATGCTCGACCCCTGATTTTCAGGGCGTTACAGTTTTGGGTGCAGAGAATTCATGCGATATTCCCTGATCGCCATAGAATTTCTCAAAACTACTATTCCCGAACTCAGATCCATGGTCACTACGGATCTTATAAACTTGAGACTTTTTTTCAGTTTGGATCCATTTGAGAATCCTTTTTACTTCGTCAAGGGTTTCTGATTTATCCCTTTAGAAGGATACCCAAGTGAATCTGGTAAAATCATCCACGATTACCAGTATGTATTTTTTGCTACCTCAACTCTCCGTTCTGGTAGGTCCCATAAGGTCCATGGGGAGAAGTTCGAGCGGTTTTGATGTGGCATTAGAGTTCACCTTTTTGTGAGCACTTCTAGTTTGTTTGCCAATCTGGCATTCACCACATATTTTGTCTACTTTTTGAAGTTTAGGTAAACCTCTAATTAGTTCTCCTTTGCTCAATCTGTATAAATAACGGTAGTGTACATGTCCAAGGCGTTTATACCATAATTCTATCTCATTAATATGGACCATGTAGCACGTTTGATTAGATGAGCTACTATCACTTACAATATAGCAGTTTTCAGAAGTCCTGTGACCAGTTAATATTACAGAACCCTTTTTGTTTAAAATTTCACAACCTCGATTAGAAGAGTTCACATTGTATTTGTTATCGCGTATTTGAGATATACTTAACAGGTTGTGTTTTAGCCCTTCAACATATAAAACATTCTTAAATAAGGGAAGATTATAGAGTTGAACCGTACCTTGGCCAATAATCTAGCAGTTGCTACCATCACCAAATGTGACTGACCCATCAGTCATATCATTAAGGTTGGTGAATAAAGCCTTGTCACCTACCATATGCTTGGAGCACCCACTATCTTGGCACCACTTTGTATGGCTTGTTGCTTTAAATGCAGTGTGGGAAACCAAGCAGGTAACCTTATGAACCCATTTCATAACTGTTTTAGGTTTAGGAGTATAGTTGGTCTTCTTATGTTTGTAGTTGTTGTAAGACTGACCCACTGAGTTAGATTTTAAGAGTTCCTTAAGCAGATCGACTATTTTCTCAGCTAAATGATTTCGGTTTTGATTTTTGTAATTGATATGGTTACCTTTAGTTTTGAAAGATTGAAAAGTTTTAACATTTTTAGAAAACTTTTGACTTGAACTTTTCTCTTTTGAGTTAGAGGATTCTCCTTTCACAAACTTGGGAGGAATATTCTTCTATTTAGGAGGAATATTTTTATCGTAGCCCAAACCAGATCGGTCGCCATATTTTCTTGATCCAATTAAAAGTTTTTCTAATTTTGGATTACCTTGGGCATACCTCAATGTATCCTTTAAACTCAAAAGGGAAGAGACTTCAAGTTTAAGTTTATCATTTTCAGATTTCAGATTTTCAATAAGGGTGGTTTCGAAATCTAGATCACATTTGCATTTTTCAAAACAATCTGAATGATGAGATTTTTCTAAAATAAGAGACTCAAATCTTTCTCTAAGCCCTGAAAACCTTTCTTTTTGAAGCTTTAGTTTTACCACAATCTTACAACTTTCCTTGTATAGGTCATTGTAAGCATCTTGAAGATCTTCTTCATTATCATGATCACTATTCAGATTTTCTTCACTGGTTGAATCATCATGATCTGAAAAAGTGAACTTGGCTAGAGTCACAAGGGCTTTGACTTCATTGCCTGACTTGGTTTTAGAATCTTCTGATTCAGAAGAGGCTTCAGTGCCAGAAGATTCATCCCAAGTAGCCAACATTCCTTTCTTTTTAGGTTTATCCTTTTTAGGACACTTGTTTGCTAGATGCCCATATTCTTGGCAGTTGTAACATTGACTATCTTTCAAAGATTTCCAAGATTTAGATCTAGATTTAGATCTCTTCTTATCATTTGATTTTTGAAAGTCAACCCTCTTTTTATACTTTTGAAAATCTTATAAAACTTTTTCGCTAAGAGAGCCATATCATCTTCAGAATTTTCAAAATTAGAATTTCTTGAGAAATACATTTGGAAGACTTAAGGGCTATAGATTTACCTCTAGGAGCTTTAAAGTTTAAATCATAGGTTTGTAAAGACCCAACTAATTCTTCTACCCTCGTATTGTTCGTATCACGAAGTTCCTGGATCGCAGTCACCTTTGAGTTGAACCGTTTAGGTAGTGAGCGTAGTATCTTTGCACACACTTTATTTTCTAGAATTTTATCGTCAAGACACCACATAGAGTTTACAATGTCATTTAGTCTAGTATAAAAGTCCATGAACATTTCATTTTCCTTTATATGTATTTCCTCAAATTTAGTTGTGAGGATTTGGACTTTAGACTTCTTAACAATTGATGTACCCTTGTGTGTCATTTCTAAAATATCCCAAGCTTGCTTTGCAGTATCACAGGATATAATTCTTTTGAACTCATCTGGTGATAGTGCGCAAGTGATTGCATTTAGTGCTTTTGCATTGGTACTACTCTCACTTTTCTGAAGTGTGGTCCAAGAAAAATGAGGTGATATTCTCATTGATTTTGATCCATCGATACCAGTCACTTCAGTGCTAGAAGCGATCCATTCAGTCACTGTGTCTTGCCACACACTCTCATCCATTGATTTGAGGAAAATCCTCATTCTGGCTTTCCAATAGGCATAGTTGGAGCCATCAAATGGTGGAGGCCTAGTGACTGAAAGGCTATCAAAATTTGACATCTTATCGATAGCTTAGATCGATTAGCTCAGGAAATAAATCTAAATAATAACAATTAAAATGAGCTATTAGGCTTTGATACCACTTGAAAAGGCTTAGCTATATGTCCTAGAGGGGGGTGAATAGGACTATGCCAAATTAAAACTTTAACAGCAGAATTTAAATGAATAAGATAGCCTTATAAACAATTGAATGAAAGATAGAACTTTAAACAAATCACAGTACTGAAATGTAAAGCAATAAAATAGAGAGGTTGATACCAATGTTGTTCTAAGGACAACCTTGCACCACAAAAACCAAGGGTTTATGGCAGGACAACTTTACTAGAACAATTTGAATATCAAAAACTCAAACTGAAAGGAAATAAAAGAAATAACAAGAAATTAAATTCTAAACTATTACAACATTCCCCACAATGCTTGAAATGTAAAAGATTACAACATTCACATCCACATATACATTCCACAGGTTTGAATGATAAAAAATATAGAAATTCAAACAAACACTCAAACCATAAAACACAAAGAATTATAGTGGTTCACCTATGTGTACACCAACTATTAAACAACAACCACACAGATTGCTACTCCACTCCTAATATCCTCACATAGGGGATATCAGCGTTCACAGGTTCACCTAAAACCTTCACAATTGTGTCTTTCAAATGGGCTTACATAATTCAAAAACCCCACTTCTTAGTTTTCTGGCTCTCCTCAGATAACCACTAGATTGAGATTTTTCTGGCTTAATCTCAAACAAAAACCAAAAGCATAGAAGATTTACACAAATGTAAAATACCTAGATTTCTCCTTTTGTAGAAGCCGGGAAGAACCAATCAGAGTAGAAGTTCGAATATAGAAGTTCAATTGTCCAATACTCACTTTGATATGGTTCTAAGTTCTAATTGATTTTAAATTAAACTGGTTGGGCTAGCTCTATTTGATTTTGATTCCAAGAAGAAGGAATACAGTAATTCCTCTTTTTAATTTAGATTGGAATTTAAAAACAAAATCAAATAAATAAAGCTAACAAAAGAGAATATGAAATATGCACAATGTAGCTTAAATAACACAAACTTATCTTAGAGTGATGTCTTGATTTTACTTGAATTGAATTCTTGAAAAACTCTGAAATTCATGTTCTATTTATAGATGCAGAAATCGCGTCTACGACTGGTTGTGTAGCCACCACGACTAGTCCTACGTCGAACTGCATTTTGAAATTTTAAGCACGATCGGATAAACCGTTCTACGACTGGTCTTAGGATGTCCACGATTGGTCGTGATCATCCCACGACTGGTCATGAGAAACCAAGAATGGTTGCTGGAGTTTGAGTCGTAGCTGCAGGACTGGTTGTGAACGAGGCGGCACTGTTCCTATGACCGGTCGAGCAGACTCCAGGATTGGTCGAAGCTCAACCAAAATATTCTGAAAATTTGTAACAACTCAGGACTGGTCTTGGAATTTCTTGGACTGGTCGAGCTAGTTCTAGGACTAGTCGAACAGAGTCCAGGACTAGTCTTAAAACAGACCAAACACTTATAAAAATATTCTATATGAATTATGTATACAAAACGACCTACCCTAAGGTCAAACTAAGGTCATTCATACTTTAAATGTGAAGTATGGACATTGAGTCTTCATTTTTTTAGATGTTAGTTGACCTTTGAAGATTGTGAAGCTTGAGATCTCTGATATAGCTTGAACTTGAGATCTATTAAAGCTTGAACTTCATCTTGTATAGTTATTCTTGAGTTGTACTTGAGACTTAAACAAGAATTTGTCTTCTGATGTAGCTATTGAAATATTTTGATCATTGAAGCTTGCAGAAGTAGTTAAAGAATATGAACTAGAATTTCTTGAAGTAGATCTTCAACATGCTACACAAGACATAGATTGTATTTTTGGCACCACACATAGATTGTGTTTTTAGCACCACAAAATTTGACAACCAAAGGGGCAAATAACAATTGCACTTACACACCCTTGTGCTTAATACCAATAAGCCGCGTTTCTCACTATATCGTGGTCGGTTTAAAAGCGGTGTGACCTTATTTGCTAGAAGGTAGGGGGCTGTAAGCTAGGTTGAGTTTGACTAGCTCATAAATGGGTCCATTATCGACGAGCTTGGTGGGCATTGACATACCACTGGTAAGGTGGATAGTGAGCTCTCTTTCACTCACCTATACATGTGCGTGATGGGGCAGTAGCCAGTGTTGGAATGTACTAAACCTTGGTGATGATTTCCAGTGATGATAACTATACTGAAATGTGGACTTATTGAGTAGGACTTGCATGCCTGCATACACCTAACATCCCTTTACATTTGCATCACTTGCACTTCATCCTGCCCTCTCGGCTTCACATGGCATTACATTGTCATCATGCTCTAGTTGTGTTCTCCATAGATGTTGGTTTGTATAGTGTAGATTGATTGAGATTTGGGTGAGATTATGTCAGGCGGTTTAGAGTATGCCCCTTCGCATGACTAAGATTTTTGTTAAGTATGGGACTGATCTGAATAAAAGCTCCCCGTGTTGGATTGCACACTGCCTTCTTGACCTCACATGTGTTACACCCCAGACTCGGTGATTGGACTCACAAGGAATCCGATAGTCGGTTCTAGCTGCAACAGCCTTCGTAGCACTCCGTTCTCAGTCCCTGAGGCAAGATTTCGATCCGAGATCCTACAAGGAGGATTTTCATAACACAATTCCAATCCAATAGAGCATACCCAAGATCATAGCAAGTAAATCTCAGAGATAAACCAATGAACACACTGCAAAATCTACTAAGAATTTAAACTTTACAGGTACAAGGTTCAAAACGAAATACGTAATATAGAAAGAGGGAAGGAAAGGTCTGCAACAGGTCCTTAGCTCGTGCCAACTAAATCCACATCTCCTCCACTACTGCGCTAACCTAAGATCTCTTGTGAGACCCGTATCTTAGATCGTACTGTTCCGTAGGCTTTCGCAGTCCTCCCGATTGAATTCTGACAACCTACGACCTGTAATTGGTATTTGCGTGTGACCCTGAGTTGCATCTTATCGATTTGAGTCAGCTTGGCCCGAGACTTATACCCTTGTGACCGTACCGTCGCCGCGGTTCCAACGCTGCATCTCGCGCGCGGAGGCAATACCCGGGCCAGGAGATATGGGCTCGAGTTCAGTTCGAGAAAACACTGCGCTTTGTAATCCTAAGAGAAAACATCACATCAATCACCTCACTTGTCAAAGTATACCCATCACTCAGCCATTACTTTATCCCATTCCCAAGTAAAAAAGCAACCCTAAAAGTCAAACTTTTCATCACTTCACCCATCCCTCTCTTCCATCCATCACTCACCCATCTCTCTCTCTCTCTTACAACCTCTCTCTCTCATTTTCCCAAGCAACCCACGTCCAAGCTCCATGGGAAAGTGCTTGTGTGGCCCACCTTCCTACCTCTCATCTCCACCATCCAAGCTTCATCTCAACCTTAAACCTTGTTCCTTTGGAGCTAAAGATGAGGAGTCTAAGAAGATCAAAGGTGGGTGATTTTTTTTATTTGAATTTGATTATTAGAGGGCCCACATATGGTGGGACCCATCTTGATGTATGCGATTGTAAGCTAGAGGGGCCCATAGTGGCGTGGTGTAACACACCGTACTTTTCAGTACTCGCGTGTTATCGTGAAGACCCAACTTAGTAATATAAACCTAGTTCATGGAGCACTCACATTCATTTTAGTCTAACCCTAACCATACATCTTAGGCATTGATGCTTGAACCATCAGGACCAAGACATCTTGTCCCTTAACATGCCACTTGACCACACTAATAGGACCCTTTAGGGAACCATGAGTTAATCATTGTGACTCGGATCCATAGTTAAGCTGATCTACAACTACTAATAGACAATCCATCAATTTTCTATGATGATTAAATTATCCTACCACCTAATACTATCACTCGTTGTCCTTTTAAACAAGTCAGGCAACCTTTTGTTTCGGTGTGGGTCAGGTTTGGAATAAATCAGACCATCTGAAGGAAACTGCACCTATGAATCGAGTCATCCATCCGTTGATTGGGCCAGGGACGTCTATTTCGATCGCCTTGCTAGACAACTAAGAACGTACATCATCTTTTGGGGTTCGAATTGCCAAACCCACTTTCCACTTACTTTAAGATAAACTCCAAGTAACACACAATTAAGATTGTAAGAACTCAAGATTCGAGCCTTAAATCCCATTACTAATCGCTTGTAAAATCTAACGTACATTGGATGGTAAAACTTAGGTATGGTTGATAATCATTGGATGATGTAATGATGGAACCGCCCTTGATCAAATAAATTAAACACTCAATCATGAAGGGAACCATCACGTCCCCTCTAGATTAGGCAGAAAGCTCAAAGAGTCGCAAACAATTAGGTTTAAAGTCAATCTGACCGTTAAACTCCCTTTAAAATGGACTAGAATCCTATACGAGCCTTGGAGATTAGATTTAAAGATGATCAAACTGTTGAGTTGATGGAAACCCCTTGATAGGACCCAGGGGTCATGTAGTGAGGCCCACCTGTGGTTAGATATGCCCCATCCCTGCTTAAGTGTCCCACAACATAGTTAAAATAAAATAAAATAATTTATAACAAAGTAATCATCACAAAATTTCCATTAAAATTAGTATCTGGTCAATTACTCATTACGAAAGACGTACAAGCAACCATTAGAACCGTTTCAACCGTTGACGTTCAAGCTCGGGATGATCTGGCCATTAGGTCGACGGGAAACCACCATTAGGAACTACAAATTGAGTTGAGGGCCCCACCTAAACCTTAAATCTGCCTGAACTTTTGTCAGAAGGCTTGATTAGAGCCTCCGGGGGGAATGAGTAGAGTGGATTTATCACAATTATCATGGTGGACCCCCCACCTCAGAGCGTGAGTGCACGACAGGGATGTGCACTCATGGTGCACCATTCCAAGAACAACAGTTAGAGCTTGCTGACCCGAACTTTCCCAAATCGGGAAGACTCCCGCCTGTGGACGTTTGAAAAAGGAAACACGTCTGTGTTTTCTCTTCTTACGTTTAAGCAACGAGTGGGCCACCATCACATTCCAGTTGTTTGATCTAAACTGTCTATCATGATGGGGAGGCTGGTTTGATTAGACACATGGAAATATCGCATGTGGAAACCCATGCACGTGAGCATGAATTCTAGCAGGATAGGGCGCGTGCGTGCGACATCTCCCAAAAACATAAAGTTTCCGTTTCTCCTGTTTGTTTGCCAGCTTGGCAATCCACATAAACACCTATCTACGAACCTCGACTGTTCATTAAGTGTGATCTCAACCACCCAGCGTTCTCCACGTGGACTAGAAATTCCATACACGGTATGGGGAAAACAGCGGCCGATTTTCTCTCTTACTAGCTGTATTCGGAGATTGTGAAAACCCCTGGCATCCAGACCATTTATCATCGATCTAACAGTCCTGCGATGTTAGGGAAAACCATAAAAATGGGAGGGAACTGAGCAAGCACGTCTCCTCTCCCAGGCTTAAGAAAAATTGCCATTTTCTTCCTCCAACAAATCCACCATGCAATCCCCACTGAAGCTTTGATTTCAAGCTTCCGTAAGCTCCATTGGGGGTGTACAAGATGTCTGGAAGCGTTGGAATCATGAGAGATTCGTTTGATTGAGAATCACCATTAGAGCTTAATCATCTTCCCTGACAAAGCCGCTGCCACCATATGATCCGGACCACCTGATTTTGAATCTGTCTTTGTCCAGAGGATTGTAGGATGTTGTAGTAGAGAGTGAGGGAGAGAAAGCAGGAGAGAATGAGGGAGAGAAAAATAGGGGAGAATGAGAGGGACCGGATCCTGCTGTGTGTGACTCTAGCTCAACTCGAACTGAGTTCGGTGTGAGTTGAATCGCACGCCTTGATGGTTAATGTATAGAAGAAAGAGAGAAATGGGAGAAGGAAGAAAGAAGATGGAGGAGAAACGAAAGGCAGAGAAAGTGTGCTAGTTTGCCATCTAGCTTGATTTGGGCTAAGCCGTGACTCACTGCGTCAACTCAGCCAGGCTGAGACTGGGATGTGGTTAATCTCAGTCCCTGTTGGGTTTGGCAAGAAGAAAAGAAGAAGAAGAAGGAAAAGATAGCAGTGAAAGGAAAGAGAGAGGGAGGGTGGCTGCATTGTGCTCAACTGAACCCGAGATTGGGCCGGGTCAGACTGAGTCACGGCTACGACTCGGACCGAGTCTGTCCAGATTTGACATCCATTGCTGGATGTTCTAGCATGAAGAGAAGAAGGAGAGCAGGAGAAGAAGGAAGAAAAGAGAAAGAGAAGGGAGAAGGAAGGAAAGAGAAAGAAAGAAGAGGAAATGAAGGTTTGTTGAACCGAGTCAACTCGGTTCGGAACGGGGTCAACAATGGTAAGATTTTTCATCTCTTTTCATCAATCGACTTCATCATTAATTTCCTTAGTTATTAATAATATAGTTATTATTCCTATCCGTTATAGCGATTAGGGTTATTTTAATGTTATTAACTAGGAATTTTAATTAATATTATAATGTAATAATTAGTATTGTTGATTAGCCATTATTAGATTATTATTTTAGTTAGTAATATCGTTAATATCATTGTTACATCAATTAGAAATTGAATCCAAAAATCTAAACCTAAACATAAACTCTAGGGTGAAATCCTAGACCTAAGTAATATAAACCCTAGGCCGATATTTAAAACGTAAATGGTTAGTTAGGTTGGATCTAATGGTATAATTCCATAATTTATGGTGGGATTGAAGTCCGCTATATAACCTAGTATTGTAAATCAAAATTTAAATTATTAAATGATGGTATTTTGTTTAATGATAGACCATAGTATTTATTATCGAGACTAGATTCATTATTTACAGTTATGATTATTATCATTAGGAAATATTATCATTTTCTTTATGGGATTTGTGTATTTCCTATAATATGATTATTATCATTAGTCAATTTACTATTAGTAAATATCCTATTTTATTACCTCTATTATTTAATGAATTATTAGTCATTATAAGAACATTTAATAATGTCGGTACATTTAAATATGAACTTAAGAACCATCATCATTAATATGGATGGATTAATACCACTATCATGAATATTACTTGACCCATTGTATGATAATGATATTAATGATAACTCAATTCAAATCCTAGAATCTAGAGTCTATAACTAAACCCTAGGATAAAGCCCTAACTCTATACTAAAACCCTAAAAGTAGTCCAAACCCTAGGTTGCATAAGTCTTGAACATAGACACTTGGTAGAACACTGATCTCATGTGCAGATTTCAATTTTTTGGTAGGCTTTGATTTTAGGGGAACGTGCATTCCTTAGCGATGCTGGTAGGTGATTCAAACATAAGGTGATGATTCTTCCCCTTGAGCTTTCCATCTTTCCATTAGCTTACGTTATAGTTTGTATTTCAATTGATAATTGATATCTCCCTTTTATAATCACGTGTTAGCTAGTGCAAATTGAAATACTATATTACATGCTTAATGTTCATCCTGTATATTTGTTCATGCTCGTGGATTATTTGTAGATTGCTTATAGAATTTAAACTGGTACATTAGTGGAAAACTCCCACTTATAAATGTACACCCATACTTAGGATGTAACTCGATTGACGGTGATTGCAATGGACCTTCGATCTAGTGGTTATTGAATGATGGTCTAGATGGATCAATGATGTGGGCCTACCATCCAGGGTTGTTGTGTCCAGTGATTTTTAAGGATGGTATTTATTGTATGGTTTTGATATCGGCCCTATGTGGCATATTTTGATACTCGCCCTACGTGGTTTATTTTGAAACTTGTCCTAGATGGGTTCAATGTTTTATATAGTACAACCATGCGATGGTAAGCCTCATATGCTGTTATATGATTGGTGACTAGTTGATGGGTTTCCATTAAACATCCTAAGGTGGTAGTCTCATGCGTTGGGGATGGTGGTCATGGGACACTATGCCCGAGCCGTCGGCCTACGCTAGGCCATGTGCTCCCTGTAGTGATCGTGAGCTTATTTAAATTAGTTGGTTGTAATTGGACTAATAACGGGTCTGCTAATCATGCATGCATAGCACAGACCAACATCTATTACTGTCGTACGTGACATATGGATTCGCTTGACTGGATGTTTTACCTGTGGCACAAACCATCATCTATTGTTATCATACGTATTTGCCTGTCTGGATGTTTTACTGAGGGCACAAACCATCTGGATGTTTTACCCGGGTCGATGATTGCATGGGTGACGAGCCTAATGTTCGTCTGGATGTTTTACCTGGGATAATGATTACGTTCACACATACATGCATATAATAAGACTGCATTTACTCTGTTTTGGTTGCCTAAATGTTTTATACTATTCCTTACCTAATGCGGCGTTGTGTAATCTTGACGGGAATTCACATTGAGTTGGCCACTCATCCATCAAATATACAACCGTACAGGTCGCACAGGTGGCTTAATTGATTTTCAAGTTCAAATTATTGAGGAGCCGGGTACAAGTGCCAGGAATGCATGACCATATTGCTAAGAGGAGTTGTATGGTCTTGTGGCTTATGTTCACATTCTGCTGTTATTTTTCATATATTAAATTATGTGAATTTCTTATAATTGTTATATCGAGACATTGGTTTGTATAAGTCATTATGGGCAACCTCTTGTACCTTCTAAATGTAATTTAAATATTTTCCTTTATGCTTACTTGTCCATTCTACGCTCATCTGCTTACTCTAAATGAATGAAAAAATATACATACTCGAATTTGACCATCCTTTAAGGTTAACACTCGGGTTGTACTCGGGTCCTGAAAAGTAGGGGCGTTACACGGGGTTCCTCTTATTTCCACCGATTTCTCTCTTTTTCTCTATTTCTCTCTCTCTCTCTCTCTCTCTCTCTCTCTCTCTCTCTCTCCGTCTCCTATTGCGACCCACCTGATGAACGTGTGGATCCATGTCGTCCACATGTTTTGGGACCCACCGTACATGTGCTGTGTGCACAGCATCCAGCAGTGCTAGACGCGATCATGGACCCCACCTTGATGGAGTGTATCCACTTCGTTAACAAGACAGATTCAAATCTCTGGTGGGCCACACATGTGGACCCACCTGGAAGTGGATTGGCTGGATGTACTTGTTTGGTCTGTGTGGTGCCAACGCATGGGGCCAGATATGATGTATGTGTTTTATCCCACTGTCCAGTGGGTGGGACGGTGGTGATCTGGCCATCCAGCCTCACACAAGGTGTGGGACCCACATAATATATGTGTTTTATCAAGACCGTCCATCCAACAGTAGATAGCTGCTGGACTGGCGTCAGCAAGTTCTGTGGGTCCCTCCTTGATGTAGGCATTGTAAATCCACACCATCCATTCCTGGACGGTGCTGGTAGGGCTGACCATGATGTATTTGTTTCATCCACACCGTCCAAACCATCTGGACGATGCTATAGGGCCACACTGTCCAAACCATCTGAACGGTGCTGGACCAGATTAGACGGTGCTGGTAGGGCCGACCGTGATGTATTTGTTTCATCTGCACCATCTAAACCCGTGACAAGGGATAGTCTTTGGACAGATTGAGACGGTCTTGCCAGTAGGCCACACTGTGATGTATTTGTTTCATCCACACCATTCAGATAGTGCTGGATGGTGCTAGACAATGTTTGGACGGTGCGGATTTACATGGACAGTGTTTGGACAATGCTATCCAATGTTTGGACGGTGCAGATTTACATGGACAGTGTTTGGACGGTACTGTCCAATGTTTGGACAGTGCTAATTTACATAGACAATGTTTGGCAGTGTTGTTCATCATTAGTGAGTCATGTGCCCCATAGAATGATAGTGTATAGTGATACACATGTTACACCTGCAACTATTGAAATGATTTTTGGTGTAACCTAAGCTCTCCCTTAAGGCCCATTGGTGAAGCCCATCCATGAGGCCCATCTTGATGTATTTGTGGCCCATCCATTAAGGCCCACCTTGATGCAATTGCGGTCCATGTGATGAGGTCCATTGTGGTGTGCATTAGGCCGTGGGACGTGGCCCATTGTGATGTATTTTTGACCCATCTGATAAGGCCCATTATGATGTATATGTGGCCCAATATGATATTTGTGCAGCCCATGTCATGCGGCCTATTGTGATGTGTATAGATCCAGTCATGTGACCCCATTTGATGTATTTGAGGTCCACATGATGCGGCCCCATTTGATGTATTTAAGGCCCATTGATGTGGCCCACTTGATGTTTATGAGGCCCATTGGTGCGGCCCATTGATGCGGCCCACTTGATGTTTATGAGGCCCATTGGTGCGGCCCATTGATGCGACCCACTTGTTGTATTTGAGGCCCATGGGTTACGACCCATTATGATGTACTGAGGCCCATGGGTCGTGGCCTATTGAGATGTATTTTCGGCCCATATGTCGTGGCCCATTGTAATGTATTTTCAATCCATTGGTAAGGCCCAATGAGATGTATTTCCAGCCCATATGGCGTGACCATTATGATATTTTTGTAGGCCATTTAATGAGGCCCATTATGATGTTCATAAGGCCCATGGGTTATGGCCTGTGTGATGTATCTGAGGCCCATGTGCAGGGCTCACCTGTTGTGTATATAAGGCCCTAAGATGTGGCCCATTGTGATGTATGTGCAATCCATGAGCGGGGCCCGTAGTGATGTGTATTAGGCCCTTGTGTGAGGCCATAAGCCCACTACATGTTTGGCCCTATGAAGGCCATTCCTTGGGAGTAATGTTGGTTAAATGTCCACATTGATGGGCAATGATGGTTAAATGTCCACATTGTGACCTTCCCTTAGGCCTTATTAGATCCATTCTCATCAAGGCCAATTCCGATTATCGAGGCTGATTCCGATTATCGATGTTGATTACCGATACCGATTATGAGTATGTGACAACATAACATCATGATACATGTCCATATGCATCATCTACATGTTTGTTATGAGATGTGGTTAACCATTGCATATGTCATTGGTCAGGTTGTTATGAGACTCCCTGATAGGCGAAGATTATCTCACATGAGCGCATGGTATGTGCAGGTTTGATGCATGACTGGATTATGATCATGCATCTTGCACTGTGTGCCTTAGCAACATCAGGGCCATAGCCTCCATAGGCATGTTGTGGATGGCTAGATGGGACATCGAAAATCTGTTACTAGTATCGGGGTGCCATAGATGTCCCTGGGTGAAAATCTCTAAACCTCTGAAGCCAGGAAATGCCCCAACATCGAGATCGAGTGGATACATGAGGGTTCGAGTGCCAAATACCAGTAGACCTTGTCTCCCACTGTGTCGTGGTAGGTTAGGAGGGGGTGTGGCCTTTCCGCCCGAGGGTAGGGGGCATAGCTAGGCTGAGTTTGACCAGCTCATAAATGGGTCCACTATCGATGTGTCGGGTAGATATTGGCTGATTACTAGCTAGGCGGATAATGAGGTCTCTTCCACTTGCATGGTTGCACGTCTAGTGGGCGGCGATTGTATGTAGAGTGTACTGGACCCTGGTAATGATCCCAGAGATGTGCAGTACTGATATGTAGACTTATTGAGTAGGAGTTGCATACTTAGCATTTTACTCATTCATTCATTCATTCACTATCCACTCGGGCTGGTGGTGCGTAACTAATTGATATGTGTACCTTCTCAATGGCCAAGATTTCGGTTGGGGCGCGCTACCAACCTAAGATCAAGAGTTACCACATTGATTTTGACTATCCAAATTAGATATAAGACTTATTTGGATAGAAGTCCCTTATGATGGACCACATAGCCTGCGATATTACATATTATCATCCCAACTTTACACTCTAATATGGTCATTCCATTCACACCGCATATTGCATTACATCTGCGACATATGATATTTTGGGTTACTATGTTTCTGCATGGCCTAGATACGACTGACGATATTTGTGAACTCATCAAGAATTGTATATTGCAATGCATCCTCGGCATCTGATATATGACTCTTTATAACTCCTCTATTGCATAGCTGATCTGTATTGCATACTCTGATATTATATGACTCATGGACTTGTCAGTATTTTCGCTTACTCTGATATTGTATGATTCATGATCTTGCCAGTATTTTCGATATTGTATGATTATGGCCTCGTATTGAATACTTGACATTTATCTTGTGCACACACTTACACCACCCTCTAAGCTTTCTATAAGCTTATGCACGATAGATGCATGCAGGTGATGTTAGGTTGCAGCAGCATTAAGCTTGGAGTGTGCAGAGGTCTTCTGGAGCTTGGATTTTCGATATATGTATTTCCCTTTCAGCATTGTATTCAAATGTTTATATTAGTGGATATGTGATGATGATGTTGCCTTTGTGATTTGGGTAAATGTGTGGTTATGTGTATTACGAGTTAAATGTACATTGGAAAATCCTCCTTGTAGGATCCCAGGATCGGAACCTGGTTTATGGGCACTGGGAGCCGAGAATGGGGTACTATGGAGGCTGTCGGCACTGGATTCGGCAGTCGGGAATTTTTGTGAGCCTGATTTCCAGTTTAGAAAGTGACATCTCCTGCACGCATCAATCGTGCATAAGCTTATAAAAAGCTTAGAGGGTGGTGAAGGTGTGTGACAATGGTGCGTAGAAGAATAATAGGGGATGCAGAAGAGAAACATGATCAATGCCAATATCACTAGCCTTACCTAGGCTAAGCCATGAATGCAGGAAGCTATACCAAGGCTATGCAATGAATAAGGCTTATACAGGCGATACCAATGCAATGCGAAGTAATGCCAATGCTCATAACCAGTCCACATATCCCATACAGTTCCATCATAAGAAATATTACCAAGGTCTAATGCACTACAGGATGACTGCCGCTCTTAAGACCGCATAGTTAAATGAGCATAAGAGACCACACTACCCGCTTGTGGGCAACCAATCACCAACGAGGCTCGATGATAGTGGACTAACTCATGAGCTGGTCAGACTCAGCCTAGTAATGCCAACTCACTCAGGCGGATAAGGCCACATTCCATCTTAATTGACTACACGACAGTGGGAGACGCGGCCTAACGGTGTAAGGCACTTGGGCGCTCATAATTTTCACTCGGTCACGGTGTTAAGGCATCTTCTAGGTACCTTGAAGGTTTATGGGTTTTCACCCAGGGATATCATATGCACCCTAATGCTCAAATAATATATTTCTGGTGTCCATATACAGCTATCCATGAATACCCCTGTGGAGGCAAGGCCCTGATGAAGCAAGGGTGAAAATATCTAAGAGATGTGATACCAAATGTATGAATCACACATACCAATCATGCACTACCTTCAAGCACTCATTGTGCACAAGAGGGGAAAACTCCATCCCTCTATCATATTAACCCAATGACCACACACAAATGCAATCCAACCACTCAATGATGCATATGGGTCATAAGGGTGAAATGGGTGCGCCACATGACGATGATGATGTGGAATACACTCCTCCTTCCCAAGGAGGGATCAAATCTATGCACTTAGATAGATCTTCTAAGAAGAAATCCTCAAGTGGAGGCCCAATAGATTGGGGTAGCCCACAAGGGTAAGGAATACAACATATGAGCTTAGAAGGATAAGTGGTCCTAATAAGGGTCTATGGTGGGCCTTTAATCACTTATAGAAAACCCATGGGCCTACCTTAGGATCACCAAGGAGGACATCCAACCTCAACTGGTTCCCAAGAGGTAGCCCGCCTCTAACCAAATACGAATCAAGGCCCAAGGCCTATACCAATCATGGGCCTAGTGGGCAATTATACCAATCCCAACTCATAAGCAATATTGTGGGCCCATAAGCAAGGTTTGGACCCAAACATAAGGGTCATAAACCCACATATTGTGGTGGGACTAATGGGCAGCCCATTGTTCAACTTATATGAGAAATCTTTAAGTCTAAATTAAGTGAATTGGGCCTTACAACTTGGCCCAAGTATATGGTTAATTTGGTAGGCAACCAAAGGCCCAACTACTTGTGTAATTTAGCCCATAAACCCATCACAATAATATGATAAATATAGGCCCAAAGGTCTAATGGGCTTATTTGGAAAGTTCCAACCTAATAAGGCCTAAAAAGTCCAATAATTATCCAAAAATATGGACCCAAAAAAAAAACCCAACTGGGGTGGGCCTCAAATGTGCACTAATTAAGCCCAAAGCATGATAGGAAATAGGGCAAGATGTGTGTGTAAACATCCCCAAATCTGGTGGGACACGCTGCCCCAAAACAAACACTTATGGGTAGCAAGTTTGAGGTTATTGCTGAAATTCCAGCTCACCCACTTTCTAGGCCTGTTGGAGTCCAGCAATAATTTATTTTAAGTAAAATTCTTACTGCCTGGTGACCCATATATGTCACAATGGGTCCCACCAGAGGAAGGGAGTAGATACAACACATATATCAAGTGGGCCATGCTGTTGGACGGGACGTCCAGCAGTAGCCCACTAGGTTGGGCGTCTTTGGTGGATGGCCATGGGGGCCTGGACGGCTGACCCCAAGGTAACACCAAAGTGGGCCCCACTTGTGGACATCCCACTAGGGAATGGGCCACGTCTAAGTGGGCCACATGAGAGGGGGGACGACTTGGATAAAACCATACATCAAGGTGGGCCAAACGGGGTGGATGGCCAGCTCATGGCTGGACGTCAGCCCAGCTAGAACGTCCAGCTGTGGGCTACCAATCCAGTTGCAAACACCCCAATTTTGGGTGGAAAAAGGGTGGCCCACATATTTGAGGTGAGTCCCTACATGATGGGCCATAAGATGGGCCAATAAGGAAGGCATAAACCCAAGGAAAACATGAAGCAACTACATGGACAACAAGGTCTAAACAGAAAATCTGCTGCATAAAAAAATGCTGTTATCCATACAATGTACACCCAATAAAGTGGGCCCAATCTCGTCCAAAAGGGGAGGGATGAGTGGTTAGTATTTTTGCTGGAAGGTATAGTAAGGTGGGGTCCATAAAAGGTGGCCCACCCCTCAAAATCCAAACTGAAATTTGTGTTTTCCCTTCATTCTATAGGGCTGGATGGATGGAGGAGGGATTTAGGGTACTTCCAGGTGGGGTCCACTACTCCAAAGGATACCCCACATCAGGGAGAAAAGAACCCACAAACATGGGCAAACTTCAAGCCAAAAATCAGATACAACATTCCATGCAAATAGTCCAAAATTTCTGGGCAGCCATATATGGCTGGATATACGAGCCTATATCTGGATAAATACATTAAATAAAGAGAGGTGTGGCCTTCCTTAGTGGGCCTCGCAAATGTCCAGATCATAAACTCAAGTCTACACACATTGCATGCATCATTTGGGTAGCAAATGGGACACCCAAAATCAGGAAAATAGTTGGCATGGGCGTCCCACCATTGCTGAATTTTCTGGACGTCCCAAGGCCCACCAAATGGGCCACACACACATCAGGGAAAATCAAGAAAAAGGAGAGAGAGAGAGGGAAACAATCTGGCCATAGGGAAAGGGCTCCGCCACTAATGAGCCCTCCCAATAACAATCACACCCACACATCTTCATTGATGTAGGATTACAACATAGATGTACATCATGCATGTACTATAATCAAGATAAATGGTTGGGATGCCATCCCAATCTTGATTCTAAGGTCTAGATGACCCTTTATGCTATGAAATCCAAAGAAAAGCTCCATGATGGGGCCTATAAAGGGAAACCCCATGCATGGGACATGCATGCATAAGATAGGCCATTTGGCCACATCCAAGGGATTGTGTAGGATCTCCACCACTGATTGGTGGGTCCTACACTTCCCAAATGAAAGGAATAAGAAGATCTATACTAGAGAAATGAAATTACACATCTAGAGGAGCATCCACCTCTTGATCTCCACCAAAACTCCGACTCTAGGCTCCTAATGCTCCAAGGATGCAAGATTAATGGGTGAGATGAGATATGGATGGATTGATTGGGAGGAAATGGAGGAAAATGGGGCTGAAATATGAGAGGATGGTGGGGACGTCCCACCCTCTTGCTAGAGAGAATGAAAAGAGAGAAGAAAGAAATGAGAGGGAGAGAAGAGAGAGAGAGAGAGAGAGAGAGAGAGAGAGAGAGGTGTTATAAAAATGCAATGATGGTCTCTCTAAAAGAGACCACCCACCTAGATTAGAGAATTCCATCATGCTCTCTCTCTAGGGAAGGGAGGCATGGGTTAGACAGCTCATCATGAGCTAGTAAAAGGACTAGATGGTGGCTATAGACTAGGGATGGGTAGTGCTGATGGTGTGGGTAGTGTAAAAAAAGGAGGTTTAGGTAGTGTTGGTTGGAAATTGTACAAATGAGATGGGCCATTTTGGAAAAATGTGTACACCAATCTAGGTGGGCCACACAATCATGATCAAGGGATAAAATGATGAAATGCCTACAACTTATGATTTACACATCAGATGGATGCACAGGATGGGGCATCGGAACCGCAACGACGATACGGACAAGATGGCATAGGTTTCGGGTCGTTCCAGGTTGAGTCAACATGACCAGACTTGAGGATGACCGCAAACACTATCCTAAGGTCACGGGTCATCGGGATTCGACCTCTAGGACCGCGGGACCAAGAGAAACTAAATGCACACACACATGCACTCGGGTTGGGTCTTACACATGTGCTAACTCTATTCTTTATGTTAGGCTCGTGTCCTAGTGTCCATTTCATTTTGTACGATCCTGCAGTCCTCCCGGTCGAATTCTGATGACCCGCGACTCATAAATTGCATTTATCCGTGACCCTAAGTCGTATCCTGTAAACCTGAGCTGACTCAGCCTGAGACCTGTGCCATTGCGACCGCACCGTCGTCGCGTCTCATGTGCCAATCCGACGTCTAGATCATGAGATGTGGGCCACACATGATCATGGCCGTGGACAGCATGTTGCAGGACCCACTTAACCCATGACATAGTTCCCTAGGTCATTATGAGGATGACATCACTCCTACACCTAGCCACCCTACTCCATAGCCTCTTACATCTTACAAGAAATGATTATTTTTCTTCCCCATGAGCCATGCCATCTTACAACAAATCATGCCTAGCTAAGAGAGAGAGGCTAGCCACCATCATTACCTCTCTCTCTCTCTCCTTCATCTCTCTTTTTCCCTCCCTTTCTTCCTCAATTTTCATCCTTTATTGCAAGAGAGAAGAGAAGCTGCCAAAAAAATAATAATCTAGCCACATCCCAAGCTCATTTCCTCCAATCCAACCCTCAAAAATCAATCTCAACCCTTCAATCTCACACCTTGGAGCATTGGAAGCCATTGGTGGAAGGAGTTCAAGAATCCTAGGTGGGTGCACTTTAGGGTTAGATTTCATTCTATACCTTTGATCTCTTTCTTTTCTTTGCTTGGGGACTTGAAGGACCCACCAATCCATGGTGGAGATCCTCCATGATCCCCTTGATGTGGCCTTTGGCCGATCTTCTTGCATGCATGACCTATGGTGGGTCCATTCTCTATGGACCTCACCATGATGATTTCTATTCTAATCCATGCCTTTAAGGGTCATTTATACCCCTGGTTTTCATGTTATATTGCTGTCCAGATTTTCTTTATGTTGATGTATGATGTATGATGCATGTAATGAGGGACCCATAGTGGCGAGGTCCCTCCATCACACGTTTCTCCTTTTTCTCTTTCTCTCTCTCCCTTTCTTTTAATGATGATGATGATATATATGTGTGTGTGGCCCACCTGATGAGACCAAAATCCAGGTTGCCTAGATTTTTCTGAGCATCCAGTTGGTGGAGCCCACCTTGCTGTCCACTGCTGGACAGGTCTGGATGAAGGAAACCACAAATATCAACTTTGCTCAAAGCTGCTGGTGGGTCCCACACGTGTGGATCCACCTCGTGCATATGTTACAATCTAGACCATCCATCAGCTAGAAGGCCAGCAGCTGGATGATACAATTGAGGTCAGCAAGTTCTGTGGGGTCCCATCATGAGGTAGTGTTATAACTAGATCGTCCGTCCATTTTTCTGACGGGTGGGACCCACCCACACGTGTAACACGTGTGGGGTGCGGCCCACCTCTGATATATGTATTTTATAACCCTGCCGTCCATTCATTTTATAGGACGGTGGGTCCCACTACTGACTGACTTCAGCAATTTCTATGGGCCGCCATGATGTACGTGTATATCCAAACCGTTCGTCCATCAGGCAGCCATGTGGGGCCCACCCCACACGTGATGCACGTGTGGGATGGGACCCACCTTGATGTTTGTATTCTACATCTGCACCATCCATGGATTGGGACAGCGCTATGGGACGCACCATGATGTATGCTTTTGTAACGCCCTGAAAATCGGGGGTCGAGTGTAACTCAACTCCCGAGTTCCAACGCATCACTTATGCAACATGTTTAATGATAATTGAATGTTGTCTGTGTTAGAGCAGTAAACATGAATGAGATTATACCAAAGCAGTAATTCATACTCCAGATCAACTGTATAAAAGCAAGCGGAAGACTGAACTGTATATATATGTATGTAAAGAAATAAAATAAACGATTCATTCTCCAGAGTATGAATCCATCTGAGTCCATATACATTTGTTTATAATCAAAAGTCAAAAATAACTAGGTACAATCCCTGTGGAACCCATCGATCCGGCAACCTAGTCGAAGCCGCGAGAAGCTGCATATACGAGAACTCCTCTGGTCCTCGTCATAATCAGCTCCGCCTCCAGGCGTAGTCGGGTCGCCTAAACACGAGATGAGTCTGGTTGGTGTGCGCACACCGTCCCATAACGTGGGAGTGAGTAGCTAACTCAGTGGAACGATAAGGCATAAGTTATCATGTTATCAATACGGTCAAGCAGTAATGATAAAGCAGTAAATCAAACACTCCTAGTTACTCTGATTAATGCAAGTATGAATGCGGGTATGATGGATGCCCTCACCGACATACTCCCTCAGGCGACACCATCTCACGTTCGCGCATGCTTACATCCCACAGTGCTCCACATCTTTCAGGCACATGCGATGCATGATGAGCATGATTACCGAGTTTTTAATTAGTTCGTTTCAAACAGCAGGATTGGGAAACTAAGGTACCTCCCTTGTATCATTTCCAATATGATCCAATCTAGGGTCGTCAGTCCTAGTTAATATCAGACGATGGTGTGTTTTCTAGGTCACTGCAGAGGTCGCTGTGGCGTTACGCACAAAGGTTGCACCACTCCCCCATCACCCCTTAAACGATTCATCACTATACAGAAACAGGCCTAGTTCATACTCTATATGTCGCGGCGAACCCTAAGGCACGCTGCAACTTCAGAATATGCTCGCGGTCACTACAAAGGGTCGCTGTGGCATTACGCACAAAGGTTGCACCACTCCCCATCACCTTATCAATGTAGGCCGACAGCGCGAATATAGTGTCCCATACCACCATAATCGGCTCACGAGTTAAGTTGCTCACTTTGGTCACTACGGGAGGCACGTAGCCCCGGCCAGAGGCCGACAGCTCAACCATGGTGTCCCATACCACCATGCCGGCTCATGAGTCTTAGCGGATCGAGGTACCATGGTTAACGGGATTTTCACCGGTAAGTTTGGTACCCTAGTTCAAACATTAGCGACCAAACATGGTAAACATACATAAGACACACGGTTTATTTGACGTGTTCGGGTGGCTCGGCGCACAACAAGTTGGGCGATATGAAGCGCAAAGCACCTCGTGTGGCCAACCACTATCGCCAACCGAAGTACGACACGGGTTCGCCAACACATCATGCGTGAACGAATCCCATCCACAACTTCAAGTTCTGCACGGATGCTGGACTATGGACATAGTCCCAAGCTCAGTCAAGTCCTAACTATAACACATGAAATACGGCATGATAACATGGTAATTCAAGAACACTAGCAATCATAATATAAAGCATATCATGAAGCATGTTAATAAACAAGTCACAAAGCATGTTCAAAAGCATGTTATAAAGCATTATGCAAATAGGGATACAAATACTTATATTTCGTAGGTGAGTGGTTAGAGTGAACAACCACATGGAGGATGTCATAGGTGACTCTAAGGTAGCTAAGAATCCCATCTCAGCACCTACCTAAGGTTCTAACACTTAAGCACTTACACTCACAAGTGATTTCACCAACACTTGGAATGCACTATTTCAACATACATGACGTATGCTAGGGAAGTGTGTACTAGGATTGTCCCTTTACCAAACTAGTATTTTATACATATACATCATATTCATACAGCAATTAAACATGGCAATCACATCAGCAAATTTTATACGTATAGGGTACTTCCTCGTATACCCAATTTCGACATACATAGTGTTTACAAAGGAACATAGATTGCGGCGATTCCTTTCGCCAAACTAGTATTTTAATCATGTATTGTATAATCATACATTAAATAAATATGTCAAACATTATTCCAAAAGAAATACGTATACGGTATTTCTAAAATATGTAATTTCAACATACGGCGCATTTACAAGTGAACATATATTTTGGCAATTCCTTTCGCCAAACTAGTAATTTATTCATATATTATATAATCATACATTAAATAAACATGTCAAACATTTATCCGAAAAAAATACGTATACGGTATTTCTACGTATACCTAGAATATGTGAAATTCCATATTTCACAACGTTAATCGAAACAGGAAACGGAAAGCACTTTGTACATGTGCAATTGCAAGCAGATCATGAATCTACCATTATCTGACATTGAAAGCGTTGAAAACCGTAACTTATACACTTAAAGTCCTCACCTTTGCCTTTGGAAACGAAACGAATCAGCAAGGGTAGTAGAACTTCCGTCTACGGGAGATTTCTAGCCTAAAGAGCGGAATCGGTTAGTTGTTACGCAACCCACATCGATCCCACCTCAAATCAGACCTAGGGTTAGGGTTTCTTACCTTCAAATGGGACGGAAAACGCCGGGAAAACGCCTAGAATAGGGCGGTGTAGGCCGTGTAACAAGCCAAAGCAGGAGGAGGGAAATCGGCAACAATCTCCAAGTCTTTCTCTCTCTTTTCTCTCTCTCCCTCTAGGGTTTTCTCCAAAATTTGTATGGCTGTGAGAGGGGCTGTTCTAAGCTCCTTTTATAGCCACAAACATTACGAAATTAGACTCAGGTTCAAGGGGTACTGCTAATATAGGATTTTTGTCGCTTTTCCATTTCAAAAGGGAAGTTATGGTGGCCCTCCTTGAACCAAACGTCAAACTTAAGCTCACCATCGATGGATCTACGTGGGATTACGTTTTGACTCGATCGGATACCCGGATCGCACGTGGTGGACCACTTTCATTCGACGGTCGGTGGGCCACGATCGAAATTCCAAGTACATGTAAATGTTCTGAAATTTTTCTTAATCCGAGGGTGTAATTTGGTCGATTCGACGGTCCAGTTACTTAATCGACGCGTCAACGAATGATGCGGATCACTATTCCGATATTTATTTTTGGATGGGAATAGTGTTTTTCACACTCCTCGCTCGAATCGAAAAGAATGGCCATGGAACATCGGATGGAGCGATTTTTGAGATGATTGTTAAGCCCGGTGGGCGGTCCTAGTTCCTTAGCCGGGTTAATCGGACTCGATGTGCGATCTAGACCTAATACGAAGTTTCGTTTCATTCCCGAGAGCAGACGGGAAATGAGTTTGATTCTAAACTTTAGGGTAACCTAGCGTCAATGATTCTGCAACTTTTGGGTCTTGCAGATCGTATTTAAAGCGATCCTAACGGATTTCACGACAAATCGAGTTTAGTACTTAGTTAACTTTGTTAAATTTCTAAAGGATTTAATCCTACGTGATTTCTGGTCGAGGTGGTACTCGACCCAATGTACGAAAATTTTCAGGTCGTTACAGCTTTGCAGCCACATTGTCCACTTGTCTTGGACGTGGGCCCACCCCACACATGTGACACATGTGGGGGTGGGACCCACCTTGATGTATTTATTCTATATCCACTCCGTCCATCTATCCAGGGCGGGTGGGACCCACCATGATTTATGTATTTTATCAGTACTGTCCATCTGGACGGGTGGTGTGGGGGCCACATGATGTTTTTATTTCTCCCAGCCGTCCATCTGGACATGTGGACCTCACCTTTGATGTATGTGGTTTACATCCACGCTGTCCATTTTGCTAGACAGGTGGGACCCCCACCTTGAATGTATGTGTTTCATCCCTGTGAGAGACATCGTGATGCATATACGGCCTTTATTTGAGGCCCAATGAGATGTAAGTGAGGCCCTTATGTGAGGCCCAATATGATGAATTTAAGGCCCATTGGGTGAGGCCCATTAAGATGTTGAGACCTAGGTATGAGGCCCATTGTGATGAATTTGGGGCCCATGAGATGTGGCCCATTGTGATGTATTAGTGGCCCATTTGATGAGGTTCGATGTAATGTAATTGGGGCCCATGCATAGGCCCAATAAGATGTATTTGAGGCCCAGGTGGGAGGCCCATTGTGATGTATTTGAGGCCCAGATATTAAGCCCCAATGTGATGTATATGCGGCCTATTTGATGAGACCCATTACGATGTGTATGTAGCTCATGAGTGAGGCCCGATATAATATATGTGTGGCCTAATGGGATGTGTATTGGGCCCTTGTGTCAGGCCATGGGCCCACTATGTGTTTGACTCTATATGGGTCACTCCTAGGGAGCAATGTTGGTTAAATGTCCACATTGATGGGCAATGATGGTTAAATGTCCATATTGTGACCTTCTCTTAGGCCTTTGTTAGGCCCATTCTTATCTTCTCTAAGTGAGTTGACCCAAATCGATGGGCACCATTGATATTGCATGATTCATTTGTTCTTCTTGGGTTAATCCAAAATGTTGGGCCCCCATTGGTAGCTAGTAGGATTATTTTTATTTTGGAGTCCATCTAGGACTCATTTGGGCCCCCTAGGGCATCTAGCGGGCCACGTGATAGTATGGTGAAGGAAACTCGTTCCAGATCCTCAGGATTGTAGGTAGGCCACCTAGGCCCAACCTTGATTTGAGGAGAGTTCATCCTCATCGTAGACGGAAGGATTCATGCTATCGGAATTGGTATGTCCATAGTTGAGGACTCACCCTTATGATTACAAATCTGCTGTCCATCTATGGACCCTGCCTTGTATATATAGGCTGATTATCGATGCCGATCATCGATACCGATATTGATGCCAATTATCGATGCCGATTATGAGTATGTGATAGCATAACATCATGATATATGCCCATACGCACCATCTGCGTGCTTGTTATTAGATGTGGTTGACCATTGCATATGCCATTGGGCAGGTTGTTTATGGGACTCCCTAATAAGCGGAGTTGTCCCACATGAGTGCACGGTATGTGTAGGATTGATGCATGACTGGATTGTGTGACTCATGCATCTTGCACTGTGTGTTGTGATTACTGTGCACCCTAGCAACATCAGGGCCATAACCTCCATCATGGATGGTAGGTTTGAACACTGAAAATCTTCTCTTTACATGGGGTGTGAAGGATGTCCCTGGGTGAAAGTCCCTAAACCAGATGGTACCAGTGGATGACTCCAACGTCTAGACCGAGTAGATACATGAGTGCATAAGGGCCGTATACCAGTAGGCTGTGTCTCCCACTGTATCGTGGTCGGTTAGGAGGGGGTGTGGCCTTATCTGCCTGAGTGAGGGGGCATAACTAGGCTGAGTCTGACCAGTTCATAAATAGGTTCGCTATCGACAAACCGGGCTGATATTGGTAGGCGGGTAGTGAGGTCTCTTTCACTCGGTCACGCGGCTAGGGAGGCGGCAACCAATGTGGAGTGTACTAGACCCCGGTAATATCCTAGAGATGAGTTGTACTGATATGTGGTCCCTGAGGAGGACTGGTATGCTTGAGTTGCATCTCGCATATAACATTGGCCATGTAGGCCTTACATCGCATAGCCTTGGTGTGGCTGATAACATTCATGCCTTGCATTGCATGGCCTTGGTACGACTTATTGCATTCATGGACTTACCAGTATATTCCGTATTACTCTAATATTGCATTCTGAGCACGCTTATATTGCGCACACACTTTCACCACCCTTTAAGCTTTCTATAAGCTTACGTATGATTGATGCGTGCAAGTGACGCTAGACCGTAACTGAGCAGGAGCAGGATCGTGCCGCAGAGCTTCTGGAGTTTTATTATTATTATCATTGTATCTCCCTTTCTTCGCGTTGTATCTTAAAGTTTTTAATCATAATGGATTTTGTGATGGTTTTCTGGTTATTGTTCGTGGGTTATGCTTATTATGAAATAAATTTATATTGAAATCCTCCTTGTAAGATCCCAAGATTTGAACCTGGTATATGGGTGCTAGGAGTCGAGAATGGGGTATTACGAAGGTTATCGGCGCCGGATTCGGTGATCGAGAATTTTGTGATCCCGGTTTTCGAGTTTGGGGCATGACACTTTACTTAGTATATTGTGCATAGCTGATTGAATGCCTTCATTGACATCGTTATCCATCCCGCATCCTATGTTGGTTACTCTATACAACGCTTACTCATGAAAATGTGTCGTATGATAAAATGTGTAAAGCCTAACGATTATAGGATGGCTTGCTGCTCTCATGACTCATGGTCACATGTTTTATGCCATGCTTAGTAACGATAATATGCTCATCTACGAAAATCTATTGAACCATGAATATTTGCTCATTTATGGTAACATGTCTACTCATGGTAACCTGCTCATCTATAATGATATGTTTAGTTGTGGTAATACATCCATCTGAGATAATATGCTTAGTTGTGATAACATGTGTATCCTTGATAACATACCTATCTGTAAGAACATGCTCACCTATGCTAACAACTCAAATGTGATAATATGCTTGGGACTAGCAAAATGCGGGTTGAGGATTGTGTTGAGGGTCAAATATTGCATATTATCCCCCATTTATATCTTAGTTTTATGAACATAATAATGCTTAATGTTCTATTTTATTCATGTTTGTGTTGCAATGTGAATTTAAGAGCTTGGATTGAAAAGGGTGCTAAAAGTATGGATTTAATGCTCAAGAACCAAGGCAAAGGATGGATCTTAGGAGACTAAGATTGAAGAATTTATATGCGAAAGATCCAAGAAAACCAAGTGAGGAATAAAGAGAATTAAAGATTTGAAGTGAAGAAAATGAATCTTAAAATCGTCATGAAAAAACATATTCTGAAACTCTAGGTCACTTTGTGAAATTGCGCAAAGTGAAGTCTATTTTGGAAAACTGTGCACTGTGAAGTCTATTTTAACAAACTGCGTAAATTTGAGGCAGTTTCTAGATTTTTCCAACTAGGTGCAAAAGTTAGAGTTCCACAACTATAAATAGGACTGCCTAGGATGTTCCTAGGAATCTTCTAGGGTTTAAGGAGTAGAGTAAAAGGGTGGAGAAGTCGTCGCCAAGAGTTTTTCTTCTTTTTCCTTAGTTGTTTTCATGCTTTCTTCTAGGGTTTTAGATCCAATCATGTCTATGGTTGACGAAACCTCTTAGGGCTAAGAGGTGAAGCTTGTAGTATAATGGGATGTTTCTATTGCTTTGATTCATATTTATGTTGAACTCCATGGATTCTAATTTGATATTTAAAGAATACTTTCAGTTTTTAATGGTTTATTGTGACTCAAATTACAGTAGAACTGCAATAGCTTTGAGTATCTTCTTTTCCTGATTTGAGATTGTGAAATTAGTAAGTCCTATTATTCACCATCATCCCTTGGGCATGGTAAGGTGATAGAATCCTTCCTAATCTTTACAATTCTCTTGCTTTGAGATTATGAGATTGGTAAATCCTGCTGTTTGCTAATGTCTCTTAGTCATGGTTTGGTGATGGAATCTCTGCCAATTATAATAGTTCTCCTTTATTGAGAATTAGGTCAATGGAAGTTCAGATTTGATTTTATTGATATATTTTCCAATTGGATAAGATAGGACTCCAACTCTAATTGTGTTACTTGAATCAAGCAAGAGGGCTCCCTGATCACTACAAGTGGATCCTTACACCCTAGTTCCCACATTTGAATTACTTAAGTGTTTAATTAAATCTCTCATAATTACTTCCTTTTATTTCAGATTTAGATTCACATCTTTTTCTACTTCTACTTCTAGTTTATTTCAGAAACGTAAAAGTTTCGGTCCCTGTGGATTCGACCTCGGTCTTACCGAGATTATTACTACATCGCAACCTTACACTTGGGGTTGTGAACAAGTTTTTGGCGCCGTTGCCGGGGATTAATGGTTGCGTTTTCTGGATTTAACTAGTTTTGGAATTAGTTTAAGATTAGGGTTTTTCTACTTTCTATTTTTACGTTAGGGCTTTTTTCTTAATTATTTTAGAAATTAACTTAGCTTTCTATTTATAGGTATAAAAACTTTCCTTTTCTGTTTTTAGAAACTAATTTACTTTCTAATTCTAAGATAAAAACTTTCCTAATTTATTTTTAGAAACTTTCTTAATCTATTTTTAGAAACTAATTTTCTTTCCTTTTTCTTTTTTTAGAAACTAAATTCCTTTCCTTTTTCTTTTTTTAGAAACTAGGTTGCTTTCTTAGTTTTTTTTTAAGAAACTAACTCACTTTCCTTTTTCTAGGTTTAGAAACTTTCCTAATTTGTTTTTAGAAACTTTCCTTTTTCATTTTTGGAAACTAGGTTGTTTTTTAGAGACTTTCCTTATTTGTTTTTAGAAACTAACTCATCTTTCTATTTTTAAAAACTATCTATTTCTCTTTTTAGAAACTAATTCACTTTCCCTTTTCTTTTGCAAGATTTTAACTTAGAAACTTCTAATTTGGTAACTTCTTTCTAATTCTCTCTCTTTCTATTTCTAGATTTCTATTTCCTATTTCTTTTTAAGTTTAGGTTAGATTCCGAAATTGAGGGCTGAGAGTGTTTCATGCCCAAGTGGGTCAGTGACAACACTCGACGTCTCTTGAGTAAAGGAGGGTTGGTTGAGGAGTTATCTATCCATCACAGGATTAGACACCACTTAAGATCCACATAGTTAACTGAAGTTATGGCTGCAAATCAACTGGCCAATCAACCTCCAAATCCACCCCAACTTAGGGTCGAGGAAATCTAGGATGAGAACGAGGTGCATCGAGCACCCCCGCCTCATACTTTACGATACTATTTACAACCAGTGGGGGTGAACAACCCTTCCTGTATGGTTTTTCTACAAAATACAGGAAACATAGACATTAAGCCAGGAGTGATCCAACACCTTCCAAAGTTCCTTGGGCTTGAATATGAAAATCCATATTTACACTTAAAAGAGTTCGATGAGATCATTACCACTTTATACTTTCCTAATGTGTTTGAGGACACAATCCGGTTGAAACTCTTCCCTTTCTCCCTGAAAGAAAAGGCTAAGATGTGGTTACATTCACTACATCCATGATCTATTGGCAAATGGAATGACATGACAAGAGAGTTCATAAAGAAATTCTTCCCATATAATAAAACGAACACCATCAGAAAGTCGATTCATGAACTTTGCCCAAAGGGAAGATGAAACATTCTTCCAATGTTGGGAGCGGTGCAAGGATCTTGTCAGTTCATGCCCACAACACGGTTTTGAAATGTGGCGCATAACAAATTTCTTCCATGAAGGACTGACATCTTCCATGCGCCAATTTGTCGAGACAATGTGCAATGGGGAATTCCTGAACAAAGATGTTGATGAAGTGTGGGATTACTTTGATAAACTTGTTGAAACTGCACAATCATGGGACATCTCCCGAAGAATAAGCATCATGTCTAAGCTTACTCAATCAAAGGAGAGAGGTGGAATATATCTTTTGAAAGAGGAAAATGATATCTACGCTAAAGTGGCCAGTCTCACAAGGAAACTCGAGGCCATGGAACTTAGGAAGGATAAGGATAAGGAATTTGTCTACGGTATTTGTGCTTGTAACATTCATACAACTGAAAATTGCCCAATAATACCTATGTTTCAAGAAATATTGAATGAACAATCAAATACCGTAAACAACGACTAAAGGCCTTTCAAGGGACTCACTTCTAACACATAAAATTCCAGTTAGAGAAATCATCTATATTTCTGTTGGAGGAATGGACAATCTGTTACACCTCAAGGAATCTCTAATTAATTCTTAAATCAAGGGAAACCTAAAGAGGAATTGGTTCAAAATCCTCAAGAGCTCATCCAGCAAATTACTCTTCAAGCCTTACAAGAACTCACAAAGGCTATACAAAAGATAGACTCACGCGTTACGGTTATGGAGAAAGGGATGCTTCTAACCCAACCTATCCCCAATCATAAACCGTAATATAGAGTTAGTGAACCAAGCTCTTTAAATCCAATGGAACAAGCTAAGTCTATCACCACTCTTAGGAGTGGGAAGATAATTGACAAATCTATTCCTGTAAGGGCTGAGAAGCTTAAGGACCCAGATGTAGATGAGACTGATAGACCTAGCAATGCTCCACATGAGATAGAACAGGAACTTCAAAGTAAACAGATTGCTCCATTTCCCCAATGGTTGATAGCATCAACACCTCTCTTTAACTCTCAGGATATTCCAGAGGTGCTTAAGCAAGTGAAGGTCAACATTCCTTTACTGTATGTCGTAAAACAGATACCTTCATATGCCAAATTTTTGAAAGATTTATGTATGACCAAAAGACGACAAAACATTCAAAAGACAATATTCTTAACAGAAAAAGTGAGTGCCATCCAAAACAAGATGTACCACAGAAGTACAAAGATCCTGTTAGCCCAACCATTGCCTGTGTAATTGGGAATTACTAGATTGAGCATGCACTTCTTGACTTAGGAGCGAGCCTTCTAATCCCATACTCAATCTACGAACAACTGGGTCTGGGTGAATTAAAACCCACCCGAACCACATTACAACTGACCTATTGCTCAGTTCTTGTACCGAGAGGGATAATTGAGGATGTGTTGGTCCAGGTTGACGAATTCTACTATCTAGTAGATTTTATCATCCTGGATACTCAACCCATCGTGGATATGAGCACTCAAATTCCTGTCATCCTTGGTAGCCCATTCTTTGCTACATTAAATGCAATCATCAATTATAGGAATGGAGTCATGAATTTGTCTTTTGGGAATATGACATTAGAGCCCAATATCTTTTTCAATATGAGCAAACAGACAGAGGATGATGACGATGCCCATGATGTTAACTTGATTGATTCTTTCGTGGAAGATAGAACTCTGATGACCTTATCCTCTAACCCTCTAGAGATGTGATTGGCCCACTCCCATGATTTAGATGATGATATGATTAGGGAGACGGGTGTCATGCTTGATACTGTGCCGGTACTTGAAGTTAACCAGTGGAGACCACAATTTGAAGAATTACCCCAAATGGATATAGTGCCTCTACCGTTTAACCTCAACGCATTGAAGCTTGACCTAAAACCTTACCCTCTAATTTGAAATATGTCTATTTAGGTCAAGATGAGACATACCCGATGGTGATTTCTTCCCACCTTGAGCGAGAACATGAGAGTATGCTTATTTATACTCTCATTGAGCACAAATGAGCCCTTAGATGGTCGATTACGGACCTCAAGGGAATTGACTATTTGATTTGTACTCACCTTATTTATCTAGAAGATAATACGAAGACCTCCCGGCAACCACAACATAGATTAAATCCAAACATGAAGGAAGTGGTTAAGGCCAAGGTTCTTAAGCTATTGGATGTGGGTATCATATACCCTATATCTGATAGCCAATGGGTGAGTTTAACTTAGGTGGTTCACTGTGTAAACTTCAGTTGAATGAACTAGAAGAAATCTAGAATGATGTATACGAGAACTCGAGAATTTACAAGGGCAAGATGAAGGTGTTTCATGGCCAACACATTCTTTGGAAATCATTCACACAAAGTTAGAAAGTCCTTTTGTATAATTCTCGGTTACATATTTTTCTGGGTAGGCTCCGATCTTGTTGGACCGGCGCTCTCACTATTATTAATGTTTATCCTCATGGGGCTATCGAGATTCGGAATCCAAATAATGGCAATGAATTCAAAGTAAATGGACATCATTTAAAGCCATTTGTTGAAAAACTTGATTCAGAGGACATGTCAATACCTCTGATTGACCCTATTTACCAGGATTGACCTCCTAGTTTGATGGAGGTATAGATAGATTTATTTGCCTTCATACGATTTAGGATTAGGATAGTTTACTTTTCACCATTTACGATAGTTTGCTTTTTATTTGTTTAATTCTTATGTTAACCCATCTTCACACTAAGACCATTAAAAAAGCCTCAAAATTCCTTCTTTAGGTATTCCTTTCCATCACTTTCCTTCTCTTTTTATTGCCTCTTTTGCATTACATGCTTATTTCTTTTACATTGAGGACAATGTAGATTTTTCGGTTTGAGATGGGGGATTAGGTGAACTAATTAGTGTTTTCTCAGTTTTGAGCAAAAATTTTAAAAATTTTCAATGTTTCAAGTTGAAATCTGTTTGAGAAGCAATGAATTGTGTCCTTAAGAATGCGTTGGGTATGATAAAAATAATAATTGAATTTTAGATTGTTGGAGTTTGATCAACTAAGTAATCTATCTCCTAAGTTCTTGCACTCAATTGATTAAGAGATAGTTTGAATATCATGTTAATCTAAATCACAAGACACATTCAATTTGTCTTCTGTAAGACATGCTAAAAGTTCTAATTGTTAGTATTTGAATCATTAATAGATGGTGAGAATCGAGTCTGGAGAATTTTATCCACCTTAACAGAAGAAAAGAACCAGTTAAAAAAAAGGAGATCGACAAAGAGGTGATGAAAAAGAATAAAAAGAATAAAAATATGGAAATGAATGGAAAAATAAAAAGAATGAATAAAAAATTGACCGTCGATATAAAATCAAATACTAAAAAAAGTAGGGAAAATGGGATAAGTTCGGATTCAGTACTGGAGCTTCAAACTAATCTTGAAGTGATGAGTATGGCTAACATGATGAACTAATAATATTTGTACAGGAAGTAAGTCGATTTTCACTAAGAACATTGAAAAACTTGATATGCAAATTATGCTCGATTTAATGGACAAAGAATTTAATTGATTGGTTTTTTATGTGGTTCGGCTCTAAGTTTTCAAAACCCCACTTTCGTATCTTAATTCTACCCATTCATACTTGGGTGAACAAAAGATTATTTTCCTAGAGAGGTTGTGGACATTAAGCATTGAGATTTATTTCAAACATACTTTGCTTGGTACTAGCAAAATGCGGGTTGGGGATTGTGTTGAGGGTCAAATATTGCATATTATCTCCCATTTATATCTTGGTTTTATGATCATGATAATGCTTAATGTTCTATTTTACTTATGTTTGTATTGCAAGGTGAATTTAAGAGCTTGGATTGAAAAAAGTGCTAAAAGTATGGATTTGATGCTTAAGAATCACCAAGGCAAGGGATGGATCTTAGGAGACCAAGATTGAAGAATTCACATGCCAAAGATCTAAGAAAACCAAGTGAGGAATGAAGATAATCAAGATTTGAAGTGAAGAAAATGAATCTTGAAATCGTCCTGAAAAAGCATATTCTGAAACTCTAGGTCATTTTGTTAAATTGTGTAGAGTGAAGTCTATTTTAGCAAACTATGAAAATTTGAGGCAGTTTTTAGAGTTTTCTAACTAGATGCGAAAATTAGAGTTCCACAATTATAAATAGAACTCCCTAGGATGTTCTTAGGCATCATCTAGGGTTTAAGGAGCAGAGCAAAAGGGTGGAGAAGTCGTCGCCAAGAGTTTTTCTTTTTCTTCCTTAGTTGTTTTCATGCTTTCTTTTAGAGTTTTAAATCCAATCATGTCTATGGTTGGCGAAACCTCTTAGCTAGGGCTAAGAGGTGTAGCTTGTAGCATGATGGGATGTTTCTATTGCTTTGATTCATATTTATGTTAAAATCTATGGATTCTAATTTGATATTTAAGGAATACTTTCAATTTTTAATGGTTTATTGTGACTTAAATTATAGTAGATTGCAATAGCTTTGAGTATCTTCTTTTCCTGATTTGAGATTGTGAAATTAGTAAGTCATGTTGTTCACCATCGTCCCTTAAGTATGGTAGGGTGATGGAATCCTTCCTAATCTTTACAATTCTCCTGCTTTCATATTATGGGATTGGTAAATTCTATTGTTTGCCATTGTCTCCTGGGCATGGTTTGGTGATGGAATCCCTACCAATTATCATAGTTCTCCTTTATTGAGAATTAGGTCAATGGAAGTTCAGATTTGGTTTTATTGATATTTTTTCAATTGGATAAGATATGACTCCAATTCTAATTTTGTTACTTGAATCAAGCAAGATAGCTCCCTGATCGCTACAAGTGGATCCTTGGCACCCTAGTTCCCACCTTTGAATTTCTTAAGTTTCAAATTAACTTTCTCACAATTACTTCCTTTTATTTCAAATTTAGATTCACATCTTTTTTTACTTCTACTTCTAGTTAATTTCAGAAATGAACAAGTTTTAGTCCTTATGGATTTGACCTCGGTCTTACCAAGATTATTACTACATCATGACCCTACACTTGGGGTTGTGAATAGTAGACTTTATTTTTACATTTCTTCTCACTTGGATTCCTTCACTTATGTATTTAGAAGTACGTGTATGATAATTGTTTAGTTAAAATTTGAAAAGTCCTATTCACCCTTGTAAGTGCTATGGTTATTTGTTCCTTTGATTGTCAAATTTTTATTGTGCCAAAACCACAGTCTGTGTCTTGTGTAGCACATTGATATATATGTTCAAGGCAATGCATCACATGTATGAGGACAATGCTTCAAGTCAAGAACAAAGATTTACTTCAAGAAATGCAATATCAAGTACATTGTTCACTCATTTAAGCTTCAAAGTTCAAAGTTTTAAACTGACATTGAAAGACAAGTCAACTGTTCATACTCAAGACTTAAGGTGAAGTATAACTCAAGTACTACAAATTCAAGCTTCAAAAGATCTCAAGTTCAAGCTCCAATATGTGTCAAGATCTCAAGCTTCGTGAACTTCAAAGACCGTCTATCATTTAAAGAAAGAAGGTTCAATGTTCATACATCATATCCAAGGTATGGAAGACCTTAGATTGACCTTAGGGTAGGTCATTTTGAATACATAATTTAAACTAAATTACTTTATAAGTGTTTGGTGTTCTTCGACTAGTCCTGGACTTCGTTCGATTAGTCCTAGCACTGGCTTGACCAGTCCAAGAAATTCCACGACCAGTCCTAAGTTGTTGCAAAATTTTGAAATTTTTTGGTTAAGCTTCGACCAGTCCTGAAGACTGCTCGACCGGTCGTGTGAATAGTGCACAACTCATTCATGACCAGTCCTGCAGCTACGACTCAAAGTCCAGCAACTGATTCAGCCTTCTCACGACCAGTCGTGGAGACCACACGACCAGTCGTGCAAGGCCTACGACCAGTCGGGGAATGGTTTTATTCGATCGCGCTCAAAATTTCAAATTGTTGTTGGTCTATGACCAGTCGTAGTATCCTCACGACCAGTCATGGACGCAATTTCTTCATTTATAAATAGAGACAATTTTCAGAGTTTTACAATCCAATTGAAGTATACTCAAGTCATCACTCTGAGAGATAAGTTAGTATTTTTTTAAGCTATATTGTACTCATTTAATAACTTTTATATTTAATTTTGTATTCTGCATTCCAATCTGATTTGAAAGAGGGATTGAAGAATTCCCACTTCTTAGAATCAAAATTAAATAGAGCTAGCCCAACTTGATTTAATTTAAAATCAATTTAGAATCTAGAACCATTTCATAAGTGAGTATTGGACATTGAACTTCTATTCAAACTTCTACTCCGATTTGGTTCTTTCGGGCTACAACAAAAGGAGAAATTTAGGTATTTTACATTTGTGCAAATCTTTTATTTTTGGTTTTTTTTGAGATTAAGCCAAAAAAATCTCATTCTTTTGGTAATCTGAGGAGATCCAAAAAACTCAGAGTGTGGGGTTTTTGAATTGTGTAAGCTCACTTAAAAGACACAATTACGAGGGTTTTAGGTGAACCTGAAAAAACCTATTTTCATAGTGAACGCTAATATCCACTGTGTGAGGATATTAGGAGTGGAGTAGTTGTGTGGCTGTTGTTTAACAGTTGGTGTACACACAATCGAACCACTATAATTCTCTGTGTCTTGTGATTTGAATGTTTGTTTATTTTATATATCATTTATCATTCAAGTTTGTGGGATTTATTTGTGGATGTTATTGTTGTAATTTTTACATTTCAAGCATTGTGGGGAATGTTGTAATAGTTTAGGTTTCCTTTCTAGCTATTTCCTTTTTATTCCTCTTCAGTTTGAGTTCTTGATACACAAACCGTTCTAGTAAGGTTGTCCTGCCATAAACCCTTAGCTTTTATGGTGCAAGGTTGTCCTTAGAACAACATTTGTATCAACCTCTTAATACTAGAATTTTGAGGTTGCTTTATATTTCCACATTGTGGTTTGTTTAAAGTCCTATCTTTTCTTTAATTGTTTAAAGACCACTCTTCAGAAAAGTGAGAGTAGTGCCAATGCAAAAGCACTAAATGCAATCACTTGTGTACTATCACCAAATGAATACAAAAGAATTATATCCTGTGATTCTGCAAAGCAAGCCTAGGATATTTTAGAAATGACACATGAGGGAACATCAATTGTCAAGAAATCTAAAGTCCAAATCCTCACAACCAAATTTGAGGAAATTCGTATGGAGGAAAATGAAATGTTTATGCACTTCTATACAAGATTAAATGACATCGTGAACTCTATGTAGGGTCTTGGTGATAAAATTCCAGAAAGTAAAGTTTGTGCAAAGATACTACGCTCACTTCCTAAACGGTTCAATTCTAAGGTTACTGTAATCCAGGAACTTCGTGATACGGATAATATGAGGGTAGAAGAATTAGTTGGTTCTATACAAACCTATGAGTTAAATTTTAAAGATCCTAAAAGTAAATCTATCACTCTTAAATCTTCTAAATGTATTTCTCAAGAAAATTCTGATTAAAAAAATTCTAAAGATGATATGACCCTTTTAGCTAAAAAGTTTTACAAAATTTTTAAAAGTAAAAAGAGGGTTGATTTTCAAAAATCTAATGATAAGAAAAAACCTAAATCTAAAACTTAGAAATCTTTAAAAGAGAGTCAATGTTACAACTGCCATGAATATGGTATAACGCCCCAGATTTTTTGCCAACCTGGAGTTAGACGTCCTTAGGCAATGGGTCGATCCTAACACCTTATTAACTTCTTAGAACTCAATCCCAAAGTTTAAAATCCCCTTTTAACCCATTTCCTTCAAAATCTCACTTTTCACTACCTTGTTCTTAAAATTTTCTAACTAGTTTCATATTAGACATTAATCCTAAAGATTAAATGATGAAGAACAATAATGAAATTAAAATTTACTATAAACAGTGAATACATATATAAATTGGGTTTTTACCATTAAAATTTTGGAATCTCATGAAATAAATAAGTTATTTAGATAGATCAACTTCTTCTACCCCAAAATCATATATTGTATGTCAAACAAATCATTTCGGTTTGCAAAATGTACCTATTTCAAATATCGGGTGACAAAACCGCATCAAATGGACTTGGAGGCCCATACGACGCAAATCGGAGGGATTCGAGGCGGGTCCCACCCGCATCCGATGTCCCTGGGGGGGGGGGATAGCATACCCAAATTGGGGAGGCATCCCCAAACTGTAAAATGTACCTATTTCAAATCTCGGGTGACAAAACTGCGTCAAATAGACTTGGAGGCCCATACGACGCAAATCGGAGGGATCCGAGGCGGGTCCCACCCGCATCCGATGTCCCGGGGGGGGGGGGGGATAGCATACCTAAATTAGGGAGGCATCCCTGAACTGTCCAGTAACCGGGGATAGCATCCCCGAATCGGGGATGCATCCTCGGCCAGCGGGCCTGGCAGCCTGTTTGCTGCCCCATTTTCTACAATTTTTTTTTTATCTAACTTTAAAAAGTCATATCTCCCTCTTTATAACTCTGATTTAGGTGATTCAAAAGTCAAATTGAAGCTTGATAAGTCTAGTTTCATATAAAAATAAGTAAAAAATATAATAAAAATATTAATATAGTTAAATATAGGTCATTGTAACAACTACCAAAAATCATTAGTTTGGATAGTTACTGCTTCTAGAATTTTTAGAATTTTTATTCAACACGAAATATAATGAAATTTGGTAAAGATGAAGTAGACTTGATGAAGAATTACTAAAAATAATTAAAATAATATACTAATTAAAAGTGCCAGAAAGGGACGTAGAACTGCCCTAGGACCATATTTTATCGTTAATTGGGCATAATTTAGTTAAGTACTAAACTGAATAATCAGTAGAATTAGCTTGAACTACTTTCTATACAAACTACAAGAACTAAAACGAGTAGAACCACTAACGCTATGTTACCTAGAAACCTAGGATCAATCTCTAATCCAGTTGTCCTTGGGAGCACATTGAAACTCTGTATTAGACCTGGACCGCACGTCGAAAGTCTGATGACCACAAAACTATATGATTATGACTGTCTTGCTAGACTTGACAATTATCTCAAAAATCAACTCCAGATAGTATCCAGAAATGTACACCTTGAGCCCGGAGTGAAGTGTGTGAGAAACACGAATATCTTTAGGAATTGAACTCAGATTTAAGTGATTTGGGCTATTCGCTTGCAGGCCAATTCTATGGTTTCACACCGTCAGAATCTGACCTAATTACATTCTCAGATCAGGAAAAATTTCGTACACATGTCAGTGTACTTGTGGCCTTGATCAAGCGACGATGACCGTTGAACTGAAACTGGTCCTCCATGGTCGATCTGTAAATCCGATCGGACTAAAAACTTAACTTAACCTAGATCCAATGTTAGGGAGCTTAAGTCTGACCGCATGCAGAAAAGGGCCCTCCGAAAGTGTCCCATTTGACCGAAACTGTCGCCTTTTGACTATAACCTAAGTATACCTTGGCCCTGGAGCCATTTTCATCAGTCTTGTGCCTATATAAGGGCCTTAAACCCTTTCTCTCTCATTTTATACGAATTTGAAACCCTAGGTGAGAGAAGAGAAAAGAAAGAGATGGAAAGAGAGAGAAAGTGTGAGGGAAAGCTAGGGTTTGCTGCAGAGATTATTCCCTGCCGCTCTACGTATCGTATCATCGCTACCGTATTGCTATACCAGCGATTCTGGTTCCATTTTTGGGTAAGAAATCCTAACCCTAACCTATTTTAGGGTTTCAAATAGAGTAAAGGATGAAATAGCTAATCTATTTCATATTGTAGGTTACAGTTGTGCCGTAGACGACGAGTTAGAGAACGAACTGAGTTCGTTACGAGTCTACCTGCGTAAGGGGTAGACTATAAATGTTTAGGTTATGGTTTTCAAGGCTTTTAATGTCAGTTAATGATTTATGACTGACTTGATTGCTATCACATGCTTAGATACGATGTTTCCCACGCTTTACACATATATATGAACTATGTTGAATGTAGTGTATTTCATGTGTTTGTTGATATGATTGAATGAGTATGAAATTTGGATCTATGCTTGCCATGATTATTAACTATGAATATATTCTTATTGTGTATATCGCAACTCTTTTGTAAAAGGGCTTGCCAGGATATATGTTATAACTAGTCTAATACATGTATGTTGAAATGTGTAGTCTAAGTGTTTGATAAAATGCTTGAATGACGAAATGCTTGTTAGAATGTATTTAATGAGGGTGTTGAGATATAATTCTCAATCCCCTTCTCTATAATTACAGTTCCCTTTATGTAACCTATCTTACTACTATGTGTTGTATGGATGAAATGTCTATGTATGATAATATGTATCGTATGTGTTTTGTTAAATTGCTCAAGTAAGATTTATATCTGATTTCAGTTGTCACATACTATTTTGGATTACTAGATATGAATGCTATTGTTTGAAATTTGAAGTGTGATTGGGGCAACGATGTAGTCCAGGCAATCGGTAATGATTTTCGAGTTAGTGGCCGAGGTCATTTTGACACACCAGATAGGTTCGAGGAATCTGAGTCGTATGCTATTAGTTGACAGTGGTTAGGCCACGTGGAGTGCTTACGCGCTCCATGTCAATCAGATCGATGTACGCTCATACCAGTCGAGCTTGTCAAGCAACTCGATTAGCCCAATATATGTTTACCATGTATAGACGCTACTGTTTGAACCTAAGGTACCAAACTTACCAGTGAAAAGCTCGTTTAACCTTGGTACCACGATCCACTAAGACTCATGAGCCGAGCATGGTGGTATGGGACACCGTGGTTGAGCTGTCAGCCTACGCTGGGGCGATGAGCCTCCCCATAGTGACCAGTGAGCAACCCAAACTCGTGAGCCGAATATGGTGGTATGGGACACTGTATTCAAGCTATCGGCCTACACTGGCGTAGCTTGGCTGTGGTCCCCAGTCGGGTTGGTGACGAGCCTTCGAAAATAGATTGCCAGTTGGTAAGGCGTTGGTGGAGTGATCCCGAGTATGAAATAGGCCTATCCCGACATAACCTGGCTGTGGTCCCCAGTCAGGTTGGTGACGAGCCTTCGAAAATAGATTGCCAGTTGGTAGGGCATTGGTGGAGTGACATCGAGTGTGAACTAAGTCTACGTTGATGTGACGAGCCTCTCGTAGCAACCACTAGCATAAACTCGCACACTTGCCTATCATATGTGACTAACTAGGATTAACGACCCTAGATGGATCATTGTTTGGGTTAATGACAAAAAGAGAGGTACCTTAGCTTCCTAATCCTTCTGTATAAAAAGGTCTAATAAGAACTTGGTAATCACGTTCATGCACCGCATTGCATTTGCCTTTGGCATTGGAGTTTAGCACAGTGGAAGGTATGCATGCTGCGACTGTGAGACGAAGTCGCAGAGGGAGTGCAGGCGAGGGCATACATCATTAATACATATCATCCTTGCATTAAACAGAGTACTTAGAAATGCTTGATTGTATTGCTTTATCATTACTGCTTGACTGAATTGATAACATGTTAACCTTTGCTTTATAGCTCCACTGAGTTGATCACTCACTCCCACATTTTGGGACAGTGCTTTAAACACCAACCAGACTCTGTCTTAGTTACAAATGGTGACGTGACGTATGAGGCAGAGCCTAACTTTTACGACGACGAGGAGTTCTCCTACATGCAGTTAGACCGTCCTGATCGACGGGGGCTACAGGGCTTATCATTTGTAGTTAGACTATCTTTAATATTTTGTATTTTGAACTAATACATGTAATTATTTGACCTGGCAATGTATTCATACTCTGAAGACCAACAATGGTCTTTACTTTCCATATATGCTTATATACATCCCTCAGTCTTCCGTTTGCGTTATTTAACTACCTCTAGAGTATGATATACTGATTTGGTATAATCTCACTCATGTTTAATGCACTAATACAGACAACCTTCAATCATCATCATATATGTTGCATAAGTGATGTTTTGGAACTCAGGAGTTGGGCTCCTGCTCGACCCCCAATTTTCAGGGCATTACATATGAGCATTTAGCAGACAAGTGTCCTAGAAAGGACAAACCTAAAAAAAAGCTATGTTGGCTACTTGGGATGAATCTTCTGGCACTGAAGCCTCTTCTAAATCAGAAGATTCTGAAACTGAGTTAGGCAATGAAGTCAAAGCCCTTATGACTCTAGCCAAGTTCACTCTTTCAGATAATGATGATTCAATTAGTGAAGAAAATTGAATAGTGATCATAAAAATGAAGATGATCTTCAAGATGCTTATAATGCCCTTCACAAGGAAAGTTATAAAATTGCTGTTAAATTAAAACTTCAAAAAGAAAAGTTTTTAAAGCTTATAGAAAATTTTGATTCTCATATTTTAGAAAAATCTCACATTTTAAATAGTTTTGAAAAGACTAAATGTGATTACATTTGGTGATGGTAGCAATTGCAGGATTATTGGCCAAGGTATGGTTCAACTTTCTAACCTCCCTTTATTTGAGAATGTTTTATATATAGAAGGTTTAAAACTTAACTTGTTAAGCATTTCTCAAATATGCGGTAACAATCATAACATAAAATTTACTAATCAAGGTTGTGAAATTTTAAACAAAAATGGTTCAGTAATATTAATTGGTACTAGAACTTCTGAAAACTGCTACATTGTAAGTGATTCTAGCTCATCTAATCAATCGTGTTGCATGGTCCATACTAATGAAATTGTGTTATGACATAAACGGACATGTACACTATCACAATTTATACAGATTGAGAAAAAGAGAATTGATAAGAGGTCTACCTAAATTTTAGAAAGTAGACAATATGTGGTGAATGCCAGATTGGCAAACAAACTAGGAGTGCTCACAAAAAGATGGACTCCAATACCACATCCAAACCACTCGAACTTCTTCATATGGATCTTATAGGCCCAACCAAGAAGGAGAGTCGAGGTGGAAAAAAATACATACTGGTAATCGTGGATGACTTTACCAGATTCACTTGGGTAGCTTTCTTAAGAGATAAATCAGAAACCCTTGATGAAGTAAAAAAGATTCTCAAACGGATCCAAACGGAAAAAGGTTCTTAAGTCAGTAAGATCCATAATGATCATGGATCAGAATTTGAGAATAACAGCTTTGAGAAATTCTGTTGTGATTAAGGAATATCACATGAATTCTCTGCACCTAAAACACCACAACAAAATGAAATTGTTGAAAGAAAAAATAGAGCGCTTCAAGAAATGGCAAATGTAGTGTTTAATAGTATGAAGCTCTCTAAAAATCTTTGGGCTAAAGCAGTAAATACTACCTGTTATATAATTAACCACGTTTACACTAGTAAGTCAAATAATAAAATGGCTTATGTAATGTGGTTTGATAAGAAGCCTACTGTCAAATACTTTCGAGTTTTTGCAGCAAATGCTATATTTTACGTGACCGTGAAAATTTGGGTAAGTTTGATACCAAAAGTGATGAAGGGATCTTTTTAGGATATGCCTTAAATAGTCGAGCGTATCGAGTACTGAATAAGAGGACCCATGTAATTCAAGAATCCATCAATGTGGTCATTGACGATCACTTGAATACACCTGCCTCAAGTTCAGATAATGATGAAGTTCTTCTAATTGACAAACCAGATACTTCATTAAGTTAAAATAACTCTGAACTGAGGACTATTAAAGATCATCTAAACACTTAGATTCTTGAAAACCCTCTCACAGGTGTGCGCACTCGTAGACAACTAGAAGATGTATGTAATTACGTGCGCTTTACATCTCAGATAGAACCGGCTAACGTAAAAGAAGCTCTTACCGACGAAAACTGGATTGTTGCGATGCGAGAAGAGCTTAATCAATTTGTTAGAAATGATGTTTGGTGCTTAGTTCCTAGACCTAAAGATAAACATATTATCGGAACTAAGTGAATTTTAAAAATAAGTTTGATGAACTTGGTAATATAATTCGAAACAAGGCTAAACTGGTTATACAAGGGTACACTCAAATTGAAGGCATCGATTATGATGAAACCTTTGCCCCAGTAGCTCTTGTTGAAACAATTAGACTATTTATATCCATTGCTTGTTTTAGAAAGTTCAAAATTTATCAAATGGATGTAAAGAGTGCTTTCTTGAATGGCGATTTGCGTGAAGAAGTATATGTTGAACAACCAACGGGTTTTGAAGATCCTAAAAATGTTGATCATGTCTATTGCTTAAAAAAAGGCTCTCTACGGTTTGAAACAAGCTCCCAGGGCATGGTACGAAAAATTGATTAAATTTCTACTAAGTCATAATTTTCAAATGGGAAGTGTTAATAAGACTCTTTTTGTTAAGAAACATAATGATCATATCTTAATAGTGCAGATCTATGTTGATGAAATTATTTATAGAACTACCTGTACTAACATGAATGTTGAGTTTACAGATCTTATGAATTCTAATTTCGAAATGAGCATGGTTTGGGAGTTGAATTATTTCTTAGGCTTGTAAGTTAATATCTTTATTTCTCAAACAAATATGCTCTGAACTTAGTGAAAAAGTTCGGATTTGAGAATGGGAAAAATTTTGATACTCCTATGAGTACAACATTAAGACTCTCAAAGGACTCTACAGGTAAAAGTGTGGATCCTAAATTATATCGTAGTATGATTGGCAGTTTACTTTATTTAACTACAAGTAAACTTGATATTGTTTTTAGAGTTGTAATTTGCACTAGATATCAATCCGACCCTAAAGAGTCACATTAACAGCTGTTAAGCGGATTATGCGATATGTCACAAGTTTAGCTAATCTGGGTCTTTGGTATCCACATGATACTAGTGTTCAATTAACTAGTTACACAAATGCTGATTGGGCTGGTAATATCAATGATAGGAAATGAACCAGTGGTGGTTGTTTCTACATTGGAAACTATTTAGTTTCATGGTTCAGTAAGAAACAAAGTTTCGTATCGCTCTCAACTGCTGAGGCTGAATACATCGCAGCTGGAAATGCATGTACTCAACTTGTATGGATGAATAGAATGTTAAGCGATTACGGAATTGCATAGGATTTAATGGTTTTATATTGTGATAATTCCAGTGCAATAAATATATCTAAAAACCCAATCCAATATTCACGAACCAAGCACATTGAGATTAGATATCACTACATTCGTGAATTAGTGAAAGAAAAGACAATTTCATTGGAATACATTCTGACCGAGACTCAACTTTCTGACATTTTCACCAAATCGCTCGACAAAAGCAGGTTTAATAAATTAAAATTTGATCTTGGTATGTGTAATTTGAATTGATTATTTATGTATTCTTGTATCATATTGTATACATTTGTTAATTTATTTGTTTAAATTTCATATTTATATGGAAAATGCATATTTTTAACTTTGCACAACCAGTTGAGGACGTACTCATAAACATGGATGATATCTTTAATGAGATTGAATCAGATTCTGAGGCTGAACCTGACTATCAGCCTTCTGATTTTAATAAGACGTTGCATTCTCTTGAGGAATAGGTGGCTCAGATACGTGTAACCCAGGATTCTCAATTTGCATATATGCACAAATATATGAGGCACATGAACAAGGGTTTACACCAAATTGATCCATCTATTCCTGCTCCCTCTTCTGGATCTGATTAAGTATTTTCTTATATGGCCTGTAATAACTCTTATGATACCTTGTTTTCTTTCAGTTTGTGTAACTAACTTTAGATGAACTTGGTTTATGTTGGTTACTTATATGAACTTGGTTTATGATGATTTATGTTGGATGAACACTATTTACTTTTATCTTTCATATCTTGACTAGTTTGCTCCCTTATGCCTCTCTTGTTACCTTTCCTATTCCATATCTTAATTACTTCCTTTGTCTAATTGTGACAAAAAGGGGGAGAATATTTTATTATGTTAATATGGATATGGATATAGATATGGATTGTGCTAATCAGGGGGAGTGAGTATGGATTGTGCTACTCAGGGGGAGTAAGTAATGTTCTGGTTATTATAATTGGTGCATGATATGGATATGGATGTAATACTTCTCTTATCTTTAATAACTAGTGCATGATTCTTTATTGACCATGTAATGCTACTCTTATTTTTAATGAAGTGTGTTTTGTCGCAAATTTGACAAAGGGGGAGATTGTAAGTGTAACATCCCAAAAATCAAGGGTCGAGTAGTAACTCAACTCTCGATTTTTGAGATGTTACAGATGGTATCAAAGCATGATTTGGATTAAACTAGACCTAGGTTATGGTCACACGACGCACTCTGACACACTCTGACTTAGGAGGGAGCGACGGAATGTAGAAACAGTCTTAGGCATCCCTGTTCCGTCCAACGGCTAGTTCGCTGAAAACGAACGCCGAAATCAAGTCTGTATACAACCATGGTCGCACGGGTCGACCTTAAAATATTCCTAGGCCATCTATAGATAATTCTAGATTACAATCCACCTCACCCCAACCGTTAAAAATCAGTAATAAGAGTGATGATGTTAACTATTCCGAATCCTCGGAGCTTCTCTGGACTCCTCGCAGAGACTTCTCGAGTCTACGAGAAAAGAAAGCAGAAAATTGAAATAAATTCTAATAAATTCTAAATTGATTACTGAAAACAAAAATGAGTTCACAACCCTTTAAATAGGAATACCAAGTAATGAGAAAGGAATCAGAAATAAACTACATTCCGACTTACTATATAAGGTTGTGATGTCTACTAGTGCGCAAGGTTTTCGGCCAAAAATAATAAGTGTCCTATTTGACTTCACCAAAACGTTCCCCTAATTATTCTAAGCTCTTTTCACAATGAGCGTAACTCCTAAAGCCCAACAGATGAAGAATAATTAAACTAAAACTACCATTTTAGTAAAACGAAATTGAAACGGGGAAACGATCGTCAATCGGAGGGTTTTTTTACAATTCCGGGCTTCACAACCTAGCATAGTAGGGTTAGTTGGCTTCATTAGCTCGTTCTACCCCAAATTCATATATTTTACGTCAGATAACTCATTCCGGATTGCAAGATATTTTCGGTTTGCCTGAAACTATCCGAAATTGAGCGAAATGGAGTACGGGGGCCAAACAGAGCACTTCCAGAGGGATCCAAGGTGGGACCCAGGATTTTTTGGGGCCCAGGGGACTGTACGAACAAGACCATGGGGCCCCCTTTTTAAAATTTTAAAATTTTTTGGCGAGGCCCTCGCCAGGTCGGCGAGGCCTCGCCGCTTTTTTTGATGGGCCGGGCCCGCGGCTCGGGCCGATTGGGTTTGGGGGCTGTGGGACCCCCCTGATGTATGTCCCATCCATCGAAAACCTCCCGAAACCCTACTTCCTTCACAAACCTCCCCTCCTAGCCGTTTTCTCTCTCCAACCTTACTGTTTCTCTTCAAAAACCACCCTTCCGATCGTCCTCCCTACTGATTTCGACCACAACCTACCCACTCCCATCATGCATTGCAGCCTTCTTCTCCTTTCCCTCTTCATTTCTCTCATTTGGACCCCCACATGCCTACTTGGAGCTCAAATCTCGTGTGAGCTTCCTCACCCACCTGTTCTTTCCATTCTCTTTCTTAAACCCCTATATTTGGGCTTCTACAACCCCTGATGAGAACCAAATTTATGGAGAACCAAAACTCCAGCCCCTCTTCTCCCTTTAGGGCCCGTTCGGCCAACTGCGTTAGGTGAGCAAGGTGGGTAGAATTGTAAAAGTAATAATAACTGTATGTGTAAGATATGGTTCCTAGGTTGGGTGTATCCCATATTTTCCAATGTCATGTTTGAAATGTATGCAATAAAAAGTATATCCCGGGCTTTCCTCTTACACTTAGAAATTCATTATCCTGGGATTTGGAAATCCCATCTCACACTTTCCAACCCAAGGCTCATTTTCTAAAGCATATAACATTTATTTTTATCCCACCCACTCTCCTACCAACCATGTCACACCCAATCTCGAGGTAGGATTAATAATGCGGTCCCCTTTAATACAACTTAAGACCACTGGCCAAATAGACTCTTGGAGTTTTGGACTTAGAGCGGTGCTCCTAGATTTCAACAGACCTGACCGTATAGGAAATCCAACGAGTTAATAATGTGAACCCTATGACCCTCTTAGCTGGTGTGAGCATGTGTGAAATGCTCGAGCGTCAAGTACAGACAACTCAATTCCACTTAGACAACGTTTGACCCTACACGATGAATAATTTCTTGTATTAGAAATGATCTGAAATCAGGTAGTGTATAAGAATAGACTTTGGATTATACCTAGAGGAAATTTCTATATCCCTTGGATTTAATGATAGGTCCTAAATTGCACCTTGTTTCGATGTACGGAGCAGGACATAAATCTTGAGCCTTGAGGGTGAAAATAAATTTTTAAGGGGGGTAGAACATTATGAACCCAATCTGGTTAGGTCACCTATTGCATCTCTTTGATCTGGGTGGCGCAGCGGAAGCGTGGTGGACCCTACTCCACTGGCCCAGGATCGAAACTGTGTTCGTTGAATACGAACATTATAGAAGCCCTAGCAAGTTCTACTATGAGAAACCATTTTAGGATCATCTAGTAAGATTTGATTCACTATTTCCTTGGACATAGATAATATCAAGGCTTCTCTTAGACTAAGACCTAAAGGGTAACCTTTGACATAGACAATTTGAGCTTTTCAATGATGGACATTCCCTATGTTTTTAGAGTGATCGGACTACGGAATTACTGAAATATATAACTGCGAAACATTCGCGGCTTGACCCAATTCTCAATCCTGAGCGACTACCAATGGACTCACTGCTTGACCGAGCAGAAGACCAGGATTCACCAGGATTCGGAAGGGATACGATGAGCCTTCTACCCTGGTCAGGTAGATGATCGATGTATTGGGATCAAGCCAACTATTACCGTCTCTCCGTGTTGGTCAAACAATGAAAACAACTATCTTACTCTAAATTGTTGGGAGTTGTCGTCAAGACTCCAAATAGGTAAAGAAATAAATTGTAGCAAACCATCAGGGTATGAGAAATGGATAAAGAAATAAGTTTTAAGGGGGGTAGGCTAAAATGAACCAGCTAGTACATACCCTACCACGCGTAGAAACTTGGAACCAATAAGTCTTAGGCAAATGAAATAATAGAAACTTTCCCTTATTACCCTTAGCCAATTTCGGGGACAAAATTTTGTTTTAAGGGGGGTAGATTGTAACATCCCAGATTTTTCCCAACCTGGGATTAGACGTCCTTAGGCGATGGGTCAATTCTAACACCTTATTAACTTGTCAGAACTGAATCCCACAGTCTAAAATCGCTCCTTAACCCATTTCCTTCACAAATCCCACCCTTCACTACCTTGTTCTTTCAATTTTTCAAAGAACTTTCGCCCTAGATACTATCTTAAACTAGCTAAGTAGTATAACATGGATCACTTTAGATACAAACTACAAAGGACTAAGTTTAGATACAAACTACAAAGGACTAAGTACCACCTTAGACAGAAATCTTATAGGACTAGATCCTTTAAAAATGAGGCGAGGATTAGCCAGTGCGAAACCAGATTAGCCAAGAAATCCATTTGAATCGCTTTAAATACAATCTGCAAGACCCAAAACTTGTAGAATCATTGACGCTAGGTTACCCTAAAATCTAGGATCAATCTCATTACCCAGCTGCTCTTAGGAGCATCTCGAAACTCCGTATTAGATCTGGACCGCACGTCGGAAGTTCGAATAATACGAAGTTAAGGAATCAGGACCGCCTCGCTGGGCTTGACAACCATCTCGGAAATCAAGTCCAGACATTGTTCCACGACCGTTCGCTCGAGTCCGAAGCGAGGGAGTGTGAAAACTCTTCTTTCCTTTACAAAATAAATATCTGGAATAGTGATCTGGCATGTATCGCTTGTGGATCAGTATTAAGCAACCAGACCGTCAGAATTAGACCAAAATACACCCTCGGATCGGGAAAAATTTCAGGAACATTTATATGTACTTGGAATTTTGGATCGAGGCCCACTGACCGTTGAACTGAAAATTGTCCGCCACATGTGATCTGGGAATCCGACCGAGACGAAAACATAACCCCATGTAGATCCATGGGTTGTGAGCTTAAGTCCGACGTTTGGCTCAAGGAGGGCCGCCAGAAACCCTCTTTTGAGCTGGAACAACGCCGATTTGCTTATAAGGTAAGTATACCTTGAACATAAGTCTCTTCTGGAGAGTTTTTAGGCTATATAAGGGCCTTAGAATAGCCCCTCTCACAGCCATACGAATTTGGGATAAAACCCTAAGGAGAGAGAGGAAAAAGAGAGAGAAAGCTTGAGGTTTGTGGGAGAATCTTCCTCCTACTGCTTTCGACCACCACACGGGCTGCACCACCTCTTTCTAGACGCTTTCCCAGCGATACCGACTCCGTTTTAAGGTGAGAAACCCTAACCCTAGATCTGTTTGGGTGAGTAAAGGTTATAGGCTATGAAATAGCTAACCGGTTTAACTCTCTAGGCGATAAAACTGCCGAATACGGAAGCCCTTCAAACCTTGTTGATTTGTTGTGATTCCAAGGTGCAAGGTGCGGACTTTAGGTGTATAGGTTATGGTTTTCAATACTTTCAATGTCAGATAATGATAGATTCATGATCTGCATGCAATTGCACATGTACAACGTGCTTTCCGTTTTCTGTTTCGATTAAAGTTGTAGAATATGGAATCTTACATATTCTACGTATTCGTAGAAAATACCGTATACGTAAATTTTTGGAAATATGTTTGACATGATTATTTGTTGTATGGATATACGATATATGGATAAAATACTTATTTGGCGAAAGGATTCGCCTAAATACATGTTTTACTAATATACACTATGTATGTAGAAATACTGTATTGTAAAAGTACCGTATACATGTATATTTTAGAGATGTGTTTGCCATGATTAATTGTTGTATAAATATATTATGTGTACATAAAATACTTGCTTGGCGAAAGGATTCGCCCTAATACATATTTTTCTAACATACGTCATGTATATTGAAATAGTGTACTCTACGTGTTTGTGAAAATGCTTGTGAGAGTAAGTGCTTAGGTGTTAGGGCCTTAGGTAGGTGCTGAGATGGGGTTCTCAACTACCTTAGAGTCACGTATGATACCCTCCACGTGGTTGTTTACTCTAACCACTCGCTTATGAAATATATGTGTTTGTATCCCTATTTGTATAGTGCTCTATAACATGCTTTTTAACATGCTTTGTAACTTGTTTCATAACATGCTTTATAGTATGCTTTATGACATGCTTGCTAGTGTGCTTGAATTACTTGGTTTATTATGCTTTACTTCACATGTTATGGTTGAGAATTGATTGAGCTTGGGACTATGTCCATAGTCCAGACATCCGGTACCAAACTTGGAATCGTGGTTGAGATTCATCTCGCCACACATGATGTGTTTGGCGAACCCGTGTTGTACTTCGGTTGGCGATAGTGGTTGGCCACACGAAGTGCTTCTGTGCTTCATATTGCTCAACTTATTGTGCGCTCGAGCTAGCCGAGCACGTCAAGTAACCCGTGTGTCTTATGTATGTTCACCATGTTCGGTCGCTAATGCTTGAACTTAGGGTACCAAACTTACCAGTGAGAATCCCGTTAACCACCGTACCTCGATCCGCTAAGACTCATGAGCCGGGCATGGTAGTATGGGATACCGTGGTCGAGTTGTCGGCCTACGCTGGGGCCACGTGCCTTCCCGTAGTGACCAGTGAGCAACCAAACTCGTGAGCCGATTATGGTGGTATGGGACACTATATTCGTGCTGTCGGCCTACATTGATAAGGTAATGGGGGAGCAGTGCAACCTTTGTGCGTAACAGCCCTTACAGTCCTTTATAGTGACCTCGAGCATATTCTGAAATCGTAGTGCGCCTTAGGGTTCGCCGCGATATATAGAGTATGAACTAGGCCTGTTTCTGTATTGTGATGAATCGTTTAAGGGGTGATGGGGGAGTGGTGTAACCTTTGTGCGTAATGACCACGGTAGCCTCTGCAGTGACCTAAAAACACACCATCGTCGATATTAACTAGGGTCGACGACCCTAGAATGGATCATGTTTGGGAATGATACAAGGGAGGTACCTCAGTTTCCCAATCCTACTGTTTGAAATGGACTAATTAAAAACTCTGTAATCATGCTCATCATGCATTGCATATGCCTGAAAGATGTAGAGCATTGTGTGATGAAAGCATACCGCGAGCGTGAGATGGTGTCGCATGAGGGAGTATGTCGGTGAGGGCATACATCATGTCATTCATACTTGCATTAATAATAGTAGTTAGGAGTGTTTGATTGTACTGCTTTATCATTACTGCTTGACTGAGTCAATAACATGTTAACTTATGCTTTATTGTTCCACTGAGTTAGCTACTCACTCCCACGTTACGGGACGGTGTTTTGAACACCCACCAGACATTGTCTGATTTCAGATGGCGACGCTACTTCTGAGGCGGAGCCGACCTTTGCAATGACTACGATGCCTGCTTGTATTGGTTGTCTTCTGACGGCTTCCTGTGAGCCATGTCTAATCGACGGGGCTTTCTAGGATATTGACTAGAGGACCTTACACATTTGGTATATTTTAGGATTGTACTTGTAATTATTTAACCTGGTAATGTTATCACACTCTGGAGACTCATCATAGTTTATATATTTTATCTATCTATCACAGTCTTCCGCTTACAAATTTAACTGTCTTTGGAGTATGATATGCTGTTTTAGCTTAATCTCACTCATGTTCACTACTCTAATACAGTCAACATTCAATCATCATTCATTTTATTGCATAAGTGATGTTCTGGAACTCAAGAGTTGAGTTACTACTCGACCCTTGATTTTCGGGATGTTACAGTAAGTGCTATGGTTATTTGTTCCTTTGATTCTCAAATTTTTGTTGTGCCAAAACCACAGTCTGTGTCTTGTGTAGCACATTGATATATATGTTCAAGGTAATGCATCACATGTATAAGGACAATACTTCAAGTCAAGAACAAAGATATACTTCAAGAAATGTAAGATCAAGTACATTGTTCACTCCTTTAAGCTTCAAAGTTCAAAGTTTTAAAGCGACATTGAAAGACAAGTCAACTATTCATACTCAAGACTCAAGGTGAAGTACAACTCAAGTACTATAAATTCAAGCTTCGAAAGATCTTAAGTTCAAGCTGCATTATGTGTCGAGATCTCAAGCTTCATGAACTTCAAAGATCGTCTATCATTTGAAGAAAAGAAGGTTCAATGTTCATACATCATGTCCAAGGTATGGAAGACCTTAGATTGACCTTAGGGTAGGTAATTTTGAATACATAATTCAAATTGAATTACTTTATAAGTGTTTGGTGTTCTTCGACTAGTCCTGGACTCTGTTCGACTAGTCCTAGCACTGGCTCGACCAGTCCAAGAAATTCCATGACCAGTCCTAAGTTGTTGTAAATTTTTGAAAATTTTTGGTTAAGCTTCGACCAGTACTGGAGACTGCTCGAATGGTTGCGTGAACAGTGCACGACTCGTTCACGACCAGTCCTGCAGCTACGATTCAAAGTCCAGCAACTAATTTATCCTTCTCACAACCAGTCGTGGACATGTCTCGACCAGTCGTGGAGACCACATGACCGGTCGTGCAAGGCCTACAACCAGTCATGGAACGGTTTTATCCGATCGCGCTCAAAATTTCAAAATGTTGTTGGTCCTACGACCAGTCATAGTGTCCTCACGACCAGTCATGGACACAATTTCTTCATCTATAAATAGACCACGATTTTCAGAGTTTGACAATCCAATTGAAGTATAATCAAGTCATCACTCTGAGAGATAAGTTAGTATTCTTTTTAAGCTATATTGTGCTCATTTAATATTCTCTTCTAATAGCTTTTTCTAATTGATTTTGTATTCTGCATTTCAATCTGATTTGAAAGAGGGATTGAAGAATTCTCACTTCTTGGAATCAAAATCAAATAGAGCTAGCCTAACTTGATTTAATTTAAAATCAATTTAGAATCTAGAACTATTTCATAAGTGACTATTGGACATTGAACTTCTATTCAAACTTCTACTTTAATTTGGTTCTTCCGAGCTGCAATAAAAGGAGAAATCTTGGTATTTTACATTTTGTGTAACTCTTTTGTTTTTAGTTTCTTTTGAGATTGAGCCAGAAAAATCTCATTCTTTTGGTTATCTAAGGAGTCCAGAAAACTCAGAGTGTGGGGTTTTTGAATTGTGTAAGCTCACTTGAAAGACACAATTGTGAGGGTATTAGGTGAACCTGGAAAAATCTATTTTCATAGTGAACGCTAATATCCACTGTGTGAGGATATTAGGAGTGGAGTAGTTATGTGGCTGTTGTTTAATAGTTGGTGTACACACAATCGAACCACTATAATCCTGTGTGTCTTGTGATTTGAATATTTGTTTATTTTCTATATCTTTTATCATTCAAGTTTGTGGGATGTATTTGTGGATGTGAATGTTGTAATTTTTACATTTCAAGCATTATGGGGAATGTTGTAGTAGTTTAGATTTCCTTTCTAGCTATTTCCTTTTTAATCCTCTTCAGTTTGAGTTCTTGATACACAAACCGTTCTAGTAAGGTTGTCCTGCCGTAAACCCTTGGTTTTTATGGTGCAAGGTTGTCCTTAGAACAACATTTGTATCAACCTCTCAATACTAGAATTTTGAGGTTACTTTACATTTCCGTATTGTGGTTTGTTTAAAGTGATATCTTTTCTTTAATTGTTTAAATTCTGTTGTTAGCATTTTAATTTAGCATAGTCGTATTCACCCCCCCCCCCCCCCCCAATAGGACATATAGCTCGGCCTTTTCAACCCCCCTCTAGGACATTAGGCATATCTTCAAGCTTCGTTTATAAAAGTAAAACGACAATTTCATTTGGTATCAGAGAGGGTTCCTCTTAAAGGGCTTAACAACTTAGAGGGAGATCCTTACGGAAGTTGAAAATTTGTCTAAGATTGAGGGAACATAGGTCTCAAGACCACGTTTTTTAATGGATTTAACTATGCCTATTGGAAAGCAAGAATGCGTAATTTCTTAGATCCTTATATCATACTATTTAAGACATTGTTGAAAATGGGTGGGTTGCACCTATGGAACAAGTTGTATCAGATGATGGTGCTACCATGTCTAAACCTAAACCACAAGCCTTTTGGGCCGACTATGAAAAATCTAGGTCTAGTCGTGATGATAAAGCCTTAAATGCTATTTACCGTGTGGTTTCATAAGAAGAATTCAAAAGAATATGCATGTATGAAACAACCAAATAAGAATGGGATTTATTGGAAACTACCTGTGAAGGAACTAGCATAGTAAAATGCTTTGAGTTTCAACTCCTAACCACACAATTTGAAAACATCAAAATGGATAAGAATGAAATGTTCATGAAAATTTACACCAAGATTAGTGACATCTACAACTCCATGTGGGGGTTGGGAGAAAGAGTTCTGCTCCCACGAATTTGTAGGAAAATCTTAACATTCCTACTGGAATATTTCTCCTCAAAAGTCACTATAATTGAGGAATGTAGAAACATTGATGACATAAAAGTAGAAGAAATAATAAATAGATTCTTGAGATGTTTAAAGAAAATTTCTGCTAGGGGGATTATGTTTGCACATCAAGGGTATATCTTTAAGCAAGCACTGCAACACCCTCCGCAAAATAAGATGAAATAAGATTGGGCAAGTTCATCAGGAGATAATCTAAGACTGTAGGATCTACATTTAATGAGTGTAATTTGATAATTTAGAGAGTTAAGAAGCACCTAATATGTTGCTTATCTTGTTTTCCTTTGTTATTTATTTGAATGATAGAAGCAAATCTAGTGTTGCTAGATCAAAAAACAAAATACAATTCAGCATAACGCCTCATAATGCCTTATGAGTTATACCATTATTAAAGACATTGTTGAGGTGATTGGGGATGTATCGCCTCCTAGAATCATCCACTGTAATTATCAAGTGACTACTACATGAGAGCAACGTTTAGATAGAAGATCTTGGTCTAACCCTCTCCCTTGGGAAGACCTGGCAATGAATCTTACACAGACTGTCCATTATGAGCTAATGGAAGAGAGAAAAGAGAGTAAATGATGAAGATGGTGGAAAAAATCAAAATTTTATCCCAATATCCAATAGCTCACGAGAAATTGAAGAGAAATTGGAAGGGTGATGTGGAAGAGAGAAAATTCCACGCAATTTTGAATTTCACAAAAATAGATTTTTCCAATAAAAACCCACATCGACTGTGACAATTGATTCGCGATCTGATGGACCGGATCATCTTCGTAAAACAAAATTTTCCCAATAAAAACCAGCTTTGATTGTGATCATCGATTCGTGATCTGATGGACCGAATTATTTTTTAAAACCTCATAATTTCCCAATAAAAACTTGCATCAATAGCGACTATTGAATCATGATCCAATGGAGGGAATCATTTTTAAAAAACCCCATAATTCCTAATAAAAACTAACATTGATCGCGACCGTTGAATTGCGATTCGATGGACTGGATCTTAAAAAAAAAAAATACTAGCATCAATTATGACTATCGATTCATGATTCGATGGACCAAGTTCTTCGCAATAAAAAGTAACATCAATTGCGACCGTCGATTTGCGATTTGATGGACTAGATCCTTTTCAAAAGACCAAAATACCAGCATCGATCGTGACTGTTGAGTCCCGATCCGATGTATAGTGGTTCGGCTATGTGCCTACTCCACTCCCGACTGATTCACTCTTTCTTAGAGTGTGACGGATTTCACTATTTAAATTATTTTAAATGAGATTCACCATAAACCTTTACAACCTACAAAAGGATAACATTTTCCATCCGTCAATGGCCTACACAAGGTCTTAGCAAGTTCTATGCTAAAACTTGAGAAGTCCTACATAAGGACAACAACATGTACTCTCTTGTCGGAGGCCTACGCAAGGACTCGTCGAGTTTAGGAATACAAACTCTGAAACCCAATCCTACACAAGGAAAGGTTTTCAGACACAAGTTAACTCTTGCTCTTACCTACAAGTGAGTTAGCCACATTAAGCACATGATGAAGATCTTTGTAGATGATGAAGGATCTTGAGCTCTATTGAACTGCAACCAAGTGATGATGCTCTGTAGTTGATACTGAGGTTAATAGGTCAAGGGTTTTGGTGAATCCTAACTAGGTAATTATTGGTCTTTAAGAACTAGTAAGGATCCTGATTAATAAGCATTCAATGCTTCCTAGCATATAGATTTACCAATAAAGAAGGTTGCCAAAGCATCATATATGTTGGAGTTCATTGTTTAATCCAAGCTTTGAATATGCTAATGATTATCTTTAAGACAATGATTGAATGATGAACTCCATGAGGAAAGAGGGTTGAGAAGATGAGTCTTTACTCTTGGTATTAACTCTCTTAAAGCTCTCTCAATAACTCACCAAATTGCCAAGAAATAACCAACATCGATATAGAGAACAAATTCCCAATGGTAAAAAAAGGGCAAAAACCTGTCAAGTTCAATGTTATCGAAGGGTCTTTAATGCCATCAAACCATCTTCGATGCCATTGATCTTCAACACAAGATATTCAAATAGATGTTGGACAGTTTTTGTTGATGCCATCTAGTGTCATACGATTCCATCGAAGGGGACCTTCAATGCCATCGAAAAATTTAATTTTATGACATGAGGTTGCTAGACAATTTAGGTCTTTTTTCAATGCCATCAAATGACCTTTTATGCTGTCATGCCCCAGACTAGGTAACCGGACTCACAAGGAACCTGATAGTCGGTTCTTGCCATAACAGCCTCCGTAGTACCCCATTCTCAGCTCTTGAGGCAGGTTTCGATCCTAGGATCCCACAAGGAGGATTTCCATAATTGAATAACCATTTTCAATATAAGCATACTCAAGATCACTGTAAGTAACATCTCAAAAATAACAAAGGGACACATCACAAAATTCACTATAAATTTAAACTTTTATAAGTTACAAAAGGTCTAAAAGGATATACATAAGATAAAAGAAAGAGGGAAAGGAAAAGTCTGCAACACCGGGGTCATCAGCTCAACTCTAATCTAAGCTCTGCCGCTACATCACCTGCCTAAGATCTCCTGCACGCATCAATCATGCATAAGCTTATAAAAAGCTTAAAGGGTGGTGAAAGTGTGTGTGACAATAGTGTACAAAAGAGTAATAGGAGGTACAAGAATGGAAACATGATCAATGACAACATCTCTAGCCTTACCAAGGCTTAACATGAATACAATGCAATGAGTACTGGGCGTCATACCAAGGTGATGCATAAAGAGGCTTATATAGTCGATGCAAATGCAATGCAAAGTGATGCCAGTGCTCATTTTTAATCCACATATCAAGTATATTTCCATCATAAAGAAATTACCGGGGTCCAGTATACTACTGAATGACTGCTGCTCTACAGACCTGCACAGTCAAATGAGCATAAGAGACTTCACTACCATCCTATGGACAGCTAATCACCAGCAAGGCTCGACGGTAGCAAACCCATTCACGAGCTAGTCAAACTCAGCCTAACTATTGCCCTCCTTCTCTCAGACGAGTAAGGCCACACCCCTACCCAACCGACTATACGATATTTGTAATGCCCTGAAAATCGGGGGTCGAGCAAAGCTCAGCTCCCGAGTTCCAACTCATCACTTGTGCAACATAAATAATGATGATTATGATGAGAGCATTGAAACATGAATGGGATTATACCAAAACAGCATATCATACTCCAAAGACATTTAAATTACAAGCAGAAGACTGTAATTGATGTATAGAAGATATATACTATAGAAGTCTCCAGAGTGTGATAATATTGCTAGGTTAATGAATTACAAGTACAATTTCAAAATATACCAAAGGTGTAGTGTCATCTAGTCAACATCCCTGTAACCCCGTCAATCAAGGCAAGACTTGCATGAAGCCGCCAGAAAACAATATACACGAGGAAGCATTCTCATTGTCACAAAGTCCGGCTCCGCCTCAGGAGTAGCGTTGCCATCTGTAATCAGACAAAGTTTAGTGGGTGTCTGGAACATCGTCCCATAATGTGGGAGTGCGTGATAAACTCAGTGGAACAGTAAAGCATAGGTTAACATGTTATCAAAACAGTCAAGCAGTAATAATAAAGCAGTACAATCAACAATCCTATGTACTCTTGTTAATGCAAGTATGAAATGCTGTCATGATGCATGCCCTCGCCAACATACTCCCTCATGCGACACCATCTTACGTCCACGGCATGCTTTCATCCCTCAATGCTCCACATCTTCTAGGCACATGCAGTGCGATATGAACATGATTACCAAGTTGTTATTAGTCCTTTTCATACAGCAGTGTTAGGAAACTAAGGTACGTCCCTTATATCATTCCCAAACAATGATCCATTCTAGGGTCGTCAGTCCTAGATACTCTCATACGATGATACAGTTCTAGGTCGCTGTAAAGGGCTGCCAGGGCTGTTACACGCACTCGTTGCACGACTCCCCCATAACCTTATCAATACAGGCCTAGTTTATACTCTATTTACTACAGGAAGGCTTGTCGCCTCACTGTAGATTCAGAGTATGCTCAAGGTCACTACACCGGGTACGGTCAGGGTTGCCAGGGCTGTTACACGGAATCGTTACACCACTCCCCCATCACCCATCAAAACAGTGTAGGCCGACAGCTCGAATACAGTGTCCCATACCACCGTATTCGGCTCATAAGTCTAGGTTGCTCACTGGTCACTACGGGGAGGCACATCGCCCCAGCGTAGGCTGACAGCTTGACCACGGTGTCCCATACCACCATGCCCGGCTCATGAGTCTTAGCGAATCGAGGTACCAAGGTTAACGGGGTTGCACTGGTAAGTTCGGTACCTTAGGTTCAAGCAGTAGTGACCAAACATGGTGAACATACATTAGACAGATCAGGTTACTTGACAAGCTCGGCTAGCTCGAGTACACGATAAGTTGAACGACATGAAGTGCATAAGCACTTCGCGTGGCCAACCACTATCGCCAACCGAAGTATGACTCGGGTTCGCCAAACACATTTCACGTGGTGAATGAATCTCAGCCATGAATTCAATCCCGTTACCGATTACCTGGACTATACCATAGCCCCAATCACATTCAATTACGGAACAGTTAAGGCAGTAATGGATAAAGATTTCAAATCATACAATCAAATATCCAATATTGTCCGCTTAGGGCTGCCAGGGCTATTGCACGGAATCATTACACCACTCCCCCATCACCCATCATGGATTTTATGGAATATACTTAAACATGTGAAGTAGTCAGAGAAGAATTAAATAAACAAGTAATTCAAACATATTAACAAGCATGTTATAAAACACAATGTAAATAGGAAATCCAAACACATACGTGTCATAAACCAGTAAGTGATTAAACTAAACAACTTACATGAAGGAAATCATACACATCACTAAGGTAGTTGAGAATCCTATCTCAAACTTACTCAAGGCACTACTAGATTAAGTACATATCTATACAATCATTATCACAAACACTTAGACTACACATTCCAACATACCTATCATATACTAATTAAAATACAAGTCGTAGCGAATCCTTTCACAAAGGATTACCACATGAACCATGATCATGCATTCACGACCAATAGTCATGGCAAGCATAAATCATAGTTCCATATTCATTTGAACATTTCTGCAAACACTTAGGCTACAACTAGTACGTACATGACGTATGTTAATATAACAAGTGTTAGGCTAATCCGTTCACCCAGAAGTTGATACATATGTATCAAGCATACCTAGACAACAATTAATCATGGCAAGCACAAATCCGTATTTCATATGTTTACGGTATTTTCTACAAATATGAGGAATACAGTATATTCAACATAGTTAACGTATAACCAAAAAATGAAATGGATAACACTTTGTACATGTGCAATATCATCCAGATCATGAATATATCATTATCGACATTAAAACTTTTGAAAACCATAACCTATACGCTTAAAGTCCACACCTTATGCCGTAGAATCGTAACGAACTAGACAGAGACTCTAGGTCTTTGTTAACGATGGTATAAAGACCTGAATCACGAAATAGATTAGCTATTTCGCTACCTGCAATAATAGAAAGCCTAGAACAGATTAGGGTTAGGTTTTCTTACCTAAGACGAAGCTGGAATCGCCGGAAAAGCGATTAGAAGGTGATGGCTAAGCACGTATAGCAGCAAGGTAGAATAGCAGGAAGACTCTCCCACTCCTCTCACACTTTCTCTCTCTTTTCTCTCTTCTCTCTCCTAAGTTTTCTCAAATTCGTATGGTGAGAATGAGAGAGGGTTTAAGGTCCTTATATAGGCCTAAACTTGCTAGAAATAGGCCCAGGGCCAAGGTATACTTAAGTTTTGTCCAAAGGGCATCTGTTTTAGCTCAACGGAGCATTTCCAGAGCCCCCCTTGAGCCAAAGGTCAGGCTTAAGCTCACAAACTATGGATCTAGGTTGAGTTAAGTTTTCATTCCAATCGGGTTTCTAGATTACACGTGGTGGACCAGTTTCAGTTCAACGGTCACAGAAACTCGATCAGGGTTACAAGTACACAAACATGTGTATGAAATTTTTCCTGATCCGAGGGAGTGTTTGGGTCAATTTCTGATGGTCCAATTGCTTATATTAGGCCTGTAAGTGACAAGTCTCAGATTACCTAAATGAGATTTGATTTCTAAAGAAATTTATGTTTTCTCACACTCTTCACTCCGGGCTCAAGCGAATAGCCATGGGATATTATTTGGATTTGATTTCCGAGATGGTTGTCAAGCCCAGCAAGGTGGTCCTAATTCTATAACTTCGTATTATTCAGACTTTCGATGTACGGTGCAGATCCGATACGGAGTTTCGTGATGCTCTCGAGAGTAGCCAGGTAATGAGATTGATCCTAGATTTTACGGTAACCTAGCGTCACTGATTCTATAAGTTTTGGGTCTTGCAGATCGTATTTAAAGTGGTTCGAGCTAATTCTATTGGTTGTTTAGTTTAGTACTTAACCAAATTCCGCCCTAATTATGACAGAATACGATCCTAAGGAAGTTCTACGCCTCTTTCAGGCACTTTTAGATAGTATATCATTTTAATTATTTTTTTAGTAGTTTATCATCATGCTTACATCATCTCTACCAAATTTCATTAGGTTTCATGTTGTAGAAAAATTCTGCAAATTCTAGAAGCGGCAATTGTCCAAACTAATATTTTTCAGATAGTTGTCACAATAACCTATATTTAACCATATTAAAATTTTTATTATATTTTTCTATTATTTTTATATGAAACTAGACTTATTAAGCTTCAATTTAGTTTTTGAATCACCTAAATCGGAGTTATAACGAAGGAGATATGAATTTTCAAAGTAGGATAAATTAGAGAATTTTCTGCCGAAACGGGCCACCGGCCCGCATTTTGTCGAGGCCTCGCCAACTCGGCGAGGCCCTCGCCCCTCACTGTCCTGTTTGGTGTGATTTCACCATCCAATTTTTGAAATAGGTGTATTTTAAAACCCAGGATGAGTTATTTAAAGTGCAATATATGTTTTTGGGGTAGGAGAAGCTGATCTATCCAAATAACCTACTTATTTCGTGAGATTCCAAAAGGTTAGTGGTTAAAAACCCATTTTATTTATTTATTTATTTACTATTCATAGTAATTTTTAGGTTAAGTATTGATCAACATCACCTAAACTTTAAGATTTGTGTCTAATATGAAAACACTTTGAAAATTTTGAAGGATAAGGTAGTGAAAGGTGAGATTTTTAAAGGAAATGTGAGATTTTGAAGAAAATGATTTGAAAAGGGATTTGAGACTTTTGAATTGAGTGTTTGAAAATTTAATCAGGTGTTAGGATCGACCCATCGCCTAAGGATGTCTAACTCCAGGTTGGGAAACATTCGGGGTGTTATAATCTACCCCTCTTAAAAATAATTTCGTCCCCGAAATTGCCTAAGGGAGATGTGTAAAGATTTATTACTTCCTTTTGCCTAAGTTTTATTGATTTTCAGTTTATTTGCGTGCTAGGGTGTATACTGTCCATGCTAGTCTGGTACACTTTAGTCTCTACCCCCCTTTAAAACTTATTTCTTTATCTCTTACTTATATTCTGATGGTTTGCTATAATGGATTTCTTTTCCTATTTGGAGTCTTGACGACAATTCTCAACTATTTAGAGTAAGATAGCCATTTTCAATGTTTGACTAACATGGAGAGACGGTTATAGTGGACTTGATCCTGATACATCGATCATCTACCTGGCCAGGGTAGAAGGCTCATTGTATCCACTCCTAGTCCTGGTAGATCCTAGTCTTCTGCTCGGTCAAGCAGTGAATCGATTGGTAGTCGCCTAGGGTTGAGAATTGGGTCAAGCTGCTAATACTTCGCAGTTGTACATGTCAGTAACTCCGTAGTCCGATCACTCTAAAAACGTAGGGACTGTCCATCATTGAAAGGCTCAAATTTCCTATCTATAAAGTTGCTCGTTGGGTCTTGGTCTAGGAGAGTCCTCGATATTATCTATGTCCAAGGAAACAGTGAGTCAAATCTTACTAGATCACCCTGCTTATTCTGTACTATGAATTTAACTTTAAGATTTGTGTCTAATATGAAAGCACTTAGAAAATTTTGAAGGATAAGGTAGTGAAAGGTGAGATTTTTGAAGGAAATGTGAGACTTTGAAGAAAATGGTTTAAAAAGGGATTTGAGACTTTTGAATTGAGTGTTTGAGAAGTTAATCTGGTGTTAGGATCAACCCATCGTCTAAGGACGTCTAACTCCAGGTTGGGAAAAATTCGGGGTGTTAGAATATTGGGAGTCGTGGCCTAACGGTATAAGGCCCTCGTGCGCTCATAGTTTTCACTCGGTCACGGCGTTAGGGCAAATCCTTGGTACCATGAAAGTTTTGAAAATTTCACCCATGGGCATTCTATGCACCCGATATGCTCAAGTAACATTTCTGGTGTCCACACATACGGTCATTCACGAATGTCCCTGTGGAGGCAAGGCCTTGATGAAGCAAGGGCGGTATCATCATGAAATGCGATGTCAATGCATGAGTCACACATATAGATCATGCACTAGCTTCAGGAACTCAATGTGCACAAGGGGAGAAACTCCATCTCTCTATGACTACACACAATGTAATCCATTCACGTAGATGATGCATATGGGTCATAATGGTGTAAGTGCTCTACTTGCGATGATGATGTGGAACACATTCCTCCTTCCCAAGGAGGGACAAGGTCTAGACATATAGACATGTACTCAAGGAGAAGTCCCCTAGTGGGGGTCCAATACTATGGGGTAGCCCACAAGCTAAGAGGGTCATAAAAGCCTAAGGAAGAAGCGGTCCTAATAAGGGTCTGAGGTGGGACTTCAACCACCTATAAGGGCCTTATGGGCCTACCTTAGGGCCACCAAGGATGACATCCAACCTCAACTGGGTCTCAAAAGGTAGCCCGCTAACTATACCCATGTAAAACAAGGTCCAAGGCCTAGGCAATCCATGGCCTAGTGGGCTATACTTAAGGCCCAACACTTAGGTAACATGGTGGGCCCTCAAGCAAGGTTTGGGCCCAACCATAAAGATCATGAGCCCACGCATTGTGGTGGACCTAATGGGCAGCCCATTATTCCAACCATACGGGCAATTCTTATGTTTATAATAAGTGAGTTGGGCCTCACATCTTAGCCCATGTATGGGATTAATTTAATGGGCAACCAAGGGCCCAACTACTTGAGTATCTGGCCCATAAAACCCATCACAATAATGTATTAAATATAGGCCCAAAGGTCAGGGGCCTATCAAGAAAGTCCCAGGACAATGGGCCTAAGAAAACCTAATAAACAACTATGAATATTGGCCCAATAAAACCCAATTGAAGTGGGCCTTAAGGGTGCACTAATTAAGCCCAAAATCCAATTAAAATTAGGGTAAGATATGTGTAATAATACTCCTAAATCTGGTGGGCCATGCTGCCCCCAAACATCCTTTTATGGGTAGCAATTTTGGGCCTATTGCTGAAATTCCAGCCCACTCACTATCTGGGCTTGCTGAAAATTCAATAAAAAAATTTTTATACAATTATTTTAATCTCTAGTGGTCCATACAAGTCACAAAGGGTCCCACCAGATGAAGGAGTGAATAAAACATATAAATCAGGTGGGCCATGCTACTGGACTGGATGTCCAGCAGCAGCCCAATGGGCTGGGCGTCCCATGGTGGGCAGTCTAAGGGCTAGGACGTCCCTCCCTTTAAGCACATCAAACTGGGTCCCACATGTGGACATTCTACAAGGGAGATGGGCCACACACATGTGGTCTACAGCATGGAGAATGGCATGGACAAAACACACATTATAGTGGGCCTTAGGAGGGTGGACGGTCAGCCCATGGCTGGATGCCAGCCCTGCTGGAATGTCTAGCTATGGGCTGCCATCCCAGCAGCCATACTTATATTTTTCTGAGGTGAAATTGGTGGCCCACATCCCCAAGGTGGGTCCAAAAATGATGGGCTACAAGATGGACCATTTGGAGAGCCATAAGCCCAAGCAAATCATGGAGAAATCTCATGGACAGCAAGTTAGAAACTTAAAATTCTGCTGTATAAAACATTGTTGTCCATACAATGTACACACCAAAAGGTGGGCCCAAACTTCACTTAGGAGGGAAGGAATGAGTGTTTGACATTTTTTCCATAAAAAATACCAAGGTGGGGTCCACATAAGTGGCCCACCCCTCAACAAATCAATCTGAAATTTGTGTTTTCCCCTCCATATATAGGGTTGGACGGTCCAGCAAGGTGGACTGCCCAACCCCCTTTGGGCCTCCTTTTGGGTGCCATTGCATGGGCCATCTGAGGTGTGATCTATCACACTTCAAGGTGGGGTCCACTCCTTCATATTACACCCCACAACATCGAGAAAAATAGTGGAAATCATAGTCCAAATCCATGTTAAACATCACCTATAGCATTCCCTGTAAACAGTCCAGATTTTTGGATCAGCCTATATTTAGATATATGCAGCAAATAAAAGGATGTGTGGCCTTCCTTAGTGGGCCCCACATATGTCCAGATCAAGAACTAAGGTCAGGACACTTGCATACATTGATTAAAGTACCCAAAATCATGGAATAAGGGTGATAGGGGCGTCCCACCCTTGCTGGATTTTTGGGACGTCCTAGGCCCAACAAGTGGACCACACACATCATCATCCACAAATAATATAAAAGAGAAGAACAAAGGCAATTTGGCTATGGGGATAAGGCCCCGCCACTAATGGGCCCTCCCAAGAATCAATCATATCCATATAACTACATTGATTGTACATGCAACATGAAACTAATACATGCATGATCCATAACTACAATGGATGGTTGGGATGTCATCCCAACATGATATTTAAGGTCTAGATGACCTTGAAATAGAGTAGATCATGAGATACATCATGATGGGGTCCATGGAGAATGGCCCCATCATGGATCGTGACATACATGTAGGATGGGCCAAAGGGACACATCCATGGGATAAAATGGGATCCCCATCATGTATTGGTGGGTCCCACATGATCCATTTATGAAGGAAAAAAGATCCCCATCATGTATTGGTGGGTCCCACATGATCCATTTATGAAGGAAAAAAGATTAAAGGATAGAAAAGAAATCAAAATTAATAATCACTCACATGCAAAGCAAGCCTTCAAACTTCCACACCATAAAGATCTTGGACCAATAGAGAGGTTTTAAAGGTTGAGATTTGTTTTTAATGGTGGGATTAGAAGGATTTTGGGGTTTTGAGGGTTGGAGAGATGGGAAATTTTGGGACATTGGGGAGAAAGGCTGCTAGCAATGGAGGGAAATGAGAAGGAGGGAGAGATAGAGAGAGAGAGAGAGAGAGAGAGAGAGAGAGGGAGAGATCATGATTGTTTTATAAGAAAGGCCATCATTGCCTATAGGAGGAGAAAACAATGTTTAGCATAGGTTAGGCTTCTTGGTGGTGTGTGGGGTTGGGTGGTGTTAGTTATGGTACTTTTGTGTAGTGTGCCTTAAAACTTGTGCCAAGGGTGGTGGTCCACATGCATCATATCTAAGTGGGCCACATGATTAAGGGTCATACAATGAAATATTCATAACTTTTGATCTATATATCAGATGAACGCACAAGATGTGTCGTTGGAACCGCAACGACGATGCAAACAAGATGACATAGGTCTTGGGCTGATCTGAGCTGGGTTAATATGACCGGACTTAAGGATGACCATAAACACTATCCGAGGGTCGTGGGTCACCAAGAGTTGACTGATATGACCATGGGACCAAGAGAAATGAAATGCATACCTACACACATATGCACACACAAGAACTCAGGTCGGGTCTTACAAATACAATTGTAAAAATAAAAAATTATGTGATTTTCTTGCTAGACAATTTGAGTACTTCTTTGACACCATCGAAGCTGAGATCGATGCCATTAAAGTTTAAGTTTTGATGCCATCGAACAGGCTTCGATGCCAGCGAGAAAATCTAGATTTTCCTTGTTAGCTTGCTGACAAATTGTGATAATTTTTTATGCCATCAGTAAAATCCAGTAAATTCAAGATTTCTTGCTCAACATTTGGTGCAGTTTTTCGATGTCATTGAAGCTGTGTTCGATGCCATCAAACATGTCTATTTTTAGAATCTAATTTTTAACTCAGACATCCAACTTCATAATTGCTTAGCATACTTAACAAAAGGTTTTTCCATATGTTTTTAGTTTGCCTCTGGCGGGAGTGTGCATAGGTCCTTGGATTAGGACCGCTAGTGGTTATTGGTTAGCCAATAGGAAACCAACCTAGTTTTCGTGAGAGCCACCGACACGGGTGAAAATGTATGCCTCCGATACAGGAGAATATGTGTGTATAGGTCATTGTGTAGGGTTCTTAAGTTTACAAGTGAACCTAATTTAAATCCTCGATAATGAATACTAGTACTGTAACAACCGGTACTTTTCAGTACAAGGGTGTTACCGTGTAACCTAACTTGGTATAAATACAAAACTAGCTTAAGCAAAATGTTCATGTGCATTCTAACCCAAATCTAATCGTTGAAAGTAATCCCCATCCATATATCAAGCTATCCACCCATTATTATTCAAGATGGGCCATTGCATTGTTAGACATACTTATTTTTAGGATTTTGATCACTTTAATAGACAAATCAAAGCACCTATTTTCCATGTCAATCCCCAAATCACCCATTCCACAGTTTAATAAGTCAACAACTTCCTATGGGAACATTTAGTTACATGATGTAACCACCAAATTGTGAAAGCAATCATTAAAGTCTATCCATATTAGCGTGAGGACATTTAGAAACGTCAGCGATCATATCAAGAAGGGGTCTGACCGTTAAATTGTTGGTAATCATCAATTATTGTAACACCCTAAAAATTGGGGGTCGAGCATAAACTCAACTCCCGAGTTCCAACGCATCACTTATGCAACAAAATGAATGATGATTGAATGTTGTTTGTATTAGTGCATTGAACATGAGTGAGATTAAGCCAAAACAGCATATCATACTCCAGAGACAGTTAAATTTACAAGCAGAAGATTGTGATAGAAGTATAAAATATATAAACTATGGTAAGTCTCCAGAGTGTGATAAGGTTACCAGGTTAAAGAATTTCAAGTACAATTTTAAATTATACTAAGTTGTGTAGTGTGATCTAGTCAACATCCCTGTTGCCCCGGCGATCATGGCACGGCTCTCACGAAGCCGCCACAAAACAACATATATGAGAAAGCATTCTCGTCGTCACAGAAGTCTGGCTCCGCCTTAAAAGTAGCGTCACCATCTGCAATCAGACAAAGTCTGGTGGGTGTTCGGAACACCGTCCCGTATCGTGGGAGTGAGTGATCAACTCAGTAGAACAATAAAGCATAGGTTAACATGTTATCAAAATAGTCAAGCAATAATGATAAAGCAGTACAATCAAACACTCCTAACTACTCTTATTAATGCAAGTATGAATGCAGTCATGATGGATGCCCTCACCGACATACTCCCTCGTGCGACACCATCTTACGTTCGCGGCATGCTTGCATTCCTCAGTGCTCCACATCTTCCAGGCACATGCAATGCTATGATGAGCATGATTACCGAGTTGTTATTAGTCCATTTCAAATAGCAGGATTGGGAAACTAAGGTTCCTCCCCTGTATCATTTCCAAACATGATCCATTTTAGGGTCGTCAGTCCTAGTTAATCTCATACGATAATATGTTTCTAGGTTGCTGCAGAGGCTGCTAGGGCTGTTACACGGAATCGTTGCACCACTCCCCCATCACCACTTTAACGATTCATCACTATACAGATGCAGGCTTAGTTCATACTCTATACACTGCGGCAAAACTTGTCGCCTCACCGCAAATTCAGAGTATGCTCGAGGTCACTACAAAGGGCTGTCAGGGCTGTTACACGGAATCGTTGCACCACTCCCCCATCACCTTATTAATGTAGGCCGACAGCACGAATATAGTGTCCCATACCACCATATCAGCTCACGAGTCTGGTTGCTCACTAGTCACTACGGGGAGGCACGTGGCCCCAACGTAAGCCGACAACTCGACCATGGTGTCTCATACTACCATGCCCGGCTTATGAGTCTTAGCGGATCGAGGTACCATGGTTAACGGGATTTCACTGGTAAGTTTGGTACCCTAGGTTCAAGTAGTAGCGTCCAAACATGGTGAACATACATTAGATAGATCGGGTTACTTGACGAGCTCGGCTAGCTCGAGCGCACAACAAGTTGAATGATATGAAGCGCAAAAGCACTTCATGTGGCCAACCACTATCGCCAACCGAAGTACGACTCGGGTTCGTCGAACACGTCACACGTGGCAAATGAATCTCAACCACGAATTCGATCCCATTACCGACTGCCTGGACTATACAATAGCCCCAATCACATTCAATTGCAGATAGGTAAAGCAGTAATGGATCAAGATTCAAATCATACAATCAAAGTCTGGTATTATCCGTTTAAGGCTGCCAGGGCTATTGCATAGAATCGTTACACCACTCCCCCATCACCCTTCATGGTTCTTATGGAATACAACATAAACATGAATTTAAACATATGCATTACACAGATAAAATCATACAATCAGTTGAGCATGTTATGAAGCATGTTATAAAGCATGTTATAAACAGGAATACAAACACACATATTTCATAAGTAAGCAGTTAAAGTAAATAACTGCATGGAGGAAATCATACACGTCACTAAGATAGTTGAGATTCCCATCTCAACACCTACCTAAGGCACCATCATTCAAACACTTACTCTCACAAGCATTTTCACAAACACTTAGAATACACTATTTCAACATACATAGTGTATATTAGCAAAACATGTATTAGGGCGAGTCCTTTCACTAAGCAAGTATTTTATACATATATAATATATTCATACAGCAAATAATCATGGCAAACACATCTCCAAAATTTATACGTATACGGTACTTTCTAGGATACACCAATTCTACATACATAGTGTATATTAGCAAATCATGTATTATGGCGAGTCCTTTCACCAACTAAGTATTTTATCCATATATATTATATTCATACAACAAATATTCCTGACAAACACATTTCCAAAATTTATACGTATATGATATTTTCTACGAATACCTAGAATATGTAAAATTTCATATTCTACGTCTTTAATCGAAACGGAAAACAGAGAGCACTTTGTACATGTGCAATTGCATACAGATCATGAATCTATCATTATCTGACATTAAAAGCGTTGAAAACCATAACCTATACATCTAAAGTCTGCACCTTTTGTCGTAGAATCGTAACAAATCAGGTAGGTTTGCTAAGCTTCTGTATTCGGCAACTCGGTAACCTATAGAATGGAATAGGTTAGCTATTTCATAACCTACAACCTTTACAACTCCAAAACAGATTAGGGTTAGGGTTTCCAACCTTTAAAACTCTAAAATAGATTAGGGTTAAGGTTTCTTACCTAGAAACGAAGTCAGATTCGTCGAGAAAATGACAAGAATGGAATGGTGGAGCTTGGGTAGCGGCAGGAAATAGCATCAGGGAGTTTCTTCCACATCTCCTACACTTTCTCTCTCTTTTCTCTCTTCTCAATCTCAAATTCGTATGACTGTGAGAGAGAGGGTTCTAAGGTCCTTATATAGCCTGAAAAGTCACTGAAATAGACTTCAGGTCAAGGTATACTTAGGTTATATTCAAAGTGAGCTAGTTTCAGCTCAACGGAGGACTTCTAGCAGCCCCCCTTGAGCTAAAGGTCGGACTTAAGCTCACAGACATTGGATCTAGGTTCAACTGAGGTTTTGTTCCAATCGGGTTTCTAGATCTCACGTGGCGGACTAGTTTCAGTTCAACGGTCAGTGGATCTCGATCGGAGATTCCGAGTACATGGATATGTTTATGAAAATTTTCCTGATCCGAGGGTGTATTTGGGTCAGATTCTGACAGTCAGGTTGCTTAATACTGACCCGCAAGCGACAAGTCTCAGATTACTATTTGAGATATTTATTTTTAAAGAAAACCAAGTGTTTTCACACTCCTCGCTCTAGACTCAAGCGAACAGCCGTGGGACACTGTCTGGATTTGATTTCTGAGATGAGTATCAAGCCCAGCGAGGTGGTCCTAATTCCTTAACTTCGTATTAGTCGGACTCCCGATGTGCGGTCTAGACCTGATACGGAGTTTCAATGTGCTCCCGAGAGCAACTGGGTAATGAGATTGATTTGAGATTTTAGGGTAACCTAGCATCAATGGTTCTACAAGTTTTGGGTCTTGCAGATCGTATTTAAAGTGATTGAAATGGATTTCATGGATAATCTAGTTTAACACGTAGTTAACTTTGTCAAATTTCTAAAGGATTTAGTCCTGAGTGATTTTGGTCTGAGGTGGTACTTGACCTTTGTAGCAACGTTTAGTTTAAGTATTGTTCTTCATCACCAAAACTTTAAGATAGTGTCTAATGTGAAAGTACTTAGAAGGATTTAAAGAACGAGGTAGTGAAATGTGAGATTTGTGAAGAAAATGGTTTGAAAAGGGATTTGAAGCTTTAATTGAGTGTTTGAGAAGTTAAATCGGTATTAGGATTGACCCATCGCCTAAGGACGTCTAATTCCAGGTTGGAAAAAATTCAGGCTGTTACAATTATATACACTAATCATGAATTGTGGCCCACATGATAGTCCATTGCTTAATTATACAATTCGACTATTAAATGGGAATTATACTCTTGTACCTACTCCAAATAGTCAATACAATACGTAGGACCGTAAGGAGTAATTCTGCGGTAATCTAACCATTAGATTATAAAATCGATCGTTGGATTGTCTGTGGACATCAACCAAACACAAGAATCCACATTATGTGACACATAAAATGTTAGATCATGAACATTAGGCCCAGTAGGGGGATGATATGATTAATGATCGGTCTCAATCACCTTCCCAACCATCTGATTAAATTATAAACATGATAAATTAAAATACACACACATAATAATAATAATATTATTATTATTATTAAAAATATTGCAGTAATGTTATTCAATATTACAAATAGGTTATCTGACCATTGACCCAACCCTCTAAGTGGTCTAAAGGACCCTTTTGACCATTAAGGTTCGAATACGGAATGATCTAACTATTGAACTAACAGTGATCAATATGGAACTAAAAATAACTTAGTTTGGCCCGATCGAGTTGTGGACTAACCCCATATCTGATCTAGGGTCAAAATAGAGCCAGTCAAAGCGAGTGGAGAGTGTGGATTTAACCACACATCTCTATGAACCCTACTTCTAAGTAGTGCGTGTACACTATTAGTGTATGCCCAGGGTGCACTGGATTGCTGGATCGGGTCAAACCTAGTTTGACCCGAGCTCAAAGGAGAAACTCTCCCTTTTCCTTTTCCCATTTTTTCACCAATGGATAGACAGTATCCACTGTTTTGATCAGGGCCTATAGATCAGGGCCCATTTCCACGATTGGAACCATCCATCGCGTGCGTCCCTCAAAAATTACCTTAACCCTAGTGTTTACACAAACCCATGCACATGTGCATGCATACAACAGCAAGTGCAAGTGGTTGTTTGCTGTTGAGAACTTCGGAAAATGGAAATCTCCTACTTCTCCCTACCACACTGGAGATCCGCGTGCTTCTCTCCTTCTTTATCTCAACCGTAGAATCGAGCAATCCCAGCCCTTCTTTTCGAGCTACATGGTATAGGGGTTTTTGAGTAAAACCACAGTCAGTTTCTGCCCTACTTGCCGTATTTGGAGGCGATTTTAGCCAGAGCAAATCCGGACCACTTGTTATCAATCCAATGGTTCTAAGTTGTTTGGGTAAGTGAATAAAAGGGAGAGCGACAGGGCTCCTCATCCATTTATGACAGCTTCTTTAAAAAATTCACCGTTTCCTTCCATGTTCAAACCCACCAGAAAAACCTCCCTGGAGCTTCAATCTAATCATGCTCTAAGCTCCCATAGGCCTGTCTACACCATTCCCATGCATCTTTTTGAAGAAAGAAGTGGATGTTGTTGAGGGTCAAATATTGCATATTGGACCCCATCTATTACTTGGTTTTATGAACATGATAGTGCTTAATGTTTTATTTTAATCATGTTTGTGTTGCAAGGTGAATTCAAGAGTTTGGATTGAAAAGGATATTAAAAGCATGGATTTAATGCTAAAGAATCACTAAAGCCAATAATGGATCTTTCAAGACTAAGAATGAAGAATGCATATACTGAAGATCCAAGAAAACCAAGTCAAGAATGAAGAGAATTAAAGTTTTAAGTGAATTTGCGTCATCCTCGACTAGTCTTAACTCCGGCTCGACCTGTCCTACGTACCCTCGTCCAATCCTGGCCTCTGCTCGACCAATCAAAGTGCCTCGACTCGAACTCCAGCAACCAAAACCTCTAAAATCATGTAATCCTCGACTAGTCCTGGGATTTCCTCGACCAGTCGAAGGTGCCCTCGACCAGTCCTAGTATTTCTTCAACCAGTCAAAGGTGCCCTCGACCAGTCCTGGGTTACGCAGTTAGCACACAAAGTGCAAAAATTTGAAGCAATTTCTGAAAATTTCCAACTCAGTGCGAAAGTCTAAGGCCTAAAACTATAAATAGGGGTCCCTAGGGTATCCTTAAGCATCATCTAAGGTTGGAGGAGTGGAGAAAAAGCATGGAGAAGCTGTCGCTAAGAGTTTTTTCTTCCCTTTCCTTAGTTATTTTTATGCTTTTATTAAGAGATTCTAGTTCAATCATGTCAATGGTTGGCTAAACCTCTTAGCTAGGGTTAAGAGTTGAAGCTTGTAGTGTGATGGGGTGTTTCCATTGCTTTGATTCATGATTATATTGAACTCTCTTTGATTCTAGTTTAATTATAAGGAATACTTTCAGTTTTTAACGGTTTATTGTGACTCAAATTACAATGGATCTGCGATAGTTTTGAGTATGTTCTTTTCATCTATCGAGATTGTGAATTTAGAAAATCCTATTGTTCACCATTATCCCTTGGGCATGGTCGGATGATGGAATCCTCCCTAACTTTCGTAATTCTCCTAGATTGGTTATGGGATTGGTAAATTTTGTTGTTTGCCTTGTCTCATGGACACGGTTTTGTGATGGAATCACTTCCTGTTCTCACACCTCTCATCCATTGAGAATTAGGTCAAAGGAAGTTTAGATTTGATTTTACTGAGATATCTTCCAATTGGATAAGATAGAACTCCGATTCCAATCGAGTGACTTGAATCAATCATAGATCTCCCTGATCTTTAAAAGTGGATCCTTGGAAACCCTAGTTTCCGACCATTGAATTTCTTAAGTTTTTCATTGAATTTCTCATAATTCCTCTCAAATATTTTAGATTTAGGTTTTCATCTTTATCTAGTTCTTCTGCTCATTATTTTTTAGAAAACACACGAGATTAGTCACTATGGATTCGACCTCGGTCTCACCAACATTATTACTACATCACGACCCTACACTTGGGGTTTATTTTCACGAAAGGGAGACAGAAAGAGAGGGGACGTTGGGCGCGGTTTGTGCACCCAATGAGTAAGAAAGGGAGGGGACGTTGTGCACCAAATACGCACCAACCCGATCAAGTAACGAGCTGGGTTGCTGGATTGTTCGAACCCAGACTCAGTTGGGTCACGGAAGAAAGAGAAGGAGAAGAATGGAAAGAAGAAGAAGATGAAGAAGAGAGAGAGAGAGAGAGAGAGAGAGAGAGAGAATTCGAGTGATGGTGGTGCACCACGTTGAGGCAGGCCAAGTTAACTTGGTAGAAGCTTGTCGATAAGCTGCTCCTTGCCACTCTACTCACTGTAGAGTCCAGGTGACGAGTCCGGCATGTGTGGTGAGTCGGGACAGGTATGGGGAGGACTTGGTTCGAGTCTGGGCCAGCTATAAGTTCTCCAGCATAGGGAAACTACATGGAGAGTTTGGGTTGTAGTGTGTGCTAACTCATTGCTGAGTCAGTTGGTTCGAGTTAGAGGCCTACTAGACATTCTAGTAGGAATGAAAGGAAGGTGGAAGGAGGTAGAGAGAAAGAGAGAGATAGAGAAAGTTGAAGAAGAAAAGGAAATGATGGTGAGGATCAGGTCAATTGGGCCCGACACGTCAAGTTCGAGTTGGGAGTGTGACTCACTGCCGAGTCAGCTAGGCCTTGACTCATTGGCTCTTTAAGTCAGTTGGTTCCGGTTAGTTACTGGTTGTGGTTATGTCAAACTGAGTCAACTTGGGTGTCGAACTCAGTTGATTCAAGTCAAATCGACTAGGTATGTTGTTCTCTCAAACCTTGCATTAAAATTCCAATTAGAACCTTGGTTGGTTAATTGGTTTCCTAATTTCAATTAAGATGTAGCTTAGCATCGCATTTTCAATTTCTTTTTGTATGAACTGGGAGTGAGTCAAGTCGACCATATCTCGGGAAGATCCTACGAGCGCGCACCTCCCTATAACAATAGTAGGCAATTTGACACATAAGGCGATGATTTGTTCTCCTCGAGATTTTCACTTTCCTATTAGTTTAAGTGATAGTTATTATTTTAATTTTAGTTAATTGTTGTTATCTCTATTTGATTATTACTTGTGCTAGTTGTTGGAATGACTTCTAACTTATATGCTAACATTTATCTTATATAAACATATGTATGTTACACTTGTATACCTTCTCATGCTTGAGGATTGCTTATGGAACTCAAACTGGTACATCTATCAATGGAAAACCCCAGTTATAAATGTGCATCCAGACTTGGGATTTAACTTGACTGATTGTGACTATAATGGGCCCCCGACCTAGTTGTCATTTTACCTAAGTTGTCGTGGACTTACCATCTTGCAGACCCTTGTGCCCTCTATGGCTTTGATGTGATATTTACCCTTTGCACCTGATATTTTTCCTATGTAGCTTTTATTTAATATTTCCCTAAGTGGCTTGATGTATTATTTCTGTATATCTATGCGATGGTAAGATCCACTTTTAGCACTATGATTGGCCACTAGTCGATGAGGTTACCATTAAACATCTCAATGTTAGAGTCTCATGAGTTGGGATGGTGGTATGGGACACTATGCCCAAGCTGTCGGCCTACACTGGGTGTTGAGCCCCCTGTAATGACCTTTGAGCTTTCTTAAATTAGTTGGTTGTAATCGAAATAATAATGGTTGGGTTAATCATACATTCATAGCATACGGACGATGACGGGTGGCTAATTCTGGATGCTGAAGTACGTGCCCTTAGCGTGGTATCGGATCGCTAGCTCCCAGACCGTCGACTATCAACCCATGTATGTGATGTACAATGGCTTAGTCACTATGCTTGTACGTTATATGCTTCGCTGGTGACTGGCCATATGCATACGTGACAAGCCAAGTCTGACTGGATGATCATCCCCAGGTCGATGTGCATTCACGCATCCATGCATTTAAATAAGACTACATCATATATTGTTTTGAATGTCTTATTTCTTTAAATTATGCTTCACTAATACAACGATGTGTAATCTTAAGGAAAATTCACACTGAGCTGGCCACTCATTCATCGAATATATAACCGTACAGGTAGTGCAGGTGGTTTAAATGATATTCATATTTAGATTGGTAAGGAGCAAGGTGCAACTATCAGGGATGCATGATTATATCTGCCAAGGGAAGCTGCGCGATCTTGTGGCTCAAGTTTATATGCATTTATTATTTCTCATGTATTAAGTTTTGTAATTCTTATATATGTTAACATAGAGACATTGGTTTGTATAAGTCATTTGGGCAGCCGCTCGTATATTCTGAATGTAAATGCGAATTTCTCTTTATGTTTGATTTATCCATCTTCCGCTAAACTGCTAAATTTGAGAAAAGAAAAGAAAGAAAAATATACATATATGAAATTTGGCTATCTTTAAGGGTTAACACTCGAGTTTTTAGAAAACAAGTCAGGATGTTTGAAATGATGTTAGAAAAATATACTTGGGTTTCGAAAACCCCGGGGGGTTACAGTTGGTATCAGAGCGATGTTTAGATAAACCAGGCTTTAGGGAAATGATCTTATACAAACCTTAAATGTCTCAAGTTAGGATGTTTGAAATTAGAGATTTGAACTTAGGTGAATCTCCCTTAGATTTAAAAGAATGATTGAGAATGTAGAAACCCAAACTTCGGTTCCCTCAGAAATTGTTAAGATAGTCATTCGAATTGATGTGGAATCCCCTTACAAGTAGGAGAAATTGAGAACATAGAGACTGTAAGTGCTATGGTTTCTAACTCTTATGATTGTCAAAATTTGTAGTGCCAAAACCTCTTGGAATCTGTGTCTTGTGTAGTGCATCTATATATTCAAGAAGTGCATCTCATGTACAAGAACAAAGGTCTTTACTTCAAGAATGTCAAATGCAAGATTATATGTTCATGTTCAAGTACAACACCAAGTGTGAAGTCAATCTTTCAAGCTTCAATGGTTCAAGTTTTCAAAGCTTCAAGTCAAGACAAAGTTCATATACTTTGAACCTCAAGCTCAAGCTTCAATTACAATTTCAAGCTTTAGAAGTCTCGAGTTCAAGCCTCTACATATGACAAGATCTCAAGCCTCATGAACTTCAAAGATTAACTATTAACTAAAGGAAAAGAAGTTTTAATGTTCATACATCTTGTATAAGGTATGAATGACCTTAGATTGACCTTAGAGTAGGTCATTTTGAATACATAATTCAATTGGGTCATTTTATAAGTGCATAGACTATTTCTCGACTAGTCTTGGAATATGTTCGACTAGTCCTAGCATTGGCTCGACCAGTCCAAGAAAATCTTCGACTAGTCTTAAGTTTGTTTAAAATTTTTAGAATTTTTTGTTAAGCCTCGACCAGTCCTGGAGACTACTCAACCGGTTGTGTGAACAGTACTCGACCCGTTCTCGACTAGTCCTGCAGGCTCGACTTAAAATCCAGCAACTAAAATGGGTTCTACATGACCAGTTGTGGACAAGACTCGACTGGTCGTGGAGGCCGCTCGACCGTTCGAGCAGGTCCTTTGACCAGTTGTGGAACGGTCTAATTTTATCGTGCTCAAAATTTCAAAAATCTGTTGGTCCTACGACCAGTCGTGGTGACCTTAGGACCAGTCATGACTGTGATTTCTACACTTATAAATAGAGTATGAATTTTAGAGTTTAACATTCAATTTAAGCTAAATCAATACGCCACTCTGAGAGATAAGTTAGTCATTATTTTAAGCTATATTGTGCTCATTTAATATTCTCTTTAATTAGCTTTCTTTGCATTTGATTTTGAATTCCGCATTCCAATTTTATTTGAAAGAGGGATTGTTGTATTCCCATTTCTTGGAATCAAAATCAAATCAAGCTAGCCCAAGGTGATTAAATTTAAAATCAATTTAGAACCTAGAACCATTTCATATGTGATTGTGAACATTGAACTTCTACTCTGATTTGGTTCTTCTGGGCTGCATTAAAAGGAGAATATCTAGGTATTTTACATTATTGTAAATTCTTTCTTTTGGTTTCATTGAGATTGTGCTAGAAAAATCTCTCTGTTTTGGCTTGTCTGAGGTGATCCAAAAAACTCAGAGTATGGGGTTTTTTGAATTGTGCAAGCCCACTTGAAAGACACAATTGTGAAGGTTTTGGGTGAACCTTGAAAAATCTATTTTCATAGTGAACACTAATATCCACTGTGTGAGGATATTAGGAGTGGAGTAGTTGTGTAGCTGTTGTTGAACAGTTGGTGTACACACAAATGAACTACTATAATTTCTGGTCTTATGGTTTATTGAATATTTATTTCATTTTGTGGATGTTTGTAATTTCCCTTTACGCACATGTGGAGAATGTTGTAATGCTTTTATATATGTGTGGGAATGTTGTAATAGCTTAGTTCTTTCCTTTGCTATTTATTTCTTTAGATCCTCTCAGTATGAGTTTTTGATACTCACCCAAGTTCTAGTAAGGTTGTCCTGCCATAAACCATTGGTTTTTGGTGTCAGGTTGTCCTTAGAACTAAGTTTGTATCAACCTCTCAATACTTGTACTCTTGAGGTTATTTTACATTTCTGCATTGTGAGATTGTTTATTGCTATCTGTATTTAATTTATTTAAATTCTGTTGTAAATTTTTTAATTTGGCCTAGTCCTATTCACCCCCCCTGTAGGACTTAATAGCTCAGCCTTTTCAAGTGGTATCAGAGCCTAATAGCTCGTTTTAATTATTATTTCTTTTGGATTAATTTCCCGAGCTAATTAATCTGAGCTATTTGAGATGTCGAATTTTGATAGCCTCTTAGTCACTAAGCCTCCACCATTTTATGGATCTAATTATGCCTGTTTGAAAGCCAGGATGAGAATTTTCTTAAAATCTATGGATGAGAGCATGTGGCAAGCCACATTGACTGATTAGATGTCACGCCCCAGACTCGGTAACCAAATTTACAAGGAACTTGATAGTCAATTTTGACCACAATAGCCTCCGTAGTACCCCATTCTCGACTCCTGAAGCAGGTTCCGATCCTGGGATCCTACAAAGAGGATTTTCATAATAGTATAATCATTACCAATATAAGCATACCCAAGATCACAGTAAGTATATCTGAGAATAATAAAGGCACACATCACAAAATCCACTATGAATTTGAACTTTTACAAGTATTCATAAGTCCAAAAGGACATACATAAGATAATAGAAAAGGAGAGAAAAGTAGCAACACTGGATTCCTCAAGCTCAACTCTACTCCACGCTCTGCCGCTACGATGCCTGCCTAGAATCTCCTACACACATCAATCGTGTATAAGCTTATAGAAGCTTAGAGGCTGGTGAAAGTGTGTGACAATGGTGCACAGAAGAATAGGAGGTATAAGAAGAGAAACATGCTCAGTGATAATATCACTAGCCTTATCAAGGCTTATTATGAATACGATGCAATAAGTGTTGGGTGCCATACTAAGGCAATGTACGAAAGGACTTATGCAGTCAATGCTAATGTGATGCAAGTAATGCCAGTGCTCATATCCAAACCACATGTTAAGTACATGTCCAATCATAAGGAAATCACTGAGGTCCATTACACTACTGGATGACTACCGCTCTACAGACCTGCACAGTCAAATGAACATAAGAGACCTCACTACCTGCCTGTGGATAGCCAATCACTAGCAAGGCCTAACGATAATGGACCCATTTCATGAGCCGGTCAGACTTAGCCTAGTAATGCCCTCCCTCACAGGCGGATAAGGCTACATCCTCATCCAACTGACTACACGACAGTGAGAGTCGTGGCCTATAGGTGTAAGGCCCTCGTGAGCTCATTTTTCACCCGGTCACAGCGTTGAAGTAGATCCTTGGTACCATGGAAGTTTTAGAAGTTTCACCCATGGGTATCCTATGCACCCAGTATGCTCAAGTAATATTTTCAGTGTCCAAACTACAACACCCAGGATTTCTCCTAACTTGGCAATGGACGTCCTTGGATGTAGAACTGCCCTAGGACCTTATTTTGTCATAATTAGGGCATAATTTAATTAAGTATTAATAGCTTGAATCACCTTCTATACAAACTACAAAGGCCCGAGTACCACCTCAGGCAGAAATCAAACAAGACTAAATCCTTTAGAAATTAGGCGAGTATTAGCTAGTGTTAAACTAGTTTACTTGTGAAATTAACACTAATCACTTTAAATACGAACTGCAAGACCTAAAACTTGCAGAATCATTGACGCTACATTACCTTATAATCTAGGATCAATCTCATTACCCAGTTGCTCTCGGGAGCATCATGAAACTTCGTATCGGACCTGGACCGCACGTCGAAAGTCCGATTACCGCGAAACTAAATGATTATGACCGCCTTGCTAGACTTGACAACCATTTCGAAAATCAAGTCCTGACTATGTCCAGAAATGTACAACTTGAGCCCGGAGTGAAGTGTGTGAGAAACGTGAATATTTTTGAAAATAAAATCCAAACTTAAGTAAACTGAGACGTGTCACTTGCGAGCCAAATCTAAGCTTTCAGACTGTCAGAATCTGACCCAAATACACCCTCAAATCAGGAAAAATTTCCCACATATGTCAGTGCACTTGTGGCCCTGATCGAGTACTGGTGACCATTGAATTGAAACTGGTCCGTCACAGTTGATCTGTAAATCCGATCGGACCGAAAACTCAGTTTGACTTAGATTCAAGGTCAAGGAGCTTAAATCCGACCATGTAGAAAATGGGCCTCCAGAAGTGCTCCGATGGGCTGGAACGGAAGGATTTTGGCTATAACCCAAGTATACCATGGCCATGGGGCCATTGAGCTCACTTTTGAGCTTATATAAAGGGCTTAAACCCTCTCTCTCCCATGCCATATGAATTTTGCAAACCCTAAGGGAGAAAAGAGAGAAAAGAGAAGAAGAAAGTGAGGAAGAGAGAGAGAGGCTGTAATGCCCTGAAAATCGGGGGTCGAGTGGCAACTCAACTCCTGAGTTCCAAAACATCACTTATGCAACATATATGCTTATGATTTAATGTTGTCTGTGTTAGTACATTAATCATGAGTGAGATTATACTAAAACAGTAATTCATACTCCAGATCAGTTCTAAAATGCAAGCAGAAGACTGAAAAATATAAATAAATGTATACAAATCAAAAGATCAGAATCGGTCTCCAAAGTATGAATATAACACTGAGTCACTGTGTTCTTGAAATATTACATGTAATGTTACAAAAGTTAAAAGTATCTAACATAGTTCAACTGAAATAAAACCCTGTAGCCCCGTCGAACAGGAGAGCCTATGCGAATCCATCAGAGAACTGCATGTAAGAGTACTCATTCTGATCATCGTAAAAATTAGGCTCCTTCTCGGGAGTCACGCCATCATCTGAAATCAAGACAGGGTCTGGTTTGGTGTTTAAAATACCATCCCGTAACGTGGGAGTAAGTGATCAACTCAGTGGAACAATAGAGCATAGGTTAATATGTTATCAATTCAGTCAAGCAGTAAATCACACATTCCTAGTACTATTGTTAATGCAAGAATGGTATGGATGTATGATGCATGCCCTCGCCTACGCTCACTCAGCGACTTCGTCTCACGTTCGCGCATGACAACACTGCCTCAGTGCTTTACCTACAACCCCTAAATGCATGCGTAATGCAGTGCATGTATATGATTACCAACTTTTTATTAGTCCTTTTCATACAGTAGGATTGGGAAACTAAGGTATCTCCCTTATATCAATACCCAAACAATGATCCATTCTAGGGTCATCAATCCTAGTAAATCTCATACGAAGTTGCGGTTTTAGGTCACTACCACCAACACCCTACCAACTGGCAGTTTATTTTCGAAGGCTTATCACCAACCCGATTAGGGACCACAGCCAGGCTGTGCCGGGGTAGGCTTATTTTGTACTCGAGGTCACTCCAACAACGCCCTACCAACTGACAATCTATTTTCGAAGGCTCGTCGCCAACCCGACTGGGGACCACAGCTAGGCTGTACCAATGGAGGCCAACAGCTCGAATACAGTGTCCCATACCACCGTATTCGGCTCACGAGTTTGGGTTGCTCACTGGTCACTACGGGGAGGCTCGTCGCCCCAGCATAGGCTGACAGCTCGACCACGGTGTCCCATACCACCATGTCCGGCTCATGAGCCTTAACGAATCGAGGTACCAAGGTTAACGGGGTTTGTACTGGTGAGTTTGGTACCTTAGGTTCAAGCAATAGTATCCAAACATGGTGAACATACATCGGGTCAATCGGGTTACTTGACGAGCTAGACTAGCACGAGCGCATATCGAGTTGGTCGACATGAAGTGCATAAGCACTCTGCATGGCCTAACCACTGCCGATAACTTTAGTACTACTCGGGTTCGTCAAACACGTCTTATGTGGCGAAAGAATCTCAGCCATGACTTCGAACCTGTTACCGATTGCCTGGACTATAACATAGCCCCAATCACATTCAGTCCTTAACTAGAAAACATGTGGAATAGTCAAAGCAGAGTTAACAAAGTAATTCAAACATGTTAACAAGCATGTTATAAAGCACAATGTAAGCAGGAAATACAAACATATACATTTCATAAGTAAGTGATTAAACTAAACAACTTATATGGAGGAAATCATATACATCGCTAAGGTATTTTGAGAATCCTATCTCAACACCTACCTAAAGCACTATCTCCTAATTAATTACTCATACAAACATTGTTATCAAACACTTATACTACACCTATCAACCTACATGACATATGTCGATTTTTAACATGTACATGAACAAATCCTTCCGATAAGGAGTTGTCACATACATAATCATCATGTACTAGCATCCCATAGCCACGGTAGGCACAGATCATGATTTCATATTCATGTAGTCATTTCAACAAACACTTAGACTACACCCTCCATTATACATAGTATATATTAGTTATCATACATATTAGGGAAAATCCTTTCGTCAAAGGGTTGTCGCCTATACGGCAATCATATATCCATGACCGTTAGTCATGGCGAGCACGAATACAAACTCGATACTCATTCAGTCATTTTCACAAACACTTAAGCTACACATATAAACATACACAACGTGTGTTGATATAACATGTATTAGGGCTAATCCTTTCACCCAGAAGTTGATACACATGCAACTAGTATACATAGATAGAACTTAATCATGGCAAGCACAAATCCATATTTCCTACGTATACGATATTTTCTACAAATATGAGGAATACAATATATTCAACATAGTTAACGTATATCTGAAAAATGAAACGGACAGTACTTTGTACATGTGTAATACCATCCATGTCAGTAATATATCATTAACTGACATTGAAAGCCTTAAAAACCATAACCTATATGTTTAAAGTCCGCACCTTACGCCGGTAAACACATAACAGAGTCATTTTAAACATGCAGTCGTTATCACCGGCAGAATGACTACCTATAGTATGAACTAGGTTAGCTATTTCATCACTTACATTATCTGAAACCCTAAAACAGATTAGGGGTTGGATTTCTTACCTAAGAATGGGATCGGTAGCGCTGGTAGAGTGGTATGAAAGTGATGGTAATGCACTTAGAGTGATGGGATTGAATCCCAGGGGTGAACTCCAACTCTCCCTCTCTCTTTCTCTCTCTTTACTCTCTTCTTTCTCCTAGGGTTTCCCAAATTCGTACGGGATGAGAGAGTGAGGGCTTAAGGCCCTTATATAGGCCTAAAACTGATGGAAATGACCCCAGGGCCAAGGTATACTTAAGTTATGTCCAAAAGGCATCTGTTTCAGCTCAACGGAGCACTTCCGGAGCCCCCCTTGAGCCAAAGGTCAGACTTAAGCTCCCTGACCACGGATCTAGGTCGAGTTAAGTTTTCATTCTAATCGAGTTCTCAGATCACACGTGGCGGACCAATTTTAGTTCAACGGTCACTGGAACTCGATTAGGACTATAAATACACTGCCATGTGTATAAAATTTCTCCTGATCCGAGGGTGTATTTAGGTCAGATTCTGACGGTCTGAATCCATATTTTTGGCCCACAAGTGACAAGTCTCAGATTACTTAAATGAGATTTTATTTTTAAAGAAATCCACGTTTTCTCACACTCTTCACTCCGGGTTCAAGTGAATAGCCCCGGGACACTATCTGGATTTAATTTCTGAGATGGTTGTCAAGCCCAGCAAAGCGATCCTAATTATATAACTTCATATTATTCAAACTTTCGACATGCGGTACAGATCCAATACGGAGTTTCAATGTGCTCCCGAGAGCAACTGGGTAATGAGATTTATCCTAGATTTTAGGATAACCTAGTGTAATGATTCTATAAGTTTTGGGTCTTGCGGATCATATTTAAAGTGATTCAAGCGGATTTCACAGCTAATCTAGTTTAGCCCTTAGTTAATTCTCGTTTAGTTTTTAAAGGATTTAGTCCTATTTGATTTCTGCCTGAGGTGGTACTCGGATCTTAGTACGGATTTTTCTAAGACGTTATAATCTACCCCCCTTAAAGAAAAATTTTATCCCCGAAATTGTTTAAGGGTAATAAATAGAGGTTTACAGGTTAGTTTTGTTGGTTTCAGGTTTATATACGTGTTAGGGTATATATAGTTACACTAGCATAGCTCGAATCGGTCTACCCCCCTTAAAAGTTTCTACCTTTGAGGTTTGAAGATAAATGTCCAAGTCATTATTATCGTGCTAAGTATCTGATGTGAAAGTTTACCTAAGGGTGGTATGTTCTACCATTTATGATTGGGTTAATACGGAAAGTCAATTGTGGTAGGCTTGATGTCACGCCCCGAACTCCGAGACCGGGCTCACAAAATTCCCGATCGCCGAATCCGGTGTCGACAGCCTCCGTAGTACCCCATTCTCGGAGCACCCATATACGGGTTAGATCCGGGATGCTACAAGGAGAATTTCTGATAATCCATTTGATTCGTAATGAGCATAACCACAAGATAACCCACGAACAATAACCACAAGAACACCATCACAAAATCCACTATGAACAAAAACTTTGAATACAGTGCGTAGAAAGGAAAATACAAGGTAGTGCAAATAACAAAAACTCCAAAAGCTCGGTGGCACGCTCCAACTGCGGCGAGACTACAACTGTGTCCTAGCGTCACCTGCACGCATCAATCGTGCATAAGCTTATAGAAAGCTTAGAGGGCGGTGTAAGTGTGTGTGAACGTGCTCAGAATGCAATGCCGGAGTAATGCGGAATCATGCTGATGAGTACGAAATGCAACTAGCGTACTAAGGATATGCAGTACAAGATGTGAATGCTATCGGCCATACCAAGGCCATGCGATGCAATACTAAGTCAAGCATGTCAATCCTCATACCAATGCAACTCCTCACTAGAGCATCAAATCGCACGGTTCTCGGTCCGGATAATCATAGGGGTTCAATACACTCCAAGTGGCTTTGTCTCTCTCCAAGCAAACAGGTCCAAGTGAAGCGTAAGAAACCTCACTATCCGCCCGGCCATAGTCACCAATACCTATCCCAAGCACGTCGATAGCGAACCCATTTCCGAGTTGGTCAAACTCAGCCTAGTAATGCCCCCTGCTTCTCGGGTGAGTAAGGCCACCACTCCTTTCCAACCGACCACGACACAGTGGGAGACGCGGCCTCATGGTATTCGGCCCTCGTGCGCTCGTATATCCACTCGGTCTCGACGTTGGAGTCATCCTCTGGTACCATCGGGTTCAGGGACTCTCACCCAGGGACATCCATGGCGCCCCAATTTTGGAACAAGATTTTCCCAGATCCAACCGCCCACCCACGATATATCTGTTATGGCCCTCGATGTCGCTAGGGCATATCTCAATCATACGGATCAAATGCATGAACCACACTACCAACCATGCAACCATCTGCGTGAAGCACACGCTCATGTAGGGCCTATCAGGGAGCCCGTAAACAGTCTGCCCGAAGGCATATGCTATGATCAGACACTCCTCATCTCAAGCATACATATGATGCGTATGATCGTGAATCATGGTGCTGTGCTAAACATGTTATAAGGCAATAAACTATCCTCTCAATGAAGATGGTCCTAGATGGCCTACATGAAACGAGATATGGGCCTATAGTGGCCTTAGGGAGAGTTATAATGTGGACATCGAACCAACATTACTCGTACAATGTGGACGTCAAACCAACATTGTCCCCAAGGCTCGGCTCACCTCAAATACCATTAAGTAAATCCTGTTGGAATCACACATTGCAATATGCCTTAGGTACATCCCTTTGGCCCTAAATACATCAAATGGGCCGTATCTCATAGGCCCTATAATCATTAAGTGGGCCACCTCAATGAACCTCACCAATGGGCCTTAGGTACATTGCAATGGGCCATCATCCATGGGCCTGAGAATGCGTTAAAATGAGCCCAATCACATAAGCTCTATGTGTATCAAATGGGCCTGATCACATAGGCTTATGTGAATCAAACGGGCCTAATTACATAGGCCATATACATATCAAAGTGGGCCTCAACAATGGGCCACAGGTACATCAATTTGGGCCTCAGAATGTGGGCCTATATATATAGAGGTAGGCCCCGACAACAGGCCTAAAAACTCGTCAAGATGGCCTACCAACATGGGCCCATATATGCCAAAGTGGGCCTCAACAACGGGTCACCAAAAATGTTTGTTTTCCATTCAAACTATTTTTAAGGTCACATGGGTCTAGGGCCCACTGTAATATTTATTTTCAATCCAACCTATTCATGAGGTCCCATGGGCCTTGGGTAGGGCCCATTGAAATGCTTATTTGCCTCCAATCTGTTCATAAGGTCATGTGGACCATGGCCCACCATAATGTTTGGTTGTCAACCGTCCTGTTGATAAGGTCACATGGTCAAAGGCACTGGGCCATGTAATGTTTGTTTGCCACCAACGTGTTCATAAGGTCACACGTGTCCCGGGGTAGGGCCCTTGAGATGTGGTTTGCAAATCTAGCCCACCATTATGTGTGTCCCACTTGAAAGAGGGTTCGGACCAAATTTCACCAGCACCAAATTTCGAGTGGGTCCCACCGTAATATTTATTCTTTGTCAAATGTTCATGGGGGCCACCCCATGAACACTTGTTTCTGTAACGTAGTCCACTTGAGATTGGGATTTACCTCATTTTTGGGCTCGTGCCTTAAAATGATCTCATCAAATAGATGGACGGCATGGATGAAACTCACACATCATGTGAGGCCCTGCAGGGAGCCGTGGGTCCGTGCCTCACTCACGCCCGCAGCGCCGCTCGCTGTGTTGGTAGCGACAGCAGAAGGCCAGTCGCTTTCCCTTTTTTTTTGGTAAGTGGGGTCCATTTTGGACGAATCCAGACCGCCCAATCTGTGTGCCTCACTAGTCTGGCCGTCCAGACCGAGTCTCAGCTACATCCAATCCTCAGGTGGGTCCCACCAAGTACTTTTATATGTTTTGGCAGGTCTTCACATAGTTTTAGAGGGTATGGCCCACCCGGTGATCAAATCACCTTAAAATTTTGGCTCAAGGGCTAAAACATTATGAGGAAGAGGATGGACGGCGTGGATTAAACACATACATCAAGGTTGGGCCTATACAGGCAGCCCACTCCAACCTTCCCTCTTTTCATCTTTTTTTTTTTTTTTTTAAAGCGGTGTGCCGATCGGCTGAGAGACGCATTTGAGACGCCGGACGCACGCAAAACAAATACACTCCGGTGGGTCCCACATGGACGTGCATCATGGTGGATCCCACCCACATTAGCCACCTCAACTAGGGATAGATACCAAGGCCTCAAGTGTTGAAACGAGGTATATCCACTCAGTCTACCAGTTGAGCTATGGATCAGGGTATTTCATGGTGGGTCCCACCATTCATGATGGATGGTATAAATGGAACTCTAAATGGTGGGGCCCACTACACCCAATGAGTAAAAGAGAGAAGAAGAGAGAGAGAGAGAGAGAGGGAGAGAGTGACGGTGAAGGAGGGAGGGACCCCGCCACCAATGGGCCCTCCCTTAAACAATACATACATCATGTGGGTCCCACAACAAGTGGGCCCTTAAAACTGAAAGCAACGGTATTACACCCACCTTGTTGGCCTCCTTCTTGCTCCCTTAAACTTGTAAGCTCCTTGCCTTCGCGTTCAACGGTGGATGATAGACTTTTAATGGTGTGGATGAGAGATGAGAGGGGTGGGGAAAGTGGGCCACACTAGTTGCTCTTGGAAGGGAGAGAAGAGCTTGGACGTGTGAGAGGGAGAAAATGGGAGAATGAGAGAGAGAGAAAAAAAGAAATAAAATAAAAGGAGAGGGAGGGATGGAGGGATGATGTCATGGGCATGGGTAGAGTTGAAAAAGAGAGAGAGAGAGTGGACTTGGGCTTGCTTGTGTAAGAGAGAGGCATGGGTTGTTGTACTTGGGTAGGTGTGACTTGACTTGAGTGATTGATTTGATTGATGGGACATCTCGTAGAGATTCCCTCGAGATTCGCAACGTGCGGTGTTTCTTCGAACCGAACACTGAGACATCTTCACAGGTATCGGGTCGGTGCGTGAGTCGCGGCGTTAGAACCGTGGCGACGGCGCGGTCGCCAAGGTACAAGTTTCGGATCGAGCCGCCTTCGGTAGGCAGGACTCGGCTTAAGATCGTGCGCAACATCGGATATGAGTCGAGGATTGCCGGAATTCGACCGGTAGGATCGCGGAAGCCTACGAAACTGTACGGACTAGGGTACGGGTCTTACACTTGAACCCGATACGTCGATTGCCCGCCTAACCAAGGCAGACAACCCGTTATATCCCTTCCTAATCCTGATGGATCCTAGTCTTCTGCTCGGTCAAAGCAGTGAGTCCTTTGGTAATCACCCAGGATTGAGAATTGAGTTAAGCCGCGAATGCTTCGTACGGATATGGTTCTGAAATTCTGAAACTTGATCACCCTAAGTATTTAAGGACTGTTCTAGTTCATTAGGAGGGTCAAGCCTCATGTTTAGAAGGTTGTCCTTTGGATCTTGTTCAACGAGAGTTCTTGTTTAACCTATGTTTAACTTGGTGGATAATAAGTTCTTCCCTAGTGCTCATAGTCAAAAGACTATACTAGAAGGGTTTTCGAACTCCTAATATTATAGTTACAAGTCACCATTTCAATCGTATGGCTAGGGGCTTATGAGTAGATTTGCACTCTGGTTTTTACTGTAGTTTGCCTCTAACATGAGCTTATTGAGTATTAAACTATGAAACTCAATCCTACCGAGGGTTCTAGTTTAATTGTACAAAAATAACTAAAAATATATATATCTTTACGCAGAATAATTCTTAATATGATTATAAATAATTCCTAAATAGACACCACATACTAAACTTTAATATGAAAAGGTATGACCAGCCTATTGACAACTCAAAGTTGTAGAAAATTTTCATTTCGACCCTTCTATTATTTATAACATATTTGTCATCTCTAGTTACCATGTTATTTTTATAATCCTTACAGTAATCCATTGTTATTCTTTCATAAAAATTAGTTTAATACTTGCACCCTACTTTCTTTCCTTCGACGACTTCATTATTGACCTTCTAAGGAAGATCTAACTCCTATTTAGTGACCTAACCTTACGTATAACCGAGATCAATTTCCTTCGACCATGGGCCGGTGGCTATGAGTCCACCAGCATCCGTCGCACCTATGAGCGGGTAGACTATCAAGTTAATAGACACCGTTCTGCATCCTAAGTCTATCGGGCAATCCTTACTAAGTTTGGTATTATCGGAAAAGGTCCTTGTCGCGATAAGGACACCTAACACATCCATAGGGGTAGTGTGTAATCCCAAACGCTTGACTGTGGAGCATGACACTATTAAAATAGTGGACCCAATGACTACCAATAGGAATACAGGCGTACCTTAACTATGGGCAGAGACCCCAAAGGTCAAAGGCGCTGCAGTTGTTGACTCAGGTGCTTCAACTGCACTGCATGCGCACAAGCTTGTTGAGGATGGTTTGGTTGCGCTGTCATAGGTCTTTGAAGCGGCCTATTCTGAGGTACAGGTGGTCGAAAAAATGATTGCGCTGGTGATGCAGATCATAGAGGTGGAGTCGCTATATCACATGGTGGCCGACAGTCAATCTTCTGAGGTGGCGTGACACCGTTATCTTTCATCTTGGTGAAACAGAATGGGTCAGTGTATCCGCCTTTATAGCAATATGTACATCGACATTTTGTTCACCTTTGCTGAGTCGGCAGAGCCATGGGCCTGGGAGGTAAGTCTACATGTGACCTCTTACATAGGACTGGCCGGTCTTGTGATTCGGGCTGAGGCGTCAGGCCCATTGGTATACGTGTTTGAGAAACTCTATCTCCATCTCGTTCGGCTCACAGAGAGTGTTGACTAGCTCGACATAATTGGGAATACTAGCGGAACACGTATTAGTGCGGATACTGGGCCGCAACCCATCTGAAAAATGCCGCATCTTCATCAGTTCATCTGCTAGTATCAAAAAAGCGTATCTGGCTAGATTCGTGAACCTGTTCTCGTACTCTACCACTGTCATGCCTCCTTGTCTGAGGTGTAAAAATGCATTCTCCTTCTTGTGTCAGTACGTCTGGGGATAGTACTTCTCATGAAAGCGGAACTCAAAATTTGCCCATATCCATATATAGCCAACCGCAACTATCCGCAATACACCATCCCACCACAGGCTAGCCTCCTTTTCAAATATAAAGGTGGCCAACTCAACCTGTTCCTGCTCGGTACAATGTAGCATCCTCAGCATCTTGGAAATGCGGTCAAGCTAATATTCAGCCTCCTCGGGTTTGTGAGAACCCGTAAAGGTAGGAGGCCTCAAGTGCTGGAATCGCTCGAGTAGACCACACGTACCCAGATTCCCCGTAGGGTATGCAGCAGGTGCAAGGGAAGGGACACCCTCATCCTGAACAAAAGGCCCTACAGTCTTAGCAGGGCGTACAGATGGTGAAAGTGGAGTCGCACTTCCACCCTTAGCTAGAGCCCCTACAATAGTAGCTAGGAGCTGCTGGTGCATCATCGTCATCAATTGCTCCAACCTATCCGCAGGTGGGGCTGATTGAGGCACATGCTGCGTCGACGTTGATGCACTTTTCTGCTCAGGAACCGATGGTGTAACAGGTGGCACCATAGGCGGTGTCATATGTGTCGGCCCAGTGCCAGGGCCAGTGACTGGCTGAGAATCTGGCATGACAGTGTGGGTCAGGCCCAAACTAGGGTCCATCTGACAATCACTCAGGGAAGATACCCCGTCAATCGAATTGCCAAAAGTGAGACGTGCCGCAACTCGTGCAGCCTTAGGTGGCATTCCCTATATTCAACATAGCGTGTAACCCAGGTTAGCTTCAACATACTCACAAACACTTTTACGCAGCATTTATACCAGACTAAAGCAACTTCATGCCTTTCATCAACCAAAATTGTCATAATACATGAAACACAGTATTACATGAATCATGATAGAAGATGCATGTGAGCTAATACAACCAAGACTTCAAACATTTAAAAACATGCTACCAACTACTACACTACTGGCCTATCAACATGAAAATACAAAGATTCTATCACAGCCACAAAACAAGCTACAGGGTGACGACATGGGTGACTAGGCATCCGAGTCTGGTGAAGGAGGAGGGACACCCTTATCCTGCAGACAGCACAGGATAGTCTTCAATGTACGAGTCACCTTCTTGAACTTGTGTTTTACAAGGCCCTAAAGATCCATAATATCCTGTCGTAGGACCGCCTGACCCTATCGTAAGGTAGCATGATCCTCCTCCGGTCGAGCTATACGAGCTTCCCTAGCAGTCCGATCAATGTCCTGCTCGGTGGCGTAGGAGGGGAGCTCTCCTCCGTATCCTGGGCCTCTTCTTCTTCCTCGCTCTCTTCCTCTTATATTTCAGCTCCGCCTTCATCCTCACTCTATTCCTCTTCACTCTCTATCTCATCCTCACTCTCCTCAAGTCGGGCTTGTCGCTGTCATGGCCCGATTTCCATCTGATTGGGAGTGGTTTCATTGATGAAGTGTTGAGGCATTGGAAGTTTTGCGCCCAAACTGTAGCCGAACTCGTGTGCAATCTTGCATATAAGCCGGCCGAAGGGGAGCGAATCAGTCCTTCTGTTTGAGTGAACGGTCAGTACGATTTGTTGTAAAACGTATGTAAGCAAGCATAACTTCTCACCCAGCCCTGCATGGTATAGAAAGTCGACCATCAGACACGTACACTCACTGCGATTGCTCCACCTGGGGTAGACATTAAACATGCAGATATGGTGGAGTAGGCGAAAATCATCCTTCATGTGGGTCGCTAGAAGGCTATTGTTGGGCTGCCACCGAACCAGTCGACCACAAAGGAACCGTGTGCGGCGGTCACTTTCACGTGCACTCCTCAGATTCATCTCGCTTGCATGGACTTGGCCAAGCGGTATCCCCATGAGTCGAGCTATCAGGCCAGCATCGATTGTGGCCTCCTGACCTCATCCCGATGGAATCTTGAACTGCAAGGGATCCAGCGTCGGCTCTTAAATGTGGGCATAGAATGTGCGGATAGTACCCACATTCACATGATATGTTCCCTCGAACACAGGGCCCCAACCGGCCTCATTCGAGCGCTCCAACAACAGATACTATCCAAAGAGCCGCCCGTCCACCAGAGCTTCAAACATGACCCTATGGCCCGCATATCTTCCATGGGACAACTCCGCCAGCAGAGTTCGTGGGAGAGGAGCCTGGGGATCGAGGTCCCACTTTGTCTGTATCTCATGCTCGATGCCTGTGCCTACGGTGGCTCCTCACGGTCTTCTTGCACGAGTGGGGCAACTAGGCCCGGCTTCATCTGCGGTGCCCTTTCTCTTTCCCATGAGAGAAAGAATGGTGAAAAATGAGAAAATAACCGCAATAACTTTGAAGAGAGCCATGGAAAAAGTGAAGAAAAAGGGAGAAAGGGATGGAGTCATTAGGTCTCCACAGATTTAAGCCTCCAAGGGGCGTGTAAAGGCTCAAATGAAAGGGAATGAAGAGGGAAAATGAAGAAAGAGGGTGGGTAGTTGGGGTACATGAATTTGAGCCTCAAATGGGGGATTCAAGAGCTCAAATCAGAGAGAATGGAAAGGGTGGAAGGTGGGCGTTGCTGAAAATGGTAGAGGTAAGTATGCTTTGAAAGGAAATGACGAAATGGGTGATGTGAGGGGAGCTTTAAGGGAGAAATAAGGATTTTTGAAGAAAAGGGAAAGCTTGGAGGGGTGGTTTGTGAAGGAGGGGCATGTTTGGGAATGTTTAAATCTACAAACCCTAGATTAGTGGGCCATACTAGACCCCACTGTGATCGGCCCGAGCGGCCCGCCCGGCCTGGCCTGTTAGCCGACGAGGCCTCGCCAATCTCTGGACCATTCGGGGAGGGCTCGCCTATGGGGCGAGGTCCTCCTACCCCCTAGGTCCCAAAAAGGTATGGGGCCCACTCTGGGTCCTCCTAGATTTGCGTGGTTAGGCCCCCTACTCCGTTTTACTTCATTTCGGGTCCTCTCGGGTGTTTTCTGATGCATAGCTGCATCAGTACATTATTGAGGGCTAGGATGGGGTGATTTACTGTCTAAACTTGTCGATAGACGGTCTAGGATAGGTCCGGGGTCACCTTAAGCGATCACGGAGGTGCACGGACTCGATCTCTGTGATCGATTTCGATGAACTTCGCCAATTGGCGAAACTGGAAAATCCTACTTTTACTTCTAGATTTTTCTCGCACCCACCTAAGTCGAAATGCGTCAGCATAAGGTGTGTGACTATAACCTAGGTCCGGTTTAATCCAAATTATGCTCTGATACTAACTTGTAACGCCTTGAAAATTGGGGGTCGAGTAGCAACTCAACTCCCGAGTTCTAAAACATCACTTATACAATATATATGCTTATGATTTAATGTTGCCTGTGTTAGTGCATCAGTCATGAGTGAGATTATACCAAAACAATAATTCATACTCCATATCAGTTGTAAAACGCAAGTAGAAGACTGAAAAATATAAATAAACGTATACAAATAAAAAGATCAGAATCGGTCTCCAGAGTATGAATATAACACTAAGTCACTGTGTTCTTGAAATATTACATGTAATGTTACAAAAGTTAAAAGTATCTAACATAGTTCAACTGAAATAAAACCCTGTAGCCCCATTGAACAAGAGAGCCTATACGAATCCATCAGAGAACTGCATATAAGAGTACTCATCCTGATCGTCGTAAAAATTAGGCTCCTTCTCTGGAGTCACGCCATCATCTGAGATCAAGACAGGGTCTGGTTTGGTGTTTAAAACACCGTTTCGTAATGTGGGAGTGGGTGATCAACTCAGTGGAACAATAAAGCATAGGTTAACATGTTATCAATTTAGTCAAGCAGTAAATCACACATTCCTAGTACTGTTGTTAATGCAAGAATGGTATAGATGTATGATGCATGCCCTCGCCTACGCTCCCTCAGCAACTTCATCTCACGTTCGCACATGACAACACTGCCTCAGTGCTTGACCTGCAACTCTTGAATGCACACGTAATGCGGTGCATACATATGATTACTAAGTTCTTATTAGCCCTCACAATCGAGTTAAGTTTTTATTCCAATCGGGTTCTTAGATTACATGTGGCAGACCAGTTTCAGTTCAACGGTCACCGGAACTCGATCAGGACTACAAGTACACTGCCATGTGTATGAAATTTCTCCTGATCCGAGGGTGTATTTGGGTCAGATTCTGACGGTCTGAATCCTTATTTTCGGCCCACAAGTGACAAGTCTCAGATTACTTAAATGAGATTTTATTTCTAAATAAATCCACGTTTTCTCACACTCTTCACTCTGGGTTCAAGCGAATAGCTCGGGACACTATCTGGATTTGATTTTTGAGATGGTTGTCAAGCCCAGCATGGCGGTCCTAATTATATAACTTCATATTATTCAAACTTTCGATGTGTGGTTCAGATCCGATACGGAGTTTCAATGTGCTCCCGAGAGCAACTGGGTAATGAGATTTATCCTAGATTTTACGATAACCTGGCGTCAATGATTCTACAAGTTTTGGGTCTTGCAGATCGTATTTAAAGTGATTTAAGCATATTTCACAACTAATCTAGTTTAGCCCTTAGTTAATTCTCGTTTAGTTTTTAAAGGATTTCGTCCTATTTGATTTCTGCCTGAGGTGGTACTCAGGTCTTTGTACGAATTTTTCTGGGACGTTACAGAGGCTGAGAGATAGTCGTAGGGATCATTCCCTGATGCTCCACGTGCTTAACCGCCATTCCTACATCGCTATACTGGCGATACCGATCCTGTTCTTAGGTAAGAAAACCTAACCCTAATCTGCTTTAGGGTTTTAGATAATGTAATAGGTGAATTAGCTAACCTATTCCCTATTATAGGTTGTTGTGGTGCCATAGACAAAGACTTAGTGTTTAAACTGAATTCGTTACGCGTTTACCAGCGTAAGGTGCAGACTATAAATGCATAGGTTATGGTTTTCAAGGCTTTCAATGTCAGTTAATGATTTATTGCTGACGTGTGTGTCATTTCACATGCCAAATGCGTTGTTTGTTTCACGATACATACATGAACTATGTTGAATATATTGTATTCAGGTGTTGGTAGAAATGATGATATATGTATGGAATTTGAAATTGTGTTTGCCATGATAAATTGCCGTGAATATATGCTAGTTGTATGTGTAATAACTCCTTAGTGAAAGGATTTGCCCTAATACATGTTATGCCAACATACGTCGTGTATGTTATAATGTGTAGCCTAAGTGTTTGTGAAAATGTCTGAATGAGTATAGGGTCTGTGTTCGTGCTTGACATGACTAACTGGTGTGGGCATATGATTATTGCATAGGCAACAACCCCCTGACGAAAGGGTTTGCCCTAATATGTATTGTAACCAACATACGATATGTATGTTGGGATGTGTAGACTAGGTGTTTGTAAAAATGTCTGAATGAGCTAGTAGTTAGCAAGGTGTACTTGTATGCGAGTTGAGATATGATTCTCAACTATGTTAATGATGTGTATGATTTCCTCCATGTATGTTATATTATGATGTCTATTATATTTATGGAATGAATATGTGAGAATTCATGTTTATGTTGCAGTTCACAACATGCTCAAATGATTGTAGGATTGGAATTATGTGTTTATTACTGCTTTGACTATTTCATATGGATACTTGTTGGAATTGGATGTGTTTGAGACTACAGTATAGTCCAGGCAATCGGTAATAGGCCTTGATAAGGTGGCTGAGGTTGTTTTGCCACAAAGGACGTGTTCGATGAATTCGAGTCGTACGCTGCTTGTCGGTAGTAGTTAAGCCACACGGAGTGCTCACGCGCTCCATGTCGATCAGCTTGACATATGCTCATACCAATCGAGCTCGTCAAGTAACCCCATTGACCCGATGTATGTTCACCATGTATGGACGTTACTGCTTGAACCTAAGGTACCAAACTCTCCAGTGAATCCCGTTAACCTTGGTACCTCAATCCACAAGACTCATGAGCCGGACATGGTGGTATGGGGCACTGTGGGTGAGCTGTCGGCCTACATTAGCGCGACGAGCCTCCCCATAGTGACCAGTCAGCAATACTGTCTCGTGAGCTGAATATGGTGGTATGGGACACTGTATTCAAGTTGTCGACCTACACTGATAAGATGACGAGCTCTTTATAGTGACTTCGAACATACTCTGAGACTGTGTAGAGGCGACGAACCTTTTCGTAGCAACTAGAGTATAACTAGGCCTACACTTCATCGTGGTGACAAGCCCTTTGCAGTGACCTAGAACTGCAACATCGTATGAGATTTACTAGGACTGACGACCCTAGAATGGATCATTGTTTGGGAAATGATATAAGAGAGGTATTTTAGTTTCCCAATCCTGCTGTATGAAAAGGACTAATAAGAACTTGGTAATCACGATCATGCACCACAATGCATGTGTCGTTTGGTGTTGAGTAGAGAGCACTGAGGAAGTGATTAACATGCGTGACCGTTAGATGAAGATTGTAGAGGGAGTGCAGGAGAGGGCATGCATCATTTATATATATACCATTCTTGCATTAATCAAAGTACGTAGGAATGTTTGATTATATTATTTTATCATTACTGCTTAACTGAATTGATACATGTTAACCTTTGCTTTATGGTTCCACTAAGTTGATCACTCACTCTCACATTATGGGACAGTGTTGTACACACCAACTAGACCCTATCTTAGTTGCAGGTGGAGGCGATGCCTACAAGGCGGAGCCAGACTATGAGGATGATGAGGAGGCATTCTCTTTCATACAGTATTCAGGCAGGTTCATGTGAACCATGGCCTGATCGACGGGGACTTCTGGGATGCTGACTAGATGCCCTTACACTTGCTATTTTATCTTTTTGGATCACACGTGTATATTCAATTTTGGTCCATTTTGGGAAGTATACATATATATATTTAACCTGGTAACATGTTCACACTTTGGAGACTTACAACAATTTATATACTTTATATATCTATCACAGTTCTTTCGCTTGCGTAACTTAACTGTCTCTGGAGTATGATATGCTATTTTGGTATAATCTCACTCATGTTTAATGCACTAACACGGACAACATTTAATCATCATTTTCTATGTTGCATAAGTGATGCGTTGGAACTCGAGAGTGGAGTTTATTCTCGACCCCCTATTTTCAGGGCGTTACACACACATACGGCCATCCATGAACATCCCTGTAGAGGCAAGGCTCTGGTGAAGCAAGGGCGGTATCACCATGAAATGCGATGCCAATGCATGAGTTATACATACAGATCATGCACCAGCTTCAGGCACTCAATGTGCACAAGGGGAGAAACTCCATCCCTCTATGACCACCATACAATGTAATCAATACACACAGATGATGCATATGGGTCACAATGATGGAAGTACGCTACCTATAGAATATATAATCCTTCGTCCCAAGGAGGAACAAGGTCTAGGTACATAAACAGGCACTCCGAGGAGAAGTGAAGTCCTAACAAGGTCCAAGGTGGGACTTCAACCACCTATAAGGGCCCTATGGGCCTACCTTAGGGCCACCAAGGAGGACATCCAACCTCAACTGGGTCCCAAAAGATAGCCAGCCACGTATATAAAGGTCCAAGGTCCAAGCAATGCATGGCCTAATCGGCTATACACAAAGCCCAACTTATAGGCAATATGGTGGGCCCTCAAGTAAGGTTTGGGCCCAACCATAAGAGTCATAAACCCACATATTGTGGTGTGCCTCATGGGCAGCCCAGTAGTTTAACCATATGGGCAAATTTCACACTTGACACGAGTGAGTTAGGCCTTACTTTTTAGCCCTAGTATTGGGTTAATTTAGTGGGCAGCCAAGGGCCCAACTACTTGTATATTATAGCCCATAAACCCATCACAATAGGTAGAAGAGTATAGGCTCAAAATTCAATGGGCCTACTTAGAAGGTTCTAATCCAAAAGGGCCTAAGTAACTAGTCAATTAACCACATACAATGTTTCAATAAAAACCCAACTTGGGTGAACCTTAGATGAGCACTAATTACACTTAAAAATACTGAAAGAAAGTGGTAAGATAACTGGTTAAATCAACCTCAAATCTAATGGGCCGTGCTGCCCCAAAAACAACATTTGTGGGCCTATCTAGAAAGTTCCATGCATAGGTAGCACTATGGGCCTGGGTATATTGCCCAAAAACTCATCCAAAGGGCCCCAATTGAATGTTACTGAAGGGGAGGATGATCAAGTCCCCTATGGACCACACATGGATGAACAGTAGAATATAAAATACATTAAAGTGGGCCCACAAAGTGGCTTGAACGGCCAACCAAGGCTGGACGCCCCAGCCTGGACGTCCCAGTCTGGTAGGCCACTCTATGTCGTACCACAGATGGTACAGAGGCCCATCAGCCCTGAGAGTTTGCAGGTTGGTACTTCCATAGGTGAGCCACACCTTCACAAAATTTTATGATTTTTAGATAACTAGAAGTATTTTAATTAATTTAAATAAGACAGACTATCTAGAAAATCTAGTTAATCTGGATGTCCCAATGTGTTGGGCCGGTCCAGCCCTTTCCATGGTGTGCACAGGTGCCCGTTGACCCTAAAATTTTATAAGTGGGTTCTACCATGGGTGGACCACCTCTCTGTAAATTTTTATAATTTTTGGATACCCATAAGTATTTTAATTAAATTTAGGATTATAAACTATCCTAGGTGAAGTGTTGCTTGAATTATAATTGTCCCCATGTTTGGGACCACATGGGGTGGGTCCGGGGCCTCCAAAATTCCTGAAATTTGGGCCCAAGGTCCCTCATCAAGCCTAAAAAAAAGGTGAGACCCAGAAAGATGGCCCACCTTCTGAGAAAGTATTTTTAAAATTTAGTTTTTAAGGGACTATGCTGCTAGACTGCACAGCAGAAATTTCTGGCAGTCTACTATGTTGGCCCACCCTTTTGGATGCCTAAATGGGGTCCAATGGGGCTGAAATTTGGTATGATTGTATGTGGGTCATGCAACTATAGGAATCACATATTAATTTGTATCAATCTTACCACAAAATTACCAGAAACCAGGCCCCAAGGTAGCCTAAAAATCTGTCAAGACAGTTTCTGGACAGCAACAATAGGTTGGAAAGAAATAATTATAAACAGTAATTAAAATGGGATTTAATTTCAAAAAATTAGAGAATGGACCTCCCTAGTGGGTCCCACAATTATCCAGATCATCCCATCATCCAAAATACCTTTGTATGTGCCCCAATTAGTTGGATTTTACGACCACATATCATAGGGTAGAATGTCATGGGCGTCCTCCCTCTTTTAGGTGGCTGGATTTTTGTTGGCCCACAAGGTAGGCTACACACCATGATCAGGGATGAAATAAGGGGAAAAAAGAGAAGGAAGGGCAATCCGGCTGTAGGGAAGGGCTTCGCCACTATTGAGCCTTCCCAAGAGTAATCCAACCATACATCATCCATCAATATACATTTACAATATGCATCTCACACATGCATGACAAAAAAAATTAAAATGGATGGTGGAGATGCTATTCCCACCATGATCCTAAGGTCTATATGACCTCATCATGCAAGGAAATCAAAGGATCCTCCATGATAGGATCCACAAAGGAAAGCCCCATGCATGAGACATGCATGCATAGGGTGGGCCATTTGGCCACACCTGTGGGGACGTGTGAGATCTCCACCATTGATTGGTGGGTCCTACACTCCCATCATGAAGAGAAGAAGGGATCTACATTAAACAATCAGATTACACCATAAAGAAGCACCCATCTCTTGGATCTCCAAGCTTTTACCACCACTAAGGACCTCAAGCTCTAAGGGTTATGATTCTAAGGTCAAGATGGAGTTATGATGGTGAGATGGAGTGGAAATGGGAAAGAAAATGGGCTAGAAAAGAGGGGAGAAGGGATCGGAAGGTTTCCATCATGAGAGAAGAAGAATGAGAGAAATGAGGGAGGAGAGAGAGGGAGGGAGAGTTTCTAGCAAAGAAATGATTATTTCTTGGGAGAGGGTTGCTTGGGAAGAGGGAGATAGCATAGATAAGAGGAAAGAAATGATGGCTATGGGAGGAAATTACTATGTTGTAGATTTTAGACTAGGCATGGGTAGTGACTTGAGTGGGTAGTGTCATTCCATAGAATTGTGAGTGTGTGTGTGTGGTGTGTGCATGGGGAATTGTGTCATGGAGGTGGTCCACAAGCATTTGCAAAAAAGTGGGCCACATGATCAAGGGCCATTTTATGTAATGCTCATAACTTTTGATCCATAAGTCGGATAGACATACAAGAAGTGTTGTTGGAACCACAACAACGATGCGAATAAGATGGCATATGTCTCAGATCGATCTGAGTCTGGTCTATGTGACCAGACTCAAGGATGACCGTAAACACTACCTGAAGGTCGTGGGTCACCAGAATTTAACCGGAAGAACCGCGGGACCAAAATGAAAGAGATGCATGCTCACACACACATGCACACATGCGAACTCAGGTCGAGTGTCACAATCCTCCCCACCAATAAAGAAATTTTGTCATCGAAATTGACAAAACCGGAGCAACCAAAAATATATAACATCATATATATATATATATCTCAATCATCAATCACAAGAGAAGGCAATGCAATCGATACAAGCAATCAATCATCGAACAAATGGGGATAACGCTCTCTAATCTCGGCCTCGCGTTCCCAGGATGCCTCGCCCTCCAAATGATGACCCCATTGCACCTTCACCAAGGGAATGACCTTGGTCCTGAGGACCTGCTCCTTCTGATCAAGAATATGAATCGGCTACTCAATGTAGGAAGCATCCTCATGGACCTCGAGTGGCTGCCAATCAATCATAGGAATAGTGTTTGACCCACATTTTCGCAACATAGAAACATGGAACACGTCGTGGATCCTGAACAACTCAAGAGGTAAGGCAAGCCTATAGGCCATAGCGCCTACGCTCTCGGTAATCTCAAAAGGTCCGATAAATCTCGAGGCGAGCTTGCCCTTCATACTAGAGTGAACCACGCCTTTCATAGGTGAGACCTCGAGATATACAAGCTCTTATCTATGCTATCTAGAGTGGTTTGTAGCAAAATTCTAGATTTCCCTGACTACGAACTCAAGTGGTCGACGCTGACAATCAGCAAAACTCTTCTACTGGCTCTGAGCTGTGCACATCCTCTACTTAATAACATCAATAGCCTCTGACGTCTATTATATGAGCTCGAGACCTAAGAGACGACCCTCACCTACCTCTGTCTAACAACTAGGAGATCTGCATGATCTATCATAAAGAGCCTTAAAAGGAGCCATGCTGATAGTCGCCTGATAGCTGTTGTTGTATGCGAACTCGGCGAGGCACATATGCTCATCCCAACTGCCCGTAAAGTTGATCACACAAGCTCTAAGTATATCCTCAAGGATCTGGTTGACCCTTTCGGTCTACCCATCCGTCTGCGGATGATAAACGGTTCTGAGACGCAAAGTGATCCCCAGGGCCTGTTGGAAACTCCTCCAAAACTGAGACGTAAATCTGGAGTCTTAGTCTAAAATGATCGAAACTAGGACGCCGTGCAGTCTCACTATCTCCTCAACGAACACCTTTACAAGCCAGTTCATAGACCAGGAAGCACGTACTGGAATGAAATGAGCTGACTTCGTCAGACGATCGACAATAATCCAGATGATATCATGACCCTGCTGAGTCCTCGGCAAACCTGCGATGAAGTCCATCGATACGTGCTCCGACTTCCACTCTGGAACATTCAACGGCTGCAAGGGACCAGGGGGTCTCTGGTGATCGGCCTTGACATGCTGGCATGTGTCACACTTGGCCACAAACTAGTAATCTGGCGCTTCATCCCCTATCAGAAGTATTGCCACCTCATATCACGATACATCTTCATAGAGCCTGGGTGAATAGTAAACCTTGATCTGTGTGCCTCGATCATCAGATCATGACGTAACTCTGGCATGTCTGGGACACACAATAGGCCTCTGAAGCGTAATCCACCATCGGAACCAATCTTCCAGTCTGACTGCTCCACGGATGCAGCCTCTGTTCGGTACTCCTGAAGTGACTCGTCCATCTGCTGAGCTTCGATCACCCTAGCCACCAAAGAGGGTTAAATCGACTAGCTCAAAAGCTGAACAATGGAAGACTGCAGACCGAACTCAAAGTCATACTCTGAAACATCCTCGAGCATTTTTCACTAACGCACCATCATCTGTGGCACTAGGCCTCGTGGCTGACGGCTGAGTGCGTCCGCCACCACGTTTGCCTTGCCTGGGTGGTACTGGAGATCAAAATCATAGTCCTTCAATAGTTTCATCCATCGCCTCTGACGCAGGTTCAACTCGGACTGCGAAAATAGGTACTTCAAGCTCTTATGATCCGAGAAGAGCTCGAACCTTACCCCATATAGATAATGCTTCCACACCTTCAGTTCAAAGATAACCACTGCAAGCTCCAAATCATGGGTAGGGTAGTTCAGCTTATGGACCTTAAGCTGGCTCGAGGCATACACCACTGGCTTCCCGTGCTACATCAGTACAGCACCCAAGCTAACTCTAGAGGCATCAGTGAAAACAACAAAACCCTCACTCCCATCAGGAAGAGTGAGAACAGGAGCGGATGTGAGGCGGTCCTTCAACTCCGTAAATACCTCCTTGCAGGTATCACTCCAGATAAACTCGACGCCCTTCTACGTCAACCGGGTCAGCGGTGCTGCAATATGGGAGAAACCCTCGATAAACTGTGGGTAATATCCCACTAGACTAAGGAAGCTAAGGATATCGGACGCATTTATGGGCTAGCCCCACTGAAGCACTGCATCAACCTTCAAGGGGTCCACAATGACACCCTCCTTAGTCACTACATGACTGAGGAACTTCACCTCCTCTTAGCAAAACTCGCACTTCTCCAACTTCACATACAACAGGTGGGCACAGAATGTCTCTAGCATAATCTGCAAGTGCTTAATATGGTCCTCCCAGGTCCTCAAATATACAATATATCATCAATGAATACCACCACAAACTGATCGAGGAAGGGCCGGAAGACCTCGTTTATCAACTACATGAATACGGCGGGTACATTGGTCAGTCCGAACGACATGATCAGAAACTTAAAGTGACCATAGCACGTCTGGAAAGCCATCTTCGGAATGTCTTCCCCTCGGACTCAAATCTGATGGTAGCTGGAGCGCAAGTCTATTTTAAAAAAATATTGTGCACCATGCAACTAATCGAACACATGATTTATACAGGGAAGCAGGTACCCGTTCTTGATGGTGACTTTGTTGAGCTCACAATAGTCCACACAGAGCCGCAACGAACTATCCTTCTTCTTCACAAACAACACTGAGGCTCCCTAAGGTGAACTGCTGGGACAAATGAAACCTAACTCCTGGAGCTCATCCAACTGCTCCTGCAGTTCCCTCAACTCTAACGGTGCTATCCTGTAGGGGGCCTTCGAGAAAGGTACGGTTCCGGGCACCAAATCAATTTGAAACTCCACCTGCCGAAGCAGCAGCAAATCCGGTATCTCCTAAAACACATCTGGGTACTCGTAAACAAATGGAAGCTACTCAATACACTCTGCCATAAAATTCTCAATGACAGAAGCCAAGAAACTAGATAACGGATCTCCCCTGGGCTTGGTAACAAACTAGAATACTGGAAATCTTGAAATGTGGAACGTAACAATCCTCACGGTACAGTTTAAGATGGCACAATACTCCGCAAGCCAGTCCATACCCAAAATAACATCAAATCCTGACATCGGCATCATGAACAGATCGGTAGGAAGGAACATCTCACCTACTAACACTAGGAAGAAGGACAGCGATGGATCAGCACAACGAACTTCCCCATGGGAGTTGAAACGACCAAGGCCTCAAACACAGACTCCGATGAAATACTGGTCGATCAACAAAACTGCTCAGCCAGAAAAGAATGGGAGGCACTAAAATCAAGTCTACTTGGCTGCCTCTGCTGCTGAGGAGGAGCCCTAAGAGTGGCGGGTGGAAGTTGCACTCTTTGCTGCTGCTAAGAAGGACGAAGAGGAGACAACTTGGATGACCTCTACTGCTGAATGGGGAGAGTAGACAACTTAAATATTTTCGGATATAACTCCTTACCGTTAAGATTGTAAGGCCGCATAGTATTTCAGTTTCAATCGTTTCTGACCGGGATCCGAGGTTTAGTAGAATCACCATAGTGTTGATGATGCGTCTTGGGAGGGTGAGGTTGAGATTAGAGACTGTCATCTTCATCATTTTGTAGATTGATTGTGTCTTGACATACATACTTGATGATGTTTTCTCTTCCCTTATTTGTTCTGTAAATTTTGAGGACAAAATTTTTATTAGGTAAGGAGAGTTGTAAGACTCGCATCTTATCCCGTACCATTCCGTAGGCCTCCGCGGTCCTCCAAGTCGAATTCCGGTAACCCGCAATCTGTTACCAGCGTTTGCGTGCGATCCCGAGATGTGTCCTATATTCCAAGGTTAGCTCAACCCGAGACTTGTACCCTTGCGACCATGCCATCACCGCTATTCCGACGCCGCGTCTCGGGCGCCAAGGTTGATACCTATGCCACGAGATGTGAGCCTGCGTTCAGTTCGAGGAAAATTTCATACGTTACAATTTCAAGAGAATCTCTACGAAATGTCACATCAATCCATCAATCAATCAAAGTACAATCCATCACTCACACCCATTCCCAAGTACAACCACCCTCCCCAAACATCAACCTTTTCTTACAACAAAGTACTTATTAACATCACTCACCATCCCTCTCTTCCATCACTTCTCTACCATCATCTCTCTCTCTCTCAACACCTCTCTCTCTTTCTCTTAATTCTTCTCAAGCAACCCACGTCTAATGCTCCATGAGAGAGCTAGGTGTGTCCCACCTTTCTACCTCCCATTCCACCATCCAAGTCCAATCTCAACCATTGAAGTCTATCCATTGGAGCCCTAGATCGCATCGGTGAAAGGAAGAGTTCATGATCAAAGGTGGGTGTTCTTGACCTTAGATCGTGACTTTGTTGTGGGGCCCACTTATGGTGGGACCCACTTAATGTATGTTTTGTATTGGGTGTAGAGAGGGCCCATAGTGGTGGGGTCCCTCACCTTCATGCGTCTTTCTCTCTCTCTCTCCCTCTCCTTTATTTTATGGCGATGATGAGGCCTTGTGGCCCACCCGAAGAAAACCCCACCATGAGGTATGCATTTTATCCAGGCCATCCACCAAATGGGCCCACACCGATGGTGAAATCCCACTATAGAGTGAGTGTGGTGGAGTGTGTATGGTGGACGCTGCTGCTAACGTCCAGAGAGCGCTACAGCAAGCTGCGTCCAGCTTGCTTGTGGTAAAGAGGAGAGTGGGACCCACAACAGGCCCCATACTTAATGCATGTATTTAATTCACACCATTCACCCTATTTCCCTGCCCATTTTAGGTGTTGAGCCAAAAAAATGAAGCCAATCTGAATCTCTAGCGGGCCTTATTGTAGAAAGTAGTAATTTGGGTGATTTAAATTGTTAGGGGCCATCATGATGTTTCTATGCACTAGATCATGTCCAATAGTAGACTTATTTGAACTGTCCCGAGCACGGGAATCCAACCGACGGATTGGATCTCCTTGATGTGGGCCCCACCTATGAAAAACTTCAGTAAAAAAAGGACAAAACATTTAGGCAAGGGCTGACGCCCTTGCTACTAGCGTCCAACGTCCAGAGGACGCTGCTGCTTGTGTTGCATAGGACGTAGGCAGGGACGGTGGGTCCCACTATAGGCCCCATCATGATGTATGTCTAACATCTACACTATCCATTTGATGGGTCCTATTTTAAAATGGGGGTACTCCACAAATCAGCTGTACATGAGGCATAAGTGGCCCACACTATAAAAAAAAGGAGTGGGGTATTGAACGTTTACCATTAAAACCCCTTTTAGGTCAGAGAAATTTTGGATTCACCGTGATGCCCATGTTTTAACCATGGCCTACCTACGTGGAGCCCATCGTAATGTGTCTGTTTATCCAGACCATCCAACCATGGCGTGGTCATGGGCCCCACTTATGATGCATGTGTTTCATCCGTTTATCCAGTGTCCAGAGTCTGGACACTGGACCCCCTTTCAATATATATATATGTATATTATAATATTATATTATATATATGTGTGTGTATGTGGTGGGCCCCATGTGGGACCCACCTGCTACACGAATTGGCTGAGGCACTTCACACGTGCCATAGCTGATGTATTGACATCAATGAGTTCCGCGGGACCCACCTTGAAGATGTGTTTTTGCACAATCCAATAACTGCTAGACGGTGGGGCCCACATTGATATGTGTTTTATCCATGCTGTCCAAACACGTGGGCACCTCCTTGATGTATTTATTTCATCCACACCGTCCAAATCATGTTGGATGGTGCTGGGCAATATTTGGTCGGTGTCGATGAGTTAGACAGTGTCCAGATGGTGCTGATTTACTCAGACTATGTTTGAAGGGTGATGATTTACTTAGACAATGTTTGGATAGTGCTGGACAATGTTTGGATAGTGTTGATTTACATGTCCAATGTTTAGATAGTGCTGATTTACTTAGACAATATTTGGATAATGCTGGACAATGTTTGGACAGTGTTGATTTACATGTCCAATGTTTGGACAATGCTGACTTATATGGACAATGTTTGGAGAGTGCTGATCATTATTAGTGGGCCTTGTACCCCATGGAATGATGTGCACAGTGATACACATGTTATACCTTCAACTATTGAAATGATTTTAGATGAAACCCAATCTCATTTGAGGCCCATTGGTGCAGTCCATCCATGAGGCCCCTCAGGATGTATCTTTGGCCCATGAACGGGACCCACCTATTGCGTATTCATGGCCCATTGATGCGGCCCACTTGATGTATGTTGAGGCCCATGGGTTGTAACCCATTGTGATCTATGTTGAGGCCCATGGGTCATAGCCCTTTGTGATGCATTTGAGGCCCATGGGTCGTGGCCCTTGGTGACGTATATTAAGACCGTATATGTGGCCCGCCGTGATGTATGTATTATGTATCTATGCCATCCATTCGTGCGGCCCGCCGTGTTGTATACATTGTATATCCATGCCGTTCATTTATGCGGCTCGCCATGTTGTATGTGTAGTATATCTATGCCATTCATTTGGTGAGGCCCATTGAGATGTATCGGGACCCATGGGTTGAGACCCATTGTGATACATTTATGGCCCATGGGTAGAGGTCCATTGTGATATATTTAGAGCTCGTGTCAGAGGCCCAATGTGATGCATATTAAGACTGTTGGTGTGACCCATTGATATGGCGCACACTTGATGTATATAAGGCCCATTGGTGCGGCCCATTGAGCGACCCATTGTAATATATTTTCAGCCCGTGTGAAGAGGCCCATTGAAAAGTATTTTTGGCCATTTGGTGAGGCCCATTGAGATGTATTAATTTCCCATGTTTAGGGCCAACCTGTTATGTATTTAAGGCCCGTGGAAGTAGCCCAATGTGATGTATTTATGGCCCTTGTGCCAAGGCTCATGGTGATGTATATGCAGCCCACAAGTGAGGCCCGATGTGATGTAATTATGGCTTATGGTGATGTATATTATGCACTTGTGTGAGGCCTTGGGCCCACTTATGTTTGTCTCTATATGGACCATTGCTGGGGAGCGATGTTGGTTAAATGTCCACATTAATAGGAAATGATTGTTTAATGTCCACATTGTGACCTTCCCTTAAGCCTTGATCGACTGATCATCGAGGTCGATTCCGATTATCGTGGTTGATTCCCGATTAGCGATCAAGGCTGATTGTCATGACCGATTTTCCGATTCTGATTGTCGACCGATTCCGATTGATATGATAGATTTGCCGATTCTGATTATCGACTGATTTCAATTGTCGTGGCCGATTGCCGATTAGCGATCGAGGCCGATTGTCATGACAGATTTGCCGATTCCGATTGTTGACTGATTCTGAATGATATGACCGATTTACCGATTCTGATAATCCACCGATTCCGATTGTCGTGGCCGATTGCCAATTAGCAATCGAGGCCAATTGTCATGACCAATTTGCTGATTCTAATTGTAGACTGATTCTGACTGATATGACTGATTTACCGATTCCAATTATTGATCGATTCCGATTATCGTGGCCGATTACCGATTAGCAATCGAAGCCGATTGTCATGACCGATTTTTCGATTTCGATTTCGATTATCGATCGATTCTGATTGTCATGGCCAATTGCCGATTAGCGATCAATTGCCGATTCCGATCGTCGACCGATTCTGATTGTCGTGACCGATTGCCGATTCCGATTGAAATGACCGATTTGCCGATTCTAATTATCGATTGATTTTGATTGTCGTGGCTGATTGTCTGTTAGCGATCAAGGCCGATTATTGTGACCGATTGCTGATTCTGATTGACGTGGCCAATTTGTCGATCTTGATTATCGAGGCTGATTATTGAGGCCCAATGTGATGTATATGCAACTGGTATTTGAGGCCCATTGTGATGTGTATTTAGCCCGTGATTAAGGCCCAAGGTGATGCATATGAGGCCTATGTGATGAGGCCCATTGTGATGCATTTAAGGGTTAGGAGTTAGAGCCCATTATGATGTATGTTAGGCTCATGTGGAAGGCCCATCATGATGTGTATTAAGCTCTTGAGTGAGGCCCATGGTGTTGTATATTTGGCCCTTGTGTGAGGCCATGGGTCCACTATATGTTAGGCTCAATGTGAGCCACCCCTTGGGAGCAATATTGGTTAAATGTCCACATTGTCGAGGCCGATTGTTGATGCCTGCTAGTGATACCAATTATGAGCATGTGATAGCATAGCATCATGATACATGCCCATAAGCATCATCTGCATGTTTGTTATGAGATATGATTGACCATTGCATATGCCAGAGTGTCGGTTGTTATGAGACTCCCTGATAGGCAGAGGTTATCTCACATGAGTGCACGGCATGCGCAGGATTGATGCATGACTGGATTGTATGACTCATGCATCTTGCATTGTATTGTGATTACTGTACGCCTTAGCGAAATCAGGGCCGTAGCCTCCACAAGCATATCGTGAATGGCCGATGGGACATCAAAAATCTGTTCTAGCATCAGGCTGCCATAGATAGCCCTGGGTGAAAATCTCTAAACCCTCTTGGTACCAGAGGATGCCCCAACGTCTAGACCTAGTGGATACATGAGTGCCCGAGTGCCGAATACCAGGAGGCCGCATCTCCCACTGTGTCATGGTCGGTTGGGAGGGGGTGTGGCCTTACCTGCCTGAGGGAGTAGGCATTGCTAGGCTAAGTCTGACCAGCTCCTAAATGAGTCCGCTATCGACAAGCTGGGTAGGCATTGGTATACTGCTGGCAGGCGGGTAGTGAGGTCTTTTCCACTCGCTGGGCTACGCGGCCTGCAGGGGTGGTAGCCAGTTTGGAGTGTACTAGACCTCAGTGATTATTCCAGAGATGAACAGTACTGATATGTGAACTTATTGGGCAGGAGTTGCATATTCATTCATTTATTCATTCACTATTCACTCGGGCTGGTGGTGCGTAACTATTTATTACGTGTGCCTTCGCGATTGTCAGGATTTCGGTTGGGGCGCGCGACTAACCCGAGATCAGGAGTTTACCACATTGAGTTTAACTATCCAAATTTAGGTATGGGACTGGTTTGGATAGAAGTCCCTTGTGATGGACCCCATAGCCTGCGATATTACGTACTATCATCCCGACTTTACACTCCAGCATGGTCATTCCATTCGCACCGCATATTGCATTACATCCACGTCATATGGTATTTTAGGTTACTGTATTTCTGCATTTATATGGTTTAGATACGGCGAACGCTATTCGTGAACTCATCAAGAATTGTATATTGCATTGCATCCTTGGCATCTGATATTTGATTCTTTATGACTCCTCATTTACATAGCTAATCTGTATTGCGTATTCTGATATTGATTGACTCATGGACTTGTCAGTATTTCCGCTTACTCTGATATTGATTGACTCATGGACTTGTTAGTATTTCCGCCTACTCTGATATCGTTTGGTTCATGATTTTACAAGTATTTTCGATAGTGTATGATTATGGCATTGTATTGAATACTTAACACTTACCTTGTGCATACACTTACACCACCCTCTAAGCTTTCTATAAGCTTATGCATGATAGATGCATGTAGGTAATGTTAGGTTGCAGCAGCGGTGTTGAGATTGGAGCATGTAACTAACTTCTGGAGATTTAATTTTCGATATATATATTTCCCCTTCAGCATTGTATTCAAATGATTATATTGGTGGATATGTGATGATGATATTATTTTTGTGATTTGGATAAACTTGTGGTTATGCTCCTTACGAGATACATGTACATTAAAAAAAATCCTCCTTATAGGATCCCAGGATTGGAACCTGGCATATGAGTGCTGGGAGCCGAGAATGGGGTACTACGGAGGCTGTCAGCACTGGATTCGACGATCGGGATTCCTATGAATCCGATTTCCGAGTTTGGGGCGTAACATCTAAATCGCTCGAACCCCTTCATATGGATCTTATTGGACCAACTAGAACGGAGAGTCGAGGTGGCAAGAAGTACATACTGGTAATTGTTGATGACTTTATCAGATATACTTCGATAGTCTTCTTAAGAGACAAATCAGAAACTCTTGATGAAGTAAAAAGGATCCTTAAACGTATTTAAACGGAAAAAGGTTCTCAAGTCTATAAGATCCGTAGTGATCATGGATCAGAATTTGAGAATAGCAGTTTTGAGAAGTTTTACTGTGATTAGGGAATATCACATGAATTCTCTGCACCCAAAACACCACAACAAAATAGTATAGTAGAAAGAAAAAATAGAGTGCTTCAAGAAATGGCAAATGTTATGTTAAATAGTATGAAGCTCCCTAAAAATCTTTGGGCCGAAGCCATTAATATTGCTTGTTATATAATTAACTGCATTTATACTTGAAAATCAAATAGTAAAACGGCTTATGAAATGTGGTTTGATAAGATGGCTACTGTCAAATACTTTCGAGTTTTTGGCAGCAAGTGCTACATTTTACGTGACGAAGAAAATCTGGGTAAGTTTGATACCAAAAGTGATGAAGGGGTATTTTTAGGGTATGATCTGAATAGTCGAGCATATCGGGCTCTTAACAAGAGACCGGTGTAATTCAAGAATCCATTAATGTGGTTATTGATGATCACTTGAATACACCTATCTCAAGTTCAAAAAATGATGAAGTCCTTCTAATTAATAAACCAGACTTTTCATCAAGTCAACAGAACACTAAAAGTGAGGATAGTTAAAGACCATCCAATTAATCAAATTCTTGAAAATTCTCTCACTGGTGTGCACACTCGTAAACAACCTGAAGATATGTGTAATTACATGTGCTTTACATCTCAGATAGAACTGGCTAACGTAAAAGAAGCTCTTACTGACGAAAATTGGATTGTTGCGATGTAAGAAAAGCTTAATCGATTTGTTAGAAATGATGTTTGTCACTTAGTTCCTTGACTTAAAGATAAACACATAATTGGAACAAAGTGGATTTTCAAAAATAAGTCTGATGAACTTGGTAATATTATTAGGAACAAGGCTAGGCTAGATGTACTGGGGTACACTCAAATTGAAGGCATCGATTATGATGAAACCTTTTCCCCAGAAGCTCGTCTTGAATCAATCAGACTATTTATATCTATTGCATGCTTTAGAAAGTTCAAAATATATCAAATGGATGTAAAGAGCGCCTTCTTGAATGGCGATTTGTATGAAGAAGTGTATGTTGAACAACCAACGGGTTTTGAAGACCCTAGGAATACTAATAGTGTCTATCACTTGAAAAAGGCAATCTACGGTTTAAAACAAGCTCCCAGGGCATGGTACGAAAAGTTGACTAAGTTTCTACTAAGTCATAACTTTATAATGGGAAGTGTTGATAAGACATTGTTTGTAAAGAAACATAATGATCACATTTTAATAGTGCAAATTTATGTTGATGATATTATTTATGGATCTACCTATGCTAACATGACTATTGAGTTTGCGGATCTTACGAAATCTAGGTTCGAAATGAGCATGGTTGAGAGTTTGTAAGTTAAACAACAACTTGATGGTTTCTTTATTTCTCAAACCAAATATTCTCTGAACTTAGTTAAGAAGTTCGGATTTGAGAATGGGAAAATTTTTGATACTCCTATGAGTACTACCTTAAAACTCTCAATGGACTTTACGGGTAAGAGTGTGGATCCTAAATTGTATCACAGTATGATAAGTAGTTTGCTTTATTTAACTGCAAGCTGACCCGATATTGCATTTAGCGTAGGAATTTGCGCTAGGGATCAATCTGACCCTAAAGAGTCACATTTAATTGTTGTTAAGCAGATTATGCGATATGTCGCAAGTTCAGCAAATCTAGGTCTTTGGTATCCACATGATACTAGTGTGCAATTAGCTAGTTACACTGATGCTGATTGGGCTGGTAACATTGATGACCGAAAATCAACCAGTGGTGGTTCCTTCTATGTTGGTGTAACACCCTGAAAATTGGGGGTCGAGCATAAACTCAACTCCTGAGTTCCAACACATCACTTATGCAACATAAATAATGATGATTGAATGTTGTCCATGTTAGTGCATTAAAGATGAATGAGATTAAGCTAAAACATCATATCATACTCCAGAGACAGTTAAATTATGCTAGCGGAAGACAGTGATAGATATATAACATATATAAACTATTGTAAGTCTCTAAAGTGTAAACATGTTATCAGGTTAAATATATCAATGTATACTCCAAAAAAATGGACAAAATGAATATACAAGGGTGTTCTAAAATAGCAAACTAAAGTGTAATGGCATCTAATCAGTAACCCTGTAACCCCGTCGATCAGAAGATGGTCTACATAGACCCACCTGATAGCTGTAAAAGGAGAAACCTACATCATCATCATAATAATCTGGCTCTGCTTCGCAAGCATCGCCATCATCTGAAACTCAAACAGTGTCTGGTTGGTGTGTACAACATCGTCCCGTAACGTGGGAGTGAGTGATCAACTCAGTGGAACAATAAAGCAAAGGTTTAACATGTTATCAACATGATCAAGCAGTAATGATAAAGCAATACAACAATCAGGTCCTAAGTACTCTTGTTAATGCAAGGATGATATGAATGATATGATACATGCCCTCGCCTACACTCCCTCAACGACTTCATCTCATGTTCGCACATGAACAACATAGCCTCAGTGCTTGACCTGCTACACCTGAACGCACGCGTAATGCGGTGCATGCATATAATTACCAAGTTCTTATTAGTCCTTTTTATACAGCAGGATTGAGAAACTAAGGTACCTCCCTTATATCAATATCCAAATAATGATCCATTCTAGGGTTGTCAATCCTAGTAAATCTCATACAAAGTTACGGTTCTAGGTCACTACCACCAATGCCCTACCAACCGGTAGTATATTTTTGGAGGCACGTCACTGACCCGACTGGGGACCACAGCCAGGCTGCGATGGGGTAGGCCTAGCTTATACTTTCGTTGATACGAAAGGCTCGTCGCCTAAACATAGTCTCAGAGTATGCTCGAGGTCACTACAAAGGGCACGTCTAGGGCTGCCAGGGCTGTTGCACGGAATCCTTACACCACTCCCCCATCACCCATTACGGCTTCGTTATCAAAACATTATAGGCCGACAGCTCGAATGCAGTGTCCCATACAACCGTATTCATCTCACGAGTCTGGGTTGCTCACTGGTCACTACGGGGCGGCTCATCGCCCCAGCGTAGGCCGACAGCTCGACCATGGTGTCCCATACCACCATGTTCAGCTCATGAGTCTTAGTGGATCGAGGTACTAAGGTTAATAGGGTTTCCACTGGTGAGTTTGGTATATTAGGTTCAAGCAGTAGCGTCCAAACATGGTGAACATACATTGGCACATCGAGTTACTTGACAAGCTCGACTAACACGAGCGCACCCAAAGTTAATCGACATGAAGTGCATAAACTCTCCATGTGGCCTAACCACTGCCGACAACTTTAGTATGACTCGGGTTCGTCAAACACGTCCTACGTGGCGAAGGAATCTCAGCCACGACTTCGAGCCTGTTACCGATTTCCTGGACTATAACATAGCCCCAATCACATTCAATCCTTAACTAGAAAACATGTGGAGTAGTCAAAGCAGAATTAACAAAGTAATTCAAACATGTTAACAAGCATGTTATAAAGCACAACGTAAGCAGGAAATACAAACACATACATTTCATAAGTAAGCGATTAAATTAAACAACTTGCATGGAGGAAATCATATACATCGCTAAGGTATTTGAGAATCCTATCTCAACACTTATCTAAAGCACTATCTCCTAAGTACTTACTCATACAAACATTGTTATCAAAACACTTATACTACACCAATCAACCTACATGACATATGTCGATTTCTAACATGTACTTAGACAAATCCTTCCGACAAGGAATTATCACATACACAATCATCATGTACTAGTATCCCATAGCCACGGTAGGCATAAATCATGATTTCATATTCATGTAGTCATTTCAACAAACACTTAGACTACACCCTCCATCATACATATTATATATTAATTATCATACATATTAGGGCAAATCCTTTCGTCAAAGGGTTGTCACCTATACGACAATCATATATCCATGACCGTTAGTCATGGTGAGCACGAATGCAAATTCTATACTCATTCAGTCATTTTCACAAACACTTAAGCTACACATAATAACATACACAACGTATGTTGATATAACATATATTAAGCTAATCCGTTCACCCAGAAGTTGATACACATGCATCTAACATACATAGACAGTAATTAATCATGGCAAGCATAAATTCGTATTTCATACGTATACAGTATTTTCTACAAATACGAGGAATACAGTTATTCAACCTAGTTAACGTATAACCGAAAAACAAAACGGACAGCACTTTGTATATGTGTAATAGCATCCACGTCAGTAATATATCATTAACTAACATTAAAAGCCTTGAAAACCATAACTTATACGTTTAAAGTCCGCACCTTTTGCTGGTAGACGTGAAATGAAATCAGTTTGAACACAACGCCTTTGTCTACAGCACAACGATAACCTATAACAGGGAATGGGTTAGCTATTTCATCACTTACACTATTTGGAACTCTAGATCAAGTTAGGGTTAGGATTTCTTACCCAAAAACGGAATCAGAATCGTCGAAAGAGCGATATAGATGCAGTGGCTAAGCACGTGGAATGATGAGATTGAATCCTAGGAACTCTCTCCCACTCTCTCTCACTTTCCCTCTCCTTTCTTTCTTCTCTCTCCTAGGGTTTCCCAAATTCGTATGGGATGAGAGAGTGAGGGCTTAGGGTCCTTATATAGGCCTAAAACTGATGGAAATGGCCCCACGACCAAGGTATACTTAGGTTATGTCTAAAGAGCGTCTGTTTCAATTCAACGACGCACTTCCGGAGCCCCCCCTTGAGCCAAAGGTCGGACTTAAGCTCCCTAACCATGGATTTAGGTCAAATCAAGTTTTTAGTCCGATCGGAGTATAGATCGCCCGTGGCGGACCAGTTTCAGTTCAACGGTCGACAATCACCGATCAGGGCCGCAAGTACACTGGCCTTGTGTATGAAATTTCTCCTGATTCGAGGCTGTATTTAGGTTAGATTCTGATGGTCTGATTGCTTATATTCAGCCCACAAGTGACAAGTCTCAGATTACTTAAATTTCATTTAATTTCTAAAGAAATCTATGTTTTCTCACACTCTTCACTCCAGGCTCAAGCGAATAGCCCTGGAACACTATCTGGATTTGATTTCCGAGATGATTGTCAAGCCCAGTAAGGCAGTTCTAAATATATAATTTCATAGTAATCGGACTTTCAACGTGCGGTTCAGATCCGTACGGAGTTTCAATGTGCTCCCGAGAGCAACTGGGTAATGAGATTGATCCTAGATTTTAGGGTAACCTAGCGTCAATAATTCTATAAGTTTTGAGTCTTGCGGATTGTATTTAAAGTGATTCAAGTGGATTTCACAGCTAATCTAGTTTTTAACACTTAGTTAAACGTGTCTAATTTCTAAAAGATTTGAGGTTTGAGAGGTTTAAAAGGGGTTAGGATCTACCCCTTGCCTAAGGACATCTAACTCCATGTTGGTAAAAATCTGGGGTGTTACAATCTACCCCCCTTAAAAATAATTTCATCCCGGAAATTGACTAAGGGTAATGAGTAAAGATTTCATTATTTCCTTTGCCTAAACTTTATTGACTTCAAGTGTATATGCATGATAGGGTGTATACTATCAATGCTCATTAGGCTTAATTTAGTCTACTCTCCTTAAAACCTTTTTTTTTTACGCCCTGAAATTGGCTAAGGTTCCTATCAAGTTAATATTCAACGAGCGCACTTGGGAATACAGTGACCTCAGTTATTGTAATTTAGCTCGTACCTATTGTTAGGCCTATTCTTTAATACGGATTGGTTTAATACTTAAACCCTAATTACTTTCCTTTAAAGACTTCATTATTGACATTCTAAGGAAGGTTCAGATCCTATTTAATGACCTAACCTTACGTATAACCTGGATAAATTTCCTTCGATCCTGGGCCAGTGGGGCAGGAGTTCACCATGCTTTCGCTGCGCCACTGATCCAATGGATGTATAGACTGACTTAACTAGACTGGACTCATAATGTTCTACCCCCCTTAAAAAGAATTTTTACTCTCAAGGCTCAAGAATCTATGTCCTGATCCATATGTCAGAACAAGGTGTAATTTAGGACCTATCCTTGACATGAAATGGGAAACGATCCCCCAATAGGTGCAGCAGTAACGTGTATACCTACTTAACTCAACTGGGTTCATAACTTGTCTACCCCCCTTAAAATTGTTTCTACTCTCAGGGTTCAAGAATTTGTACATCGATTGTATGTCAGAACGAGTTGAAATTTGAGATCACTCTTTGGTGTGAAATGGGAAGCGATCTATCAATACACTGGTCTTCTTTCCATCGATGATGTGTATTATGGCATTGATACCTATAGTCATAGAAAGGAGTAAAAATGATGGGTGTTGTGGTTGATTTCAAGGACGGGTGTGAGTTTGTGGCAAGATGCCTAATTTTACCAAGAAGGACTTTTACTACGGTCCCGACTTATCCTCTTTAATCGTGTCTAGTTTAATACTGTAAGATAATCTATACATTATTAGTACTTATGGAATTTGGACAAAATAGGTTAACTATCTTTCTAAGTTCGTATGTGCAATATGTATGCCAGAATGGTCTGTGATTCGGGACCTAATTTCTAACTGTATGTTGCCCGTATGAGAAATTTCTGGGGCCAAAATAAAAAATATCCCTATTGATTATATGTTCCTAACACTTCTCAAAGGCGAAGTAATAAACTTTTGGTTGTAAGTGGTCGGGCTCACACGGAAGGAAAGTTGTGTAGTGGGTCTGAGTCGGATACATAGACCTCTGCATTGCGAGGACAAAAAAATTTGTTATATCAGTTCTTAATCCTAGTTGATCCTGACCTTCTGCTTGATCAGAGTATAGAGTTTATTGGTAACTACCAGGATTAAGAATTCAATTCAAACTGTGAATACCTCGCTTATATATAGTTCTCTACTCTGTATTCCCGTTTGTAATAAGTCTTTGGGAAGGCAATTCTAAGGGGTGTATTGATTTGACCTAACATTAAATCCAAGGGATATATAAGTTTTCTCTGAACATGAATAGTTTCTACGTCAAACAAGCTTCCTAAGAGTTACTAAAGAAGCTTATAGTATTAAAGGGATTTAACGAAAGAATGAGCTTTCACTCCAACCTAATCAAGCCGACTAATTAAGTCTATTGGTCTTTGACATTCCCTAGTGTAACCAGTAGCCTAGTCTTAATTTAGGAGTAGCGGTAATCCAATAAGTGTAATCCAAAGTCCATGCTCATATACTAGATGATTTCATACCATTTCTAGTACAAGAAATTATTTTATCGCTTAGGGTCAAAAGTTGTCTGATTGAAATTGAGTTGCCCTAACTTGAATTTAACTACGCTTGAGCACTTCGCATATGCTCATACCAGCTAAGGAGGTCCTAGAGTTATTGGATTCCCTATAGGTCCAAATTCTAAGACTACCAACTGTAGGTCCAAAACTCTAAGGGTCTGTTTAGCCAGTGGTCTTAAGTTGTATTAAATGAGATTGCATTGCTAATCCTACTTCAGGATTGAGAATGACATGTTTGGAAGGAGAGTGGGATGGGATTAAAATTAATTTATAGGCTTTGGAAAATAACCTTGTGTTGGAAAGTGTGAGATGGGATTTCCAAATCCCATGATGATAAATTTCTAAGTGTAATTTGAAAGGAAATCCCAGGATTTACTTTTAATTGCATACATTCTAAACATGGTATTGGAAAACATGGGATACACGCAATCCAGAGACAATACCTTACACATGCATTTATTGTTACTTTTACAATTCCATCCACCTTAAACTCACATAATGCAATTGGCCGAACGGGCCCTAAATGTCCCATCATTTAGAGGTTTATGAAGAAGACGGTGGAGACGAGTATGTAGAGAAGAAGAAGAAGAAGATATGAGAATGGAGGGGAGATTTGAGAGGGGAAAACCAGATTTTCGGGGAGAAAGGAGAGCTTGGAAGGGTGTGTGAGGGAAGAGGGGGTAAATGAGCAATAAAAGGGGGTCCCCACATGATTTGGTGGGCCCCACACATGTCTAGGGGTCGGCCCGACGCCGGCTCGTAGTGGCGTGATAGGCCCGGACAGACCGGACTGCGGTGCACCACGGTAGGGGCAGCGCTGCCGCAGTACTCTGGACTAGGCGCGTTACCGCCATGGTGGGGCGGTGGCCACCCCCCTCCCGGGATGCTGATGGTGTACAGGGTCCACTATGGATCCCCCGAATTGCATCCCTTGGCCCTCGACTCCGTTTCGAGTCGTTTCGGGCTCCCATTCACGTATATTCATGTGTTTTCAATTTGTTGAGTGTGGGATATGAAAGTGTCACATAAACCCGTCGATTGACGGTCTAGAATGGTGTTGGGATCAATTCACACGATCGGGAAAGCCTACAGGTCCGATTCCTATAGTTCATTTCGTTTGATTTCACCGTTTGGCGAAATGGGAAATTCTAAGTCTATCTCTACATTCTGTCTCTCCCTCCTAAGTCAAAGTACGACAGTGTGTATCGTGTGACCATAACCCAGGTCCAGTTAATCCAAATCATGCTCTGATACCATCTTGTAACACCCTGAAAATTAGAGGTCGAGCATAAACTCAACTCCCGAGTTCCAACACATCACTTATACAACATAAATAATGATGATTGAATGTTGTCCATGTTAGTGCATTAAAGATGAATGAGATTATGCCAAAATAGCATATCATACTCTAGAGACAGTTAAATTACGCCAGCGGAAGACTGTGATAAATATATGACATATATAAACTATTGTAAGTCTCTAGAGTGTGAACATGTTACCAGGTTAAATATATCAATGTATACTCCAAAAAATGGACAAAATAAATATACAAGGGTGTTCCAAAAGAGCAAAATAAAGTGTAATGACATCTAATCAGCAACCCTATAACCCCGTCGATCAGAAGATGGTCTACATAGACCTGCCTGATAGCTGTATAAGGAGAAACCCTCCACATCATCATAATAATTCAGCTCCATTTCGCAAGCATCGCCATCATCTGAAAGTCAAACAGTGTCTGGTTGGTGTGTACAACACCATCCCGTAACGTGGGAGTGAGTGATCAACTCAATGGAACAATAAAGCAAAGGTTAACATGTTATCAATACAATCAAGCAGTAATGATAAAGCAATACAATAATCAGGTCCTAAGTACTCTTGTTAATGCAAGGATGATATGAATGATATGATGCATGCCCTCGCCTACGCTCCCTTAGTGACTTTATCTCACGTTCACACATAAACAATACAGCCTTAGTGCTTGACCTGCTACGCCTGAACGCACGTGTAATGCGATGCATGTATATGATTACCAAGTTCTTATTACTCCTTTTCATGCAGCAGGATTGGGAAACTAAGGTACCTCCCTTATATCAATACCCAAACAATGATCCATTCTAGGGTCGTCAATCCTAGTAAATCTCATACGAAGTTGCGGTTCTAGGTCATTACCGCCAACGCCCTACCAACTGGCAGTATATTTTCAAAGGCACATCACCGACCCGATTGGGGACCATAGCCAGGCTGCGATGGGGTGGCCTAGCTTATACTCTCGTTACTACGGAAGGCTCGTCCCCTCAACGTAGTCTCAAAGTATGCTCGAGGTCACTACAAAGGGCACGTCTAGGGCTGCCAGGGCTATTGTACGGAATTGTTACACCACTCTCCTATCACCGATTATGGCTTCATCATCAAAACATTGTAGGCCGACTGCTCGAATACAGTGTTCTATACCACCGTATTCGGCTCACGAGTCTGGGTTGCTCACTAGTCACTACGGGGAGGCTCGTCGCCCCAGCGTAGGCCGACAGCTCGACCACGGTGTCCATACCACCATGTCTGGCTTATGAGTCTTAGCGAATCGAGGTACCAAGGTTAATGGGGTTTCCACTGGTGAGTTTGGTACCTTAGGTTTAGGTAATAGCGTCCAAACATGGTGAACATACATTGGTACATCGGGTTACTTGACGGGCTCGACTAACACGAGCACACCCAAAGTTGATCGACATGAAGTGCATAAGCTCTCCGTGTGGCCTAACGACTGCCGACAACTTTAGTACAACTCAGGTTCGTCAAACACGTCCTACGTGGTGAAGAATCTCAGCCACGACTTTGAGCTTGTTACCGATTGCCTGGACTATAACATAGCCCCAATCACATTCAATCCTTAATTAGAAAACATGTGGAGTAGTCAAAGCAGAATTAACAAAGTAATTCAAACATGTTAACAAGCATGTTATAAAGCACGATGTAAGCAGGAAATATAAACACATACATTTCATAAGTAAGGGATTAAATTAAACAACTTGTATGGAGGAAATCATATACATCGCTAAGGTATTTGAGAATCCTATATCAACACCTATCTAAAGCACTATCTCCTAAGTACTTACTCATACAAACATTGTTATTAAAACACTTATACTACACCTATCAACTTACATGACATATGTCGATTTCTAACATGTACTTGGACAAATCCTTCCGACAAGGAGTTATCTCATACACAATCATCATGTACTAGTATCCTATAGCCACGGTAGGCACAAATCATGATTTCATATTCATGTAGTCATTTCAACAAACACTTAGACTACACCCTCCATCATACATATTATATATTAATTATCATACATATTAGGGCAAATCCTTTCGTCAAAGGGTTGTCGCCTATACGACAATCATATATCCATGACCGTTAGTCATGGCGAGCACGAATGCAAATTCTATACTCATTCAGTCATTTTCACAAACACTTAAGCTACACATAATAACATACACAACATATGTTGATATAACATGTATTAAGCTAATCCGTTCACCTAGAAGTTGATACACATGCATCTAGCATACATAGACAGCAATTAATCATGGCAAGCATAAATCCGTATTTCATATGTATACGGTATTTTCTACAAATATGAGGAATATAGTATATTCAACCTAGTTAACGTATAACCAAAAAACGAAACGGACAGCACTTTGTACATGTGTAATAGCATCCACATCAGTAATATATCATTAACTGAAATTGAAAGCCCTAAAAACCATAACCTATATGTTTAAAGTCCGCACCTTTCGCTGGTAGACTTGAAACGAAATCAGTTTGAACACAACGCCTTTGTCTATGACACAACGATAACCTATAACAGGGAATATGTTAGCTATTTCATCACTTACACTATTTAGAACTCTAGATCAAGTTAGGGGTTAGGATTTCTTACCTGAAAATGGAATCAGAATCGTCGGAAGAGCGATACAGATGCGGTGGCTAAGCATGTGGAATGATGGGATTGAATCCCAGGAACTCTCTCCCACTTTCTCTCTCACTTTCCCTCTCTTTTCTCTCTTCTCTCTCCTAGGGTTTCCCAAATTCGTATGGGATGAGAGAGTGAGGGCTTAAGGTCCTTATATAGGCCTAAAACTGATGGAAATGGCCCCAGGGCCAAGGTATACTTAGGTTATGTCCAAAGAGCATCTGTTTCAGCTCAACGGAGCACTTCCAGAGCCCCCCTTGAGCCAAAGGTCGGACTTAAGCTCCCTAACCATGGATCTAGGTCAAGTCAAGTTTTCAGTCCGATCGAATTTACAGATCGCCCATGGCAGAACAATTTCTATTCAACGGTCGACGGATTTACAGATTGCCCGTGGCGGACCAGTTTCTGTTCAACGGTCGACGATCACCGATCAGGGCCACAAGTACACTGGCCTTGTGCATGAAATTTTTCCTAATCTGAGGGTGTATTTAGGTCAGATTCTGACGGTCTGATTACTTATATTCGGCTCGCAAGTGACAAGTCTCAGATTACTTAAATTTCATTTAATTTCTAAAGAAATCTATGTTTTCTCACACTCTTCACTCCAGGCTCAAGCGAATAGCCTCGGAACATTATTTGGATTTGATTTCTGAGATAGTTGTCAAGCCCAGTAAGGCGTTCTAAATATATAAATTTGTAGTAATCGGACTTTCAACGTGCGTTCTAGATCTGATACAGAGTTTCAATATGCTCCCGAGAGCAACTGGGTAATGAGATTGATCCTAGATTTCAGGGTAACCTAGCGTCGATGATTCTACAAGTTTTGGGTCTTGTAGATCATATTTAAAGTGATTCAAGTGGATTTCACAGCTAATCTAGTTTGACACTTAGTTAAACGTGTCTAATTTCTAAAGGATTTGAGGTTTGAGTGGTTCAAAAGGGGTTAGGATCTACCCCTTGCCTAAGGACATCTAACTCTAGGTTGGGAAAAATCTGGGGTGTTACGGTTGGGAACTGTTTAGTTTCTTGGCAAAGTAAGAAACAAAGTTCCGTATCGCTTTCAACTATTGAGGCTGAATACATTGCAGCAGGTAATGCATGTACTTAGTTTGTGTGATGAAAAGAACGCTAAGCGATTACGAAATTGCGTAAGATTCTATGGTTTTATACTATGATAATTTTAGTGTAATTAATATATCTAAAAAACCAATCCAGCATTCACGAACCAAGCACATTGACATTAGATATCACTACATTCGTGAGTTAGTGGAAGACAAGATAATTTCTTTGGAATATATTCTGACCAAGACTCAACTTGCTGACATATTCACAAAATCGCTCAATAAAAGCAGGTTTTCTAAATTGAAATTTGATCTTGGTATGTGCAATTTGAATTGATTATTTATGCATTTTTATATCAGATTGTATATATTTGTTTATTTAAATGATTAGAATTTTAAATTTTATGAAAAATGAGTATTTTGTACTGTGAACGACTGGTCGAGTATGCCCAGTCGAGTTCATACTTGACCAGTTGTGGCACGACCAGTCGAGCATATACTCGACCAGCCGTGTAGCGCGGGTTGGTGCTTTATTTAGGGGAAAAATCCATTTTTCTTCATTTTGGGTTTCTTCTCCAACGGGTCCTAGGTCGACCGGTCGAAACCATCCCTAGTTCTTCAAGGTTAGTGCTTTATTTACATTTTTCTTATAGATTCAAGTTCTTATCACTCATTTTTCATCACTGGTGTGATTTATTTCTTGATTCGTAGTGGTTTTTGGGGTTTTCTACTCCAAAATCTAATCTTGTGAAAACCTACTCTACTTTTTTTGCAACCACTTGGTTCTTTGATTTCTTAGTTGCAAATGGAAGGTAGATCCAAAAAGAAAAGTTCTCATGGTCCTTCATCTTCTAGATCGACACCTATCATAGTGCGCCACCTTTGGTCACCCAAAGATGATCCCTCTTATGTGCGAGATATTAGGTTGTATAATGTTATGGTTGAATGACCTGTTCATGTTGAACATCTAGCTCCATTTGAAATCCTTCCTCTCCTCCAATCTGTAGGTTGGGATAACATTCTACATTAGGGTAGGCCGGCATACCGGTCCATTACGCAAGCTATGTATGCATGTATTTCTGATTTTTCAACTAAAAATCTGACGTTTATTATTAACACTAGAGAAGGTTCAGTTGAAGCAGACCGACATCTAATCTCTGGTCTAATGGACATACCTGTCAATGATGAAGGTATTCCCATTAGCATTCTAGTGGATAAACCATCTGAATCTGAAAAGCTTATGCTTACTAGAGCTTTGTGCCATATAGATGCGGATTGGAATCTTAGTGGAAATGCGCTTGCCTCAAAGTATTTATTACCCAGATACAGAGTCCTTCACAGGATTTTTATTTGAAATGTTTATCCTCGTTCTGGTAACAAAACCAAACTCATTACTTTCATAGTTCGGATTCTTCATTCCATTGTTTCTAGAACCATTGTATGCCTTCCTTCTCTAATTTGTTATTGTATCATTCAATTTCATCTCCATCTTGAACACAGTGACATCCCTTTCGCGTATCTTATGACTGTGTTGGCCACTCATATTTTAGTGCCTGTGCCTATCGGAGAGGCTCCCATTCAACACCTAATCTTCAACAACTCCAATATCAATAAAATGAGTCTGAGGTTGGCCGTAGACCAAGTCAATGTGGGTGTTGGTGGAGCTAATGCAGTGAATGAAGAGGAAGGTGATTTACCTCCAGATGACATTAACATGGATGATATTTTTTATGAGATCAAATCCGATTCGACAGATGATCCTGATTATCGGCCGTCTGACTTTGATGCGCGCTTGCGCTTATTAGAGGAGAAGGTAGAAAACATGAATGTGTCCGATGATTTACAATTTAAATATATGTGCAAATATCTGAGGCGCATTAACAAGGGACTTCATCAGATTGATCCTTCCATACCTGCTCCTTCATCGGGTTCTGATTAGTTTTTACTTATCTTGGTTTGTAATAATTTAAAGGCTTTCTATTGAACTTGGTTGCACTTGGCTGAACTTAGTTTAATTTGGTTGAACTTGATTGATCATGCTTAAACAATATATGCTTATGAGTTTTATAACATAGACTGTCTTGTTCATTTATTCCTCTTTACTTTTCTTATTCTTCCTTCTTTATCTACTTCATGTTCCTTTATTGGTTCCTTCCTTTGTCAGCTTATGACAAAAAGGGGGAGAATTTTATCATGTTACTTGTGTCGATTGACAAGTGGTGGATTGTGGATAATTGTGTGGATGGATTGTGGATAGGAAGCCATCATCCATTATTTGAAAGGGGGAGTAAGTAAGGGGGAGTATTGTTGGAGGAATTTATGTGATGCGATTTATTTTGACCTGTTTATAACTGGTGCATGATTCTTTGTGTGTATAATGCTTATGTTATTATGAAGTGCGTTTTGTCATAAATTTGACAAAGGGGGAGATTGTAAGTGCTATGGTTTCTAGCTCCTATGAAAGTGCCCTGGTTTATCAAGTTACATGAATGTTGTGTCAGATTGTCTACAGAGCCTGATAGGAAGATCAATTTAAGCGTCTGCCTCAACCGGATATGTGCAAGCTCGCTATAAGTAAATCTAAAGCCTCACATCCCATGTCCCAAAACACTAGGTGAATAAAACCCTTAAAAATAAGTTAGAAAATCATAGGGTTTTAAGGTGAGAAAACTTTTTTCAAAACAGGAAAATCTCTAAGTTTTTTTTGCCTTGTCGATTTTATCAAAACACCTTCGATATGATCGACCTGCTCTATCGATGTCCTCGATGCTTAAACGATGTCATCGAAAAGAGGGCAAAAATGTCCAGCAACCACATGTATATCTGGACTGATTTATCGATGTATCGATCCACATATCGATATTATCGATACTTGAAATTCAAGTCCATTGATAGTGGCTCGATAAGATCGACAGGCAGGTTTCTGGCGCCCCTGTTTTTAAAGAAAATTTCAAATTCCTTCGATATATCGATGCGCCTTCCAATATGATCTGAAATCAAATATCGATAAGATCGAAAGTCCATCGATGATATCGACTATGGGCGCGCATGTCTTCCAGTAAATATTTCAGGCTGGTTTTTACTTTGATTGGGGGCCATTTGAGGAAATCGATATTTGTTGTCGATGATATCGAGGCCGAGTCAATTAGATTAAATCTAGACACAATCTGTCTAGCGAGCTTATTGGTAAATCTATAGAATTTATCAATCCCATCGACATTGCCTTCGATAGCATCGATATGCAAATTTCGATGACATCGGCTGATCCTCGATCATATCCTAAAAATCTAAAATATTTCATGTCAAGTCTCTCTCATTTTTCAAGTGTCGATGGATTGAACCTATCATCGATGGAATTGGAGTTTGAAATCCGATGACATCGACAGTTGTTTCAATTCATCGACCAACTGGCAAAAGGTTTCAAAAGCGTATAACTTTGAGTTCGAGTCATCGAGCAGACCATCGATGCTATCAAGAGTATACGCTCGATGATATCGAACCCGCTCGATGATATCGAACTCAGTCATAAATTTGACCGTTTTAAATCCGTTGGAACCTTTTGCCTATATATAGAGGACTTGTCTATTGTTGCTAGGAGAGAAAGTAGAGAGAGCTTATGAGTGTTTAACCTTAGATCATATACCCAAAGCCCTTTCTCTCAAGGAAGTTCATCCTCCAATCCATCCTCACCATTGATATTCAATTGAGTGGATTGGGAAATGAACTTCCACATTCAAGGATCCTCCAACTACTACCTTAATGGCAAATCATTAAGCTGGGATGCCTTGAATGCTTAGAAGATTGGAATCCCTCTATCTTCCTGATAGGAAAACACTTTGAGAGTAGGATTCCATCTTGACCCTAACCCAACCCGAAGCCGAGTATTGGTATATTATTTTGTGTTGCGGATCAAGGGAGCAGAAGACTCTTCATCAACAAAGAGGAGGAGATCTGCGGCATTGTGCTTATCAGGACTCATCAACTGTAACATCCCGGATTTTTGCCAACCTGGAATCAGACGTCCTTAGGCAATGGGTCTATCCTAACACCTTATTAACTTGTCAGAACTGAATCCCACAGTCTAAAATCACTTCTTAACCCATTTCCTTCACAAATCTCACCTTTCACTACCTTGTTCTTTAAATGTCTCTAAGTACTTTCACATTAGACACTATCTTAAAGTTTAGGTGATGAAGAACAATACTTAAACTAAACATTACTGAAAATAGTAAATACATAAATTAAATGGGCTTTTAACCAATACCCTTATGAAATTTCACAAAACGAATAGGTTATTTAGAACATCAACCTCTCCTGCCCTAGGATCTTCTTCTGTTGTAATTAGGGCGTGTTTTGGTAAGTATTAATAACTTGGATCACTGTATGCACAAACTACAAAAGCCCAAGTACCACCTCAGACAGAAATCTTACAGGACTAAATCCTTTAGAAATTAGACAAAGTTAACTAAGCGCTAAACCAGATCACATACGAAATCCGCTTGAATCACTTTAAATACGATCTGCAAGACCCAAAACTTGTAGAATCATCGACGCTCCATTACCCTAAAATCTATGATCAATCTCATTACCCGGCTGCTCTCGGGAGCATCACGAAACTCTGTATCAGATCTGGACCGCACGTCGAAAGTTCAATTAACACGAAGTTATAGAATTAGGACCTCCTTGTTGGGCTTGACAACTATTTCGAAAATCAAATCCAAATAGTGTCCCACGGCTATTCGCTTGAGCCTGGAGTGAAGAGTGTCAGAAAACGTAGATTTCTTTAGAAATCAAGTCTCATTTAAGTAATCTGAGACTTGTCACTTGCGGGCTTGATATAAGCAATCAGACCGTCTGAATCTGACCCAAATACACCCTCGGATCAGGGGAAATTTCATACACATGTCCATGTACTTATAACCCTGATCGAGTTCCGGTGACCGTTGAACTGAAACTAGTCCGCCACGTGTGATCTGAGAATCTGACTGGAACGAAAATTAACTCCACCTAGATCCAAGGTTGGTGAGCTTAAGTCCGACCGCACGTAGAAAGGGGCCTCCAAAAGTGCTCCGTTGAGACGGAACAGACTCGCTTTAGTTATAACCTAAGTATACCTTGACCTGAAGTCTATTTCAGAGATTTTTGGGCCTATATAAGGACCTTAAATCCTCACTCTCTCATCTCATACGAATTTGAGAAAAACCTAGGAGAGAGAAGAGAGAAAAGAGAGAGAAAGTGTGGGAGAAGTGAGTGAAGGATCCTGGTGCTCTATCCTACCTCATACGTGCTTAACCATCAAGATCTAATCACCTTTTCGGCGATTCCGACTTCATTTCTAGGTAAGAAAACCTAACCCTAAGCTGTTTTAGGGTTTACAAGAGTGTTAGTGATGTAATAGCTGACCTGTTTCATGATTCAGGTTACCTAATGACCGTAGACGAAGACTTAGAGATTCTAGCGTATTCGTTACGATTCTATGACAAAAGGTGTGGACTTTAGACGTATAGGTTATGGTTTTCAACGCTTTCAATGTCATATAATGATAGATTCATGATCTGTATGTTATTGCACATGTACAAAGAGTTGTCCGTTTCGTTTTTCGGTTATATGTTAACTATGTTGAATATAATGTATTCCCCGTATTTGTAGACAGTACCGTATACGTATAAATTTTGAAAGTGTGTTTGCCATGATTAATTACTGTATGAACATGATATATATATATATATATGTATAATACTCACTCGGTGAAAGGTTTCGCCCTAATACATGTTTTTGCTAGTATGCGTTATGTATGTTAAATGAGTGTATTTTAAGTGTTTGTGAAAATGACCGAATGAGTATAGAATTTGCATTCGTACTCGCCATGACTAATTGTCATGGATATATGATTGTTGTATAGGTGATACCCCTTTGACGAAAGGATTTGCCCTATATCATGCCACGGCCAATGTATGCTATATATGTTAAAATGTGTAGCCCAAGTGTTTGTGGAAATGACTGAATGCATATGGAACTTGGATTCCTGCTTGCCATGACTATCCGTCGTGGGTGCACGCATGTTATAAGTGGGGCAACTCCCTAGTGAAAGGATTTGGCCTAATACCTATGTGATCAACATACGTCATGTATGTTGATATATGTAGTCTAAAGTGTTTGATGAAATGTTTGAATGAGTAGTAGTTAGTAAATTGTAATGTATAAGGGTGTTGAGATAGGATTCTCAACTACCTTAGTGATGTGTATGATTTCCTTCATGTAAGTGTTTAGTTTAATCACTTACAGGTTTATGAAACGTATGTGTTTGGATTTCCTGTTTGCATTGTGTTTTATAACATGCTTGTTAGTATGTTTGAATTACTTGTTTATTTAATTCTTCTCTGACTACTTCACATGTTTAAATTGTATTCCATAAAATCCGTGAAGGGTGATGGGGGAGTGGTGTAACGATTCCGTGCAACAGCTCTGGTAGCCCTAAGCGGACAATATTGGATATTTGATTGTATGATTTGAAATCTTGATCCATTACTGCTTTAACTGTTCCGTAATTGAATGTGATTGGGGCTATTGTATAGTCCAGGAAATCGGTAACATGATTGAATTCGTGGCTGAGATTCATTCGCCATATGAGATGTGTTCGACGAACCCGAGTTGTACTTCAGTTGACGATAGTGGTTGGCCACGCGAAGTGCTTATGCACTTTATGTCGTTCAACTTGTCGTGCGCTCGAGCTAGCCGAGCTCATCAAGTAACCCGATCTGTCTTATGTATGTTCACCATATTTGGATGCCTCTATTTGAACCTGAGGTACTAACCTTACCAGTGGAATTCCATTAACCGAGGTACCTCGATCCGCTAAGACTCATGAGCCGGGCATAGTGATATGGGACACTGTGGTCAGCTGTCAGCCTACGCTAGAGCCACGAGCCTCCCCGTAGTGACCATTGAGTAACTAGACTCATGAGCCGATTATGGTGGTATGGGACACTATATTCGAGCTGTCAGCCTACACTATTTTGATGGGTGATGGGGGAGTGGTGCAACGATTCCATGTAATAGCCCTGGCAGCCCTGACCGTACCCGGTGTAGTGACCTCGAGGTTACTCTAAATCTGCGGTGAGGTGACGAGCCTTCCTGTAGTAACAGAGTATAAACTAGGCCTATATTGATAAGGTGATGGGGGAGTGGTGTAATGATTCCGTGTAACAGCCCTGGCAGCCCTTGCAGCGACCTAGAAACACACCATCGTATGCGATTGTCTAGGACTGACGACCCTAGAATGGATCATTGTTTGGGAATAGTATAAGGAAGGTACCTTAGTTTCCCAATACTGCTGTTTGAAATGGACTAATAACAACTCGGTAATCATGCTCATCATCGCATTGCATGTGCCTGGAAGATGTGAGCACTGAGGGTGACAGCATACTGTGGACGTAAGATGGTGCCGTACGAGGGAGTATGTTGGCGAGGGCATGTATCATAATCGCATCTCATCCTTGCATTAATTACAGTACTTAGGAATGTTGATTGTACTGCTTTATCATTACTGCTTGACTAAATTGATAACATGTTAACCTATGCTTTATTGTTCCACTGAGTTGATCACTCACTCCCAAGTTACGGAACGGTGTTGTGCACACCAACCAGACCCTGTTGTAGCCGCAGGTGATGGCGATGCTTATGAGGCGGAGCCGGACTTTTGCGACGACGAGGATGCCTTCTTGTATGTGCTGTATTCTGGCGGCTTCATCATGTGAGCCGTGTCTTGATCAACGGGGTTACAGGGATGTTGACTAGAGGACCTTAAACATTTTGTATATTTTGGAATTGTACTTATAATGAATTAACCTGGTAACATTATCACACTCTGGAGACTCATCACAGTTTATATATTTTATATATCTATCACAGTCTTCCGCTTGCAAATTTAACTCTCTGGAGTATGATATGCTGTTTTGGTATAATTCCATTCATGTTTCAATGCTCTCATCATAATCATCATTATCTGTGTTGCATAAGTGATGTGTTGGAACTCTGGAGCTGAGCTTTGCTCGACCCCCGATTTTCAGGGCGTTACATCAACTTATTTGTAAGTATCTAGAGTCCAAGAGGACACTTGCGATCATTCCTTTGTAGGATTAGGTCTTAAGTGGTTCTTACCCTTTGAAGTCCTCAAGGAGGCATCCGACGGGAGTGTATGTGGTGAGTGCATTGTGTGGACCCTTGCTCTGTGGAGAGTGTAAACATCTGATTAAAGGTAAACAAGCAAAACCTTAGGTTTGAGGTCAACCGCTGTGAAACCTCGGGTTTTAGGTCAACCGTGTAGAAACCTCCAGTAGGGTCTTATGGAAGATCATTGGCCAGTGTACCTAAAAGTGGGTGCGTTGTATTGACCCTTGCTCGTGAGAGCATAAATAGTCAACCTTAGTGTTGAAATGGTGATAAAGACCGCACTAGTTGAAGAAGGAATATGCCAATATGTCCTAGAGGGGGTAAATAGGACTTTTTAAAGTTTTTATGATTTATTTAAAAAACCAACTTCACTAATCCTGTGATCATGCAGTTATCAAGATTACTCAAATATAACTCTACTGGCTTCCAAGCCTGGTAGAGGATCCAATCATAAACTATTTTAGAGATAAGCAGTATACAAGCTAGCTTATGATGGATGTCACACCCCAAATCCGGAAATCGGATTCACTGGAATCCCTATCACCGAATCTGATGCCGACAGCCTCTGTAGTACCCCATTCTCGGCTCCTAGAATCCATACGCCAGATTCCGATCCTGGGATCCTACAAGGAGGATTTTTTATTTTTTTTCTCCAATGTACATTTAACTCAAAATAAGCATAACCACAAGATTACTCAATTCACAAAGGCAACATCATCATCACATATCCACAATATAATCATTTGAGTACAATGCTGAAAGAGAAATACATAGATAAAAAATCAAGCTCCAGAGGACCGCTGCACGCTCCAAGCTCGACACTGCTGCAACCTAACATCACCTGCACGCATCTATCATGCATAAGCTTAAAGGTAAGTGCCAAGTATACAATGCAATGCCTTAATCATACAATGCCGAAAATACTAGTAATCCATAAATCGTACAATGTCGAAATCAGCAGAAACAATGACAAGAGCAGAAATTTATCAGAGTAAACAGAAATACTGACAAGATCATAAATCATACGATAATAGAGTAAGCGGAAATACGGACAAGTCCATGAGTCAATCAATATCAGAATACACAATGTAGGATAGCTATGCAAATGAGGAGTCATAAATAATCAAATATTGGATGCCACAAATATAATGCAATATTCAATTCGGAAGAGCTAACAAATACCATCACTCTCATCTAAGTCACAAGAATACAGAAACATAGCAACCCAAAATGCCATATGCCGAGGGTGTAATACAATCTGCAATATGTGGTGCCAATGGAATGACCATGCTGGAGTGTGAAGTCGGGATGATAGTACGTAGTATTACAGGCTACGGGATCCACCATAAGGGACTTTTATCCAAACCAGTCCCATACCTAAATTTGGATAGTCAGACTTCATGTGGTAAACTCCTGATCTCAGGTTAGTCACGGAAATCCTTGCTATAATGAAGGCACACAATAATTAGTTGCGCACCACCAACCCGAGTGGATAGTGAATGAATGAATGAATGAGCATGCAACTCTTACTCAATAAGTCCACATATCAGTATAGTTCATCTCTGGGATCATCACCGGGGTTTAGTACACTCCAAATGACACTGTGTCTCTCCCAGTAGCACAGTCCAAGTGAGCATAAGAAACCTCACTATTCACCTGGCCAATAGTCTGTCAATACCTATCCAGTACATCGATAGCGGACCCATTCACGAGCTGGTCAAACTCAGCCTAGTATTGCCCCCTACCCTCAGGCAAGTAAGGCCACACCCCTTTCCAACCGACCATGACACAGTGGGAGACGCAGCCTCCTGGTATTCGGCCCTTGTGTGCTCATATATCCACTCGATCTCGACGTTGAAGTCATCTCCTAACCACAGAGGTTTAGGGATTTTCACCCAGGAACATCTATGGCACCCGTATGCTAGAACCAAACTTTTTTGGTGTCCCGTCTGCCCATCCACGACATGACTGTGGAGGCTACGACCCTGATGTCGCTAGGGCGTATAGTAATCATAATGTAAGATGCATGAGTCATACAATCCAGTCATGCATCAATCCTACGCATACCGTGAACTTATGTGAGATAACCTCTACCTATCAGGGAGTCTCATAACAACATGCTCAATGACATATGCAATGATCAACCGCATCTCATAACAAACATGCAGATGATGTGTATAGGCATGTATCATGATGCTATGATGTCACATACTCATAATCGGTATCAATAACCGGTATCGACAACCGAACTCGACAATGTGGACATTTAACCAACATTACCCCCAAGGAATGGCCCTCATAGAGCCAATCATATCGTGGGCCCATGGCCTCACACAAGGGCCACATACATCAAGTGGGCCGCATCACATGGGCCAGAAATACATCTCAATGGGCCTCTGACACGGGTCTAATATACATCATGAGGGGCCACATCCTATGGGCCTTAATTATGTCACAATATGCCATATCCCATGGGCCCCGAATACATCATAATGGGCCTAATCACATGGGCCTTGAATGTGTCACAATGGGCCATAACCCATGGGCCTCAATACGTCACAATAGGCCATAACTCATGGGCCTCAAATACCAAACAGGTAGGCCCCATATATATATATATATATATATATATATATATATATTAAGTGGGCCAAATAGGGCAGTCCATGGTTTAGCAAAATAAATGGACAGCGTGGTTAAAACGTATTCATCATGGTGTGCCCCCCCCCCCCATGCCGATGGGTGGTGTGCTGAATACATACATCATAGCGAGTTCCCACACTACTCTAGACAAATGGACAGATGGAGAACCACATACATTCAAGTGGGGTCCATGTCCTCAAGCGGAAGGACGGTTGGATATAACAATACATCATGGTGGCCTTACACCACTCGTCCAGGTGAACAATCGAATATAGAGCATGTACGTTAAGGTGGGTCTCAGGAATAGTCTGCCCAATGGCGTATGTTATGATCAGTCATTTCTCACATCGGGTATACATATGATGTGTATGATATTGAATTATGGATCTATACTAAACCTGTGTTGTGGTGATGAACTCTGTTCATAATGAAGATGGGCCTAGACGGTCTACACACTACAAGTATGAACCTATCATTGGACACTAGGGAGAGTCACAATGCGGACATTTAACCAACATTGTACTTACAATGTGGACATCAAACCAACATTGCTCCCAAGGCATGACCTGCCATAAAGGTCAACACATAAACCATGGTGGGATCACATTACAATAGGCTTCAACCCATGGGCTCAAAATACGTCACAATGGGCCTTAACCCATGGGCTTCAAATACATCGCAATGGGCCTCAACCCATGGGCCCTAGAATACATCAAAATGGGCCTAATCACATGGTCCTCATATATGTCAAGGTGAGCCTTATACACATGACAGTAGGCCTCAATAACGGGCCCTCATACACATCAATGTGGGCCTCAATAACGGGCCCTCATACACATCAAGGTGGGCCTCAATAACGGGCCTTATGCATATCAAGGTGGGCCTCAATAACAGGCCACAAATACATCAAGATGGGCCTAATCACATGGGCCTATATACATCCGAAGGGCCACGTCCCCTGAGCCCCGAATACATCATATTGGGCCTTATACAAGGGCCTCATATACATCACATCGGGCCCTTCCAAGTGGTCCCTAAATACATTCAACAGGCCATATTAAATGGGCCACAACAACTATGTCATTCATCCATCTATAGAGATCATCTTAGAGCATTATCCAAACAACGAATCATATCAAAAGATCATCTGGGCCATACCACAAATAAGAGTGGTGATAATGGTTTCCACTAATGAAATTCTAGTGGGCCCCAACGTAGTATTATTTCCCATCCAGCCTATTCATAAAGTCGCGAAGGCCCGAATAAGGAGGAAAAACAAATGTCATATTTGTCCAAAATTCCTATAACCCAAGGGGTTTCAATGGTGGACGTTCATTCCACTATGTTTTCTGTTGTGTGGTCCACTTGATATAGATCTGTCTTATTTTTAGTCCCAGCCCTAGGGATAAAATTGCCAAATAGATGGACGGTTTAGATGGATCACATTCATCGGAGCGGGGCCCTGACCATCCAGCTAGTCCACTCATCAAGTGGGTCCCATAAAATTTAGATGGACGGTGTGGGTAGAACATATATATCACGGTGGTCCACCGTCCAGTCATCCGGACGGTTGGAATAAAACACATACATCACGATATGGCCCACACATCACATACATCAAAGTGTGGCCCACCGTCCAGCCATCTGGACGGTGTGAACCATCACATACATCACGGTAATCCCACAGAACTACTGATTGTATACAGCAGCTATACAGCTGGTGTCATCGTACACCAGCCAATCGTCCAGCAGGTGGGTCCCACATGAGGCCCTCCACAAACATACTTACATGTATATATAATAAATATTATAATATTTATATGTTTGAAACGGTACAGCGTTCAATGTCCAGACTCAGGACGACCTGGACAGACGATGTAGATTTACATACATGCAGGCGGCCCACTGTCCGAGTGATAGACGATGTGGATACAATATATATCAAGGTGGCCCCACCCCACACGTGCAGCACGTGTGGGTGGGTCCCACGTCCTGCCCAACACGGATAGACGGCGTGATGAAATACATATATCATGGTGGGTTACCACCGTCCACCGTCAGTGGGCGGTGTAAAAGAAACACATACATCACTATGGGTCCCACGTGGGGCCCACCATAACGTTTATCTTCCATCCAATCCATTCATAAGTTCACCCGTACCTGGATGAAAGGGAAAAACAAATTTCATTTTGATCCAAAACTCCTATGGCCCAAAAACGGGTTTCAATGGCAGGCTCTAAATCACCACTGTTTCCTATGATGTGGGCCACCTGAGTTTCAGATCGGGCCAGTTTTTGGAGGGGGCCCACTTCAAGCAGGGGCCCACCTAATGAACGGTTTGGATTACACACACATCATGGTGGGGCCCACGGCTAGGGGCCATGGGACTATGTCGTCAGCCCGCCAACCCGCCCAGGCAGCCGCAGGCGCTGCTTGCGCTTTCTGTCAGCAGCAGCAGCATTGCTGCTGCTGTTTTATTTTTTTTAAAATCATATTCCGTGTGGTTTTTGGTAGGCGGGGCCCGCTTCAAACAAATCCAGTCCAGCCATTGGTCCCTACGGCCCAATACTAACCTATCAAGCCCAATATTGAATGTATTTTCGTGAATAGAAACAACAGGTGATTTTTCAACGGTAACCACCACAGTTTCCGATGCTATGTCCCACCAACTACTCGGATCAGTTTCATTTTTTGGCTCAACGCCTAAAAGGAGCTGGGAAAAAGAATGGACGGCGTGGATTAGAAACATACATCGAGGTGGGGCTTGCATGAGTGGCCACCTCAATGCTTTGAAGCAAGCTGAAATTTTTGTTTTTCTGCTACTGTAATACACCCCTAACGTCAGCGCCCACTTCTTTGTCCAGCCACGTCCAGCGTCCATGCTGGACGGTTTGCATAAACACATTTTTTTTTTGCGGGCCCCACTTACTAGATGGCTTAGCTAAAACACATGCTTCATGGGGGTTCATTCGGGTGGACCACACAGCCACCTCATCACACATAAAAATAAATAAATAAATAAATAAAAAGATAGGGAGAGAGAGAGAAAGAAGCACCCACTATGATCCAAAGGTTAAGATTTACACAAAAGAAAATCACCCACCTTTAATTTCTTCTTCCTTCATCCGCCAACACGATCTAGAGCACCAAGGAGATGATTTCAATAGTCAAAATGGTCTTTGGATGGTGGAGATGGGAGGTAGGAAGTGGGCCACACAAAGTCCTCTCATGGAGCTCTCATGGACGTGGGTTACTTGGGAGGGAAAATGAGAGAGAGAGAATGAAAGAGAGAGAGATGATGGGAGAGGAGTGATGGGATGTGTAAGAGATGGGATGGAAAGGTTGACTTTGGGGATGGTGTAGTGTACTTGGGGGATGGGATAGTGTACTTGACTTAATAGGTGTACTTTGACAAGTGAAGTGATTGATGTGATGGATTCTATACGGATTTGTAACACGCGACGTTTTCCTCGAACTGGACACAGGCACACATCTCCTGGCCCAGGCATAGCCTCACTGCGTGAGATGCGGCGTCGGAACTGCGGCGACGGTGCGGTCGTACTGGTACAAGTCTTGGGTCGAGCCGACTCTGATATACAGGACACGTATCTTGATCGCGTGCAAACGCCGATAGCAGATTGTGGGTCACCGAAATTCGACTGGGAGGAATGCAGAAGCCTAAGGAATGGTAGAGGTTAGGATATGGGTCTTACAATGGATATGACTGTGTAAGTGTGTGTAGTGTGATCAAGTGTTCAGATATGGAAGTATTAACGCCAATCACACAATCATAAGAATAACAATCATAAACACAATCATTTTTATAGTGGTTTGACAATGAGTCTACTCCACTCCCGGTGACCGCACTTAACCCTTAAGTGTACCAGGTTTCACTAAGGAGGTTTCAAATGGTTCACCTCTAACCTAAGGTTTTAAATCAGGTTCATCTTCAACCTTTACAACCTACACTGAGGCTAACTGTTTATACTCTCACGAGCAAGGGTCAACACAACGCACCCACTTTTAGGCACACTGGCCAAGGATCTTCCATAAGACCCTACTGGAGGTTTCTACACTATTGACCTCAAACCCTAAGGTTTTACCCAATTCACCTAAAACCGAGAGTTTTACTGGTTCACTCCTAACCAGATGTTTATGCACTCCACAGAGCAAGGGTCCACACAACACACCCACCATGTACACTCGCGCCGGAGGACTCCTTAAGGACTTCAAAGGGTGAGAACCACTTAAAACCCAATCCTAGAAAGGAATGATCACAAGTGTCCTCTTGGACTCTGGATACTTACAAATAAGCTGATGAGTCCCGTTAAGCACAATGCTAAAGATCTTCTCTTCCTTGTTGATGAAGAGTCTTTTGCTCCCTTGATCCGCAACACAAAATGATATACCAATACTCGGCTTCGGGTTGGGTCAAGGTGAAGATGGAATCCTACTCTCAAAATATTTTCCTATTATGAAGATAGAGCGATTATAATCTTATGCATTCAAGACATCCTAGCTTAATGATTTGCCATTAAGGTAGTAACTGGAGGATCTTTGAATGTAAAAGTTCATTCCCCAATCCACTCTATTGAATGTCAATGATGAAGGTGGATTGAAGGATGAAATCTCTTGAGAGAAAGGGCTTTGGATATAAGATATAAGTTGAAACACTCAAAAGCTCTCTCCTTTCTCTTACAACAATAAAAGACAAGTCCTCTATATATAGGCAAAAAGTCCAACGGATATAAAACGGTCACATTTATGATAGAGTTTGATATCATCGAGCGTATACTCTCGATAGCATCGATGGTTTGCTCGATGACTCGAACTCAATGTCATACACTTTTGAAACTTTTACCAATTGGTCGATGAATTGAAACATTGTCGATGTCATCAGATTTCGAACTTCGATTCCATTGATGATAGGTTCGATCCATTGACACTTAAAAAATGAGAGAGACTTGACTTTGAAGTATTTCAGGTTTTTATGAATGATCAGGGAACCGTCGAGATCATCGGAATTTGAATGTCGATGATATCAAGATCAGAGTCAAGGCATCGATAAATCTAGCGGATTTGTCTTTAAGCTTACTGGACGGTTTATGACCTTGTTCGATGTAATCGACCTGGTGCCGATATCATCGATATTTGAATATCGATTCTATCGAATGGCTCTCGATCATTGTTAAAAACAACCTGAAATATCTGCTGTAAGAAATGTGCACCCATAATTAATATCATCGATGGACTTCCAATGTTATCGATATTTGATTTCAGATTATATCGGAAGAACATTGATATATCGAAGGAATTTGAGATTTTCATTAAAAAACAGGGGCGCCAAAAATCTGTCTGTCGATCTTATCGAGCCATTTTCGATGGACTCGAGACTTGAATATCGATGTTATCGATAGGTGTATCGATACATCGATAATTCTTCCAGATATGTTGTGAAGTTGCTAGACATTTTTAGTTCTTATATCGATAATATCGATAGGTGTAACGACCTGTAAATTTCCGTACATTGGGTCGAGTACCACCTCGACCAGAAATCACGTAGGATTAAATCCTTTAAAAATTTAACAAAGTTAACTAAGTACTAAACTCAATTAGCCATGAAATCCGTTGGGATCGCTTTAAATACGATCTGCAAGACCCAAAACTTGCAAAGCAAGTGACGCCAGGTTACCCTAAAGTTTAGAACTAAACTCATTTCCCGGCTGCTCTCGGGAATGAAACGAAACTTCGTATTAGGTCTAGATCGCACATCGGAAGTCCGATTAACACGAAGCTAAGGAACTAGGACTGCCTCACTGGGCTTGACAATCATCTCAAAAATCAGGTCCATCCGATGTTCCATGGATTTTCGTTTCGATTCGGAGCGAGGGAGTGTGAAAAACACTATTCCCATCCTAATAAAAATATCAGGAATAGTGATCTGGCATTGTTCGGTTGCACGTCAGTATTAAGCAACCTGACCGTTAGAATCAGACCAAATTACACCCTCGGATTAAGAAAAATTTCAGGAACATTTACATGTACTTAGAATTTCTGATCGTGGCCCGCTGACCGTCGAACTGAAAGTGGTCCGCCACGTGCGATCTGGGAATCCGATCGAGTCGAAAACGTAATCCCACATAGATCCATAGGTGGTGAGCTTAAGTCTGACGTTTGGCTCAAGGAGGGCCACCAAAACCTCCCTTGAATTTGGAAAAGTGGCGAAATGCCTATATAAGCAGTCACCCTTAAACCTGAGTCTATTTTGGGAATGTTTTTGGCTATAAAAGGGGCTTAGAATAGCCCCTCTCACAGCCATACGAATTTGGGATTAAAACCCTAGAGAGAGAGAGAGAAAATAGGGAGAATAGCTTGGGATTTGTGGGAGATCTTCCTCCTACTGCTTTGAAGTTGTCACACGGCCTACACCGCTCCATTCCGTGTGTTTTCCTAGTTTCCATTCCGTTTGAAGGTAAGAAACTCTAACCCTAGGTCTGATTTGAGGTAGGATCGTTGTAGGTTATGTACAGGCTAACCGATTCCGCTCTTTGGGCTAGAAAACTCCCGTATACGGAAGCTCTACTACCCTTGCTGATTCATTGGAATTCCAAGGGCAAAGGTGAGGACTTTAAGTGTATAAGTTACGGTTTTCAACGCTTTCAATGTCAGATAATGATAGCTTCATGATCTGCATGTAAATGCACATGTACAAAGTGCTTTCCGTTTCCTGTTTCGATTAATGTTGTAGAATATGGAATTTCACATATTCTTGGTATACGTAGAAATACCGTACACGTATTTTTTTTGGGAAAATGTTTGACATGTTTATTTAATGTATGATTATATATAATATATGAATAAAATACTAGTTTGGCGAAAGGAATCGCCAAAATACATGTTCCCTTGTAAATGTCACGTATGTTGAAATTGTGTATTATAGAAATACCGTATATGTATTTTTTTTTGGGAAAATGTATGACATGTTTATTTAATGTATGATTATACAATATATGTATAAAATGCTAGTTTGGCGAAAGGAATCGCCAAAATACATGTTCCCTTGTAAATGTCAAGTATGTTGAAATTGTGTATTCTAGAAATACCGCATATGTGTAAAATTTGGTAATGTAATTGTCATGATTATTTGTTGTATGAATATGGTATACGCGGGTAGAATAACCGCTTGGCGAGAGAATAACCCTAACACGCGATTTGCTAACATACGTCATGTATGTTGGAATGGCGTACTCTAAGTGTTGTGTAAGTGCTTGTGTGTGTAAAGGCTTGTGTATTAGTGCCTTAGAAAGGTGCTGATATGGAATTCCCGACTCCCTTAGAGACATGTAGGATCTCCTCCATGCGGTGGTGCGCTCGAGCTAGTCAGGCTCGTCAAGTAAACCGAAATGTATTGTGTGTTCACCATGTTTGGTCGCTACTGCTTGAACCTAGGGTACCAAACTTACCAGTGGCGATCCCGTTTAACCATGGTACCTCGATCCGCTAAGTCGCATGAGCCGGGCATGGTGGTATGGGACACCGTGGTTGAGCTGTCGGCCTACGCTGGGGCCATGTGCCTCCCCGTAGTGACCATTGCGCAACCAAACTCGTGAGCCGATTATGGTGGTATGGGACACTATATTCGAGCTGTCGATACATACGGCGAGAGCCGAGTACTGGTGAGACACGTGCTCGTCTTTGACGGCAACGAGTCCTCCGTAGTATCTTCGAGTATACTCTAAGTGTCTGTGATTGGCGACGAGTCTTTCACAGCAATTAGAGTATGAGTTGAGCCGAGTACGGTGAGACCTGTACTCGAGCTGATGGCTAGTGATTGAGCCAAGTACGGTGAGACCTGTACTTGAGCTGACGGCCAGCAATTGAGCCACATACGGTGAGATCTGTATCCGCGCTGACGGGTGACGAGCCCTTTGCGATGCCTTCACTATGCTTCTCAAACCATAATATCGTATGAGATTAGCTAGGATTGACGACCCTAGAATGGATCATGTTTGGGAATGATGCAAGGGAGGTACCTTAGTTTTCCAATACTGCTGGTTGAAATGGACTAATAAGAACTTGGTAATCATGAGCATCATCGCACCGCATGTGCTTTGTAGATGTGGTGCACTGAGGGAGTAAGCATTCGCGAACGTAAGATGATGTCGCTTGAGGGTGGTTTGGCAAGGGTATACAGCATCATATCATATCATTTTTGCACTTAACAAGAGTAGTTAGAAATGTTTGATTTGTACTGCTTTATCATTACTGCTTGATTGATTTGATAACATGTTAACCTATGCTTTATTGTTCCACTGAGTTAGCTACTCACTCCCACGTTACGGAACGGTGTTTGCAACACCTACCGGTACTGTCACAGTGTAGATGGCGCCTTGGTTCGGGAGCCGAGCCCACTTCGAGGAGGATCGGGATGAGTTCTCCTTTATGCAAGACTGCTCTGACGCACTATGCTTAGGCCTATTTGCATTGCGGGATTTTCGGTGGCATCTCTTGAGGATTGTATTTTGATTTTTGACTTAGAAACAATACATGTATATTGGTACTCGTTAGTACTCATACTACTGGAGTTCATAAAATTTTGTTACTTTACATACTTTGAATATAAAATTTCAGTCTTCCGCTTGCCTTTATACAATTGAACTGGAGTATGATTTACTGTTTTGGTATAATCTCATTCATGTTTATTGCTCTAACTCAGACAACATTTAACCATCATTGTGTATGTTGCATAAGTGATGCGTTGGAACTCGGGAGTTGAGTTCATACTCGACCCCCGAATTTCAGGGCGTTACAAGTTGGTATCAGAGCATGATTTTGATTAAACCGGACCTGAGTTATGTCCCCACTACGTACGCTGACGTGTTACAACCTAGGAGGGTGCGCAAAAATGTAGAAACAGTCTTAGGGTCTCCCGATTTCACCGTTCGGCGAAATTCATTAAAAACGAACGCGTTGATCGAGTCTGTACTCGATCCTGATTGCACATATGGACTCTAAATCACTCCTAGACCGTCTATTGACGTGTCCATGTCACTATCCACCCAAAATCAATCTTCAAAAATCAGGAAAAATCGATTAGTTCAGAAAATTTTCGGAACTAACCGTTCTGGAGCTGAACTGAGTTCGGGGGCCCCCCACATTAATCCATTAAGGTTCCCGATCGAACCAGGGTGCATTTGGCACCCTGGACACATGGCAAACAGGGCCCCACCGTGGCGGCGCGGTTCCGGCCAAGTCCGACCGCGGCGGTGCCGCGGCTGCCGGCCGGCTGGCGGACCGCGGTCCGATCGCTTTTCAGATACTAGGAAGTGCGTCCAAGCATGAGATCGGTCGGCCTGACCCCCTCTACCCCCTGGCACGTGCCAAATTGCAAGTTGGTTAGGTTTTAAGGGGCTGGAGCACCCCTCTTCCTCATTTCACCCATTTTCCAACACCTCCACACCCATTTTCGATTTTTCTAAAAAACCCATCCTCCAAACCTTTAAATCTTCCATTTTCTTTCATGACTCACACACCCCAACCTTCCACAATAGCCCTAGCTTCCTCCTTTCCCCATTTTCTCAAGTTGGAGCTCTCATACCCCTCCTTGGAGCTCAAAAACCGGGTAATCTACTAACTCATTCCATTCTCTCCTTGTTTCTCCTTCATTTTCTACCTCTAGTGCTCCTTCCACACCCATTGGATTGTTGTTTGTGGAGGATCAAAGAGATCAGCCCCTTGTTCCCCCATTTTGGCAATTTTCCATGGCCCTCCTTGGTGTGGTGGCTACCATTTTTTCCATTTCCTCCATCCTATCTCTCATGGGAAAGAGGAAAACCGCGGCCGATGACGCTGGCCTAAGTAGGCCAGCCCATTCCTGAAGAAGATCCGATGTTGGGGCCAGCACTAGCACCGTTCGGGAGTTTAGGTCGAAGCGAGACCTGGATCCTGACCATCCCGCCAGAAATGTTTATCCGATAGGCATCGCATACGGGCGCTTCGCGGGCCGCAAGGTTGTGTTTGAAGCTCATGTGGATGAAAGAATGTTTGGCCTACACCCGATGATGGACCACTTAGTGGATATCGGATGGAATTCTATATTTGAAGGCGAGTCTCCCGCATGTGAGGACACGGTTCGCGCTTTCTACGCTCACATCGTAGACTCATCAGTAGAGCCTCTTCAGTTTACTGTCTTTGTGAGGGGCATAAGGCGCACAATCACTGTGGATGAGGTGATTCGAATCACGAAAATCCCGTTTGGTCAAGTGCATTATAGTGATGACTTCTCTAGAAGTGCGCGGGAAAGGGATCGTCGCACGCGATATCTTTGTGGTCGCCGGGTTACTTGGAAGCGAGGAAATTGTATTGCGGCGACAAAGATGACCGAAGACTTCCGTTTACTCCATCACATTTTCACATACAATGTATACCCACGGTGGGGTAACCGCACGGAGTGTACTCGGGTGATGGTGGACTTTCTGTACAAGATGGGACACGGGGACAACATATGCCTACCCACATTCATCCTATCCCAGATAGTTCATGTTGTTCGTTACGCAGGGGAACGATCTTTCGCTCCCATTTGGCCGTCGTCACCGTGCGGGATGGCTCGTGATGTCGGCTATAGACTCAACATGGAAGACCTTGCACCAGTCCGAGTCATAAATGAGGCGACACTCAAGAATATGAAAATCGGCCCTCAACAGCGGCAAGCACGACTCGACAAGTCTGGAGATGAGTCAGATAGCGCCAGTGAGGAGAGTGTTGACCTCCAGGCTGAGAGTGATGAGGAGTGCGGTGATGACATACAGGAAGAAGAACCTGAGGCTCAGGACACTGAGGAGAGTTCACCTCCTGCGGCTCAGGAACAGGGTGTGAATCGGGATGCTTTTGATGCACGTTTGGCCCGTCTCGAGGAGGGTCAAGCCGCCCTGCAGCAAGAGGTTGGACAAGTTCGGGCTGAGCTTGGTGAGACTCGAGCCAAGCTCGAAGAGACCGAAGCCTACATGAAGAAGAGTTTCAAGAAGATGTCCCGTACGTTGAAGGCCATTCTATGCTGTGCGCAGGACAAGAACGCTCTTCCTCCACCGCCTTCTTCGGATGCTTAGTCATCCATGTTGTTGTATGTTGTGTTTGCTTTGGTTACCGCGATAGGCGGTTTATGTTTTCATGTAGATGAAGTAGTAGATAGTAACATGTTTTAGGTGTTTGATGTAGTGGATGTATTGGCTATGATGTGAATTCTGTCGTGATTCATGTAACTCTGTATTCCATGTATTATGACAATTTTGGGTAAATGAAAAGCATATAGCCTCTTTTGTTTTGATGATGTGTGGAATGCTTAAGTGCTTTATGGAGTGTATTGTGCCTTATCTCACAAATGATTCTACCCTATGTTGTATAGGGCATGCCGCGACAATATACTGCGAGCACGGCACATCTTCTTCTGACTAGCTCTATGGACCAGACTCCTTCTGGTAGTAGCGGTCCTATGGACCGAGGGTTGGGGTCTGATCAGCCTCCTGCTGGTCCTATCGGTGGACAGCCACCTTATACGCCCCCGGTCCGTGAGCAGTATCGGCCGTCTTCTTCTGCAACGCAAACATGACTCTCAGGCTGCTCCGTCGACTGATAGGTTTGAGCAGCTGATGATGATGATGCATCAAGCGGCAGATCGAAGCGGCGAGTGCAAAGCGGCAGCAGAGCAGACGGTCAGAAGAAGCAGCAGCCACCTCGGCGGCTTATGGCCACTATCGCTGAGGCTTTGTCCCGTGGTGGTAGTGCGACTCCACCTACGACATCTACACATTCTGATGAGCATTCTGAGCCTCCTACTCAGGTTGAGGATGTGTCTCTGCCCCCATCCGTCGCACCTCCTACTGGAGAGGTCAGTACTCGTGGTTTACTCGAGCTATTTCAGCGCTTGAGGCCTCCCTCATTTATGGGTTCTCACAGACCCGAGGAGGCAGAGTTCTGGCTTGACCGCATCTCTAAGATGCTTCGGATGCTACATTACTTAGAGGCAGAGTAGGTGGAGCTGGCCGCTTTCATGTTTGAGAGGGAGGCCAGTTTATGGTGGGACAGCGTGCTGCGCACGGTCGTAGTAGATTTCGTGTGGACCTGGGAGGCTTTCGAGTCTCGGTTCCATGAGAAATACTACCCGCAGACGTATCGGCATGAGCGGGAGGATGAGTTTCTACGCCTCAGGCAGGGAGGCATGACGATCACGGAGTACGAGCACCGCTTCACAGAGTTGGGCCACTTTGTCCCGACTATACTGGTGGATGAGCAGATGCGGATGCGTCTTTTTTCCTTGGGTTTGCGACCGAAGATACGGTCGAGGATTTGCTGCCTCAGTATCCCCACCTACGCGGCATTGGTCCACATGTCTATGACGGCCGAGCAGGATGTGGTCCGATTGGCCAGATCGCATGGTGCTATGGTCGCGAGACCAAGCCAGGATTTGCAGAGCAGGTCTATCTTAGGCAAGAGGCCACGTGCTGATTCGCCCCCCAGGGCCGCAGCACCTGTTGTTCCTGTGAGACGCCCGTTGGTGACCTGCACGTATTGCGGGAAACCAGGACACCCTGCTGAGAGCTGTTTCTCGTGCATGAGGGCTAGCGGATTTACGTCACCGCAGAGATTGGATCGCCCTTATCCACAGGCCATATCAGCTCCACCGCTACAGACTGCTCCTGCACATCCTTCCTTCCGAGCCTCCGTGTCGCGCTTCGAGCGCCGCCACAGCTGGCTGGCTCCTCAGTAGAACCGCCTTGACGACGGGCTCGCGTGCTCACGCTTGTTGCTGAGGCACCAGAGACGTCGATTCCGGCACCGACAGCTTTTGAGGGTACGGCTCATGTTTATGGTACTCCCGTTTCTTTATTGGTGGACACTGGGTCCACTACTTCTATTATTTCTTGTGGGGCGGTGAAACGTCTATCTTTGCATACGATTCCCACTAAGGGAATGAGACTCACTACGGCTACCGGGACCTGTTCGGATGTCACACGGTTCTGTGAGGGTTGCTCGATAGTTTTGGGTAGCAGCACAGTGCTCGTCGACCTTATTGTTGCTCCGCTATGGCACTACGACGTTATACTTGGCATGGATTGGCTCGCCAAGATGAGGGCGGAGATAGATTGCGATGCTCGGATCGTGACTGCCTATGGACCTGACGGCACAGCTTTCACGTTCCCAGTGCAGGTCAGTTGGCCCTGTCGAGTTGATTGTTATGCTGCTTTACTTGTGCCGATTGATGGTCCGACACTGGAGGGTACGCCAGTGGTTCGGGAGTTTGTTGGAGTCTTTAAGACTATCCCTGGTTTACCTCCTCGGTGTGAGATTGATTTTACGATTGACCTTACGCCCGGTGCGACGCCCATCTCGTTCCGACTTATCGTATGCCTCCATGTGAGATGGAGGAGGCTGAAGCAGTTGACGAACTTGTAGAGAAAGGTTTTATTCGACCTAGTGTGTCTCCTTGGGGAGCACTGTGTTGTTCATGAAGAAGAAGGACGGGTCGCTACGGTTGTGTATTGATTACCGTAGGTTGAACCAGTCACGGTGAAGAACAAGTATCCTTTGCCCGGGATTGATGATCGTTCGATCGTTGAGGGGGCGAAGTATTTCTCGAAGATTGACCTTCGGTCGGGGTACCACCGGTTGCGCGTGAGAGAGGAGGACGTGCGAGAGACGGCCTTCGGGACGTGCCGGGCACTATGAGTTTTGGTGATGTCGTTCGCCCGACGAACGCACCAGCCGTGTTCATGGATCTGATGAACCGGGTATTTCGGCCCTTCCTTTACCGATTCATCATCGTCTTTATCGATGACATCTTGATATACTCCACGAGTCGAGAGGAGCACGAGGAGCACCTGCGAGCAGTATTGGGTACGTTGGAGAAGAACCAGTTGTTTGCGCAATACAAGAAGTACGACTTCTGACAGGAGGAAGTCAAGTTCCTGGGACATGTAGTGTCCAAGGATGGGATAGCAGTGGACCTTGCTAAGGTAGCCGCGGTTCGGGATTAGCGGCGGCGAGTCGGTTCTCGAGGTGAGGAGTTTCCTTGGTGCAGGTGGGTATTACAGACGTTTCATTCGGAATTTCTCGAAGATCGCCAGGCCATTGTCTCAGTTGACTCGGAAGGACCTGAAGTTCGCCTGGAATGAGAAGCCGGAGGCAGCTTTTAAGGAGCTGAAGGACAAGTTGACGTCCGCCCCTGTGTTAGTATTACCAGAGCAAGGGGTGAAATACACGGTGTATACTGACGCGTCTCGCGTTGGTTTGGGTTGTGTGCTGATGCAGAAGGATAGGGTGATTTCGTATGCCTCGAGACAATTAAGGAAGCACGAGGAGAATTACCCTACACATGACCTGGAGTTGGCAGCTATCATCTTTGCATTGAAGCTCTGGAGACATTACCTCTACGGTGAGGAGTTCGAGCTTTTCTGCGACCACAAGAGCCTTAAATACATATTCACACAGCGGGATTTGAATATGAGACAGCGCCGATGGATGGAGACCTTGAAGGACTTCAAGTTCGAGGTTTCCTACCATCCTGGCAAGGTGAACCTTGTGGCAGATGCGCTGAGCCGCAAGAAGGCAATTGCATTTGCGGCACCGCTGATGATAGCCGAGTGGGACATGATGGAGTTTGTGCGGGACTTCGAGCAGAGACTCACTGTTGAGGAGCCTTTCGAGTGTGTTGCGCACGTTCGGCTGCGGCCACTTATTGACGACAGGATTGTTGAGGCCCAAGAGGGCGATATACGGCTGTCTAAGCTTCGAGAGCAGGCTAGCGACGCCGTAGACTCCGAGTGGAGAGTTGGTTCTGATGGGGGTTTACGATTCCGTGGCCGCCTATGTGTTCCTGATGTGGCTGACTTGAGACGCAAGCTTCTCGAGTCCGCCCATAACTCGAAGTTTGCGATGCATCCTGGTAGCACGAAGATGTACCAGGATATGAGACGGACGTATTGGTGGAATAACATGAAGGCCCACATTACTGAGTATGTGTCTCGATGTCTGACGTGCCAACAGGTCAAGGCAGAACATCGCCGACTCCTGGACTACTTCAGCCCATGCCTATAGCGGAGTGGAAGTGGGACTTCATCTCCATGGACTTCATATCAGGGTTGCCGAAGACGAGGAAGGGGCACGACTCCATTTGGGTGATTGTGGACCGGTTAACCAAATCGGCCCATTTCCTCCCTATCAGAGTTACGAACTCTGCAGACGAGCTGGCTAGATTGTACATCAGGGAGATCGTCCGTCTGCACGGGGTTCCTTTGGAGATAGTGTTGGACAGAGACACTCGGTTCACATCTATCTTCTGGACTCGTATCCAAGAGGCGATGGGTGTGAAGTTGAAGTTCAAGATGCAAGAGTGTTTCATCCTCGGGACCGATGGGCGGAGAGTGGGTGAATCAGATTCTGGAGGATATGTTGCGAGCATGTGTGTTGGACTTCAAGGACAGCTGGGATGACTGTCTTCCATACGCAGAGTTCGCCTACTACAACAGCTTCCAGGTGACTATTGGCATGGCCCCATATGAGGCTCTATATGGTTGACCTTGTAGGGCACCGCACTGTTGGGCAGAGGTTGGCGAGCGTAGTCTGATTGGCCCAGAGTTGGTACAGGCGACTACAGAGAAAGTAGACATTATCAGGCGTCGATTACTCACAGCGCAGAGCAGGCAGAAGAGTTACGCCGATACGAGGCAGCGACCACTGGAATTCGAGGTCGGGGATCATGTGTTCCTTCGGGTTTCCCCTATGAAGGGAGTCCTTCGGTTCGGGAAGAAGGGGAAGCTCACACCGAGGTTTATCGGTCCATTTCAGATACTGGATCAAGTGGGTGATGTGGCGTGTCTCGCCTTGCCTACACCACTTGCTTCCGTACACAACGTATTTCATGTATCTATCTTTGAAGAAGTACGTTCTGATCCTTCGCATATCATCATATGGGAGCAGTACAGTTGAGTGAGGATGCTACGTACGTTTGCGCCGACGCGCATCCTTGATAGGAAGGAGCAGGTATTGCGTAGCAAGGTCATCCCACTTGTGAAGGTACTTTGGACACATCATTCGAGGAGGAAGCTACAGGAGGCGAGGCCGAGGTCGAAAGAACTACCCTCGGATTCTCGAGGACTACGAAAGGTATAAATTTCGAGGACGAAATTTTTTGTTTAAGAGGGTAGATTGTAACGACATGTAAATTTTCGTACATTGGGTCGAGTACCACCTCGACCAGAAATCACGTAGGATTAAATCCTTTAGAAATTTAACAAAGTTAACTAAGTACTAAACTCAATTAGCCATGAAATCCGTTGGGATCGCTTTAAATACGATCTGCAAGACCCAAAACTTGCAAAACAAGTGACGCTAGGTTACCCTAAAGTTTAGAACCAAACTCATTTCCCAGCTGCTCTCGGGAATGAAACGAAACTTCGTATTAGGTCTAGATCGCACATCGGAAGTCCGATTAACACGAAGCTAAGGAATTAGGACCGCCTCACTGGGCTTGACAATCATCTCAAAAATCAGGTCCAGCCGATGTCCCACGGCCATTCGTTTCGATTCGGAGCGAGGGAGTGTGAAAAACACTATTCCCATCCTAATAAAAATATCGGGAATAGTGATCGGCATCGTTCGGTTGCACGTCCGATTAAGCAACCCGACCGTCGAATCGAGACCAAATTACACCCTCGGATTAAGAAAAATTTCAGAACATTTACATGTACTTAGAATTTCGATCGTGGCCCACCGACCGTCGAACCGAAAGTGGTGCGCCACGTGCGATCCGGGAATCCGATCGAGTCGAAAACGTAATCCCACATAGATCCATAGGTGGTGAGCTTAAGTCGACGTTTGGCTCAAGGAGGCCACGAGAACCTCCCTTTGAGTGGAAAAGTGGCGAAATGCCTATATAAGCAGTCACCCTTGAAGCTGAGTCTATTTTGAGAATGTTTTTGGCTATAAAAGGGGCTTAGAACAGCCCCTCTCACAGCCATACGAATTTGGGATTAAAACCCTAGAGAGAGAGAGAGAAAATAGGGAGAATAGCTTGGGATTTGTGGGAGATCTTCCTCCTCTTTGCTTTGAGTTGTCACACCTACACCGCTCCATTCAGTGTGTTTTCCGTGATTTTCATTCCGTTTGAAGGTAAGAAACTCTAACCCTAGGTCTGATTTGAGGTAGGATCGTTGTAGGTTATGTACAGGCTAACCGATTCCGCTCTTTAGGCTAGAAAACTCCCGTATACGGAAGCTCTACTACCCTTGCTGATTCGTTAGAATTCCAAGGGCAAAGGTGAGGACTTTAAGTGTATAAGTTACGGTTTTCAACGCTTTCAATGTCAGATAATGATAGATTCATGATCTGCATGTAAATGCACATGTACAAAGTGCTTTCCGTTTCCTGTTTCGATTAATATTGTAGAATATAGAATTTCACATATTCTTGGTATACGTAGAAATACCGTACACGTATTTTTTTTGGAAAAATGTTTGACATGTTTATTTAATGTATGATTATATGATATATGGATAAAATACTAGTTTGGCGAAAGGAATCGCCAAAATACATGTTCCCTTGTAAATGTCACGTATGTTGAAATTGTGTATTCTAGAAATACCGTATATGTATTTTTTTTGGGAAAATGTATGACATGTTTATTTAATGTATGATTGTATAATATATGTATAAAATACTAGTTTGGCGAAAGGAATCGCCAAAATACATGTTCCCTTGTAAATGTCAAGTATGTTGAAATTGTGTATTCTAGAAATACCGCATATGTGTAAAATTTGGAAATGTAATTGTCATGATTATTTGTTGTATGAATATGGTATACGCGGGTAGAATAACCGCTTGGCGAGAGAATAGCCCTAACACGCGATTTGCTAACATACGTCATGTATGTCGAAATGGCGTACTCTAAGTGTTGTGTAAGTGCTTGTGTGTGTGTAAAGGCTTGTGTATTAGTGCCTTAGAAAGGTGCTGATATGGAATTCCCGACTCCCTTAGAGACATGTAGGATCTCCTCCATGCGGTGGTTCGCTAGAACCACTCCCTTGTAATGTGTACGTAATTGTATCCCTATGTGGATAGTGCTTTACTACATGCTTCACAACATGCTTTACAACATGCTTTACTTCATGCTTTAATTCATGCTTTATAACATGCATGCTAACATGCTTGTATTTCTTCGTTATCATGCTTTACTCCACATGCTATTGATGAGAACTGTTTGAGTTTGGGACTATGCCTATAGTCCAAACATTCGGTACCAGACTTGCGGTTGTGGCTGAGATTCATATCGCCACAACGGACGTGTCTGGCGAACCCAGTCGTACTTGGTTGGCGATAGTGGTTGGCCACACGGAGTGCTGCGCTTCATATCGCTCAACTTATGGTGCGCTCGAGCTAGTCAGGCTCGTCAAGTAAACCGAAATGTATTGTGTGTTCACCATGTTTGGTCGCTACTGCTTGAACCTAGGGTACCAAACTTACCAGTGGCGATCCCATTTAACCATGGTACCTCGATCCGCTAAGTCGCATGAGCCGGGCATGGTGGTATGGGACACCATGGTCGAGCTGTCGGCCTACGCTGGGGCCATGTGCCTCCCCGTAGTGACCATTGCGCAACCAAACTCGTAAGCCGATTATGGTGGTATGGGACACTATATTCGAGCTGTCGATACATACGGCGAGAGCCGAGTACGGTGAGACCTGTGCTCGTGCTGACGGGCGACGAGTCCTCCGTAGTATCTTCGAGTATACTCCAAGTGTCTGTGATTGGCGACAAGTCTTTCACAGCAATTAGAGTATGAGTTGAGCCGAGTACGGTGAGACCTGTACTCGAGTTGACGGCTAGTGATTGAGCCAAGTACGGTGAGACACGTACTTGAGCCGACGGCCGCAATTGAGCCGCATACGGTGAGATCGTATCCGCACCGACGGTGACGAGCCCTTTGCGATGCCTTCACTACGCTTCTCAAACCATAATATCGTATGAGATTAGCTAGGATTGACGACCCTAGAATGGATCATGTTTGGGAATGATACAAGGGAGGTACCTTAGTTTCCCAATACTGCTGGTTGAAATGGACTAATAAGAACTTGGTAATCATGAGCATCATCGCACCGCATGTGCTTTGTAGATGTGGCGCACTGAGGGAATAAGCATTCACGAACGTAAGATGATGTCGCTTGAGGGTGGTTTGGCAAGGGCATACAGCATCATGTCATATCATTTTTGCACTTAACAAGAGTAGTTAGAAATGTTTGATTTGTACTGCTTTATCATTACTGCTTGATTGATTTGATAACATGTTAACCTATGCTTTATTGTTCCACTGAGTTAGCTACTCACTCCCACGTTACGGGACGGTGTTTGCAACACCCACCAGACTCTGTCACAGGTGTAGATGGCGCCTTGGTTCAGGAGCCGGAGCCCGACTTCGGGGAGGATCAGGATGAGTTCTCCTTTATGCAAGATTACTCGACACTATGCTTAGTAATCTGCATCGCGGGATTTTCAGGGCCTCTCTTGAGGATTGTATTTTGATTTTTGACTTAGAAACAATACATGTATATTGGTACTCAGTTAGTACTCATACTCTGGAGTTCATAAAATTTTGTTACTTTACATACTTTGAATATAAAATTTCAGTCTTCCGCTTGCCTTTATACAATTGAACTGGAGTATGATTTACTGTTTTGGTATAATCTCATTCATGTTTATTGCTCTAACTCAGACAACATTTAACCATCGTTGTGTATGTTGCATAAGTGATGCGTTGGAACTCGGGAGTTGAGTTCATACTCGACCCCCGAATTTCAGGGCGTTACAATAGGTGTATCAATACATCGATAAATCCGTCCAGATGAATATTTGGTTGTTGAACACTTTTGGTCCTCACATCGATAATATCGTTAAGGTATTGAGGACATCGACAGAGTAGGTCGATCATATCAAGGGTGTTCCGATAAGAACGACAAGGCGAGAAAAACTTAGAGATTTTCCTATTTTGAAAAAAGTTTTTTCACCTTAAAACCCTATGATTTCTATCTTATTTTTAAGGGTTTTATTCACCTGGCGTTTTCGGTTATGAGATGTGAGGCTTTAGGTTTACCTGTGGCGAGCGTGCACACATCCGGTTGAGGCAGACGCTTGAATTGATCTTCCTATCAGGCTCTGTAGATAATCTGACTCAGCACTCATGTAACTTGACAAACTAGGGCACTTTCAATCTCCCTCTTTGTCAATTACGTGACAAAATTCCCAAAACACCCAAGAATTCTCTAGACAAACACACCCTAAATTGTGTGTATATGCTTTTACACAATTTTACAATTTCTACCCCATGTACAAAATCAGTAGCTGCTCCCCCTGACTTGTAAACTCCAACTCCCACTTGCTTGTTGCGGCTGCTCCTCCTAACACTTGTAACAACATCTAACAGATACACAATTTCCATTCGGGGTGTTTATAAATGTTCTCCCCCTTTTTGTCAGTCATTGACAAAGATATCTCAGGTGATATTGACTGAAGCTTGAAATACTTGGGAGAACCAATCAGGTAGAAGAAGAACATTGATGTATAATAGTTAACTCAATTCAATCGAACATCAATTTCAGAATTCATGAATGCATATTAGATAAGATAGAGCAGTTGTATAGTAGTTAAAATATTGATCAAAGGCATCTCATGCATTCCAAACTAGAAACTAGATAAACCAGGGGAACTCAAGACATAATTATGGTGAAAAAAATATGAAGTCTATTCAGCCATATCCATAGGGAAACCAAAATATCCAACCATATACTGCCACAGACAGCAGTAGATTTAAAAATTATCCCAACCAAACCAAACACAAAAGACAACAAATCCTTCCATGGACATATACAAAAAAAAAAGGTCAGAATCCCTAGAGTGGTTAGCTATCACTTACACTCATACAGATGTAGAATATTCAAAAAGATATTAATATTGATACATAGAAATATGAGTGGAGTGTATGTGATAGTGTGCAGTGACCATCATCATGGTGCGGAGTGTGATGGTGCAGTGTCATCCCGTTGACACGTCATCAAATCGACCAGCTGTTGTACCATGCTCTACACTCCTTGAACCATCCTTTCCAAGACTGTAAGCCTTTCTTTAACTGAGTGGATGTCCTTCTGAATCGCTCCAATCCTGTCTAGCTTGAACCTTTTTCATACCCAGCTGTTGACGTGGACGGAGCTGGATCGGGTCCAGGAGGTGCCTATTCAGCCGTCGCAGTCCCTTCCATGGGATCACCATCTTCTCCTTCAACTTCTTCCGCCTGAATTTCTTCCTCAGGGTTCTCCTTGTACGCGTGAAACTCCAAATCCATTTTTCGGACATTTCTTTTATTGAAAACTTGGAGCGGGAATACCGGATCTGTAGTCGATGGGAACCTGATTTTGTTACATATCATGCTGATAATCCAGGGGTACGACAGATGGAGGTCCCCGGATGTGTAGATGGCGTTTACCAACTGAGAAACAAGAAGAATTAAAAAGCAGATCTTTGACCCTCTGGCAACTGAGTATACGATCATGGTCATGAGGCCGGTGAGATCGGACCGGTTCGTACTTTTGTGATAGATGTTAGTAATGAAGATACCATGCAGAATCTGAAATCTGTGATCCATATACTTGGATTTTAACGCATTCCCTTGATGCCAAGGGATGTCCCTACCATTGCGGAGATATTTAGTGACCCTAGATCGAATGTCCATGTTATTAAGATCCATCTCTGAGATACCTTCCGGGACCATGTTGAGTCCGATAGTTTCAGCTATTGTAGCTGGCGTGATAAATACATCATCACCACCCAAAGATACCATGAACGAAGGAGGGTCAGCCATCGGTGAATGGCACATAGTAAGAAAGTTGCGTGTTCTCTCAAGTTGGCATGGCCTGCCAAAGTTCAAAACAGGCAGCCGATCTATTGCGGCAAACATGGGTTCCAATTTGTATGGTTTGAGACACTCCCTGTCTACCCTTCTCTCTTGAATAAGCTTCCTGCCCATATATTTAGGTGGTCATAAACTTGCTCCAGTTGGAGGAGGTGGTGCCGGAGATTCAGTTTGGGACCCACCATGTGGGGTCTGTCTTGTTCTTTACCGTGTGGGGATCCCACATTTCGGGGCCCTCGCCCTGCCTCTCGAGGCGAGTACCTTTTATCGGGTGGCTATTGAAGATTCCCCAGGGCCGGATGCTACCCCTTTATCCTTTCCCATATGGACAGATGGAATCTTGAACGATTAGGGAAGAACGACAAAAACCTGACAAAAATGACAAATACCCAAAAGAGAATGGACTCTTGACGTGTTAGAAGGGTATTACCTGATTTGTGAAATGATTTAAGTGGTCTGACGTGGCTCCAACTGATTTAATCGAGAGAATCGAGCAGAGAAGGTGACAGTGAAACCCTTGAGAAAATAACCCCCTTTTTCGTTTCGCTGACTTTTATCGGGCGGCATCTGTCGATATGATCAACCACTATTTCGATAATATTAAGAGGTTGCTTATTGATTCTATCAAGTCTGTCTTTGATATCATTCTTGGCCACCCGACAATCCATATCCTAAGGAGCCGTCGATAATATCGACCTTGTATCAATAAATTGAGAATGTCATATCGATAGTCATATCGAAGATGAAGATTTTCAGTTTTTAACATTCAGACGGATCTTCAAGTATACTTTTCGTATCTCTATCAACAGTATACTCAGTGAAAATTATGTACACACACTGTACACAACAAAATTATAAACATTTGAATGTTTATACAAAAATAATGGAGGTGAAGTATCTCAAATATATCATTTGAAGCTCAGCAAAAATATTTCCTCATTTTAACACCTGTTCAGATTCTGATACATGATCTGAACTAATTCTTCTTTACCCATTTTACTTTGTTAATTGATTTGGGTGGTGATGCAAGGGCATTGCTTCTATCCATTTCCTTAAGAGGACTCTTGAAGTTATGTATTTCTCTGGTTGACAATTTGTTAACATGATTCTGACCAGAGTTAGGGTGAGTCCTCCTAGGAGTTATACATTCAAAATTATAATGACCTAAATCACCACACAAATAACATGCTGGAGTTGTTCTGGTTTTGCTTCCAGAAGCAGCAGATTTTTCAGTTCTGGGAGCTGCAGTTTCAGTCTTTGATTTATGTTTTTCATATCCAAGACCGTTTTTATCCTTTCCAGGTCTTCCCATTCCTAACAGTTTTTCTAGCTTTTTGCCACTCTGGGAAAACTTGTAGTTTATCTTAGCTATCTTCTTAGATTCTTCCAGATCAAACAGAAGTGTATGATTTTCATTTTGAAGAAGCATATTTTTGTCTTTTAATTGCTTAACCTATTTGTTCAGTTTTTCAAACTCATTTTTAAGAAAGGTATTAATTCGTTCAAGTCTATCATTATCCATATGATATTGTTGTAGATCATTTATTAATTGTGTGTTAATTTCCAAAGTGTTATCCATTTCTTTCTGTAGCAACTTACTTTTGTTCTCCGCTATTCCGAGTCTTTTAAGGATATTGATGTTATGAATATAAAGTTGATTGTAAGCATCTTGTAGCTTGTCCTTTTCTTCTTCTTCAGTTTCCTCATTATCAGATGAAAATGATTCGGTGGCTAGCTGTTCTTTCTTGCTCTCAGATTCAGTGGGAATGATTGAAGCAGTGGAGACCATGAGTATTTTCAATGATTTCTGATCTCCATCGCTTTCTAAGTCACTAGATTCTAAATTTGACTCCTCAGTATCATCCCAAGTGGCAGCCATAGCCTTGTCCTTAGTTTTTCTATTTGGGCATTCAGTAGATAGGTGTTCATACTCGTGACAGGCATAGCATTGTGGTTCTTTTATTCTTTTACCAAATTTTCCTGCAAAAGTTTTATAGTTCACCTTTCTTCCTCTATAAGGACAGCCACGATTCTTCTGAAAGAATCTTTTAAATTTTTGTGTTAGCAAGGCCACTTCTTCATCTTCATCTTCCTTTTCACTTTCACTGTCCTCATGAATTGTTTTCTTTGAAGTTTTTAGGACAGTGTTTTTGGATTTTTGGGATTGTTTGAAGTGCAGTTCAAAAGTTTGTAGGGAACCTACCAGTTCTTCTACTTTTATTTCATCTAAGTTCCCACACTCCTCAATTGTTGTAACCTTGAGATTAAATCATTCCGTTAGGGATCTTAGAATTTTCCAATATATTTTTGGTACCGAAACTCTCTCCCAATCCACCCATGGAGTTGCAAATTATATTTAACTTTGTAAAAAACTCCATAAATGTCTCATGCTCTTCCATTCTGAGACTTTTAAACTGTGAAGTCAGGAGTTGAAGTTTGGATCGCTTCGCAGTGCTTGTGCCTTCATGCGTTGTTTCCAATAAATCTCATGCTTCCTTGGATGTCCCACACATACTTATCTAATTAAATATATCCTAGGACACGGCACAGTAGATAGCATTCATAGCCTTAGCTTCAGATGTTTGCCTTTCTTTGTCGAATGCTATCCACTTTTCTTTTGGTTTGGGTTTTGTGATTATTGTGCCACTATCAAGTATGATTTATTCAGTTGGTGGCACATATTCACTTTCAACTATGTCCCAAACATCATGATCCAAAGATCTCAGAAAGTAGTGCATCCTAGCCTTCCAGTATGCATAGTTTGAGCTGTCAAATACTGGAGGTCTAGTGACTGATGAGCCCTCTCCTTTCGCCATATTTCCAACTTCAGTCAAGATCACTCTCTAGGCGGTGAAGCCCTTAAAGAGAGACCCGCTCTGATACCACTTGAAATGGAGATAAAGACTGCACTAGTTGACGAAGGAATATGCTAATATGTCCTAGAGGGGGGTAAATAGGATTTTTTAAAGTTTTTATGATTTATTTAAAAAACCTACTTCACTAATCCTGTGATCATGCAGTTATCAGGATTACTCAAATATAACTCTACTAGCTTCCAAGCCAAGTAGAGGATCCAATCACAAACTATTTTAGTGATAAGAAGTATGTAAGCTAGCTTATGATGGATATAACTATGTAAGTGTGTGTGGTGTGATCAAGTGTTCAGATATGGAAGTATTAATGTAAATCACACAATCATAAGAATAACAATCATAAACACGGTTATTTTTATAGTGGTTCGACAATGAGTCTACTACACTCCTGGTAACCGCAAACAACCCTTGAGTGTACCAGATTTCACTAAGGAGGTTTCACAATGGTTCACCTCTAACCTAAGGTTTTAAATCAGGTTCACCTTCAACCTTTAAAACCTACACTGAGGCTAACTTTTTATGCTCTCACGAGCAAGGGTTAACACAACGCACCCACTTTTAGGCACACTGGCCAAGGATCTTCTATAAGACCCTACTAGAGGTTTCTACACGGTTGACCTCAAACCCTAAGGTTTTACCCGATTCACCTAAAACCCAAAGTTTTACTGGTTCACTCCTAACCAGATGTTTATGCACTCCACAGAGCAAGGGTCCACACAACACACCCACCACGTACACTCCCGCCGAAGGCCTCCTTAAGGACTTCGAAGGGTGAGAACCACTTAAGACCCAATCCTAGAAAGGAATGATCACAAGTGTCCTCTTGGACTCTGGATACTTACAAATAAGCTGATGAGTCCCGTTAAGAACAATGCTGAAGATCTCCTCTTCCTTGTTGATGAAGAGTCTTTTGCTCCCTTGATCCGTAACACAAAATGATATACCAATACTTGGCTTCCGGTTGGGTCAAGGTGAAGATGGAATCCTACTCTCAAAATATTTTCATATCAGGAAGATAGAGCGATTCCAATCTTATGCATTCAAGGCATCCCAGCTTAATGATTTGTCATTAAGGTAGTAACTGGAGGATCCTTGAATGCGAAAGTTCATTCCCCAATCTACTCTACTGAATGTCAATGATGAGGGTGGATTGAAGGATGAAGTCTCTTGAGAGAAAGGGCTTTGGATATAAGATATAAGTTGAAACACTCAAAAGCTCTCTCTCCTTTCTCTCATAGCAATTAAAAACAAGTCCTCTATATACAAACAAAAAGTTCCAACAGATATAAAACAGTCACATTTATGACAGAGTTTGATATCATCGAGCAGGTTCGATGTCATCGAGCATATACTCTCGATAGCATCGATGGTCTGCTCGATGACTTGAACTCAATGTCATATGCTTTTAAAACTTTTGCCAATTGGTCGATGAATCGAAACAATTCTCGATGTCATCGGATTTCGAACTCCAATTCCATCGATGACAGGTTCGATCCATCAACACTTGAAAAATGAGAGAGACTTGACTTTGAAATATTAAAGATTTTCATGAATGATCGGGGAACCGTCAAGATCATCGGAATTTGAATGTCGATGATATCGAGATTAGAGTCGAGGCATCGATAAATCCAGCGGATTTGTCTTTACGCTTGATGGACAGTTTATGACCTTGTTCGATGCAATTGACTTGGTACCAATATCATCGATATTTGAATATCGATTCTATCGAAGGGCCCCCGATCATAGTTAAAAACAACCTGAAATATCTGCTGTAAAAAATGCGCACCACAATCGATATCATCGAAGGACTTTCGACGTTATCGATATTTGATTTCAGATAATATCGGAAGAGAATCGATATATCAAAGGAATTTGGGATTTTCATTAAAAAACAGGGGTGCCGAAAATCTGCCTGTCGATCTTATCGAGCCATTTTCGATGGACTCGAGATTTTAATATCGATGTTTTCAATAGGTGTATCGATACATCGATAATTCGTCCAGATATGTTGTGAAGTTGCTGGACATTTTTAGTTCTTATATTAATGATATTGATTTGTGTATCGATACATCGATAAATTCGTCCAGATGAATATTTAGCTTTTGGACACTTTTGGTCCTCACATCGATAATATCATTAAGGTATCAAGAACATCGACAGAGCAGGTCGATCATATCGAGGGTGTTCCGATAAGATCGACCAGGCGAGAAAAACTTAGAGATTTTCCTATTTTGAAAAAAGTTTTCTCACCTTAAAACCCTATGATTTCTATCTTGTTTTTAAGGGTTTTATTCACCTGGTGTTTTGGGTTATGGGATGTGAGCCTTTAGGTTTACTCGTGGCGAGCTTACACATATCCGGTTGAGGCAGACGCTTGAATTGATCTTCCTATCAGGCTCCGTAGACAATCTGACTCAGCACTCACGCAACTTGACAAACCAGGGCACTTTCAAATGTAGGTTATAAAGGTTGAAGGTGAACCTAATTTAAAACCTCAGGTTTGAGGTGAACCGCTGTGAAACCTCCTTAGTGAAATCCGGTACACTTAAAGGTTGAGTGCGGTTATCGTGAGTGGAGTAGACAAGTCGTCGAACGACTATAAAAATGATTGTATTTGAGATTGTTATTCTTCTTATTGTGTGATTTACTTCAATATGTGCACATCTAAATATCTGAGATCACACCTCATACACTTACACAGTCATATCCATCATAAATTAGTTTGCATATTGTTTACTTCTTAAACAGTTTGTGATTAGATCCTCTACCGGGCTTGGAAGCCAGTAGAGTTATTTTTGAGTAATCCTAATATGTGCCTATTGTTAGGATTAGTGTAATAGGATCTTAAATAAATCATAAAAACTTTTAAAAGACCTATTCACCCCCTTTTAGGACATATTGGCATATTCCTTCTTCAACTAGTGCGGTCTTCACCGCCATTTCATTCTATGATTGTCAAATTTTGTAGTGCCAAAACCTCTTGGAATCTGTGTCTTGTATAGTGTATCTATATATTCAAGAAAGTGCATCTCATGTACAAGAACAAAGGTCTTTACTTCAAGAACATCAAAAGCAAGATTACATGTTCATGTTCAAGTACAACACCAAGTGTGAAGCCAATCTTTCAAGCTTTAATGGTTCAAGTTTTCAAAGCATCAAGTCAAGACAAAGTTCATATACTTTGAACCTCAAGCTCAAGCTTCAATTACAATTCCAATCTTCAGAAGTCTCAAGTTCAAGCCGCTACATATGACAAGATCTCAAGCCTCGTGAACTTCAAAGATTAACTATCAACCAAAGGAAAAGAAGTTTCAATGTTCATACATCATGTATAAGGTATGAATGACCTTAGATTGACCTTAGGGTAGGTCATTTTGAATACATAATTCAATTGGGTCATTTTATAAGTGCATAGACTGTTTCTCGACTAGTCTTGGATTATGTTCGATTAGTCCTAGCACTAGCTAGACCAGTCCAAGAAAATCCTTGACCAGTCCTAAGTTTGTTTAAAATTTTTAAAAATTTTTGTTAAGCCTCGACCAGTCATAGAGACTGCTCGACCGGTTGTGTGAACAGTGTTCGACCCGTTCTCAACCAGTCCTGCAGGCTCGACTCAAAGTTCAGCAATTAAAATGGGTTCCGCACGACCAGTTGTGGACAAGACTCGACCGGTCATGGAGGCCGTTCGACCAGTCGAGTAGGTCCTTCGACCAGTCGTGGAACAGTCTGATCTTATCACACTCGAAATTTTAAAAATCTATTGGTCCTATGACCAGTCATGGTGACCTTAGGACTAGTCGTGACTGCGATTTCTGCACTTATAAATAGAGCACAAATTTCAGAGTTTAACATTCAATTCAAGCTAAATCAATATGCCACTCTGAGAGATAAGTTAGTCATTATTTAAGCTATATTGTGCTCATTTAATATTCTCTTTAATTAGCTTTCTTTGCATTTGATTTTGAATTCTGCATTCCAATTTTATTTGAAGGATTGTTGTATTCCCATTTCTTGGAATCAAAATCAAATCAAGCTAGCCCAAGGTGATTAAATTTAAAATCAATTTAGAACCTAGAACCATTTCATATGTGAGTGTAAACATTGAACTTCTACGTTGAACTTCTACTCCGATTTAGTTCTTCCTGGCTATATTAAAAGGAGAATATCCAGGTATTTTACATTATTGTAAATTCTTTCTTTTGGTTTTATCGAGATTATGCCAAAATAATCTCTCTGTTTTGGTTTGTTTGAGGTGATCAGAAAACTCAAAGTGTCTGTGTTAGCCCACTTGAAAGACACAATTGTGAAGGTTTTGGGTGAACCTTGAAAAACCTATTTTCATAGTGAATGCTAATATCCACTGTGTGAAGATATTAGGAGTGCAGTAGTTGTGTGGCTATTGTTGAACAGTTGGTGTACACACAAACGAACCACTATAATTTCTGGTCTTGTGGTTGATTAAATATTTATTTCATTTTGTGGATGTTTGTAATTTCCCTTTACGCACTTATGGAGAATGTTATTATCCTTTTATGTATGTGTGGGAATGTTGTAATAGCTTAGTTCTTTCCTTTGCTATTTATTTCTTTTATATCCTCTTCAGTTTGAGTTTTTGATATCACCCAAGTTCTAGTAAGGTTGTCCTACCATAAACCATTAGTTTTTGGTGTCAGGTTGTCCTTATAACCAAGTTTGTATCAACCTCTCAATACTTGTACTCTTGAGATTGTTTTACATTTCTGCATTGTGGGATTGTTTATTGTTATCTATATTTAATTTATTTAAATTCCACTGTTAATTTTTTAATTTGGCATAGTCCTATTCACCCCCCCTGTAACATCCCGAATTTTTACCAACCTGGCATTAGACGTCCTTAGGCAATGGGTCACTCCTGATACCTTATTAACCTGTCAGAACTCAATCCCAAAGTCTAAAACCACTTTTGAACCCATTTCCTTCACAAATCTCACCTTTCACCACCTCGTTCTTTAAATCCTTCTAAGTACTTTCATATTAAACACTATCTTAAAGTTTAGGTGATGAAGAACAATACTTAAACTAAACACAACTACAAAGGCCCAAGTACCACCTCAGACAGAAATCTTACAGGACTAAATCCTTTAGAAATTTGACAAAGTTAACTAAGTGCTAAACTAGATTAGCCATGAAATCTGCTAGAATCGCTTTAAATACGATCTGCAAGACCCAAAACTTGTAGAATCATTGACGCTAGGTTACCCTAAAATCTAAGATAAATCACATTACCTTGTTGCTCTCGAGAGCATCTCGAAACTCCGTATCAGATCTGGACCGCACGTCGGAAGTCTGATTAACACGAAGTTAAGGAATTAGGACCGCCTCGCTGGGCTTGACAACCCTCTCGGAAATCAAATCCAGATTGTGTCCCAGCGCTATTCACTTGAGCTTGGAGCGGGGAGTGTGAGAAATGTGAAAATAATTCTAAATTAAATTCAAATAGTGAAATCCGAGACTTGTCACTTGCGGGTCAGTATTAAGCAACCAGACCGTCAAAATCAGGCCAAATTTCACCCTCGAATCAGGGATATTTCCCCAAACATATCCATGTACTCAGAATCTCCGATCGAGATCCACTGACCGTTGAACTGAAACTGGTCCGCCACGCATGATCTGAGAATCCGATCAAAATGAAAACTTAACCACACCTAGATCCAGTGTTAGTGAGCTTAAGTCCGACCGCACACAAAAAAAGGGCCGCCAGAAGTCCTCCGTTGAGCTGAAACTGCCTCGCTTTGGCTATAACCTAAGTATACCTTGACCTGGAGTCTAATTTGGTGAGTTTTTAGGCTATATAAGGACCTTAAAACCCTCTCTAATTCAGCCATACGAATTTGAGAGAGAAGAGAGAAAAGAGAGAGAAAGTGAGAGAGAAGTGAGAGCATCTCCCTGCCATACTTCCTTGCTGCTATACGTGTTCAACCACCTCGTTCTTATCGCTTTCCTGGTGATTCCGGATCCGTTCCTAGGTAAGAAGCCCTAACCCTAAACTGATTTGGGATTTTGATAATTGTATGTTATGAAATAACTAACCTAAAGCATCCTATAGGTTGCCAAATCATCGTAGGTGAAAGCCTAGCAAACCTATCAAACTCGTTACGATTCTACGATAAAAGGTACGGACTTTAGATGTATAGGTTATGGTTTTCAATGCTTTCAATGTCGGATAATGATAGATTCATGATCTGCATGCAATTGCATATGTACAAAGTGCTGTCTGTTTTCCGTTTCGATTAAAGATGAAGAATATTAAATTTTACACACTCTAGGTATTTGTAGAAAGTACCGTATACGTATAAATTTTGGAAATGTGTTTGCCATGATTAATTGTTGTATGAACATATTATATATGCGTAAAATACTTGTTTGGCGAAAGGACTCGCCCTAATATATGTTTTGCTAATATACACTTTGTATATAAAAATAGTGTATTCTAAGTGTTTGTGAAAATGACTGATTGAGTATAGAATTCTCATTCATGCTCGCCATGACTAATTGTCATGGATATATGATTGTTGTATTGGCGATACCCCTTTGGCGAAAGGATTTGCCCTAAATCACGCCACGGCCAATATACACTATATATGTTACAAAGTGTGGCCCAAGTATTCGTGGAAATGACTGAATGAATATGGAACTTGGATTCATGCTTGCCATGATTATCCGTTGTGGGTGCACACGTGTTATAATTGGGGCAACTCCCTAGTGAAAGGATTTGGCCTAATGCCTATGTGATCAACATATGTCATGTATGATGATGTATGTAGTTTAAAGTGTTTGTTGAAATGTCTGAATGAGTAGTAGTTAGTAAATTGTAATGTATAAGGGTGTTGAGATATGATTCTCAACTTCTTTAACTATGTGTATGATTTCTTTAGATATCTGTGTAATTAGAAATTAAATATGTACAAACTCATGCTTATGTTGTACTTCATAACATGCTCAACTGATTGTATGATTTTATCTGTGTAATGCATATGTTTAAATTCATGTTTATGTTGTATTCCATAAGTGCCGTGAAGGGTGATGGGGGAGTGGTGTAACGAGTGCGTGCAACAGCCCTGGCAGCCCTAAGCGGATGTTATCAGACTTTGATTGTATGATTTGAATCTTGATCCATTACTGCTTTACCTATCTGCAATTGAATGTGATTGGGGCTATTGTATAGTCCAGGCAGTCGGTAATGGGATCGAATTCGTGGCTAAGATTCATTCACCACGTAGGACGTGTTTGACGAACCCGAGTCGTGCGTTGCTTGTCGGCAGTGGTTAGGCCACACGAAGTGCTTATACACTTCATGTCATACAACTCAACGGGCGCTTGTACTAGTCGAGCTTATCAAGTAACCCAATCTGTCTTATGTATGTTCACCATGTTTGGACACTACTACTTGAACCTAAGGTACCAAACTTACCAATGGAAACCCCATTAACTATAGTACCTCGATCCGCTAAGATTCATGAGCCGGACATGGTGGTATGGGACACCGTGGTCGAGCCGTCGGCCTACGTTGGGGCCACGTGCCTCCCCGTAGTGACCATTGAGTGTAATAACCCAAATAAATTTTGACCATCGAAATTTAACCATTGATCGACATACCCAATTAGTCTGATTTGACCGTCGATCTACAAGATCAATTGGTTCAATCTCAACCATTAATTTGGACATATCCAAACCAACTGTTCATTAACTAATGAATCTAACCATACATTTAACCATTCATCCAACAATATAACCTTTAACCATCCATATGTTGAAAATCATCGGAACACTTGCCTTTGCATCTGAACCGACCATCCATCATATTGGTCATATGGCCACCAGCAATCCTACCCATCCATCCACAACTATACCTTGGAGTCTAACCATCAATCATACAACAACGCATCTGCATATATCTATTCATCCATTTATGCATACATTAATCCATCCATCCATCTACATCATACACCTATGCACCATCAAATACATCACAACCACACACATGCACCAAACACATCACGCACATCCATCCATCTATCCATACATCCATCCGTCCATCTATTGATCCATCCATCCATCTACATCATCACAACCATAGCTTAATACTGGACACCATGTATAACAATTTCATTCATGCACACACATGTGGCACACACACATGAGATACATAATGCACATGCACACTAGATTTCCCACCATGAATACCTATTGCATACACACATCTCTTATACGTGTGGCACATATGCACCACATGCATCACATGCACCGATGTCCACACATGTAACACATATAACACATGTGCAATGTACAACCGGTGGTGCGTGCAAACTAGAGAAAATGCAACCCATGTTTTAAATAGACTAATAAAGAAGAAGGAAGAGAAACGGTAAGAGAGTAGTAAGAGCCACTCTCCTACACGTGTTAAATATGTAAATTAAGAGGCTATAAAAGGGAGGCATGAGAGATAGAAAAGGAACGTGAGGTGAGGTGAAGTGTTATGACGTGAGAAGAGTGAGGAGAGAGAGAGAGAGAGAGAGAGAGAGAGAGAGAGAAAAGAAAAAGAAAAAGAGAGGGGTTCTTTGGACATTCACGTTGGGAAGAGAGGGAGAGAGAAGAGAGAGAAAAAGGAAGAGAGAGGAAGAGAAAGAAAAGAAAAAAGAAAAGAAAAGAAATTATTTTTTTAGAAAAAGTGAGTTTCTCTCATTTGATATTTTCTTTATTTATTTATTTTTCTTATAACAAATTTCACTTGGTTTTCTTTTATTTATTATCATTATGCAAATAATTCAATAATTGTGCATTTTTCTTTTATTTATTTATTTGATTCATATTTTGTTATGTTTATTTAACATGATTTTTTTAGTTCTCTTTATTTTAATTAACAAGTTGTGAATCAACTTTAAATTTAGATATATGTTTACCCATGCATTCAAAATTCTCTGATTTTTATTTTTATTTTTTTATAATTTTAAGGAAGTCAGGATTTAGATTATTTTTAATATATATATATATATATAATAAAAAAAAATAAATCTTCAAGTTCAGTATACTCTTCCAGACTATCGGATCAGAATTGACGGATTTCATTGCACAAATATATTTTTACGTAGAACTTTAAATCATGTATTAACAGTCTACAATGGTTAGAAACAATTTGTCCTTAGAAATATTTTGCTTATGAAATATTAAAATTTTATATCCTTCGAACAGTTTTTTTTTTGGAACACCAGAAAATAGGTGAGGCGATCAAGTCCTCTGGGTTGAAAATCCCTAAAGCGTAAATAGGTGGGGCGATTAAGACCCTTGGGTTGAAAGTCCCAGAAACCCAACTGGTACCTTTTGGAACCTCTACCGTACCCTTTGAGTGGGTGAGCATGTCAGGATTGCAAAAGGTTCCCACTGTCAGGTTCGGTAGGGTAGTAGTCTGACCAGCTAACGTACGAATGGGTCCCTCACCAAGTGCCCTTTGGATGGGTGAGCATGTTATGCGAGAGGTTCCCATTGCCAGGCTAGGTGTTGTATTGGCGCGGGTGTTGGCCAACCGGTGTAAACTGGCCCTGGTGTTAAAAAGAATAAACCGCACATGTTATTATGGAGTATAACATATGTTGATTTCATTCATTCATTTTTCTTGGAATTTACATTGAAGTATTTTGTTTATTAAATCTCCTCATTTGTTGTTTTGCCTAAATAGGTATTGTATCTTTTAATACTGTTATTCATGTTATATGAGGTTATTTTGAAACTGTGTTGAGATTACTCACTAGGCTTCGCAACTTACCCTGTTGGGATTTTAAAATTTCAGGATCGGGATCACATGGAGGAGCTTAAAGAGATTTCTTTTATTTATTTTTGTTCTTTATCCTTTTCAAAATAAGTGTAATGAACATTTAGTATGACAACATTACAATGACATGTATTTGATGATAATCTTGAATAGTCGGAACATGAACATTATTCTTCTTTAAATAAATGTTTGATTATTAAATTTTTTGGATTGTTATAGTTTATGAATGAGATAAATTTGTCAATGCATATGTGAATTATGAAATGTAGACATATAAAACATAAGTCATGCCTTCGGGTACGGAATCGGAGTTAGATATACCCAGGTGCCGAATTTCGGGGTGTGACAGATTGGTATCAGAGCTTAAGTTTAGAATCATTGAGGACCTAGGGTTTTACTTGAAAACATAGTCACTTTGAAAATTAGGATATATCCCCTGCAAGTGTTGTTGTGAAAAAAAAAAAAAAACTTAACTTGTTGTATTATCTTTTAGTGATCCATCCTTATGTGATATCTAAAGCTTATTGTTTGATTTAGAACATGTCTGGGAGCCGGCGTGATAGAGGTAGAGGTAGAGCCAGTCCCGTGGCGGCCACACCGGGGACCACCGAAAGTGGTCAATCACTTGATGGGGTCTTTCGTGCTTTAGGCGACATGGCAGCCATTCTTGGACAACACATTCGTCGTGATAATAGAGGTGTCGCCCAAGTTGTGCAGGATGGCGTTGGGGGCTTAATAGAGAAATTTAAGAGATTGAAACCACCTGCTTTTGAGGGTTTATCGGGCCCTATGGAGGCAGAAAAGTGGAAAAAGCAAATAGAAAAGATATTCACTGTTTTAGGATGTGATGAGGAGCAGAAGGTTACACTTGCAGTTTTTCATGTTTGAGGGAGAGGCCGACCACTGGTGGGAAACAATTGCTAGAACAATTGATGAAAATACCATATGGACATGGGATATGTTTTGTGAGAAGTTCAATGAAAAATACTTTCCTGAGTGTGTACGGGAGCAGAAAGCAGAGGAATTCATAAGCTTAGAACAGGGGGAGATGACTGTAGGCCAGTATGAGTCTAAATTTACTGAATTATCCCGTTTTGCCCCATTTATGATTCAGGATGAAGCTCACAAAGCTAAGAAGTTTGAGCGAGGTCTGAGAGGGTCAATTCGTAACAAGTTGACTCCACTTAAGCTTAGATTGTATGCCGATGTAGTAGAACGTGCTCTAATGATAGAACGAGACAACGAAGAATTCTGGAAAAGTCGTAACCAGAAGAGAGAAGCGAAGAGCAATGGTAGGGCTACACCGAATACATATCAAGCACAGGGCGATGCTTCTAAGAAACAAAAGGTGACGATAACAAACACCTCAACTCCTGCTCAGTCAATGAACCGATTTACGGGTAAATGTTATAACTGCGGAATGGAAGGTCACTCTGCTCGTTTTTGTAAACAACCGCCTCAAGAACCACATTATCAGGCGCCGCGCAGATGCACTCGAGACCTCGGCCCTACGGTATCAAGCACCTCACCACAAGTGCAAAGACCTCCATATCATCAAGTACAGGAACAAGTATCGAGACATCCACAACAAAGACCCCTCGAAGTAATAACGCCCACAAAGAACAACACTACCGGTAGAGCAGGAAGGTCAGGCTTCTCGACAACCGGCCCAGGGTCGTGTGTTTACTATAGTACCATCAGACGCAAATGCTAATGGAGCAGTGGTGGAAGGTACCATAATTATCTATTCCTCACCCGCTCAAGTTTTATTTGATTCAGGAGCTACGCATTCTTTTATTTCGACTCTTTTCGTGCAAACATTGGGTCTATCTCTCCGAACTCCTAGATAAGAATTTAATAATTGCTACACCAATAGGAAGCTCCGTAGTATTAAATCAGATATGTAGATCTTGCCCTGTCATGGTTGGAGATTCTGTATTATTAGCCGACCTTATCGTATTAGATATGCAAGAGTTCGATGTTATACTGGGAATGGATTGGTTAGCTTCGTTCCATGCAAGGTTGGATTGTTTTGAGAAGACCGTGACATTCTCTATTCCTGGGCGACCGAGACTCCAGCTTCTTGAAAAGCAAAAGAATGGACCGTTATGCGATTTCTTAGCATTTTTGGAGGAAGAACCATACGAAGTAGGTATCGATCAAATTCTAATCGTATGTGAGTTTTCCGACGTATTTCAAGACATACCGGGTTGCCCCCAAGAAGAGAGATCGAATTTGGTATAGATCTTATGCCCGGAGTCTCACCAATCTCCATGGCACCATACCGTATGGCACCAGTAGAGTTGAAGGAACTGAAGGAGCAGATTCAAAAGTTATTGGAGCAGGGTTTCATTCGGCCGAGTACGTCACCATGGGGTGCGCCAGTCTTATTTGTAAAGAAGAAGGATGGCTCGATGAGATTATGTATTGATTATCGCCAGCTAAACAAGGTCACCATTAAAAACAAATACCCACTTCCTAGGATAGATGACCTTTTCGACCAGTTGAAAGAAGCCAAGTTTTTCTCCAAAATAGACTTGCGGTCAGGGTACCATCAGCTTAGAATTAAAGAAGTGGACATACCAAAGACAGCCTTTAGGACTCGTTATGGCCACTACGAGTTTCTTGTGATGCCGTTTGGACTAACAAATGCACCAGCAGTATTTATGGACTTGATGAACAGAGTATTTAAGCCACACCTAGATTGTTTTGTCATAGTATTCATTGATGATATTCTTATATATTCTAAGACCCAGGAAGAACATGAGCAACATCTTAGAGTTACTCTTCAAACACTGCAGGAACATCAATTATATGCTAAATTTGAAAAGTGTGACTTTTGGAAGGAGGAAGTGAAATTTTTGGGCCATGTAGTTTCGAAGAAGGGCGTGTCAGTAGACCCATCAAAGGTAGAAGCAGTACTAAAGTGGGAACAGCCCACGAGTGTGACCGAAATACGTAGTTTTCTTGGTTTAGCGGGGTATTATCGAAGATTTATCAAAGACTTCTCTCGAATTGCAAAGACAGTTAACTCGATTGACCAAGAAGGGTGTAAAGTTCATTTGGGATGATACTTGTGATCAAGCATTTTGAGTTAAAGATTAGGTTGACGACAATACCTTTGTCCTCACCATTCCTTCGAGTGGTGAAAAGTTTGTAATCTTCAGTGACGCTTCATATAGAGGTTTAGGTTGCGTCCTTATGCAGCAAGGTAAGGTTGTAGCTTACGCCTCTAGGCAACTGAAAGTGCATGAGCAGAATTACCCTACTCATGACTTGGAGTTGGCAGCTGTGGTTTTCGCTCTTAAAGTATGGAGGCATTATCTATATGGGGAGAAGTTCGAGCTATTTTCAGACCATAAGAGTTTGAAGTATCTTTTCTCACAGAAAGAATTAAATATGAGGCAACGTCGGTGGATGGAATTCTTAAAGGACTATGATTTCACCCTCCAATATCATCCAGGTAAAGCCAATGTAGTAGCAGATGCCTTAAGTCGTAAGCCGCACGGAGTAATCGCTCACCTCATGATTCAGCGATGGAAAATGTTAGATACGGTGAAGGATTTTGACATCCAATTGAATCCGCAAACATCTGTAGCTCGTCTCTTTAACCTAGCCGTTCAACCTTCCTTAGTTAGTAAGGTTATAGAAGCTCAACAACAAGATTCATGGCTACAAGCTAAGGTAAAAGAAGCTGAAAAAGATGGTAAGTCGGAATGGAAAGTTGGTACCGATGGTGGATTAAGATTCCAAGGAAGATTATGTATACCAAATGTGGCTGAATTAAAGAAGGAAATTATGGACGAGGCACACCGCACAAAGTTCACAATCCACCCTGGAGGTACGAAGATGTATCATGATATGCATAGGCAATATTGGTGGAATAATATGAAGAGGGAGATCGCCGATTTTGTGGCCAAATGTCTGACATGTCAACAGGTGAAAGCAGAGCATCAGAAGCCGTCAGGGATGTTACAGCCACTACCGATTTCCGAGTGGAAGTGGGAGCACATATCCATGGATTTCATTATGGGATTGCCACGTACACGTAATAATCATGATGCAGTTTGGGTCATCGTTGACCGGTTAACTAAGTCTGCACATTTTCTTCCTATACGTGCTACCTATCCCCTAGAGGAATTATGTAAACTATATATTAAAGAAATAATTAGACTGCACGGAGTGCCTGTATCTATCGTATCCGATCGGGATTCCAGGTTTACGTCTCGTTTTTGGAGAAGTTTACAGAAGGCACTGGGAACCACTCTTGATTTTAGCACCGCTTTTCATCCTCAGACTGACGGGCAGACTGAACGAGTGAATCAGATCCTTGAAGACATGCTCCGAGCTTGCGTGCTTGATTTCAAAGGGAGCTGGGATGATCATTTACCATTGATCGAGTTCGCTTATAATAATAGCTACCAGATGAGTATCGGCATGGCGCCATATGAGGCTTTGTACGGGAGGCCTTGTAGATCTCCAAATTGTTGGACAGAAGTTGGAGAAAGTAGTTTGCTTGGACCAGAGATTGTGCAAGAGACAACAGAGAAGATTTTTATCATTCGAAATCGTTTGCGTGCAGCCCAAAGTCGTCAGAAGAGTTATGCAGACAATCGCAGAAGAGATCTAGAGTTTGCAGTTGGAGATCATGTCTTCTTAAAGATTTCTCCTATGAAGGGCGTTATGAGGTTCGGTAAAAAGGGAAAATTGGCTCCAAGGTATATAGGTCCGTTTGAGATTCTAGAGAGGGTTGGTGTTGTGGCATATAGGCTTGCTTTACCGCCTCAGTTGTCTGGTATTCATGATGTTTTCCATGTATCGATGTTAAGGAAATATGAGCGGGACATTTCTCATGTTATAGAGTGGCAACCATTAGAGATCCGAGAAGACGCTTCATACATCGAATACCCAATACGTATTCTTGACCGGAAAGACCAAGTGCTTCGATCTCGAGTTATACCATTAGTCAAAGTTCAGTGGAGTCACCATACTAAGGAAGAGGCTTCTTGGGAACGGGAGGCCGAGATCCAAGAGAAATACCCTCATCTATTCGCATTATAGGTATGTAAATTTCGAGGACGAAATTTCTTTTAAGGAGGGTAGAATGTAATAACCCAAATAAATTTTGACCATCGAAATTTAACCATTGATCGACATACCCAATTAGTCTGATTTGACCGTCGATCTACAAGATCAATTGGTTCAATCTCAACCATTAATTTGGACATATCCAAACCAACTGTTCATTAACTAATGAATCTAACCATACATTTAACCATTCATCCAACAATATAACCTTTAACCATCCATATGTTGAAAATCATCGGAACACTTGCCTTTGCATCTGAAGACCATCCATCATATTGGTCATATGGCCACCAAACAATCCTACCCATCCATCCACAACTATACCTTGAGTCTAACCATCAATCATACAACAACGCATCTCGCATATATCTATTCATCCATTTATGCATACATTAATCCATCCATCCATCTACATCATACACCTATGCACCATCAAATACATCACAACCACACACATGCACCAAACACATCACGCACATCCATCCATCTATCCATACATCCATCCGTCCATCTATTGATCCATCCATCCATCTACATCATCACAACCATAGCTTAATACTGGACACCATGTATAACAATTTCATTCATGCACACACATGTGGCACACACACATGAGATACATAATGCACATGCACACTAGATTTCCCACCATGAATACCTATTGCATACACACATCTCTTATACGTGTGGCACATATGCACCACATGCATCACATGCACCTGATGTCCACACATGTAACACATATAACACATGTGCAATGTACAATCGGTGGTGCGTGCAAACTAGAGAAAATGCAACCCATGTTTTAAATAGACTAATAAAGAAGAAGGAAGAGAAACGGTAAGAGAGTAGTAAGAGCCACTCTCCTACACGTGTTAAATATGTAAATTAAGAGGCTATAAAAGGGAGGCATGAGAGATAGAAAAGGAACGTGAGGTGAGGTGAAGTGTTATGACGTGAGAAGAGTGAGAGAGAGAGAGAGAGAGAGAGAGAGAGAGAGAGAAAAGAAAAAGAAAAAAGAGAGGGGTTCTTTGGACATTCACGTTGGGAAGAGAGAGAGAGAAGAGAGAGAAAAAGGAAGAGAGAGGAAGAGAAAGAAAAGAAAAGAAAAGAAAAGAAATTATTTTTTTAGAAAAAGTGAGTTTCTCTCATTTGATATTTTCTTTATTTATTTATTTTTCTTATAACAAATTTCACTTGGTTTTCTTTTATTTATTATCATTATGCAAATAATTCAATAATTGTGCATTTTTCTTTTATTTATTTATTTGATTCATATTTTGTTATGTTTATTTAACATGATTTTTTTAGTTCTCTTTATTTTAATTAACAAGTTGTGAATCAACTTTAAATTTAGATATATGTTTACCCATGCATTCAAAATTCTCTGATTTTTATTTTTATTTTTTTTAATTTTAAGGAAGTCAGGATTTAGATTATTTTTAATATATATATATATATATATAATAAAAAAATAAATCTTCAAGTTCAAGATACTCTTCCGGACTATCGGATCAAATTGTGGATTTTCATTGCACAAATATATTTTTACGTAGAACTTTAAATCATGTATTAACATCTACAATGGTTAGAAACAATTTGTCCTTAGAAATATTTTGCTTATGAAATATTAAAATTTTATATCCTTCGAACAGTTTTTTTTTTTGGAACACCAGAAAATAGGTGAGGCGATCAAGTCCTCTGGGTTGAAAATCCCTAAAGCGTAAATAGGTGGGGCGATTAAGACCCTTGGGTTGAAAGTCCCAGAAACCCAACTGGTACCTTTTGGAACCTCTACCGTACCCTTTGAGTGGGTGAGCATGTCAGGATTGCAAAAGGTTCCCACTGTCAGGTTCGGTAGGGTAGTAGTCTGACCAGCTAACGTACGAATGGGTCCCTCACCAAGTGCCCTTTGGATGGGTGAGCATGTTATGCGAGAGGTTCCCATTGCCAGGCTAGGTGTTGTATTGGCGCGGGTGTTGGCCAACCGGTGTAAACTGGCCCTGGTGTTAAAAAGAATAAACCGCACATGTTATTATGGAGTATAACATATGTTGATTTCATTCATTCATTTTTCTTGGAATTTACATTGAAGTATTTTGTTTATTAAATCTCCTCATTTGTTGTTTTGCCTAAATAGGTATTGTATCTTTTAATACTGTTATTCATGTTATATGAGGTTATTTTGAAACCTGTGTTGAGATTACTCACTAGGCTTTGACTTACCTGTTGGGATTTTAAAATTTCAGGATCGGGATCACATGGAGGAGCTTAAAGAGATTTCTTTTATTTATTTTTGTTCTTTATCCTTTTCAAAATAAGTGTAATGAACATTTAGTATGACAACATTACAATGACATGTATTTGATGATAATCTTGAATAGTCGGAACATGAACATTATTCTTCTTTAAATAAATGTTTGATTATTAAATTTTTTGGATTGTTATAGTTTATGAATGAGATAAATTTGTCAATGCATATGTGAATTATGAAATGTAGACATATAAAACATAAGTCATGCCTTCGGGTACGGAATCGGAGTTAGATATACCCAGGTGCCGAATTTCGGGGTGTGACATTGAGCAACCAGACTCATGAGCCAAATACGTTGGTATGAGACACTGTATTCGAGCTGTCGATACCTACGGCGAGAGCCGAATACGGTGAGACCTATATTCGTGCTGACGGACAATGAGCCCTTCGTAGTGTCTTCGAGTATACTCTACAGTCTATGATTGGCGATGAGCCCTTCGCAGCAACTAGAGCATGAGTTGAGCCAAGTATGGTGAGACTTGTATTCGAGCTGATGACCAGCGATTGAGCCAAGTACGGTGAGACCTATATTCGAGCTGATGGCCAGCAATTGAGCCGCATACGGTGAGATTTATATCCGTGCTGACGGGTGATGAGCCCTTTGCGATGCCTCTCGAACCATAATATTGTATGAGATTATCTAAATTTGACGACCCTAGAATGGATCATGTTTGGGAATGATACAAGGGAGGTACCTTAGTTTCCGAATACTGTTATTTGAAATGGACTAATAACAACTCGGTAATCATGCTCATCATGCATTGCATGTGCCTGGAAGATGTGGAGCACTGAAGGATGAAAGCATGCCGCGAACGTAAGATGGTGTCGCATGAGGGTGGTTTGGCAAGGGCATCCATCATGACTGCATCCATACTTGTATTAATAAGAGCAGTTAGGAGTGTTTGATTGTACTGCTTTATCATTACTGCTTGACTGTTTTGATAACATGTTAACCTATGCTTTATTGTTCCACTGAGTTGATCATTCACTCCCACGTTACGGGACAGTGTTGTACACACCAACCAGACTTGTTTGAGTTTCAGATGATGGTAATGCTGCGAAGCGGAGCCGGACTTTTATGAGGATGAGGAGGATTCCTCCTTTGTGCAGTTTCAGGTGGTTTCCTGTGAGCCGTGTCCTGATCGACAGGGCTTCCTAGGATATTGACTAAATAACCTTACACAACTTGGTATAATTTAAAATTGTACTTGTAATTCATTAACCTGGTAACCTTATCACACTCTGGAGACTCACCACAGTTTATATATTTTACATATCTATCACAGTCTTCCGCTTGTAAATTTAACTATCTCTGGAGTATGATATGTTGTTTTGGCTTGATCTCATTCATGTTCAATGCATTAATACAGACAACATTCAATCATCATTCATTATGTTGCATAAGTGATGCGTTGGAACTCGGGAGTTGAGTTTATGCTCGACCCCCGATTTTCAGGGCGTTACACCCCCTCTCTAAGACTTAATAGCTCGGCCTTTTCAGAGACCCAAAATTTTAGGTCCCCTAGAAAATTGTGTGGATAATCGTAGAACATAAAATAAAACTTAGGCCCCCACTACAAACTATCAGGATAATTGTTTAAACTTAGAAACTAGACTTGAGTACTGTGGGAGAACGAATACCCATTAAGAAGTAATTAAGACCCAAACAAGAACATTCCTTAAACTTGGCTCTCAATAAACAAGTTTTAGGCAATCCAAAATTTGAAATTTCCTAAAATTTCATTAGTTAGAAATAACATTGTTACAATATTCAACGCATGAAATGATCTTAGGCATCATAGAAAATTCATTACCACTATGTTTTACGTTAGATTGAACACAAGCACTTCCTAAATCTAAGGAATCATACTAGAAGATGTTATTTAAATTTCTCAAAACATCTTTTTACATAGAAATAATATTTCCCACAAATTTCATCACATAAAAATTAATTAGAGGTGAAGTTATAGAATCTTACGTAAAATTTCAACCCTAAGCTGAGCATATTGAGACTAGATTTAAAATCTTTGGTGAACATGGCAAATTTCAAACTCAAATTTCATATAGAAAACTTGGTTCCTAAATGTTGGGTAGTGCATTAGATAATCAGAGTACGCAGTGAAAGGGTAATGGGCCACATAAACTTATCCTTTATGAGAATATAAGATTACATGATATTCCCCATGAGTCTAAAACAATCAGGGTTATGGACTGATGGAACCATGTTTAAGCGAAGTTTACGTGGCTTGACTTAAATTCTAAGTCCTAGCAAATCTCAATGACTCCAATGCCCTGATCAAGCAAAGGATCGAGATTTACCAGGGTTATGAATTGATATCAGTAAATCCTTTGTTCTACGTAAGTAAAGGATCGATGTATCGGGCTTAAACTTACTACAACTATTATGAGAAGATCCGAGCCTGCATAAGGTCTGAGGGCAAAGTACTGAGCCGACTCGGCTAGCGGGATCAACATCTGAGGCCCGATTCGTCCGACCTAATATGAGCATTCCAGAGAGACGTAACATCCAAAACACCTTCACCACAGGGCTACAGGTCGGAGCAATATCTGCAATCCGATCAGACGTAAAGACTGCATACTCAACACCTCGCACGAGAACTATTCTCTCACCAACTTCAACTATAGCGAAACCTTCGCCTCGGGAGCCCCATTCAAGATATCGGCTCGAACCTACGTATCGTCCGAGTTCAACAAAATATGCATCAAAACAACTGCATGGGTAAATGGCTTTTGGCTGAGCTGAGCCAAGTAGATATCAAAGTCTCGTTTGTCAAATGAGGAAACTGCCATAACCGGATGTGGCCGAAAACTTCATCCGGTTATACGCATTACGCGCTTAACGCGCTACACGATCTGCAGATTACGGGCAATATTTCCACGATTCAGGAATCCCCCTGATCGTGCCGAGATTGTCGAACCCGGACCGCTCAACCATTAGGTATAAGTAGTCCATCACCCCATCACCACAGGTACGCAATATCGAATACTCTCCCACCACTCAATAACCAAGACCCAGATTCCTATATCCTGACTTAGGCATCGGAGGGTCCCCTGGCTTAGCCAGGGTCTCCTTTGCTCATTGTTGGTGTGCAGGTTCAGGGCTTGGTGACCTCTCGGAGTAGATGAGACAAGGAGGAGTGCTGACCAGATTTTGACGTCAACATTTTTTAGCGCCGTCTGTGGGAATCGATACAAAAAGCCAAATTCTCGTTTTTCAAATCCAATGGTGAGGAAGAAGAAAGTGGTGGCCGCTGAACCAGAGCCAAATGAACAAACGCGATCTTCTCCACCACTTCATGCTGAATCTGCGCCGGGGCCTTCACAGCGCTCCTGCAACCGAGCAAGTAAATTTTGGGCCATGCAGGGCGAGATTCAGGCCCTGCGCGATGAAATAAACAGAATGAAGCAACAATGGGAACCACAGCTGCATCTGATTCAGGGGAATCCTAATCCCGATCCGGTAGGTCTGAATGTGGAGACTCACTTTGCACTGGGGAGTAGGAGGCACGAGGCATCCCAACAATCTCGAGTGTCGCTTTCGGGTCAGGATCCTCCTATGTGAGTTAGAGTCTCACCGCGGAACACCGCTACTTGGGCACCCACGAACCATTGGATCACCTCGGCTCTAGCACCTATGGATCTCCGTCATCGGCTAGAGCAGAGGAGGGAGAGGAGGACTCCAGAAATAAAAGATGCCCCAGAGATAGTTGCAGAGAATAAAGATCCCTGGGAAGCGTGATTCATTGAATTCAACAACAAACTTCTAACTTTGGAAAAGAAGCAGCAATTGTCAACGATCCCCGCTACAAGCCAAGCTATGATGGAAGAGACCGAGCCTCCCTTCACTTCCTCCATCATGGAGGAGGTGATGCCGCAGAGGTTTCGGATTCCTCCTGTCATTCAATACTCGGGATCCGAAGACCTGTCCGAGCATCTAGAAGCCTATCGGTCCTGGATGCAAATCCAGATAGCCACAGATGCAATGATGTGCAGGGGGTTTTCAATAACCCTTGCGGGATCCGCTCGGAGTTGGTATCGACAACTCAAACCTAACTCTGTCGGCTCCTTCGCAGAATTAAGTCGGCTATTCCTTACCCAGTTCATACGCAGTAAGAGAAGCCGAAAGCCCAATACTCACCTGCTTACTATCAAGCAAGGTTCGAAAAAGTCACTGAAAGACTACATTGCTCATTTCAACGAGGAAGTGCTGCAAGTCGAAGACTACGATGACAAAATGGCGCTCCCCGCAATACTCAGCAGTCTAAAAGAAGGACGGTTTACTTTCTCCATCGGAAAGAACCCGCCAAAAATGTTCGCAGACTTTGTGGCCAAAGCTCAGAAATACACCAATGTGGAGGAGTTCACTAATGCACGCAAAGGAGTACAGATAGCCAACCCGGCCAATAAAGGGAAGAGGCCTAGGAACGAAGAATCCCAGCCATCCGGAGGCGCGGACAACTGCGCTCCCAGTGATCGTCGACCAAGTCGGAGGCCGGAGGGGAAATTCTGTTCCTACACTCCTCTCAACACATCCGTCGAGAAAATCCTGTTGGACATCCAAGAGGACAAGCGACTCAATTGGTTAGTCTGTATGAAGGCTGATCTGGAGCACCAAGACAAGTGAAAGTTCTGCCGCTTTCACCGAGATCACTGTGGCAACACGGACGACTGCGTAGATCTCAAAGACAAAATTGAGTCCCTAATTCGCAAGGGACATTTACGCCGATACACCAAAAAGGAGAAGTCCGCTCAGAGGGAAGAACAATCGCAAGAGCAGTCGAACAACCCCATGGAAGAGCCCACTGAAATTCACACTATTTTCGGAGGCTCAGCCGGAGGAGGAGAATCGAACAGGGCCCGGAAGACCCATTCCCAGAGGTCGGATCCAGAACATTACGTCCATCTCGTAGAGTGGCCCAGCAAGGAGCTCCGAGTCAGTCCATGCAGTCTAACCTTCACGGAAGACGACGCAAGCGGAATCTAGCATCCTTATAACGACGCTCTAGTGGTCACCATGACCATAGCAAACTATAAGGTGTATCACATTTTAGTCGACACCAGAAGTTCGGCCAATGTGATATATTCCGAGGCCTTCAAAAGGATGGGAGTTCCACGGTCGCAACTCTGACCCGTGAAGACTCCCTTACATGGCTTTGCCGGAGAAAGAGTAATCTCTGAGGGAGCCATCTCCCTCCTAGTTACAACGGGAGAAGGACAACATCAAGCCACTATTCTGGTGGACTTCTTGGTTGTCAATGTGCCATTGGTACACAACGTCATCCTGGGCCGACCCTCCCTCAATGTAAAGAGAGCGGTCATCTCAACCTACCACATGATGATAAAGTTCCCGGCCAAAGGCGGGATCGGTTACCTCCAAGGTGATCAGCGAGAAGCTCGGAGATGTTACACCATAGCGGTTAAGAAAGGAGCAGCCAAGCAAACTCTTACATCGATACCCTAGACCCTCAAGGACCTATGGAGAACTCATCGGTAGAAGAACTAGAGAAGGTGCCTCTCGACAAAGACGACCCGAGTAAAACTGTTTAGCTCGGATCGTCATTAAATCTCGAGCATCGATCTGCGATGTTGGCCTTCTTAAAGCAAAACTGAGATGTCTTCGCATGGTCGGACGCTGACATGCCAGGAATCACTCTTGATGTTATGGTCCACAGACTGAATGTGGATCCAGATTATAAGCCAGTAAAATAAAAGAGAAGGTCATTCGATGCCAAACGATATAAAGCCATTGCCGAGGTGGTCTCTGTCCTGCTCGATGCGGGTTTCATAGAAGAAGTGTATTACCCTGACTGGATAGCAAATGTTGTGCTTGTGAAAAAATCCAACGGGAAGTGGCAAGTCTATGTGGATTATTCAGATCTAAACAATGCATGTCCCAAGGACAGCTTCCCACTACCCTGGATCAATCAACTAGTGGACAACACCACCGGACACAAGTTGCTCTCGTTCCTGGATGCCTATTCCGGATACAACCAGATTGTCATGCATCCCCCAGATAGGCAGAAGACCACCTTCGTCACAGACAAGGGACTCTACTGTTACTGAGTCATGCCTTTTGGCCTAAAAAATGCTGGGGCAACGTACCATAAGCTAGTAAATTAGATGTTTGCTAAGCAGATCGGACGCACTATGGAGGTCTACGTTGACGACATGTTAGTGAAAAGTATCAGAGCATCCGATCATCTTGCAGACCTAGGAGATACATTCAGTGTCCTTCGAGAATACCAGATGAAGTTGAACCCTGCTAAATGTGTATTCAGAGTTGAATCAGGAAAGTTCCTTGGGTTCCAAGTCAGTCAACGAGGTATCGAGGCCAACCCTGACAAGTTCAAGGCTCTCGTCGACATGAACTCGCCTCGGACCATAAAAGAAATACAATGCCTCACAGGAAGAGTTGTCGTGCTCGGATGCTTCATTTTCAGGGTGACTGATAAATGCCTCCCCTTCTTTCAACAGTTGAAGGGCCATAAGAAGGCAGAATGGACACCAGAATGCGAGCAGGCCCTCCAGCAATTGAAAAAATATTTAGGTTCACCCCCTCTGTTATCTAAACCAGAAGAAGGAGAGCCTCTATTCCTCTATCTCGCAGTCTTGGCCTAGGCCGTCAGATCAGTCTTGATCAGAGAAGTTGGGGGCAAACAATACAATGTGTATTATGTAAGCAAGGCCATGGTACCTGCCGAAATAAGATATCCATCTTTGGAGAAGTTAGCGCTTTACCTCGTTATCACGGCTCAGAGGTTACGACCCTATTTCCAGGCTCACACTATTATCGTACTAACCGACTCTCCCCTAAGACAAGTTCTCCAGAGGCCTGAGGTGTCCGGTCAGATGATCAAGTGGGCAGTTGAGCTTGAAGAGTTCGACATCCAATTCTGGCTGAGGACGGCAATCAAGGGTCAAGTTGTGGCTGACTTCATCGTTGAGTTCACAATTCCGTGCGTGGAGGAAATTAGCATGGAAGTCAAAATAACTCCGCCCGTTCCTTTGAGCAGTCAAGAAGCTAAGTTAGATCTAGGATGGGTTCTCTACATTGATGGGTCATCCAACGTCAAAAGAGCGAGAGCTGGAATCGTCCTGGTTACACCCGATTCCACGACAATCCAATACGCAATCAGGCTCGGGTTCAAAGCGTCAAACAATGAAGCGGAATATGAGGCGTTGTTAGCCGGGTTAAGGTTAGCGGCAAGTCTAGGAGTTCAGACTCTCCAAGTCTGAAGTGATTCACAACTGGTAGTGAACCACATCTCTTCAGAGTACGAGGCCAAAGAAACTAGAATGATCACCTACCTCGACGAAGCGAGGAAACTGATTGAGAAATTTTGGAGTTGCACGATCAAATGATTCCAAGAGCAGAAAACTCATGGGCCAACGCCCTAGCAAGACTCACCTCGGCCTCTGAAGGAAAAATCTCGTGTTTCATCCCCGTTGAGTTCATTGAACATCCGAGCATCGACCAATCAGAAAAGGTCAATCCCATTCGCACCATTCTGAGCTGGATGGACCCAATCTTCAATTACCTCTCATCCGGTGAAATCCCCTCAGATAAGCTGGAGGCAAGGCTATATGTCATACTAGACGGAGTATTATATAAGAAGGGGCATTCTTAGCCTTACCTTAGATGCCTCCGACCAGACGAGGTTGATTATGTGATCCAAGAAATTCACGAAGGGATCTGTGGAAACCATTCTGGTAGCCGAGTCCTGGCTCTGAAGATACTTCGTTAAGGGTACTTCTGGCCAACCCTCAAACAAGATTCGAAGGATTACGTTCAAAAGTGCGATAAGTGTCAACGCTACGTGGCCGTGCCAAGATAACTAGCGGAAGAGATGATTCCCATGAGCGGGTCATGGCCATTCACCTAATGGGGGATCGACATCATCGGTCCCTTGTCTACAGGGAAGGGACAGGTCAAGTTCGCTATCATTGCTGTCAACTATTTCACCAAATGGGCCGAGGCCGAGCCTGTGGCGAAGATCACCAAGCAAAAGGTGGTCAATTTCATGTGAAAAAAATATCATTTGTCGATTTAGAATCCCGCGAACAAACATATCTGACAATGGCCGATAGTTTGTTAATGACAAGTTCCGAGGTCTGTGTCAGGGGTTCGGCATAACGAATGCGTACTCATCGCCTCGACACCCACAGTCAAATGGGCAGGTGGAAGTGGTCAATAAAGTCATCAAGCATCATCTCAAAATAAAACTGAAAAAGGCAAAGGGCAACTAGGCTGAGGAGCTTCCATTCGTCCTTTGGGCCTATAGGACTACCGCTTAGTCCTCAATAGAGGAAACCCCTTTTCACTCTCTTACGGCTCGGAAGCAATGGTACCAGTGAAAATTGACCTCCCCACAGCTCGGGTCTAAAATTTCCAAGAGGATCAGAACGCCGATCAGATCGCGGCCAACCTGGACCTGCTCGAGGAAGTTAGAGATGTCTCCAAACTCCGCGCCGCCGCTTGACAACAACAGGTGGCCCGATTTTACAATTTTAAGGTTAAGACCAGACGATTTAGGTCGGGCGACTTGGTCCTTCGTCGAGTCTTTCAGAACACAGCAGAGCCGGGCGCTGGACCGTTCAGACCCAACTAGGAAGGACCTTATCGAGTGGTCCGTTTAATAAAACCGGGGTCCTATCATCTAGAAGATCTTGAAGGCCATCAACTCCCTCACCCTTGGAACGCCGAGCACCTAAAGGTATATTATCCCTAATGAAATAACCTCCGAGCGGCTAGCCTTTAAGGCCACGAATAAATGTACGCCTCCAATCAATTAGCCTATAAGGCTTTCAATAAAATTCTCCTTTTTTATGTAAACAGACCAATTTCTACAAAGACATCTCCCCTTAACCAGGGGGAAAAGCTAAGAGGCGATCCGACTTCCCAGCAGCGGAGTCGGACCAATTTCTACAAAGGCATCTCCCCTTAACCGGGGGAAAAAGCTAAGAGGCGATCCGACTCCCTAGCAGTGGAGTCGGACCAATTTCTACAAAGGCATCTCCCCTTAACTGGGGGGAAAAGCTAAGAGGCAATCCGACTCCCCAGCAGTGGAGTCGGACCAATTTCTACAAAGGCATCTCCCCTTAACGGAGGAAAAGCCAAGAGGCGATCTGACTCCCCAGCAGTGGAGTCGGACCAGTTTCTATAAAGGTATCTCCCCTTAACCGGGGGAAAAGCCAAGAGGCGATCCGACTCCCCAGTAGTAAAGTCAGACCAATTTCTACAAAGGCATCTCCCCTTAACTGGGGGAAAAAGCTAAGAGGCGATCCGACTCTCCAGCAGTGGAGTCGGACCAATTTCTACAAAAGTATCTCCCCCTAATCAGGGAGAAAAACCACGAGGGGAAGTCTGATTCTTCAGTAGGAAGGTCGGCTTGACCAATATGGAAGATCACTGCCGAAGGCAAAGCCAGCTGACCCTTTAAGGATCGGACTGAAACCTCGGCTCGGCCAGCGACGCTCGAGCAGAGGAAGTCGCCTTGTACATTCCTCCTCGTGCTTATGTGGCAGCCCCTCATAGGCGGACAGATATCCAAAATCGTAATCGTCGCCACGCGTCCGCCCGAGAATAGCCCGCATGCGCAAAATTTCAAGATGTGACGCTTTGATTTTGAAGACATCATTACAGCAGTATGGGCGGGAGGACTTCTGCATGATTACTTTCTGAGTCCATAAGTAGACTCGAAGAGTAGGGGGCTTTTGTTATGGGAAGATCCGAGCCTACATAAGGTCCGAGGGCAAAGTACCGAGCCGAGTCGACTAACGGGATCAACATCTGAGGCCCGATCCGTCTGACCTGATATGAGCATTCCAGAGAAACGTAACATCCAAAACACCTTCACCATAGGGCTACAGGTCGGAGCAGTATCTACAATCCGATCGGACGTAAAGATTGCATATTCAACACCTCGCACAAGAACTATTCGCTCGCCAACTTCACCTGCAGCGAAACCTTCACCTCGGAGCCCCATTCGAGATATTGGCTCGGACCTATGTATCGTCCGAGTTCAATAAAATATGCATCAAGAAAACTGCATGGGTAAATGACTTTTGGCTGAGCCGAGCCAAGTAGATATTGAAGTCCCATTTGCCAAATGAGGAAACTATCATAACCGGACGTGACTGAAAACTTCGTTCGGTTATCGCATTACGCGCTTAACGCGCTACACGATCTGCAGATTACAGGCAATATTTCCACGATTCAGGAATCCCCCTGATCATGCCGAGATTGTCGATCCCGGACTGCTCAACCATTAGGTATAAGTAGTCCATCACCCCATCGCCACAGGTACACAATATCGAATACTCTCCCACCACTCCATAACCAAGACCCAGATTCCTGTGTCCTGACTTAGGCATCGGAGGGTCCCCTGGCTTAGCCAGGGTCTCCTTTGCTCATTGTTGGTGTACAGGTCCAGGGCTCAGTGACCTCTCGGAGTAGATGAGACAAGGAGGAGAGCTGACTAGATTTTGATGTCAACAACAACCATTTATTCGTGTTAGCTCAAACACTAAAATGAAAAATTATATCGTACCTTATATAGTGGGGAACTATCACTAAACGAAAAAGAAAATAAAGAGAAAGATATAAAATATTATAGGAAATTTTAACGTTGATAAGCATTAAAATGATTCCTTAGATTTAGTTAATATTAGAATGATTTCCAACCCTTAGTGGAACTTAAATACCTTAGTTGATTTACTAGACTAAAGACTTAAGAGTTTTGGCAAAATTCAGATATAACCTGTCAAAACCAAGTTGCGATGGCACACTTGGATATATTCAAGATAGGGAATACCATTAGGATAATTTTACTAGTAATATTAATAATTTGGATGTACATTATTGAATCTCACGAGCGAGATTCTTCTTTAAGGGGGGTAGATTGTCATAACCCCGGTCCTAGTAGTCATTCGTGAAAACTTGTGCATACAAACATTCTTCGTGGGGAAAGTGGTCAATCCTTAGAGGCATGGGAAAATGGATTGTAAGGTAGAAGTGTTGAATTTCGGGGAAGAAATTCTCTATAAGGGGGGTAGATTGTAACAACCCGTACTTTTCAGTACTCGGGTGTTACCGTGTAACCTAACTTGGTATAAATACAAAACTAACTGAAGCAAAATGTTCACGTGCATTCTAGACTAAATCTGATCATTGAAAGCAATCCCCATTCATATATCAAGCTATCCACCCATTATTATTCAAGATGGGCCATCACATTGTTAGACAAACCTATTTTTAGGATTTCGATCACTTTAATAGACAAATTAAAGCACCTATTATCCATTTCAAGCCCCGAACCACCCATTCCATAGTTTAATAGGTCGGCAACTTCCTATGGGAACACTTAGTTACATAATGTAACCACCAAATTGAAAATGCCAAGCTATATGTCCTAGAGGGGGGAGGGGGGAATAGGACTATGCTAAGTTAAAAATTAACAACGGAATTCAACCTAAAATAAGATAGCCTTAGAAATAAATAAATAAAAGACTATACTTTAAATAAATCAAAGAATAGAAATGTAAAACAATCTTAAAAAAAGAGCTTGATACTAATGTTGTTCTAAGGATAACCTTTGCACCATAAAAACCAAGGGTTTATGGCAGGACAACCTTACTAGAACAAATTGAATATCAAAACTCGAACAGAAAGGAAATAAAGGAAATAGCAAGAAATAAATTCTAAACTATTACAACATTCCCCACTTTGCTTGAAATGTAAATATTACAACATTCACATCTACATATACATTCTACAAATCTGAATGATTACAGATATAGAAATTAAAAGAGCATTCAAATCACAAAATACACCAATATATAGTGGTTCGCCTGTGTGTTCACCAACTGTTAAACAATAGCCACACAGCTTGCTACTCCACTCCTAATATCCTCACACAGGGGATATTAGCATTCACTATCAAAATAGGTTTCACAGGTTCACCTAAAACCTTCACAATTGTGTCTTTTTAACTTGAGCTTACACAATTCAAAAACCCATACTTTCTGAGTTTTCTGGCTCTCCTCAGATAACCAACACAATGAGATTTTTCTAGCGAATCTCAAACAAAACCAAAATAATGGAATTTACAATAAATGTAAAATACCTAGATTTCTCCTTTTGTAGTAGCCTGGTAGAACCAATCAGAGTAGAAGTTCGAATCAACGTTCAATGTCCAATACTCAAGAAATGGTTCTAGGTTCTAATTGGTTTTAAATTAAACCAAATTGGGCGTAGCTCTATTTGATTTTGATTCCAAGAAGAAGGAATACAATAATTCCTCTTTTTCAAATGAGATTGGAATAGAAGAATAAAATCAAATATAAATAAGCTAACAAAAGAAAATATTAAATAAGCACAGAGAAGCTTAAAATGAACACTAACTTATCTCAGAGTGGACGCTTGAATTTTTTCAATTTAATCAATGAAAAACTCTGAAATTCGTGCTCAATTTATAGTTGCAGAAATCGCGTCTACGACTGGTCGTGTGGCCACCACGACTGGTCATAGGATGAACTGCATTTTGAAATTTTAAGCGCGATCTGGAAAAACATTTCACGACTGGTCGAATGTAGTCCACGACCGGTCGAGTGCACTCTACGATTGGTCGTGAACCACCCATGACTAGTTGTGAGACACAAAAAATAGTTGCTGGAGTTTGAGTTAAAGAACTAGGACTTGTCGAAGGACGAGTCGTGACTATTCCTACGACTGGTCATAGAATAACCAAAAAATTCTAAAAATCTTCAACAACTTAGGATTGGTCGTGGAATTTCATGGACTAGTCGAACCAAGCCTAGGACTAGTCGAACAAGGTCTAGGACTAGTCTTAAAACAGACCAAATTCATGTAAAAAGATTCATCTTGAATTATGTATGCAAAATGACTTACCCTAAGGTTAAACTAAGGTCTATCATACCTGGGACATGAAGTATGAACATTGAACTTCATTCTTTCAGATGATGGTTAACCTTTGAACCTTATGAAGCTTGAGATCTCTACTTGATATAGCTTGATCCTGAGATCTTCAAAAGCTTGAAATTAAACTTTATCAATACACTTTGAGTCTTGAAATGCACTTGAGTCTTGAAATGTACTCTTCTTATCAATGTAACTCTGAACCTTGATGCTTATAGAAGAGGACAAAGTACATAACCTTGCATTTCTTGAAGTAGAGCACCATACATGTCTTGACCCATTGTGATGCAGTGTCTTGATCAAATATATATATATATATATATATATATATATATCAACATATAAACACAAGACACAGATAGAGGTTTTGGCACAACAAAATTTGACAACCAAAGGAGCATGAGACAATAGCACTTACAATCTCCCCTTTTGTCAGATTTGTGACAAAACACACTCATATAAAAATAAGAGAAGCACCACATGCACAACATGCACAATAACGAATCATGCACCAATTATATAAGAGAACCAGTTACGACCTGGTTTAAAGAATCATGAATCCTGAACTAGTTGTCAATAAGTACAAACTCATTACTTATATACTCCTCCTGAGTAGCAGGACACATATCCAAAATATAACTACTCATATCCATAAGCAATCAAACCAAAAGTTTCTAGAAGCTTCCAAAAGTGGCCATCTCCCCCAATATGACAAAGGAAGCAACAATTTAAAGGATAATAAGTGGAGTAATAGATGGAGTAACTCGACAATATAGACAAAAGTAAAAGTTCACAATCCATTTACTAAAATAACTAAAAAGTCATCAAACCAAATTTAGTGCACAATCCAACATAAGTGTGAAAGATATTACATACCAAGATTAAAAACACTCAATCAGATCCTGAAGAAGGAGCAGGAATGGTAGGATCAAGATTATGGATGCCCTTGCTCAAGCGCCTAAGATACTTGCGCATATATTTAAACTAAAGATCATGGGCAACATTCATATTCCCTACCTTCTCTTCTAAAGCATGAAGATGAGTATCAAACTCAGATCGCTCATAGTCAAGATCAGTTCCAGAATCAGATTCAAGTTCATCGAAAATATCATCCATATCCACATCGTCAGGAAGAAGATCACCAGCTTCTTCATCCCCAGCTTCAGCTCTATCAACATCCACTTGGCCACAAGCCAATTCCAATTTCATTTTGTTAATATTCGAATTGTTAAAAATAAGATGATGAATGAGAGCCTCTCCAACAGGCAAAGTCACGAGCATGTGATTAGCTAAAACAGTCATGAGATAGGAAAAATTAATATCACTATGACTTGGATGGAGACGAGACTGAATAATGAAATGATATATCAATGAAGGAAGGCAAATTTTAGAACCAGAAATGACAGAGAGCAAAACACGAACCATAAAGGCAGTTAATTCTGTCTTATTACTAGAATGAGGATACAGGTTAGAAATAAAAATCCTGTGAAGTACGCTGTATTTGGGTAATAAGTACCTTGTGGGGAGCGCATTCCCTTTGTGAGTCCATTGCACATTCATATTACAAAAATCTCTAGTTAGCATCCACTTTTTAGATTCAAAGGGTTTTTCAGATAAATTATGAATAGGAATACCCTCCTCATTAATAGGTATATCCATTAACCCTACAATCAGATGGCGGTCAACTTCAAATAAACCTTCTCTAGTATCAATTTTAAAAGTTAAATTCTCAAAAGAGAACTCTGAGATACATGCAAACATGGCCTGTGCAATAGATTGGTATGAAGGCCCACCCCAATATAAGATGTTATCCCATCCTACAGCTTGGAGAATAGGAAGAATACCAAAAGGAGCAATGTGTTCAATACAAACAGACCGTTCAACAATGATTTTGTGCATACGTAAATCCCGTACATCAGAGGGATCATCCTCAGGTGAACGAAGATGGCGCCTAGAGAGAGATGCTGATCTAAAAGAAGATGGACCATGGGAAGTTTTCTTTTTCCCTCTAGCATCCATTATCAGAATGAAAATCAAAGGATTAAGTAGATACTAAAGATGTGAAAAAGGAGTTTTGCTAGATCAGATTTTTTAAGAAAATGCCCCAAAATTGCAATGAATCTCAAAACAGATTACTCCAATAGTGAAAATGAGGTAATAGAAACTAGAATTTACAAGAGAAACACAAATGATGCACTAACCTTGAAGATCTAGGAAGGTGGGTACGACTAGTCGTGCCTCGGCTCATTGGAGAGGAAAAAAGGAAATGAAGAAGATAAGAATTTTCCCAAATTAAAAGGATTCCAACGTGATACATGACTGGTCGAGGACCGTTCTCAACCGGTCGTACCACGCTGGTCGGGCACTCCCTCGACTGGTCGTGTATCACTAAAAACAGGCATATTTCATAAAAATTAGAATTTTTAAACTAACAAATTATCAAACATATATACATTATGATACAAATATGCATGAATAATCAATTTAGAATGTACATATCGAGATCAAATTTCAATTTATTAAACCTACTTTTGTCAAGCGGTTTAGTGAAAATGTCGGCATGTTGAGTTTCGTTCGGAATATATTCCAAGGATATTATTTTATCTTCCACTAATTCACGAATATAGTGATACCTAATGTCAATGTGCTTAGTACGTGAATGCGGGATTGAGTTTTTTGATATATTTATAGCACTGGAATTATCACAATATAATATCATTGATTCCTGTGTAATTCCATAATCGCTTAATATACGTTTTATCCAAACAAGTTAAGTACAAGCATTTCCTGCTGCAATGTATTCAGCCTCAGCAGTTAAGAGCGATATAGAACTTTGCTTCTTGCTAAACCAAGAAACCAAACAGTTTCTAATATAGAAACAAGCACCACTGGTTGAATTTCTGTCATCAATATTTCCAGCCCAATCAGCATCTGAGTACCCAGCCAATTGAACAGTAGTATATATGAATACCAGAGACCCATTTTAGCAGAACTTGCGACATATCACATAATCCGTTTGACAGAAGATAGATGTGAATCTTTAAGATCAGACTGATATCTAGCGTAAATCCCAACACTTAAAGCAATATCAGGTCTACTAGCAGTTAAGTAAAGTAGACTACCAATCATACTGTGATATAATTTAGGATCTATATTTTTACCTGTAGAGTCCTTTGAGAATCTTAGAGTTGTACTCATAGGAGTATTAAAATTCTTACCATTCTCAAAACCGAACTTTGTGATTAAGTTCAGAGCATATTTTGTTTGAGAAATAAAAATGTCATCTAGTTATTGTTTTACTTGCAACCCAAGGAAATAATTTAATTCCCCAACCATGCTCATTTCAAACTCAGATTTCATCAAATTTGCAAACTCAACAGTCATGTTAGTACAAGTTGATCCATAAATAATATCATCAACATAGATCTAAACCATTAAGATATCATCGTTATGTTTCTTAACAAAAAGTGTCTTATCAACACTACCCATTTGAAAATTATGACTTAGTAAAAACTTAGTCAATTTTTCGTACCATGCTCTAGAAGCTTATTTTAAACCATATAGGGCTTTTTTAAGATGGTATACATGATCAAAAAACTTAGGGTCTTCAAACCCTGTAAGTTGTTCAACATATACTTCTTTATGAAGATCACCATTCAAAAAAGCACTCTTTACATCCATTTGATAAATTTTAAATTTTCCAAAGCATGCAATAAATATAAAAAGTTTGGTTGATTCAAGGCGAGCAACTGGGGTAAAGGTTTCATCGTAATCAATACCTTCTATTTGAGTGTACCCTTGTACAACCAGTCGTGCCTTGTTTCGAATTATATTACCAAGTTCATCAGACTTATTTTTAAAAATCCACTTAGTTCCTATAATATGTTTATCTTTAGGTCTAGGAACAAGATACCAAATATCATTTCGAACAAACTAATTAAGTTCTTCCTACATAGCTACTATCCAGTTTTCATCAAAAAAAGCTTCTTTTACGTTTACCTGTTCAATCTGAGATGTAAAACACACGTAATTACATATATATTCTAATTGTCTATGAGTGCACACACCAGTGAGAGGATTTTCAAGAATTTGAGCGGTTGAATGATCTTTAACAGTCCTTAATTCAGAATTGTTTTGACTTGATGAAGTACCGGGTTTGTCAATTAGAAAAACTTGATCATTATCTGAACTTGGGGCATGTGTATTCAAATGATCGTCTATGACCACATTAATTGATTCTTAAATAACACCGGTCCTTTTGTTAAGTACACAATATGCACGACTATTTAAAGAGTATCCTAAAAAGATTCCTCCATCACTTTTTGTGTCAAACTTTTCCAGATTTTCACGGTCACGCAAAATATAGCACTTGCTACCAAAAACTCGAAAGTATTTGACAGTAGGCTTTTTATCAAACCACATTTCATAAGCAGTTTTATTATTAGGTTTACATATATAAACCCGATTAATAACATAGCAGGTAGTATTCACTACTTCAACCCAAAGATTTTTAGAGGGCTTCATACTATTCAACATTACATTTCCCATTTCTTGAAGCACTCTATTTTTCCTTTCCATAATTCCATTCTGTTGAGGAGTTTTAGGTGCGGAGAATTCATGCGATATTCCCTGATCGTTACAAAATTTCTCAAAATTGCTATTCTCGAACTCAGATCTATGATCACTACGGATTTTACATACTTGAGAACTTTTTTCAGTTTGGATCCATTTGAGAATCCTTTTAACTTTATCAAGGGTTTCTGATTTATCCCTTAAGAAGGCTACCCAAGTGAATTTAGAAAAATCATCCACGATTACCAAGATGTATTTTTTGCCACCTTGACTCTCCGTCGTGGTAGGTCCTATAAGATCCATATGGAAAAGCTTAAGTGGTCTTGATGTGGCATTGGAGTTCACCTTTTCGTGAGAGCTCCTTATTTGCTTGCCATATTGACATTCACCACATATCTTGTCTACATTTTGTAATTTAGGTAGGCCTCTTATTAGTTCTCCCTTGCTCAATTTGTATAAATTATGGTAGTGTACATGTCCAAGGCATTTATGCCATAATTATATTTCATTGGTATGGACAATGTAGCACGATTAATTAGATGAGTTACCATCGCTTAAAATATAGCAGTTTTCAGAAGTCCTGCGACCAGTTAATATTATAGAACCCTTTTTTTAAAGATTTCACAACCTTTATTAGAAAATTTCATGCTATGATTATTATCACATATTTGAGATATACTTAACAGGTTGTGTTTTAACCCTTCAACATATAAAACATTCTTAAATAAGGGAAGGTTATAGAGCTGAACTGTACCTTGGCCAATAATCTTACAGTTGCTACCATCACCAAATGTGACCGACCCACCAATCATATCCTTAAGATCGGTGAATAAAGCCTTGTCGCCTATCATATGCCTTGAGCATCCACTGTCTAAGTACCACTTCGAATGACTTGTAGCTTTGAAAGCAGTGTGGGCAACCAAGCAAGTAACTTTAGGAACCCATTTCATTATTGTTTTGGGTTTAGGAGTATAGTTGGTCTTCTTGTATTTGTAATTGATGTATAACTGACCCACTGAGTTAGATTTTAAGAGCTCATTAAGCAAATCAACTATTTTTTCACCTAAAGGGCTTTGGTTTTGCGTTTTATATTTGAAATAATTGCTTTTAGGTTTTTGAAAAGTTTTAGCATTTTTAGAAAAACTTTGATTAATACTTTTCCCTTTTAAGTTAGAGGTTCCTCCTCTCACAAACTTTAGGAGGAGTAATCTTCTGTTTAGAAGGTATATTCTTATCATAGCCCAACCCGGATCTGTCGCCACATTTTCTAAATCCAGATAAAAGTTTCCCAAACTTCGGATCTCCTTGAGCATACCTCCATGTATCCCTTGAACTCAAAAGTGAAGAGTTTTCAAGCTTAAGTTTGTCAATTTCAGATTTAAGATTTTCAATCAGAGAGGTTTTGAATTCTAAATCACATTTAGTCTTTTGAAAATAATCTGAAATATGGGATTTTTCTAAAACAAGAGACTCAAAATTTTCTTTAAGTTTTAAAAACTTTTCTTTTTGAAGTTTTAGTTTTACGGCAATTTTACAACTTTCCTTGTATAGGGCATTGTAAGCATCTTGAAGATCTTCTTCATTTTCATGATCACTATTCAGATTTTCTTCACTAGTTAAACCATCATGATCTGAAAAAGTGAACTTGGCTAGAGTCATAAGGGCCTTAACTTCATTGCCCGACTCGATTTTAGAATCTTCTGATTCAGAAGAGGCTTCAGATTGAGAGGATTCATCCCAAGTAGCCAACATATCCTTCTTTTTGGATTTATCCTTTTTAGGACACTTGTTTGCTAAATGCCCATATTCTTGGCAGTTGTAACATTGATTATCTTTCAAAGATTTCTAAGTTTTAGATTTAGGTTTAGATCTTTTCTTATCATTTGATTTTTAAAAATCAACCCTCTTTTTACTTTTGAAAATCTTGTAAAACTTTTTTGCTAAAAGAGCCATATCGTCTTCAGAATTTTCTAAATCGGAGTTTTCTTAAGAAATATATTTAGAAGACTTAAGGGCAATAGATTTACCTTTAGGAGCTTTAAAAGTTAACTCGTAGGTTTGTAAAGATCCAACCAACTCTTCTACCCTCATATTGTCTGTATTACGAAGTTTCTAGATCGCGGTTACCTTAGAGTTAAACCATTTAAGAAGTGAGCGTAGTATCTTTGCACACACTTTACTTTCTGGGATTTTATCGCCAAGACCCCATATAGAGTTTACAATGTCATTTAATCTAGAGTAGAAGTCCATAAACATTTCATTTTCCTCCATATGAATTTCTTCAAATTTGGTTGTGAGGAGTTGGACTTTAGATTTTTTTACAATTGAAGTACCCTCGTGTGTCATTTCTAATATATCCTAAGCTTACTTTGCAGTATCACAGGATATTATTCTTTTGAACTCATCCGGTGATAGTGCACAAGTGATTGCATTTAGTGCTTTTGCATTGACACTACTCTCATTTTTCTGAAGAGTGGTCCATGAGAAAAATGGTGTTACTCTCATTGATTTTGAACCATCGATACCAGTCACTTCAGTGGTAGGTGAGTTCCATTCAGTCACTGTGACAAGCCACACACTCTCATCCATTAATTTGAGGAAAATCCTCATCCTGGCTTTCCAATAGGCATAGTTGGAGCCATCAAAGGGTGGAGACCTAGTGACAAAGATGCTATTAAAATTTGAAATCTTATATATAGCTTAGATTGTTAGCTCAGGAAATGAATCCAAGAATAAAGAATTAAAAACGAGCTATTAAGCTTTTATACAACTTGAAAAGGCCAAGCTATATGTCCTAGAGGGGGGTGAATAGGACTATGCCAAATTAAAAATTAACAACGGAATTCAACCTAAAATAAGATAGTCTTATAAACAAATAAATAAAAGACTATACTTTAAATAAATCAAAGAACAGAAATGTAAAACAATCTTTAAAAAAGAACTTGATACTAATGTTGTTCTAAGGACAACCTTTGCACCATAAAAATCAAGGGTTTATGGCAGGACAACCTTACTAGAACAAATTGAATATCAAAACTTGAACAAAATGGAAATAAAGGAAATAGTAAGAAATAAATTCTAAACTATTACAACATTCCCCACTTTGCTTGAAATGTAAATATTACAACATTCACATCTACATATACATTCCACAAATTTGAATGATTAAAGATATAGAAATTAAAAGAACATTCAAATCACAAAACATACCGATATATAGTGGTTCGCCTGTGTGTTCACCAACTGTTAATGGCATGACCACACAGCTTGCTACTCCACTCCTAATATCCTCACACAAGAGATATTAGCATTCACTATCAAAATAGGTTTCACAGGTTCACCTAAAACCTTCACAATTGTGTCTTTTTAACTTGGGCTTACACAATCCAAAAACCCATACTTTCTGAGTTTTCTGGCTTTCCTTAGATAACCAACACAATGAGCTTTTTCTGGCAAATCTCAAACAAAACCAAAATAATGAAATTTACAATAAATGTAAAATACCTAGATTTCTCCTTTTGTAGCAGCCCGGTAGAACCAATCAGAGTAGAAGTTTGAATCAACGTTCCCATTTTGGTGTCTGTGTGACGCCAAATAATGATGAAGTTCTCTAAATAGTTTCTAAGTTAATATTAAGTAAGATAAAGAGATCCCCAGTGGAGTCGTCATTTTGTTTCGACCAAAAACAAAAAGTCTTTGATTTGGGGATTATCCTACTAAATAATAATAAAGAAAGAATGAAGAGAACAATCATCATATTCTATTTATTCTAAATTCAATTACATCCTTTTTATCCTTTAATTTCAAGATAAAATACTTATGAGAAAAGAATACAAGCATTGAATGAGTTCAATGTCGACTTCGGCAGCATTCCAAGTTGTGATTTGTTCATCTCGGCAAGAGGAATATTGCACAGATATGAACATTTTGCATCTTCTTTAATTCATCTAGAACATGACCCAGAATTGTTGGAAACACTCATATGCTTGAAGAAAACTTATATATTTGAAGGAATTCAAAGATTCCAGTAGCATCTCTGCTCCTTCGTATCGATCCCCACACAACATGTTGTTGCGCGGTCCAGTGAAATAGATGAAAATCCATTTCTTCTTCTTTTTCTTCTTCTCCTTCTTCTTCTTCTTCGAAGTACCTTTGGAATCTGTCTTCTTCTTTCTCTGGAGCTCTGATCTTCTTTTTCGTCCAAATGAGAGGAGAAGTGGGACATTTATAGGCCACCACGCGTGCGAACCGATCTTTATGTCGTGGGGTCCACTTCGCACAACATTTTAACCATCTAATTCGACTTGATTGAACTGATGTTGTGCAGACCCCACAATTATATGCTTTGCGCAGGTGCGCGCAACACAATGTCTTTCCCCTTTTTCTATTTTCTTTATTTTTATTTCTTTTTCTCTAATCTTTCTTCTGATTTTATTTCTTCAATCTTCATTATTTTTATGTCTCAACATATATATATATATTATATATAAAATGAAATGCCTAAGAATGTCATCCAAAAATCATCATCCAAAAGCCTATAAGCCCAAGATGGGCACAAATATCCAAAATCAAATATCCCAAAAAGAAAAACACACACCACCAAACATCTAATTTAATGATGTACAAGATGGATAAACCAGATGGGCCAGGACATCTAAAAAGATACCGAATGTCACTGGCCAAAACTCAGACTGTGCATCACTTAACTGGATCCTACTTGGTTGGACCTCCCCTCTTTGGAGTGACATTGTGATGACTCATAATCAGCTCCATAAGGTGTTATACTATGCACTGTAATCCTTCTAACATCTGCTCTATGCCGGAGAGTCCGGCTTCGCATCGTCCTACCCGCTCTTCTATGTTGGCGGTCCATGAAAAATTTTCCTAATTAAATCATGGTGGCACAAAAGACTGCAAGTGCCCACTAAATCCGATCTGTGAGGAATGACTAGTGATGGGCAAGAGTCTTTGGGCGTCGACATCTCCATGTTTTCATCATCGGTTTCTTCCTTAGTCTCATCTTTTTCTTCGATGTCACTTTTAAGGGACTGGTTGGTGTTCAAGTTCATGTTCAGAATATTTTCATGATTGAAACGAGCAACTGGACACGGTTGATCAGATGTGGGTAACATCCCTACAAATTGGGATAGCATACAGATGAGATTTGGGAATGGAAGAGAAGTGAGATGTAACAGCCCGAATTTTTGCCAACCTGGAATTAGACGTCCTTAGGCAATGGGCCGCTCCTAACACCTTATTAACTTGTCAGAACTCAATCCCACAGTCTAAAATCGCTTCTGAACCCATTTCTTTCATAAATCCAACCCTTCACCACCTTGTTCTTTCAATTTTCCTAAGTACTTTCACCCTAGACACTATCTTAAACTAATTAAGTATTATAACTTGGATCACCTTATATACAAACTACAAAGGCCTGAGTACCACCTCGACCAGAAATCACTTAGGATTAAATCCTTTAGAAATGAGACAAAGTAACTAAGTGCTAAACTAGATTAGCTACTAAATCCATTTGAATCGCTTTAAATACGATCTGCAAGACCTAAAACTTGTGGAATCATTGACGCTAGGTTACCCTAAAATCTAGGATCAAACTCATTACCCGACTGCTCTCGGGAGCATTTTGAAACTTCGTATCGGTTCTAGACGGCACATCGGGAGTCTGAATAATACGAGGTTAAGGACTTAGAACCGCCTCGCTGGGCTTGACAACCATCTTGGAAATCAAATCCAAACAGTGTCCCACGACTGTTCGCTTGAGTCCGGAGCGAGAGAGTGTGAAAACACTTGTTTCTTTACAAAATAAATATCTTGAATAGTAATCTGAGACTTGTCGCTTGCGGGTCAGTATTAAGCAACCTGACAGTCAGAATCAGACCAAAATACACCCTCGGATTAGGAAAAATTTCATAAACATTTACATGTACTAAGAATTTCGGATCTAGATCTGCTGACCGTTGAACTAAAACTGGTCTGCCACGTGTGAGCTGATATCCGACTAAAATGAAAACTTAACTAAACGTAGATCCAGTGTTAGTGAGCTTAAGTCTGACCTTTGGCTCAAGGGGGGCTCCGGAAATGCTCCGTTGAGCTGAAACAGGTGCCCTTTGGACAAAACCCAAGTATACCTTGTTCCCAGGTTTGTTTTGGTGAGATTTTAGACTATATAAGGACCTTAAACCCTCTCTCATTGCAGCCATACGAATTTGGGAGAAAACCTAGGAGAGAGAGAGAGAGAGAGAGAGAGAAAAGAGAGAGAAAGTGTGAGAGATGTGGGAGCATCTCCCTGCCGCTGCTATACAAGTTCAACCACTCCATCCTCATCGCTTTCCCGGTGATTTCAGCTCTGTTTCTAGGTAAGAAACCCTAACCCTAATCTGTTTTGGGGTTGTATAGGTTGTAGGTTATGAAATAGCTAACCTATTTCGTTCTCTAGGTTACCAAACTGCCGAATACGGAAATTTAGCAATTCTATCGACTCCGTTTCGATTCTACGATAAAAGGTGCGGACTTTAGGTGTATAGGTTATGGTTTTCAACGCTTTCAATGTTAGATAATGATAGATTCATGATCTGCATGCAATTGCACATGTACAAAGTGCTTTCCGTTTTCTGTTTCGATTAAAGTTATAGAATATGGAATTTTACATATCTAGGTATTCATAGAAAATACCGTATACGTATATTTTTTGAAAATGTGTTTGACATGATTATTTGTTGTATGAATGTACGATATATGGATAAAATACTTATTTGGCGAAAGGATTCGCCCTAATACATGTTTTGCTAATATACACTATGTATGTAGAAATACCGTATTGTAGAAAGTACCGTATACGTATATATTTTAGAGATGTGTTTGCCATGATTATTTGTTGTATAAATATATCATATATGCATAAAATACTTGCTTGGTGAAAGGACTCGCCCTAATACATGTTTGCTAACATACACTAAGTATGTTGAAATAGTGTATGCTAAGTGTTTGTGAAAATGCTTGAGAGAGTAAGTGTTTGGATGATGATGCCTTAGGTAGGTGTTGAGATAGGATTCTCAACTACCTTAGAGACCGGTATGATTTCCTCCATGTGGTTAATTACTTTAACCGCTTACTTATGAAATATATGTGTTTGTGTTTATTGTTTATATAGTGCTTTATAACATGCTTTATAACATGCTTTATATCATGCCTGTTAACATGCCTGAATTACTTATTTATTTAATTCTACTCTATTTACTTCACATGTTTATGTTGTATTCCATGAAATCCGTCATGGGTGATGAGGGAGTGGTGTAACGAATGCGTGTAACAGCCCTGACAGCCCTAAACGGATAATACCAGACTTTGATTGTATGATTTGAATCTTGATCCACTACTGCTTTATCTATCTGCAATTAATTGTGTTTGGGGCTATGATTATAGTCCAGATAATCGGTACCAGAATTGAATTCGTGGCTGATTCATTTTCCACGTGAGATGTGTTCGACGAACTCGAGTCGTACTTCGGTTGGCGATAGTGGTTGGCCACGTGAAGTGCTTATGCACTTCATGTCGTTCAACTTGTTGTGCGCTCGAGCTAGCCGAGCTCATCAAGTAACCCAATCTGTCTAATGTATGTTCACCATGTTTGATCACTACTGCTTTTACCTAGGGTACCAAACTTACCAGTGAAATCCCTTTTAACCGTGGTACCTCGATCCGCTAAGACTCATGAGCCGAGCATGGTGGTATGGGACAACGTGGTCGAGCTGTCGGCCTACGCTGGGGCCACGTGCCTCCCCATAGTGACCAGTGAGCAACCAGACTCGTGAGCCGATTATGGTGGTATGGGACACTATATTCATCTTTGTCGCCTACATTGATAAGGTGATGGGGAGTGGTGCAACGAATGCGAGCAATGTACCACAGCGACCCTTTGTAGTGACCTCAAGCATACTTTGAATTTACAGTGAGGCGATGAGTTTTGCCGTAGTGTAGAGAGTATGGACTAGGCCAGTTTTTGTATAGTGATGAATTGTTTAAGAGGTGATGGGGGAGTGGTGTAACCTTTGTGCGTAACAACCCTAGCAGCCTTTACAGTGACCTAGAAAACACACCATCGTCTGAGATTAACTAGGACTGACGACCCTAGAATGGATCATGTTTGGGAATGATACAAGGGAGGTACCTTAGTTTCCCAATCCTGTTGTTTGAAATGGACTAATAACAACTCGGTTATCATGCTCATCATGCATTGCATGTGCCTGGAAGATGTGGAGCACTGAGGGAAGAAAGCATGCCGCGAACGTGAGATGGTGTCGCACGAGGGAGGGTGTGGTGAGGGCATACATCATAACTACATTCACACTTGCATTAATAAGAGTAGTTAGGATTGTTTAATTTTACTGCTTGAATGAATTGATAACATGTTAACCTATGCTTTACTATTCCACTGAGTTGATCACTCACTCCCACATTACGGGACGGTGTTTGTACACACCAACCAGATTTGTTGAGTTTCAGGTGATGGCGATGCATATGAAGCAGAGTCGGACTACTTCTATGATGATGAGGAGTCCTCCTACATGTAACTCTCTGACAGGTCTATGAAGACCTGGTATTGTATTGATGGGGCTATGGTACTTGGGATAGAAGACATTACACTTCCTCACATTTGGTATATTTTAGAACTATACTTGTAATTAATTAACCTAGTAATTTTATCACACTCTAGAGACTCACCACTGTTTTTATATTATATATATCTATCACAGTCTTCCGCTTGCAATGTAACTGTCTCTGGAGTATGATATGCTATTTTGGCTTAATCTCACTCATGTTCAATGCACGAATACAGTCAACATTCAATCATTATTCATTTTGTTGCATAAGTGATGTTCTGGAACTCGGGAGTTAAGTTTATGCTCGACCCCCGATTTTTGGGATGTTACATGAGGTGACTTCCTTGGATAATGCAGACTAACTGACTAAGTATGATAGTTGGCAGACATAGTTGAGTCCCTTCACTGACATCATATAGGATGTTAAGTATATAAGGAGAGATATATGTCACATTAGCTTCACAGGGATACACACTTGCACTGAAGATATCATGAAGAATTTTGAATTTTGAGTCTAGATGCATAGAATGTAAATGACTCCCCTTACACCTAGGAATTGTCAAGCCATTTCACAGGAATCTAGTGACCTCACCCCAGACTCCTAAAGAATTCAAATTATGTTCAGTAATGTCTATAGAGGATACCGGTATCCCAAGAATTTAAGCAATCGTCACATGGTTGATCCGGGTGTTGTTTTTCCCTATTGTGATGGATATGAATGGGGGTTCGAGCGTGGCAGAATGGCAATATGATATTGTAACACCCCGTACTTTCTATACTTGGGTATTACCTTGGATACCTAATTAATATATGCGTATGCATGGGGACACGTAAAAATTTACTCTGTACACCATCGTCCGACCACCTATTTATCCGCCCATCTCAACTGTCTGATCTTGGTTAGTAACGACCTACCATACACCTTCACTTAGTTAGCCAAAAAGCTCCACAGGCTACTTAAATGAAACTTTAATGCTATAGGATCATTAACCTTGAATCAAAACAAATCTAGTGTGCCTAATTCATATCAATCAAATGAAGAGATTCATGACAATTTAAATCATACAAATAGTTGGCCAATAGACCTAGATCTTAGTGTAACTCGCAATCATTCATTCATCTAAGTCCAACTTAAAGGTTCGTCATTTAATCATCACACTAAGGCCATTAGACCACTAATTTAACCATTTAATCCCATCTAGGTAAACCCTAGGACCATTATAACCATGGACGATCAGATCAAATGCAATCTGACCATCGGATCGACAAGAATTTATAATTAGAAGGCCAAAATCTAAACATATGTCCCACTTAAACATTTGATCCACCTGATCTTTGGTGGGATGGCCCAACAACTCTATTCAAGACAAATGGATGGAGTGGATTTTATTAAACATCATTGTGGACCCAACACAAGAATTGTGTGTACACTAAGGAGGGTTCACCGGCCGCTCACCGAACCAAACATGGGGTCAACCAGAAGTTGACCCGATAAAAAGAGAATTTTCATCCTCTTTCTTTCCTTTGCAGCCAGCGATGGGCAACTGTCCGTTGTTTTAATCGATGGGCCATCATCCCCCATTTGAATGATCCAAACTGTCCATCTGATTTGGACGAGAATTCTGACAAAACCCCAGGTGATTTCAAACTTTTGAACTGGTGTGCATGTACACAGTTCCTACCACGATCAAGTCTCGTATGTGATGCTTCTCGCAAAATTTTGTTCTCCTTGCCATGTTGGCAATCCAAAGGGAGATATTTCTCCTAATCTCAATCGTCCGTTTCAGCTTATCCTAGCCACTCAACTTCAGGAGTTAGGGTTTCCTTTTTTCACGCCCAAAAGAAATGCGGAAAGAATCTTTCCATATTTTCTTACTGGCTCAATCCCAACCACACGACCGCTTCCAGAAGTGTCCGAGTGCATCTCGTGCGTCCGTCCTAGGGCAACCAGCTATACCATCTCGCGTCGATAGGAATTCTCACGAAAAACTCATGAGTTTACAAGTTGTCAAGCTGCGGCCGAAAATCTCAGAATCCACCTTAGATATGGTTGTCATCCATCCAAAATGTGGGTCCCATAATGATCAAGAAGCCCATCTGATCCATCCAGAAGCAGTAGATCATCAGGTGGGTCCCTAGGATGAAAATCACCATGATCGTAGCCATCATCTTCTCCGTTGGCTGCAAGAAACCACCATCCTCTGGTGGGCCCCATTTTGTGATCTGATACGGTCATTTAGTGGGCCAGTAACCCAGAAACCAATCTTGTATGGCTAATCAGAGCCATGTAACCTATGTTGAATCTGAACCATCAGATTGTCATTGTGCAGCGTTTAAATCCAAGACCGACTCAGCTAACTAATCTAGTGATTAGTTAACATTCAATAGGTCTAGCACAAGATTAGTGGGGCCTATTTAAGGCTGCCTTTTAGAGCATTCTTTCCAAAAATGGAAAGAGATACAGAGAGAGAGAGAGAGAGAAGGCGCCGCTGCCATTGCCACACCCATTGGAGTCGACTCGGTCCAAGTTGCTGCAAAAATTAGGGCCGAGTTCATTTGGTTCAGTTGCCGAACACCTGCAACAGAGAAGCAGGAGAAGATGAAGAGAAAGAACGAAAAGAAGAAAAAAAATGAAAGAGAGAGAGGGAAGCTGGGCTGTTACTGTCAAGTCGGGCGGACTCGACTCACTGAGACAGCAGGTTGGACTGTCCAGATCCACTGCTAGACGTCCCAGCAAGGAGAAAAGAGAAAGGAAGCAAAGGAAGAAGAAATGAGAAAGAAGAAAGTAAGAAGATTAGTGGGGCCTATTTAAAGCTGCCTTTTAGAGCATTCTTTCCGAAAATGGAAAGAGATAGAGAGAGAGAGAGAGAAAAGGCGCCGCTGCCATTACCACACCCATTGGAGTCGACTCGGTCCGAGTTGCTGCAAAAATTAGGGCTGAGTTCATTTGGTTCAGTTGCCGAACACCTGCAACAGAGAAGCAGGAGAAGATGAAGAGAAAGAATGAAAAGAAGAAAAAAATGAAAGAGAGAGAGGGAAGCTGGGCTGTTACTGTCGAGTCGGGCGGACTCGACTCGCTGAGACAGCAGGTTAGACTGTCCAGATCCACTGCTAGACGTCCCAGCAAGGAGAAAAGAGAAAGGAAACAAAGGAAGAAGAAATGAGAAAGAATAAAGTAAGAAGAGAAAGATGGAGAGAGAGAGAGAGAGAAAGAAAGTGCATGCTGGTTGTGATGCACTGACTCAGCTCAACTCGCTTGAGTTATGGGTTGGGTCTGGCATATTTGGGCTGAGTTCAGACTCAGTACATGTCATCCCAGAGAGAAGGTAGAAGAAGATTGTGAAAAAGGAGATGATGTGGAGAGAGAGAGGAGAGAGAGATTAGAAGAAAGAGCTCATGAGAGAGGAAGAAAATGATCGGGGTTGTTGCACTGAGTGGACTCGAATTGAGTCGACACATTCAGGTGGAGTCATGTGTTGTGCTAACTCCAGTTAGTTGCAGAGAAAGAAAGAAAGTGGAAGAAGGGAAAGGAAATGAAAAGAAGAAGAATTGTGAGAGCAAGGGTGTGGCTACTGAGTCTAAGCGAGTTGACTCAATGAATTGTCAAGTTAGGCTACTTGGAGAATGTTTTGGTCCAGCGAGGCCAGGTTGAGTTCAACCGAGTTAACTAGGTGAGTCACTCTTTCAAATCTTCGATTGGAGATCTCATTAGAACATTAGTTGGTTAATTAGTTTCTTTTAGGATGTAGTCTAACACACCTTTTCCGTTTCACTTCGTTCGAGTTAGAGCAGGTCAAAGTTGTGTCGACATTGAGTTCGATCAAGTTATATCCAATATATCAATCATGGTTCAAATCAAAAATCCAATTTCATGTTCTTACGTTCATTGAAGGCGAACCGAATCGTGAAAGGTGGGGATCACACTTCAAGCATTTCCTACATCATGATGGTTATCTTAGTTCATTTATTTCACTAATTGCTTAATTTAATATTAATTAAAGATGATAATAAATGTTAGTTCCATTCGTATAATTCTTCATATATGATTGATGGCTAGATTTAGAATTTAAGTATGATATCAAATATTCCTATTCTGGTTTGACTTGAACACTTTATATGTGCAAGTACTTTTGATATCGCACGTGACTTGTTTTACCACTTTTGATTACTTTATGGTGTATTTAAAGGTTCTCGAATTAGTGGCCATTTGTGGAATAGATTAAATGAAATTATCTAGTGAACTTGCCATCTTTTGGATTATTTGTTGCCTAAGCGGCTTTTAGGATATTTCTTTTTTATCTCATCCTTGGGATGTACTGTTTTCCCTATGCGGCTTAGTGGAATATTTTCCCTATGTGACTTTAATATATCGTCTTCGTATAGCCTTGCGATGGTAAGTTTCCACTTGTAAAACTATAATTGGCTACTAGTTGAGTAGGTTACCTTTAAACATCCTATTTGATAATGTCATGAGCAGGGATGGTGGAATGGGACACTATGCCTGAGGCTGTTGGCCTATGCTGGGTGACGAACTCCCATAATGACGTTTGAGCTTTCTTAAAATGATTGTTTGAATTGGAATAATACTGATTGGGCTAATCATGCATTTTCATGGCATGTGGTCTTTTTCGAGTGCCTAATTCTCCTTGGGCATACCTTTGAATACTTTTTCAGGTGGCTAGTTTTCCTTGGGCGACCTTGTTACACAGTCTTTTCCGAGTGACTAGTTCTCCTCGGGCATACATTTGAGTACTTTTCTAGGCGGCTAGTTCTCCTTGGGCAACCTTGTTGTATAGTCTTTTTCGAGTGACTAGGTCTCCTTGGGAGTACCTTTGAGTACTTTTCTGGGTGGCTAGTTCTCCTTGGATGACTTTTTACTAGCTGGATGTGCATCCCCAGGTCTATGAGCATGTACATACATTCATACATTTAAATAAGATTATCTTTGTGGAATTTATCTGATGAATGCATATCTGATGAATGCGTATCTGATGAACCTTATCTGAATTCTATGATAATCATGGTGAAAGAATTGTTATACACTATTCTTGATAATTATGCTTAATTATCTTAATGATATGATAAATCTTGGGGGTTATACCTCACTGGATAGCCATTGACACTATCAAACCGTACTCAGTGTTCAAGTGGCACAGATGACACGCATGCTGGCGTTCATATGGAATAGGAGGAGTCAGATGAACTTACGACTCTCTATTCCTGATTTCATTTGTATTAAATTGTACTGTCATGTTTTATAAAATGTTAAGACATTGGTTTGTATAAGTTTATGGGCAACCACTCGAATATTAATTTTATATATTTGGACTCCCTCTTATACTTGATTTGCTTCTATCCCACAAGTTCACCAACTCTGATAAAGAAAAAAAATGTATGTGAAATTTGAGTTACAGTTAAAGTTTAACACTCGGGTTTTTGGAAAACAAGTAGTGTACTCTGGTTTTAAGAACCGGGGTGTTACAGATATACTTGTTCATATTGAGACTCATTGTCAAGATCAAGAATGTTATCCTAACCAATGGTGCGTAACAAGGGCTCAATCCCATAGGGTTGTATGCATGTGCGATCTATAATATGTTTGAAGATCATTTCCTTGCCTCTAAATACATCATATAAGGGTTTTGGAGGTGGCTTTGCCTTTGTCTTTTATCATAGTGTAATCTCAAGATGAACATGATTTAATAAGAAAAACTACTAAGAGATGCCACGAACAAGAAAAACCACAAATCAGCTCTATCCACCTAATAAAAAGGCAACCCAATAGATATAAAATGGAAATGAAACAAACAAAAAAGGAAAACCTTACCAATTATGAGTAACAATGGTGGAGAGAAATCTAAGAGGAATGGAAATGCACAAACTTAAGGAAATCCCCAACCTAAACAGGAAAAAAACCAAATCGGAAACTTAGGTCAAAGAAAAATGAAACTGTAAATCAATATAGGAGGATTTACCAATACTGAGCGAAAAGGATAAGAGATTTTGACTGGAAACCGTCCATTGAGGCTCCACCAGAGAGGAGGAGAAAAACAAATGCACAGTGAAGAAATGAGCGAAATGGGTGATTTTCGTGCACTCCCGATTTATATACTGACAGGATATTTCAATGTCATCGAACAGGTTTGATGACATCGAAGGTGAGTTTTTCGATGTCATCGTATAGGTATTCAATGACATCGAGCTTCATCCGATGATTCATCTCCTGTATGTACTTTGATGACATCAAAGTACATTCGATGTCATCGAAGGTGACTTCGATGCCATCAAATGTCTCATCAAAACACTAAGTTTCAACTTTTTTCGCATGCTTCGACTCGAACAATGAGATGTACATAAGTATATATCTATAAATCATGCTTTGTAGACTCAAAAAAATTTATACAATTTTAAAAATAAAAAAAAACTAAATAACACATCATATTGTTCAAAAAGAATTCTGAGGCCTAAAATTGTAACGACTCGGAAAATTCTGTACAAAGACCCGAGTACCACCTCAGGCAGAAATCACTCAGGATCAAATTCTTTAGGAATTAGACAAAGTTAAGTAAGTGCTAAACTAGATTAGCTGTGAAATCCGTTTGAATCACTTTAAATACGATCTGTAAGACCCGAAACTTGTAAAATCATTGACACTAGGTTACCCGAAAGTCTAGGATCAATCTCATTACCCAGTTGCTCTCGTGAACACATTGAAACTCTGTATCGGATCTAGACCGCACGTCGGAAGTCCGATTGTTGCAAAATTATATAATTAAGACCGCCTTGCTGGACTTGACCACCACCTCAGAAATCAAGTCCATATAGTGTACCAAAGCTATTCGCTTGAGCTCGGAGTGAAGTGTGTAAGAAACGTGGATATTTTAGAAATAAAAATCTAAATTTAAGTAATCTGAGACTTGTCGTTTGTGGGCCAAATATAAGCATTCTGACCATCAAAATCTAACTCAAATACACCCTCGGATCAGGAGAAATTTCATACATAGGTCAGTGTACTTGTGGCCCTGATCAGTGATCGTGGACCGTTGAACTGAAACTGGTCCGCCGCGGTCGATCTATAAATTCAATCGGACTGAAAACTTAACTCGACCTTGATCCATGGTCAGAAAGCTTAAGTCCGACCTTTGGCTCAAGGAGGGCTCCGAAAGAGCTCCGCTGAGCTGAAACAGATGCCCTTTGGCTATAACCTAAGTATACCTTGGCCCTGAGGCTATTTTCATCAATTTTAGGCCTATATAAGGACCTTAAACCCTCTCTCATTCACTCCATACGAATTTGGGAAAAAACCCTAGGAGAGAGAAGAGAGTAAAGAGAAACAAAGTGAGAGAGAAGTTGGAGTCACTCCTGGGATTCGATCCCTGCTATTCTACGTGCCTATCCATCGTTACCTAATCACTATTCCGGTGATTCTGACTCTGTTCTTAGGTAAGGAAGCCTAACCTTAATCTGTTCTAGGTTTTCAATTGTCGCTAGTAGCGAAATAGGTGACTCAACTAGTGTTGTAGGTTGTCATTCCATCGTTGATAAATACTTGGAGTCTCTGTCGAATTCGTTACGCTTCTACTGCGTAAGGTGCGGACTATAGACGTATAGGTTATGGTTTTCAAGGCTTTCAATGTCGGATAATGATAGATTCCTAATGTGGATGCTATTTCACATGCATAAAGTGATGTCTGTTTCATTTTTCAGCTATACATTAACTAGGTTGAATATACTGTATTCCTCGTATTTGTAGAAAATACCGTATACGTATGAAATATGAAAGAATGTTTGCCATAATTAATTATTGTGTGTATATGCTAGTTATATATGTAATAGCTCCTCGGTGAAAGGATTCATCCTAATACATGTTTTGGCTAACATACGTTATATATGTTAATAAGCGTAGTCTAAGTGTTTGTGAAAATGCTTGTATGAGTAAGTACTTAGGAGATAGTGCTTTAGGTAGGTGTTGAGATAGGATTCTCAACTACCTTAGGAATGTGTATGATTTCCTCCATGCATGTTGTTTAGTTTAATCGCTTACTCATGAAATGTATGTGTTTGAATTTCCTATTTAAGCAGTGTTTTATAACATGCTTGTTAACCTGTTTGCACTACTTAGTCAATTCTGCTTCGACTACTCTACATGCTTGCTGGTTAAGGATTGAATGTGATTGGGGCTATGTTATAGTCCAGGTAATCGGTAACAGGCTTTGAGTTTGTGGCTGAGATTCATTCGCCACGTAGGACGTGTTTGACGAACCTGAGTCGTACTAGAGTTGTTGGCAGTAGTTAGGCCACACGAAGTGTTTATGCACTTCATGTCGATCAACTTTGGGTGCGCTCGTGCTAGTCAAACTCGTTAAGTAACCCGATTGGCCCCATGTATGTTCACCATGTATGGACGCTATTGCTTGAACATAAGGTACCCAACTCACCAGTGAAAACCCCGTTAACCTTGGTACCTCGATCAGCTAAGACTCATGAGCTGGACATTGTTCACTCCCCAAGTATAGGGTTGTGATGTAATAATAAACTCGGTAAGATCGAGGTCGAATCCCACGAGGACTGGTCGTCACAATTCAAATCTATGACTCTCCTTAACTAATCCAACAGATAATGGAATGAACTACTAAGCACAATTCTATGAAAAACAATTAAGAACAAGGAAGAAAATTCAATCAGAGAAAGAACACTAGGACTTTCGAATCCACCCCTAATTATCCTAACCCTTGCTTTGTCTGTTGATTCACCTTGATCTAAATTGATACCACTTATTCAGAGAAAGCACAATCTGTGTCCTAAATCGGGCATAAAGACTGTCTAATTCCTTTAAGCAATGCCATGAATAACAAATCCCATGTCCTTGATCGGGTACATGGAATGTACATTCATTAAAGCACCCTGTTTCTTCCTCTATAGGAAACTTGTTCCTGATCAGACACAAGCACCTGTAATAAGCATCTAAACAACATCCATATATATACTTTGATCAAGTTCATAGATGGAGAAGCATAGAATTTAAACCAATCAAGCCCATTAGAGAAAAAAATAAATTAATTAATATTCAAAGTAAATCAACCAACACAAGAGCTAATCAAATTAGGGGCTTCATCTCAGCCCTAGCTGAGAGATTAGTTACCCATAAAATCCATAAAAAGATATTAAATAAAATTCATAAAATAAAACACCAAACCGAACAATCTCTCTCTCTTCTTCCTTCTCTTTCTTCTCTTTCTTCTCTCCCTGGCTCTGGATCTCGAATTCTCCGGATCTGAATGCCTCTCCCACGTCCAAAACTTCCTTTTTATAGCTGATGGATGGCTGGAATCGGTGGCAGAGTCGTAGACGGACTCGAAGTGTAATTTTTCACAGCCGTGATCGGTGGGCCCCACAGAGGTATTTTCTGGAAAATTCACCCCATCCATTGAATTCAGGACGAAATTTCAGTCAAGAATGGGTAGTTTTGAAGGTCCATTAACGTGGCCCACAGAAGAAATCTCAAAAAGATCAAATTTGAACGTCGCCGGGTAGCCCTTTTGTGGCCTCTGTACCGCACACGTGTGTACGCATGGGAGTGAACTATCAGCATGGTTTTGTAGTATTCATGGCCCTCTACACGATGGACGGATCAAATCGGCCGGACGGACCATGTGTGGGGCCCACTGTCGTTCGCAAAACGGACCAGCGACGTCCGTTCGCTGACGCGAATTCATCCTCCGTGGCAATGGTGGGTCCCATTCCTTTTATCTAACTGAAAATCCACTCCGTTCATTAGGATAAGGACGGCTTAGGTTAGAAACGCATATTTTTTTCCTCCATTCTGCTGTGGGCTACGGGAGATCTCGTCCACCGTCCATTGCATTGTTGAACGGTTGGATTCTATTCTTGATGATCATCCACGATTCTGTCACCTAGGCATGGGGTATGTCCGCCCCAGGAAGCGTATGGACGGCTTGGATTGTCCATTTGGATAACGTGCGGGGCCCACATCATCGACCGACGGTCGGCTTGCGGAGACGCTGGAACGGCGCTGCCGTTTTCGAAGATGAGATGGGTCAACCGTCCGCTGACCGTCTTGGGTGGTCCGGTGTGGCGCCAGCGCACGTGCACTCTATGCACGTGCTCACGCATGTGGGGCCCAATGTAATGTTTGTGGGAAATCTACACCGTCCAACCTTTTCTTCAGATTATTTCAACCGCCTAAACCAGATTTGAGGCAGTTCCAGATATCAGGTGGGCCCCAAAGTAAAAATTAATGGGCTGATCTGTCAGTTGGAGCACTTCCCGAGATCATCAATAGCTGAAATTTAATATGGACGGTTAATTCACGGCCCCCATCACACGTATGAAGTTTTGGACTGATTGGATGGCGGGAACCATGTGATCTTGCATTCGGACCCTTTTAGGGCCCCTTTGGCTTGCTTTCCTCCGATCCCAGGCGTGTATATTCTTCACCATTGGTTCTCTGGAGTCCATCCCGTGTTCTGGAGACTTTGGAGCGTCAAATCCATGCCTTTAACATCAATTTCCAATTAACGCTCCTGATTTCCTCCTGTAACAAAAATATAATTAAAATCTGGCATTAAACATTATCATGTATGTAAAATTAGGCAATTGCTGGGGTCTGATATGCAATATTCGACTCTGATCACAACCCCCAACCAGCATTTTGCTAGTCCCGAGCAAAACATGCGAAAAATAATTTCAGAAATAAAAGACAATTCCTGTAAATTCAAGTGACAAGTGAACAGATAGCTGAGATGTGAAAATCTAAGATTCATGACTGGTATGTGGAGTTTTTCTCTTGGAATCAAGCTTACAGTAAACTTCATAATCAAGTTCAAAACATTAGTCCATCAATTAGAACATTCCTAAACATTGAGTTCCACGAGTGTAAAGTATAATCTTGACTTACAATCATTAAGAGATCCAATTGTCAATTTCATGATATCATTAGTAATTCGTGACAATCAAAACTTGAAACCAACACTTATCTCACAGATGAACTTTTTATGTTACCATCTTTTGATTTTCTTCTGACAATACGTATGGCCGAGGAAATCAAATTCTCACCTATAGGGGAGCAAACCTATGGCGAAAACTTGTCGCTTAATTTTTTTTTTTTTTTCTTTTTCATATGTCAACTATGGAGAATCAAATCCACACCTATAGGAGCAAACCTATGGTGAAGATTATGTGACTAACTCTTTCAATTCTTCTTTATAAACCGACGTTAACAAATTTCTCAGTGGTTCCTTTCATGCCTTAATGATTACCAAGTTACCATTTAATGTCGAAAACTTAATGTGTAAGTGAGATCGATATGGGAAATTATGGCTCAATCAATGTTTACACCTTCTAATCATGGATTAACAATTCAAAATTGATTTGTGAAATCAAGCGGATGGCCAAATCCAAGAGTCATAAGTTACCCATCACATATCTTATAATGTTAAAATCTGACTATCCTTCAAAATCACTTTGAATTCAATAGAAATTTCAGAAAAAATTTTAAAATTTTCACAAATTTTGCTCAAGACCAAGAAAATACTGATTAGGTAAACTAATCTCCCACCCCCAACCTAAAATCTACATTGTCCTCAATGTAAAAGAAATAAGCAAACAATGCACATGGGACAATGAATAATCAAAGAGGAATGAGGGAAAGATAGTACCTGGACGGAGAATCAAGAAGCTTCCTCAGAAAAAAAAAAATATCATCGCAGAACAGGTTAGCACAAGAGAGAAATCAACATGAGAAAAAATAACGAAAAGACAAACAAAAGAAGATCCTACCTATACCACTTTCATGAGTGCTCTCGATTGCATTTAAGCGATGCAACAAGCCTTAAAACCCCTAGGTTACCCCTAGTGGGACGAGTTGTAGTCTCGTGAGGGTTTGCGAGTAATGTTACCCACAAACATTGAACTAACTAACTAGAAAAATGAAAAGAAATGAAATAAAATAAAAAAGTTTGGGTTGCCTCCCGGAGCGCTAAGTTTAACGTCTTGACCAGACAAGAACGGACCATGAATGAAAAAATCTTTATAACTGTGGTCCGCCAAAGAAATTACCTCAATACCTTGATTAACCGATCCCGGACAAGTGATGTGAGTTCCCATGAGTGTGCTATCTACAAGGAGGTAAGCGACACCGTCGTCAAATAATTTAAGAACTTGCCGCACGACTTCTTCCATGTGAGGATCACGCTTCTCTTGCGATTCTCACGCGACATTTCCACAAAGATGATCCATGCATATCGTGGGGCATACTCCCGTATTTCCACTATCTTCCTTTCAATTTACGCCTTATATGTTCTAAGAAAATTAAAGCACCTTTCGCCTTTGTCTTCTCGAGTTCGAAATGTCTTTGTCGAGGCGTCTCGAGGGATGAAGAGGTTCCACTTTCGCTCTCCATTTTTCGGTCTCATATAGGAGTAGTAGAGTCGAGCAATGCATTGACTTCATGGATGGGACTATCAATGTCAAAATCCATGCCCGATTGTGCTGTGTCAAGAGGATCTTCAAAAGATGTACTAAGGAGTCTTGCACAAGGCTCTCGATCATGTCCACTTCAAATATGTCATCCAAATGCATGGATTGTTGTCTCGCATTAAAAACATTGAGTTTAATATTCATGTTACCAAAGGACAATTTCATAACTCCATTCCTAAGGCAATTTATAATAGCATTAGATGTGGCCAAAAATGGACGACCCAAAATGACGGGATCGACTATGAAGATTCGAATGAGCAGAGTATCAATGACTATGAAATCCATCGGAAAATAAAATTTATCAACCACGGATTAACACATCTTCAATAACACCCCTGGGTACTTTGACAGATCTATCAGCCAGTTGTAATATTACCTTAGTCGGTTTCAACTCACCAAGTCCTAGCTGCTCATAAACCGAATAAGGTAACAAATTGACGCTCGCCCCTAAATCAAGTAATGCCTTCCCGATCTTATGATCTCCTATGCCGCAAGAAATGGTGGGAGCTCCTGGATCCCTAAATTTAGGAGGAGTGTTATGTTGAATCATGGAGCTGAGCTGCTCTGCAATGAAGACCTTCTTATGAACATTTTGCTTACGCTTTTGGGTGCATAAATCTTTGAAACTTAGCGTGTGTGGACTTGTTTGATAGCGTCAAGCAACGGGATGTTGACTTGCACTTTTTGAACACATCAAGATTTCATCAAAGTTATTTCTTTTCTTCATTGGTGCCAGGACGTTGAGGAAAGGGTGCTTTGGGCACGTAAGGTGGCACATTAGTGGCTCCGGAGAGTCGAGAGCTTTTGAACTTTGGATGCATTGGTGTGACGCTCGCTTCATCTTGATCTTTTGTTTTAGAATTTGATTCATCCCCGGGCATCTCTATCTCGTTATCAATCTGCTTGCTCGACCTAAGGGTAGTAATCGATTTGGCTTGCTCTCATGATATTACCTTTGGTTGGAATTAGAGCCAATCTCATATTGTCCCTTTGGGTTAGCCTCGGGTTGGCTAGGAACTTGCCCTTCTCTCTTTCACTCAATGTGACTAGTTGACCCATTTGTATTTCCACTTAGCAATGGATTATGCATTTGCATGTAAGCTTTTCTTGGTTGGCGATAAGGTTTGTTGGGTATCTTTTTGGAATTGGAGAGAACTCGCATGAAAAGATGAAGTGTATCCTCAAGAGATGGGTTCCTTGATTGTGTAGCGCATTGTTGATATTGCGGAATTTGTTGACTGCCAACTTGGAGGTGCGGTTGCATGGGAGGATTTCCAGATGGTCCTCCTTGATGTGGTCCTTTTGCCCAAGAAAAATTTGGATGCCTAGCCCACCCTGGGTTATACGTGTTCGAGTAAGGATCATTCCCAGGTTTTTGAAAAGTGTTCATAGCATGAACTTGTTCAGAAAGAAGTTCTGGGGATGCTGCCCCAGATGGACAAGACTGGGCAAGACTAGAACATGTGGCACATGCCTCCACTTGAGCTGTTTATGGAGGTCCATTATTTAATACCAGAGCATCAACTTTCTTTGTCAGGTTATCAAGCTTAGCGCACAGTTCTGGCACGACTCCTATCTTATATATACCACCTCTCTTTTGTGGTTGGGGACTTCTATCACCTCTATTTGAATAGTCCCATTGCTGAGAATTTTCGCACAAGGTTTCAAAGAAGTTCCACGCTTCGACTTCACTTTTGGTCATGAATGATCCTCCACTGGTGGCATCAACCATGCGACGGTTCTGAGGTGTCAGACCGTCATAGAAGTATTGAACTTGTTGCCACTTCTCAAAACTATGGTGAGGACATTTAAGAAGCAAGTCCTTCCATCTTTCCCAACATTCATGAAAGTGCTCGCCCTCTTTTTGTGTGAAGTTAGTAATTTCTTTACGGAGGGCATTGGTTTTGTGAACGGGGAAGAACTTATTTAAGAACTTCTTAGACAGTTGGTCCCATGTAGTGATAGTTCCAACTTCTAGAGAATTCAACCATGCTTTCGCCTTATCCTTCAACGAAAAAGGAAACAGACGTGGCGGATTGAATCGTCGAGAAGTTTTGGAACTTAAAAGTGGAGCAAATGTCTAAGAATTCTTTCACATGATGATATGGGTCCTCCTTGTCCAATCCATAAAAGGATGGCAACAATTGTATGACTCAGTTTCGGTTCAAAATGTCTTTGCCGTAGTGGTTGGCAACACTATGCATGAAGGTGCATTAAATTGGACAGAGTGAATAATCTTTAAGAGCCTTAACTTCGATCTCATTCGCCATTTCAATGCACTAATTATTTCTCAATCTTTCACGCAAAGTGTTCTTTCTATTTCAGGATCAAAGCAGCTAGTTCTATATTCAGAGATCTACATCCTAGAATAAACTATGTTATTGCAATGGAAGAAAAAAAACTAAACTAAGAAGCAACCTAAGAGAAATAAAACTAGACCTAGAACTATGAGATTTTAAAACAAGTTAAAACTATGTAAGTAAGAATGGGAAGAAAAGAACCCTAGGAAGGGAGATGAATGATGTCAGAAAATTTAAGATGTTCCTCCTTTACTTAGTAGCTTCCTTCCTCAATTCTTGTAAACCAAAAAAAAAAAAAAAAAAAAAAAAAAAAAAAAAAAAAAACAAATTTAGGTTTCTAAAATAATGATAGAAAAATCCTAAGCAGCGGTTAATTTCTAAAAATAAAATTAAAACTTTAACCTAAGTTAGTAAAATCTGAGCTATGAATTATGATAAGAGAGAATCCTAAATTCAATTTGGAGCAAGCAAAGTCCAACAATGCGCCAAAACTTGTTCACTCCCAAGTATAGGGTTGTGATGTAGTAATAAACTCAGTAAGATCGAGGTCGAATCCCACGAGGACTGGTCATCACAATTCAAATCTATGACTCTCCTTAACTAATCCAACAGATAATGGAATGAACTACTAAGCACAATTCTATGAAAAACAATTAAGAACAGGGAAGAAAATTCAATCAGAGAAAGAACACTAGGACTTTCGAATCCACCCCTAATTATCCTAACCCTTGCTTTGTCTGTTGATTCACCTTGATCTAAATTGATACCACTTATTCAGAGAAAGCACAATCTATGTCCTAAATCGGGCATACAGACTGTCTAATTCCTTTAAGCAATGACATGAATAACAAATCCTATGTCCTTGATCGGGTACATGGAATGTACATTCATTAAAGCACCCTGTTTCTTCCTCTATAGGAAACTTGTTCCTGATCAGACACAAGCACCTGTAATAAGCATCTAAACAACATCCATATATATACTTTGATCAAGTTCATAGATGGAGAAGCATAGAATTTAAACCAATCAAGCCCATTAGAGAAAAAAACAAATTAATTAATATTCAAAGTAAATCAACCAACACAAGAGCTAATCAAATTAGGGGCTTCATCTCAGCCCTAGCTGAGAGATTAGTTACCCATAAAATCCATAAAAAGATATTAAATAAAATTCATAAAATAAAACACCAAACCGAACAATCTCTCTCTTCTTCCTTCTCTTTCTTCTCTTTCTTCTCTCCCTGGCTCTGGATCTCGAATTCCCCGGATCTGAATGCCTCTCCCACGTCCAAAACTTCCTTTTTATAGGCTATTTGGATGGTGGAATCGCAAGGCAGTCGTAGACGGACTCGAAGTGTAATTTTTCGCAGCCGTGATCGGTGGGCCCCACAGAGGTGTTTTCTGGAAAATTCACCCCGTCCATTGGATTCAGGACGAAATTTCAGTCAAAAATGGGTGGTTTTGAAGGTCCATTAACGTGGCCCACAGAAAAAATCTCAAAAAGATCAAATTTGAACGTCGCCGGGTAGCCCTTTTGTGGCCTCTATACCGCACACGTGTGTACGCATGGGAGTGAACTATCAGCATAGTTTTGTAGTATTCATGGCCCTCTACACGATGGACGGATCAGATCGGCCGGACGGGCCATGTGTGGGGCCCATGATTCGCAAAACAGGACCCGGATGCGTCCAGATTCGCCGACGTGAATTCGTCCTCGTGGCAATGGTGGGTCCCATTCCTTTTATCTAACCGAAAATCCACTCCGTTCATTAGGATAAGGATGGAAAACCGGTTAGAAACGCATATTTTTTCCTCCATTCTGCTGTGGGCTACGGGAGATCTCGTCCACCGTCCATTGCATTGTTGAACGGTTGGATTCTATTCTTGATGATCATCCACGATTCTGTCACCTAGGCATGGGGTATGTCCGCCCCAGGAAGCGTATGGACGGCTTGGATTGTCCATTTGGATAACGTGCGGCCCACAAATCGACCGACATCGGCCGACGGTCGGCTTAACGGAGTATTTGGAATGCTGTTTTCGAAGATGAGACGGGTCAGCCGTCCGCTGACCGTCTTGAGTGGTCCGGTGTGGTGCCAGCGCACGCGCACTCTATGCACGTGCTCACGCATGTGGGGCCCAATGTAATGTTTGTGGGAAATCTGCACCGTCCAACCTTTTCTTCAGATTATTTCAACCGCCTAAACCAGATTTGAGGCAATTCCAGATATCAGGTGGGCCCCAAAGTGAAAATTAATGGGCTGATCTGTCAGTTGGAGCACTTCCCGAGATCATCAATAGCTGAAATTTAATATGGACGGTTAATTCACGGCCCCCATCACACGTATGAAGTTTCGGACTGATTGGATGGCGGGAACCATGTGATCTTGCATTCTGGACCCTTTTAGGGCCCCTTTGGCTTGCTTTCCTCCGATCCCAGGCGTGTATATTCTTCACCATTGGTTCTCTGGAGTCCATCCCGTGTTCTGGAGACTTTGGAGCGTCAAATCCATGCCTTTAACATCAATTTCCAATTAACGCTCCTGATTTCCTCGTGTAACAAAAATATAATTAAAATCTGGCATTAAACATTATCATGTATGTAAAATTAGGCAATTGCTGGGGTCTGATATGCAATATTCGACCCTGATCAGACATGGTGGTATGGGACACCGTGGTTGAGCTGTCGGCCTACACTAGGGTGACGAGCCTCCCCGTAGTGACCAGTGAGCAATCCAGACTCGTGAGCTGAATACGGTGGTATGGGATACTGTATTCGAGCTGTCGGCCTACACTGATTTGGTGACGAGCCCTTTGTAGTGACCTCGAGCATACTCTGAGTCTACGTGGAGGCGACAACCCTTCCTTAGCATCTAAAGTATAAACTAGGCCTGTACTGATTTGGTGACGAGCCCTTTGCAGCGACCTAGAACTGTAACATCATATGGGATTTCCTAGGACTGACGACCCTAGAATGGATCATTGTTTGGGAAATGACATAAGGGAGGTACCTTAGTTTTTCAATCCTGCTGTATGAAAAGGACTAATAATAACTCGGTAATCACGATCAAAACATCGCACTGCATGTGCCCTGGGTTGAAGAGTACAAAGGGAAGAAAGCATGCCGTGACTGTAAAATGGTGTTACACGAGGGAGTGTAGGCGAGGGCATGCATCATGACTACATTTCATCCTTGCATTAATAAGAGTATCTAGGATTATTTGATTGTGCTGCTTTATCATTACTGCTTGACTAATTGATAACATGTTAACCTTTGCTCTATGATTCCACTGAGTTGATCACTCACTCCCACGTTCTGGGACGGTGTTCTGAACACCCACTAGACTCTATCTTAGATGCAGATGATGATCCGACTCAGGAGGCGGAGCTTGATTACTATGACGATCAGGACGAGCTCTCTTATATGCAGTTCTCCGGTGGCTTCGCTTAGGCTATCCGAATCGACGGGGCTACGGGGATTATCATTCTAGTTATACTGTTTGACATTTTGATTTTGAGACTATTATATGTATATGGTGACTCAGTGATGTATTCATACTCTGGAGACCGATCGTGATCTTTGACTTATATACGTTTATTTCTATTTTTGAGTCTTCTGCTTGCATTTTACAACTTGATTTGGAGTATGAATTACTGTTTTGGTATAATCCTATTCATGATTAATGCACTAACATGAACAACATTCAATCATAAGCATATATGTTGCATTAGTGATGTTTTGGAACTCGGGCGTTGAGTTGTTACTCGACCCCCGATTTTCAGGGCGTTACAAAAATCTTCAAACATAGCATTAACCACTCATGGACTACAAAAGATGTCAGATTGCACATATTCCAATAGCTTTTTGGAGATCCCCAAATCTATTGGCGTCTAGTGGTTTTGTTAATATGTCAGCAAGTTGCCACTCGGTAGACATATAATAACACAATTACATTTTCTTCCACAAGTTCATGTATAAAATGGTGTAAGATATCAATATGCTTTGTTCTAGAATGTTGTACTAGATTTTTTGAGATATTCATGGCGCTAGTGTTATCACAAAATAGTGTCATTACATATCGATCAATGCCAAAATCTAATAACATTTACTTCATCCAAAGAAGTTGTGCGCAACAACTACTAGCTGCGATGTATTCGGCGTCCACAGTAGATAAAGAGATGGAGTTTTGTTTTTTACTATGCCAAGATACAAGGTAGTTGTTGATATAAAAACAACCACCACTGGTTGATTTGCGATCATCTATGTTTCTGGTCCAATCGGTGTCAGAATACCTGGCAATGATAGTAGATGTGTCAAATGGAAATCATTGCCCAAAATTTGTACTTCCTGTTAGTAACCTAGGAACTAGCTACCTTATCTAATTTTTCTCAATTTGTTTAGTACTTAGAACAACGTTTTGTGGTTCAATTTTTGAGATGAAGCAGAGATGACTAGTTGTTGATCTCAAGACAATGCTGAGTCTCCACACCGACTATAGGATCTATGATGATTTGATTGAGGTGATGATCCAAAAAACTGGTATAATACCCAACATTTGAGACTCAAATGGAGGAATGGAATAGTTATCAGGTTTACCTATAATGCATGATTCACATTATCATCTATATTAGTGAAAAGACCATTTTGTCATGTGGTTGGTCATCAACAACCATATTGGCAATTACTTGTGTAAAGATCTGATATTGATTTACCTATGTGGTCTAAGATCTTGTACATGACCTTACATTCGACCTCGGTCTCACTGAGTTATTACTACATTGCAGCCCTGCACTTGAGATTGTCAACCCTTGTGTTCGATCAGAGTGGAGTAAGGAAATTGGACCATTATACGTGCTTATGTACTTTAATGGCATTTGAGTATAATTCTATTCATGATTATATGTTTGATCAGTTACATCATATGAATGCTTGAATTGGATTGTATGCTAGGCACTTAACTTGTAAGCACACACAAGTTCACTATCTCTTATGGACTAGATACTTAATTAGCATATCTCTTTGTAGTCTATGTGATTGGACCCACTTTGCCTTAATTGTTTGAAGTGGTAATTTTTTTTAGTAGGCCCCCCACTCTAGGACTTGGTCATAATTTTATAGCTCCATCAAGCTTTCCCATGCATTGTGGTAAAATATTCCATACAAATTCAATTGATGTCAGAGAGGGTTGCTCTTCAAGGACTTAATGCTCTAGAGTAAAATCTGTATATGAGCTTTTTGAATTATGTTTACCTATGAGGGGAAAGCTAAGGTTACCCAAGGAAATGAATAAATTGGTAAATCTTTTTTTATGGGTATGCCTTTTCGAGATAATAGATTATTTGAACTTAATAGGAATACATTTACTACAACCTCTACCCCTCTAGTAATCCAAAACGGCTTGTTTACTTTAGTTCATAGATCGAGAGCCTCTCCTGTATGTCATCCTTGTGGAGATATTGGGCACCTAAATTTTGAGTGTTTGATCTTAAAAAGGGCCCAATCCACCTCAGCCACAAACCAAACTGGTAAATTTACTATGACTGAAAAATTGGCACACCAATGGAGAAGCATTCATAAAGGATTGTCGGAAAAGAAGAGATAGTTTCTAACCTTCCTAAAATGATCGGCCATATGAAGGTGTTGCTGAAACTAATTGTCAGCTTAACTGAACTTGTTCAAATTAATTCCTAAGGCTCGGATGATCAAAATAAGTATTTTCTTATTAAGGGAAGAATCATCTATAGATTGGTTGTCTTAGAACTAAAGTGGTTTAGGGTTAGGATTATTAAGGCACCTCAATTTACCTATGTCTTCAAACCTTGATGTTGTAAGTTTTGGAGTCTTCAGTTGTCTTCGTCTTCCAATGAAGGCTCAATAAACTCAAGACACCCTATCACATGTTATTGATTGAGGGATTTACACTCCTTACTCCAAGTACACTCCCAAGCTTTGTATCAAAATGCCTGCTCATTAAATTCACTAAAGCAAAGCTCTTGGAAGTGGAATAAAAGTAAAGGTAAAAACTATTGGGGGAAAGCTTATGTGCACATTAATCTTAGAATTATCTTTCATCTGACTCATAAAGAAATAACTAGCTTATGATGATTAATGATTTCCATTTTAGATCGTTAGGCTCGGTGAGGTAAGTAAGTCGTGTTGAGTTCAGGTTGGACACCTTGGGTTGGAAGTGGGACCTTTTGGAATTGGGGACGTATCGAGTTGATTCTCACCTCACCTTAACCCAACCCAACCCAACTAACTTGGCTAGCTTGATTTATAGCCCTCATAATAAGCAACTAAACAACCTCCATCACATGAGATGACCTAAACAACCTTACCTAATCCTAAAAAGATCATACCTTCATAGGACGCATGGATTGCCTACTAAGTAATATTGAGTAAACTTTGTGGATTGCCAACCAACTTATTTTAAGGCATGATTCCGCCAAAATTGAAGAGTATCCAAAGCTCAAGTGAACCACACAATAGGAGAGTAAGTATTGTGACCTCCACCGTTGAAACCTTCCTAAGACTTGTAGTGATGTTTATTTGTCATCCAACCTTTTCGTAAGGCACAATAGACATGGATGAAATGAAAACACAAATATCAACTTAGGGGCTATTTGTTTACCACTTAATATATCACAAAAATCTTAAAATCAGGTTTCAATCACTTAATATGCTATTTTGGGTGTTTGTTTAACACATTTAAAAAAGTCCTTAATGGAATTTAATCACGCAATTAATTCAGGGGTGGTTTATGCGCTGAAAGTGGTAAGTGATTTTGACAAAATGTGGTAAGTGATTTTAAGTTTTTTTTTTTTAATTCTTCTAATTTTTTTAATTCTTCTAATTGACAGCTTTACCCCTTTTTGAAGTAACTTACATGAAAGATTTTGGGGCTAATTGTGTAGTTGTTGTGTGGATGTGGCAAAAGTCTTTTGCCCATCATGATGTATGTGTTATATCCACCATGTTCATCCATTTTTCCACATTATTTTAGGGCATGAGCCAAAAACTGAGGCAACATCCATTTTGCCACATTATTTTAGGGCATGAGCCAAAAACTGAGGCAAACCCAAAGTTCAAGTGGACCACACCATAAAAAGCTATGGGGGCAACGACACCCATCCTCGAAACCTTCTTAGGGACCACCATGATGTTTCTCGCGATCCAATCAGTTCATAATTAAGGTCATATAGACCTGAATGAAGGGAAAACATAAATATCAGCTTTATCCAAAACTTTTATGTCCCTAAAACATTTTTAAATGTTAGACATTGACTCCCCACTATTTTCTGTGGTGTGGTTCACTTAAGTTGTGGATCTAGCTCATTTTTTTGGCTCATAATCTAAAATGAAATGAAAAAAATGGATGGATAGTGTAGGTGATATAACACATATGTCACAGTGGGGCCACATAACTTTACCACGTGAATACACCATGACAACTTGTCAAACGTGCAAGTAGCGGATGCAAATTATGTAAGGCCCATATCCTAGACCGTGCCATTCCATAGGTTCCCATGATCTTCCTAGTCGAATTTCGACAACCTTTGACCCTTAACCGGCATTTGTACACTATCCTGATTCACACGCCGTTAACCCGAGACTTATACCCTAGCGACCGCGCCGTCGCCATGGTTCCAATGTCGCGACTCGTGTGCAGATCCGATACCCTAGTTAGGAGATGTGGGTCCGCGTTCGGTGCGAGGAAAACTCCTCACGTGCAAATTCCAAGAGAATCTCTACGACTTGTCACATCAATCAATCAATCAATCCTATCATGTCAAGTACATGTTAAGCACACATCACCTCTCACCCTTCCCTAAGCAACCCCTGAAGTCAAAAGTTTCTTACAAGCCCATACCCCTTCTTACACAATCTACCCCAAAGTCAAAACGGCTCTTACACCCATCACTCACCACATCCATCACTCCATCACTCCATCACCCATCTCTCTCTCATTTCTCAAAAACCTATCTCCCAAGCAATCCACGTCCATGGCTTCCAAGAGGAGAATGCTAGTGTGGCCTACCTTCCTATCATCCAATCCCACCCAAAAAATCAATCTCTACCGTTGAATCGCACCCTTTGGAGCTCTAGGGTGTGTTGATGAAAGAAGAAGTCCAAGAAGAAGCTTAGGTAGGTGATTTTATTAATTGATTTGTGATTTAAGGGCCCACATATGTGGGACCCATCTTGATGTATGTGTTGTGATCATATGAGGGGCCCATAATAGCCGAGTCCCTCCACTACACCCGATCTCTCTCTCTCTCTCTCTCTCTCTCTCTCTCTCTCTCTCTCTCTCTCTCTCTCTCTCTCTCCTTGTGTATGATGATGAAGATGATGAGGTGCATGGCCCACCTGATGTGCATGTGTGTGACCCACAAGGATATATTATATCTATGCCGTCTACATGTAGGGCCCATATTGATGACGTCCAACGGACAGGCAGTGGCCTGTCCACCCAGACAGACATGGATGAAGGAAAATACAAATATCAACTTTATTCTAAAAGGTGTGGTGGCCACAGGTGTGGACCCACCTCTGACATATGTGTTTCATCTACGCCATCCATGCTGTCCACATAGGGACGGTGGGGCCCTCATAAGATGGTCGTACATGTGAGACGTGACCCCACAGTAATGTATGCATTATACATCCCCCACCGTCCAGATGCTTGGGACGGTGAGGATTACCATAAGGTATGTGCCAGCCACACGTGGGACGCACCTTAATAAAAGTGTTGTATTTGTACCATCCACATGTTGGACCCCACACCAGCAAGAGCTGACACATTGACGTCAGCATTCCTGTGGCCCACCATGTTGTATCTGTTCACCCGCACCATCCAACAAAGGATGATGCTGGATGCACCCACCCACACGTGTGGGACCCACCTAGTATGTATGTTACATCCAGGTCGTCGAACGTGGCCACCTTGGATGCATATATGTTGTATCAACACCGTCCATCCATCCATGTGGCCACACGCATGATGTGTGTGATTTGTAGCCACACCGTCTATCTATATGCACCCCACATAGATGTATGTATTATGTATTCCCACCGACCAATCTGCTGGACGGTGGGATTCCACCATTGATGTATGTATAATATAAATACACCGTCCACCTGGACAGTGGGGCCCACATAGTAGAAACGCTGCTGTTTTGATGTGAGAAGCTTTGTGGGCCCACTAATGTTTGTATTGTACTCCACACCATCCATCAGTGTGGACTCCACAGTGATGTATGGGTTACAGCTGTGATGTATGTGTTTTATTCATGCTGCATAGCAGCTGTGGGACCCACACACATGTGGACTCCACATGATGCATGTGTTTATCAATGCCACCCAGCTATTTTGTATCCACCGTTCAGATGGTTGGACGGTGGTGCATACTATGATGTATGTGATATATATCCTGGCCGTCCATCCCTGGTTAGAACGTGGACCCCACGTGATGTACGTGTTGTATCTACTCCGTCCATCCATTTGACGTGGCCCACAATGATCTAGACGTTAGGCCCTACCATGAGATATGTGTTGTTCATCCATGTCGTTCATTTAGTGGACCCATTTGGAAGGTGTAGGCCCGCCTGCTGACCGTACAGAGCCCACCTGTTGTGTAATCGCAAGGCCCACCATGTTGTGTGTATTTCATCTATGCCGTCCATTGGACATGGACTCCACATGATATATGTTTTATCCACACCGTCTGCGGGACATGTGACTCACCTAATGTATGTGTTTCATATCCATGTTGTCCACTTGATGTGTATATTGGCCCTTTGATGTGGCCCACTTATTGTATTTGAGGCCCATGGGTTGCGGCCAATTATGATGTACTGAGGCCCATCGGTCGTGGCCCATTGAGATGTATTTTTGGCGTATATGTCCTGGCCCATTTGATGTATTCGAGACCCAGATACGTGGCCCATTTGATGCATACGAGACCTATGTGTAGGGCCCACCTATTGTGTATTGGCCCATTGTGATATATTTAAGGCCCATGGGCGAGGCCCAATGTTATGTAGGTGTGGCCGTTACGTTGCATATGAATCCCTTATGTGGGCCACTCCTTAAGAGCAATGTTGGTTAGATGTCCACATTGATGGCAATGATGGTTAGATGTCCTTATTGTGACCTCCCCTTAGGCCTTGTTAAGCCCATTCTTACTGATTTGGATTGCCATGACCGATTGTTGATTCTGATTGACGTGACTGATTTGTCGATTTTGATTATCGATCGATTCTGATTATCATGATCAATTACCGATTTAGATTGACGTGACCGACTTGTCGATTCTGATTATCAATCGATTCCGATTGTCATGACCGATTGTCGATTCTGATTGACATGACCGATTTACCGATTCTGATTATCGATCGATTCCGATTATCACGACCGAATGCCGATTCTAATTGACGTGACCGATTTACCGATTCTCGATCGATTCCGATTGTCACGACCGATTGCCGATTCTGATTGACGTGACCGAGTTGCTGATTCTGATTATCGATCGATTTCGATTGCCATGACCGATTGCCGATTCAGGTTGACATGACCGATTTGCCGATTCTGATTATCGATCGATTCCAATTGTCATGACTGATTGTTAATTCCAGTTGACGTGACCGATTTGCCGATTTTGATTATCGATCGACTCTGATCGTCAGGGCCGATTGCCAATTTCAATTGACGTGACCGATTTTTCAATTCTGATTATCAATCAATTTCGATTGTCATGACCGATTATCGATTCTGATTGACGTGTCCGATTTACTGATTCTGATTATCGATCGATTTTGATTTTCACGGCCGATTTTCGATTATAATTGACGTGACCGATTTACCGATTTCGATTGTCGTGATCGATTGCCGATTCCGATTGACTTGACTGATTGCCGATTAGCGATCAAGGCCATTTATCATGATCGATTGCTGATTCCGATTGACATAACTAATTTGCTGATTCTGATTATTGAACGATTCCAATTGTCATGGCCGATTGCCAATTAGCGATTGAGGCCAATTATTATGACCGATTGCCGATTTCTGATTGTCATGACCAATTTGCCGATTTCAATTGTCGTGGCTGATTGCCTATTCTGATTGACTTGACCAATTGCCGATTAGCGATCAAGGCTGTTTACCACGACCGATTACCGATTCCAATTGACGTGACTGATTTGTCGATTCCGATTATTAACCGATTTCAATTGTCGTGGCCGATTGCCGATTAGCGATTGAGGCCGATTATCGTGACCGATTGCCGATTTCTGATTGACATGACCGATTTGCCTATTTCGATTATTGATCAATTTTAATTGTCATGACTGATTTGTCGATTTCGATTATCGAGGCCAAGTATTGAGGCCGATTCCGAGTGTCAATTCCAATTGTTGAGGCCGATTCTGATTATCGAGGCCCATCACGATGTGTGTTAAGCTCTTGAGTGAGGCCCATGGTGTTATATATTTGGCCCTGGTGTGAGGCCATGAGTCTACTGTATGTTAGGCTCTGTATGAGCCATTCCTTAGGGGCAATGTTGGTTAAATGTTCACATTGTCGAGGTTGATTATTGATGTCAGTTATTGATACCGATTATGAGTATGTGACCGCATAACATCATGATACATGCCCATAAGCATCATCTGCATGTTTGTTATGAGATGTGGTTGACCATTGTATATGTCATTGGGCAGGTTGTTATGAGACTCCCTGATAGGTAGAGGTTATCTCGCATGAACGCACGATATGTGCAGGATTAGTGCACGACTGGATTGCATAACTCATGCATTTTGCATTGTGTGTTGTGATTACTATATGCCCTAGCAACATCAGGGTCGTAGCCTACACAGGCATATCGTGGATGGCCAAATGGGACACCGAAAATGTTTGGTTCGAGCATCGGGCTGCCATACATAGCCCTGGGTGAAATCCCTAAAACCCTCTTAGTACCAGAAGACGCCCTAACGTCGAGATCGAGTGGATGTACATGAGCGCCCGAGTGCCGAAAACCAGGAGGTCGCATCTTCCACTGTGTCGTGGTCGGTTGAGAGGGGGTGTAACCTTACCTGCCCGAGGGAGTAGGCATAGGTAGGCTGAGTTTGACCAGCTTGAGGAATGGGTCCTCTATCGACGAGCCGGGTAGGTATTAGCAAACTACTGGCCAGGCGGATAGTGAGGTCTCTTCCACTTACCTAGTTGTGCGCTTGATGGGACGGCAGGTGGCGTGGAGTGTACTAGACCCCGGTGATGACCCAGAAAGGAACCGTACTGAATGTGGACTTATTGAGTAGGAGTTGCATACTCATGCATTCGTTTCATTCATTATCCACTCGGGCTGGTGGTGCGCAACTAATTGTTGTGTACCTTCGCATGGCAGGATTTCGGTCGGGCGCACGACTAACCTGAGATCAAGAGTTCACCACATTGAGTCTGACTATCCAAATTTAGGTATGAGACTAGTTTGGATAGAAGTCCTTTATGATGGACCCCATAACCTACAATACTACGTACTATCATCCCGACTTCACTCTAGCTTGGTTATTTCATTCGCACAGCATATTACATTACATCTACAATACTTAGCATTTTGGGTTGCTATGTTTCTGCATTGATATGGTCATTAGTACTCATGCCTTGCATCGCATAGCCTTGGTACGGCTGATGGCACTCATAGACTTATCAGTATATTTTCACTTATTTCGATATTGTATGATTTATGGCATTATATCCTCGGCATCTAATATTTGGCTCGCTTTAGCTCATCATTTGCATAACTATTTGCATTGTGTACCCTGGTATTGTATGACTCATGGACTTATTAGTACTTTCGCTTACTCTGATATTGTTTACTCGGCACTTACCTTGGGCACACACTTTCACCACTCACTAAGCTTTCTATAAGCTTATGTACGATAGATGAGTGCAGGTGGCATCAAGTTGCAATAGCATTGAGCTTGGAGAGTGCAGCGGACTTATGGAGCTTTGATTTTTGACATATGTATTTTCCTTTCAACACTGTATTCAATTGTTTATATTTGTGGATATGTGATGATGATGTTGCCCTTTGTGACTTAGGTAAACTTGTGGTTATGCTTATCATGAGTTAAATGTACATTGGAAAAATCCTCCTTGTAGGATCCCAGGATCGAAATCTAGTGTATGGACACTAGGTGCCGAGAATGGAGTACTACGGAGGCTGTCGGCACCGGATTTGGTGATCGGGAATTTTGTGAGCCTGGTTTCCGAGTTTGGGGCGTGACAGATTACCTACCACAAGCTTTCTAGAAAGTTATAGTAATACTTGTGAGAAATCCACTCCATCCATCTGTTTCCAGTTTATTTTAAGACATGAGACAAAAAATGAGGAGGATTCAAGACTCGAGTTGGCCATACGAGTGAGGAGGATCCAAAACTCAAGTTAGCCATACAAGAAAATTGAGAAAAGAAATATCTACCATTGAAACCTTCTTAGGTCAACCTTGATGTTTATATGCCATCCAAACCATTTATATGGTCATTTCTACTCGGATGAACTGAAAACACAAAAAACATAGCCATATATAAAACCCCGTAACAATGTTTCAGTGGTGGTCATTTAATTCCTATTGTTTTCTCTTGTGTTGCGAGTTTTGGATTAGATTACTTTTTAGTCTCATGTCTTAAAATGATATGAAAAAACAGATGTACCAAGTGGATTTATCAGGAACATGGCGGAGCTCACCTCGCTTCCCAACGCAGGAAGTCCAGATGATTCATGTCCCACGACAGGGAGAGGAATACGTTGGGAACGAGTGACATGCTAGTGGATGTTACCATAACTGTGGGGCCCACCTCGATACATGTGTTATACATCCAAGCCTTCCGTCATTTTTTTTTTCAGTTCATTCTTAATGCATGGTCCTAAAAAATGAAGCAAATCCAAATCTCAGGTGAACTTCACCACATAAAAACATTAAAAGATTCCTAGGTCTTGCCATCCAACTGGTGATTGAGCGTCCACCATTAAAAGCTTCCAAGGTCTTGCCATCAACTTGTTGATTAGGTGTTACTAGGTTATACATTAACAGGTGTTGCCACGACTCTAGGCTAACATTCATAAGTATATTTTATATCCACACTGTTCATAAGTTTTTCCAACTCATTTTAGAGCATGGGCCTACAAATAAAACGGATACAAATCTCAAGTGAGCCACACCACAGGAAACAACGGTCATTAAATGCCCTCCATTAAAAACATCCTAAGGCACACCATGGCGTTTATTTGCCATATAACTTGTTTATAAGGTCATGAAGAATAGGATGAAGGTAAAGGATAATATCAGCTTGATCTAAAACTTTTGTAGCTCATAAAAAGTTTTTTACATGGCTTGAATAGACCCAGTCTGATGGCCTAGCCTGAACATTTCAAAATCTGGGCCAAACCAACCCCTGGCCCGGCTGTTGAAAGCCCTATTGTTGGAAATTTTACAGAATAGTATTTTTTCTATAAAATATGGAATATGAAAAATGCATGTTGATCTGAAATAAGGACAGGCTAAAGCACGTTAGAGACACTATCCTTAAAGCGTTATTTGCCCCTACTAAATTGAATTGAGTATGCTAATAGGTTATAGGCAAACCACTTCTAGGATACAACGAGCCTGATGTGGGTCTGCATTTAGCAAACACGAAGGCCCACTACTAAAACTCTGTTACACAGTCTGGCAGAAATACAAAAAAAAAAAATCCCAAAAAGAAAAGAGAGAAGAAGATGTTTGTAAGTAAGACCACTGTACTGGTCTATTCTTCTTGTTCTTCAACTATTGGTTCAATTGAACCGTTCTAGGCCATACCGCTGGTTTATTCTTTAAGCAATGGTTCAACCTTGTTGTCTTGCTGGAGTCACTTTATATAGGAGAGGAGTGGCTGTCTCAGTTTGTATGGATCTGCTAGAGTGGGTTGAGACATGGTTTAGAAACCCATCCAAGCCTTGTTTATATAGGCCGTGGTGGCTGGGGTTATGGTACAGGGAAATAAATCCTATTGACCGTTTTCTAGCTGTTGGAGAAAATTAACCGTTTATGGCCGTTTACTAACTGTTGTGCATGAGCCATAACCACTGCTGCATACTAACTGTTGTGAGACAGTAGCTAGCTGTTTTCTAGTTATTGGGCTATCCATGCAGCAGTTACATCATGGTTTCTGCACTAATGGTACAGCAGTTACACTTCTGCTGCAACAGCCATATTCAACCTCTCTATATATACTAGAGACCTCTCTCTCAGTCCTCCAATCTCCCTTCCAACTAGCCACTCACCTTAGCCACCTAGTCACACCGCAACTCGCACATGTCTCACTTCGGTTCGCATAAGGTTGCAAAAGAGCCAACCTCTGCGACACGATGCGGACCTACGAAGTGCAAAGTGTGCAACTAACGCCTCTACAGTGTAAGGTCTCGAAAAATTTTGTACAAAGACCCAAGTACCACCTCAATCAGAAATTGCTTAAGACCAAATCCTTTAGAAATTAGACAAAGTTAACTAAGTGCTATACTAGATTAGCTGCGAAATCTGCTTGATCCACTTTAAATACGATCAGCAAGATGCAAAACTTGTAGAATCATTGACGCTACGTTACCCTAAAATCTAGGATCAATCTCATAACCCATTGCTCTCGGGAGCACATTGAAACTCCCTATCGAATCTAGACTACACGTCGAAAGTCTGATTACTACGAAATTATATAATTAGGACCGCCTTGCTGGGCTTGACAACCATCTCAGAAATCAAATCCAGATTGTGTCCCGAGGCTATTTGCTTGAGCTCGGAGTGAAGTGTGTGAGAAAACGTAAATTTCTTTATAAATGAAGCCTAATTTAAGTAATCTGAGACCTATCACTTGCGAGCCTGATATAAGCAATCAGACCGTCAGAATCTGACCCAAATACACCCTTGGATCAGGGAAAATTTCATACACATGGCAATATACTTGTGATCCTGATCGAGTTCCGGTGACCGTTGAACTGAAACTGGTCCGCCATGTGTGATCTGGATACCCGATTGGAATGAAAACTTAACTCGACCTAGATTCATAGTCAGTGAGCTTAAGTCTGACCTTTGGCTCAAGGGGTGGCTCCAGAAGTGCTCCGTTGAGCTAGAATAGATGACCTTTGGACATAACTTAAGTATACCTTGGCCCTGGGGCCATTTCCATCAATTTTAGTCCTATATAAGGACCTTAAACCCTCTCTCATTCACACCATACGAATTTGAGAAAACCCTAGGAGAGAGAAAAGAGGAAAGTGAGAGAAAGTGAGAGAGAAGATAGAGTTATTCTGGTGAATCGATCCTTGCCGTTCTCCATGTCTATCCATCACAATTGTATCACTTTTTCGGCGATTTTGATTCCATTTTCGGGTAAGAAATCCTAACCCTAATCAGTTCTAGAGATCCAACTAGTGTAAGTGATGAAATAGCTAACCTATTTCATGTCATAGGTTGTTGTTCTAACTGTTGATAAAGACTTAGTGCTTAAACTGAGTCCGTTACTCACTTCTACGACATAAGGTGCGGACTATAGACATATAGCTTAAGGTTTTCAAAGCTTTCAATGTCAGATAATGATAGATTCATAATCTGGGTGTTATCGCATATGTAAAATGCGATGTTCGTTTTGCAATTCAGTTACGTTTGCAAATTATGGCGTCTAGTGTATTTTGTATATATGTAGAAAATACCGTATACGTACAAAATATGAAAGTGTGTTTGCCATGATTAATTACTGTATGTATATGCTATATATGTGTATACTTACTCGGCGAAAGGATTCGCCCAAATACATGTTTTGGCTAATATGTGTTATGTATATTAATAAGTGTATTCTAAGTGTTTGTGAAAATGCTTGTAAGAGTAAGTACTTAGATGATAGTGCTTAGGGTAGGTGTTGAGATAGGATTCTTAACTACCTTAGAAATGTATATGATTTCCTCCATGCAAGTTGTTTAATTTAAGCGCTTACTTATGAAATGTATGTGTTTATACTTCCTGTTTATATTGTGCTTTATAACATGCTTATTCACATGTTTGAATTACTTTGTTAATTCTGCTTGACTACTATACATGCTTTCTGGTTAAGGTTTGAATGTGATTGGGGCTATGTTATAGTCCAGGCAATCGGTAACGAGCTTGAAATCATACCTGAGATACATTCACCACGTAGGACGTGTTTGACAAACCCGAGTTGTGTGTTGGTCGTCGGCAGTGGTTAGGCCACACGAAGTGCTTATGCACTTCATGTCGATCGATGTAATGTGCGCTCGTATTAGTCAAGTCTGTCAAGTAACCCGATGTGTTATTGTATGTTCACCATGTATAGACACTACTGCTTGAACCTAAGGTACCAAACTCACCAGTGAAATCCTGTTTAACCTTGGTACCTTGATCCGCTAAGACTCATGAGCCGGACATGGTGGTATGAGACACCGTGATTGAGTTGTCGGCCTACGCTGGGGCGACAAGCCTCCCCGTAGTGACCAGTGAGCAACCTAGACTCGTGAGCCGAAACGGTGGTATGAGATACTGTATTCGAGCTGTCGACCTACACTGATTGGTGACGAGCCTTTTGTAGTGACCTCGAGCATACTCTGAGTCTACGTGGAGGTGACAACCTTTCTGTAGCATCTAGAGTATAAACTAGGCCTGCACTGATTGGTGATGATCCCTTTACAGTGACCTAGAACCATAACATCGTATGAGATTTACTAGGACTGACGACCCTAGAATGGATCATTGTTTGGGAAATGAATTAACGGAGGTACCATAGTTTCCTAATCCTGCTATATGAAAAGGACTAATAAGAACTTGGTAATCATATGCATGCACCGCATTATGCGTGCGTTCAGGGGTTGCAGGTCAAGCACTGAGGCAGTGTTGTCATGCGCGAACGTGAGATGAAGTCGCTAAGGGAGCGTAGGCAAGGGTATGCATCATACATCCTGTAACGCCCTAAAATTCGAGGGTCGAGTAGCAACTCAACTCTCGAGTTCCAGAACATCACTTATGCAACATAGATGATGATGATTGAATGTTGTCTATGTTAGAGCAATAAACATGAGTGAGATTATACCAAAACAGTAATTCATACTCTAGATCAATTGTATAAAGGCAAGCGGAAGACTGAAACTGTATATAGATGTATGTAAAAGATACAAATTCATTTCATTCTCCAGAGTATGAACTCATCTGAGTTACCATATACATATATCTGTTTTATGAACAAAATGTCAAAAATACAACTAAGGAGTAATCCCTGCAAGTCTCGTCGATCCTGGCAGTCTAGTTGAAACTACCAGAATACTGCATCAATGAGAACTCGTCCTGGTCCTCGCCATAGTTCGGCTCAGCCTCCGAGTTGTCAGCTCACCTAAACCTGAGACAGAGTCTAGTTGGTGTGTACAACACCGTCCCGTAACGTGGGAGTGAGTAGCTAACTCAGTGGAACAATAAGGCACAGGTTAACATGTTATCAAATCAGTCAAGCAATAATGATAAAGCAGTAAAATCAAATATTCCTAACTACTCTTATTAATGCAAGTATGAATGCAATCATGATGTATGCCCTCACCACACACACCCTCGTGCGACACCATCTTACGTTCGCGGCATGCTTTCATCCCTCAATACTCCACATCTTCCAGGCACATGCAATGCGACGGTGAGCATGATTACCGAATTATTATTAGTCCATTTCAAACAGCAGGATTGGGAAACTAAGGTACCTTCCTTATATCATTCCCAAACAATGATCCATTCTAGGGTCGTCATTCCTAGAAAATCTCATACGATGGTGTGTTTCTAGGTCACCGCAAGAAATTTGTCGTGGTGCATTACTGAGAATCGTTGCACCACTCCCCCATCACCTTATCAATATAGGCCTAGTTTATACTCTGTTACTACGGGAAGGCTCATCGCCTCACCGCAGATTTAGAGTATGCTCAAGGTCACTACACTGGGTACGGTCAGGGCTGCCAGGGCTATTACACGGAATCGTTGCACCACTCCCCCATCACTCATCAAGTAGTGTAGGCCGAAAGCTCGAATATAGTGTCTCATACCACCATAATCGGCTCACGAGTCTGGGTGCTCACTGGACACTACGGGGAGGCACGTGGCCCCAGCGTAGGCCGACAGCTCAACCACGGTGTCCCATACCACCATGCCCGGCTCATAAGTCTTAGCGGCTCGACATACCATGGTTAACGGGATTCCATTGGTAAGTTTGGTACCCTAGGTTCAAGTAGTAGTGACCAAACATGGTGAACATATATTAGACAAATCGGGTTACTTGACGAGCCTGACTAGCTCGAGTGCACAATCAATTGAACGACATGAAGTGCATAAGCACTTCGCGTGGCCTAACCACTGTCGCGAACTGAAGTACGACTCGGGTTCATCAAACACATCCTACGTGGTGAAATGAATCTCAACCACGATCTCAAGTCTGGTACCGATTGTCTGGACAATAAACATGGTCCCAATCGCAATTAATCCATATTCAAAGCATGTGGAGTAAAGCATAATAAATAAAGTAATTAAAGCATGCTAACAAACATGTCATAAGCATGTATAAAGCATGTTATAAAGCATATCATAAAACACCATATAAACAAGAATACAAACACATATATTTCACAAGTAAGCGGTTTAAGTAAACAACCACATGAAGGAAATCATACATGTCTCTTAGGTAGTTGAGAATCCCATCTCAACACCTACCTAAGGCACCCTCATTCAAACACTTACTCTCACAAGCATTTTCACAAACACTTAGAATACACAATTCCAACATACATAGTTATGTTAACGAAACCTGTATTAGGGCAAATCTTTTCACCAAGAAAGTATTTTACGCACATGTTATATATTCATACAGCAAATAATCGTGGCAAACACATCTCCAAAATATATATGTATACGGTACTTTCTACAATACACTATTTCTACATACATAGTGTATATTAGTAAAAAATGTATTAGGGTGAATCCTTTCACCAAATAAGTATTTTATCCATATATCATATATTCATACAACAAATAATCATGTCAAACACATTTTCAAAATATATACGTATACGGTATTTTCTATGAATACCTAGAATATGTAAAATTCCATAATCTACGTCTTTAATCAAAACAGAGAACGGAAAGCACTTTATACATGTGCAATTGCATGCAGATCATGAATCTATCATTATCTGACATTGAAAGCGTTGAAAACCGTAACCTATACACCTAAAGTCCTCACCTTATACAGTAGAATCACAACGGATCAGCTAGGTTTGTCAAGCTTCCGTATTTGGCAGTTTGGTAGCCTAAAGAATGAAATAGGTTAGCTATTTCATAACCTACAACCAACACACCCCAAAACAAATTAGGGTTAGGGTTTCTTACCTCAAAATAAAGTCGGTATTGCCGGGAAAACGGCAAGAACGGGCTTGTAGAACGGCAGGGAAAAGGGTAGGAAGATCTCCCATAACTCTCACTCTTTCTCTCTTTTCTCACTTCTCTCTCTAGGGTTTTTCTCAAATTTGTATGGCTGTGAGAGAGAGTGTTCTAAGGTCCTTATATAGCCTAAAATCTCTCTGAAATTGACTTGTGGACAAGGTATACTTAGGTTATAACCAAAGCGGCTTTGTTTCAGCTCAATGGAGGACTTCTGGCGGGCCTCCATAAGCCAAAGGTCAGACTTAAGCTCATCAACCTCGGATCCATGTAAAGTTAAGTTTTCATTTCAGTCGGATTCCCAGATCACACGTGGCGGACCAGTTTTAGTTCAACGGTTAGCGGGTCTCGATCTGAAATTCCAAGTACATGTAAATGTTTATGAAATTTTTCCTGATTCGAGGGTGTATTTGGGTCAGATTCTGATGGTCTGGTAGTTTACAAATCGACCGCAAGTAACAAGTCTCAGATCACTATTCCAGATATTTATTTTGTAAAGAAAACAAGTGTTTTCACGCTCCCTCGCTCCGGACTCAAACGAACAGTCGTAGGACACTGTCTGGATTTGATTTCCGAGATGGTTGTCAAGCCCAGCGAGGCGGTCCTAAGTCCTTAACCTCGCATTATTCAGACTCCCGATGTGCGGTCCAGACATGATACGGAGTTTCAATGTGCTCCCGAGAGTAGACGGGTAATGAGTTTGATCCTAGATTTTAGGGTAACCTAGTGTCAATGATTCTACAAGTTTTGGGTCTTATAGATCGTATTTAAAGTGATTCAAATGGATTTCATGGCTAATCTAGTTTAGCACCTAGTTTACTTTGTCAAATTTCTAAACGATTTAATCCTAAGTGATTTCTGGTCGAGGTGATACTCGAGCTATTATACGGAAATTTTCGAGTCGTTACAATCTACCCGTCTTAAATAAAAATTTCATCCTCAAAATTTGTACCTTTTCGTACTCCTCGAGAATCTGAGGGTAGTTCTTTCTGACCTCGGCTTCTGTCTCCCATGTAGCCTCTTCTTCTGAATGATGCGTCTATAGTACCTTCACAAGTGGAATGACCTTGCTACGCAGTACCTGCTCCTTCCTGTCAAGGATACGCGTCGGACGCAGCTCATACGTAGCATCCTCGCTCAGTTGTACCTGCTCCCATCTGATGATATGTGAAGGATCATGAACGTACTTCTTCAGCATAGATAATGAAATACGTTATGTACAGCCGCAAGTGGTGTGGGCAAAGCGAGATGATATGCCACAGCACCCACTCAATCAAGGATCTGAAATAAACCGATAAACCTCGGTGTGAGCTTCCCCTTCTTCCTAAACCGAATGACTCCCTTCATAGGGGAAACTCAGAGGAATACATGATCTCTGACCTCAAACTCAAACGGTCGCCGCCTCGTATCGGCGTAACTCTTCTGCCTGCTCAGCGTTGTAAGAAGTCGACGCCTGATGATGTCGACCTTCTCTATGGTCGCCTGTACCAACTCTAGGCCAATCAGACTACGCTCGCCAACCTCAGCCCAATAATGCGGTGCTCTGCAAGGACGACCTTACAGGGCCTTATATGGCGTCATACCAATACTCGTCTGGAAGCTGTTGTTGTAGGCGAACTCTATATAAGGAAGACAGTCATCCCAACTGTCCTTGAAGTCCAACACACATGCCTGCAACATATCTTCCATAATCTGATTCACCCGCTGTCTGCCCGTCAGTCTGAGGATGTACCGTCGTACTGAACTTCAACTTCACACCCATCACTTCCTGGATATGAGTCTAGAAGATAGATGTGAACTGAGTGTTTCTGTCTGACACGATCTCTAAAGGAACTCCATGCAGACAGACGATCTCTCTGATGTACAATCTAGCCAACTTGTCTGCAAAGTTTGTGACTCTGATAGGGAGGAAATGGGCCGATTTGGTCAACCAGTCCACAATCACCCAAATGGAATCGTGTCCCTTCCTCGTCTTCGGCAACCCTGATATGAAATCCATGGAGATGAAGTCCCACTTCCACTCTGCTATGGGCATGGGCTGAAGCATTCCAGGAAGTCGGTGATGTTCTACCTTGACCTGCTGGCACGTCAGACAACGAGAAACGAACTCAATGATGTGGGCCTTCATGTTATCCCACCAATACGACTGTCTCATATCCTAGTACATCTTCGTGCTACCAGGATGCATCGCAAGCTTCGAGTTATGGGCAGACTCGAGAAGCTTATGTCTCAAGTCAGGTATGTCAGGAACGCATAGGCGGCCACGATATCGTAAACCCCCATCTGTGCCAACTCTCCACTAGGAGTCCTCGGCGTTGCTAGCTTGCTCTTGAAGCTCAGACAACCGCACATCACCCTTCTGGGCCTCAACGATCCTGTCATCAACAAGTGGTCCCACCCGAACGTGCGTAACACACTCAAATGGTTCCTCCACGGTGAGTCTCTGCTCGAAGTCTCGCACGAACTCAACCATGTCCCACTCTTCTATCATCAACGGAGCCACAAATGCTATAGCCTTCTTGTGGCTCAACGTGTCTGCCACAAGGTTTGCCTTGCCCGGATGGTAGGAAACCTCGAACTTAAAGTTCTTCAAGGTCTCCATCCATCAGCTGTAACAGCCCGAATTTTTTCCCAACCTGAAATTTGACGTCCTTAGGCAATGGGTCGATCCTAACACCTTATTAACCTGTTAGAACTCAAACCCAAAGTCTAAAGGTGCCTTTGAACCCATTTCCTTCACAAATCTGATGTAGAACGTGTCACAGATACGTTCCTAGCATGGTTGGGCCAAAAGAAGATGGATCGTAAATTGACCATAACTTTTGATCCGGGTATCGTTATGGGGCGCACAACCTATCAATCTTTATTGAAATGGGCCATCGAGGTGAACCGACCCACGAGGTGGGTCGCATTTGTCCGTTTCGTCAGAAAGCACGCGCTTTCAGCTCAAAAATGAATTTTTAGGAAAATTTTACTATTTTTAGTAATTCCGAATTTTTTAATATTTTTAGAGTTTTATATTTTCTTTCCTTTTAGAAATAACTTTTAGTTATACTAGGACTCTTCTAGAGAAAGTTTATTTGTAATTTTTATTTTTAGAAACTAGGCCTTAGAAGAGTTTTATTTGAATTAGGATTTTTATTAGAGTTAGAATTTTGCTATTTTTGGTAATTACGATTTTTTTTCTTTATTAATGGTGTAAGGAGACGCATTAGAGGATTATCAATTACTCATTAATCTATTTCAAATTTATTAGAATTTATTTCTATTTTCTGCTCTATTTTCTCGTGGATTCGAGAAAGTCTCTGTGAGGAGTCCAAAGAAGTTTCGTGGATTCGGAATAGTTATCCTCTTGAGGAAGACGGTGCTCGACCTCACGTCCTCCCCTGCGTCAAAATCCCACCCATCACCACTTTGATCTTTCAATTTTTCTAAGTACTTTCACCCTAGACACTATCTTAAACTAGCTAAGTAGTATAACTTGGATCACTTTATATACAAACTACAAAGGACTAAGTACCACCTCAGACAGAAATCTTATAGGACTAAATCCTTTAGAAATGAGACAAAGTAACTAAGTGTAAAACTAGATTAGCTATGAAATCCGCTAGAATCGCTTTAAATACAATCTACAAGACCCAAAACTTGTAGAATCATTGACGCTAGGTTACCCTAAAACCTAGGATCAAACTCATTACCCGACTGCTCTCGGGAGCACTTTGAAACTCCGTATCAGGTCTGGACCGCACATCGGGAGTCCGATTAACACGAAGTTAAGGACTTAGGACCGCCTCGCTGGGCTTGACAACCATCTCGAAAATCAAATCCAAACAGTGTCCCACGGCTGTTCGCTTGAGTCCGGAGCGAGAGAGTGTGAAAACACTTGTTTCTTTACAAAATAAATATCTTGAATAGTAATCTGAGACTCGTCGCTTGCGGATCAGTTTTAAGCAACCAGACCGTCAGAATCTGACCCAAATACACCCTCGGATCAGGAAAAATTTCATAAACATTTACATGTACTCGGAATCTCCGATCGAGACCCACTAACCGTCGAACTGAAACTGGTCCGCCATGCGTGATCTGGAAATCCGACTGAAACAAAAACTTAATGGAACGTAGATCCAGTGTTAGTGAGCTTAAGTCAGACCTTTGACTCAAGGAGGCCCGCCAGAAGTCCTCCGTTGAGCTGAAACAGATACCCTTTGGACAAAACCCAAGTATACCTTATTCCCAAGTCTATTTCGGTGAGTTTTTAAACTATATAAGGACCTTAGAAACGTCTCTCTCACAGCCATACGAATTTGAGAGAAACCTTAGAGAGAGAGAGAGAGAAAAGAGAGAGAAAGTGTGAGAGATGTGGGAGCATCTCCCTGTCGCTGCTATACATGCTCAACCACTCCATTCTCATCACTTTTTCGGTGATTCCAGCTCCATTTCTAGGTAAGAAACCCTAACCCTAATCTGTTTTGGGGTTGTATAAGTTGTAGGTTATGAAATAGCTAACCTATTTCATTCTATAGGTTGTTAAACTGCCGAATACGGAAGCTTAGCAAACCTATCAACTCTGTTACGATTCTACGACACAAGGGGCGGACTTTAGGTGTATAGGTTATGGTTTTCAATGCTTTCAATGTCAGATAATGATAGATTCATGATCTGCATGCAATTGCAATGTACAAAGTGCTTTCTGTTTTCTGTTTCGATTAAAGTTGTAGAATATGAAATTTTACATATTCTAGGTATTCGTAGAAAATACCGCATACGTATAAATTTTAAAAATGTATTTGACATGATTATTTATTATATGAATATACGATATATGGATAAAATACTTATTTGGTGAAAGGATTCGCCCAAATACATGTTTTACTAATATACACTATGTATGTAGAAATACTGTATTGTAGAAAGTACCGTATACATGTATATTTTAGAGATGTGTTTGCCATGATTAATTGTTGTATAAATATATTATGTATGCGTAAAATACTTGCTTGGCGAAAGGACTCACCCTAATAAATGTTTGTTAACATACACTAAGTATGTTGAAATAGTGTATGTTAAGTGTTTGTGGGAATGCTTGTGTGAGTAAGTGTTTGGATGTTAATGCCTTAGGAGGGTGTTGAGATGGGATTCTCAACTACCTTAGAGACATGTATGATTACCTCCATGAGGTTGTTTACTTAAACTGCTTACTTGCGCAAAATATGCGTTTGTATTCCTACTTATGTAGTGCTTTATAACATGCTTTATATATGCTTACTAACATGCTCGGATTACTTTGTTTACCATGCTTTACTCTACATGCTACGTATAAGGTTTGATTGAGTTTGGGGCTATGATTATAGTCCAGACAATCGATACCAGAATTGAATTCGTGGCTGATTCATTTGCCACATGAGATGTGTTCGATGAACTTGAGTCGTACTTCGGTTGGCGATAGTGGTTGGCCACGCGAAGTGCTTATGCACTTCATGTCGTTCAACTTGTTGTGCGCTCGAGCTAGCCGAACTCGTCAAGTAACCCGATCTGTCTAATGTATGTTCACCATGTTTAGACGTTACTGCTTGAACCTAGGGTACCAAACTTACTAGTGAAATCCCTTTTAACCATGGTACCTCGATCCGCTAAGACTCATGAGCCGGGCATGGTGGTATGGGACACCGTGGTCGAGTTGTCGGCCTACGCTGGGGCCACGTGCCTCCCCATAGTGACCAGTGAGCAACCAGACTCGTGAGCCGATTATGGTGGTATGGGATAATATATTCGTGCTATCGACCTACATTGATAAGGTGATGGGGGAGTGGTGCAACGAATGCGAGCAACAGCCCTGGCAGCCCTTTGTAGTGACCTCGAGCATACTCTGAATTTGCAGTGAGGCAATGAGTTTTGCCGTAGTGTAGAGAGTATGGACTAGGCCTGTTTCTGTATAGTGATGAATCGTTAAGAGGTGATGGGGGAGTGGTGTAACCTTTGTGCGTAACAGCCCTGGCAGCCTTTGCAGTGACCTAGAAAACACACCATCGTCTGAGATTAACTAGGACTGACGACCCTAGAATGGATCATGTTTAGGAATGATACAAGGGAGGTACCTTACTTTTCCAATCCTGCTGTTTGAAATGGACTAATAAATACTCGGTAATCATGCTCATCATGCATTGCATGTGCCTGGAAGATGTGGAGCACTGAGGGATGAAAGCATGCCGCGAACGTGAGATGGTGTCGCATAAGGGAGGGTGTGGTGAGGGCATACATCATGACTGCATTCATACTTGCATTAATAAGAGTAGTTAGGAGTGTTTGATTTTACTGCTTTATCATTACTGCTTGACTGAATTGATAACATGTTAACCTATGCTTTATTGTTCCACTGAGTTGATCACTCACTCCCACGTTACGGGACGGTGTTGTACACACCAACCAGATTTGTTGAGTTTCAGGTGATGGCGATGCTTATGAAGCAGAGCCGGACTTCTACTATGATGTTGAGGAGGAGTCCTCCTACATGTAACTCTCTGACAGGTCTATGAAGACCTGGTATTGTATTGACGGGGCTATGGTACTTGGGATAGAAGACATTACACTTCCTCACATTTGGTATATTTTAGAACTGTACTTGTAATTAATTAACCTGGTAACATCATCACACTCTGGAGACTCACCATAGTTTATATATTTTATATGTCTATCACAGTCTTCCACTTGCAATTTAACTGTCTCTGGAGTATGATATGTTGTTTTGGCTTAATCTCACTCATGTTCAATGCACGAATACAGTCAACATTCAATCATCATTCATTTTGTTGCATAAGTGATGTTCTGGAACTCGGGAGTTGAGTTTATGCTCGACCCCCGATTTTCGGGATCTTACTCGGCGTTGTCTCATATTCAAGTCCCACTGCGTGAATATATACTTAAGGCTCTTGTGGTCGCAGAAAAGCTCGAACTCCTCTCCGTAGAGGTAATGTCTCCAGAGCTTCAATGCAAAGATGACAGCTGTCAACTCTAGGTCGTGTGTAGGGTAATTCTCCTCGTACTTCCTTAATTGTCTCGAGGCATATGCAATCACCCTATCCTTCTGCATAAGGACACAACCCAAACCAACGTGAGATGCGTCAGTGTATATCATGTACTCCACCCCTTGCTCTGGCAATACTAGCACAGGGGCGGACGTCAACCTGTCCTTTAGCACCTTGAAAGCTGATTCCGCCTCCTCATTCCAGGTGAACTTCAGGTCCTTCCGTGTCAACTGAGATAACGGCCTGGCAATCTTCGAGAAATCCCGAATGAAGCGTTTATAATACCCTGCCAGACCAAGAAAACTCCTCACCTCGGTAACCGAGCCAGGCTACTGCCAATCCTGAACCATGGCTACCTTAGCAAGATTTACTGCTATCCCATCCTTGGACACTACATGTTCGAGGAACTTGACTTTCTCCTGCCAGAAATCGCACTTCTTATACTGTGCGAACAACTAGTTCTTCTTCAACGTATCTAACACCGCTCTCAGGTGCCCCTCGTGCTCCTCCTGACTCGTAGAGTATATCAGAATGTCATCAATAAAGATGATGACGAATCGGTATAGGAATGGCTGAAGTACCCGGTTCATCAGGTCCATGAACACGGCGGATGCTTTCGTAAGACCGAACGACATCACTAGAAACTCGTAGTGCCCAAAGCATGTCTTGAAAGCCATCTTCTGCACATCCTCATCCCTGATGCACAGCTGATGATACCCTGACTACAGATCAATCTTTGAAAAATACTTCGTCCCCTTCAACTGATCAAACAGATCATCTATCCTGGGCAAAGGATACTTGTTCTTCACTGTGACCTTGTTCAACCTACGGTAATCAATACATAACCGTAGTGACCCGTCCTTCTTCTTCACAAATAGTACAGGTGCTCCCCAAGGAGACACACTAGATCGTATGAAACCCTTCTCTACTAGCTCATCAATCTATCTCTGCAGTTCCTCCATCTCACATGGAGGCATACGATTAGTCGGCAATGAGATAGGTGTCGCACCAGGCGTAAGATCAATGGTGAAATCGATCTCGCGCCGAGGAGACAAACTAGGAATCATCGCAAACAAACCTGTAAACTCCCGAACCACCAGCGTATCTTCTAATGTCGGACCATCGATCGGCGCTAATAAAGCAGTATAACACTCGACACGGCAGGGCCAACTGACCTGCACTGGAATCGTGAAAGCTGTGCGGTCATATCCATAGGCCGTCACGACCCGAGTATCACAATCTATCTCTACCCTCATCTTAGTGAGCCAGTTCATACTGAGGATAACGTCGTAGTGCCAAAGCGGAGCAATAATGAGGTCGACGAGCACTTTCCTACTACCTAAATCCACAGAGCAACCCTCACATACCCGTGCGACATCGGAGAAAGTCCCATTAGCCCTAGTGAGTCTCATTCCCTTCGTGGAAGTAGTACGTAAAGCTAGACGCTTAACTGCCCCATATGAAATAATAGAAGTAGTGGACCCAGTGTCCACCAACAAGGAGACGGAAGTACCGTGAATATGGGTCGTACCCTCAAAAGCTGTCAGGGCCGTAATCGACGTCTCAAGTGCCTCGGCAATAAGCATATGTACTCGAGGCTGCTGCTGACGGATCGGCTGTGGAACCAAGGGCCGTTGAGGCGGCCTGAAGCGTGATACAGGAGGTCGGAAAGATGGATGGGCAGGGGCAGTTTGTAGAGGTGGAGCCGATAGAGCCTGTGGGCAAGAACAACCAATCATCCGCGGTGGAGAGAACCCGCTATCCTTCATCCGTGCAAAACAACTCCCAGCAGAATGACCCAGTTTCCTGCAATACGTACAGGTCATAATGGGGCGCCACATCGGAGCCGCTGGCGCTGCGATCCTGGGAAGCGAGTCAGCACGAGGCCTCTTGCCTAGGAAAGGCCTGCTCTGAACATCTGGTCGTGGCCTCGTAACCATAGCACCATGGGAGCATGTCAAACGGTCCACATCCTGCTCGGCCATCATAGACATGTGAACCAGCTCCGCGTAAGAAGGTATACTGATACAGCACATCTTCGACCGTATATCAGGTCGCAAACCCCCAGAAAAAAGACGCATCCACATCTGCTCATCAACAAGGATGGTCGGGACAAAGCGGCCCAACTCGGTAAAGCGGTGCTTGTACTCCGTAATAGTCATGCCTCCCTGCCTGAGGCGTAAAAACTCATCCTCCCGCTCGTGTCTGTAGGTCTGCGGGTAATACTTCTCGTGGAACCGGAACTCAAATGTTGTCCAAGTCCACGCATAGTCTGCTGCGACAGATCGCAGTACACTGTCCCACCACAGACTGGCCTCCCTCTCGAACATGAAAGTGGCCAACTCGACCTGCTCTACCTCAGTACAGTGCAGCATCCGTAGCATCTTGGAGATGCGGTCTAGCCAAAACTCAGCCTCCTCGGGTCTGTGAGAACCCATGATGTGGGAGGCCTCAAGCGCTGGAATCGCTCAAGTAACCCACGAGTACCGACATCTCCAGTAGCGGGTACAGCAGGCGCAGGGGGAGGTATAGCCTCAGCTTGAACAGGAGGCTCTGCGGTCACTGGCCGTGTAGATGGTGAAGGTGGAGCCACACTATCACCCTGAGCTGATAAGGCCGCAAGAAGCTGCTGATGCTGCTGCTGCATCAGCATTATCATCTGCTCAAACCTGTCAGGAGGTGGAGCAGCTTGTGGGTCATGTTGTGTAGATGAGGACGCCCAGTGCTGCTTGTGAACTAGGGTGTATAAGGTGGCAGTCCACCAGTAGGACTAGCAGGAGGCTGATCTGAGTCTAACCCTCGGTCCGTAGGACCACCACTACGAGGAGTCTGGTCTATGGAGTAAGTGAGAAGGAGGTGTGTCGTGCTCCGTGTATACTGCCGCGGCATGCCCTATACAACATAGGGTGCAACGTATGTGAGATAAAGCATAGCAACACATTATACAAGCACTTTAAGCATTCCACACATCTCATAGCAAAAGAGGCTACATGCTTTTCATTTACCCAAAATTGTCATAATACATGGACTACAGAGTTACATGAATCATGACAGAAATTACATGTGAGCCAATTACATCCACAACATCAAACACTTAAAACATATTACTAACTACTACATCATCAACATAAAAGCATAAACCGCCTAATGCGGTAACCAAAACAACCACAAACAACAACTTGGATGACTAGGCATCCGAATCAGGCGATGGAGGAGGAGCATTCTTGTCCTGTAGACAGCACAGGATGGCCTTCAAGGTGCGAGACACCTTGCTGAGCTTGGTTTGGACTCACCCGACTTCCTGTTGCAGGGCGGCTTGGCCCTCCTTGAGATGGGCTAAACGCGCATCTATGGAAGCCCGATTGGTATCCTGCTCCTGAGCCACAGGAGGTGAACTCTCCTCTGTATCCTGAGCCTCAGGTTCCTCTTCTTCTTCTTCTATTTCATCGCCACTCCCATGCTCAGTCTCTTCTTCTTCACTCACCATTTCATCCTCACTCTCCTCATGTCGAGCCCGTCTTCGCCGCGCCCCAAGTTCCATCTGATGGAGAGTACTTTCGTCGATCTGGTGGATCGGTGCCGGCCTTTCCACCCCCAGACTGTAGCCAAACTCCTGTGCAATCCTGCATATGAGTCGGCCGAAGGGAAGCGAATCAGAGCTCCTGGTGGAGCGTGCAATATTCACGATCTGTCGCAACACGAATGTAGGCACGCACAAGTTTGCCCCCTGCCCCACTTGGTACAGAAAGTCTACCATGAGTCGCGTAGACTCGCTGCGATTACTGTGCCTGGGGTAGAGGTTGTACGTGAAGATATGATGTAGTAGGTGGAAGTCGTCTGACATGTGGGATATTAGCAGACTTTTGTTCGGCGGCCACTCAGCCAGTCGTTCACCACAAAGGTAACGTGTGCGACGATCCTTTTCACGAACAGTCCCCAGATTCTGCTCGCTAGCATGTATGTCACCAAGAGGCATATTCATAAGTCGCGCAATCACTCTCACATCAACAGTGATAAACAGATCCGCCCCAACCAAGAGCCAGAACTGCAAGGGTTCCAGTGTAGGTTCTCGAATATTGGCGTAGAAGGCTCGGACAGTACTAGGATTGGCGCGACCTCTGGCCTCAAATAACGGACCCCAGTGAGCCGCCTCCACTTGCTCAAACAAGTAGTATTCCTCGAAGAGCCGTCCATCCACCTGGGCTTCAAAGAGAACCCTGCGGTCCTCATACACTCCATGAGGTAGTGCCGCCAACTGAGCTCGTTCGGTAGGGATCCGGGGATCAAGGTCTCGCTTCGTTTGAAATTCTCGGGCAAAGCTCGAGCTAGCGGCAGTGTCTCTCGGCCACCTTGATCGTGTAGAGTGACTAGGCCCAGCCTCATCAGCGGCGCTCTTTCTCTTGCCCATCAGAGAGAGGATGGTGGAGATGGAGAAAATGGTCGTAATGACTTCAAAAAGGGCCATGAAAAATAAAAGAAGGAGAGAGAAAGGGCTGAAAAAGTGATTTCTCCACGAATTTAGGACCCAACAGATATTGTAGAGGCCTGAGTGACAGAGAATAAAGGAGATAAGAGGGAGGAATGGGGTAGGGTAGGAGGCTACACGTTTTGGAGCTTCAAACGGGTGGTGTAGGGGCTGAAATGAGAGGGAATCAAATGGGTAGGGGGTGTGGACTGCTGTGCACGAAGGAAAGGGATGGGTGGTGGTCGAAAATGGGAGATTGAGCATTTGGAAGAGCATTTTGAGAGAGAGGACAGCAGCTTGGAGAGGAAATGAGAGCTTGGAGAGGGAGTTTGTGAAAGAAGTAGTAGATTAGGGTGGTGAAAATGAACGGGAGGTATGCCAGGGGGTTTATAAAACTCCCAAAGTGAATCGGCCCAAGCCCCGGACCCTACCCAGCCCAAAATCCGGAGAGGCCTCGCCGACTGGGTGAGGGCCTTACCGACCAACTTCCCAGAATTTAAAGGGGGGCTCATGGGCTAGACCCTCAGGCCCCCCAGGCTCCAAAAAACCCTGAGTCCCACCCCGGGTACCCCTAGATCAACGTGGGTAGGCCCCCGACCCTTTTCGCTCAATTTCGAGTAGTTACGGGTACTTTCGGATACATACTTATATTTATAGATTTTTGACTGTTGGGATGAGGTGTATTGTGATCTAGACATGTCAATAGATGGTCTAGAAGTGATTTGGAATAGACTCGGGCAATCAGGATCGAGCACGGACTCGATCAAAACGCTCGTTTTCGATAAACTTTGCCAAATGACGAAATCGGGAAAACCTAGGACTGTTTCTATATTTTATCGCACCCTCCTAAGTTGTAATGCATCAGCATACGTCGTGGGAACATAACTCAGGTCCGGTTTATTCAAAATCATGCTTTGATACCAACTTGTAACGCCCTAAAATTCGAGGGTCGAGTAGCAACTCAACTCTCGAGTTCCAGAACATCACTTATGCAACATAGATGATGATGATTGAATGTTGTCTGTGTTAGAGCAATAAACATGAGCGAGATTATACCAAAACAGTAATTCATACTCCAGATCAATTGTATAAAGGCAAGCAGAAGACTGAAATTGTATATAGATGTATGTAAAAGATACAAAATCATTTCATTCTCCAGAGTATTAACCCATCTGAGTTACTATATACATATATCTATTTTATGAATAAAATGTCAAAAATACAACTAAGGAGTAATCCCTGCAAGTCTCATCGATCCTAGCAGTCTAGTCGAAACCACTAGAATACTGCATGAATGAGAACTCGTCCTGGTCCTCGCCATAGTCCGGCTAGCCTCCTGAGTCGTCAGCTCACCTAAACCTAAGACAGAGGCTGGTTGGTGTGTACAACACTATCCCGTAACGTGGGAGTGAGTAGCTAACTCAGTGGAATAATAAGGCACAGGTTAACATGTTATCAAATCAGTCAAGCAGTAATGATAAAGCAGTAAAATTAAACATTCCTAACTACTCTTATTATGAATACAGTCATGATGTATGCCCTCACCACACACACCCTCGTGCGACATCATCTTACGTTCGCAGCATGCTTTCATCCTTCAGTGCTCCACATCTTCCAGGCACATGCAATGCGATGGTGAGCATGATTACCGAGTTATTATAGTCCATTTCAAACAGCAGGATTGGGAAACTAAGGTACCTTCCTTATATCATTCCCAAACAATGATCCATTCTAAGGTCGTCATTCATAGACAATCTCATACGATGGTGTGTTTCTAGGTCACTGCAAGGGCTGTCAGGGCTGTTACACAGAATCGTTGCACCACTCCCCCATCACCTTATCAATACAGGCCTAGTTTATACTCTGTTACTACGGGAAGGCTCGTCACCTCATCACAGATTTAGAGTATGCTCGAGGTCACTACACCGGGTACGGTCAGGGCTGTCAGGGCTGTTACACGGAATCGTTGCACCACTCCCCCATCACCCATCAAGTAGTGTAGGCCGACAGCTTGAATATAGTGTCTCATACCACTATAATCAGCTCACGAGTCTGGGTGCTCACTGGTCACTACGGGGAGGCACATGGCCCTAACGTAGGCCGAAAGCTCGACTACAGTGTCCCATACCACCATGGCCGGCTCATGAGTCTTAGCGGATCAAGGTACCATGGTTAACGGGATTCCATTGGTAAGTTTGGTACCCTAGGTTCAAGCAGTAGCGACCAAACATGGTGAACATATATTAGACAAATCAAGTTACTTAAGCCTGACTAGCTCGAGCGCACAATCAATTGAATGACATGAAGTGCATAAGTACTTCGCGTGGCCTAACCACTGTCGCCAACTGAAGTACGACTCGGGTTTGTCAAACACATCCTACGTGGTGAAATCAATCTCAACCACGATCTCAAGTTTGGTACCGATTGTCTGGACTATAAACATGGTCCCAATCTCAATTAATCCATATTCAAAGCATGTATAGTAAAGCATAATAAATAAAGTAATTCAAGCATACTAACAAACATATCATAAGCATGTATACAGCATGTTATAAAGCATATCATAAAACACCATATAAACAAGAATACAAACACATATATTTTATAAGTAAGCGGTTTAAGTAAACAACCACATGGAGGAAATCATACATGTCTCTAAGGTAGTTGAGAATCCCATCTCAACACCTACCTAAGGCACCCTCATTCAAACACTTACTCTCACACGCATTTTCACAAACACTTAAAATACACAATTCCAACATACATAGTTATATTAATGAAACCTGTATTAGGGCGAATCTTTTCGCCAAGTAAGTATTTTACGCATATGTTATATATTCATACAGCAAATAATCGTGGCAAACACATCTCCAAAATATATACGTATACGGTACTTTCTACAATACACTATTTCTACATACATAGTATATATTAGTAAAACATGTATTAGGGCAAATCCTTTCGCCAAATAAGTATTTTATCCATATATCATATATTCATACAACAAATAATCATGTCAAACACATTTTCAAAATATATACATATACGGTATTTTCCACGAATACCTAGAATATGTAAAATTTCATAATCTACGTCTTTAATCGAAACAAAGAACAGAAAGCACTTTGTACATGTGTAATTGCATGCAGATCATGAATCTATCATTATTTGACATTGAAAGCATTGAAAACCATAACCTATACACCTAAAGTCCTCACCTTATACCGTAGAATCGCAACGGATCAGCCAGGTTTACCAAGCTTCCGTATTTGGCAGTTTGGTAGCCTAAAGAATGAAATAGGTTAGCTATTTCATAACCTACAACCAACACACCCCAAAATAGATTTAGGGTTAGGGTTTCTTACCTTAAAACGAAGTCGGTATCGCCGGGAAAGCGGTAAGAACGGGCTTGTAGAACGGCAGGGAAAAGGGTAGGAAGATCTCCCACAACTCTCTCTCTTTCTCTCTCTTTTCTCACTTCTCTCTCTACGGTTTTTCTCAAATTCGTATGGCTATGAGAGAGTGTTCTAAGGTCCTTATATAGCCTAAAATCTCTCTGAAATTGACTTGTGGACAAGGTATACTTAGGTTATAACCAAAGTGGGTTTGTTTCAGCTAAATGGAGGACTTCTGGCGGGCCTCCTTGAGCCAAAGGTCAGACTTAAGCTCATCAACCTCGGATCCATGTAAAGTTAAGTTTTCATTTCAATCGGATTTCCAGATCACACGTGGCGGACCAGTTTCAGTTCAACGGTCAGCGGGTCTCGATCCGAAATTCCAAGTACATGTAAATGTTTATAAAAATTTTTCTGATCCGAGGGTGTATTTGGGTCAGATTCTGACGGTCTGGTAGCTTACAAATCGAGCACAAGTAACAAGTCTCAGATCAGTATTCCAGATATTTATTTTGTAAAGAAAACAAGTGTTTTCACACTCCCTCGCTCCGAACTCAAACGAACAGCTGTGAAAACAAGTGCTTGTAAAAATGTCTGAATGAATATGGAATTTGGATCTATGCTTGCCATGATTATTAACTATGAATATATGCTTGTTGTGTATGTGGCAACTCCTTTGTAAGAGGGCTTGCCAGGATATATGTTATAGCTAGTCTAATACGTGTATGTTGAAATGTGTAGTTTAAGTGTTTGATAAAATCCTTGAATGAGGAAATGCTTGTTGGAATGTATTTAATGAGGGTGTTGAGATAGGATTCTCAATCCCCTTCTCTATAATTACAGTTCCCTTTATGTAACCTATCTTACTACTATGTGTTGTACGGATGAAATGCCTATGTAAGATAACATGTGTATTATGTGTTTGTTAAAATGCTCAACTAAGATTTATATTTAGATTTGCTTATCACATCTGTCATTGATTATCACTTGTGAATGCTATCGTTTGAAGTGTGATTAGGGCTACGATGTAGTCCAGGCAATCGGTAATGGTTCTCGAGTAGTGGTTGAGGTCATTTCGCCACACAGGACACGTTCAATGAATCCGAGGCATATGATGATTATCGACAGTGGTACCATGTCGATTAATTCGGCGTACACTCGTACCAGTTGAACTTGTTTAATAAACTGATTGGCCAATTGTGTGTTTACCATATATGGACACTATTACTTGAACCTAAGGTACCAACTTACCAATGTAAAGACCCATTTAACCTTGGTACCACAATCTGCTAAGACTCATGAGCCGAGCATGGTGGTATGGGATACCATGGTCGAGTTGTCAACCTACGCTGGGGCGATGAACCTCCCAGTAGTGACGAGTGAACAACCCAAACTCATGAGCCGAATACAATAGTATGGGACACTGTATTCGAGCTGTCGGCCTACACTGGCACAGCATGGCTGTGGTCCCCAGTCGGATCGGTGACGAGCCTTCGAAAATAAACTACCAGTTGGTAGGGAGTTGGTGGAGTGACCTCGAGTATGAAATAGGCCTACCCTGGCGCATCTTGGTTGTGGTCCCCAGTCGAGTTGGTGATGAGCTTTCGAAAATAGACTGTCAGTTTGTAGGGCGTTGGTGGGATGACCTCAAGTTTGAATTAAGCCTATGCAAACGATGACGAGCCTCTCGTAGCAACCTACAGTATAAACTCACGAACTTGCCTATCGTATGTGATAAACTAGGATTGATAACCCTAGATGGATCATTGTTTGGGTAAATGATATAAAGGGAGAACTCGGTAATCACGCTCATGCACCACATTGCATGTGTGCCTTTGGCATTGGTGTTGAGCGCAAAGGAAGGGGTGCATGCCATGACCGTAAGAGGAAGATCGTAGGAGTGCAGGCGAGGGCATGCATCATTAATACATATCATGTTTGCATTAACCAGAGTACTTAGGGATGTTTAATTGTATTACTTTATCATTACTGCTGGATTGAATTGATAACATGTTAACCTTTGCCTTATAGCTCCACTAAGTTGATTACTCACTCCCACATTCTGGGACGGTGTTTTAAAACACCAACCAGACTCTGTTGTAGTTTCAAGTGATGATGAGGCTTACGAGATGGAGCCTGTCTTCTATGATGATGAAGAGTTCTCCTACATGCAACTCTCTGGCGATTTTATGTAGACCTGGAGTTGCGTATCGGAGCTATAGGGATATAGATAGATGACATTACGCTTCACTATTTTGTATATTTTAGAATTATATATGTAATTGTTTAACCTAGTGATGTTCATACTCTGGAGACTTACAATCACTTATATGCTTTATATACTTATCAAGTCTTCCGCTTGCATAATTCAATTGTCTCTGGAGTATGATATGTTGTTTTGGTATAATCCCACTCATGTTTAATGCACTAATACGGACAACATTTAATCATCATTATATATGTTGCATAAGTGATATGTTGGAACTCGGGAGTTGGGCTCCTGCTCAACCCCCAATTTCAGGGTGTTACATCGAAGCAGCGTTGAGCTTAGAGCGTACAGCCATCTTCCGGAGCTTTGATTTTTTATATATGTATTTTTCTTTCAGCACTGAATTCAAATGTTTATATTAATGGATATGTGATAATGATGTTGCCTATGTGATTTGGGTAAACTTGTGGTTATGCTTATTACGAGTTAAATGTACGTTAAAAAAACCTCCTTGTAGGATCGTAGGATCCGAATCTGACGTATGGGCGCTGGGAGGTGAAAATGGGGTACTATGGAGGTTGTCGACACCGGATTCAGTGATTGAAAATTTTGTGAACCTGGTTTCTGAGTTTGGAGCATGATAGAGTGCGTTATGTGTCACGCCTCGAACTCGATGACCGGACTCACAAGGGACCCGATAGCCGGTTCCAGCCACAACAGTCTTCGTAGTACCCCATTCTTAGCTCTTGACATAAGTTCCGATCCTGGGATCCTACAAGGAGGATTTCTATAACATAAATCTAATCTAATAAGAGCATACCCAAGATCATAACACAGTAATCTCAGAAAGTAACCATAAGAACGCATTGCAAAATCTACTAGAAATTTAAACTTATATAAGTACATAAGGCTCAAAGGGAAATACATAAGATAAGAAAGAAAGAGAGAGGTCTGCAATGTGTCCTCAGCACACACCAATCCAATGCTCCACTGCTACTGCAACGACCTAAGATCTCCTGCACGCATCAATCGTGCATAAGCTTACAGAAAGCTTAGAGGGTGGTGTAAGTGTGTGATAACGGTGCTGAGAAGAATATAGATAATGTAGCAGGAACCACGAACAATACCAATGTTGTTAGTCATACCGAGGTTAAGCTATGAATGCAGTAAGCCATACCAAGGCTATGCAATGCAATACATGAGTACTAGGCGCCATACCAAGGCGCTACAACATAAGGCTCATACAACCGATGTAAATGCAATACGAAATATGCCAGTCCTCATCCATATATCAAGTACAGTTCCACCATAAGGAAACCACTAGGGTCAAGTACACTACTGGCTAATTGCCGCTCTCCAAGACCCGCACAGTCAAGTGAGCATAAGAGACCTCACTACCCGCCTGTGGACAGCCAATCACCAGCAAGGCTCAACGGTAGCAGACCCATTTCATGAGCTGATCAAACTCAGCCTAGCTATGCCCCCTCACTCAGGCAGGTAAGGCCAAACCCCATCTCAACTGACCTTGCGACAGTGGGAGATGCGGCCTAATAGTATAAGTCACTCAGGCGCTCATGATTTTCACTCGGTCTCGGTGTTAACGCGTCTTCTAGTACCATGAAAGTTTAGGAGCTTTCACCCAAGGACATCTTACGTGCCCTAAATGCTCAAGAGGTATTTTCGGTGTCCAATAACGGTCATCCACGACGTACCAGTGGAGGCAACGGCCCTGATGAAGCAAGGGCGAATAATATCATGCAATGCAATGCAATGCTAGATGCATGAATCACGTATACCAATCATGCATCATCCTCAAGCATCCAACGTGCTCAAGAGGGGAACTCCATCCCTCTGGGAAGCTATCATATAATGCCCAATGGCATAATCATGACCACACACATAATGTCAACCAAGCATATAATGATGTACATGGGTCATAAAGATGAATCTAGACACGTCATGCGGCGATGTATAAAGTAATACACTCCTCCTATCCAAGAAGAGACCAAGTATAGGTACTTAGACAAATTTCTATAAGGAATCAACCTCTAGTGGGGGCCCAATAGCCCGGGGTAGCCCACAGACTAAGGAGAACAATGTATGAGCCTAAATAGATGAAACGGGCCTAGCAAGGGTCTATGGTGGGCCTTTAACCACCCATGGAAGCATATGGGCCTACCTTAGGGCCATGAATGTGGACATCCAACCACTATCGGTCCCCATAAGGTAGCCCATCTCTAATTGATCACGGATCAAGGCTCAAGGCCCACGCAATGTTAGAAATAAGAAATGTGCAGCCATAATCATACCACATACACTCATGTTGGGCTTTAATAAAGGGCTTCAATAAAGGCAGCCAAAGGCCTATCCAAAATATTGGTCCAAGGGAAACACACATAGCCCAACCCATATATACCACTATGGGCCCATAGGGAAAGGATAGGCCAAACATAAAGGCCACTAATATTGTGGTGGGCCTGGTGGGTAAGTTGGGCCTACAACCTGGCCCAAGTATAAAGTTGATTTGGTGGGCAACCAATGGCCCAACTAGTTGTGTAATCCGACCCATTAACCCAACACAATAGTATGGTAAAAATGGCTCAAGAGTCTAATGGGTCTATCTAAAAAGTTCCAGCCCAATTGGGCCTAAAGAGTCTAACAACTAGTTACATTCGTGGACCCAATTAAATCTAACTGTGGTGGGCTTCAAAGGTGTATTAATGAAGCCTAAAATTTAAGAGACTAAAGGTATAAATTATTCCCTCTAAGGTCCTCAAAATGTGGTGGGCCCCATGTAACGTCCCAGAAAAATCCGTACAAAGACCCGAGTACCACTTCAGGTAGAAATCACTAAGGGTCAAATTATGTAGAAATTAAATAAAAATTAATCAAGTACTAAACTGAATTAATTAGTAGATTAGCTTGAACCACATTCTATATGAACTGCAAGACCCAAAACCAGTACAATTGTTAACTCTACATTACCTAAAAACCTAGGATCAGTCTCAAAACCTAGTTTCTCTCGGGAGCACATTGAAACTCCGTATCGGACCTGGACCGCGCGTCAAAAGTCCAATTACCGTGAAGCTATTCGGTTATGACTGCCTTGCTAAGCCATCATAGAAATCGAGCCCGAATAGTGTCCAGAATTGCATAACTAAAGCCTTGAGTAAAGTATGTGAAAAATAGAAATATCTTCAGAAAATGAACTCAGATTTAAGTGAATTGGGCCGTTCGCTTGCAGGTAAACTTTAAGGTTTCTAACCCAACTACACCCTTGGATCAGGAAAATTTCCCTACACAGGTCAGTGTACTTGTGGCCCTGATCGAGTGACGATAGCTGTTAAACTGAAACTGGTCCTTCGCGGTCGATTTACAAATCTAATTAGACCAAAACTTTAGCCTGGCATAAATTCATTGCCAGGGAAGTTTCTTCGAACTGCAGGAAATGGACCTCCAAATGAGACCCGTTGGACCAAAACAGATGACTTTTGGCTATAACTTAAGTATACCATGGCCCTAAGGCCAATGACATCAGTTCTGGGCTTATATAAGGGCCTTAACCCACCCCTCATTCCATACAAATTTCCTAACCCTAGGAGAGAGAAGAGAGAAAAGAGAAGGAAAGAGTGAGGTGAAGAGAGAGAGAGAGAGAGTGAGAGAGATCGTTACTGGGATTTGATCCCACCACTCCACGTGCCGAATCATCCTACCTGTATCGCCACACCGGCGAATCTAAATCCATTTTTGGGTAAGAAATCCTAACCCTAATCTATTTTTAATATCCAAATAGGTAGATCGGTGAAATAACTAATCTATTTCATGTTATAGGTCGTCGTTGTGCCATAGACAAAGGCGTAGTTGTAAGACCCATATCTTAGTCCGTACTATTCCGTCGACTCCTGCGATCCTTCCCAACGAATCCCGGAAACCTGCGATGTATAATCGACGTTTGCGCATGACCCTAAGTCGTATCCTATAGATTTGATTTGGCTCAATCCGAGACTTGTACCATTGCGACTGCACCGTCGCCGCGTTCCAACGCCACGTCTTGCGTACTATCCGATGCCCTGGTAGGGAGATGTGGGCTTGCGTTCAGTTCGAAGAAAAATACTACGCATTTGCAATCTCAAGAGAATCTCTACAACATGTCCCATCGATCAATCAATCAATCAATCAATCACCTCATGTCAAGTACACACACCTATGCTTTCTTTCTCCACAAGTTAAGCCACTACCAAGTCAACCCATCTCGCACCACACCCATCACTCACCTCACATCCATCACTCTCTCTCCTTACAACCCTCTCTCTCTCTCTCTCTCTTTCTCTTCACACATTTTCTAAGCACCAAAGAAGTGCACGTCCATGCATTCCAAGTGTGAGAAAAAGTGATTTTGTGTGGCCCATTCTCATCCCAAAATTCTTCATCCTAACCATCCATTTCTCATCCTCTCCATCAAAGTGAAGCACAAGGAAATTGGCTTTCCAACGGACCAAAAGATCGAATGATGGGTGCTTCTATAGGCTAGTTTTCATATTTTTATGATGGGCCAAATGAGGCCTTCCGATCAATGGTATGGATCTTACTTCGGACCCTAAGATGTGGTCGATGGCCCACCTTGATCTTCATGATCATTCCATGTTGGGGCCATTCTCCATGGACCTCATCATGATGTGTATTTTCTAACTTGAAAAGAGGTCATCTAGACCGTCTATTTTAGGTGGAGAAGGAATCTCCACCGTTGATCTTTGATTTGGTGGGCCCACGTGTAATGGGACCCACTTGATGTATGATTGATTGCAAAGGAGGGCCCATAGTGTCGGGGTCCCTCGATCACACGTATGTCTCTTTCTCTCTCCCTCTCTTTCTTTCATTTGTTTTTGTGTGTGATGATGTGGTTGTGTGGCCCACTCGGATGGACCCCACCTTGGTGTATGTCTTATCCAAACCATAATTGCATTTGGTGGCCCACCTGAGCAAGGCCCACCATAAAGGCATGTGTTGGCAAAACCGTCCAACGTCCAGAGACACTGGACGTGAAATGAAAACCAAATATTAGCTTTGGTTCAAAAGCTATTTGGGTGGGCCACTAACACAGGCTCCACCTTAATGCATGTTTTTAATCTAAGCCATCAAATCCATTTCTTAGATCATTTTAGGCGTTGAGCTGAAAAATGAGGTTAATCTGACTCTCAGGCAGGCCATAGCATAGCAAACAGTGTGCCTGCCATTGAAATGCACCCTGATGTTTTGATGTGCCAAAATATAGCGAATATTGGGCTTGTTTGGTCTGTCTTGAGCAGTAAAGACCAATGGGCAGGGTGGATTTTGCTGAGGTGGACTCTACCTAGGAAAAACCATAGAAATTCTATTTTTCAAAAAAAAAATAAATAAATAAAGAAGCAACTGACATTGTTGCCGCTGCAGCAGCAGCAGGACGTTGTTGTGGGCGTGAATGAGCAGGGTCGTGGATCCCCTGCGTGGGCCCCACCGTGCTGTGTGTTGAATGATCCACACCATGCATTTGATGCCCCTTAGGGTAGTGGCCCCCCTCCTAAAGATCAACCCTATACATGGCTCAGGTGGCCCACATCATGAGAAACAGCGGGATTGAACATCTGCCATTGAAACCCCTCTGGGTGTCATAGAAGTTTTGGATTATTATGAAATTTGTTTTCCCACTTCATCTAGGTCCGTGTGACCTCATCAACGGTTTGGATAGCATATAAACTTTATGGTGGGCCCCACATGGGACCCACTGATGTATGCATTATACCCCACACCGTCCTAGGGTGGGATGGTTGCCGTACCTCACTCCAGCTATTAGAGTAGCGACACCAAGTTCTGTGGGTCTCACTAGTGACATCCACGCCATCCATCTATGGGGTCCACCATGATACATGTGTTGCATCTAAACCGTCCAACCATGCGGGAAGGCTCATTTAAGGCTTGAGTTCAAAAATAAGACAGATCCATGATCACGTGGACCACACTATAGAAGCAGTGTTGAATTAAATGTCCACCATTAAAAACCTTTGGATTACAAGGTTGGACAAATATGATATTTACTTTTCTGTAAATTCGGGTCCTTGTGACCTTACGAATAGATTGGACAGGAAATAAATCCTATGGTGGGCCTTGGTAATTTTAATGGTGGAAGTCATCATCACCATTTATATTTGGGTGTGGCCCATTCGATATGCATGGGCCTAATTGGTCCATTTGATATGCATGGGGCCCAATTGGTGTGGCCCATTTGATATACATATGAGGCCCATTGTGAGGTATTAGGGTCCATGGGTCGAGGCCCATGATGATGTATTTGGAGCCCATGGGTTAAGGCCCATTGTGATGTATTAGGGCCCATGGGTTAAGGCCCATTATGATGTATTAGGGCCCATGGGTTGAGGCCCATTTGATGTATTTGGGGCCCATGGGTTGAGGCCCATTGTGATGTATTCAAGGCTCATTATCGAGGCCCACCGTGATGTGTATGAGGCCCATTGTTGAGGCCCACCTTGACATATATAAGGACCATATGATGAGGCGGCCCATTTGATGTATCAGAGGCCCATGGGTCGAGGCCCAATGGGATGTATACAAGGTCTATTGCACTGTGTGATTCCACCATGGGTTATGTAATGACAGTTATGGCGGGCCATGCCTTAAGAGCAATGTTAGTTTGACGTCCACATTGTAAGAATAATATTGGTTAAATGTCCACATTATAACTCTCCCTAGAGCCCATTGATAGGCACACACTTGTTACACGTAAGCCATCAAGGCCCATCTTCGTTGTGAGGATAGTTCATCACCATATAAATTGCTTAGTATAACTCCATGATTCATGCCCATACACATCATATGTATGCCTGATATGAGGAATGTTTAATCATAGCATATGCCATTGGGTAGACCATTTACGAGACTCCTTATGAGGCGGAGTGCCCACATTATCGCGTCGTACGCGCAGGATTACTGCATGACTGGATAGTGTGACTCATGCATCTCGCATACATATGACTTGATCATTGTACGCCCTAGCGACATCAGGGTCGTGACCTCCATAAGCACATCGTGGATGGCTAGATGGGACAACGAAAATATTTGGTTCTAATACTATGGGCACTTAGGATGTCCTTGGGTGAAAATCCCAGAACCTCCGAGGTCAGGAGTAGCCCCAACGTTTAGACCGAGTGGAACATGAACTCCCGAGTGCCGAATACCAGTAGGTCGCATCTCCCACTATGTCATGGTCGGTGGGAGGGGGTGTGGCCTTATCCGCCCGAGTGAGGGGGCTATAAGCTAGGCTGAGTATGCCCAGCTCATAAATGGGTCCGCTATCGACGAGCCAGGTAGGTATTGGCAAACTACTGGTCAGGCGGATAGTGAGGTCTATTTCGCTCACTGGGCTATGCAGCTAGGGAGGAGGCAGTCGGTGTCGGGTGTAATAGACCCCGATAATTTTTTCAGAGAGCAACCGTACTGATATGTGCACTTATTGAGTAGGAATTGCATATTCATTCACTATCCACTCGGGCTGGTGGTGCGTAACTATTTGTCACATGTACTATCGCATGGCCAGGATTTCGGTTGGGCACACGACTAACCTGAGATCACGAGTTTACCACATTGTGTCTGACTATCCAAATTTAGGTATCTGACTGGTTTGGATAAAAGTCTCTTGTGATGGACCCCATAACCTGTGATACTTCATACTATCATCCTGACTTCACATTCCAGCATGGTCATTTCATTCGCACCGAATATCACATTTGCATTCACAGTACTTAGCATTTTGGATTACTATATTTTTGCACTTATATGGCCTAGATGAGGTTGATGGTATTCGTAGCTCGTCAGGATTTGTATATTGCATTGCATCCACAGCATCTGTTATCGTCTTATTATGTTTTTGCATTCAAAGAAAAAAAAGTCCTATTATGTTTTACATCGCATAGCCTTAGTACGGCTGATAGCATTCATGGACTTACCAGTATACTTTCGCTTACTCTGATGTCATATGATTCATGATCTTGTTAGTATTTCTGTTAATCCCGATGATGTATGATTTATGTGCTTTATTGTATACTTAGCACTTACCTTACTCACACTTCTACCACCCTCTAAGCTTTCTATAAGCTTATGCAAGATAGATGCGTGCAGGTAGTGTTAGGTTGCAGCAGCGTTGAGCTTAGAGCATGCATCGGTCTTCTGGAGTTTTGATTTTTGACATATATATTTCCCTTTCAGCATTGTACTCAAATATTTATATTAGTCGATATGTGATGATGTTGTTTTGTGACTTGGTTATGCTTGTGGTTATGCTCCATTACAAAAAAAAAAATCATACTGAAAATCATCCTTGTAGGATCCTAAGATCAGAATCCGGCGTATGGGCGCTGGGAGCCGAGAATGGGGTATTGCGGAGGCTGTCGGCAATGGATTCGGCGATCAGGAATTTTGTGAGTCCATTTTTCGAGTTTGGGGCATGACAGTAGTGTTCGAACTAAGTTCGTAATCGGTTTACCGATGAAAGGTGCGGACTATAAATGTTTAGGTTATGGTTTTCAAGGCTTTCAATGTCAGTAATGATTTATGTCTGACTTGATTGTCACCATATGATCTTAGTTACGATGTATCTAATAAACTATACATGTGTGTGAACTATGTGAATATATTATGCATTCCATGTGTTTGTTGAAATGTTTGAATGAGAGTGAAATTATGATTTATGCTTGCAATGACTATTAATCTAAAATACATGTGTGTTGTGTGTATGACAACTCCTTTATAAAAGGATTTTCCAAATTATATGCTATAACTAATTTGGTTTGTGTATATAGTATTATGTAGTCTAAGTATTTGATAAAATGTCTGAATAGGAAAGTGTTTAATAAATTGCTTCCAACAAGGGTGTTGAGATAGGATCCTCAAGTACCTTGTCCACAGTAATAGTTTCTTTCATGTAATGTAATTTGCTACTACGTGATTCATGGTTGAAATGCATATGTATAACAATATGTTCAATGTGTTCGATAAAATGCTTGAATGAGATTTACATTTAAATTATTTGTTAAATGTTATTATGAATATCACATGTATCCACATGCTACGTTTGAGTTTGATTGCCACTACTGCGTAGTCCAGGCAATCGGTAGCAATTCCTGTTTGGGTAGCCGAATTAGTCTCGCCACCTTTGATGCGTTCGGTGAATCCGAGTCATACGATGATCGTTGACAGTGGTACCATGTCGATTAATTCAGTGTATGCTCATACCAGTCGAACTTGTTTAATAAACCAATTGGCCTATTGTGTGTTTACCATGTATGGACGTTATTGCTTGAATCTAAGGTACCACTTACCGATGTAAACCCGTTTCAACCATAGTACCACGATCCACTAAGACTCATGAGCCGAGCATGGTGGTATGGGACACCGTGGTCGAGCTGTCGGCCTACGCTGGGGTGATGAGCCTCCCCGTAGTGACCAGTGAGCAACCTAAACTCGTGAGCCGAATACGGTGGTATGGAACACTATATTCAAGCTGTCGGCCTACGCTAAGGTGACGAGCTTTCCCGTAGTGACCTCGAATATAAACGAGGCCTACGCCGGCGCAGCCTGGCTGTGGTCCCCAGTCGGATTGGTGACGAGCCTTAGAAAATAGACTGTCAGTTGGTAGGGTGTCGGTGGAGTAACCTCGAGTATAAAATAGGCCTACTCTGAGGTGACGAGCCTCTCCATAGTGACCTGAACTTGCCTATCGTATGTGACAAGCTAGGATTGACGACCCTAGATGGATCATTGTTTGGGTAAATGATATAAAGAGATGTACCTTAGCTTCCCGAATCTACTGTATGAATAAGTCTAATTAAGAACTTGCTAATCACACACATGCACTGCATTGCATGTGCCTTTGGCGTTGGAGTTGAGCACAACGGGAGTGTTGCATGGGCGACCGTGAGATGATGTTGCAGAGGGAGTGCAGGCGAGGGCATCCATCATTACAGCATATCATCTCTGCATTAATAAGAGTAGCTAGGATTGCTTGATATATTGCTTTATCATTACTGCTTGACTAAATTGATAACACATTAACTTTTGCTTTATAGTTCCACTGAATTAACTACTCATTCCCTCCTGGGATGTTGTTTTAAAACACCAACCAGACTTTGTTGTAGATACAGGTGGCGACGATGTCTACGCTACTGATTTAGATTTCATAGGCGAGGAGGAGGAATTCTCCTATGTTCAGCTATCAAGCGGGTCTATGTAAACCATGTACTGATCGACGGGATTACAGGGTTACATGAATTAGTTGGACAATTATACTTTAATATTTTGTAAATTTTGGAACCATACATGTATGTATTCAGCCTAGTAACATACTCATACTCTCGAGACTTATATACTTTATATATCTATCTCAGTCTTCCACTTGCCTCATTACATTAACTCTGAAGTATGATACGTTGTTTTAGTATAATCTCACTCATGTTAAATGCACTAATATGGATAGCATTTAAACATCATTATCTATGTTGCATAAGTGATGCGTTGGAACTCGGGAGTTGAGCTTTGCTCGACCCCTGATTTTTACAGCATTACACCCCACTCCTTAAAATTTCAGCCCAAGGGCAAAGCATAATTATAACATTTTACTGGGTTTTTTTAACCTAATAGGTTTATGGGCCTATTGGAGTCCAGTAATTGGTCCATCTGATTAGGACATCAGTCCAAGTGGTCCAGCTACCAATTCAGAGGGCCCCACCACATAGGATTTCATCATACAACACAGGGGAGTAGGTGGGCCACACTGCTGGACCAAAGTCCAACAAGTAGCCCACATGGGGCATCCCATGGGTTGAGCGGTCCAAGGCCTGGACAGCCTAGACTAATACATTCATCAAGGTGGGCTACACATACACCCAAGTGGGTCCCACAGGGGATGTCCACCAAGGGTGGACCCTCCCACATTGGCCACTCCAAATGGGAGAACGGCATGGATGAAACATACCATCATGGTGGGCCTGCACTGTAACGCCCCGTGTTTTCAGGACCCAAGTATATGACCTGTTTCCCAAAAACTCGAGTGTTAACTTATAAAGAGCTAAAATCCACATTTTTTTTCTTTCATCAGAGTAAACAGATGAGCATAGAGTGGACAAATCAACATAAAAGAAAATTTCATTTACATTTGGAATATACAAAAAGCTGCCCATAATGACTTATACAAACCAATGCCCACATTCTTATGATTACAAAATAGAATAATATTACATGTGAAATAAAGTAAATTACAACTCTCTTGGAATGTGAAACTCTACAGCAACCCTGTGAACAACATCGCCTTGCTCTACACCTGCATCAACTGTTACGGTTTGATAGCGTAAATGGCTATCACAATGAGGAGCAGCCTCCAAGATTGCACACTCGTTATTCATAATTAATATAGAACGCCAATCATAAATTTAGATGTATTAAACAGAGCAATTTATAATCATGAGTATGCCTACAAAAATTTAAGTTAACCAACACAATCTCATCATAAGCAAGATATAATAGCAGTCGCATTGCAAGGAAACATGTTCAGATAACCAAACAATCAAACATAAGATTTTCTATTGCGCCCGAAATCACATTGTACGTGAACTCGCAAGATGGCTAGAAAATCGACAAAGCGAACTTCAGCTCCACCCGGAAATCATGGTACAAGTAGAATTCGCAAGGCGAATAGAAAATCCCCCCTTTAAACCCCCACTTCACCCGGGAATCATGTCGTACGTGAACTCCGCAAGATGGCTAGAAAAATCGACAAAGCGAACTTCAGCTCCACCTGAAAATCATGGTACGAATGAACACCACAGATGAAGAAATAAACAACATATAAACCCTAAACCACCCGGAAATCATGTCGTACGTGAACTCCGCAAGATGGCTAGAAAATCGACAAAGCGAACTTCGGCTCCACCCGAAAATCATGGTACAACTAAACTCCACAAGATGGATAGGAAACAACAGGGTATGCGAACATACCCAACAACCCACAAAGGGCAACAATAGGTCATCAAAGCCATGAGGGCAAATATACGATCCAAGCCACATAGGCGAAAATATACAATCCAAGCCACATAGGCGATGTGCGGTCCAAGCCACATAGGTAAATGTGCGATTCAAGCCATGTAAGGCAAATGTGGACCGTAGGATCATAAGTCCAAGGTAAGTTCCATTCAATTCATCATTCAAGCACAAGTGGTAGCATATAAATAAATTAATACATATACAATAAAGGATAACATGTTATCATCGAACCATTCATGCATGTTATAATTTAAAAGAAACATTTATCGTCCAACACGAATTAACTATACAACAAAACATGTTCAATAGTAAAGTAAGTAACTCAGTTAAGTGAATCATGTCATCATCTATATCTAGATTGATGAAATCAAGTGGGAAGCTCAAAGGGTGAGTCCTCACCTCAATCAAGTAATCTAGTTGCGTGGCCTGCTAGATAGCATGAGTGAAATCCGATAGAGTCAAATCTAGTCAATAAACATGCGACCATGACCCAATCAAAACATCAAGGAAGATGGTTAGTACTGAGGTCCTATGCTCAATATACTAATTAAAAACTCATTTAGTAACTAATGAATGTAGACGAGTTTTGATTTACCTTAGATTTACACCACTGGACAGCTACCAAGTTAGAGTAGGCCAACCCAATCTCGACCCAACTCCATCGAGTCGACTTGATCGGTGCAACCAAAATCTCCAAACCTTTCTTCTCTTTTTCTTTCTTTTCTTCTTTCTTCTCTTATTTTCTTCTTTCTCTCACTTCCTCTCTCTTTTTCTGTTGCTGGGACGTCCCACAGCAACCTGGACCGAGTCAAACCTCAGCCCAACTCGGCAGTGAGTTGACTCAACTGCCAACTCTCTCTCTCTCTCTCTCTCTCTCTCTCTCTCTCTCTCTCTCTTCTTTCTTTTTTCTTTCTTTTCTTCCTTCTTTCACTCCCTGCTGGGACTTCAGCAAAATCTAACCCAAAGCAATTCAAAACCAACTTGGCCTAGTCAGACTCGGTTTCAGCCGAGTCGACTCAGCGGCCAACCACCTACTCCTCTCGGTTTCTCTTTCATTCTTCCTCGTTCCTCCTCCTTCTATGCTTCCTATTTCCCTCTCTCTTCATCATTCTTTTATTTTATTTTATTTTCTACACCATCCAGCAGCCCTTACCAGTGCTTGGGTCATTCTGAACACAGTTGGGCCGAGTCGGTGCAATAGCCACCGACCCAACTTTCTCCCGTTCTCTCTCACGTTTTTCTTCCCTTCTCTTTTCCTTCTTCTCCCCTCCTGCTACTGGAAACACCCAGCAGAGGCTGGCAACTCAACCCGACACAGGTTCGGCCAGGTTTGAGTGGGTGCGATGCAACAACCGCACCTCACTCCCTTCTTCTTTCTTCCTCTCTCATTTCTCTCCTACTTCTCATCTCCCTCTTTTCTTTCTTCACACAAGGGAAATCATTTGGCATTGAAAACCTGAGGAACGATGTGCCTGAACCAAGCTAACTCGGTGTGAAATAAAGGGGAAGACGACTGGCGTCCATGGCAGATTTGGATGCGGGCCACCATCCATTGAAACGGTGTTACTGGAGGGTCTGATTCTTCCACATGATGCTTGTGGAAGAGGAAAAACAAAGCTCCAGAAATGTTTTTGAGATGGGTTCGAGCTGAGGAGAGAACGACCATTTTTTCTCAGGCTGCTGTGGGAATGGTGGTAGCATCAGATTGCACTCGATCCGACCTTTCTTATAGCATTACCCTAACATCTTTAGACCGTCGAATGAAGATTAGAAGGTTGGGATTGAGTTTATTTGAAACTACTAAGTACAGCAGCTGAAACCAAAATCGGCCGCTTGTTTTGTCTACCAAAGGAAGCCCCAAACTGCTCAGCTAGAATGGATGGCTGAGAGAGCTTAGGGTGGACGGCTAGGATTGAGGGGAAGAGACTCACGCAGATCGTGGAGCTGGCAAGAAGAAAAACAGTTTCTATTTTTGAAATTTTTGTGTTTGTAGGCCTGTTTGGGGCAAGGGTTGTGCGCACGTGGGTGCCTTTCAACGTGTGATACGAGATGGGTTTTGGTGGGACCCCAGCCCTAGACACGATGGACGGTTTAGATCAACCTGCTGATGGTGGGCCATGATTCAACCAGATGGACGCCCGTTGTCCATTTCAAAAATGCACCAGGCGCGGGAAAGGAAAGAAGGTATTTCCTTCTTTAGGAATTTTTCGGTCAGAGCAGCTCTGACCATTCTCTAAGGTTCAATGCACAGCGGGTGCATGTTCTTGCTGTGCACACGCAACAGTTGTGGGGTCCACAGTGACGTCTGTGATCTGATCCACACCATTCATTAGTTTTGTCAACCTGACTTAGGGTTTGGCCCAAAGAATGAGGCCGAACCAAGACTTAGGTGGGCCATACACGCCAAGTTCATGCCTAACTAGTGGTTTGCGCGGCCCATGGTGACATTAAGTGAATTCTGGTCCGTCTATTAGTTTCAACATTAGTATATAATAATATGTATTAAATAATAACAATCACATTAGCATATACTATTATATATTTTATCAACATATATACAACTTGTAATACCTTTATAATTTATATTAATAATTATTTATAAATTAATAACATATTCTATTTTGAAATATCATGTATATGTGTATATATGTATTTTTCTTTTATATTTATACAAATATTGATTATTCTAAGTGATGTATATTTCATATACATGGTATAATACAATAATCTGTAGTTTAAATTACAAAATGTAAATATTAGTCGATATACATCAATTATATGTTGGTATGCCATTCATTTTATGTGTAGCTTAAATAATATGCATAATTTGAATGATTCAAGTAACATTTGTATTATTACAATTAATTATAAAATTATTTTGTATTATGATGCATATACATTTAAAATGAGTCATTATGGATCACTTAAGATAGGCCACCCATCTGACTCAGGTGGGCCTCATCTGGCAGTCGGTCAGATCATGTTTGTCCTCCAACATTCCCAGGCTAATTCTGGATACACCTAGACCGATGGTCCTCAAGTACAATGAGTTTACAGTTGCTTACAGAATCACTAAATCGGGTTTGTGACCCTAAATAAGGTCCTCATGGTAACACCCGAGTACTGAAAAGTACGGGGTGTTACATGCACACTGGGACGGCCAGCCCATGCTGGATGTTCCTAGCTAGACATCCAACAGGGCTTGCTGGCCCAGTTTGTTGGTCCCACAAATCATGGCCCAATGGGCCCTAGAAACATCAGAGATGGGCCTCAATAATTCATACACAAAGTCTAATGGGCTGGGGCCTAAAAACTTCTGCAATAACAAAGAGGACAGTAAGGTTCTGAAAAATCTGCTACTACATGCTGTTGTCCTCAACTTGAGCACTCCATTAGAGTGGGTCCAGGGCCTCTAAACATTTAGAAAATAGGGGACCAATATCCCCTAACATGTATACATCAAGATGGAGTCCAGAAAAGTGGCCCACCGATGCTATAAAATTTTGAATTTCAGTTTCCAACAGACTATATTGCAGGACTGTCAGACAAAAATCTGGCTGTCCAACTATCTTGGCCCACTCTTTTGGATGCCCAAATGAGGTCAAATGAAGCTGAAAATTGGTATGCATATAGGTAGGGTCCACACCTTCAAGAATAACATATCAAATGGGGCCAAACACCCTAAAATCTAAGCTCAAGTCAGTCCAAAAATCTGTTTAAAAAGTTTCTGGACAACAACATATTGTTGAAATAAAATAATTATAATCACCACTATAAGGGGAAATCATCCCTTAAAAATTGTGTTATGGACCACCTCAGTGGGCCCCACAAACATCCAGACCATTTTGACCATCAAAACCCCTTTACATGTGCCCCTTTTTGGTGCATTCGGGGCCACAACATCCATGGAGTGGACTGTCAAGGACGTCCACTCCCTTAGGACGGTCTGGATATTTCTGAGCCATAAGGTGGACCATACACATCATGATCAGAGGTATATTCAAGGGAAAAATAAAAGATCCGACTACAAAGGAAGGGGCTCTGCCAGATTGAGGCCCTTCCCCTCATTATACAATTACACATGTCCACGATTACATGATTTATATGGATCTACAAAAGCATAATGCTTCCTACTTAAAATCTACAGTGGAGATGCAATCTCCACCAAGGATCAAGGGTCTAGATGACCCAAGGAACCTTGAACATAAGAAAGAAAGCCATGTAGGGGTCCATGGAGGATGGCCCCTTGCATGGATCATGCATGCACAAAGGATGGGCTATAAGCCACATCCATGAAGACATGGGGGCCACCACCATCATTTGATGGGCCTCACAAGCTTCAGAATGAAGGAAATGGAAAGAACAACTAAGAAATCAACAAATCTGAAATGTTATCTACATACACACCCACCTCAATGATCTATCTTCAAACCTCCACCACTATTATCCTCTATCTCCAAGGAAGAGGTTTCTAAGGTGGAGATGGGTTAGAGATGGTTGGATTGGAGGAGATTTGAGAGAGAAGGGGCTAGAGAAATGGAGAGGGTGGGGACGTCCTTGGGCTCTCTAGCAAGGGAGAGAAGGAAAAGTGAGAGAGAAATGGGAGGGAAAAGAGGGACTTGGAAGATGTAGCTAGAAGGTAATTATTGTCTCTCTAAAATAGGCATCTAGATAAGAGAAATACAATCATAGTCATGTGAGAAGCAACCCATGCTTCCATAGGGTCTAAGCTATAGGGTAGGCTTTCTAGAAAGCTATGCATAGGGTGACATCATCACATTGGAAAAAGTGAATGGCTAGGGTGGGTCCCACCAATCACACATTAATGGTCCAAAAAAGAGCGTTACCCATAACTTATGATGTACACGTCGAATCCATGCACGAGACGAGGCGTTGGAACCATGGCGCCGATGCGGTCACAATTGTATAGGTTTCAAGTCGATTCGAGTCGGGTCGACGTGACCGGACTTAAGGATGATCACAAACATTATCCATAGGTCACACAGGTCACCGGAATTCAACCGGTAGGGCCGCAAGACCTAGAGGAACGACATGCACAATCGGGGTAGGGTCTTACATTATACAAGTATGTTTCTTGGATCCCCAAGATTTTGCGACACGTCCTAAAGTGAATACCCACCCTGTAGTAGACTTGTTGTCCCATACACTCGATATCCAGCTTGCATCGGTATATCCTTCTAATATGACAGGAAACTCTGAATAAAATAGTCCCAAGTCTTTGGTTGCTTTTAAGTAACCAAGGACTTTACTAATTGCATTTCAGTGTTCAGTACTGGGGTTACTAGTAAACTTACTAAGTTTACTCATAACATATGCTATATCAGGTCTAGTGCATTGCATAGCATACATAAGACTCTCTATCGCACTCACATATTCCAATTGTGCAACTGTTCTTCCGTTATTCTCTTTTAGCTTGATACTTAAATCAAATGGAATTTTTGCTTCTTTTATTTTTATATGGTTAAACTTATTAGTATCTTCTCAATATAATGAGATTGACACAAAGCATAACTCCCACAATATTTTTTAACTTTGATACCTACTTTTTAACTTTGATACTTAAAATGGTATCAACTTGTCTAAGATCCTTCATTTTGAATACGGAAGACAAAACCTCTTTATTTCTGTCACACTTTTTATTTTATTACTTATTATTAACATGTCATCAACATACAGACAAATAATAATCATGCAGCTACCATCTACTTTAGAATATATGCATTTATCAGCTACATTATGCATGAAACCATGAGATAGTATTTTGTAATCAAACTTCTCATGCCATTGTTTTGGTGCTTGTTTTAATCCATACAAAGATTTAATTAATCTACATACTTTATTTTCATTTCCTCGTAGAATGAATCCTTCAAGTTGTTCCATGTATACCTCCTCATTAAGGTCACCATTCAGGAATGCGGTCTTTACATCCATTTGGTGGATGTGAAGATGATGTATGGAAGCTAGTGCAAATAATATCCTAATGGATGTTATCCTAGCTATAGGAGAGTATGTGTCAAAATAATTTATCCCTTCTTTTTGTCTAAAACCCTTAGCTACTAGTCGAGCTTTAAAGGTTTAAATAGTCTCATCATTATGATATTTCTTCCTAAATACCCACTTACAACTTATGGGTCCAGAACCTGGAGGTAAGTTTACTAGTTCCCATGTTTGATTTGACATTATGGATTCTATTTTATCGTTTATAGCTTCTTTTCAGAAAGCTGAGTCTCTAGAGGATACAGCTTTTTTATATGTTTTAGGATCATCTTCTATAGTCATTACTATACGTATTTTTCTTATAACATTTTCTCTATTTCCATCTACAAGATGGAAAATAACGCGTTGTGAGTCTATGTAGTCATCTCCTAAACTCTTCTCTATTCTTGTCCTTTGACTCCTACGAGATTCAACAAGAGCTTCCACTATCTGTGGAGCTGTGCTATTTGGTTCTCTATCAGGAGTTCAGACTTCATTATCCATTGACTCCAAGGATAGTGAGTTCTCAAAGAACTCAACATCTCTTGATTCTATTATTGTATTAGACTCTAAATCTAGAAGTCTATAAGCTTTACTATTTTGTGCATACCCTACGAAGGGGCACTCAATAGCTCTGGGTCCTAACTTAGTTCTTTTTGGATCAGGAGTTCTACAATATACAGGACACCCCCACACTTTTAAATACATAGGTTAGGTTTTCTACCTCTCCATGTTTCATATGGAGATATTTTATATATTTTAGACGAAATTCTATTTAGTATATGACACGCTGCAAGCAATGCCTCACCCCATGGACTTAGTGTCAACATTGCTCTTATTAGCATTGAGTTGACCATCTCTACTAATGTTTTATTCTTTCTTTCAGCTATTTCATTTTTTTGAGGTGTGTATGGCGCAGTACATTGATGTATTAGTCTATGTTCTTTACAGAAGTTATTGAATTCATTGGAGAAGTATTCTCCTCCTCTATCGCTACGGAGAATTTTTATTTTCTTATTTAGTTGATTCTCTACTTCTACTTCATATATTTTAAACATGTTCAATGCTTCATCTTTGCTCTTTAATAGGTACACATACACATATCTAGAGCAATCATCAATAAAGGTTATGAAATATATTTTGCCTCCATGGGTAAAAATATCGTTTAACTAACAGATATCACTGTGCACATGATCCAATATTTGAGACGATCTTTTAACACTTAGAAAAGGTTTCTTCGTCATTTTGGATCGTATGCACACTTCACATTTATCAGTTTCATTATCTGTGTATAAGATTAAACCATTCTTAGCCATAAACTTTAAGGCACTATACCCTATATAGGCTAGTCTATTAAGCCACAGCTGACAGATTTAACCATATACGCAGAAGTGCTACTTTCATTAAGAGAAAACTTGACCATCCCATTACAAGCATATCCTTTTCCGACAAAGTTCCCATTCTTGGACAAAATCAGTTTTGCTGACTTGTACACCACTTTTATTCCTGGTTTACCCAAAAGGTCCCCAGAAACTAAGTTTCGCCTCATGTCTGGGACGTGTAGGACATTTGTCATAATCACTTTCTTTCCAGAGGTGAATATTAGTTTTATGGTTCCTTTGCCAATAACCTTTGATCAGACTTCATTACCCATTTGGACTTCTTGACCATCGGTCAATTCCTCATAGGTTTTGAAGGTTGATTTGTCGTAGCACACATATACGGTAGCGGCAGTATCATACCACCAACTGGAAAACTTTCCTTGGATAGTATTCACCTCAGTGATCATGGCCACAAGATCGCCTTCCTCTACTGCACTTGCCTCTTTTTTAGATTTGTGATATCGGCATACTCAAGCATAGTGCTCAGTTTTTCCATAGACATCGCATGGGCCTTCTTCTTTTGAGCGTTTTTCTTGAATTTTCCTTTATTGGGTTTCAGGGAATCGTCCTTCTCTGGATTCTTGTTATTAGTGTTCTCTATTGCATGTACCTTTGATAAGGCATTCCCATCATCATTCTTTTTATCGTGATTGCGGGATTCTTCTTTAATTTTGAGATGTTTCTAAATTTGTTCCAATGTATAGTCATCAGTCTTATGCAACAACTTCTTTCTATAGTCTTTTCACATCGGTGGCAATTTAGCGATTATAGCCCCGACTTGGAATGATTCAAGAAGATCAATCTTTATATCTTTGATTTTATTTACTATAAGCTGCAGTTCTTGGATTTGGGGTAACAACGGTTTGTTATCTACCATATTGAAGTTAAAATACCTGGCGATGAGAAATTTGTTGGTACCTTCTTCTTCAGCCTTGTATTTGAATTCCATAGCGGTTTAGATTTCCTTCGTTGATGACGTCTGTTGGTACAGATCATACAGGCGATCGGAGAGTGCATTCTGTAAGACCCGTATCTTAGTTAGTACTATTCCGTAGATTCCCGCGATCCTCCCTGTCGAATTCCCGCGACCTACGACCTGTAATCGACGTTTGCGCGCAACCCTAAGTCGCACCTTGTTAATCTAAGTCGACTCAACCTGAGACTTATACCCTAGCAACCGTGTCATTGCCGCGGTTTCAACGCCGTGTCTCGCGCGCTGAGGCGATACCCAGGCCAGGAGGTGTAGACCCGCGTTCAGTTTAAGGAAAACGCCGCACATTTACAATGAATCTCTACCCAATATATCCCATCAATCCCATCAATGGTCAAGTACATGTCAAGTACACACATCACTCAACCCATCACTCAACTTATCATCAACCCATCACAACCCATACCTCTCTTACACAATTAATCCCAAAAGTCAACAAATCTCTTACACAACCCATCCCTCTCTCTCCTTACAACCCACTCTCTCATTTCTCAAACCCATCTCCCAAGCAACCCAAAAAAAAATCCCACATCCAAGCTCCCCCAACCTCCATGAGAGAGTTTTGTGTGTGGCCCACTTCCTAATCCTCTCATCTCCCCATCCAACCCTCCATACTTCATCATCTTCCATCAAGATCGAAGCCAAGGAGTTTGCGTTTCATCGGACCAAGAAGATCAATGATGGGTGATCTTGGATCTACATTTTTATTTTTATTTTTATTTAAGGGCCGACTTGTTGTGTGACCCACTTAATGCATATATTGTATAAGGGAGGGCCCAATAGTGGCAGGGTCCCTCCCCTTCATGCTCTCTCTCTCTCTCTCTCTCTCGCTCTTTGTGTGATGGCTTGTGGCCCACCTTGATGCATGATATTATCCACTTCGTCCATCATTCGGACGATGGAAATCCCACCCCGATGTAAGATCCATTTCGTCCAGTGATCAGGCCTAGACAGAGGTAAAAACAAATATCACTTGATCCAACATGTGTGGCCCACTAGACGTGGGACCACCATGATGTAAGTGTTTCATCCACCATCCAATTCCTGGACGGTGGAAAAACCTCCTGTACACGTGCCCCTGTACAGGCCGTCCAGGGCCTAGATGCTAATCTGTTTCAAAAAAAATAATAATAATAAAATAATATTTCATAATGTAGTATATATATGTGTGTGTGTGTGTATCATGGGTGAGCCACACCACGTAGGACCCACCCACGCACGTTTATCCCAGCCGTCCATCTGGACGCTGATGCGTGGGCCCCCCCTTGATTCACGTGCTATGTATGCACACTGTCCATCTAGACTGTGCTGCGTGGGCCACCACTGTGATGTATGTTTTGTATTCCACGTTGTCCATTTGGATGGGCTGTGGGGACCCCATCATGATGTATGAGGTATATCCATACCGTTCAGCCATTTGCAGGGGCCTATCCATACCGTCCAGCCATCTGCAGTAGCCCCACCCTGATGGATGTGTTCCATCCAAACCATCCATTCATTTGGTGAGTCGTTCTAAGGCTTGATATAAAATGGGGCAGATTCAAATGTCTGGTGGACCACGTATGTGGACCCCACCCCTGATGGATGTGTTCCATCTAAACCATCCATCCTTTTTGGCAAGCTCATTTTAAGGCTTGAGACTAAAAATGAGGCAGATCCTAGTATTAGGTGGACCACACTGCAGTAAAGGGGGGGGGGGTTGACCGGCTACCCTTGAAATCCTCTTGGGTGCACAAAAGCTTTGGGTCAATATGATATTTGTTTTTCCACTTAATTCAGGTCTCTGTGACCTTATGAACAGATTGGATGGAAAATAAATGTTATGGTGGCCCTATGTGGTTTAATCACCGGAAAACATTATCTCCACTATTAATTGTGGTATGGTCCAGATGATCCTTTGGATATGATTCATTTTTTTTTTAATGCTCTAAAAGAATCTCTAGCAATGGATGAATGGTGTATTGATTCGGCCCATGTAACATCCTGGATTTTTTGCCAACTTGGAGATAGACGTCCTTAGGCAATGGGTCGATCATAACACCTTATTAACTTCTCAGAACTAAATCCCAAAGTCTCAAATCCCCTTTTCAACCCATTTTCTTCAAAATCTCACCTTTCACCACCTTGTTCTTCAAATTTTTCTAAGTATTTTCACATTAGACACTAATCCTAAAGTTTAAATGATGAAGAATAATACTTAAACTAAAACTTACTGTAAATAGTAAATACATAAATAAAATGGGCTTTTGACCATTAACCATATGAAATCTCACAAAATGAATAGGTTATTTGGAAAGATCAGTTTCTCCTACCCTAGGACCTTATTCTGTTGTCATTAGGGCAGAATTTAGTCAAGTATAAAACTGAATAATTAATGGATTTGGCTCGAACCACTTTCTATACGAACTGCAAAACCCAAAACCATTAGAATTGCTAACCCAATATTACCTAGAAATCTAGGATCAATCTCAAAACTCAGTTGCTCTCGGGAGGACAGTGAAACTCCGTATCGGGCTTAGACCGCGCATCGAAAGTCTGATTACTGCGAAACTATACGGTTATGACTGTCTTACTGGGCTTGACAACTATCTCGAAAATCAAGTCCAAATAGTATCCCAAAATGCACAACTTGAGTCACGAGCGAAGTGTGTGAGAAACACAAATATCTTTAGAAAATGAACTAAAACTTACGTGATTTGGGCCGTTTGCTTGCTGGCCAAATTTAAGGTTTCAGGTCGTAAGATTCTGACCCAACTACACTCTTGGATCAGAAAAATTTTCCTACATAGGTCAATGCACTTGTGGCCCTGATCGAGTGACGATAACCGTTGAACTGAAACTGGTCCTCCATGATCGATCCACAAATCTGATCGGACCGAAATCTTAACATAGGATAGATCTAATGTCAGGGAACTTTCCTCAGACCGTATGCAGGAAATGGGCCTCCAGATGAGCTTTGTTGGATCGAAACAGCTACTCTTTGGCTATAACCTAAGTATACTGTAACGCCCTAAAAATCGGGGGTCGAGCATAGGCCCAACTCCCGAGTTCCAACATATCACTTATGCAACATAAATAATGATGATTAAATGTTGTCCGTATTAGTGCATTAAACATGAATGAGATTATACCAAATCAGCACATTATACTCCAGAGACAAGTGAATTTCGCAAGCGGAAGACTGTAAAAGATGTATAAGATATATGAACTATAGTAAGTCTCCGAAGTATGATCATGTTACTAGGTTTTATATATATATATATATATATACTCCCAAAATGTACAAAATGAATATACATGTGTGCTTCAAAATACAATTATAACGAGTGTAATGATATCTAATCAGCATCCCTGTAAGCCCCGTCGATCAGAACATTGTCTACATAGATCCGCCTGATAACTACATGTAGGAGAATTCCTCCTCGTCATCATAAAAGTCCGGCTCCGCTTCGTAAGCATCGCCATCATCTGCAACTATAACAGGGTCTGGTTGGTGTTTAAGCATCGTCCCAGAACGTGGGAGTGAGTGATCAACTCAGTGGAGCTATAAGGCAAAGGTTAACATGTTATCAATTCAATTAAGCAGTAATAATAAAGCAATACAATCAAACATCCCTAAGTACTCTAGTTAATGCAAATATGATATGTATTAATGATGCATGCCTTCGTTTGTACTCTCTCTGCGATCTTCCTCTTACGATCGCGGCATGCACCCCTTCCTCTATGCTCAACACCAATGCCAAAGGCACATGCAATGCGGTGCATGAGCGTGATTACCGAGTTCTTATTAGACCTTTTCATACAGCAGGATTGGGAAGCTAAGGTACCTCCCTTATATCATTTCCCAAACAATGATCCATTTTAGGGTCATCAGTCATAGCTAATCTCATACGATGTTGCGATTCCAGGTTATTATAAAGGGCTCGTTACCTCAATGCAGGCCTAGCTTATACTCTAGTTGCTACGGAAAGGCTCGTCACCTCAGTGCAGTCTTAGAGTATGCTCGAGGTAACTACGAATGACTCATCACCTAGTCGTAGGCTGATAGCTCGAATACAGTGTTCCATACCACTGTATTTAGCTCACAAGCTTAGGTTGCTCACTGGTCACTATGGGTGGGCTCATCACCACGGTGTCCCATTCCACCATGTCCGGCTCATAAGTCTTAGCGGATCGAGATACCAAGGTCAACGGATTTTGCACTAGTAAGTTGGTACCTTAGATTCAAACAGTAGCGTCCATACATGGTGAACATACATCGGGTCAACCGGGTTGCTTGACAAGCTCGACTGGTATGAGCATACGTCGAGTCGATCGACATGGAGCACGTAAGCACTCCGCATGGCCTAACCACTGCTGACAAGCAGCATACGACTCGGATTCATTGGGCGTGTCTGTCGTGGTTAAGCAGTTCAACCACCGTTCACATACATTTACTGATTGCCTGGACTACATAGTAGCCCCAATCACATTTCAGACAATAGCATTCACATCTAGTAATCTAAAACAGCATGTGACAACTGAAATCAGATATAAATCTTACTTGAGCAATTTAACAAACACATATTACACATATTATCATACGTAGACATTTCATCCATACAGCACATAGTAGTAGGATAGGTTATATAAAGGATACTATAATCATAGTTATGAGAATTGAGAATCCTATCTCAACACCCTCATTACATACATTTAAACATTTTCACATTCAAGCATTTTATCAAACACTTAGGCTACACATATCATATACATGTAGTAAGGTAGTTATAACAAGCATTATATCAAATCCCTTTACAAGGGTTCACCATAAGTATAACAATCATGAATTCTCAGTCAATAAACATGGCAAGCATAAATCACAATTCCATACTCATTCATATATTTCAACAAACACATGGAATGCATTATAAATCAACATAGTTAATATATGTACATAATACACACATGTGATAGCAATCAAGCCAATCATAAAACATACTGACATTGAAAGCCTTGAAAACCATAACCTAAACATTTATAGTCCGCACCTTTTGCCGATAAATAAGTATCGAACTCAGTTTGTATGTCAAGTCTTTGTCTACGGCACGACGGCCACCTATAGCATGAAATAGGTTAGATATTTCATCACTTACACTATTTGAAACCCTAAAATAGATTAAGCTTAAGTTTTCTTACCTAAGAACAGAATCGGAATCGCCCGTATAGCGATACATGAATGGTGGTTAAGCATGTGGAGCGGCAAGATCGAATCCTAGGAACGATCCCCCTCTTTCTCTCACACTCTCTCTTTTCTTCTCTTTCTCTCTCTCTTAGGGTTGCAAGTTCGTATGGAATGAGAGAGAGAGAGAGGGTTTAAGGTGGCTTATATAGGCCCAAAACTAATGGGAGTAGCCCCGGGGTCATGGTATACTTAGGTTATAGCCAAATAATGATTGTTTTGGTCCAATAGAGCACATCTGGAGGCCCCTTTTCTGCATGCGATTGGACTTAAGCTTCCTGGCATTGGATCTATGTCGAGTTAAGTTTTCAGCCCGATCAAATTTACAGATCGATCGCGGAGGACCAGTTTCAGTTCAACGATCATCGTCGCTCGATCAGGGCCACGAGTACATGGACCTGTGCTAGGAAATTTTCCTGATTCGAGGGTGTATTTGGGCCAGATTCTGACGATCTGAAACCTTAGATTTAGCCCGCAAGCGAACGGCTCAAATCACTTAAATCTGAGTTCAATTTATAAAGGTATTCGCATTTCTCACATGCTTCACTCCGGGCTCAAGTTGCGTGTTTCTGGATACTATCTGGACTTGATTTCTGAGATGGTTGTCAAGCCCAGCAAGGTGATCATATTCGTACAGTTTCACGGTCATCGGACTTTCGACGTACGGTCCAGGTTCGACACGGAGTTTCAAGGTGCTCCCGAGAGCAATCGGGTTTAGAGATTGATTCTAGATTTCAGGGTAAAGTAGCGTTAATGATTTTACTTATTTTGGGTCTTACAGATCATATTTAAAGTGATTAGTGCTAATTTCACAGGTAATCTAGTTCAACATTAGTTAATCCTCATCTAATTTCTAAAGGTTTAGTCCTGAGTGATTTCTGCCTGAGGTGGTACTCAGGTTTTTGTACAGATTTTTCTGAGGCGTTACATATACCATGGCCCTGGGGCCATTACCATCAGTTCTGAGCCTATATAAGGGCCTAAACCCACCCCATTTTCATTCCATATGACATTCCAAGCCCTAGGAGAGAGAAGAGGGAGGAGAAGAGAGGGAGATAGGGAGATCGTTGCTGGGATTCATTCCCATGACTCGACACACTATTTCGCCTCCCCACCATTGCTACACCATCTGTTCTAACTTCGATTTGGGTAAGGAATCCTAACCCTAATCTTGTTTTAGAAGTCCAGATAGGGTAATTAGTGAAATAGCTAACCTATTTTGATGATTTAGGTATTGTTATTCCGTATTCGAGTGCGTAGGATTCGAACCGAGTTCAAAATGAGCAATCCGACGAAAGGTGCGGACTATAAACGTTTAGGTTATGGTTTTCAAGGCTTTCAATGTCAGCTAATGATTTATGTCTGACTTGATTGCTACCACATGATCTTAGTTACAATATATTCGATAAAGTATACATATGTGTAAACTATGTGAATATATGATGCATCTCGTGTGTTTATTGAAATGTTCGAATGAATATGAAATCATGATTTGTGCCTGCCTTGACCATTAACCTAAAATACATGTTCGTTGTATGTATGAAAACTCCTTTATGAAAGGATTTGCCATAATATATGCTATAACTAATTTACTTCATGTAGGTAGTAATGAATAGCCTAAGTGTTTATTGAAATGTTTGAATGAATGTAAAATTCTGATTTGTATTTTATATGATTTCAAATATTAGATACTTGTATGTTATATACTTTATAACAATTGTCGTGAAATGATTTGTTATAATTCATGTCGTAATAAGTCCAGTTCGTATACTTGAAATGTGTAGTATAAGTGTTTGTAAAAATGCTTGAATGAGATTTTGTTGATGGATGGTACTTATTAAGTGCATTAAGACGGGATCCTTAGTTCCCTTAGTCATATGAATAAGTTTCTTCATGTATTGTAAATCATCACTATATGATTTATGTATAGCACGCCTATGAACGTTAAACATGTTCTATGAGTTTTGATAAAATGCTTAAATGAGCGTTGTGCTTGGATTGTTTGTTAAATGCCTATAGATTATCACATGTCTCCATATGCTGCACTTGAGTGTGATTGGGACTACTACGTAGTCCAGGCAATCGGTAACAATTCCTATTTGAGTGGCCGAATTAGTCTCGCCACATTTGATGCGTTCGGTGAATTCAAGTCGTATGATGATTGTCGACAGTGGTACCATGTCGATTAATTCAGCGTACACTCGTACCAGTCGAACTTGTCTAATAAACCGATTGGCCTATTGTGTGTTTACCATGTATGAACGCTATTGCTTGAATCTAAGGTACCCCTTACCAATGCAAACCCATTTCAACCATGGTACCAAGATCTGCTAAGAATCATGAGCTGGACATGGTGGTATGGGACACCGTGGTCGAGCTGTTGGCCTACGCTGTGGTGACGAGCCTCCTCGTAATGACCAGTGAGCAACCCAAACTCGTGAGCCGAATACGGTGGTATGAGATACTTTATTCGAGCTGTCAACCTACACTGGCGCAGCCTGGCTGTGGTCCCCAGTCGGTTTGGTGACGAGCCTTCGAAAATAGACCACCAGTTGGTAGGGCGTTGGTGGAGTGACCTCGAGTATACACTTGGACTACATTAAGGTGACGAGCATTTCTGTAGTAACCTCGAATATAAAATAAGCCTACGCTGAGGTGACGAGCCTCTACGTAGTGACCTGAACTTACCTATTGTATGTAACAAGCTAGGATTGACGACCCTAGATGGATCATTATTTGGGTAAATGATATAAAGGGAGGTACCTTAGCTTCCCGAATCTGCTGTATGAATAAGCCTAAATAAGAACTTGGCTAACACGATCATGCACCGCATTGCATGTGCTTTGGCAAGGAAGCGCACGTTTACCGGGACTGTTGCATGCGCGATCGTGAGATGATGTCGCTAAGGGAGTGCATTGTTGCATACAATTGTTGCATTAATCAGAGTACTTAGGACATGATTGTTGTACTGCTTTATCATTACTGCTTGACTGAATTGATAACATGTTAACCTTTGCTTTATAGTTCCACTGAAGTATCTACTCATTCCTACCTGGGACGGTGTTTTAAACAACACTCAGACTCTGGTTTAGATGCAGGTGATGATGAGGTCTATATAGCAGAGTTGGACTTCGTAGGCGAGGAGGAAGAGTTCTCCTGTGTTCAACTATCGGACGGATCTATGTAGTTCTCATACCGATGCGCAGGGACTACTGGGATACTTGTTTAGTTGAACACATTTACTTTCCACATTTTATATGGTTAGAAACGACACACACACACACACACATATATATATATTTAGCCCGATTTCATACTCATACTCCGAAATTTGTAAAATGTTTTCATAATTAAATGTATATATTTCAGTCTTCAGCTTGCCAAATTACATTAACTCTGGAGTATGATATGTTGTTTTAGTATAATCCTACTCATGTTTAATGCACTCATATAGACAACATTAAAACATCATTATTTATGTTGCATAAGTGATGGTTGGAACTCGGGAGTTGAGCTTTGCTCGACCCCCGATTTTTGGGGCGTTACAACACATTTAACCGGCCCATTTGAATAGGTCCATTTGATTCGGCCCATTTGAATCGGCCCATTTGATTCGGCCCATCTAATTTAGCTCATTTAATACGGTCCATTTGACTCGGCCCATTTGATGTATTTGGGGCTCATTTGGTGAGGCCCGATGTGATGTACTTGAGGCCCTTATATGAGGCCCAACTTGTTGTATTTGCGGCCCATCCGTTAAGGCCCAATATGATGTATTCAAGGCCCATGGCGAGGCCCATTGTGATGTATTTGAGGCCCATGAGCATGGCCCATTGTGATATATTTGAGGCCCTTGTATGAAGCCCAATGCGATGTATGTGAGGCTCATGAGTTAGGTCCAATGCGATGTATGTTTGACCGTTACGTTATGTATGAATCCCTTATGTGGGTCACTCCTTGGGAGCAATATTGGTTAAATGTCGGCATTGATGGGCAATGATGGTTAAATGTCCTCATTGTGACCTTTCCTTAGTCCTTGTTAGGCTCATTCGCATCATTCTCTAAGTGGGTTGATCCTAATTATTGGGCTCCATTTGTATGATCCATCTATTCTCATTAGGCTATCCTATGATGTTGGGCCCCCATTGGTTGTTAGTAGGATTACTTCTTTTATTTTGGAGTCCATCCAGGACTCATTTGGGCCCCGTAAGGCATCTAGCGGGCTATGCAATAGTATGGTGAAGGAACCCTTTCCGGATCCTTAAGATTGTGGGTAGGCCGCTTTGGCTCAACCTTGATATAAGGGAGAGTACATCATCACCATCATATAATAAGCTTAGAATAGCTCCACGATCCATGCTCATACGCATCATATGTATGCTTGATGTGAGGAGTGATTGATCATAACACATGTCATTGGGTAGACCATTATGGGACTCCCTGATGGGGGGGAGTTGCCCACATGAGCACGCAGTACGCGCAAGATTGCTGCATGACTGGATAGTGTGATTCATGCATTTCATATTGTATGACATGATTATTGTACGCCCTAGCGACATCAGGGCAGTAGCCTCCATAGGCATATCGTGGTTGACAGGATTGTACATCGAAAATCTTGTTCTACATGGGGTGCTACAGATGTCCCTGGGTGAAATTCCTTAAACCCTTATGGTACCAGGAGGTTGCTCCAACGTCTATACCGAGTGGATGCATGAGCGCCGAGTGTTGATTACCAGAAGACCGCGCTTTTCACCGTGTCGTGGTCGGTTAGAGTGGGGTGTGGCCTTACCTGCCAGGGAGGAGGGGGCAAAGCTAGGCTGAGTTTGACCAGCTTGAGGAATGTGTCCGCTATCGATGAGCCAAGCCCGATATTGACAGGTGGATAATGAGATCTCTTCCACTCACCTTGTTGCGCATAATGGGGCGACAATTTGGTTTGAAGTGCACTAGACCCCGGTGATATTACAGAGTTGAGCTGCATTGATATGTGGACTCGGATGAGGATTGGTATGCTTGAGTTGCATCTCGCATCGTATGACCTTGGTATGGCCGACATCATTCATGCCTTGCATCACATAGCCTTGGTACGACTAATAGTATTCATGTATTCATCAGCATATTTCACATTATTTTAATATTGCATAATTGTATTACTATATTACGCACACACTTTTACCACCCTCTAAGCTTTCCGTAAGCTTATGCACGACCGTTGCGTGCAGGTGACGTTGGATCGCAGCAGTGCTGAGGCAGGAGCATATAGCAGATTATCTTGGAGCTTTTGTCTATCATCATTGTATTTCCTTTTATACGCACTGTACTTATAAGTTTTTTTATCATAGTGGAAATGTAATGGAGTTTTTGGTTGTTGTTTATGGGTTATGCCTTTAGTTATGCTTATTACGAATCGAACCGATGTTGAAAATCCTCCTTGTAGGTCCCAGGATCAGAACCTGGTAAATGGGTGCCAGGAGCCGAAAATGGGGTACTACGGAGGCTGTCGGCGCCGGATTCGGTGATCAAAAATTTTGTGAGCTCGGTTTTCGAGTTTGGCGATAGGATGTAGTAGATCTTCAGCACCGTTAGACGAAATTTCAGCTTGTCTTGCTATCTCGTGAAATTGGTTCCATCGAATCGGTCAAGACGAATCAGGTCCTGATTCATCAACTTGATGGATAATACACTATCGGCTTCCATTAAATAACGCTTTAAGATTGTTTGAATATTTACAGAATAATACTTCTTCTGTAAAATATGGAATCCGAAAAATGCAAGTTGATCTGAAATAAGAACAGGCTGAAGCACGTCTGAGACGCTGTCCTTAAAGCGTTATTTGCCCCTACTCAAGTGAATTGAGTATGCTGATAGGTTACGGGAAAATCACTTCTACGATACGACGAGCCTGATGTGGGTCTGCGTTCAGCAAACACAAAGGCCCACTATTGGAACTCTGTTACACACAGTCTGACAAAAATACAGAAAAGAAAATCCCAAAAAGAAAAGAGAGAAGAAAATGTTTGTAAGTAAGACCACTGCACTGGTCTATTCTTCTTGTTTTTCAGCTATTTGTTCAATTAAATCGTTCTAGACCACTCAACGTGTGAAGTGTAAAGTGCGCCACTAGCTCCTCTACAGCCACACTGCCTCACATGCCCACGCCCTCGCATCGAGCCTAAGCGCGCCGGTGTTCCAGTGCGTATCCCATGGTCCATGGACTATGTGGGCAAATAATAAGGTACTCTACTATATTCATATAAACTAAAAAATCTTCTCTTCCCTTTCCCATGTGGGACTATTCTTAAAAACCCCTGAAAAGCTTTTTAGAAAACTTTTAATATATTCTATTATATTTTATTTTAAAATATATTTTATAAAATCAATATTTTATAACACCTTTATTAACGGGTAGGGGTGTACACGAACCGAGCTAGCTCGGTTAGCTCGCTCGACTCGACTCGAAAATGCTCGATTCGACTCGGTTCGAAGCTAAGTTCGACCCGAGTCAAGCTGATTTTTTTAGCTTGAAGCTGAGTTCGAGCAGGCCCCCAGCTCGACTCGACTCGGATGGAATCTAGCTTAAATCAAACTCGGATCGAACCAGTTTGGTGACTCTGTTACTTTGCCATTGATGCTGCTCACCAACTATTTGATAAAATGACTTAACAAAATGTGGCCGGTGGCAGGGAAGGTATGTACATGAAACTATTACTTTTTTTTTTTTTTTTTGTTTTTTTTTTTGTTTTTTTTTTGTTTTTCATGTTAGTTAGAAAGTGTTTAAGAAAATACCTGTAAAATCATTGTCTCTGTTTGTAAAACAGTGGGGTTTTGAATTTGCAGTTCGGATGTTTGTGGAAATGCCTCAATGATGAACTCAGCTCGATCTTAGCTCGAACTCGGCCCGAGTTGCTGACCGAACTGAGCCGAGCTGGCTAGTCAGGCTCAAGGACCAAGCCAAGCCGAGTTCGAGCTGAGGTCGTGTTTGAGCCAAGTCAAGCTGAGGCCAGCTCGACTCGGTTTGACTCGATGTACACCCCTACCAACGGGAAGTAGGGCCACCGTGATGTCTGTGAAAAATACACCTCATCAATTCATTTTTTCGGATGACGTTAGAACACCTGCAATTTGGTAAAGTTATTAAATTTCAGACGTTTTTTATCCAACCGGAAATTTTGGATTCTACCGAACAGGTGTTCCATCAGTTATCTTTACATAAAATTCAGTACGAAGATAGAGTACTTAAATTAATTTCAAACGTTTTTGTTATTCAGTTTACCAAACGCACCCTTAATCTAAAACTTCCGTGGCCCTAAGGAAGTTTTCAACCGTAGGCGTTCAATTCCCAGTCCACCAGATCTTTGGATATGCTTGGAATTTGGGCTCATGCCCTGCAATAAGATGCTAAAACGGTTGGACGGCGTGGATAAGATAAATACATCACAGTGGGCCCCACAGAGTTTCCTCTCTAAGTCCCCAACGCATCCGCTCTCTCTGTCTCACATTCCCCCGCTCGCTTTTGTCGTCTGCAAAAGCAGGAAAAACAGCTTCTTCGAGGTCCTTTTGTTTCTGAAGCAATGGACGACGACGTCCTGCAGCGCGTCTTCCAAGAAGGAGGTCGAGACTACTTCAACCAGCAGCCCTCCACCTCTTCATCATCCTCCATACTCCAATCTCTCCCCCTCCACGTCGTAAGTTCCCTATCTCAATTTCCCTCTAAACTCTGCGTTTGGATCACCAATCGAATCCAACCGCGATATTACTCAATCTAAATGGGAATGGAGCGCTTAGGCGAGTTCTACTGACTATATTCATAATTAGGCATTTAACATAATTAGGCTCTGCTCATCGTTACTAAATTGGTTCTGTTTGGATGCACGAGCGAATTGAATCACTATCGTTCGGTTTAATTAAGAGGGAATGATAGAGAGTGGCGCTTCTTATCATATTCATGATCGGGATGTGACCCTCAGATTGCAGTTACGTTCCTTGTGACTCCAACGCTGTTACAGCGTTCCTTGTGAAGCTTTGGAATTATGATTTGGATTGCATGTGACAAATTGAGAAGTGTAAATTCATGGAATAATGGGGATGATTTCCTTCTCCCTTTTTCTATTAATTTATAGGAGAAAAATACAGACAAAAAAGGAAATTATACACATGGTAAAATGGCAAAGAAAGTAAAAACCCTACGGTGGTCTGCAGGACCACTAATATATATGAATACTCCCCTCAAGCTAGAGCATGCATATCAAACATGCCCTAGCTTGGACCCAATTTCAAATAGATGAGGCCTACAACCTACTAACTCCTTTGAATATCAAACATGCCTAGCTTGGACACAATTTCAAATAGACGAGGCCTAGCAACTCGTTTGGTAAAAATGTCAGCAAGTTGTTCCTTTGATGATAAATAAGGAGTGCAAATCACACCAGTGGATAACTTTTCACGTATGAAATGGCAATCAACTTCAATGTGTTTGGTGCGTTCATGAAACACTGGATTAGAGGCAATATGGATAGCCGCTTGATTGTCTCAGGATAAAGGGACAAGATTTGAAATGGTAATTCCCAGATCATGGAGAAACGAACGTAGCGAGAGAATCTCACTTGTGCCATGTTTCATGGACCTATACTCAAGCTTCAATAGATGAACGTGCAACGACCGATTGTTTCTTGCTTTTCCATGTAACAAGGTTGCCACCTACAAAGGTACACAAACCAGATATATAACATCGATCAATAGTACAGCCAGCCCAGTTGGCATCACTGTACGCATGATTGTCTAAATGACCGTATAGAATGCCGACTCCTAGGGTGTGCTTGAGATAGCGAAGAATGCAATGAATGAATCCAATTTGGTTATAATTATTGTAGTAGAGTACTTCTAGCCAGATTCAATCTCTTTGGTTTTATGAACTTGTCAAGCATATAATGTTCAATTCATGAGAATCCCTGTTTTGAATCTTGTGATTGGCAAAACAAGATTCATAAAGCTATGCAAATTGCTGGGACATGGCTATATGATGATAATGCTGCTGTTGCTGATGATAATAAGGGTGAGGATAAGAGTGTTTTTTGAGGTCAAGAGTTTGAACCATGGTTTCAAGAAAATGCTATAACTCTGTTTATGATGATGGTTTTCTACTTCATGTAATATGATGAAGAAAACTCACGTAAATGTCAACCATTATTTTTAATCAATGCACATCATTATTCAAAACAATCATTAATCTACCAGCATACTTTAAAATTCAATGGTGTTACATAATGGAAAATTTAGAAATGGACATCTAACGGCAAGGCCTTGTGATTTGTGAAGTCTTTTTTTCAGGGTTTCTTACCTCTTGTGAAGGAGCCCTGTCATCACATGCAATAGTTTGGGGTATCCTTATTCCTCCTAAAGTTCAAGTGTGTGCGCATGGTAGTCACACTGCATAATGTGAAGATCAGAATGCTTACAATGCATAATTTTTGAAGAAGCACTGCTTGGTTCTCCCCAATGTGTGCTTAGTGTAACTGAAAGAAGAAGAGACTGAATCACTTATTTTGCGTTGTTATGTGACTAGAGACATTTGGAACTTCTTCCTCAAATGCTTTCGGGTAATGCGGACTATTAATGGGTCCTTCCAAATTGATTGGTGAGAATTCCCTTGGTTCTTTTTTTTAATCATGTGGGACTTTTGGAAGTAGATGGATAGAAGAACCTTTGAGAGCAAGGTTTCTTCAACTGAAGCAATAAAGCAAAGAATGTTATCTACGCTAATTGATTGCCCTCTTTCTAGAACCAGGTTTTGAGGATGCCCTTGCTTGAACCTCTTGCTGGACTAGTCATCAGGTATTGAAAAGCGGAGAAATAGTTGTCTTGAGAATGTTGTTTGGGTGCTGTCCCCTCCATGTTATGTAAATCTTAATTTTGGAATGTACTTGTTCGGGAGGTTAGAGAGACTGTAGCTGGTTGGTTTCTTAAGAAATGAGAAGGGGGAGGTGTTGATGTCATTCTTCAGGGTTCGTGAAGGGGAGGGGCCAAGTGCAACAAGTCTAAGAGCACTTTGGAGAAGTACTGTGCACTTCTCATTGGCTTTCTTTGGAAAGCTAATTTTTGTTGAAGTGATCCCCCAACTCTCTAGTGAGTGGTGTCTAATAAGTTAGTGCTCTGGGGGCTCACCTAATATATTTGAGAAATTAAATCCTTTTACGTAGATTGAATCCTTGTCCATCTATTGCAAAGATGACCCAAGTGAGACTTGTCTATTCATACATGTGGAAACTAACAAAGGTTCAGTTGCATTCGATACTAGCATACACATCATGAACAAGAAGCAACTATATACATACAGGCATATGCAAGTATATGGATGTGTAGTGTGTGCGAAATCATCTTCTCATGTTTATGCTAATTTTAGAGATCTGCTGGGATTCTTTTCTATGATTAGTATTGGATATGAATATGGAATATATATATTCATGGTTATAAATGTGAATTTGAATATGGAAGAGATATATGCATGGTTGTAAATGTGCCTTCTTAGCCATATGTAAGGGACTGTTTTATGAAGAATATTTTCAAATAAAACAGAAGGGCAATCAACTGGGGTTATGGTCTCTACTATTTGGCTGAATTTATTGAAATGGTAGTGAAGCTCCAAGAACTCCATTCCCCTGGTGAACATTGTCATTGGTGTTGGCACTTCCATTGATTGTTCTTAGGGGTTTCCTGAAACAGTCAGCCCTTAGTCCAGTCTTAGAAACCAAATTGGTTTTAGAAGAGGTGAGAAGATGAGATATGATAGTTCAAGGAGTGGAACAAGTTCAAGTAGGAAGGAATGAAAAATAATATAAAAGAATTTAAAGAATTAATCAAGGAGTTTCCCTAGACCTTTATGCATAATCTTAATTGAAATAAATAGAAACTAAAACGTGACATTACGGGTGAATCTGATGAGGTAAAGAGGAGATGACGTAATGCAGGAGCATTTTCACACTGGGCCCAAGTGGGGTCGCCTGTGGGATGCAAATGCACACTCGGGGTGGGTGACCCATGCGATTTGGGGCCTACGGGGGAGGTCTCGTGTTCGAGACTCCTTACCAACGGTGATTAATGCGCATTTCACACTGGGCTTGAGTGGGGTAGCCCGTGGGATGTAGTGACACACTTGGGGTGGGCGGCCCATGTGATTTGGGGCTCACGAAAGGAGTTCGGCCAAGGTCCTAACCCATGAGATGTGGGGCCTGGGCTATGAGATAAAGGGATTAATTCGCCATACTCTAACAATTCGAGCTTTTAGAGCAAGTGGTTAATTGTCCTACATCAAATTGGTATCAGAGCGGGAGGTCTCATGTTTGAGACTCCTCACTGGAGGTGATTAATGTAGGGGCATTTTCACACTGGGCTCGAGTGGGGTTGCCTGTGGGATGCAGGGGCATACTCGGGGTGGGTGACCCATGCGATTTGGGGCTCATGGGGGGAGGTCTCGTGTTCAAGACTCCTTACCAGGGGTGATTAATGCGTATTTCACACCAGGCTTAAGTGGGGTAGCCCGTGGGATGCGGTCCCATGTGATTTGAGGCCCACGAAGGGGGTTCGGCCGAGATCCTAACCCATGAGATGTGGGACCTGGGCTATGAGATAAAGGGATTAATTCGCCTTACTCTAACAGTTCGAGCTTTTAGAGCAAGTGGTTAATTGTCCTGCATCATGACGGCCGGATTAGTGATCACACTAGCGAATTTGAAATAGTAAGTTAATGTTGAGATGAAGGCATTGATGTCATGTTGATGGCAACTGGAATGCACAAGTCGACAATGTGTGGCGGGCAAGATGATGTAGCAAAGATAGGAAGGCAAAAGGGCAAATACGATTATTAGTTGCAAAGAAAGAAGATCATGGAGGACACAATACACACATGAGCATGATCTGGTCGATGAAGTTCTTGGCTGATAGGGAGCATTCACCATCAGTTCAACTAAAGTGACAAGAGACCTACTATCGAGACACTTTTGATTTTGAGCCAGACACCCATTTCAAACTCGTGGATGAGTTATCTTTCAAAAAAATAAAAAAAAGTAAAAGACTTGTAGATGAGGGAGATCAATGCAATCAAGTCCCCATCCAACACATATGAGATGACCTGAGTGGGACTGGGACCCATCTAATCATACATGTGGAAAATAACCAAGATTGAGTTGCATTCTACTATTAGCATATATATCATGACTTAAAGGCAGCGATTTATCATGGTACAGCTGTAAACATGTACATGGTTAGGTATAGAATCCCTCTTGTCATAACTATGGTAATTTAGGGACTTGTCAGTAGTCTTCTACATATTTGTTTCTCTATCTTTATCAATATCAGATTCTCCTCAAGGATTAGTATTGGATTTGAATATGGAAGATATGTATTCATTGCTATAAAAAAGGGATATTTTGAAATAAAACAGAATTTTTTTCCCCCTACAATGGGAATTCCTTCTCTAGTGATGTGCCAATAGAAACCTAGGGCGCAATGCCTTAGGTCCAGGTGGAGCGATTTCAGCTAGTTATCCTTTGATCTTCAATGCTTCAAAATACATTACGTGGCTTCCAAATTGGATTGTTTTTTTTTTTTTTTTTTTTTCTTTTTAATCTAATTGTGTCAAATTCCAAATATGGTATGTACCTTCCAAATAGTGATTCATTTCTTTCCTTTCAAATCTAATTATGTTACTGTCGTTAGTTTCAACAGTTGCTAATGAGGTGGTTGATAGACTCAACTATCTGAAGCAAAGTGGGCTTGGGTTTGGGTCGGGATCAGGTTGTGGTTGTTTCAAAATGTTAGCAAGTATAAGTAACTAGGAAGCTGGAGAAGAAGGGCATTCCCAAGAAATTCGAAGCGGGAGCGTACTTAGCTACAACTTATTGTGCAACTAAGGAATTGCTTGTGAGGATGTGATGAGAGGGCTCTTGTTATCAGCCACTTTGTTCATGATCTTGGGTTCTTCACAGTAGTAGAAAAACAACTGCTATTTCATTGAAAAATTTGAATTAGATCAATTGAAGTTAGTTAAAATTCAGTTTGAAGTTCCTAAGCTTCACAAGATCCACCTCTTTCTCAATTTTCCCATTTTCCACTTTCCTGTTTTCGACTACATTTTGGCCAATAATGTCTAAGGTAGCATCCATTGGCCATTATTAGGTCTAAATGCTGCTTTTGAACCATGATTGGAACTACTTCACGCTTATATTAGCAAAAATAGAAATTCCATATATTATTCTAGCATGGATATGTATATCAACATCAGGTCCTTAGTTTATACAAGTGGGGTCCATGGTTTGGTGATCTACGTTGTTGATTTGATGGGCCCCATTATCATGGGTGATGTAAAGGGTTGTTAAGGATGGTTTAAGTACCATATTTGAGGTCACAAACCCAAGTCTTATCGGTCTATAAATGGCTATCTAACAATGAGGACAACAACCAACCAATGATGGGCCCAAAGTAGTGGACAACATGCGTTCACCCTAGCAGAAGAAAATGGAAAAAACGAGAGAGAGAGAGAGAGAGAGAGAGAGAGAGAGAGAGAGAGAGAGAGAGAGAGAGAGAGAGAGAGAGAGAGAGAGAGAGAGAATCATGCTTAGCTTGCCATTGATGAATGAACCTTAACATGGCAATGGCTTGGTGAAGATGTCTACCAACTGAGCTTTAGAAGGGATGTGCTCTGTGATAATTTCCTTGGATGCAATCTTCTTCTTATTAAAATTACAATACACTTCTATGTGTTTTGTTCATTCATGGAAGACTGGATTACTGGCTATGTGAGACGCTGCTTGATTGTTACAATATGGAATCATTGGCCCACCACCAAATAGTTGAAGCTTTTGTCCAAGAGATTGGACCTATAATAGTTTGCAAGCTGCGTGGCCCACGACTCTGTACTTTGCCTTTGCACTTGACTTAGCGACAACCGTCTATTTCTTGCTTTTCCAGGTTACTGATGGGGACATCTTGCGCACATGCACGCCCCCCCTACGCACACGCAAGGAGGAGGGCCCCACCATCGATCTAGATTGATGACGACGTCTAGGGAGGGCCTCCTAGTTAGAAGACTGTGTTTTGGTTTCTTGGAGTGGACCCGATCATCATGTGGATCCCACCATTGGATCTCATGATCATGGCCCACTACTCTAAATGATCTAGTACTTTGAGTTTTGCTTATTATTGTTATTAGGAATATCATGGACGGTTTAGATTGGTTTGATTAGTTGTTATTTTTGTTATTTCGTCTCTAAGTAATAGTGTGCACACATGGCGTGGCTTTTGGGCTATAGAGTTTTCTTATAAATAGGCAACCCCATGTAGGTTTTTTCTCATTGAAGATGATTAATAAAATTCTGCGTTTTCCTGCTTCTTTAATTCTTTGAGTCGTGGAAATCTAATTGGGTACGAATCCATCCCTTCTTTGAAGGGCTAACTACCGTGGTGCGAAGCCACACCCATCTCGATTTGCCCCCACCTCCTACCCTCTATATTCATTATTTCTTACGCCATCCACTCTTCAAATCCACCTTTATTTTGCAGCCAATCCTTCTCTACACCAGATTTCCAGAATCAGGCCCTGCTGGAGGGTTGAAACTTCGGCGGAGCATCGTGCTCAAACCAGTCATCCGATTGCCCTGAAACTTGGTGTGTGGTTGGCCCATCCCTGGCCGACCAACCCCTAGTTGGCCCTTTTTGGGTCCGTGGGCCCCACACATGTGCGGGCTGCAATCCACGCACGCGAGTCAGGCCAGCCTGCTGTCCATATGTGTGGACTGATTACAGGTCCTCTCTCTCCTCTTTTTCACTCCTCTATCACCTTATTACCCTAACCCTAACCCTAGGGCTTTCTGAATTGAAACATGTGAATCCCTTGGATTGGGAAAATAATCCTTTGCATGTGTGGATGAATCTACTCTCCTTTGATCATTGTTTGATCTATAATTTTAATTGATCTAGCCCTAGCATGTGTAGGCTTGGACCCTTGTAGATCCCCCTGTTGAATGCTTGACTTTATGTGGGATGTGGAATTTTTGTGATTGTTTCTAAATTAGTATGATCTAAAGTCTGAAATCTTGCATATCATATTTAATTTCCATGTCCCGCATCAGTTACTAAGTTTCCTCTAACAAACATACAATAGCTAGATGTGGATTTCCTATCTACCACTAACCAGCCTATCAACATCGTCATAAGACTCTACTGAGAGATGATCACGAGGTTTATAAATAAGACCCTGCTCTGGAGCGCTTTTTAGATACTGAAGAATGTGCAAGACCACATGTCATGCCAAGAGTCTGGTTCCCGAGTATATACTTGACCCTGATGCCGTATCATAGTCGAGACTAAGTATTCTAAGTTGCACAATCATCATTCTAAGGATTCAATAATCATATATAACCATTTCACATAAAGATTTCATAATTATTATAATATAGTCCCATAAAAACACATTATTCGTTCCACTACTTCAATTCTTACAATTATTCCGAGTCTCAAACAAACACTCAAATAAGGAGATATAGCCCATACATTGTAGCTCTAATCCGAACTTGTAATTCATCAACAAAATAATAGATTAAGCTAATGGCTCAATGAGAACACCTCCACTACTGATGTAGAACATGGCACATATATATTCCTAGCATGGTTGGACCAAAAGGAGGTGAATCGTTAATTGGCCATAACTTTTGATTCGGGTATCGTTATGGGGCGCATAACCTAACAATCTTTGTTGAAACGGGCCATTCGCGGAACTGACCCACAAAGTGGGTCGCATCTGTTCGTTTCATCAGAAAACGCGCTCTTTTATCTAAAAAACAAAAAATTTAAGGAAAATTTACTATTTTTAGTAATTTCGATTTTTTAAATATTTTCTTATTTTTTGAGCTTTAGATTTTCTTCTTTTTTAGAAACAACTTGTAATTATGCTAGGACTCTTCTGACAAAAGTTTATTTGAAATTTTTATTTTTAGAAATTCGGCTATAGAAGAGTTTTATTAGAATTAGAATTTTGCTATTTTTGGTAATTACGATTTTTTTTTCTATATTAATGGTGTAACAGGGACACATACAAATCAAACAATTATCAAGCAATTTATTTCAAATTTTCTAGAATTACTTCTAGTTTCTATCTTTCCTTGTGGATTCGAGGTATTTCTGTGACGAGTTTAGAGAAGCTCCGTGGATTCGGAGTACTTATCCCCCCGAGGAAGACGGTGCTCGACCTCAACACGTCCTTCCCTGCGTCGGTTTGGTATCAGAGTGAGGCTTTTTCCTTGGATCTATGGCTTCTAACGACGTCTCGAGTAACAATCCCATGGACAGTGCTCTAGGGAATTATCCTTTAACAACAATGGCTTTTGAAGCAACTTTCGAAGCAGCATAGTGAGAGAATCGGCAAGTCATGCAAGGGCTGCAGGCTGCCATCGATCGCTTGACGGAGGCCATAGAGAAACTCCGTGTTCATGGCGGTGATCCGCCCTTAGCAGGTGTTGGAACTCATAATCGCACTGATTGCAGGATAGTGCCGGCAGTGAACCACATGATTACTCCTGAGAAGGTGGGATCCGGCGACATGATTCCATAATATCTTGGATGAGGCATTGATCGGATAGATCGAACGGATCGAGAATTCAAGATAAAAGTCGATCTTCCTAGTTTCAACGACCAACTCCACTTCAAGGACTTCCTCGATTGGTTGCTTAAAGTCGAACTTTTCTTCGACTACATGGACATCGTGGAAGAGAAGAAAGTTAAACTTGTGGCTTACAAGTTGAAGGGCGGAGCTTTGGTTTGGTGGGAACAACTTCAACGCGAGTGGACGAGATAGATAAAGGCATCAATCCGCATGTGGTCGCGGATGAAACAGTTGTTGCGCATGCGATTCCTCCCTAGCAACTGCGATCAGGTACTATTTCAACAATATCAAAATTGTTGGTAGGATAGCCGATCAGTAAAGGGTTATGCAGAGAAATCTCATTATTTGTCAGCGAGAGATGACCTTGTCGAAATGGAGTTGTGACATGTGGCCCCTATGGGAATGGAAAACCAACCCAAGACTTCTAAAGTGGAGGGACAATCTCTCATAACCGAATAAGTTTTTTTTAAAAACAATCTGAGGAAAGAAGAGATGTAGATGCATTAGTTGAAAATAAAAATTATATGGAGCCTGTAAACATCCTAGAGGATTTGAAACCAGTGTCGCAGGAGTTCAAGGCGATTGTGCTCGATGAACTCTTACTGAATCAAAATAGCAGAGTTATGATACCCAATGCTGATCACGCCTTTGCAAATCTGAGCAAACAGAAGTCTCGAACTTGGATCAGTGCGTACCATGTAAACTGCTATCCTACAATGAGGACAGCAACCAGCCAAAGATGGGCCCAGAGTCGTGACAGCATTCTTACCCTAGTAGTAGAAAATGGAAAACGAGGGAGGGAGGCATCACTATAGGCATGGGGATACTATTCATAGCCTCGTGCTGAGGATCGTAAGATCCCTCTGTTCTTGTAGTCTGGACAGCAGTAAGTACTCACATGAACGTTAGCAAACTAGGTGTATAGAATTTAGGGTCAAGGCTGACATATATGTCCCTGGATTGATGATCATTTAATTTCTCTCTTTTCATCGTCTGATAGGATATTATGGTAATGGAATAACTGTAAATGTGTTTTCATTTTGTTTGATCATCATGGAGGGTGACACTTTAAAAGATTGGAAATCAAGCAATGGTGCATTGAAGTTTTAATCATGCATATATGCACATAGGCTATGTAAAGTATTTATGTGACTTATGTATTGGATCTTTCTTGTTCTATTTCACATTTGGGAAGAATGCTTTCCTTATTTAAAAAGTTAAACAATAATTGGTAAACTGCAGACCTTTGATCATGGGTATTATCTGTTGGTGAAAGCTGTTCAAGAACTCCGGGAAAAGAAAGAGGGCCTTGTGACAGTTGGCATAGGTGGTCCTAGTGGTTCTGGCAAAACAAGGTATATTTACGTCAGTTTCTTATGTACAATTTTTAAGATCCCTTTTGCATCAATGTGATACTTATGCATTTATTTGTCCTTGAAGCTTAGCAGAGAAGGTAGCATCTGTACTCGGTTGTGTCGTTATATCAATGGAGAACTATCGTGATGGAGTTGATGATGGGAATGACTTGGGGTTAATAGACTTTGATACCTTAGTCCAAAACCTTGAGGTTTTCTTTTATACCTTATTTTTGAAAAGCAACTTTTTTGGAATTTGAGATTCAACATCTGGTAATTGGTCTCAAATCAATTCAGCTCAATGGGTTCTACATTTGGTGTTCTATTGAAGAAAGTCTAGTGCACGTCTTTGTTGAGCGTTCAGGTACTCTACCAAGTCAGTTCGACCGACTCTTCTTGAGTCAAGTCCGAACTGAGTTGTAGGGAAACTTGGCTCTACTCTTGATCGAGTTGGTTGACTCAATTTCTAGCTGTCTCCTTGAGTTCTGAAACCAATGCAAATTATTTAAGCTATGTCAGGCTATCCTTATTTTGAGATTGGAAAATTAAAAACAGGATTTGATGAATGGGAAGGACACATTGATGCCAGTGTTTGATTTTAAAGAGAAAAAGCGTGTTGGTTCAAAGACAATAAAGAGTTCTTCATCCGGTGTGGTCGGTATTCATATATTCATGTCTTTTATAAATAATTTCCACTTCTGCTCTTTGGATATCTGGGCTTTGCTATATATTATGCTTCATGCAGGTAATTGTTGACGGCACATATGCTCTACATTCAAAATTGCGGTCTTGGCTAGATATTCGGGTGGCAGTGGTAACTCTTTCAGTTCCATGATCTCATTCTTGTTGGGAAAATGCTTTTATTGATTGGCATAAGACTATTGTATGTAATCAATTGTTTCTGTTTGTTTGTTTTTTTTTTTTGTTTTTCAAAGGTTGGGGGTGTTCATTTTAGCCTTCTTTCCAAAGTACGATATGATATTGGAGACTCTTGTTCATTGGATTACCTAATTGACAGTATCTTCCCATTGTTTAGAAAGAACATTGAGCCAGACCTACATCATGCTCAGGTTGGTTTTTGTTTGTGGTGCGTTGTTCTCTTCAGCGAATTTTGATTTGAGCGCTGATTCACTTGTTTGATGGTCTCTCTGCAGATCAGAATCAACAATAGCTTCGTTTCGTCTTTTAGAGAGCCTTACTACAAGCTAAAATGCAAAAGTGAGGTCTGTGAAAATTTTCCGATTCTAGTCTTGTTAGAAATATAGACCAATCAGCGTTTTGTTTTCATAACCACCCTCCATCCTTCGGACCTTCATTGTATTGAATCTATTGATTTTATAGCTCGTGTTCTCTTTCCTAGTTAAAAGATGTAGATGACATCCTATTGCTATATGCCCATGTCTGTCTGTATACATTGTGGATAGTTACATTACGATACATAATCGATGTCGTTGTCGTCATCGTCGTTATCACCATCATCGTCATTGTCATCATCATCATCATCATTGTCATTGTCATTGTCGTCATCATCCATCATCATAGCCTTGTCCCGGCCATTTGGTGTCATCTTTACGAATCCAGAAAATGTTTAACATATTAGTACTTGACTAGAAATAACGACTCTGTTTGGTCACAATTGCACTTTCTGGCAGCATTTTCCCTTGCTTTTCCCCAGCCTAGATAAGGAGGTTGATGTTAGGTAGGTAGCTGGTTGTCAAACTTTTGCCAAGTGACTGTGAGAATGACTATAGGTCATTGATCAAGCTGGTGAGAGTTTATATGAAGGATTATTCACTGAGGATAGGATCACGTAGACCAGATGAATCATAGCAATGCACCTTATGACATACGATGTGAACAAGAAAGAAGAAAAGAACATGAGAAGAACAGATTTTTGTAAATCCCACATTATTCAAATATATTGAATTTTATTTATTTATTTTTTTGGAGTTTTCTACCTCTGAAAGAGAATGTTCTCTCTAAACTCACTACTTTTAATTTTCCAAATTCCAATCTTTCCATTCATCAACTGATGTAAGATGATGGAACTATCCTAGGATGCAAGATGAGAAATCAATGTACATATTAATTTCAGCAATCAACATGTAAATCAAACATATCCGCATAATAGATTTGGAAATTTAGATTTATAACACGAAAGTTCTAGGTTATTACATACGCGGTGAACGAAAATATAAAATAATTTAAGAGTGGCCCACTTGGAAGTAGGAACTTCCAATCTACCGTGGGTAGTGCAACAACCACGTGGATAGACAAAGATGCAAGCAAATTTCTGGTTTGAGGAAAGTTTCACAAAAAATTCAGATTTTCATTAAGGTTTTCCATTCATGGATGGAGATTTAGGAATTTAGGGATTTAAAGGATTTAGGGATTAGGGAGTTTTGGAGGAAAATCAAAGAGGGAAAACCCCAAACGGGGGCCCACACATGGCTGCCCGTACGGACGCACGTGCGTGCGTGTGCACGTGCGTGCGTGTGCACGTGCGAGTCCACACGTGTCTAGGTAAAGGAGAAGAAAGAGAGGGAGAATTGAGTGGGTTTTTGATGGGTTTAGAAGGTTATAATGGAAGGGGAAAGAGGAAGACGAGAAGAAGAATACCTTTTGAAGAAGAGAGAGGAAGGATGTACCTTGGGAAATTCACCAACAAACAATTCTTTACCCTTCCACAGTTCAATTGAAGAGAGGGTTTTTCACAAACCCTAAAATAGGAGGAAAATTCCTTATCACAAGAGAGCTTCTCTCTTTTTTCTTTCTTCTCAATAACTATGCTAGGGTTGGATCCCACCCCCCTGTGCTTTTATAATTAGAAATTTGGAATAATTACAACTATGTCACTCACTTAAGTGAAATGACTCATCATCCCAAATAAGAAAACTAAAACACTTATTATCAATCTCAGCCATTAAATAAATCCTAAAAATGACAAAAAACATAAAGTAAGCTGTAAGCAAGATCAGAGTCTAAGGGGCCCGATGGCCTGACCGACAAGATCCAACGGTTGGATTGATACGAAATAAAAATTCTATGACTAAAATGGTCTCCTAAGCAACCCACATGCATCATCCAAAAGTGATGTCTTCTTGATGCACGTCCAATGCATGTGGGGTCTTCAAAATGGCCCAGCAGGCCCCATCTGGAACTCATCTCCCATCCACAAAGAAAGTTGTGCTGTTGTGGGAAGTTGTTTCCGTCTTTGGTACACCCGAGTAGGTCCTCTGATGTCCTCATCAATTCTCTCTGGCTGAGAAGAATTTGCCATTGGCGAAATAAAGTTGCAATAACGCTTGAGGAGGTCAGGATCAATGCATTGGAACTCTGCCTCTGTAATCCAAGTGTTAACTGGCTCCTCCCTATTCTTCCACTTTACGAAATATTTGGGTAGTTGTTTCCGTCTTTGGTTCACCCGAGTAGGTCCTCTGATGTCCTCATCAATTCTCTCCGGTTGAGAAGAATTTGCCATTGGCGAAATAAAGTTGCAATAACGCTTGAGGAGGTCAGGATCAATGCACTAGAACTCTGCCTCTGTAATCCAAGTGTTGATTGGCTCCTCCCTATTCTTCCACTTCACGAAATATTTCTGATATCCTCCATGGCGGGTAGAGATCGCTTGGTGGTCCAGAACATCCTCGATCTCTTCTTTCCAACTTGGTAGTGATGGAAGAGAGGGTAATGGGTGGGAAATCTGGTAAAGGCCATGGGCTGGGGACGGGGTCAGGAAGACCATCATCTGGGATAGGAGAAAGGTTTGCAAGAGGGCTACATGATGGATGTGTGGGTCCGTCACAAGGCACAAGTGTCAAACAACCATTTACTCCAAAAGCTTAAGCCGTCAAAGTGTGGTGTATCAATGTATATCAAGGGACTTTATCACTTCAACAACAAGGTCCTCCACGTTGAATGCTGTATTAATGCCCATGTCAGATAGAAGATCTGCCACATACGCATTAGGGCCCACTCTTGTCAAAATTTTATATAGACTTGCACTACAGGCATGCAATTTCCTCATAGTTTCCTATGGGAATCGTTCGGGCCTAATGCAGACCTTGACGTCGTTACCCACTTGAAACTCCTTAAACCTATCATGTGAATCTGCAAAGATTTTATAATGTTGATTACTAGCGTTAATGCGCTTCCTGATCTCACTATACAAATCACGAATATGCCGTTCAAATGCGTCTGTGGACTCAGATGGCCTATGTGAAACGGACATGGATATGAGATCTATAGGCATTTTAGGCTTGTACCCAAATGCTATCTCAAATGGACTTATTCCTATGGACCTATTGATGGAATTGTTGTATGCAAACTCGACTATTGGCAAAACCGCATCCCAGGTCCTAATATGGTCTCCCACCTGACATCGTAGCAGATTCCCTAAGCTTCGATTGACAACCTCCGTCTGACCATCTGTCTGAGGCTCATGTTCCACTACGTCGCAATTGTCCTCGTCATCCTCATCTGTCTCATCTATCATAAAAGCTTTACTTCTTTATTTGCTTGGGCATTCCTTTACGAGGTTACCATAACCATTGCAATGGAAACACTACATGTGCTCACTTCCCTTTGAACTAGTGCTGACTAGACCCTTACCTTTAACTTGTCTGTTATAGATGGGAGCACCAGTTGGGGCTTTGGTCTGGCTCCCAAGGTTAGGTTCGACTCCCTGAGGAGCAATCCTGCAACTGGAATCACGATACTCAAACCGCTTCATGGTTGGTTGCACTAGGTATCGTCCAAGCTCCTCTACCCTAAGGTAGGCCTCTAGTGTACCAACATCATGAGGGATGAGCTCATGCTTAATATCAGGGCGCAAGCCCGTCCTAAAACGAGACAAGGCCACAGTAGGGGACTCATCGACATCACATCGCATTATATACTCAAATCTCTCGATGTAATCCGATACAGACATCGACCCTTGTCTTAAGGACTGCCACTGGTCCAAAAGGCAATCACGGTAGGAGAGCGGGACGTATTTTTCTTTAATAAGTTCTTTCTTCTCAACCCATGATGTAATGGGTTCATCTCCATGCCGCTTTGCCTTCCGTTCTGTATTGGTTCATAACAACTTGGCTTGACCCGCCAACTTCATCTCAGCGAACTTCGCTCGATGACGATCTTACATCTCATGCCACTCGAAGAAGTGGTCCGTGTCAACTAGCCAGTCAAGGAAATGCTTCGGATTTAAGCGACCATCAAAACTGAGAGCATCGACTTTGACTATCTTCATAGCCCTTTCCTCAGGGTTGTAATGATCCCGCGACTCTCTACAGGGTATGTGGGCACGCGATACTATGTGCCCTACTCCATTACCAAATTTCCTATTACGACCCCCTAATGGGTTCTATTGGGACCGAACGCTGCTCAATTGGGTCCTCACCCACTGGCTCTCCTGCTTGAGACTAGTGGTCTTCCTCAGTGATGGGGGTACCATGAGAGGTAGCCTCTAGTTGTGTCTTACGCTGGTTGCCGGCAGTCAATTGCATGGCAGTGGTCTTATTGTGCGTCTCAATGGCCGTCAAACGATAGTTAATCTTTTTGAGAACCTCGGCAATTTAATCTGGGTTCATGGTGGGGAATAGACCAAAATCACGAATTGTTCGTGTTTGTATATACTAAACGACCATAATGAGAGACAACCTAGCTGAATGCATACTACATGATGAATGCGCTGCAAAAAAAAAATCAGATTTGACGGTGATAAATGTAATGCTATATGATGCACATGTGTTCTATGTATGATGATTCTTAGTTCATAAACCCTATGGACAACCCTAGAATGATTCTAATAAGGCTAAAACTGAAAATTTAGAAACTAGGTGTCTTATAGTCACCAAATTTGAAAATTCCAGCGATATAGGACTTTGAAAATACCCGAGCACAAAATTCAACAAGCCAAATTAGAAAATTCAACGAGCTATATGCGACCTATAGGCTCCACTATAGGTACAGGAATTTTGTCGAACACCTACCTGACGCTAGATCTAGGCTTTGATACCAAATTTAATTTATGATGATGGAACTATCCTAGGATGCAAGATAAGAGATCAATTTACACACTAATTTCAGCAATCAACATGTAAAATCAAACATATCCACATAATAGATTTGGAAATTCAGATTTATAATATGAAAGTCCTTGGTTATCACATATGCAGTGCACGAAAATATAAAATAATTTAAGATTGGCCTACGTGGAAGTAGGGACTTTCACTTTAGCATGGGTAGTGCAACAATTACGTGGATTGATAAGATGCAATCAAAATTCTGGTTTGGGAAAACTTTCACAAAAAATTCTGGTTTAGGAATTCAAAGGATCTAGGGATTATGGAGTTTTGGAGGAAAATCAAAGAGGGAAAACCCCAAATGGGGGCCCACACGTGGCTGCTTGTATGGATGCACATGCGTGCGTGTGCACGTGCAAGTCCACACGTGTCTAAGTAAAGGAGAAGAAAGAGGGGGTGATTGAGTGGGGTTTTTATGGGTTTAGAAGGTTGTAATTGAAGGGGAAAGAGGAAGACAAGAGAAGAAGAAGAATACCTTTTGAAGAAGAGAAAGAGGAAGGATGTACCTTAGGAAATCCACCATCAAACAAGTCTCTACCCTTCCATAGTTCAATCGGAAGTGAGGGTTTCTCACAAATCCTAAAACAAAAGGAGGAAAATTCCTGATCACAAGAGAACTTCTCTCTTTCTTCTTTCTTCTTAACAACTTCACTAGGGTTGGACCTCCATTCCCTTGTGCTTTTATTATTAAAAATTCAAAATAATTAGAACTATGCCACTCACTTAATGAAATTGCCCATCATCCAAAATTAAAAAAAACTAAAACACTTATTATCAATTTCAACCATCAAATAAATCTTAAAAATAACAGAAAAAATAACAGAAAAACATCAGAGTCCAAGGGGGCCCAGATCTGGCAGCTCGATGTCCTGATTGATAAGATCCAACGTCGGATCGACACGAAATAAAAATCCTATGACTGAAAAGGTCTCCTATGTAGCCTATGACAGAAAAGCTATAGATGTCCTTTCGGGGGGGGGGGGGTCTTGGGGTATTGAAATTTTAATTTCAAATAGTTCGTAGGACAACCTTCACCTAAAGATTTAGGTAGGACAACTTTATTTCACGACATCTTTGACATCAAAATATCAAACTTTGCAAGAGACAATCAATCACAAGGAAAGCATATAAAGAATTAAACAATCACCACAATGCATAATGAGTTATAGTGGTTTGTTGCTTAAACTCCACACCTACTCTACTCCCAAAATTACTACTCTCGTAATTCTGGCTTTCATTATTTCAAGGTTTTCACAGGGTCACCTTAACAACCTTATACAATTCTTGTAATTTTCACAGGCTATCACAACAAAACCCTCTTTGTGATTTTCATGGGCTCACCACAAAACAACCCGCTGAGATTTTTGGGCTATCTTAGAAAAACCCAAAATGAAATGAAAGTAAATACAGTACTTATCTTCAATTGGCGAGTCGAAGACGTAACTATAATTTGATTGCAGCGATCTTCTTTCTTGGGATATTAATGAAACCGTATATGTGTTCAACCCAAAAAGAATATAGGGATCTAATAGATTTTCAATGTAATAAACAATACCCTAATGTTGTAAATTCAATTCTCTAACTCTCAAGTAGAGTATGGATTACTTTATTAAAAAAGATTAAAACTAACTTGAGAAAAGTGAATAGAATAAGCTAAATTAAAATAAGATTTACCGCACGAATAACTTAAGAAGGCCCTGACTTTCTCTCCTTACTTGAATATGCTGCTCACAATTTTTTGTTGTAGAAATGAATGAGAGAAGGCCTCTATTTATATCCAAAGGTCTTGGAAATTCGGCTGGCCAAATTTTCGGTTCGATTGACTGATTTCCAACGATATCGATCCAACGACATTTAGATTTCGTGGGATAAGATTTTTCGAAAATTCGGCTGGCCTAAGCCAAAATTTGGCTGGCCAAATCTCCCTGAGATCCGAAGATTTAAGGCTGTTGGAAACTTGACCGAACACTTCGGGCTGACTGAATTGACAGGTTGGGCTGGTCGAACTTGACGCGGAAAATCTTTATCTTGCTGTATACTTGCCCGAAATTTGTTGGGTTAGCCGAAGATAGTTAGGCTGGTCGAACCAGATGCCGGGCTGGCCTAACTTCAATGTATTTTACTTAGAATTATGATCATTATGATATCATGTGAAATACACCTAACCTAGGGTCAATCTAAGGTCAAACTACCTGATGGTTGACACATACAGATGCTTCAAACTTCGAACCAAGCTAATATAAAGCTTCTGATGATGAGTCTTCCTTTAGATGTTGATCTAGTCTTTACGTAGTCTTCATGAGTTATCGAAGAACATCTTCATGAGTGCTTGTGATCCATTTAGGACTACGAAATTTGACAATCTTAATTGTGCTTAAGTATAAGCACTTACAGCCTACATGCATCATTCCAATGTTGTGTTTTTTGATGCATGTCCAATGCATGTGGGGTCTTCAAAATGGCCCGACGGGCCTCATTTGGAACTCGTCTCCCATCCACAAAGAAAGCTGCGCTGCTGTGGGTGGTTGTCTCCGTCTCTTGTACACCTGAGTAGGTCTTCTGATGTCCCCATAATCAGCTCTCCTCATACATATGGCCTTAGAGGTCGTATAGATCACGATACAAAAGGTAAAGATCCAAAGAGATTTTACAAAATCGGAACTTACTAAATTTAAATCTAAACCATATCCTAGATATTGACATCTAAATGTCGAAAATAATGATGAATATAACAACAACTAACAATATTTGAAATCTTAAAAGATCTTCCCAAAGTGACCAATATGCTAACAATTATGCATTTAATCTTTGTTTGTGGGGTTGAGAGGGATGATCTCTCACCATCTCTTGTATTTTTTCCTCTGTCCTTCTCTGTTGATCTTGATAAAGTTTCACTTTATCATTCAAAAAGAAAACGAAAACAATTATCCATTTACACTTAAAGGCTAAGGATCCTAGTGCCACTAGGGTTACAAATAAAAAGGCATATCTTGAAAAAACTGGGGAACTTCGTTTTGAACTTCGATTTCATGTTTTATATCCATATCTCAAGTTAAAAGCATATCCATCTATGTATTCCATAATGTTCACGATGGCCGTAATGGCCACCAATGTTGTCAAATAGCATATGCAATCCTGTGCGATTGCATATGCGTGTGCGCATATGCGATTGCACAATCGCGTATGTGGTCGCATTTTTTTTTTTTTCGCATTTATTCAAAAAATTAAAAAAAAAATCAGAAAAATCAGAAAAAATTAAAAAAAATCAGAAAAATCAAAATAAATTATTATATGTCATTGGGACATGAAATACATTTAATTTAAGTAAAAAAAATAAAACCAACCAATTACATACATATGATACTGATACATTTACAAATTACAATATAGTCAACTTCTTAAATCTTAACAATTAACATTTTACATTTAACAATAACAAATATGAAATATGAAATATCAAATATCCATATTCAACATTCAAGTACACTAGTACACTACATGTACATGATACAATACATAATATATCAAGTTATCAATAATCAACAACATCAATATAAAACTCTAAATGAAAATTGAATATGGATGGAGATTGGAGATTGGAGAGGAGTCTCTTGAGTCTTGACTCTTGAATCTTGATTCTTGAATATGGATGATTCTTGATTCTTGATTCTAGTTGTATCCTTCCTTGATTCTTGAAAGTTGAAAGAAAAGAAAAGAAATATGGAAATGGAATATGGATGGAGAGGAGTGGATGTAAAATGTAGATTGTAGAGTGCTTAGAAGTTAGAATTAGAATATGTAAGAGAGGATGTAGTAAGAGAAATAGAGAATAGAGAGAGAGAGAGTTTGAGCTTTTTTTGCATGTAGGAATGCTTAGAATGCATATTTATAGAGAAAAAATCCGGATAAAAAAAAAGGGTCAAAAAACGGTCAAAAATCTGACTGTTGGCTATTATGCGATCGCATATGTTGGCACATGTGGCATATGCGATCGCATATGTGCAGGGATCGCATATGCCATTGCCGCATATGTGATCGCACCAAAAATATGCGCATATGCGATCGCACGTGACAACACTGATGGCCACAACCTTTACTGTTACGGTTTTTTATTTTCTTTTGAAAAATCTGTTTTGGCCCCGTTATGGCCCATATCCATTTTTTCTGTAACAGCTGTTTCGGCCCCTTAATATGCATAATGGCTGTTATGTAACTGTCTTCGCACACCTTGATATCCATCTATTGCTAAAATAATTGCTTAGACACCAAAATTTAGTAGTAGACAGTCTTTGGATTCTTTATTTTTGTGTACATTCTTTCTTGGGGCAATCTTCCATCACCAATTTCATCTCGTAATTAGGATGTTTGGCTTTTGAACAGTCTCCAAATGGGCATGCAGCTTACCCTTTTCATGGAAATGAAACACAAACGGAGAAGTGAGTGCAGCGATATGAAATTCTGGTTTGTTGCTTCAATAGTAGGCATTGTTTCAAATTTAAGAAACCCATTTGTTACATCTTGAGTGGACTGAGCACCTACAACCGTTTTTATGGTACATCCCAATTTCTTTTGGCCTTTGAAAATTTTGTTTCCAAAATTTTCCCTTGAAATATCATATATTTTCAAGGAAAAATGCTTGTAAAAGTGGGATGCAAGGTTATATTAACTTATAACTGGTTGCAGGTGATCATTTGTCTACATGCCTTTTGGGTGAACACCTAAGACTAATAGCACTATGTAGTGCTTCTACAACATAGATTCATCATTGTCGGCTATTATGTTTTGCAGTTTTATCGAGATGTACCTTAGGCCACCATCTGCACATGAAGAAGCAAGGATTAATGACTGGATAAAGGTGCGACAGTCTGGTATCAGATACTATCTGTCACTAGGCGATCAGAGGATTGTTGACAAGAACTACATTATCAGACCAAAAGCTGAGTTTGAGGTTAGTCAAATGTTGTTGTAATCTTTATTAGGTCTTAGTTTCTTATTTAACTGGCTACTGCTTTAGAAGCTGTTTCGTTTAGATTTTGCAACTTTTCCATTAAGTGGATTTCATGTGTATATATATATAAATTTTTATTTTTTTGCCCCCTAAGTTGCTGCTTAATCTCAGGTCTAGCAACTCCTAGGAATTTGGGATATGGCATGCATTAGTTGCAGTTTGCAGGATAGTTTTAAATCTTCTGGCACCAAATAGTTGAAGATGACGGGTGAGTATTTCCAAGTGAAACCAAACAGACAGATGGCCACCATGGATAAAGCAAAGTGCCACAATTGTGGGAATGCAGGGCACTTCATGCATAATTGTGAGGCCAAGTTCAAGGTGGTTAGCTGGTTTGGAATGACTGTAGTTCTTAAGGTTTTTTGAACTCGTTTTTTCATAGTTCTAGCGTGCTTTTCAGATGCTGGGCCACTTGCACTTCTTATTCCCTTCCAGTAGTTTTATTCTTCATTTCATTAAACTCCTTATTAGTTGTAGTTACAGTGTTGATTTAACCAAGAACATGATTCAAACAAAAGCAAGTACCCCCTGTCCCCCCTGATTGCTGTTAGCAATGGCACCTGTAAGACTGAACCCAGTTGGGTTATACTTTTATCTTCAGAATAGAGTTGCATTTTGTCAGATCTTTGAATTAACTTTCAAGCAATCATGCGTTGTGCCCAAACCTTTTCCTGAAGTAATACTATCAGAAGTTAAACATTTACACTCATTCACAATTTAAAGGACTGTGATATTGGAGGCGTATGTAAAACAGTGATCTTGTGATACTCATATAGGCTTCTTATGCCTTCCATTGTCAAACATGCATCTATTGTCTTTCATAGGCCTTTCTTACCTGTCATATTCACAGGTTGGACGGATGACTCTTGGTGGGCTGCTCGCTTTGGGCTACAATGTTGTAGTTAGTTATAAACGCGCATCTACATCAATCAGTAATGGCCAGATGTCAATGTCATTTGAATACATTGATACTCTCGATGAGACGTTTATGGTGTTGAAGGGCACAGATAGGAAGGTATGCAAAGTGATATTTATCTAAGTAGCTTTTAAAAGTACAGAAGACTTCTTTACTGGTTCATCTTGTTTGACTCCGTTGGTAGATGGAGGATAATTAGGAAGTTCTTGTCACTTGAGTTGTCATGCATAGCTTGTTTTTTTGTCTCATAGGGTGGACTCCTTACATAAGCTTTTTATGTCTGCTGTCTTTCCTTTTTCCAACAAAGTGCACCTTGGCCTTTCCCTGGACCTAACAGTTCTAATGTTGTCCTGTGTTTGTTTTGTGCACTTGTCATATGTATATATATATTGTACATCAGTTGTACTTATTTTTCATTCCTTGTTCTGGAAAACTACCAAAACATGGAATTCTTAGATGGCATCTTGTTTTCCTGTGTAGGTACTTGGTGTAGAAGTGTCAAGGATGGGTATCAAGGGACCATGGATCACCAAGTCATATTTAGAAATGATTCTAGAAAGCAAAGGTATGCCAGTACACATCTTTTCCATGCTAACTTTCTTTTCCTTTCTGTTCTTATATTTATTACCTATTTTGAATCGTAGTTTGTCATGTGGATGTTTCCCACTTGTTAGATGAGCTGGTAGAGACAGTGTAGTGTGTGTGAGTTATCCAGGGTTCAAATCCCTGGCAGTTTTACCTTCCAAAAAAAAGAAAAAAAAAAGAAAAAAAAAAGGAAAAAGAAATGTCACGTGGATGGTTCTACCATGTAAAAAACTTATGGTTGCAGGTGTACCACGTCTCAATACACCACCGCCTTTATCTGCTACATCTTCGACTGGGGGTCAAGAAAGGGTCATTGCTGCACCAAAGCCAATTCGTGTAACTCGAAACCTTGTAAACAGGCTTGAGGATCTTTCTCAGCCATGGACTCGATCTCCTACAAAACCCGAGATGGATCCTGTAGTCGCAAAATGGCATTTCATCTCTGGTCCATCAGACGACGACAATTCTGTCAAAGGTTAGAAATTCTTGTTATCATTTGCTATTTTGTAATCTGGAAATAAACCTTGTTGCATTTGATTGCGTTGCATGGTATTTTATTGTAGCTTCATATTTTTAGGCTTCTCTCATGAAACAACTGCAGATTCTTCTGCTTTCAGGGGCATCATTCAGCTTGCACCTATGCCTGATTCATATGACTTAGACAGAGGTTTGCTTCTTTCTGTTCAAGCAATTCAGGTAAGTAACATAATATAAATGATAAGAAGAAAAGGTTAGTAAGCTTTGGTTGACATTTCACTTTAGGCATTCTCTTTTGGTTTTTAATATTTCAGGCATTGTTGGAGAATAAGGGCCTGCCAGTTATAGTTGGCATTGGTAAGTCTGTCTTGTCTTTTTACCATAGCTATGACTTTTCATTCTTTAAGTCTTGGCATATATGATGCATGGTTCAATGAAAACCTGCACATATATAAGTATATATACCAGTCGTCATTATTGTCAATTTCTTGAGAAATAATGCAGGATTTTCATTCATGAAAATAAAAAGTTATACATCAAGGGGAATGGATTTCCAATATAGAATGAAGATTAAGACACTCCTCCCTTAGCTAACTTGTTGGCCTGAACATTTGCTTCTCTTCGAAATGACAGGATTAGGCTACAATTAATTTGGTGGATTTAGTCAAACATAGAAGACAACTTCCTTGGCTTGAAATGATATTTTGGCATCAATTGAGGACATTTGAGGAGTCATCCTCCACAATGATTGGTCAAGAGAGCTTATTAATGAAGAACAGAGAACATGTGTCAAGGACAAGCCCACCGCTTTCAATGTATCACCTTCTCCTGTGGGGCTCAAGAAGGTGAAAGCAAGAGCCTACATCATCCCTTATACCAATACGACTTCCGTCCAATGTTTCATAAATCAGTATTGCAGTGTCACACCCTTGGGATATAGAGATATTGTGGGAGTGCCATAGGGAAATATCGCATGTATTGCATAATGTATTACAATCGGAGGGAACACTGAGGAAATGTAGGAAACGGTGGTATTTTTCAGTGGAATTTAAAAGAGTTGCATGGAGACGAAGCTAGAAGAAAAGATCTATTGGCTATTCATTTCTACACGTTTCATTGCCACACGTGCTTATCCCCCCATGATGTGCTATTAACACCTTGTTAAGACTACCAACGAAGAAGGGACTACCTTTTGATGCATCTGGGCCACCTAAGCTGGTTGATCAAATATTGAACCCATCCAAGGGTCCTGATCAAGCAGGATTGAGACCATCCAATCATCTAGATTGAATATTTGAATAACTTTTGAGGGTCTAGATAGATTTGATTGAAGATAAGTGGTCTTAATGTGTCTTCTGGACCACACTAATAGTTGTCTAAAAACTAGTTATTAGAGTTGGTCGAACAAACTTTCCATATTATTTTCGTAGCATATTTTGTGGGCCACGTTTTGGGTATCAAACAATGTCAGAGTGATCTGAAATTGGTCCCATTTGAAAGCCTATCGAGTTAGCTTTGAAATGAGCCCAAGATGTTACAATTCTGATATTGTTCGAGTGAGTTACTGCTAAGTTACATAGAGTCTACAGAGTTGTGACGGAATTCAAGGCTGTTTTGGTCATTCTTAATATTTTAGTGGAATAGATGGCTCAAACTAGAAGTTATAGAGGTTAGGATTAGGTTTCTCTTGCTTTAAGAAACATTTTATATGCATTTAAAGAGTCTTGTATGAAAAGTTATGATGGAATAAGAACAAGATATATTTTAGTGGAATAGATGGCTCAAACTAGAAGTTATAGAAGTTATGATGGAATTCAAGGCTGTTTTGGTCATTCTTAATATTTTAGTGGAATAGATGGCTCAAACTAGAAGTTATAGAGGTTAGGATTAGGTTTCTCTTGCTTTAAGAAACATTTTATATGCATTTAAAGAGTCTTATATGAAGAGTTATGATGGAATAAGAACAAGATATATTTTCTTGGGCTATAGCATGTGGTGCTTCCCTTTAGCAAGTGTTGCCTATAGTAGAAGAAGAGTGGTAGTTTATTACGATCAGTGTTCGAAATATCGGTATCGCGCAATGTATCGCAATCTTAGGATACAGATACGTATCGGTTATCGCACGGGATATATCGTTTATATCGCGTAATTTATCGCACTTTTTGGGAAACATGGGGAAACAATGGCAATACAGTTGATTTTTTTTTTTTTTATTTTTTTTATTTTTTATGAAACTTCAGGGATTATTTAAAAAGACCTTAATACACACTTTTAAATCATAAAATCTCAAGAAAGAAGTGCACATAATAAATTTCTCTTGTATAAGGTCCTATCCTAAGTTATGCGTTATCTAATTAAATTAAGGTAAATATATTCAAATATGATGCATAACATTTATAATTGTATAAAGATGTGTATGAAAACATAACCAATGCATTCAAAAAAACATACCTATCAATGATGTGTGTATTCAATATCTACCTCGTCCATCTGTTTTTCCATGTCATTTTAGGACATCATCCAAAAAATGAAGAAGATCCAATAATTAGGGGGACCATACCATAAGAAACAATGGTGATTGACCATTAGTGACCACAAAAGTTTTGGATCAAGCTGATAATTGTTTTTTCCCTTCATTCAAACTTATGTTGACCACGCAAGTGAAAATAGTTGGAATTGATGCTACCGTCGAAAACAATAGGGCCCACCTTGATGCATGCACGACATATCTACATCGTCCATTGGTTTTGCAACTTGATTTTAAGGGTTGGCCTAAAAAATGAGACAGTTACAAATTTCAGGTAGATGTGGTCCACTCCACACAAAATAGTAGTTATTGACCCTTAAAATTGTGGGCCAAAAAATTTTCTGGATCAATCTGATATTTTTGTTTTCCTTTCATCCAAGTATGTGTGAACTTATCAATGGGTTGGATGGTCACAATGGGCCTTAGGAAGTTTTCAATGGTGGGGCACACCTAAGTTTCCAGCGTAGGAACTTCTGCAGAGACTTTGGCAGGAAATCTGCGTCCATGAAGGAAACAGATTGGCTACTCCCCTGGTGGTTGGTGCTCTGTGGGCCCCACCATGATGTATGTGTTTCATCCATTCCGTTCATCCATTTTTAAATATCATTTTAGGTCTTTACCCCAAAAATGAGAGGGATATAAATCTCAGGTGGACCACACCACAGGAAAACAATAGTGATTGGATATCCATCATTTAAATCCTCCTAAGGCCTACTGTACTATTTATTTGACATCCAATCTTTTGATTAGGTCATAAAGACCCAGATGAAGGGCAAAAACAAAGATCAACTTGATCCAATACTTTTATGGTCCCCAAAAAGTTTTTAATAGTCGAAGTTCATTCAGCACTGTTTCCTGTAATGTGGTCCACTTGAGACTGGGATATATCTCATTTTCTGGGTAATAACATAAACTGATCTAGAAAAATAGATGGACGGAATGGATGAAACACATACATCAAGATGGGGCCCACAGAGCCCCTGCCACTTGTGGCAGGGGGAGTGGCAGGGGGAGTAGCCAATCTGTTTTCGTCCGTGAAGATGGCGCTAAAGATCCTTGAGCTGAGTTGTACAAACAGTTCAAAGGAGATCAAAGTTACATTGGCCACAAAATAATGTATTTATTATATCCACACCATTCATCCATTTGGAGAGATCATTTTAGATCATGAGCCCAAAAATGAGTCATATCTAGATCTTAGGTGGACCACACCACAAATAGCAGTGAAGGCAATGATTCTCACCGTTATAACATTCGTAGGGCCCACCATAACGTTTATTTTCCATCCAATCTGTTCACAAGGTCACAAAGACCTTGATGAAGAGGGAACAAAAAATCCATATCGATCTAAAACTTCTGTCACCCTAAAAGGGTTTCAATGGTAGACGTTTCATGTCCCACAACTATTTTCAGTGTGGTCCACATGATCTTTGGATCCGTCTTATTTTTTGGCTAAAGACTTGATATGAGCTCGTAAAATGGACGAACAGTTTGGATATAACATTTAACTTACTATGGGACCCACAAAACTTGGTGATGTCAACACACCATTTAGGTTGGTGGTGTGCAGTACACCAGCTCATCCGCTTCCTGTAAATAAGGGCTCGAGGCCCTTTTTTTCGAAGCAGAGAGGGTTCCGGAATGTCTTTCCCAAATGACAGGATTTGGAGGATTTCTCTCGATTTCGTGCCCAAATCTCTCCAAATCAGAGACTTGGATTCGAATGGCCCATCAAACGCAGCTTCCGATCAGGACAATCTTCTTTACAAGTACCGAAATCTACTCTTGAAAGTTTTTCTTCCGATCAGGACGATCTTCTTTGGCGATATTATATGATATTTATCAATATATTGATCGATACAAAGAATTATGTAAATTTTTTCAAATTTTTAGTATCTTCCGAAGGGTTTCGTATCGCTGGACTGCGATACCGATAATATCGGCCGATAGTATCGATATTTCGAACACTAATTACGATTACTAGCATAACGGTTAGTAGGTGTTGGATATTAATCCACAACCCTTTTATCTTTTTATTGTGTCCATGGAGAAATTTAATGGTTTGATCTTTAAGGAGAAGGTACATATCCATCGATGTGGTTGTGCTTTTTTTGGTATTAGAGCAAGTTCCATTCCTTGGGATTTTCCTTGTTTTCTTTTCCTTTTTATCACCCAATTCATCCCAATCTCCAAATAATAAAATTTTCCCAATCCTCCAAATTCCCTAATTCTCTAACCTTAGGTTTACCAATTTCCCCAATTTCCTTCACCAAAAACCCCAATTTAACAAAAATCCAAATTTCACCATTCCAAAAAGCTAATTTTCCAATATTGCCTTTGGAAGACCTTTTCGACAGACAAGAGTAAATTTCTGGATCCAGCCTGGGGAGACTAGAAATCTATTTAAAAGAGACATGGCTGGGGAGAGATGCCCGTTCGACCAAGTAAATTTGACAGCTCCCACGGTAGATCCACTAGGTACTGCTTGTCAACCCAATCGGAGAAGCCACACATACTAGATGTGATCTTACCCCCAGACAAGTTCTCATGCACAAAGTGGATGGCATTAAAGTGGCCCCCTATACACCAAGTTAGCATTCATTTGTCCCATACAAAGGAGAGCTCTCCCTAAAAAGAATTATGGAGCGCCATAGACCCCAGAGAAGGTACATTTGAAACTAGAGGACACTTCATGGAAAACCACATTAACCGAGAAGAGCTCGGACCAGTTGTCCTCTCTGCACCAAATAACATGGTCCCACATGATCAAAATAACCCCAGAAGAACCTGAAGCATCCAACACTTCCCATTCTACGCCCTTGCCTGGACTAGCTGTCCTCTCTGCGCCAAATAACATGGTCCCACATGATCAAAATACCCCCAGAAGAACCTGAAGCATTCAACACTTCCCATTCTATACCCTTCCAACCCTAGATAGACCAAATAGGCTTCTTGTCAACCTCACGGCGCTTGGATTCTTGAAGCACAATTAGGCGAGCCTTAGAACTCAAGCAGAGTTCCTTAACCCGGGCTCACTGAAGGGGGTGGTGCAACCCTCGAACATTCCACGAAAGAATCTTCATTGAGGGACCAAACTGACCCCTCTTCCTCTTCTTTCAGAATGCTGGATAGTCCCAATCAAGCCTTCCTATCCTATCCCTAAGCTAACGAGTACTTTGTTACTCATACAAGACCTAAGAGGCCCTCATGGGGAGCACATTGACAAGATCCTAATACCCCTGGCTACAACCAAATGAAACAAAGCACTATAATCATCATCTTTTTCTCAAAAAACCACCCCGAGCAATCTGCCGACGTGGCCTATTGTGTCCCTTACCCACTGTTTCTTTTTAATGATGGATAAGACATAGGAGATCTTTTACACTCCCTCACAAAAGCCCAAGAGGAAGACAATTTCTGGAAGGGACCTGGATTTTTGCCAGGTTGAAGGAGGCTCGGAGGGAGGACACAACTAGAGCATCGTAAAGGACACCTGACGCTATAGGGCTAGAAGCCATTGCAATCGGGATATCATCTCGAGGGGAGCAAGCCTAAGGAGGAAAATTTGGGAAGAAAGCAACCATAGCCAAAGGACCCACCTCTTCACCCAAGAAACACCCTAACTTAGATAGACCTACCTTGACACTAGGAAGTTCAAAAGGAATATCTGAAGCTGTAGGGGTGTGATAGCTCTCAGAAAGAGACAAAGGGGAGGAGCAGGGAGGGAAAACTGAAGGATAAGGAAAGAAGACACCAAGCAACTACCTTGTCCGAAAGAGGCTATTCTCTAAGACCAACTTCAAAGAGAGAGAGGCGAGCTCCACTGACGTATCAATAGATAAATTGTCATTTAACATCTCGACTGTTGAACTCGAACAAGTGTAGGAGTCCTGAGAGGGAGGTCTGATTTCCTCTTGATACGATGAGTCTTCTGAAGCAGAGAAAAGAGACTTGCTGATGTCTCTTCAGTCACGCCGCCCGAGTGAGAGTGGATGACCCAAGCTGGCATAATCTCATCCTTTCCCGCTGGCAAAGGAGGACACCTATCCTCTAACTCGTCACTTTGCTTGCCCTCCGTAAAAGAGGGCTCAACATGCCTCATCTCTTCTGACTCACCTCTGGCAAGAGAGAGTTGAGGAGAGATCTCTAGCTTCCGCGTGTCCAGTATGCTGCTTGAGGCGGGTCTCAAATTAAATATGTTGTAGTCAGCAGTAAATACGCCTAGGCCTGATGCTGAAAAAGAACCCTCCAACTATTGAGATACAGGAACGATATCGCTCAAGACGAAAACTTTAGTTACTGTTTCATGATATAGGAAACACAGCAACTCAGGACGGGAAATTGCCCTAGCTACGCATGGCAGAGATGGGGGTCGATCATCCACCAGAGAAGAAATCTCAATTGTTCACGTTGCATCATCTGGGCCCAAGGACAGAGGGAGAGTGGGTTAAAATACAGATCTCAATGTCAAAAAGAAGAGGATCTCAATGTAAGGTCCTCATCCTTCTCTATCCTTACTGTTTATACCCTATCCGACCGGGTCCTGTTTTCGGTTATTTAGGGTCAGACTCGTGTGAGTTACGGGCCCACGTGCTTAACGGTCACAAGATTATTTTAAGTATACACGGCCAAATTTCGAAAAAAGGCCATAAGTCATCAATTGCATTGTAAAAATTGGTAATGATTTGGCCGAGTTTGAGCAACTAAGCAAACAGTTAGCCAATGGTTAAGATCGTATGAATGCTGACAGATGTCAATAATTTAGAGAATGCATGATTGTGGGAAGAATCTAGAAGCAGAGAGGGAGGAAGCAGTTATAATAACCATTGAATCGTGGGAAGCATCTGGAATAACAAAGAATCAGTATAAATAGAAGGTTAAGCAAGTTTAGAAGGGGTCTCGCACCAACCCAAACAAAATCTACAAATCAATTATCTTTAATTATCTTTCAATTATCCTGTCAAATTTAGATTCCTTAGTGTAATCGCCACTCTTATCAAGTAAATTCTTTCCCTTAGCATAACTATTTACTTTCCGCTTTTTACTACTCGCTCTCTTTAGCTTAATTCATAGCATAAATACAATAGTTGATAATTGTAGCTGTAATCGAAGCACTTTTAGTGGTTGATAGCGATCTTCATTTCCCTTTCCTATTTCACCTTCCTGCATTAAAAAGAAGTCCTTTCGTACGGAAGGCAAAAAAGAAACCCATCATCAGAGGACAAACCTCACCCTCTGACTATCGCTTGATCCATTTACACTTTGAGCGAGTAGACGAATAAGCGACCAATCTCCTTGGATCTCGGTCATACTCAGTGTTTCCCTACTTTGGCGCTCGGGGTCATTGTTGTTCGGTTTGAATTGGAATCATAATTCCAATTCTGGCACGCCCACACATTCGTCACCCGTGCTAGAGAAAGGATCGTCAAAACAGCGACGAACACTTATAAAAGTGAAGCCCTTGTTAGCAGATGAACCTTTGACGCTAGGGATGGCAATGTCCAAGACCTTTCCAAAATGGTTGAACACGTGGGAGAAATTTAGTTCCAATCACTCATCCGGGAAACGATCCACGAAGAGAGTGGGAAGCTCCCTGAGAGGATCCAGACCAACCTTCCTTCCCCCTTTGCTGATTCCTGTGTTTCTAGAACTGGGGTCTCTTCAGACCTTTGCTGATATCTGCACCTCTACCTCTGCTGCACACATAGACATACCACCATGATTCGACCTATGGACTACCACCCCTTTCCCTTTGGACCAATCCCTAGATTTGCAGTCTTTCCTTGTCTTCACCGATCATTGAAGATCCTTCTCCCAAATCTGGAGTCTGTACGGCTTGCACGACGTAAAGTGAACTCACCTTCCTCACCCTCCCATTCTTGAAATGAATGGAACTTATCCTTCTGCACTTGGGTAAAATGAACTGTAGATCTTCCTAGCGATGATTGGGAGTGGCCTCTAGAATGCCCTTTCGCCATCAGATAGTGTTTCTTCAAAGGACTATGAACTCAAAATAAAAACAAGTTCATTGCCAAGAATCAACAAAAAGAATATCCGCTGCTCTTAGATGAAGTAATGCATGTGTAAAGAGACTCACAACTGAAATGCCACCTTCTAGTGCCGCATGTGCAGCTTCTTTTGCCATCTCAGTGCTAATTAAATGGTTCAGCAAATGTAAACTTCAGTCCATGTCATTTGGAGTTTTGGGTGCTAGTGTTATTATGGGTGTGCACTATTGGAATGAATTGTACATATTAATCTCACCGAGTGGTTTTGGGTCCTTGTATTATTTCCCTGATTGGTTTCTTGTTTCCCCAAAATGTCAATATTTTTATATTAGATGGGCTTGGTTTAAGTAAAGAGGGGCAGTTTTGTAATTTTATCTTTAATAACGAAAGCCCCAATATAACAAGGGAGAGGTGAATGAGCGTGTGAACATATTCAGCGGGCCCTTCTCCCTCTTCGCTCTCCTTTTCTTTCCTCTCTCTTCTTTCTCCTCGTTTCTTCTCCTTTATTCAATTTTAAGGTTTTACTGAATAAAAAAAGATATTTTTTCCTGGGCTATAGCATGTGGTGCTTTCCTTTGGCAAGTGTTGCCTATGGTTGAAGATGATCCAGTTTACTGCAATTATTACCATAGCAACTAGTAGGTTGTTGGATATTAATGTGCAACTCTTATTTTTATCTTTTCGTTGCGTTTGTGGAGAAATTTATAGTTTGACGTTTAGGAAAAAGCTATGTATCCAAATTGATATTCTCCTTGTTGGATTTGGTTATGTTACTTTTGAACCTTTAAGTTTCTTTAGAATTTCAGACTCCAAGGAAGCTTGCCCCAACCACTTCATAAAAGTCATTGATCATTTCCCCTTTCTTGGATATCACCTTGTAGAGTTGGGGAGGCATCATAACAAGCAATTCTTCCCCTACCCTCACCCCTTCAAAACATCTCACGCTCTCCTAATGCAACCAACTTAGATAATTAAATGCGAACTAATAGAAATTGACACATACCACTTTTAGATGATTGCATCATATTTGATTTAAGTTTCTCTTGTACTGTCTACACTCAAAGATCTGTCTGAAGCTTAAGCTGAATCTCAAATGTGTAAATCCCGGTTTAACTCGATCTGTTTTATCTTATTGTTACTTTAACTGAAGTAGCCTTCAACTGCAAAATGCAACAGTTTTACAATGTGTTCATGTTGGAGGAGGTATTTAGTTGCGTGAGTATTTTACCTTTCATTTACATAAGAGTATGTGGCTTTGAAATTTTGCAAAACTGGAACATCTCTTTTATATGTTTTAGATCTCCAACCAAACTGTAAATGAAATGTAACTAACATATGTTCATAACATTCCATATCAACCTCATTAGAATTCTTAGGCTTTGGCCATTTGCTAGTGTGTTGGTTGGCTTATAAGTTCTTCAGGCATTAAATGTTTTCTTATGAACTCGTGCAGGAGGTCCAAGTGGATCTGGGAAAACTAGTTTGGCTCATAAAATGGCGAATATTGTTGGTTGTGAAGTCATTTCCCTAGAAAGTTATTACAAATCTGAACAAGTTAAGGATTTCAAGTATGACGACTTTAGCTCTTTGGATTTATATTTACTCTCAAAGGTATGATCATGTTCATTTTGGTAACGTGTCTTGGTTGTGTTTGGAACTTTGGATGCATGGGTGAATTGAACATCGATCATTCAGTTGAATAGAGGAAATGATAGAAGCTGTCATTTCCCAGTGTTTTTACGATTAGGAAGTGGCTTGCAAATTGCAACTATGTTCCTGTTGACTCCCAAGGTTCTAGCCACACTATTTCAATTTGGGACTATGCCGCTCAATGTGAATATGCTACAGAAATCATGATTCAGTTATTTTTACTTTATTAGACATATCAATGTGATCCAATTCGATATTGCATCCAAGCACCATTGAATTGAATTGTAATTATTAGTTTAGTAAAGACATGCTTGTTTACATTTTGAAAGAGACGCTTTCCCGCTCCCGCATTTGAATTTGTTGCTGCTTTGCTTCACACTTTGTGCAACCATTGCCACCCCTTGGATTTGTCATGGGTCAAAATTCATGCCCATTAGATAATCTAATTGTTCTATTCAACATGTGATTCATTGCTTCTGGTGGCTGTTGTTTGCATCAACAACACTTCTAGTAATTGCAGGGGTGCTGCAAATGGCTGTCAGTACTTAATGGGCCCCCCATTTTTGGTTTGCGGTCAGATTTAGTTAGGCCATTAGTTCTGCCTGTCTGGATGGACCTTTTAGATCATAATGAAAAAAGAGAGATGGAAAGAAAGAAATGAATACAGATAAAGGGATGGATCAATAGTGCTCAGATACCATGTGAGGGTCGGGGGAGGATGTGAGATAAGGAAGATGTTCTCTCCCTCACTTAATATTATATTTATAAAAGAGACTATAGAGAAAAGATTAAGATAAAATATAGAAAGAAAAATAAAATTAGGGATAATTCTAATCCTAATCTCAGATATACATATGGTACTCATGAGTACGTAACTCTATACATCCCAACATAATCAATAGACTTTCTACATGATTATTTAATGGTTATAACCATTGTTTGGAGTATCCCGATATTATCGATTATATCTCTGATATTATTTATAACTCCTGCTCAACGATACTGATAACATTGGTACTTGGTAGTATTAGAAATTCCAAGTATTGGCGATACAAGTAATGCCAATGTATTGATGTCGCGAATGTATCACCAATATTTTCAATTGCATAAATTCCAGGTGTTTAGCTTGTATCACCAATGTATTGCCTATAGTTTTGACTACATAAATTCTAGGTGTTGCATGTATCAGAATGTATCATTGATATTTTGATAATGTTGCCAATGTATCGATATTGCCAAAATTTTGTTTATTAAAAAAAATTCCATTTCATTTGTTTTTAATGGGTGCATGGTTGTATGATGAAATGCATGTTTCTATATGTGTATATGCATGCATGCATGGATGGATTGGTCGATCGATATGTATGTGTGCATGCATGGATGGACTGATGGTTGGTTGGATGAATGGATGGATGTGTGTGTGTGTACATTGTTTGGAGTATCCTTGATATATTATCCTCTATATTATCCCTATCTCCAGCTTGGCGACATCGATAACACTGGTAGTATCAGAAATCCAAGTATTGGCAATATATCACTAAGTATTGTCGATGTATCGATATCTCCATTGTATGGCCAATATTTTCGACCACGTGACTTCTAGGTCTCTTGTATCGCCAATGTATCGATATCACCAATATTTTGTATTGTGCAAATTCAAGCGTCACTTGTATCGCTAGTATCAACGATATTTCGATAATATCGCCAATGTATCGATATTGCCAAAAATCCGTTTATTAAGATAAAAATTCCTTTTCAAAATTTTTCTGCATGGATGGATGGATGGATGGATTCTGCATTTGTCTATATGTATGTATGTGCATCCATGGATGGATGGATGGATCCACCATTTTCCCCATGTCTCCCCAATGTTTCCTGAGTCAACGATACATGCTTTTAGGCCCCACCAAAGGGAAACTTATTATTTGATTTCTAAATATGCAAATATGCATCTTTTTCAGTATTATTTGATTCTTAAATATGCAAATATTTGTATTTTAGTGTCTCCCGAGTAACATTGAAAAATTGCACCATTTTCCTCATGTCTCTCTAATGTTTCCTTGAGTCACCGTTACATGATTTTAGACCCCTGTTAAAGAGAAACTTACTATGTACGCATCTTCTTTTTTTTTTTGACTCTTAAATATGCAAATATGTGTATTTTAGCATCTCCCGAAGTTTCATTTGAGAAATTCCGCCATTTCCTTGTGTTTCCCCAGTGTTTCCCTTAGTGGGTGATATATTTTTGGGTATCAACGATAATATTGACAATAATGATACATGTTTCCATATCCCTAGCCATTACATGTAACAATACCAATGCTACAAACACTGGTTATGACCATGGTTCTAAATGTCGGTATTGGTCTGCGTATCGGCCTAATTGAAAAATGATACGATACGACATTGTGTATCGGCCCGTATCGGGCATAACTTAAAAAAATGAAAAAATATTAGAAAATGAGATATCCAAGTGTCTATCTTTTGTGTGTGTGTGTTGACCATGTATTCAATGATGTATCAGACCATTCTTTGATGAGAATGTTGTTTGTCGATTTGATTTGTTGAAGGTCAACTAAATGGGCCGTACTTGAACACAAATCAAACATGATTTGGTAAACAATGTCCCCTTACATTGGAAATACAACATAAAGAAGATGAAAATATAAAAACGAAAGTGAAGGTTTACCCTTCTTTCCAAAATTTCCCATAATGATCTACTTTGCATCGATTGGTTGAATCCCATTCAAACAAATTGTTTTAATCCCAAAATAGGTCTAGATCTAACCTAAAATAATTTTTTTATGGTTCTTCTATGGTTTAAATGAAAAAAGAAGAAGAAGAGGAGACATGAGTGTATAAAAAAAAAATCAAAATCAAAATTGGGGATTTATAGGCATATCGGCTTGTATTGGCTGTATTGGCTTTGTATTGGTGCCGATATGCCCCATATCGGCTGATAAGGGCCAATATGGGTCAATTTTTTCGTATCGGACCGATACGATCCCGTATCGTGTATAGGCTTGTGCTGATACGGATATGATAGGGCCGTATCGGCTGATACGATACTGATATTCATATCTATGGTTATAACCATGTTCGAAGTATCCTTGATATTATCGAAATATCCCCGATATTATCTGTATCTATAGCTTGGAGATACCGATAAGAAATGTAACAATAACAATAACATTGGTAGTATCTAAAATTCCAAGTATCGGTGATGTATCGCTAATAGCGATAACACTGGTAGTATCTAAAATTCCAAGTATCGGTGATGTATCGCTAAGTATTTCCAATGTATTGATATTGCCAATATCTTCAACCGTCTAAATTTCAGGTGTCTCTTGTATATTGATTATATTTCGATAATATTGCCAATGTATCTGTAAGTTGGTATAGAAAAGAGAAAAGTAGAAGAAAAGATGAAAATATGAGAAAAATGATAGAAGAAACTTGAGAAAAGGGAATTAAGAGCCAGGGCTCACGTTTCCACTTCTCTTATATTATTTTATAAATGGATAAAATTACAAAAGTGCCCTTAAGTAAATAAAAGCAAAAATACTGAAAATATCCCTTATACAAAAACTATGTTTCCAACACATCCCAAGACAAAGTAAGTGATGAGGACATCGTGCGCCCGCGCGCCGCTCACATGCGCATGCACACCTACGCACGTACGTACGAAGGAGGGCCCCACCGTCGATCTGGCTCGATGACGACATCTAGGGAGGGCCTCTTAGTTAGAAGACGAAGTTTTGATTCAAAAGAGTGGGCCCGTTAGTCAAGAAAAGCCCATCATGAGATCTCATGATCATGGCCCACTAGTTGGATTGATTTCATATTTTAGGTTTTTATGTTATTTAGAACATCATAAACGCTTTAGATTTCTTTGATTGGTTTTTATTCTAGTTTACTTTATCGCCAAGTAATAGGTTGCGCACATGGCGTGAGTTTTGGGGTATAAGATTTTTCCTATAAATAGGCACCTCTTGTAGTTCTTTTGATTCATTCAAGTTAAATAAAAATTATTGTAAGTTTTTTTTAATACTCTCTGAGTCTCTGAGTTGTGGAAAAATTCAAGTGGGTGCGAAGCCCTCCCTTTCGTAGGGCTAACTACTGTGGTGCGAAGCCACGTTTATCCCAATCCGCCCTTCCGTCTTATTTCATCTATCCTTCGATCATCTTCGCCTCAAATCCACTTGTTTTGCAGCTGTTTGTCTTTCTACAGCCAGTTTCCAGAATCTGGCCCTGCAAGAAGGCTGAAACTTCGATGGAGCACCGCGCCTTAACTGTACGTCGGATCGTCATCAAATTTGGAGGGTTTGGAGACCCCCCTGGCCGACCAAGGCCAAGAAGTCCTTTTTGGGATTCAGGCCTCCACACGTGCAACCCCCTACCGCGCACGTGAGTCGATACCCTGCCCCGCTGCCCGCACGTGCGATCTGTTCCAAGTTCAGGATTTCCTTCTCTTTTCCTTTTTCTTACCTAGTTTTATAACCCTAGTCCTAGTTTGCATTATCCATAATTTGTTCCCCCCCCCGTTTTTTTTTTTTCTCATCCTAGGGTTCCTCGAATTGAAATTGGGGAATCCCTTGGATTAGGGGCTGATTATTGTGCATGTGTGGTTGAATTCTATTTCCCTTTAAGTATTGTTTGGCTTATAATTTTTATTGTTCCACCCTAACCTGTGTAGGCTTGGACTCGCATAGATTCCCCATAATTGAATGTTTGGACTTTCATGTGGCATATGAAATTTGTGTAGTTGTTTTTGAACTAATGCAACCTTAAGCCTGAATTCTTGCACATCATATTTGAATTTCATGTCCTGCATTAAATTTGGTATCAAAGCTTAGGGTTCTTATAGGGGAATACATTACATGTTTAGGGTTTGTTTGGGTCCTTCATGCATCCAGTTTATCACATATAGTTGTTAGAAGACCGTAGTCCCTGATATTAGTTGTTGAAATTTCTGTTAGCAGGAAGTTAGCAATTCACATTGCTTTAACTTTCTATTTTTCCCTTATTTCGACAACTATGTTGCTGAATTTTAGTAGCACTGCATAGTTTCCCTTATATAGAGTCTCATAGGATCATTTAGTTCTATTTAGTTGCATATAGTCATAATAGAAAGTCCTTAGGTGGAGTTAGTAAGTGTATGCCCAGACGTACGGGTCGTGGTTTCGGTTTGCACCCCACACTAAACATGTAGCAACTGCAAGAAGCAGTGGCCAAGTTAACCCAGTAGGTTGATTCCTTGAGTAAGCACTTGGAACAATGCATAGATAAATGCCTTGACTAAATAGAGGCCTCTTTCGGGGCAAACCCCACCACTGGGGAAGATGCCCAATCTCAGGCAGTTGGTCAGGAGGTTAGGCCAATGAGTTGGTCGTGGGCGCGCACCTGTGCACCTACCTCGACAGGGGCATCATGATTAATATGACCCAGATGCGCAACCCCTCAAGGGAGTTAGAGTGGATGCCCTTATATTTGATGGCCACTTGGACCCTAAAGCCTTTTTAGATTGGTTGGCGGATATGGACCACTATTTTGAGTGGTATGACATGTCGGATGCTCGACGAGTCCGATTCGCCAAGATGAAGCTTGTGGGCCAAATAAAGAGGTTTTGGGTGACGGTTAAACAAAAGAAAGAAAGAGCAAGGGAGCTCCCAATAGTCCATTGGGGAGAAATGAAAGAAACACTTAAAGAGAAGTACCTCCCTTTCTCTTATCGCCTATGGTTGATTGAGGAATGACAGTCTCTTTGACAGGGTTCCATAAGCGTGGCAGACTATATCGAGAAGTTCAAAGAGTACTCAACCCGGTGTGAGGTTGATGAGGACCCAGTACTCACCCTTGCTCGTTTTAAAACGGGCCTTCGTCCTGACATCAGGAGAGAATTGGTCGCCAAAGACAGAGACACTATTGAACAGTTGTACCAAGTAGTGTTAGACGTCAAGCAATACCTTAGAGCATCTGTGGGAAGGCGGTTTGACTTTCGCGAGTCTGGTGCTAAGGCCAACCCCTTTGAGACTAGACCTAACACGAGATTCCAAAACAATCCTTCTAATAATGCTCAGTCCAGGCCCAAGGATGATAAGGGTAAAGAGATTGTCGGGTCTAGTTCACATGGAAGTGGGGCCACTAGGTGTTTTAAGTATCAGGGGTTTGGTCATTTTGCTCACTAGTGCAGCACAAGAGAGGGCACCAAAGTATTCTTCATTGATGGGCAAGTAGTAGTGCCCCTAGAGAGTGATGGCGAAGAAGAAGAACATGAGCCCGTAGAGATCCTTAATGATGGGGAAGAGGGAGCGCAAGAGTCTGTGACCCTCGCAATTGTGCGTTACGCTTTAGCTCAAGCCAAGAGCATTGATTACTGGCGCCGCAACACGATCTTCTATGCTTACGCAAAATGCGGGGACGAGTTGCAAGTTGATCGTGGATAGTGGTGGTTGTGCCAATGTGGCATCGACTAGCACTGTGAGCCGTTTGGGCTTAAAGCTGGAAGCCCATCCGCAACCTTGTAGAGTCTCCTGGGTTGGCGAAACTTCCATTCTAGTCTCGCACTGATGTCTTGTTCCTATTTAGTTTGGATTCTATAAAGACACACTTTGGTGTGATGTCGTTCCTATGGATGTTGGTCATATTATTCTAGGCAGACCGTGGCTTTATGATAGGGATGTCACCATATTTGGTTGTTCAAATGTGTGTACATTCTGGTTTGAGGGCAAGAAGGTCATGTTAAATCCTTTGCCACCCAAGAATACGACTGGAAAGGAGTCCACCACATAAAGTGATGTGAGCGGCCCAAAAGAAGTGAATGAGTCGAAGTCCAAATCCAAACCTCTCCATATTCTGAATGCGAAAGACTTTGAGCGAGAAACGGAGGCGGACTCGATGGTATACGCCCTTGTGGCTAGGGAGTGTACTAGAGGTTAGTGTAGAGTACCCACTGAGGCCATTCAGGTAGTGCATGAGTTTCGAGATATCTATCCTGATGATCTACCGGATGAGCTTCCTCCTATGAGGGATATAGTGCATGCCATTGATTTAGTCCCTGGGGCGACTCTACCAAACCTCCCGCATTACAGAATGAACCCAAAGGAGTACGCTGAGTTGAAAAGGCAGATTGATGAACTCCTAGAAAATGGTTTCATTCGAGAGAGCATGAGCTCGTGTGCCATGCCCGCCCTTCTGAACCTAAGAAGGATGGCACATGGAGGATGTGTGTTGATAGTAGAGCCATCAACAAAATCACAGTCAAGTATCGGTTTCTCATACCGCGTCTTGATGACATGTTGGATATGATGACCAATGCTACTATCTTCTCAAAAATTGACCTCAAAAGTGATTATCACCAAATCTGTGTACGCCCTGATGATGAGTGGAAGACGACATTCAAAACAAAGGATGGGCTATACAAGTGGCTAGTTATGCCTTTTGGGTTAACTAATGTCCCGAGCACTTTCATGCGTGTGTTGACCCAGTGTTGAGGCCCTTCATGGGGAAGTTCCTAGTCGTGTACTTTGATGACATCTTGATTTATAGTACAACCAAGGAGCAATACTTCAACCATTTGAGGCAGGTTTATGAGAACCTTAGGGCCGAGAAGTTGTACGCCAACCTAAATAAGTACGCATTTTTGTCTAGTAGAGTGATCTTCTTAGGTTTTATTGTGTCAACTGAGGGCGTATCGGCGGATCCCGAGAAGGTCAAGGCCATCGTAATTGGCCTGAACCCCGCAATATTCATGAGGTGCATAGCTTTCATGGCTTAGCCATCTTTTACAGGCGGTTCATCCGAGGTTTCAGTTCCATTGTGGCTCCCATCATGGACTGCATAAAAAAAGGAGAGTTTCAATGAACAAAGGTAGCCTCGAAGGCCTTAAAGGAGATAAAGGTCAAGATGACCGAAGCTTTAGTCACGCGACTTACAGATTTCTTAAAAGCTTTTGAAGTTGTATGTGACGCGTCAGGAGTCAGCATAGGAGGAGTACTTAGTCAGAAAGGGCACTGTGTCCCCTTTTTTAGTGGAAACTGAATAAGGTGAAACAAAGATATTCCACTTATGACAAAGAATTCTATGCGGTAGTGCAATCACTGCGCCATTGGCGTCATTATCTATTACCGCAAGAATTTGTCTTATTCTCTAATCATGAGGCCTTGAGATATCTGAACTCTCAGAAGAAATTAAACCTTAGGCATACCAAGTGGTTTCAATTCCTTTAAGAGTATACTTTTGTGCTTAAGCACAAGGTTGGTGTAGAGAATAAGCCTGTCGACGCATTGAGTCGTCGAATTGCATTACTCAACTCCATGAACGTTGAAGTTACGGGCCTCGAGTGTATCAAGGAAGAGTATTTTGAGTGTCCAGATTTCGGAGTTGTGTACGTGTCATTGTTAGAGAGTCCATCAGGAGCTAGTACTGAATACTTGATTTTAGACGGATATTTGTTTAGGAGTGACTGTTTGTGCATACTACGCACCTCCCTCCGCGATTTTCTCGTCTGGGAGTTACATTCAGGAGGGGTTGTGGGTCACTTTGGTCGAGACAAGATCATTGCCCTAGTGGAGGATAGGTTTCATTGGTCAAGCCTCAAGTGAGACGTGTCCAAAATTATAGGGCAATGCCGTATTTGTTAACTGGCAAAGCAAAAGAAACAAAAGACAGGATTATATACTCCTTTGCCAGTTCCATTCATCCCTTGGCAAGACATCAGTATGAACTTCGTGCTTGGACTTCCTATGACTATTCGTAAGCATGATTCTATATTTGTTGTTGTGGACCGTTTCTCTAAGATGGCCCACTCATTCCTTGTTCTAAGACCTCCGATGCATCTCATGTTGCCAAGCTGTTCTTTAGTGAGGTCGTCAGACTACGTGGGTTACCAAAAACCATAGTGTCTGACCGTGACGTGTGATTTATGAGTAACTTTTGGAAGACACTATGACACATGATGAATACTAGGCTCCAATTTTCTTCTACCTACCACCTTCAGACCGATGGCCAGACCGAGGTGGTTAATAGGAGCCTAGGGAGTTTGCTCCGATGTTTAGTGGGGGAGCATACTAGGACATGGGACACCGTACTACCCATAGCCGAATTCGCATTTAATAGTTCTGTCAATAGGTCCACAGGTCTGAGTCCTTTTGAGGTCGTTACTGGTTATAAACCTAGGAAGGCTATTGATCTTGTCCCTGCGTCATTGTCCCATAGGCCAGTAGAGTGCAGAGTCTTTTGCGCATCATATACATTCATTGTATCAAGAAATTAGGTGAAAGATCACTACTAGTAATGAACATTACAAATTTTCTACAGACTAACATAGACATTTCAAAGAATTCAATATTGGGGACTCTTTGGTGGTCCGCGTCAGGCCCAAGCGGTATCCTCCGGGAGCCTTTCGTAAGTTACACGTGCGTAGCGCTGGGCCCTTCAAAATTATAACACGAAACGGTCTCAATGCGTATGAGGTAGATCTTCCATCTTTCATAGGAATTATTTCCACATTCAATGTAAAGGATCTAGTTGCTTTTTAAGGACCCATTGATACTTTGTCCGGCCCTTCACCCACCCATCCTGATTCCCCAGATTTACCCCTTGATCCATGGCCTCTTCCCGACCTTTCTTCCCAGCCTCTACCTCCCATACCTAGCCTTCACACACCCAGAGAGGAAATAGAGGATCTCTTAGATCATGAGATAGTTTCAACGTCGGATAGTGGGTTTCAGAAGTACCCGGTTAAATGGAAGTCACGTCCAGCTTCAGACAGCGCATGACTCACCGAGGAAGAGCTTCAGAGACTTGATCCTGACATCCTGGAGCGCTTCGGGAGTTTTATTTCGCCAGTGGCGAAATCTTCGCAGCTGGGGAGAGTTGATGAGGACATCGTGCGTACGCGGGCCCGCATGTCGCCAACACGCGCATGCACACCACCCCCCTACGCACTTACGTACGGAGGGCCCCATCGTCGATCTGACTCGATGGCGACGTTCGGGAGGGCCTTCTAGTTAGAAGACGAAGTTTTGATTCAAAAGATTAGGCCCGATATTCAAGAAAAGTCCATCATGGGATCTCATGATCGTAGTCCACTAGTCGGATTGATTTTATATTTTAGGTTTTGCTTATTTATGTTATTTAGAACATCATGAACGCTTTAGATTTCTTTGATTGGTTTTTATTCTAGTTTACTTCATCACCAAGTAATAGGTTGCGCACATGGCGCGAGTTTTGGGTTATAGGGTTTTCCCTATAAATAGGCATCCCTTGTAGTTCTTGATTCATTTAAGTTTAATAAAAATTCCTGCAAGTTTTTTTCTACTGTTTGAGTTTCTGAGTTGTGGAAAAATTCAAGCATGTGCGGAGCCCTCCCTTTTTGATGGGCTAACTACCGTGGTATGAAGCCACGTTTATCCCAATCCGCCCCTCCATCTTATTTCATCCATCCGTCGATCATCTTCGCCTCAAATCCATTGTTTTGCAGGTGTTTGTCTTTCTACAACCAATTTTCAGAATATTTCTACAACCAATTTTCAGAATCTGGCCCTACAGGAGGGCTGAAACTTTGACGGAGCACTGCGCCTCTATCGTACGTCGGATGGTCATCAAATTTGGAGGGTTTGGAGACCCCCCTGGCCGACCAAGGCCAAGAAGTCCCTTTTGGGATTCGGGCCTCCTCCACACATGCGGCCCCCTATTGCACATGTGCGTTGGTACCCTGCCCCACTGCCTGCACATGGGATCTGTTCCAGGTTCAGGATTTCCTTCTCTTTTCCTTTTTCTTACCTAGTTTCATAACCTTAGTCCTAGTTTGCATTATCCATAATTTGTTTCCTTGTTTTTTTTTTTTTCCTCATCCTAGGGTTCCTCGCTTGGATTAGGGGCTGATTACTATGCATGTGTGGTTGAATTCTATTTCCCTTTAAGTATCGTTTGACTTATAATTTTTATTGTTCCAGCCCTAGCCTGTATAGGCCTGGACCCGCATAGATTCCCCTTAATTGAATGTTTGGACTTTCATGTGGGATATGGAATTTGTGTAGTTGTTCCTAAACTAATGTGGTCTTAAGCCTGAATTCTTGCACATCATATTTGAATTTCATGTCCTGCATCAGTAAGTGGGCCATAGGCCTATAGGCACTACCATTAGCACTCCCCCTTAAGCTAGAGCATAGATGTCTTGCATGTTTAGCTTGGAGATTAGTTCGTCGAATTGAGATCTTTCAAGAACCTTGGTGAATAAATATGCAACTTAATCTAGGGAAGAAATATAAGGTGTGTAGATCACTCCTTGAGATATCTTATCCCGAATGAAATGAGAATCAACCTCTATATGCTTCATTCTTTCATGAAACACTGGATCATGGGCAATATATATCGCAACTTGATTATCGTAGTATAAAGACATTGAAACCTGAACTCTAAATCCCAATTCTTCGAGAAGAGACTTTAACCATATAAGGTCACTTTTAGTATGCACCATTGCCCTATTTTGGGCTTCAACACTCGATCTGGCAACTACATTTGTTTCTTATATTTCCAAATAACCACATTACCACCTAGGAAGGTGTAATAACTCGAAGTCGACCTTCTATCACATCTCTATCACATCTCAACCCTGCATAATCTGCATCTGAATAACCTGCTACTTGGAGATGGCCATGAGTTTTGTATAGAATACCCTTCCCAAGTCAACATTCAAATACTTGACGATTCTCATAACTGCTGCAAGATGTGATGTCCTTGGATTTTGCATGAACTGGTTCACCACACTGATGGGGAATGCGATATCAGCCTTGGTGATGGTCAAATAAATGAGCTTGCGAACAAGTCTCCTGTACATACCAAGGTCTTCTAACACTTTTCCTTCTTCAAGTTTAAGCTTGAGATAAGGGTCCATTGGTGTATCAACCGGTCTGGCACTCAACATACCCGTCTCTTCCAACAAGTTACAACAAACATATATTTTTTTTAAACATGGATTTATGCTAACTCTCGATCTTGCTACTTCAATGCCTAAAAAATATCAAAGAAGCCCAAGATATTTGATATGAAACTGAGTTTGAAGATATGACTTTTACTTCTCAATGCCCAAGTCTTCACCAGTCACTATCATATCATCCACATATGCAACAACTATTATGCGGCTAGAGGTAAAATGTCTTGAGAAAACTGAGTAATCTATCTTACTTCTTTTTAATCCAAACGATAGAACCACATTATTGAACTTCTCAAACTAGGCCCATGGTGATTGTTTCAATCCATATGTAGATTTGTTTAACCTACATACTTTAGATGACTCTTCCTAAGCAACATACTGAGGAGGTTGCTCCATGTAGACTTGTTTAAATCTCCATGCAGGAATGCATTCTTCATATCTAGCTGAAAAAGTGGCCAATCATGATTTGTTGCTATTGATAGAAGATCCCAAACCGAATTAAGTTTAGCCATTGGTGAAAACGTATCAAAGATAATTTACTCCATAAATTTGTATATACCCCTTAGCAACCAATCTGGCTTTGTAATGATCAATTGATCCATCAGGCCGGAACTTGACTTTATACACCAATCTACACTTTCCTGGAGTCTTACCTAATGGAAGATCAGTCAACGTCCAGGTATCATTGGAATACATGGCTTCAATCTCTTCATCCGTAGCTCTTTTCCAATTTTCATCCAACGATGCATCATGGATTGACTTAGTAATGGGTACAACAGACAAGGTAAGGGAAAATTTAGATAATTTGTAGACAAATTGGAAAATGTAACAAAATCGGAGATGGGATGAGTAACACAAGAACATTTACCTTTTTGGACAGTGATAGAAAGATCATTGGTGACCACATAAGACTCGAAAAAACCAAGAACCTCAATATCCACAATAGTCGATTATATGGACCGAAGATGAATAATTTGTAATGCCTGGTCTTTTCTCATTTTGCTATAGTAAGTGTGCGTAAAATCCTTTTGAGTTGGTGGTGGCATCTCAACATCAAATTATGAAGGAAATACATTTGGCAAGGGAGTTTCCATGGATGTGACTTCAACAATACGATTGTCTTTAACATAAAATGGAACGTTTTCAAAGAGGGTGACATCAACAGTCACAAAATGTTTCTTAAGTGTAGAGAAATAACATTGATAATCCTTTTGGGTACGAGAATATCTTAGAAAAATATACTTGGTGGACCAAGGCGAAAGTTTATCTTAACTTGACCCAAATATATGAATAAAGCAGGTGCAACCAAACACTTTGGGAGAAATAGAAAGAACTAGTTAATTAGAAATAACAATGAGAACATAGTTTTGCCATCTAAAATTGATGAAGGCATCCCATTGATCAAATGGTACATAGTAAGAACTGCATCACCTCAATAATACTACGAAACATTTATTTCTAACAATAAGGCTCGTGTAAATCTCTATTCTTACGCTCAACCACCCCATTTTGTTGTGGTGTGTATGCACGAGAAGTTTGATAAATGATGCCCTGACTTTGTAAGTATGTTTGAAAATCTCAATAAACGAATTCCAAGGCATAATCCGTCTTTAACATGCACAATTTCGCACCAAACCGATTCTTTGTTTCATTATGAAAATTCAAAAATACATGAAAGACTTCAAATCTATGCTTTATTAGATAACATTGGAACATCACATTTTAGAATCTATGCCATTCTAGAATAATCATAAATAGAGATAACAAAATACTTGAAACCTAACAAACTAGGGACTTGAGCTGGTCCCCACTCATCACTATGGACTAATTTAAAAGAAACATCACATTTTGACTTAATTCTAGAAGGGAAGTTGATGAGGACATTCGAGCACCATACTAGAGGAGGAGGGCTGAGCCGGTCTCCTTATGGCTAGATGACCATTACATGGGGCCCACTTGGCCCAATTTACATTCCTAGCCACGTTGAGGATCCCATGTGCATGTTCGTGCGTCCAGTGTTCGAAATATCGGTATCACGTTACGTATTGTACCCTCGGGATGTGGATACGTATTGGTTATCGCATGGGATATATTGGTTGTAACGTGTAATGTATCGTTGTTGTTTGAAACATGGGAAAACATTGGAAATTGGTCGATTTTTTCAATCAAATTTCAGTAATTGTTAAAAAAGACATCAATACACACAAATCAAAACATTATAAAAAACAAGTGCACATAATAGGTTTTCTTTATATGGGGTCCTAATCATGCGTTGTCTAACTGAATTGATGCAAGTATATTCATATAATTTATAAATGTAAGAAGACGCCTGTAAACACAAGCAATACATTCAAAAGCAAAAGAAGAATCACTAAATCATGTTACATACATGTTTGATTTTATGTTTGGACATAGATTGCAACTGATTTGCGAGAAGTTAGGAAAATTTTAATTTTTTTCAAAATTTCGCAACTTGGTTCTTCTCCAAATCTCAAAATCAAAGTTCACACAATCCATGATTTTTCATACAAAACATGATAAAACATGGATTTGTAACAATTTGACACTGATTTAATATGATTTACAGAAAAAAAATGGATCGAAAATAAAAAATGCTCATCGGATCGAAAATGTGGGATATATCCCACTATTTGTGCGTTTTGTGTCGCATAGGTGGGATACAGGAAATATCGTGGGATATATCAATCGATATCGTTGATATTTTAAACACCACGTGTATCTTTGAAGACCCTGCATTGGGAAGATGCATGTGAACTGCATATAGGAGTTTGATGGACGCATCAGACCGTTGGATTGGGTGAACACGATGATCGGACCGTTGGATCAACATCGGACATCTTGTTCGTGGACCCTCATGGGCCACAAAATAGTTTAGTTGTTTAGATTGTTTACATGCTTCGTTATTTTTGGTATACCTTATATTTATGTTGAGATTAGGGAGTTAGGAATAACTTTTAATTTATTTAGCATCTTTATGTGGGAATCTTATCTTAAAGCGTCTTTTTATAGAAAAGGCCTTTTATGAGACTATAAAAGAGAAAGATGGGTATGTGAAGCCTTAATGCCATTATTTTGAAAAAAAAAAAAGCTGTGTTTTCTCTTCTTCATGTGATTTGAAGAATACTCCTTGTGATTTGGAGCTTGGGTGTGGTGTGATTCTATTCCCCAGTCAACAGAGGTGTCGAGGATTCCATTTATCATCTTCCTTCTCTCTTCCTTTCTATCTAAAAGATGTATTTTCCTAAAAACTTCATCTCTCTTCTTCCCTTCATATCTAAGACCATCCAAATCATCTTTTTCTTCAACTTTTCATTATCTAACTTCAACCCCAATCGAAATCAACCATTGAGCCCCTAAGGTAACTGTATGGACAACCTCTCAATCGTTTGATTTCTCCTTGCTTCCCCTATCAAAACCCCTTGATTCCCCATCCATAACCCTACCCTAAACCCTAGATCCCCAATTTCCTATTTTTTTCCAATTTCTAAAAACCTAATTCCAAAATCCTAATTCTCATAAATCCTAATTTTCCAAATTTCAGATTTTTCCCTTCTTAACCTTAATCATAAAACCTACAAATCTGTCCCTTGAGTGTAGAACATGCCTATGCTAAATTGGAAGTTCTATCCTTCCATTGAGCCTACTTTTAATTGATTTACGTGATTTCTTAGTATGCGGGTATGTGATTTAAGTTAAATTAGATTTTATTTCTTATTGTTTACTCTTAATTACTTGGTGGGTTAACATTTTTTGTTAATTGAATTACTTTATGGGCTCTTTCATAATCTCCATGTTGTATGCTAGCATTAAATCATGTGCCCTGCATTAGAATTGGACTCTATTGTGTTTACTCAGTTCGTATGCTTCACACTCCAACTTGGACACCTTAGGAAGAGACGGAACGTGAGTCTGTAGATTTTGAAGAGAAGGATGTCCAAAACGATGAGGCCATTGAATTGCCGAATCTACATGAAGTACTACCGCACCTACTGGTTCCTTCTCCAAGTAATACAAACCATTCCTTTCACGACCTCCACCAATCGTCCTTCCCGTCTTGAGGTCTTAAAACACAATAAGAAGGAAATCAGGATACGTAACAATTCAAAGACCTTGTTAACTTACAAATAAAAGGTTGAAAGGATAATTGGGTGTATACAGAATAGACGACAGGGGTATTGATGCATTAGGCTAAGCAGTACCAACACCAATGACATTAGATGACATACCATCAGCTAAAGCAACTGATATATTTGATGAAACACAATTAAAGGAAGAAAAGAAACCACGATTACTAGAGATATGGTCAGACGCCCCAGAGTCGATGATCCAAGATGGGGAGGGAGATGACAAAAGACATGCTTTACTTGATTGAGCAAAAGTGGCTGTAGAGGTGGATGCAACATTGTTGGATGAAGAGCCACTAGAAGAAAAAAGAAAACGTGCATATTCCTCCCGTGATAGTGAAACATTAATCTAATTACCACTAGGATTAGACTAAGTAAGAGTAGTGAATCTACCATCCGAAGAAGCATCTTCAACCATAAGAACTTGATTAGTCCTTGAGGGTTTTCCATGAAGATCCCAGCAAAAGTCCACTGTATGATTTGTCAGTCCACAATGAGTACACATGTGCTTTCCTCTACCACCATGACCGCCTTTGCCTCCCCCTAGGAGTCTACCACCTCTACCACCAATGCAACCACCACGACCACCACAACCTCCACGAAAGCCAAAATAACCAAATGAAGAGGCCAATGCCATTTTATCATCTACGTTAACTTGAGAGTTGTTAAATTCATTTGCCAAGGAGACTTTTTGAAGTTGTGCATATACCTCTGCCACTGAAGGAATGGAAACTCATCACAAAATCTGATCCATTTTTGATTTATATTCCTTGGCCAATCCAGACAAAAGTTTTACTACCTTCATATCTTCCCACTACTTCTTCATAAGGGTGACACTTGAGGTAATGGGATGATATATGGGCAGCTCTTCCCACATTCCAGTCAACTTTGTGAAATATTCACCAAGAGGCTTGTCCCCCTTTTGAAAGGAAAAGATTTCCTCATATAGCTGATACATCCGAGAAACATTCTGATATGAGGAATACATCTTCCGTACAGTATCCCAAACGTCCTTTGCTGTGCTTAAGAAAACTAAATTAGAACTCACCTCAGACTCCATACTATTCCATAACCAAGAGTGAATCCCGGCATCCTCATGCATCCATTGCCTGTATTTGGATTAGATTCCGCTGACTTAGGATCCGTGAGGAACTGATTCTTTTCGCGGGCTAAGACAAACACCTTGACAGATTTGACCCAGAAAAGGTAATTTTTTTCATTCAACTTCATAAAAGTTATTGATGCAATGAAGGAGGGTCCAAACATTTCCCCAAAAGATGGGGAACCAACGACTATACTTTTTAGTTCCATAGATATTCCACAATCAACTTGCTTCAAAGCCAAAAGAAAAACGCTGACCTGAGAGGAGATCTACACACAACTATACTTCCACAATAAAATAACGAGAATATTGCTGGCCCATTATCACCCTAATTGACATTAATACCAAACCCACATCACACATGACTTAGCAAGAGAGAATATTCTATCAAAAGAACCATTTCCACATAACTCAACAATCTTAAACAAATGATTTTAACATCACCTTACGAGAAATCAACAAACCTTCATAATGGCATGCATGCTCCTTTTTGTGAGCGTTTCCTTCTACTCGAGGAACAACGCAGAAAACAAAATGTTTTATGCACAAATGGATGACAAAACATCCTCCCCTTTACGTTTCGATAAGCCCCCGACGTGTTGGAAGGCCCTAAAGAAAAAAGATCCAGCAACTTGGGTTAGATCGGGAGGAATTACGAGTCTAAACTAGTTCTAGGATGTCTCTAATACCATGTAAGTCGGTATAGAAAAGAGAAAAGTAGAAAAAAATGAAAAGAAGAGAAGCATGAGAGAAGAAACTTGAGAAAAGGGAATTAAGAGTTAGGGCTCTATTATTTTATAAATCGATGAAATTACAAAAGTGTACTTGTAAAAAAATATAAAATACCCCTTATACAAAATCTATGTTCCCAACACATCCCAAGACTAAGTGGGCCATAGGCCTATAGCCACTACCATTAATAGTATCGATATCACCAAATATCTATTTATTAAAAAAAAAAAAATTCATTTCAAAATTTTGTATTGGTGTATGGTTGCAATTTTCAATTTGTTGACAATAGTGTTGATAATATTGTGATATTATTGTTATCTCAACATGCCCGATATTGAGACCACAATCTTTTGTTACCTTTTGAGTTGTTGTCAATTTCTCAGTGAAATATCGTGTTGTCGATATTTTGAAATATTGATGGATGGTTGGATGGAAGGTTGGATGGGTAGATGGGTTGCTTAGATTAATAGATTGGATGGATGGGCTGGTTAGATTGTTTCCTAACAACACATGCTTTTAGGCCCTCATTAAATGAAAAGTTGTTATCTATGCATTCTTTTTGCAAATTTTTTTATTCCTAAATATGCAAATGTGTATTTTATCATATCCTGAAGTTTGACTAAAAATTCCACTGTTTTCTTATATTTTTCCCTGCATTTCCGGTTATCGGGGATATCGATATTGTTTCCGTATCCCTAGCCAACGAAACTTGTAGTGATGCTGATGATTCGAACACTGGTTATAACTACTTAAATAGTTTGCCTGCGGCTGTTAACAGTTAAAGAAGTGAACTATTGATTGGACAATTTGGATAAATTTGCAACCTCATAGTGTTTGTTTGCTTAAGATAAAGCCCATTAACATGCGTGGTTGAACGTAAATGATGCACGAATGTATAAATCCCATCCCCCCCACCAAACACACACAAAAAACATCACATGGTGTTGCTTTGGTCCATCTTTGCTCCGAGTGGTGTGGGTGGCAGGTGTATATAACAAATTGTGTTCATGTAACAGAATTTCATGTTTAAGAATTTTTGGTCATTTAAATCTTTCTTGTACAGCTAATAAATTAAAAAAAATCTTGTATAACCAGCTTGTGGATAATTTTATTTTGTTGTTGGTGATGATTTCATTTCCATAACTTGCATGTAGAATATTGATGACATAAGGAATCACCGAAGAACGAAAGTGCCATTCTTTGATTTCGAGAATTGTACTCGGAGTGGATTCAAGGATCTTCAAGTTTCCGAAGATTGTGGAGTGGTATCCCTTTAATTCATCTTATTGCTTGCTTTAGTTTTTCTTTTTTATGTGATAAAACATGTTTATGGTGAGAAGAAACTAATGCTATTTCACGCATGAAGTTAATGGTGGTAAAAGCATGAAATAATTATGCCTTGGATACATAACACGTGAATGTTTTTAGTGCAAAATCTTTTAGAATACTAGTTACCAATTCTTACATAGAATGCTGACCTAACCCTTTGTGTTAAAACCTTGTTAGTTGATGGATTGCAGAGTGACATAAAAACTAAATAAACCAAAATAGCTCCGCTAACCAGTTTTTATGCAAAGTTAGAGACCCTACCATCTAATTTTAAAAATCAAATTAAAAAAATACTCCCAACTTAGATCCACAACTGAGGCATCAAAAAAAGAAGAAGAAGAAGAAGAAGAAGAAAAAAAAAGCTATAGTGATAGGAAAAGGTAAGAAGAACTCTTGCTTAACTGTGAAAGTATGGATTTCTACTGAAGTTTTGGTAGAGATTCCCCACACTAGAAATATTAGCGTTAATTAGTAGCGAGATAGAAGTAAATTTGGAAGTGAAAAGCGGTAGGAGGCTCGAAGATATAGTTAAATGCTTGCTTTAGTTTTTCCTTTTTATGTGAAAAAACATGTTTATGGTGAGAAGAAACTAATTTTATTTCACACATGAAGTTAATGATGGTAAAAGCGTGAAATGATTATGCTTTGGATCCATAACATGTGGATGTTTCTAGTGCAAAATCTTTTAGAATACAATTTACCAATTGTTGTGTAGAATGCTGACCTAACCCTCTGTGTTGAAACCTTGATAGTTGATGGATTGCAGAGACAAAAAACCTAAATATACCAAAGTCGATCCACCAAGGCGCCAACCAGTTTTTATGCAATCTTAGAGAGCCTACCATCTAATTTTGAAAATCAAATTCGAAAAATACTGCAACTCAGATCCACAACTAAGGCACCCAAAAAAAAACTATAGTGATAGGAAAAGGTAAGAAGCACTCTTACTTATACAAGACAATTGTCTCTACTTGTTAACTGGTCAAGTATGGATTTCTAGTGAAGTTTTGGTGGAGATTCCCCACACTAGAAATATTAGCGTTAATTAGTAGCATGATAGAAGTAGATTGATGCAGGACATGAAATTCAAATATGATATGCGAGATTTCAGGCTTAAGATCACGTTAGTTCAGAAACAATTACACAAATTCCATATCCCCCATGAAAGTCTAAACATTCAATTAAGAGGAATCTATGCGGGTCCAGGCCTACACATGATAGGGCTGGATCAATAAAAATTATGAACCAAACGATACTCAAAGATAAGAAATAATCATCCACACATGCATAATAATTAGTCCCTAATCCAAGGGCTTCCCCAATTTCAATTCAAGGAACCCTAGGGTGAAAAAAAATGGGCAAATAAATTACGGCTAATGCAAACTAAGGCTAGGGTTTAGGAAATATGAATGAAAAGAGGAAAACCAGAAAAAAACCTGACTCGGAGAAATCTCCTGCGTGCAGATGGTGACCCGGGGCTGACGCACGTGCGTGGGTGGGCTGGCCGCACGTGTGATGGAAGCCAGCCTCCCCAAAGTGACATCCAGGCCTTGGTCGACCAGGGGAGACCTCCAATCCCTCCAAGTTTGACGACGATCTGACGTAAGGTCGAGGCGTAGTGCTCCGCTGAAGTTTCAGCCCTCCTACAGGTCTAGATTTTGGAAACTGGCTGTAGGGGGATGAATAGCTGCAAAAGTTGAGAAATTCAAAGCAATAATGATGATAGAAGATGAGAGATATGGATGGAAGAGGGTAGGGACGGATGGGGATAGATGTGGCTTCGCATCACGGTAGTTAGCCCTTCGAAGAAGGGAGGGCTTTGCACCCACTTTTGAATTCTTCCATAACTCACGAAGAGAGCAGAAAAATAAAACAAGAATTTTTATTAAACTTGAATGAATGAAAAAAACTAAAAGGGGTGCCTATTTATAGGGAAAATCCTATACCCAAAAACTCGCACCATGTGTGCAACCTATACTTGGCGGTGAAGTAAACTAAAATAAAAACTAAACAAAGAAATCCAAAGCATTCACGATGTTCTAAATAATAACAATAAGCAAAACCTAAAATATGACATCAATCTGACGAGTGGGCCACGATCATGAGATCCTATGATGGGCTTTTCTTGACTATCGGGCCCACCCTTTTGAACCAAAACTTTGTCTTCTAGCTAGGAGGCCCTCTCTGGACGTCGTCATCGAATCAGATCGATGGTGGGGCCCTCCTGCGTACGTACGTGCGTAGGGGGTGGTGTGCGCATGATGTCCCCATCAATTCTCCCTGGCTGCGAATATTTCGCCATTGGCGAAATAAAACTCCTGAACCGATCCAGAATGTCAGGATCAAGTCTCTGAAGCTCCTCCTCAGTGAGCCACGTGCTGTCTGAAGCTGGGCGTGACTTCCATTTAACCAGGTATTTCTGAAACCCACCGTCTAACGTAGATATTATCTAATGGTTCAGAATATCCTCTATTTCCTCTCTAGGTATGGGAAGGGTAGGTATGTCAGGTAGAGGCTGAGAAAATGGGTCGGGAAGGGTAGGTATGGGATGTAGTAGCTGGGAAGATGGGTCAGGACAGGTAGGTATGGGAGGTAGAGGCCGGGAAAATAGGTCGGGACGGGTAGGTATGAGAGGTAGAGTTTGGAAAAATGGGTCGGGAGGGGTAGGTATGGGATGTAGTAACTGGGAAGATGGGTCGGGACGGATAGGTATGGGAGGTAAGAGGCTGGGAAAATGGGTTAGGAGGGGGCCATGGATCAATGGAAAGGTCTAATGAATCAGGATGGTTAGGCGAAAGGCTAAACAATGCATCAATGACCCCTTGAAATGCAACTAGATCCTCCACATTGAACGTGGAACTAATTCTCTTGTAGGGTGGAAGATTTGCCACATACGCATTGAGACCGTTTCGTTTAATAATTTTGACGGGTCTAGCGCTATGCGCGTGTAACTTACGAACGGCCCCCAGAGGATACCGGTCGGGCCTGATGTGGACCATCATAGAGTTCTTGAATTCTTTGAAACATTTATGCTGGTATGTAGAAAATTTGTAATGTTCATTACTAGTGGTGATCTTCTGACTGATTTCTTGATGCCATGAATGAATGTGATGCACAAAAGACTCTGCAGGCTCTGACGACCTATGAGACAGTGGCATAGGGACAAGATCAATAGGTTTCTCAGGTTTATAACCAGTAACGACTTCATAAGAACTGAGACCTGTGGACTTATCGACAGAACTATTAAACGCAAACTCAGCTGTATGTATTACGGTGTTCCATGTTCTGGTGTACTCTGTATCCCTCCTAGGGGGAGACTCATTCAGTAGATCATCAGGAAAGACATCACGGAACTCATCTACTACCAGAATGGCCTCAGTGGGTAACTCTATACTAGCCTTTGGGGCACTCTCTCTAGCCACAAGGCCGTACGTGTTGTGCCATTCAAAATAGTGGTCTTGATGCCCTTCTTGGGGTAGGTGCACGGGTGCATGCCCATGACTGATTCTTTGGCCACCTCCATTCATTGGTCTATCCTCCTGGCCACCTGCCTGAGATTGGACATTTACCCCAATGCTGGGATTTGTCCCGGCGGAGGCTTTTAGTTTGGTAATGCTCGCATCAAATTGATCAAAACGTTGGTCTATATATTGTTCATAGCGCTTACCCAAGTACTCGATCTGGTGGGACAACTTGTTCAATGACTCTAGCAGTTGCTCTATGTTTAGTGTAGGGTGCAAGCCAAAAGTATGACCCGTACGTGTGGGCATACGCTGGCTAACTCAACCTAAGGACTTTCTATGAAGACTATATGCATCTAAAAACTAAATGACCCTACGAGACTCTATATGAAGGAGACTACACACCGTTACGAAAATTCAGCTATATATATCAGGGACTACTGTTTTCTAGCAGCTATATATGATGGACTGGATGCATGAAGGACTCAAACAAACTAAACCCTAAATATGTGGTGAATTCCCCTACAAGAACCCTAGGCTCTAATACCAAATTTGATGCAGGACATGAAATTCAAATATGATATGCGAGATTTCAGGCTTAAGATCACGTTAGTTCAGAAACAATTACACAAATTCCATATCCCACTTGAAAGTCTAAACATTCAATTAAGGGGAATCTATGCGGGTCCAGGCCTACACATGATAGGGCTGAATCAATAAAAATTATGAACCAAACGATACTCAAAGATAAGAAATAATCATCCACACATGCATAGTAATCAGTCCCTAATCCAAGGGACTCCCCAATTTCAATTTAGGGAACCCTAAGGTGAAAAAAATAGGCAAATAAATTACGGCTAATGCAAACTAAGGCTAAGGTTTAAGAAATATGAATGAAAGAGAAAACCAGAGGAAAACTTGCCTCGGAGAAATCTCCTGCGTGCAGATGGTGACCCGGGGTTGACGCACGTGCGCGGGTGGGCTGGCTGCACGTGTAATAGAAGCCCGCCTCCCCAAAGTGACACCCAGGCCTTGGTTGGCCAGGGGAGACTTCCAATCCCTCCAAGTTTGACAACGATCCGATGTATGGTCGAGGCGTAGTGCTCCGCTGAAGTTTCAGCCCTCCTACAAGTCCAGATTTTGGAAACTGGCTGTAGGGGAATGAATAGCTACAAAAGTTGGGAAATTCAAAGTAATAATGATGATAGAAGATGAGAGATATGGATGGAAGAGGGTATGGTCGGATGGGGATAGATGTGGCTTCGCACCACGGTAGTTAGCCCTTCGAAGAAGGGAGGGCTTCGCACCCACTTTTAAATTCTTCCACAAGTCACAAAGAGAGCAGAAAAATAAAGCAAGAATTTTTATTAAACTTGAATTAATGAAAAGAACTAAAAGGGGTGCCTATTTATAGGGAAAATCCTATACCCCAAAACTCGCACCATGTGTGCAAAACTCGCACCATGTGTGCAACCTATTACTTGACAGTGAAGTAAACTAAAATAAAAACTAAATAAAGAATTTCAAAGCGTTCACGATGTTCTAAATAATAACAATAAGCAAAACCTAAAATATGACATCAATCTAACGAGTGGGCCACGATCATGAGATCCCATGATGGGCTTTTCTTGACTATCGGGCCCACCATTTTGAACCAAAACTTTGTCTTCTAGCTACGAGGCCCTCCCTGGACGTCGTCATCGAACCAGATCGATGGTGGGACCCTCCTTCTGCGTACGTACGTGCGTAGGGGGGTGGTGTGCGCATGATGTCCCCATCATAGATTTGGAACTGTAAAGCGGTAGGAGGCTCGAAGATATAGTTATGTTGTTCCTAGAAACTCTGGTATTCTTGTGGGTTTGCCACTGCAACTACTGGAGGGCCATATTTTATATCTCACTATCGTCAAATGTATTACACCCCTTAGATATGGAAAATATTTTGACATTGATGAGAAGGGCGTGTTTGGTTACTGGTAAATACCCGTAAATATTTAACAAGTAGAGATGTTGACAGTTAGCTGTAAATAAATACCTGTAAATATTAAGTATTATTTACTTGAAGAATTCATGCTAGCTGCCCCCCTACGAAGTTGACAGCTATGGGATTTGAAAGGTGCTGATGCTAATACTGAGAGGGGAAAATGCGAGATCAGTAAAATCTGTGGGGCCTACTTTGACGTATGTGTCTGATCCAAGCCATCCATCCGTTATACCAGCTCATTTTAGGACACGGGCCCAAAAATGAGGCAGATCCAAAGCGCAAGTGGACCACACCACAGGAAACAGGAGGACTTGAACACCTACCATTGAAAACTTCTTGGGGGACACAAGTTTTGGATCAAACTGATATTTGTGTTTTCCCTTCATCCATGTTTTTGACACTTTATGAATAGGTTGGATGACAAATACACATCACTGTGGGCACTAGGAAGGTTTTGTGCTTTCAACGGTGGACGTCATTATACCCCTTCTTTCTGGTGGCGAGGTCCACTTGATCTTGCAATCTGCTTCATTTTGGGCTTATGCCCTAAAATGAGCTGGTAAAATGGATGGACACCGTGGATTATACACATACATCAAAGTGGTACCCACAGATTTTACTCACGCAATCCCCGTTAATATTGCTGCATACAATCCCAGTTTTTGAGGCATAATTCCTCATCTGTTACCCCCTCTTGCAAACAACAGGGAGAAGTCATCATTGTTGATCTACCACGGAAAATGGAAAAACAATCGCCCTAATATTGCGAATACTGGGAAATATAGTGTTGTTTGAGGGAAACATTTGGAAAATGGCAAAAATTTTCAGTGAAATTTAAGGAGAAGTTAAACTACACGATTACACAATTAGGACTCAAAAGATTACAGGGACAAAAAAACACTATGCATAGTAGTTTTCCATTGTTTTAGGAAAAACCCATGTGTGATCGACCAAAACTGTTGTAATAATATCCAAAATGGGTTCATTTATTAAAATGTTATGCAATATACAGGTAATAAAACACAGACAATACGACCAATAACTCAATAGAACCAACACTTGCACTACAATTTTGAAGGGTAAAAGTGGAAAAAATTCAGGTTCCTCGATTTCCTCCCATTTTCACCTCCAAACCAAATATTTTTGCCTCAAATCCATTTCAATGCATGAAATCATGCATAAACATGAATTTCTACTAATATCCACGCTAATATCTAAAAAACAAAAAGAAAAGAAAATGAAAAGAAAAAGAAATTTAAACAACTTTTTCTTACCTTATAAGAGTTCCAGCTGATTTCTCTCTTGATTTGTGTTTCTCTACCAAAATTGTGTTTCGATGTGAAACTCAAGCGGAGTTGTTAAAACACCCCTAGGAACAGATTCCCTTGAAAAAAATTGAAAACATTGAGGATTCATCGATTTTCACAGGAATTATGCTGTGATACAAGCATATATACTAAAGGGGGCTTGCTGATTTTTCTCTTGATTTATGTTTCTCTACCAAAATTGTGTTTTGATGTGAAACTCATGCGGAGTTGTTAAAACACCCCTAAGAACAGATTCCCCTGAAAAAAATTGAAAACATTGAGGTTTCATCGATTTTCACAGGAATTATGCTGTGATACAAGCATAAATACTAAAGGGGGTTTGCTGATTTTTCTCTTGATTTATGTTTCTCTATCAAAATTGTGTTTTGATGTGAAACTCAAGCGGAGTTGTTAAAACACCCCTAGGAACAGATTCCCCTGAAAAAAATTGAAAACATTGAGGATTCATCTATTTTCACAGGAATTATGCTGTGATACAAGCATATATACTAATGGGGGCTAGCTGATATCTTGCTATATTTTTTGATATCACAAGTTATCGGCATGTATATTCACATATAATCTACGATATTCTCTATATGTAGCTAAGTTTGTTATTCCCCTATATTTAGCTAAGTTTGTTATTACCCGTATGTTTCGTATTAGTAGGGTTCGATACCAATAATATTGGCTGAAATTTATCGGTTGTATTGCTGACACACAACACTTTTGAAGGGTGTTGTCCTTTCCAACAATGCTTCTAGAAGGAAATACTTAGCAAAAGTGGGTGTGAGTAGACACAATTTCTCCCAAGGGTCTGTTTGGGGACAAGGAAAAAATGTGTGGAAAAGTCATGGAGAAGGAAATGACACTGCCATGTAATGGCTGGTGCACTTTATTGGCAGGCCACATCATAAAGCGGGCTGCTCATAAAGCCACCATCCTTATACCATCATGGATCCCACGTGTTACAAACTGGAAATTTGTTACTTTTGTGCATATCACGAGGATCTCAAATGCTGGAAATTTCCCTCATTTTTGCAAGTTCGAAGACTTCTTTCTCGCTATCTCTTGTCCTCATTCTATTGTAATGATCATCATAAGTCCTATGTTTAGCCTCACTTACTACTTTCCTAGCAATCTTGATGCAGGACATGAAAATTAAATATGAGATGCAAGATCTCAGGCTTTAGATTATTTTAATTCAGAAACAATCACATAAAATTCCACATCCCACACAAAAGTTCAAACATTCAAGCAAGGGGAATCTGTGCGGGTCCAGGCCTACACAGGCTAGGGTTAGATCAGTAAAATTATGGACCAAACGATACTTAAAGAGAAGTAAAAATCATCCATACATGCACAACAATCAGTCCTTAATCCAAGGGATTCACCAATTCTAATTCAGAGAACCCTAGGGTAAGAAAAAGGTCAAATAAATTAAAAGTAATGCAATCTAGGGTTAGAGTTAGGGAGAATAGGTATGAGAGGATTAAAATAGGCGGAAATCTGAACCTAGAGATAGTCCCTGCGCGCGGACAGCGGGCCAGGCCTGTCGCACGTGCGCAGGGGTCTGGTTGCACATGTGAGGGGGCGTCGAACGCGGAAAGCGCCTCGTTGGCTTTGGTCGGCCAGGGGAGGGCTTCAAAACTCTTTAAGTTTCGTGTCGATCGGATGCGCGGTTTGTGCGTGGTGCTCCGGCGAAGTTTTAGCCCTTCTACAGGGCCAGAATCTGGAATTTTGCTATAAAAAGGAAAACTGTTGCAATAAATGACAAATTTGAAGCGCCGATGGTGGTAGGAGATGAGAAATAGAGATGATAGAGGATGGGGGCGAATCGGGATCGATGCGGTTTCGCACCATGGTAGTTAGCCTTTCGATGAAGGGAGGGCTTCGCACCCAATTGGATTTCCACAACTCGAGAACTCAGAGGAGTAGAAAAACATAGAATTTTTATTAAGCTTCAATGAATCAAAAAAAGTACAAGGGGTGCATATTTATAGGAAAACCTTATACCCCAAAACTCGCGCCATGTGCACAACCTATTACTTGGCGATGAAGTAAACAAAGATAAAAACTAATCAAATAAATCTAAACCGTCCATGATATTCTAAATAACATTAATAAGCAAAATCTAAAACATGAGATTAATCAGACTAGTGGGCCATGATAATGAGATCCCATGATGGGCTTTACTTGACTATCGGGCCTACTCCAACGAACCAAAACTCCGTCTTCTAACTAAGAGCCCCCGGATGTCGTCATCGATCCAGAGCGACGGTGGGGCCCTCCTTCTCCTAGTGTACGTGCGTAGGGGGGGGGGTGGCGTGCATGTGCGTGCGCACGTGATGTCCCCATCAAATCTTTTTGTTATTTGTTCAAAAATTTCATTATTTCTATTCCCTTGCCAAGCTTTGATTTCTCGTGAATAGTTTTTCTACATTGTCATTCCATCAGCAAGTTTCCTTATATGATTGGTTTTTCTCTCTAGATGTTCCTAAAACATCTTTTGCCACTTTCCTAATGCAGTAAGCTATCTCATTCCATATAACATTTACTTCTTCCTCGACATTCCACTTTCTGTCGTCCATCAATTTATTTTTAAAATTATTCTCCTTTTAAATTCCACTGTCTGCCAGCGCCCGGTTTTTGGACACTTATTAATTGAGCTTATTTTCTTCCATGTCTTAATGTAAACATCCATAACCATTAACCTGTGTTGCTCAGTCAAGTCTCCTGGCAGAACATTGCAATCCTTGCATACAAACAAAAATGGAAAGCATGAAAAGTCAGTGAATGAGAATCAAGTAGAAACATGAGTCAGTGACAAAGAAAATTACCAAATAAATTTGAAAAAGAAGACTTAAATTGATTGAGAAACAGGTTCTAATCCATTATGAAGAAAAACTCCATAAATGGACTAGCAAAGAAACCCAAAATTTCTTTGGAAAAAGGCCATACATCGATTCCGGAAAATCCCAAATTGAATTATTAAAAAAAGGCTCTAAATCTATTGCAAAAAAAAGAACCTTGAAATCGCTTTTTAAAAAGAGCTATAGAAGGACATGGAAATGAGCCCCAAATTGATTAAAAAAATGAGCCCCAAATTGATTTTAAAGACGGCCATAAATTGATTGTGAGAAAATGTAGACATATTTTGAAGAAAAACACCATAAATTCATTCCAAAAAGAAAGCCCCAAATCATTTAAAAAATGGAGCCTGAGTCCATAGGAATGAAAGCCCCAAAAGGAGGTAAAAAAAGCTCTGAATTGTTTCGAAGAAACCCCAAATTGTTTGGGTTTCAAATCCATAAATTGACATGAGAAAAAAAAACTCTATATGGAAACAGTCCTTTGAAGACATATCTTAGATCTTGAAGTGGCTGACAGTTTGAGTGTTCAAACCTGTAAAGAGAAGACAAAGGAAGAGAAGTTGAGAAAAGAAGGAGAAAATGAATGGAAACAAAACCTTTTCAAAAAATGGAGAGCGCTTTCCAAGAGGAGGAAAATTTTGATTGTTTTGTGTGAGATTAGAAGGTTCCAAGTTGGGTGAGGAGGAGGTTCCAACTTAGAAGGTTCCAAGTTGGGTTAGGAATGGTAAGAGGGGCTTGTGCGAAATGAGGCTTTGATCATCGGTTTTCGGGTGCTTGCTCGCCATTTTGATTTCCCGTCACTTTTCTCCACTACGGGCCTGTTTGGATAGTGGGAAAAGAAAAAGAAAACAGAAGAAAATAAAATTGTTGTAATTATCCAATGATGATTTCCCAAGATGTCCAAAAGGTCTATTGAACGTGGATTTCCATGGACTCCATTTTTTTAGGGGGTCTTTGTTTGGATAGCAAGTGGAAATCTCATAAAGCTATCACAATGTTCACCTCGGATCTTGTGCACAGGAATTTCACTTTAGTGTTTGGGTAGTGATTGCCTTTTGAATTCCAATATTTCCTTTGCAATCCAAACATAGTGAAATGTCCCATCATGAGAAAAGTCATCCATTTTTTTTTTCTTTCCTTTCCCACTACCCAAAGGGGCCCTAAAAGAAAACTCCTTTTCAAAGTTCTAGTGTGGAAAAAGTTTTTGGCACTTTTCCGTGAAAAAGTGGCAGTTCTCTATGGACGTGGAAAATTACATTCCAACTTCGCTAGTGTTGTACTAATATTTTATGAAGGGAGTTAGTTTTTCCAAAAAAAAAGAAAAAAAAGAAAAAAAACAAAGACATTTGCTTTGTTCTAAATAGCCACTGAGCTACACTAGAAGGCATAACTTATTGTCATATGTGGAGTCCCCGTAGGGCACTTGATTTCTCAACTCTCCTCCCCAACATAATTCCTCTTTTATCTGTTTCCTTTAATTTTTAGGTAAGTTTGTAGAACTTTAGCTAGGATGTGGTAGAACTCCGAGGTTGGGTCTATGAATCAAAGATAGGAACCCTATTATATTTCAATAATTTCATTTAGTTGAATAAAAATTTAGAATTGATATGGGTGAGTAGGTTCAAATTTCTAAAACCTCCCATGATTTTGTTGTTTTCATTCCATAACATCACTGATTTCTTCCAGTTTTCAAGATGGAACAAAAGTCATTGACCTTTTATCATTCTCAACTTGACTTAAATTTCCTATCCAGTGCCTTCCATGCTTTTCACCATTGACTCCATTAGGGATTTTATACATATTTGTTACTAGACCAATCAAGGGTATTCCTCCTAGATTATACTTCCAGTGGAATATGATTACATCTGTGTGTAACCTTTGGGTGTTTTCTCAGGTCAGGATTCAATACAAGGTGTCTAAGAATCATAACTCCAACCATTCTCCTTATGGAAACCGCTTGCCACTGGGATTAGCCAGTTGCCCTTGAATTTGGCTTCGACAATAGATCCAAATAGAGGCTACAAAGCCACCCTACTTTGATCCCTAAATCGGAATTCATTCATGGATTGGCGGGCGCACAAACAAACGACTATTGAAACTGAGTTGATTCCTATCTCTCCGTCGTAGTTGAGTCGGAAGATATTTGCTTGACGCTTCCTCCCCCTTTTTTATTTAGGGAACAAAAAAAGAAGATTCTTGCCTTCTCTTTCCTCGCCCTTTTTTATTTAAGGGCTTAGGGTCTGCCTTGAATGGTCGGTGTGGCTGATTCCACCGTTCGATCTGGTCCGAGTATCCACTGGGTGACAATGAGGGAACATGAAGGACATCATGAAGAGACAGATGTGGAGAACGAGGGGAAACAATAGAACCTACTTTTGAAACAGTTAAGGGAGTACCATCTGCAGTCAAAATGGAAGAGGAAGAAGGTGGAGAGATAGATCCAACCATGAGAGAGTCATCACATGTCATGTGATTAGAAGCTCCCGAATCTATCAACCAATGCGGAAATCTGCCAAGGCTAGGTAGATAGATAAACTCCTTTCCCGCTGCTAAGGGAGAGCAAGAAACAAAATCAAATGATTGTTTTTTAACTAGTGCCCCGAAAATGAGCTCAAAGATAATGCCGTAATCTTTGAGCAGCAAAGACTAGGGTAGGGCTAGGCGACGTCTTTTCAGCACGAGAGTAGTTCAACTCAGGCCCTTTCAATATGCGGCTGAGATAGTAGACTGGCCTCTGACGGCCTGATTCGTCTTCTTGAGCAAGTAACGCACCTAGCGATCTCTCCATCGTCGACATATACAATATCGACGGGCTTTCCTTGTCATGTAGGCATCTCTTACGTAAGCTCCGACTTCATCAGCTAGGTCTTACGATGAAATAAATGTTCCATCCGTCAAACTTCATTGCAGGAACCGTTTTCTTGTACAGATAAGCTGAGTCTATTCAATCCATTTCCTTCTTCTTGTTGCTGGATATCTTGTTCGTACACTTCCTGAATACCCCAATTCAACGCCAAAGAATTTCCTGCCGCTACCATATAGTATTCATCTCTACTTGGTGATAAATAAACCATCTGTACTTCTTTGGATCTCTCAGATATTTCATAAAACGGATTCTCTATATACCCCCAATGACCAATCCTGGAATCAATATGATTCTATCTTTGTTCGTTCCGTTTGAAGAAAGGAAGGATCCCAAACGATCTTTCTTTTAGTTGCTAAATCTCTGTTTGATTGATCAATGTGTGATATTCCGAATCCTCACAATCGTAGACTACTCTCATAACATTCATTGTACGTCTAGAGTGGTTGGTCACACCCGGCTTCAAGCAAGCTGTGTTTTTGCAAAGAGTATAAAAGAAGTGCCCTATAAGCCTATAAGACAGCGTTGAGGCCCGAAGCAATAACAAGAGCTGATCTAAGTGCTCAACCACACAACTTAACAGAGCTAGGCATGCTTGCTCTTTTACCGGTCTCGGCTCTCACGATCAAAAGAGAATTGCTACTGCTCAATAGAGTAAGCCGACACATACGGTTTTCCTTCCTTCCTGAACGTCGACTTTCACTTTCACGTGAGCAGTTCACGTAGTGAACCGGAAAGAGACTCTCAAAAGATTCTTTATTGAGACAGATAATCTTGAGTCACCTACTTGACATCGTAAGCAGTAGGTGAGGGACTACGGTTAGGGGACAGAGGCAATGAATCAAATGGTTGCTCCCTCCGCTGATAGGTCTTGATCTCGTTATCTAATCTGTGACTCTCCTTATGATCGAGTAGACTTCTATCCCCCCTTGCCACTACGAGTAGTTTCTACTAGCCAAGTGAGCGCCTCCCAGAAAGAGAGGAGATGTAGGCCCGACAACGGGGGAAGAGCTAGTTGCCATTTGCAGAATACAAGGGACCGTCGCCTCAGAGGGGAAGTTTTAGAGAAAGACCCCTTCTTGGTGGCTAGGCTAGTGCAACAGGCCACCCCAGAAGAAATTCTTTCCTGCATCCATTGTAGGTATGAAAAAGTAAGAACTCAACAGGACCTTACCCCTCGAATCAGACAAAGGGGGGTAAGGTCCTGTTGAGTTCTTACTCTTCGGGCGAAACTTTGTTTGTCTATGGGTAAAGCACCATATCCATATAACTGCTTGCCACCTACGCTCCGCCATCCATTCCAAGTTAAGTAATTCCTTCCTCCGTAGTACCATTTTTTTCATTAAGGTGATTCCAACCATTAAGGAATAGGAGGACAAAATAGGTCCTCCGTCATTAGAGTAGTTGATCCCAGTCATCCCTCTTGGGAACATCTTAATTCGGAAGGAAGGTAGTGGTAGATTGATTGATCCGGAAAACAGGAGGTTGAATCAAGTTAGAATGAGATATTGATTGGACCGTTCCCTGTACATCCCGACCGGCAGTTGTGGGTCTCCCCATATTTCCTAAACTTCCCTCGGTCCTTGGCCCGAGTTGTATGAGGTAGAAACTTGTCCCCAAACCATGTCTGATCGCATCTGAATGGAATGGGTCCCAGCTTTGGCCGTTCTAGGCAGTGGCAGTTCTATTGGCCTGTGATCAGAGACTAGACGTCGGGATGACAGCCATCTAATTCTGCCCAGGAGCCCTTCCCTTCCCTTCACTGATTATAGGCTATAGGCTATAGTGGGTTGGTTTGGCTATTCCCCTATGATCAGACCTGTTTCTGCCCTACTAAAAAGGTAAGGCAACCGCTTGAGGGTCTTCAGTCCTCTCCTCAAAGCCTGTCTTTTCTAACATAGCGCTGAACTGCTCCATGTGACTTCTGTTTTTATTGTGCCCGCCTATGCTTTCAGAAGAAAAACTATTATGAATATCACAGACCTCCCAAACCTCCCTTTTTCCTATTGCAATTTCTTGATTATTATACGATGATTTCTTAACTTTCCATATATAGAAACAGATAGACTAGAAATGACATCTCTTATGTCAATGATACCATCTTCTTCGATTGAATGAACTCAACTCCCGAGTTCAATGATCACCAAGGGATGATGGTTAAATGTTGTCCGAGTTTAGTAATAAACGTTTGAGATTAGGCAACCTTTTGAATTCATACTCGTTCAATTGTATAAAGGCAAGCGGAAGACCGAAATTTTATATTCAAAATATGTAAAGTATCAAAATTTTGTGAACTTGTAGATGAGACTAAGGTGGAGGTATTGTTTTGGAAATGTTGCCTCATGGATGTGTAAATGGATTAGCGATGATAATTCGCATAAAGGAGAACTCCTCTACGATCCTCCTCAAGTCTTCGGCTCCTGAACAGGCGCCATCTACACCCGCGTGACAGAGTCCGGTGGGTGTTGCAAACTCGTCCGTAACGTGGGAGTGATTAGCTAACTCGGTGGAACAATCCATAGGTTAACATGTTATCAAATCAATCCTCAGAATGATAACGCAGACAGGTCAAATTTTTCTAAAGTACTCTAGTTAAGTGCAAAATGATATGACATGATGTGTGTATGCCCTTCAAACCACCCTCAAGCGACATCATCTTACGTTCGCGAATGCTAACTCCTCGGTGCGCCACATCTACAAAGCACATGCGGTGCGATGATGCTCATGATTACCAAGTTTTTATTAATCCATTTCAACCAAATAAAGATTGGGAAACTAAGGTACCTCCCTTGTATCATTCCCAAACATGAGTCCATTTAGGGTCGTCAATCCTCATAATCTCATACGATATTTGGTTTGAGAAGCGTAGTGAAGGCATCGCAAAGGGCTCGTCACCCGTCGAGCGGATAGATCTCACCGTATGCGGCTCAATTTGCCGTCACTCAAGTACATATCTCACAACTTGGCTCAATCACTAGCCGGGTTCAAGTGTCTCACCGTACTGGCTCAACTCATACTTCTAGTTCTTTGTGAAAGACTCAAGGCAATGAAATTGGAGTATGTTTCGAAGATACTTGGAGGACTCGTCAAGACGAGAAATCCGTTCTTTCTCGCAAAAATAGAATAAAATATTCTGTCCCATACCACATGTATAATCGGCTCACGAGTTTGATCAACATGCGAATGGTCACTACGGGGAGCTTCTTCCCCTATGTTCTATTTACTAGTGGGCACATGACCCCGGCAGTAGGCCGACGGCTCGACCACGGTGTCCCATACCACCATGCCCGGCTCATGCGTCTTAAGTTGATCGAGGTACCATGGTTAACGGGATCCCTACCGGTAAGTTTGGTACCCTAGGTTCAAGCAAAGTATTGACCAAACATGGTGAACATACATAAACACTCCGGTTTTTACTGACTCTTCGACTAAAGAGCGCACCACAAGTTGAGCGATATGGAGGGCAAAAGCACTCCGTGTGGCCAACCACTATCGCCAAGAAATACGACCGGGTTCGCCAGACACGTCCGTTGTGGCGATATGAATCTCACCACAACCGCAAGTCGGTGTCTTCGGGATGCTTGGACTATAGGCATAGTCCCAAATCAAAAGTTTTCATCAATAACATGTGGAGTAAAGTATGGTAAACAATCAATACAAGCATGTTTGCATGTTATAAAGCATGAAGTAAAGCATGAAGTAAAGCATGTTATAACGCAGTTAAAGCACTATACATATAGGGATACGATTACATACACATCACAAGTGAGTGGTTATAGACTTAACCACCGCGTGAGGGGATCCTACATGTCTCTAAGGGAGTTGGAATCCCATATCGCACCTCTCTAAGGCACTAACACTCAAGCATTTACGTACACAAGCATCTACACAAACACTTAGAATACTCCTATTCCAACATACATGATGTATGTTAGCAAAATACGTGTTAGGGCTATCCCTTCGCCACGTGAGTATTTTACCCATGTATATCATAATCATACGAAATGAATAATCATTACAATTGTATTTCCAAAATTCACACATATGCGGTACTTCTAGAATACACAATTTCAACATACTAGGCATTTACAAGTAGAACATGGATGCGACTCCTTCGCTAAACTAGTATTTTATACATATATTGTATAATCATACATTAAATAAACATGTCATACATTTTTTCAAAAAAAAATACGTATACGGTATTCCTAGAATACACTATTTCAACATACGTAGCATTTACACATGAACATGTATTTCAGCGATTCTTTCGCCAATTTAGTATTTTATCCACATATCATATAATCATACATTAAATAAACATGTTCGTTTTTCCAAAAAAAAATATACGGCATTCTCACGTATACCTAGAGTATGTGAAATTCAATTTCTACAACGCTAATCGAAACAGAAATGAAAGCACTTTGTACATGTGCAATATGCAGATCATGAATCTCATTATCCGACATTGAAAGCGTTGAAAACCGTAACTACACTTAAAGTCCTCACCTTTGCCTATTTGAAACTCAACGAATCCCAAAGGGTAGTAGACTTCCGTATACGGGAGATTTCTGCCTAAAGAAGCGGAATCGGTTAGTTGTTACACATCCCACATCGATTCCACCTTAAATGACCTAGGTTAGGGTTTCTTACCTGCAAATGGGATGGATACCGCGGGAAAGCGCCTGAGAACGAAAAGGGCGGTGTAGGCCGTGTAACACCCTAACGCAAGACGAGGAAGATCGGCAACAAAACCCAAGCTCTTCTCTCTCTTTTTCTCTCTCTCCCTCTAGGGTTTTTCTCCAAAATTCGTATTTGTGACTGTTCTAAGCCCCTTTTATAGCCAAAAACATTCCGAAATTGGAAAAGTACCTGCTAATATGGATATTCGTCACTTGTCAGCCTCAAAGGGAGGCGGTGGCCCTCCTGAACCAAACGTAGGACTTAAGCTCACCATCTATGGATCTACGTGGGATTACGTTGACTCGATTGATTCCCCGATCGCACGTGGTTTGACCACTTTCGGTTCGGAGTGTGGGCCACGATCGAAATTCTAAGTACATGTAAATGTTCTGAAATTTTTCTTAATCCGAGGGTGTAATTTGTGCGATTCGACGGTCGGGTTGCTCAATCCGACGCGTCAACGAATGATGCGGATCACTATTCCAGAGATATTTATTTTGGCATGGGAATAGTGTTTTCACACTCCTCGCTCCGAATCGAAACGAATGGCCGTGGAACATCGGATGGAGCTGATTTTTGAGATGATTGTTAAGCCCAGGGGCGGTCCCCTAGTTTTAGGGCGGGTTAATCGGACTCCCAATGTGCGATCTAGACCTAATGGGATTTTTTAACGTGAGGAGTGTGGAAATGAGTTTGTTTAAACTTATGCCACCCCTTCATCAATGACCTCGCAACTTTTGGGTCTTAGATCATATTTCGATCCATGGGATTTTGACTAATCGAGTTTAGGGATGACTTAGTTAACTTTGTTAAATTTCTAAAGTATTTAATCCTACGTGAAGCGGCGAGGTGGTATACCCAATGTCGGAAATTTTGGTGACAATGATACCATCTTCTTCGATTGAATGACATCTCTTATGTCAATGACACCAAAGGGATGTTTTAGCACGTTTCCAAAGGCAACCTTTTGATCATGTCGTGATGGTTTGGTTGCTTTGCCAACGTTTTGTAGATTGACAAAGGTGGAGGTTGGCTTTGGAAATGTTGCCCATGGATGTGGATGGATTAGCGATGATAATTCCAGTAGTTCAGATTTCGCTCTACTCCCCCCAATCTTCACTTTTACTGACTTTGGACTCTCCGTCGTGGAATTAGTGGAATCTCCATGGAAGTAGTCCAATCCAAGGTCTTTATTTTATCTAAAGTAAGCTAGTGAAGGCACTATGCGCGTTGCGAAGTGTGCGCAGGTTGTTCTAGCCTTGCTCCGGCCCAGTGCGAGCCTCAGACAGAGCAAAGTCCGCCAGTTTGCTGCCGAGAAGAAGAAGGGGCCAGGCGTTCCGAGAGAATCTAGTCATTTAGTCAATTCATAACAATCTTTGTAAAGCAAGGGGCAAAGCTTCTACGACAGCGTGCTTTGTTTCACTTCCAACAATTCTACGGGTTGGTGTACTTATCTTATGAAGCCGACTTTCGATACTTCCTTCGACTCAAGGCAATGAAATTGTTGTTTTGATTTACTCCAAAGAAATCCATTTCTCTTTTTTCAAAATAGAATAAAAGATTCTTCTTGTTACTATATAAATCTCATGTATATGAATGTGAATCTGTATTAGAGGTAAACAATCTTCTCATTTACGATCAACATCCTCTAGAACTTTTCTTGTTGTTGATTCCTAGGTGTAGTGCTTCTTCCCCTATGTGGCCTATTGGTACTAGTGAAGTAGTATTGACCTGCAATACAAAACCTATAGGCTCTTCTCTTAAGTCTATAACAAGTGGGAGAGGCAAGATTTGAACCAATGTAGAAAACCTTCAACAAATTTACAGTCACACAGTATGCTTAGCTTATGATTTATAAAAGACATCTATGGAGGGAATGGTATGTTCCTCGCTATAAGTCGATACCTTTGAATTTAGGTTCTATCAGTTTATACCGACGTTGGTCTTCAACACCAACTACGGGTTCACGACTCTAACAATGAAAATAATTATTTTCACTGGTTTGTACACGAATGTGTGAGTTATACCGAGTACTCAGTAAATTATGGACCACTTCAAATCTTTCATATTCTTACTACTATCACTTTCCGGGTTGGAAGATTAACACTGTTTAGTCTCAGGGTGGTACGCCTGGAACAAGAAGGTTCATCGTACAATTTTGGGATCTTCTTGGAAATGGGAAGATCTAGGATAGGCGGCCAACCTCCTGGAGAGAGTGATGTGCATGGACTAGGTGAGTAGGGATGCAGCTCCGTGGACAAAACAAGTAGCACTAAAGGTCTGGGGTCAGCCACAAAAGCAAGCGACTGGCGACAACAGAGGACACAGACTTTCAGACGAAGTCTTTGGATCAGCCAGTATGGATCAATACCGCGACTTATACAATCGAGTTCTTTTTCTTGAAAGAATTCTCTCCCGGATTGAGATCTATTGGAAAGCTCCTCTGACCCAAATGACCTGCCGAATCAATAGCGATAGAAGTTCAGTGACCTGCTCGAAAATCCTCCTCGCACCTCTGATGCTGCCCCTATCTATTAGGAGGGGCTTCTGCTGACTCCCAAAAGGAGAGATCGTCGAATCCCCTACGAGAGAGAAGCATGGGCCTGCCACCTATACTTGGAATGATATAGATTGGTTCGATAGGTGCGTGGGAAGGTATTTACCAGCTTATAGCGCCCTTCCAGTGAAAACCCTTGCCTATTATGAGTGATCGAGACCCAGGGAAAACTCAATGCTACTATTCTTGAACAACTTGGACCCGGGCCTTCTTTTCGCACTATTACAGATACGAAAATAATGGAAAATTTGGATTTAATTGTCAACCGCTCCTATTGGAAATAGGATTAACTACAGAAAGCCTTTGGGTTGTGGGGCTATTGTTTCCTTGAGGCATGGTTTGAGCCCTGGTGTCGAGTGGGGCCAATTTCTCGTACTTGGTCAGTGTGCCCCCCCTTTCGTCGAGTGCTAATAGAATACTGACGGAGGGACGAAGGACCTATAACTAGGATTAGACCACACAACTTGCTGTGAGACGGACTGAGACTAGAGTTTCTACCGGTTAGGCAGAGGAGTGCCTATTAAGGGCAGGAGTAGTCGATCCACAGCATCGCCAAGGGGGGGATGGGATTTTCTGACGTGAGGAGTGTGGAAAGAGATTGTTTCTTATGCCACCCCTTCCTCCCCTCACCTCCAACGTAGTTTCCCCACCTCCTTCCATGGGATTGACGTGAGAGGTTAGGGATGACTATATTGTTGGGAGTAAACTCCGGGCTAATATGAAGCGCATGGATACAAGTTATGCCTTGGAATGAAAGACAATTCTGAATCCGCTTTGTCTACGAACAAGGAAGTTTGTAGTGCTGGGGTAGGTCATAGCTGGTCGCGGTAGCTTTTGGGTTTGCATCAAGATTAGTTGTAGTTGGTTCAGGGAAGACTTAGCCGCCCGATCACGGGCACGGGCACGGGCACTTATAGGATTTGCTGACTTTGGTGTGTGTGTGTGTGGTTGTTCGACATGCGTCCAATCCAAGTTCTTTCTCTTTAGGCGTGAAGGACTATTGAGTTCAGGCTTGTTCCCGATGAAGAAAGAAGAACCTTCCCATAGATCCAAAGATCGAAAAACTGTATTTTTCTCAATGGGGTCGATAGAGACCAGGATCCCAAGTGTCTGGATCAATCGAAAGTTCGATTCTATCTGAGCTACTCATTTTCAAATGATATCCACATTATTCACAAATATTCATTTTTGACTTAAAAAAAATTCTTATAATTTAATCCATAACAATTTTCACATTGGACCCATAAATGTCTGTATTTCTGGGCCCAGGGAGAATTGATTCTGTTTTCTATATAGAATAGCGGCAGAGCGCTGTGATAGATAGGGGCAGTACTTGCTTGGTTATTTTTAGTTCCTTACTACTTGCCATGCATTGTTTTGCTTGCTCCGTGTTTTTGGTTCTCTAGGGTAGGGCTCTTCTGCTGTTTTTGACCTCCAAGGTGGAACCTGAATGTATATTGTCAATTCCATCAAAATGGGGGGCACACCACGTGTCGGAATTTGAAAAAGAAAATTCAAGATCTTATAGATGAAGGAAAAATAGCTATAGAGGAAGAAGCCGCCCCTGCAGCGGGGAATGCTGCGAATCCCAATGAGAGAATGGGAGTCTTTAAGGATCCACTCCCGAATCATCCCCTGTTACATGCCACATAAGTATCTAAAAGGGTGATTATTGTGGATGTCTCCTCGCAATAATCGTGACAGAGAAAGCACCAATGAAAATTGAATGGATTCAAAATGATGTTAGTGCGGGATTCAAAAGTCTCCCATTTTCATCCATTAAATAATATTGATGTACTTGGAAACACTAGAGGTAGTGATTGGTCGTACAATAGTAAAGAGTATTCTATGAAAGAAACAAAACAAACAATAGTTGTAACAATCAATATTTGCGATGCAACCATTGCTGCATTAGATCAAAAGGTTTCTCTGAAGTAGATAGAAAGACTACTTTAGTAGGGTTTGACAGACCTGGTTGCGGATCTCCATTACCTCCTTTAGAGGTGAAAATCTCGAAGAGGAGGCCTGATAATGGAGTTCGTTGGTCGACGGTATACCCCCAAGGGGGGGCTTTACGCCTCCGAGGGACCCCAAGGATCAGGGTTGCCCAAGATCAATGGTGAAGATAGGGACCGTCGGAACTTGCCTCCATAGTGTTCTCTGTTTTCTCTCGCCACCGCTCTGCGGTAGTTTGAGATTTATGATTCCTTCGGGGGGGCTTCCCTCCTCTGGGGGTTGGCTGTCTTATCAATAATAAGGGTGGGCAGTCAATAATCTTTGGTTGAATCATAAATTCTTTAATGAAATGAGCTCGCTGGGCCCCGGTTGAGCTGACAACTCGGCCGCGGTAGCCACCAAACCATGACGTATTTTAGCGCACCTGAACCCGACGCGCCATCCCTTGCCGACTGTATAGTCGTGCAACTAGGAGAGTTGGGACTAAATTAGCGTTATTTTATAGTGCTACTTTAGTCTCATGGCGGGGGACCTTTTGAAAGTTCCCAGACATTCCGTGGCGGCTTATGCTACCGCGGATGTCTTTGGCGGTGACTCCAGCGACCTCGCGATCAGTGGATACCTATTTGCCAAAAAGGTTGTGTAAATGGATATCGAGTATTCGCTACCCAATTACACTTACCAGGTCAGGGATACCCTGCTTTGTCTCTTTGCATTATAACAAAGTACAATAGCGCGGAGATGAGTAGGGTAGATCAGTTAATGATCAGGTTAGATTTTCTTAGTCTGACCTTCTTTTGGCTTGCCACTCTTCCTTGTAAAGGGAGGATTTGGTTACCGATATGAGAATCCTTACTAAGTAGGGTAAGTTTGAGAGGTTTATACCAATTGGGCTTACCTTCAAGATTGAATATTCATTTTCTCTGGTACTGTTAATTGTTAAAGGGTCCGCATCCCTTTAACATTAAAACAGTACCACCTACACTGAGAATCTGACTCTGTATAGGGTCGGTATGGTAGAAGATGAAGGAGGATAAGGGTGTCTCTTACTATTGGTACTATGTAAACCAATGGTTGCTAAGACCGTACCACGATTGGTGTGTCGGCAGTTGCCGGCTCGCTGGTAGTGGTCATTCAATTAAAAGGGGCCTTAGTCCCAAAATAAATGGTTTTAGTAACCGTCACATAGTTATCACCTATTATAGAGTGCGACATTATGGTGGTTGTTGATTTTGTTGACGATTACCTAGTTCCTTAAGGTCCCCAAGAGTTTCGGTTATTACCTAGCATGAGAATTTGACTATTTTCAGTGTTGACACGGAGATCAACCTTTTTGGGTTTATCCCATCACTGGGTAACCCCTTGGGTACTATTCCTCTTGACCTTTAGTCACATTACTATGTAGTGTGGATGGCTGCGGAACGGGTTTACCCGGCTGTCGCTGTGAGGCCTATGCTACTGCCGATGACCTTATCGTCACTGGTAGTAGTAGGGTGGCTTCCAGGACCACTTTGAGTTGGTAGACTGGGGAGTGACACATTGTCATGTTCCTTTGTTCCTATCACCTTAGGTGGTCGGGTTTAAAAGGGGTCTTCTGTGTGCGGCTTTGTCCGTATCCGGAGGATAGTCATTATGACTTTAGGACTTAACCTTCTTTTAGTAGGTACCTTGTGACGATTGAAAGGGTACTTACATGAGGGAGATTAATGTCGAACTCTTTGAAACCATCACACTGTTTTGTGTATTGGAGAAACCTAATTGTGGATCTTCACTCCCTTCGGAGTTGGGACCGGGGTTTTCTCTGGTTTCGTTCCCAAGGGTCTGATAGTGAAGTTCCTCAAGTGATGATTATCCTAGGAATAGTTTCCGTCGGAGAGTCTCATCGTCGAGGGGGAATTAGAGATACTTAACGCACTTTGATCCATGTGGTTGAGGTGTGTTTCTTCTATAGTACCACACAATTGCTCTGCTTGCTCCGTTCGCTGTCTCTACAACTACCCTCGAAGTCATTTGCTCCATCAGTGCATGGTAGTCCATACTTTATTTTTATATATGTATGAATAGGTATTTCACTGGGGATATCTCAGCAAAAAGCCAAATTCACCTATATTCTGTTTTGGGTTTCGAGGGAAGTAGTGTTTGCTGTCATCCTGAAGGATCTGCAGGAGGATTGTGGATCCTGTGGGATGCAAATCTAAATGAATCCTTATATCCGGCTTCATTTTTTAAAAACAGGCGACAGATTGCACCTGATTAGCATGAGATTTCTTTTATCAGCGTTATTGTTGCTATTTTCTCAACAATAAAAGTCGTGCCTAAATTTTCACCCCAGCTGCGAACCTAAAGCAATCTTCTTTTACTGAGGATATGGTCCTTGATAGAGTGGGGTGGCTGAACAGGATTTGTGTAGCTGATGCCAATTAGTTAGGAAAGGCGTAGATGATGAATGTGATGTTGACTTTTTATTATTATTATGATTATTGTTATTGTTTACTCAATGAACTTCTTTCTATTTCATCTGACCAGGTAATCTTTGAAGGGGTCTATGCTCTGCATCCTGAAATCAGAAAGTCACTTGACTTGTGGATAGCTGTTGTAAGGATTAAATTCTAACACTATGCCTTTATATTACAGCTTTTCTGTTATCTTTTCTTCGTATTCGGTCTCAATTACTATCGAGAAAGACTCTATGGGGCCGTTTAATAAAACTTACTTTCAGCACTAATCACTGAAATTTTATATTTTCAATGATTGTCACTGATTCAGATCTTTGGCAAATCTATTTTATTAAGTGCTTAAATTAATTTTCACTGAAAATATGGGCCTTTTTTCCAGCTCCCCTCCCTTCAGTTAATGCTGAAGGCTGAATGTTGAAAGTGGAGCATTAAAATTTCTTTTTCATTTTTTCTAAAATATGCCCAAAATTATTTGAAAATTAGAATTCAGTAGTTTTAAGTTTTCTGCACTCAAATAAATCCTCAGAGCTTGTTTTTCAGTTTATCAAATGACACCTAACTGTTTAGTAGCAACTAACAGGTTGGCGGGGTACACTCGCATCTGATTGCTAGAGTTCAGAGGGATAAGAGCCGTGCTGGATTTTCTGTATATCAGAATGAAATTATGACAACTGTATTTCCAATGTTTCAGCAACACATTGAGCCCCATCTAGTTCATGCACATGTAAGTACATGCGGAATTTGAAGATGTTTAATGGTTCATGCCAATCAAACTTCCAACATGTTCTAAGAAATGGCAGTCGCACTTAGAAATGTATACATTTGTCTGGGAACTTTATTATTCAGTGGTGAAATGAATATACCGCTCTTTCTTTGTATCTCCAGAAATTGATCATGGAAGCCAACTCTAATTGACACTAATATTTCTTATCTTATTACAGCTCAAAATACGGAACGATTTCGATCCTGTGCTCTCTCCAGAAAGTTCACTTTTTGTTTTGAAAAGTAATAAGCAGGTAAGCTTCATCCTATCATTCGGTTGTAACCAACTCATATTAGGTGGTACATGCTATCTTACTTCCTTGCCTTTTTAACACTATCAGGTGGCCTATCAAGATATACTGAAAGTACTCGACCCTGGGAAAGTCTGCAGTTCTGTTCAGAAGTTTACTGATATATATTTAAGGCTTCCTGGAACACCTTCTAACGGGCAGCTGGCAGAAAGTGATTGCATACGGGTTCGGATTTGTGAAGGAAGATTTGCCTTACTGATACGGGAGGTTAATAGTTACTTTTTATTTATTTGTAAAACATGTGTTTTTCCTTACCTTTTCTAGCTGGAATAATCATAGTGGTAACTTTGCATTCCATAAAAGCTAACTTCTTAATTCTTGTTGAACTATTTTATGCACTAGCCTATAAGGGAAGGAAATTTTATCGTACAGCCAAAAGTGGACTTTGATATCAGTGTTAGCACAGTTTCTGGCCTTCTTAACCTTGGGTAAGTTAGCATTATTAGTTTGTGTGATCAAATCCTCAGCGCATTTTTCTTGCATAATCTCGCATCTATTTTATTCCCAATTAGTAAAGGGTTACTACAACTGCACAAGGCCTTGCAAATATAAACACTGCAGCTTCTCATAGCTTACCACAACAGGATTGTTTCTGTTCTGTTCGTAGTTATGTGGAGTACCATAATGGTCCCTTTTGTTAATTTAATCAGTGTGGTTGTCTGTGGACACAATTTTCCCCAGTCTGCACCCTCTCTTCCTATCTTCCCTTCTTCATTCTTCTCTCCGGGATCTTCCATTTCTTTTCTTTCTTTTGTCCTAGAGTTTTAACATGCTATAGGAGGGTTTGAAGTGTCGATCACAACCTATGATTGTGGGCCCACTCCTGATGTCATTGGGTTGTACTGATGATGTTAGTGTCATTCAACTGGGGGTCCTAATGAGGAAAAAACCACAAGACTTGGTAGACCATGATTTTGGAAGATTTTGTGATTTCTATGGAATTTTTTGAAAAGATTTGATTGGTTCTTTTTTTTTTTTTTTTTTTTGAAGTTCTAAATAAATATTTGGAAAAAGTTAAGATTGTTATTTCTAATTCATGCACTTTTTATGGAATCTTTTAAGGAGATTTGTGGATTCCTTGTGTGTGTATAATAATTTCTAATGACTTGGTAGTTGCTTCATGGCAATCTGTTGAAATTTGAGCAACCCATGAAGATTTTAGTGGGATAAGTTTGATGCCTGGTCTTTTCATTGGTACTTTTGGCTTTACATATTGCTGCATTTCACCTATTTGCTAAGTATTTGTGGTCTATCTAATGATCTAAGAAGCTTCTATACCTGTTTTTGCTATTATTGTTGAAACTGCTATGACGTTGGCATGCATGGTGGCTATGCATGTGCAGTTGAGCGACACTAGGTGCCTAATCAGGTTAGATAAATAAGATATCTAGTGGGTACTACATCTGGAAATCAGTTTTGCGTGGTTGACTGGTAGTTGCAAGTAGTTGCATTATGATTTCATGGAAGGTGCATCCTCAAGTTTGAGTGATTTCTCAGAACCATGTTGACTCCTAGGGTGAGTGGTGCATTTGGGTTGGAGATCATCCTGGTTGGCATATTACTACCATTAAATTTGATGGAGAAATTTATTTGGAGTGGTCCATCTCTTTAGAATGGTTATTTGCGGGAGAAGGAAGTTGTGTTACCTAAATAGTAAGGTTGCGAAACCACTTGATTATCCTGAATGCTGGCTGCGAGGCTGATAATTCTATGATTATATTATGTTTACTTCACTCTATGAAGGGTGCAAGACTACCATGGAGATTTTGGAATATTGTGGTATCATACTATTAGAGGAATAATGTGGCCGATGTTCCAGTTGACCCGTGAAATTGCTCACTTTAGGTAGGGTGACTGAGAAGTCTTTAGGAGATTATTACACTATGCTTCAAGGGTTGTGTCTTGAGTTGAATCATCAATAGGCCTATAAGGCCATGCTTTGATGAGGAACTGATGCCAGACATGAAAATTAAATATGATATGCAAGATCTCAGTCTTTAGATTATACTAATTCAGAAACAATCACATAAAATTCCACATCACACACAGAAGTTCAAACATTCAAGCAAGGGGAATCTGTGCGGGTCCAGGCCAACACAGGTTAGGGCTGAATCAGTAAAATTATGGACCAAGCGATACTCGAAGGGAAGTAAAAATCATCCACACATGCACAACAATCAGTCCCTATTCCAAGGGATTCACCAATTCCAATTTAAAAAACCCTAGGGTAAGAAAATGGACAAATAAATTGAAAGTAATTCAATCTAGGGCTAGGGTTAGAGAGAATAGGTATGAGAGGAGTAAAATAGGCGGAAATTTGAACCTGGAGATAGTTCTCGCACGCGGATAGTGGGCCAGGCCTATTGCACGTGCGCAGGGGTCTGGCTGCACGTGCGAGTGGGAGTCGAACGCGGAAAGCACTTCCTTGGCTCTGGTCGGCCAGGGGAGGGCTTCAAAACCCCCAAGTTTCGTGTCGATCGGATGCGTGGTCTGTGCGTGGTGCTCCGCCGAAGTTTCAGCCCTCCTGTAGGGCCAGAATCTGGAATTCTGCTGTGAAGAGGAAAACTGTTGCAATAAAGGACAGATTTGAAGCGTGGATGGTGGTAGGAGATAAGAAATAGAAATGGTAGAGGATGGGGGAGAATCGGGATTGATGTGGCTTCGCACCATGGTAGTTAGCCCTTCAATGAAGGGATAACTTCGCACCCAATTGGATTTTCACAACTCGAGAACTCAAAGGAGTAGAAAAATGCAGAATTTTTATTAAGTTTCAATGAGCAAAAAAAACTACAAGGGGTGCCTATTTATATGAAAACCCTATGCCCCAAAACTCGCGCCATGTGCGCAACCTATTACTTGGCGATGAAGTAAACAAAGATAAAAACTAATCAAAGAAATCTAAACCATCCATGATACTCTAAATAACATTAATAAGAAAAACTTAAAATATGAGATTAATCAGACTAGTGGGCCATGATCATGAGATCCCATGATGGGCTTTACTTGACTATCGAGTCCACTCCAATGAACCAAAACTCCGTATTATAGCTAGGAGGCCCTCCCTAGACATCGTCATCAATCCAGATGGATGGTGGGGCCCTCCTTGCGTGCGTGCGTAGGGGGCGGCGTGCGTGTGCAGGTGATGTCCCCATCAACTCTCCTCGGCTGCGAAGATTTCGCCACTAGCGAAACAAAACTCCTGAACCGCTTTAAGATGTCAAGATCAAGTCTCTGAAGCTCCTCCTCAGTGAGCCACGTGTTGTCTGAAGCTGGGCGTGACTTCCATTTAACCAGGTACTTATGAAACCCGCCGTCCAACGTTGAAACTATCTGATGGTCCAGAATATCCTCTATTTCCTCTCTGGGTGTGTGAAGGTTAGGTATGGGAGGTAGAGGTTTGGAAGAAAAGTCGGGAAGAGGCCATGTATCAAGGGACAGATCTGGGGAATCAGGATGGGTGGGCGAAGGGCCAGACAAAGTATCAGGGGTCCCTTGAAAAACAACTAAATCCTCCACATTGAATGTGGAACTAATTCCCATGGAAGACGGAAGATCTACCACATACGCATTGAGACCGTTTCGTTTTATAATTTTGAAGGGTCTAGCGCTACGCGCGTGTAATTTACGAATGGTCCCCTGAGGTTACCGCTCGGGCCTAATGCGGACCATCACAGAGTCCCCTGCATTAAATTCCTTGAACTGTTTATGTTGGTCTACAGAAAATTTGTAATGTTCATTACTAGTAGTGATCTTTCGCCTAATTTCTTGATGCTGGATATGATGCGCAAAAGACTCTGTAGACTCTGATGGCCTACGGGACAAGATCAATAGGTTTCCTAGGCTTGTAACTAGTAACGACTTCAAAAGGACTTAGACCTGTGGACCTATTGACAAAACTATTGAATGCAAACTTGGCTATGGGTAGTACGACATCTCATGTCCTGGTATACTCCCCCACTAAGCATCTGGGTAAACTTCCTAGGCTCCTATTAACCACCTTAGTCTGACCATCGGTCTGAGGGTGGTAGGCAGAAGAAAATTGGAGCCTAGTATCATCATGTGCCATAGTGTCTTCCAAAAGTAACTCATGAATCGCACGTCACAGTCAGACACTATGGTTTTTGTTAACTCATGCAGTTTGACGACCTCACTAAAGAACAGCTTGGCAACATGAGATGCATCGGAAGTCTTAGAATAAGGAATGGAGTGGGCCATTTTAGAAAAACGGTCCACGACAACAAATATGGAATCATGTTTCTGAATAGTGTTGGGAAGTCCAAGCACGAAGTCCATACTGATGTCTTGCCAAGGGATAAATGAGACTGGCAAATGTGTGTATAATCCTATATTTTGTTTCTATTGTTTTGTCAGTTGACAAGTACGACATTGCCCTATAATTTTGGCCACGTCTCGCTTGAGGCTTGGCCAATGAAACCTATCCTCTACTAGGGCAATGGTCTTGTCTCGACTAAAATGACCTGCGACCCCTCTTGAACGTAACTCCCAGACAAGAAAATCGCGGAGGGAGGTGCGTGGTATGTACAAGCAGTCACTCCCAAACAAATATCCGTCTAAAATCAAATACTCACTGCTAGCTCCTGACGGACTCTCTAACAACAACGCGTACACAACTTCAAAATCTGGACACTTAGAATAATTTTTTTAATGCGCTCAATGATGCAGGACATGAAAATTAAACATGATATGCGAGATTTCAGGCTTAAGATCATGTTAGTTCAGAAACAATTACACAAATTCCATATCCCACATGAAAGTCCAAATTTTCAATTAAGGAGAATCTACGCGGGTCCAGGCCTACACATGATAGGGCTGGATCAATAAAAATTATGAACCAAACGATACTCAAAGATAAGAAATAATCATCCACACATGCATAGTAATCAGTTCTTAATCCAAGGGATTTAATAATTTCAAATCAAGGAACCCTAGGGTAAGAAAAGGGGCATAAAATTGGAGACTTGAGTAATTTAGGGATAGGTTTAGGGATTTTGGGTGAAAGCGGAGTGAAAGAGAGGAGAGACGAATCAGAGAAGTACCGCACGCGTGGACAACAACAATGGCCTAGACGCACATGCGTGTGATATCGGTTGCACATGTGTGAGGTCCACTATTCAGAAAAAGGTCCTTGGCCTTGGCTCTGGTCGGCCAGGGATGGACTCCAAAACTCCTAAATCTCAGCTCGATCCGATGTATGGTTTATGTGTGATGTTCCGCCGAATTTTCAGCCCTTTTGTAGGGTCAGATTCTGAAATTCTGCTGTTGGGAGGAGAATTGCTGCAATAGATGATTGATTCGAAGTGTAGATGATGAGGTGAGATGAGAAGAAGGGATGGTAGAAGATGGGTAGTAGAGATGGTGATGGATGAAGGCAAATCGGGATAGATGTGGCTTCGCACCACGGTAGTTAACCCTTCGATGAAGGGAGGGCTTTGCATCCAATTAGACTTCACAACTCAGAGAGTAGGAAAATTTAGAATTTTTATTAATATTCAAAATGAAAAAAAGCTTCAAGGGGTGCTTATTTATAAGAGAACCCTGTACTCCAAAACTCGCGCCATGTGCGCAACCTATTACTTGGCGATGAAGTAAACAAAAATAAAAACTAATCAAAGAAATCTAAAGCGTCCATGATGTTCTAAATAACATTAATAAGCAAAACTTAAAATATGAAATCAATCCGACTAGTGGGCCATGATAATGAGATCCTATGATTGACTTTTCTTGACTAACGGGCCCACTCCTTTGAATCAAAACTTCATCTTCTAGATAGGAGGCCCTCCTTGGACGTTTTCATCGATCCAGATCGACGGTGGGCCCCTCCTGGTGTACGTGCGTAGGAGGGGCGGCGTGAGTGCGCATATGCACGTGATGTCCCCGTCAATTCTCCCCAGCTACGAAGATTTCGCCACTGGCGAAATAAAACTCCTGAACCGCTATAGGATGTTAGGATTAAGTCTTTGAAGCTTCTCCTCAGTGAGCCACGTGCTGTCTGAAGCTGGGTATGACTTCCATTTAATCAAGTACTTTTGAAACCCGCCGTCCGACGTTGAAACTATCTGATGGTCCAGGATATCCTCTATTTCCTTTCTGAGTGTGTGAAGGTTTGGTATGGGAGGTAGAGGATAGGAAAATGGGTCAGGAATGATAGGTATGAGAGGTAGAGGCTGGGAAGATGGGTCGAGACGGGTAGGTATGGGAGGTAGAGGCTGGGAAAATGGGTTGGGAAGGGTAGGTATGGGATGTAGAGGCTGGGAAAATGGGTCGGGACGGGTAGGTATGAGAGGTAGAGGCTGGGAAAATGGGTCGGGACGGGTAGGTATGAGACGTAGAGGCTGAGAAAATGGGTCAGGAAGGGTATGTATGGGAGGTAGAGGCTGGGAAGAAAGGTTAGGACTAGTGGGTATGAGAGGTAGAGACAGGGAAAATGGGTTGGAAAGGGGCCATGATTCAAGGGATAAATATGGGGAATAAGGACAGGTAGGCGAAGGGCCGGACAGTATTAGTGGTCCCCTAAAAAGTAACAAGATCCTCCACGTTGAATGTGGAACTAATTTCCATAGAAGGTGGAAGATCTACCTTATACGCATTGAGACCGTTTCGTTTTATAATTTTGAAGGGTCCAGCGCTACGCGCGTGTAACTTACGAACGGCCCCCGGAGGATACCGCTCGGGCCAGATGTGGACTATCACCGAGTCTCCAATATTGAATTCTTTGAAATGTTTATGTTGGTTTGCAAAAAATTTGTAATGTTCATTACTAGTAGTCGTCTTCTGCCTGATTTCTTGATGCCATGAATGAATGTGGTGCACAAAAGACTCTGCAGGCTCTGACACCCTATGGGACTGACATAAGGACAAGATCAATAGGTTTTCTAGGTTTATAAACAGTAACGACTTCATAAGGACTGATACCTGTGGACTTATCGACAGAACTATTAAACGTAAACTCGGCTGTAGGTATTACGGTGTCCCATGTTCTGGTGTGCTCTAGATCCCTCCTGGGGGGAGACTCATCAGGTAGATCATCAGGAAAGATATCACGTAACTCATCCATTATCGGAATGGCCTTAGTGGGTAACTCTACACTAGCTTCTGGTGCACTCTCTGCAGCCACAAGGCCGCACATGTCGTACCCCTCAAAATAGTGGTCTTGATGTCTCTCATGGGGTGGGTGCACGGGTGCACACCCATAATTGATTCCTTTACCAACTCCATTCATTGGTCTATCCTCCAGGCCACCTACCTGAGATTGGACATCTACCACAATGGTGGGGTTTGTCCTGACGATGGTCTTTAGTCGGGTAATGCGTACATCAAGTTGTTCAAAGCATTGGTCCATTTCCAAGCGCTTAATCAAAAGTTCCAACTTCTGAGACAACTCGTTTAGTGACTCTTGCAATTGTTTCATGTTTAGTGTAGGGTGCCAACCAAAATTCAGCAATATAGTTGTCAAAATATAACATTTTTATTTTTTATAAGAAACAACCTAGTTTCTAAAAACGAAAAAGGAAAGTTTTTTAAAACTAGTTAGGAAAGTTTCTAAAAAAAAAGCAACCTAGCTTCTAAAAACGAAAAAGGAAAGTTTCTAAAAAAACAAATTAGGAAAGTTTCTAAAAAAAAAGCAACCTAGCTTCTAAAAACGAAAAAGGAAAGTTTCTAAGAAAAACAAATTAGGAAAGTTTCTAAAAAAGAAACAAATTAGAAAAGTTTCTAAAGAAAACAAATTAGGAAAGTTTCTAAAGAAAAGCAACCTAGTTTCTAAAAACGAAAAAGGAAAGTTTCTAAAAATAGAAAGTTAGTTTCTAAAAAAGAAAAAGGAAAGTAAACTAGTTTCTAAAAAAGAAAAAGGAAAGGAAATTAGTTTCTAAAAACAGATTAAGAAAGTTTTTAAAAAACAGAAAAGGAAAGTTTCTAAACCTAGAAATAGAAAGCTAAGTTAATTTCTAAAATAATTCAAATAAGGGGATAAAAAAAAATTTTCAGTAGCTTATGTCAGGGTTTATGGACTTCTAAACAGCCATATATGATGAGAATTGATGCGTAATGGACATAAACAACCAAACCCTAAATATGTAATGAATTCCCCTACAAGAACCCTAGGCTTTGATACCAAATTTAATGCAGGATATGAAAATTAAATATGATATGCGAGATTTCAGGCTTAAGATCACGTTAGTTCAGAAAAAATTACACAAATTCCATATCCCACATGAAAGTCCAAACATTCAATTAAGGGGAATTTATGCGGGTCCAGGCCTACACATGATAGGGCTGGATCAATAAAAATTATGAACCAAACGATACTTAAAGATAAGAAATAATTATCCACACATGCATAGTAATCAGTCCCTAATCCAAAGGATTCACCAATTTCAAATCAAGGAACCCTAGGGTAATAAAAGGGGCATAAAATTGGAGATTTGAGTAATTTAGGGATAGGTTTAGGGATTTTGGGTGAAAGTGGATTGAAAGAGGAGAGACGAACCAGAGAAGTACCACATGCGGAGACAATAGCAATGGCCCAGATATACATGTGTGTGATATCTGCCACACGTGTGTGGGTCTCACTATTCAGAAGAAGGCCACCTTGGCCCTGGTTGGCTAGGGATGGACTTTAAAACCCCAAAATCTCAGCTCGATCCGATGTACGGTTTGTGCGTGGTGCTCCGTCGAAGTTTCAGCTCTCCTGTAGGGCCAGATTCTGAAATTCTGCTGTGGGGAGGAGAATTGCTACAATAGATGATTGATTCGAAGTGTAGATGATGGGGTGAGATGAGAAGAAGGGATGGTAGAAGACGGGTAGTAGAGATGGCGATGGATGGGGGCAAATCGGGATAGATTTGGCTTCGCACCACGGTAGTTAACCCTTTGATGAAGGTAGGGCTTCGCACCCAATTAGACTTCACAACTCAGAGAGTAGGAACACGTAGAATTTTTATTAATCTTCGAAATGAAAAAAAAAAACTACAAGGGGTGCCTATTTATAAGAAAACCCTGTACCCCAAAACTCGAGCCATGTGCACAACCTATTACTTGGCGATGAAGTAAACCAAAATAAAAACTAATCAAAGAAATCTAAAGCGTCCATGATGTTCTAATAACATTAATAAGCAAAACCTAAAATATGAAATCAATCTGACTAGTGGGCCACGATCATGAGATCCCATGATGGGCTTTTCTTGACTAACGGGCCCACTCTTTTGAATCAAAACTTCGTCTTCTAGCTAGGAGGCCCTCTCTGGACATCGTCATCAATCCAGATCGACGGTGGACCCCTCCTGGCGTACATGCGTAGGGGGGGCGGCATGAGTGCGCATGTGCGCGTGATGTCCCTATCACTCGAGGCCCATAACTTCGACGCTCATGGAGTTGAGTAATGCGACTCGACGACTCAATGCGTCGATAGGCTTATTCTCTACGCCGGCCTTATGCTTAAGCACAAAAGTGTACTCTTGAAAGAATTGAACCCACTTGGCATTTCTAGGTTTAATTTCTTCTAAGAGTTCAAATATCTCAAGGCCTCATGATCTGAGAATGATATGAATTCTTGCGGCAATAGGTAATGACGCCAATGGCGCAATGATTACACTACCGCATAGAATTCCTTGTCATAGGTGGAATATCTTTGTTTCACCTTATTTAGTTTCTCACTAAAAAAGGCAACAGGGTGCCCTTCCTGACTAAAGTACTCCTATGCTGACTCCTGACGCGTCACATGCGACTTCAAACGCTTTTGAAAAATCTGGAAGTCATTTGACTGGAGCTTCGGTCATCTTGACCTTTATCTCCTTGAAGGCCTTCGAGGCTGCCTTTGTCCATTGAAATCTCTATTTTTTTTAAAAATGCAATTTATGATGGGAGCCATAACGGAACTGAAACCTCGAATGAACCGCCTATAGAATGTGGCTAAGCTGTGAAAGATGCGCATCTTATGAATATTGCGGGGTTCAGGCCAATTGACGATGGCCTTGACCTTATCGGGATCTACCGATACGCCCTCAGCTAACACAATAAAACCTAAGAAGATCACACTACTAGACAAAAACGCACACTTCTTTAGGTTGGCGTACAACTTCTCGGCCTTAAGGATCCCACAAACCTGCCTCAAGTGGTTGAGGTGTTGCTTCTTGGTCATGCTATAAATCAAGATATCATCAAAGTATACGACCAGGAACTTCCCCATGAAGGGCCTCAACACTTGGGTCATCACACACATGAAAGTACTTGGGGTGTTAGTTAACCTAAAAGGCATAACTAGCCACTCATATAGCCCATTCTTTGTCTTGAAGGCCGTCTTCCACTCATTACCAGGGCGTACATGGATTTGGTGATAACCACTTTTGAGGTCAATTTTTGAGAAAATAGTAGCATCGGCCATCATATTCACCATGTCATCAAGACGCGATATGAGAAACCGATACTTGACTGTGATTTTGTTGATGGCCCTACTATCAACACACATCCTTCATGTGCCATCCTTTTTAAGTGTAAGAAGGGCGGGCACGACACACAGGCTCATGCTCTTTCGAATGAAACCCTTCTCTAGGAGCTCGTCAATCTGCCTCTTCAACTCAGCGTGCTCCTTTGGGTTCATTTTGTAATGCGGGAGGTTTGGTAGAGTCGCCCCATGGATTAAATCAATGGCATGCTGTATATCCCTCATAGGGGGAAGCTCATTTGGTAGATCATCAAGAAAGACATCACGAAACTCATGCACTACCTGAATGGCCTCGGTGGGTAACTCTACACTAGCCTCTGGTATACTCTCCCTAGCCACAAGGGCGTATACCATCGAGTTCGCCTCCGTTTCTCGCTCAAAGTCTTTGGCATTCAGAATATGGAGAGGTTTGGACTTGGACTTAGACTCCTTCAATTCTTTTGAGCCGTTCACACCACTCAGTGTGGTGGACTCCTTTCCAGTAGTGTTCTTGGGTGGCAGTGGATTTAGCTTGACCTTCTTGCTCTCGAATCAGAATTTACATACATTTGAACGACCAAATATGGTAACATACCAGTCATAGAGACATGGTCTACCTAGAATGATATGGCCAACATCCATGGGAACAACATCACATCAAAGTGTCTTTATATGACCCAAACTGGATCGAAACAAGACAATGGTGCGAGACTGGAATAGAAGGTTCTTCAACCTAGGAGACTATAGGGTTGAGGATGGGCTTCCAGCTTTAAGCCCAAACGGCTCACAGTGCTAGTCGATGCCACATTGGCATAACTGCCACTATCTACGATCATCTTATGGTTCTTTTGTCCACACTTTGCTCAAGTATAGAAGATCATGTTACGACGCCAATTGTCAGTATTCTTGGCTTGAGCAAAGGCGCAATGCACAACTGCGAGGGTCGTAGACTCTTGCGCCCCCTCTTCATCATTACTAGGGGTTTCTACTCTAAATCCCTTGAGGAGTTGCGCGTCTGGGTCATATTGGTCATGATTGTCCCTCGCGGGGTTGATGGGGACATCTCGCGCACACGCGCACGCACACCACCACCCCTACGCATGTACGTACGCAAAAGGAGGATCCCATCATCGATCTTGCTCGATGACGACGTCCAGGGAGGGCCTCCTAGTTAGAAGACAAGTTTTGGTTCAGAAAAGTGGGCCCGATAGTTAAGAAAAGCCCATCATGGGATCTCATGATCGTGGCCCACTCGTCGGATTGATTTCATTTTTTAGGTTTTACTTATTGTTATTATTTAGAACATTGTGAACGCTTTAGATTTCTGTGTTTGGTTTTTATTTTAGTTTACTTCATCGCCAAGTAATAGGTTGCGCACATGGTGCGAGTTTTTGGGGTATAGGGTTTTCATATAAATAAGCACCCCTTGTAGTTTTTTTTGAGACATTGAAGATTAATAAAAATTCTGCGTTTTCCTACTCTCTGAGTTGTGAAGCCTAATTGGGTGCGAAGCCCTCCCTTCATCGAAGGGTTAACTACCGTGGTGCGAAGCCACATCTATCTCGATTCGCCCCCATCCATCGCCATCTCTACTACCGATCTTTTATCATCCCTTCTTCTCATCTCACCCCATCATCTACACTTTGGGTCAATCATCTATTGTAGCAATTCTCCTCCCCACATCAGAATTTCAGAATTTGGCCCTACGGGAGGGTTGAAACTTCGACGGAGTACCACGCACAAACCGTACATCGGATCGAGTTGAGATTTGGGGGTTTTGGAGTCCATCCTTGGCCGATCAGGGCCAAGGTGGCTTTTTTCTGAATAGTAGGCCCCACACACGTGCGGCCGGGATCACACGCACGTCCGCCTAGGCCATTGCTGTTGTCCACGCGCAGGATCATCTTTTGGCTCAGGTTTTTATTCCCTTTTATCCTTTCATAGCCGTTTTTCATGAAACCTATCCCTAGATTACGTTTTCCCTAAGTTATATGTCCCTGTTCTTACCCTAGGGTTCCCCGAATTGAAATTGGTGAATCCCTTGGATTAGGGACTGATTACTATGTATGTGTGGTTAATTATTTCTTATCTTTGAGTATCGTTTGATTCATAATTTTTATTGATCCAGCCCTATCATGTGTAGGCCTGGACCCGCATAGATTCCCCATTAATTGAATGTTTGGATTTTCATGTGGGATGTGGAATTTGTGTAATTGTTTTTGAATTGGTATGATCTAAGCCTGAAATCTTGCATGTCATATTTAATTTTCCATGTCCTGCATCAAATTTGGTATCAGAGCCTAGGGTTCTTGTAGGGAAATTCATTACATGTTTAGGGTTTGGTTGTTTATGTCCATTACGCATCAATTCTCATCATATATGGTTGTTTAGAAGTCCATAAACCCTGACATAAGCTGCTGAAATTTTTTTGTTATCCCCTTATTTGAATTATTTTAGAAATTAACTTAGCTTTCTATTTTTAGGTTTAGAAACTTTCCTTTTCTGTTTTTTAGAAACTAATTTTTTAGAAACTTTCTTAATCTGTTTTAGAAACTAATTTCCTTTCCTTTTTCTTTTTTAGAAACTAGTTTACTTTCCTTTTTCTTTTTTAGAAATTAACTTACTTTCTATTTTTAGAAACTTTCCTTTTTCGTTTTTAGAAACTAGGTTGCTTTTCTTTAGAAACTGTCCTAATTTGTTTTTTTTTTATTTTTAATTTTTTTATAGAAACTTTCCTAATTTGTTTTTCTTAGAAACTTTCCTTTTTCGTTTTTAGAAACTAGGTTGTTTTTTAAATTTAAAAAAAAAAAAAACTTTCCTAACTTGTTTTAAAAAAAAAACTTTCCTTTTTCGTTTTTAGAAACTGGGTTGTTTCTTATTTTTTTTTATTTTTTATTTTTTAATAAAAAAAAACCCTTATATTTTGACAACTATATTGCTGAATTTTGGTTGGCACCCTACACTAGACATGGAACAACTGCTAGAGTCATTAAACAAGTTGTCCCAGCAGATCGAGTCTTGGGGTAAGCGCATGGAACAAAGCATAGATCAACGCCTTAACCAAGTAGAGGCCTCCCTCAGGACAAACCCCACCATTAAAGAAAATGTCCAATCTCAGGCAGGTGGCCAGGAGGATAGACCAATGAATGGAGGTAGTCAAGGAATCAGTCACGGGTATGCAACCGTGCACCCACCCCAAGAGGGGCATCAAAACCACTATTTTGAGTGGCACAACACGTACGGCCTTGTGGCTAGAGAGAGTGCCCCAGAGGCTAGAGAGAGTGCTCCAGAGGCTAGTATAGAGTTACCTATTGAGGCCATTCTGGTAGTAGATGAGTTTCGTGATGTCTTTCCTGATGATCTACAGGATGAGTCTCCCCCCAGGAGGGATATAGAGCACATTAGAACATGGGACACCATAATACCTACAGCCGAGTTTACGTTGAATAGTTCTGTCGATAGGTCCACATGTCTAAGTCCTCGTGAAGTCATTAGTGGTTATAAACCTAGGAAACCTATTGATCTTGTCTCTATGTCACTGTCCCATAGGCTATCAGAGTCTGCAGAGTTTTTCGCGCATCACATTTATTCATGGCATCAAGAAATCAGGCAGAAGATCATGACTAGTAATGAACATTACACATTTTCTGCAGACCAACATAAACGTTTCAAAGAATTCAATATTGGGGACTCCGTGATGGTCCGCATCAGCCCCGAGCGGTACCCTCCGAGGGCCGTTCGTAACTTACATGTGCGTAGCGCTGGACCCTTCAAAATTATAAAACGAAATGGTCTTAATGTGTATGAGATAGATCTTCCACCTTCCATGAGAATTAGTTTCACATTCGATGTGGAGGATCTAGTTACTTTTCAGGAGACCACTGATACTTTGTTCGGCCCTTCGCCCACCCATTATGATTCCCTATATCTATCCCTTGAACCATGGCCCCTTCCTGACCCATTTTTCCATCCTTTACCTCCCATACCCACTCTTCCTAACTTTTCTTCCCAATTGCCTCTACCTCCCATACCTACCCTTCCCGGCCCATTTCCCCAGCCTCTACGTCCCGTACCTACCCATCCCGACCCATTTCTCCAGCCTCTACATCCCATACCTACCCATCCCGACCCATTTTCCTAGCCTCTACCTCCCATACCTACTCGTCCCAACCCATTTTCCCAGCCTCTACCTCCCATACCTATTCTTCCTGACATTTCTTCTCAGCCTCTCCCTCCCATACTTAACCTTCACACACCCAGAGAGGAAATAGAGGATATCCTGGACCATCAGATAGTTTTAACGTCGGACGGCAGGTTTCAGAAGTACTTGGTCAAGTGGGAAGTCACGCCCAGCTTCAGACAACACGAGGCTAACTGCGGAGGATCTTCAGAGACTTGATCTTGACATCCTGGAGCGGTTCAGGAGTTTTATTTCACCAGTGGCGAAATCTTCGCAGCCGAGGAGAATTGATGGGGACATCTCGCGCACACGCGCACGCACACCACCACCCCTGCGCACGTACGTACGCAAAAGGAGGATCCCATCATCGATCTGGCTCGATGACGACGTCCAGGGAGGGCCTCCTAGTTAGAAGACAAGTTTTGGTTCAGAAAAGTGGGCCCGATAGTCAAGAAAAGCCCATCATGGGATCTCATGATCGTGGCCCACTCGTCGGATTGATTTCATTTTTTAGGTTTTACTTATTGTTATTATTTAGAATATTGTGAACGCTTTAGATTTCTGTGTTTGATTTTTATTTTAGTTTACTTCATCGCCAAGTAATAGGTTGTGCACATGGTGCGAGTTTTTGGGGTATAGGGTTTTCTTATAAATGGACATCCCTTGTAGCTTTTTTTTGAGACATTGAAGATTAATAAAAATTCTGCATTTTCCTACTCTCTGAGTTGTGAATCCTAATTGGGTGCGAAGCCCTCCCTACATTGAAGGGTTAACTACCGTGGTGCGAAGCCACATCTATCCCGATTTGCCCCCATCCATCGCCATCTCTACTACCCATCTTCTATCATACCTTCTTCTCATCTCACCCTATCATCTACACTTTGAGTCAATCATCTATTGTAGCAATTCTCCTTCCCACATCAGAATTTCAGAATCTGGCCCTACGGGAGGGCTGAAACTTCGACGGAGTACCACGCACAAACCGTACATCGGATCGAGTTGAGATTTGGGGGTTTTGGAGTCCATCCTTGGCCGATTAGGGCCAAGGTGGCTTTTTTCTGAATAGTGGGCCCCACACACGTGCGGCCGGGATCACACGCACGTCCGTCTGGGCCATTGCTGTTGTCCACGTGCGAGATCATCTTTTGGCTCAGGTTTTTATCCTCTTTTATCCTCTCATAGCCATTTTTCATGAAACCTAGCCCTAGATTACGTTTTCCCTAAGTTATATGTCCCTGTTCTTACCCTAGGTTCCCCGAATTGAAATTGGTGAATCCCTTGGATTAGGGACTGATTACTATGCATGTGTGGATGATTATTTCTTATCTTTGAGTATCGTTTGGTTCATAATTTTTATTGATCCACCTATCAAATGTAGGCCTGGACCCGCATAGATTCCCCTTTAATTGAATGTTTGGATTTTCATGTGGGATGTGGAATTTGCGTAATTGTTTCTGAATTGGTGTGATCTAAACCTGAAATCTTGCATGTCATATTTAATTTTCCATGTCCTGCATCAGGGGTGGGTGCACAAGTGCGCGCCCATGAGTAACTCCTTGGCCGCCTCCATTCTTTGGTCTAACCTCCTGACCACCTGCCTGGGATTAGACATCTTCCCCAATGGTGGGGTTTGCTCCGAGGGAGGCCTTTAGTTGGGTTATGCGATCATTAAATTGGTTAAGGCGTTGATCTATGCGTTGTTCCAAGTGCTTACTCAAAGAATCAACATGTTGGGTTAAGTTGTTCACTGATTTTTGCAGTTGCTCCATGTTTAGTGTAGGATGCAAACCAGAATCACAACCCATATGTGTGGGCATACTGCTAACTCCACCTAAGGATTTTCTACTACGACTATATGCAACTAAATGGGACTAAATGATCCTATGAGACTCTATATGAGGGAAACTACGCAGTGCTACTAAAACCCAACAATATAGTTGTCAAAATAAGGGAATAACAAAAAGTTACAGCAATGTGAATTGCTAACTTCTTGATAACAGAAAATTCAGCAACTAATATCAGTAACTATGGACTTCTAAACAACTATATATGATGAAACTGGATGCATGATGGACTTAAACAAGCTACCCTAAACATGTAATGCATTCCCTATAATAACCTTAGGCTTTGATACCAAATTTGATGCAGGACATGAAAATTAAATATGATATGCAAGATCTCAGGCTTTAGATTATACTAATTAAGAAACAACCACATAAAATTCCACATTCCACACAAAAGTTCAAACATTCAACCAAGGGGAATCTGTGCGGGTCCAGGCCTACACAAGCTAGGGCTGGATCAATAAAATTATGGACCAAGCGATACTCAAAGGGAAGTAAAAATCATCCACACATGCACAACAATCAGTCCCTAATCCAAGAGATTCACCAATTCCAATTCAGAGAACCCTAGGGTAAGAAAAAGAGCAAATAAATTGAAAGTAATGCAATCTAGGGTTAGGGTTAGGGAGAATAGGTATGAGAGGAGTAAAATAGGCGAAAATCTAAACTTGAAGATAGTTCTTGCGCGCGGACAGCGGGCCAGGCCTATCGCACATGCGCGGGGGTCTGGCCGCATGTGCGAGGGAGTGCCGAACGCAGGAAGTGCCTTCTTAGCTCTGGTCGGCCAGGGGAAGGCTTAAAAACTCTCAAGTTTCGTGTCGATCGGTTGCGCGGTCTGTGTGTGGTGCTCCGCCGAAGTTTCAGCCCTCTTGCAAGGCTAGAATTTGAAATTTTGCTGTAAAGAGGAAAACTGTTGCAATAAAGGACAGATTTGAAGCGCGGATGGTGGTAGAAGATGAGAAATTGAGATGGTGAGGATGGGGGCGAATCGAGATCGATGTGGCTTCGCACCACGATAGTTAGTCATTCGATGAAGGGAGGGCTTCACACCCAATTGGATTTCCACAACTCGAGAACTTAGAGGAACAGAAAAACGTAGAATTTTTATTACGCTTCAATGAGCCAAAAAACCTACAAGGGATGCCTATTTATAGGAAAACCCTATACCCCAAAACTCGCGCGCAACCTATTACTTGGTGATGAAGTAAACAAAAATAAAAACTAATCAAAGAAATCTTAATCGTCCATGATACTCTAAATAACATTAATAAGCAAAACCTAAAATATGAGATTAATCAGACTAGTGGGCCATGATCATGAGATCCCATGATGGACTTTACTTGACCATCGGGCCCACTCCAAGGAAACAAAACTCTGTCTTCTAGCTAAGAGGCCCTCCTTGTACGTCGTCATCAATCCAGATCGACGGTGGGGTACGTGCGTGGGCGTGCGTGTGCGTGTGGGCGTGATGTCCCCATCAGGAACACGGGGTGAAAATTAAGCATAATTAATATTTGATCTCCTTGATGGCCTGAATTCTTAGTATGAGACCACCCATACTCAGATTCTATGCAGGGAGCCACTTCCATCCCGAAGGATTCTCTTCTCATTACTATAGAGAGAAGAAAGTCATTGAAAGGTAATGTTACCTGTGGAAAGTGGCACACCTAAGTGATCTGCTCTTGTTAGTTCTTACCATGGTAGTCGTGGAGGTCAAGGCAGAGGTGATATTGGTTGATCTCGGGGCCATCCTGATTGCGTTGGTTGATACGGTTGGGGTCATAGTGATTCCGGCCATACCCGTGATAAATTGTTGAATGATGAAAAGGACAAACTCTACTGAGTAGTTAGTCACATGAGAGAGATATGTTGGAACACAGTGGGCTATCAAAGAAGCCCTATTCTATCTTGGTTGTAGTTGATATAGTTGCCTGTTGTGAGTCACATGATTTGGCTTCTTTAGGTGGTGCTAGTAAATCTCTAGTTGAAGAAACTGCTGAACTGGACGTTGTCTGGTGGCTTTGGAAGGTGTCTCTTCTCATCAAATTAGTTCAAATTTGTTAGGTATATATGTATCTGCTTAGTTTCTTGATCTTTCAGTCTGTTCTGAACATTGATTCTAGTGCTTCAGATCATTTGATTCGTACGAACTCTCGATTCCCTTACTACTAAGTCCCATAGTTGTGTTAATATTACTGGTAGGTCCTATACTTAGGTTAGGGGAATAGGAATCATTAGCATTTCTCCCTTATTGTCTTTGTCCTCCGTGATATGTTCCGAACTTGTCCACCAATTTATTATCTCTGAGTAGCCGTACCAAGTCTCTTAACTATTGTGTGACATTCTTTCCTTCTAATTGTATGTTTCAGGACCTATGACTAGATGGATGATTGGGGTTGGGCTTTTGAGTGGTGGCCTTTAAATGTTCCATCCTTTGGTTAATGTCTACTTAGCCTTTTAAGCTTCTTGTGGGGATGAGTTGAGTTGGGGGTTTTTATGTATTGGCATTGTTTTCTTGATCATATTCCCACAACTAGTTGAGATTGCTAGTGTGTATGTATTGGCATCGTTGTTTTGGTCATGTTGAGCTACTAGCTTGAGATTGTTACTTTTTTTTTTTTTTTTTTTTCATTCTGGTGTAGTGATATGAGTGACTTCTTATGTGAAACATACCTCACATCTTTTAAATCTTTCATGAGATGGCATTATTCAAGTTGATGTGAAAACCAAATTTTACATTCAAACAATGATGGGGAGTATATTTCTTTTGCTTTTCAATCCTAGTTGTTGGAAAATTGTATCGAGTATCAAACCACATCTGCATAACCCCCAGCGGAATGGTGTGGTTGAGAAATGAGCATGCTTCTCCTTCAATACCACTAGCTTCACGTCCTCCACCAATCATTCTCTCTGTCTTTACATCTTGAAATTTACAATAGGAAGGATAAAATGTGACCAAACAATTAAAGAATCTAGTCAGTTCACTAAAACACAATAGACTTGAAGGAAATGTAGGAATATACAAAAGCATATAAAAATGATATGGAGATAGGATGAGCTGTACATGATCCGAGGGGTTGAAGTACCATTAGCCAATTAACAGAGGAAGTAGAAACAAATATATCTAACTGAGACAATACACTATACTCACCAATCATATGATCCAATGTTCCTTAATCGGTAACCCAAGGGGTAGGTTTGAGGAAGCAAGATATGCTTTGTGTGACTGAGAAAGAGTGGTGGTAAAGGAGGATGCCTGCCCTAAACAATCCTTTAACAACTCCACATACCCATCCCCAGACAAAGTGATGAGGACATCACATCATGTACGCCCTTGTGTACGTATAAGAGGAGGAAGCGGGCCGCACCGATTTCCTTGTGGCTAGGCGAGTACTCGTGATCGTGCTGAAGACCTCATGTGCATATGCGAGCATCTGGAAGACCCCACACTGGGAAGAGCACATGTGATGCTTTATGGAGTAATCAAAACCGTTGGATTGGAGGGACGCGACGATCGGGCCATTGGAGCGCATGGATCACATGATCAGGTCATTTGATCGTTGATTGTCCACATCAGTTTTAGACTTTATCACATTTTAGGATTTAGTTTTTGATTATTTTATATTCGGACACATTATGAGTGTTTTAGTTGATTTTATTTAGATTAGGGCTATTTTTGTTAAAATTCACAAGATGGGGATTATTGTAATTTTTGAAACTTCTTGGATCTATAAAAAGAGGGGGGCGTGTGACCTCTCTCCCATTGGATTTTGTGATTAAAAAAAAAAAAGAAAGAAAGAAAGATAAACTCTTGTTTTCTTCTTCCATTTTCATGTGATTTGAAGATATTTCCATGCAATTTAGAAGGAAGATTAGTACGGGGCTTATCTTCATCAACGGAGGTGCGAGGCCTCAATCTATCCCCTCGCAATCTTCTCTTTTCTCGCCTATCCAGGTATTTTTTTTAAAGGTTCTTTATTCTTCCATCCCAAATCTTCGTCTTCTCCCAAACCTAACTTTCTCATACCCATCTACAACCCAAACTCTAACTGACCTAAACCCATCCACCCCACACCACACGTGTGACCATACGACGACACGTGTGAATCCCACCTTGCCCCCTTTTTTGGTTCCCCATCATCATTATATTAAACCCCTTTCTTCAATCCCCTAAACTCTATCCCTAAACCTAAAATTCCTAATTTTCCCACTTTCCCAAAATACCCAAACTCTAATTTTCACCCTAGGTTGTATTAGGTTTTCTATTTTGAAATAGACTATACCCTATGCAAATTGGGTGTCCCTACATCCATTAGATCATAGTTTCTTTTTATTTAATGATATTGTGTTACGATGTTAGTAGCTTATGCTAGGATTATGCATGATCCTCTTTTGATTTTCATGATATTTGTGATGACTATAGCGATGTTTTTTTTTTTTTTTTTGATAAATATCTTAATTCGGCTTCTCGCAAGTTAATTGGTTCACGCATCGGTCCTGCATCACAATGTAACTGTATCACACACTGAAATTCGCTCAGAATGAGAAGAGATAGGTGTAGCTGCATGATTGTTGGAATTGTCCTCAGACATGTGAGAATGATTACCCTAAGCCGGTTTGGTAGCAAGATCCCAACATATATCAACCGTGTGACCGGGAGCCCACAATGAGTACATTGTCGATTTCTACAGCCTATGCCATGACCTCCACCAGAGTCTCTGCTACCAAATTGACCTCCCCTTGACTTTCTGCCACTAAATTGGTCCCTACAGCTGTGTCCACCAAAACCTCTCATCTACTAAAGGAAGGAAAAAATGCAGATCAATCAGAAGAAACTCAATTTGTGACATCTACACTAGATGCATGCTGAATGCATAAAAAGCCTCAATAGCAGACAGGTCTCACTAGCTCCAAGAATCTGAGCTCACACTAGTTTGAAGTTTGGACATAGATCCTAGAGAGTTTAGCAACATGAAATTCCCCTCGTTGCTCTCTTATAACATAAAAAATTATTCAACGCGGGCTGATACATGTTCAGTTTTTCCCACATACCCCTCAAGGCAAAGTAATCTTCTCCCCCACTCTTCTTGCCTTGTTGAAGAGTGAAGATGTCTTCTGATGCAATTCAAATCCAAGCAGTCCACACGGTCGGTATGGTACATGATCATGATTCGAACATTCATCGCATCATAGGATTGGGCTCCACTATGTGTGGGCTCATGGCCATCAAATGTATAGGTGACAGGCTCCTTAGACTATCAAAGGAATAATATAATACACATACATTGCCAATGGGCTGAATATAATCATAAAATCACACCATACGCGTCATCATTTAAACACATTCACACATCATAAGCAACATAACACATACATTGAAATGGGCCCCAAGTGTTGGCAACACACAAATCAGATGCCCCATATATTAAGAGATACCAAGCCTCATTTTACTTAGAATTTGCCTCTGTTTGGGTTCCACACGTGGCCCTCACACTAGCCCATGGTTTCGGTCCTTTTGGGCCTTCAAACAGTTTAATTTCGGGTGTAAACGGGCCTTGCCACACAGCCCACCACGCTGCCTAAAGAATGTGCAGCGTGGGTCCTAGAATACATACATCAAAGTGGGCCACATGGGATGCCAAAACTGAAGGACAATCTCAAATATACAACACACATCCTGGCGGGCCGTCTGCGTAATACATGTAACGAGTTGGGTCATTTGCGCTGCCAAAACGGATGGGTGGCATGTATAAAACACGTACATCATAGTGGGTCCATGGCGAGTGGGCCCCAGCCGCTGTCCCGGACGGATAGTAGGAACATAAAACTCAAATGTCAGGAGGGGCCCATGAAGGTTTCAATTGTGGTACAATTGTCCCAGTATTTTCTGTGCATGTCCCACCTAAGATCTGGATCTTCTGTGTGTTTGGGCTCATTCCCTAAAATGAGCTGGAAAAATGGACGGGTGAATTTATCACAGACATCACAGTGGGCCCAGAAGTTTCAATGGTAGGCGTCAATCTCCACTGTTTCATGCAGTGTGGTCCAACCGAGATTTGGATCTGTTTCATTTTTTGGGCCCAAGCTGTAAAATGATCTGGAGAATGAGATGGATGGCCCGGATATTGAATACATGCATCAAGCTGCAGCAGCTGCACGCTGCTTGGTGGCAGTGCGTAGTTGCTGCCTTGTTCCCCTTTGTTTTTGTTTTATTTATTTTGTGTGTGTGTGTGTGTGTGTGTGTGTTGTGTGTGTGTGTGTGTGTGTGTGTGTGTGTGTGTGTATAATTTTGTTGTCTGCTTGTGACCATTTCAACAGAATGGAAATGATTTTCTTTTTTTTGTTTGGAAGCTTTTAACAGTAGGTGTTTGATCACCACTGTTTCCAATGGTATGGCCCACCTAAACTTTGGATCTGCCTGATTTTTGGGCTACTGACCTAAAATGGTCTGGCCCACCTGATGGACAGATTGAATATACAATACATAAATCAGGGTGGGGTCAAACAATGGGCCCCACTTGCTGTCCTTTTGAGCTGATGTGCTGCTGCACTAGCTGCATGCAGCATGCAGCTCTGCACGCTGTTTGCTGCAATGTGCAGCTGCTTCTTTCGGCCATGTTGGCTGCTGGTGGTGCGGTGGGCTGTCTAGGGGGAAAGGAACAAAAGGTGATTTCGAAATTTGTCTCACCTGTTATAGGTGGTTGTGGAGGGGGTCAAATTTTTGGTATTTGAATAGGCAGGCCTTTGATGTGTTAGTTTTTTGATTTCCCAACCTGTTGTGGGGCCTCACAGGTTTGTTTTACTGTATTATTTTCCTGCTCTGCTGTTGTTGCTAGCAGGCCTATTTAAAAATAGTCCATTATGCTTAAAAAAAGATTTATTTTATTTTATTTATTTATTTTGTGAGCATGTATAAATACTTAAGCAGATTCCGAAAGGTAAAAAGTGAGGGAAAGTTTGTATCATAAATGCTGGGATTGGAATGAATTTCTTTTCTTATGGGTGCTCAAACTCTTTTGAGACTCTAAAACTCATATTTGATTTCTACTTATGAGAATTTCCATGTTATGCCTTCTCTAGTCTTTTCATTATTTCATTCAATTTTCTGCCTGCAATACAACAAAATCACATAATTCATTATGTGACTGAATGCATCATTAAAATTTTACTAATTGGCTAATACTATGCTACATTTTATTTGCTCTGCTTTGTTTTTTATGTGTTATGTCAGGTATCAGGCTGTAGCATACATTGAAGCATCTGCATTTATCTACCAAGATGGAAAGGTTTTATTAACTTTCCCTTCTATCCAGATACTTTGCTCTCAGAAGCATTTCTTCTGATCTTCTAAACAAAAATCTTTTAGCTAAGCCTTCGTAGTTGTGAAGGCCAAAGGCGGTGGCTTAAGAAACCATGCTGGAGATTATGCTGAACCCTAGAAGCTTTCATTAACTATTGATGAGAACCACAACATCACCTCTAGGATAAACATATCGTTTATCCATGTAAAAGAGAAACTATGGATTTTGTTGATTCATGAGTAGCGTCTGTTAACATCCATTTGTATTGGGAGTTCTCTCTTAATCTCGTGATGCTGCTCTTCTAGTTTTTTTTTTTTTTTTTTTTTTTTTTTTTTTATTAAAAATATCATTGTTGATGGTTTTGAAGGCTACTTCATGTATATTGCATCCGATTGTCAAACCTACCCACCAGAAAATGGTATTGAAGTACAGACTAGATGTCTATATACTCCCCCCAACAAAATGGTATGATTAAGAGAAAGAACAAACATCTCCTTGAAATGGCGCGTGCCCTTATTTTCAAGATGAGTGTTTCCAAGACTTTTTGGTCTAATGTTGTTCTTACTGCATCTTATTTGATAAATTGCATGCCTTAAAGAGTCTTAGGTGGAAAAGCTCCTATTCATGTCCTTCAACCGGACAAGTCCATGTTTCCTATACTCCCAAAAGCATTTGGATATGCATTATTGGTTCATGTTCCTAACTTTCATTGTTCTAAATTGGATGCCAAAGTGTTTTAGTGTATGTCCCCACGTTATTCCAGTTCAAATATGGGATATAAGCACTATTTGCTTGGTATGTGTGACAAACAATTGATTTCCATGGATGTAAATTTCTTTTAATTCCATTTTAATCTTCTTACGGGGTGTCTTTCGTGCCCTACTCAAATTGAGGGGAAGCTCCCTACTCTTGATAACATTCCACGTTTTAATTTTGAGCCCTTTTTTGATACATCTGTCAGTGAGTCTCATCCTTTATCTCAGTCATTACCTTCACCTTCTCCTTTGCTCCCTTTACCACCAAGACAAACTGAAATTTAGAAGGCATGTTTAATAGAAAGATATGGAAAAGGGCATTTTCTTCTGATACACCTCCATATAACGCTTGAGATCCAAGCAGGCTCTTATCCATTCCTTGCGCTATTCCCTCAAATAAGGATCTTGCTATTTTCTGGCAGAAAGGGAGGCATACATGTACTTCTCACTTCAAATTAGTATTCCTACCATACCAGAATGCCTACAGACTAGAAGCTTCACCAGATGCAAGCAAGACAAGGCCAAACTTGCTTAACAAGTCCGAAGCATATCTTATCTGACACAAGAAGATCCTTTTTTCACACTTTTCTACTTCCAAGTCAAGGAAGTGCTTCAGCTCACTGAGCTCCTTCATCTCGAATCGAATAGAGAGATGTTTACGAATTCTCTATGTGTCCAAGAAGCCATCTATGAAGCCAAACGAGGGAAAAGAAGACGGATGATAGTCAAACTGGACATGGACAGCGCATATGACAGGCTAAATTGGAGATTCATCTTTCAAAGAATCTTTCTTTTATAATAGCCCTGCATTTCAAAGTCTTGGATTGCAGCAATGGTAAATGGCAGACCAGGAAGCTTTCAAAAGTCGCAGAGGAATCCCCCTACCTATACATAATGATTTCCACACACAATCCGATTCAACGATGTTTCAAAATCACGTACCCATTTGCTAAATATCCAACATCGGCTCAGTACAAACCATTTCACTCGTGCTTAGCTTACTTACACTCAAAAAGAGACTTCCCTAATTGACTTCCAATAAGAAATAACCGACTTAAACTATGCCAAACATAACACAGCACGAGTACGCCTCTTTCGTGTTGTCAATAAATGGCGGCTTTGCGCACAGTCAAGCGTATACCACGCACCAAACTTCTTCGATCCAGTGATCTTGATAGTTTTTCTTAGCTTTTTTGAAACCATGGAAAGATTTTGAGTCCTTTCCGCCATGTTAATTTGTCACGCCCCAAACTTGGAAACCGGGCTCACAAAATTCCCGATCGCCGAATCTGGCGCCGACAGTCTCCGTAGTACCCCATTCTCGGCTCGCGGCACCCATATACCGGATTCTGATCCTGGGATCCTACAAGGAGGAAAATGTGAATTTTTTTTTTGCCAAACATAACCACAAGCATAACCCACAAACAATAACATCACCACATATCTACTATAATAAAAAACTTTAGGGTACAATGTGGAAAGGGAAATACAAGATAGATAACAAAACTCCAGAAGCTCAGCCGCACACTCTTGCCTCAGTGCTGTTGCGTCCTAATGTCACCTGCACGCAACGGTCGTGCATAGGCTTATAGAAAGCTTAGAGGGTGGTGTAAGTGTATGCGCACTATATGTGCTAAGCATGTATATATATATATATATATATATATATATATATATATATATATATATATAATATATATATATATATTCATGAATGGGAAGAATGCTAGTAAGTCCATGAATGGGAAAATGCTGGTAAGTCCATGAATGGGAAGGATGCTAGTAAGTCCATGAATGCTATCAGCCATACCAAGGTTATGCGATATAAGGCCTACGTAGCCAAATGTCATATGCAAGATGCAACGCAAGCATGCCGGTCCTCAGTTGGATCCACATATTAGTACAGTTCACCTCTGGAACATCATGTATCAGTATAGTTCCTCTTTGGGAAATCCACATATCAATACATTTCCTCTCTCAACAATCACCGGGGTCTAGTGTACTACACATTGACTACCCCTCCCTCAGGTGCGTAGTCCAATGTGAATGTAAGAAACCTCACTATCTGCCTGACCAATAGTTTGCCAATACTTATCCGGCACGTCGATAGCGGACCCATTCCTTGAGCTGGTCAAACTCAACCTAGCTATACCCCATTCTCTCTAGGCGGGTAAGGTCACACCCCCTTCCTACCGACCACAACACAGTGGGAGATGCGACTTCCTGGTATTCTGCACATGGGCACTCATGTATCCACTTGGTCTCGATGTTGGAGCAACCTTCTGGTACTATAAGAGTTTAGGGACTTTCACCCAGGGACATCTATGGCGCCTCATGTCTAGAACCAAAACATTTCCGATGTCCAATCCTGTCATCCACGATATGCCTGTGGAGGCTACAGCCCTGATGTCGCTAGGGCGTACAGTAATTATGTCACACAAATGCGAGATGCATGAGTCATACTATCCAGTCATGCAGCAATCCTGTGCGTACTGCGCGCTCATGTGGGGCAACTCTGTCTCTCAAGGAGTCCCAAAAACAACTAGCCCAATGACACATGTTATGATCAATCACTCCTCATAACAAGCATGCAAATGATGCGTATGGGCATGTATTATGATGTTCTACTAGCACATACTCGGTGAGTCTTACTAGATAAAGTATATTAGCATGGCTATAAACAAATAATCGGCCTATATACATGGCGGGGTCCGTAGAAGGATAGCGGATCTAATCCATAACATCAACAGTGGATATGCCTAATCTAATACCACATATTCTTCTATCTATGGCAAGGGGTGATGATGTACTCTCCTCATATCAAGGATGGGCCTAGATGGCCTACTCATATCAAGAATAGGCCTAAGAACAAGGAGATGGCTTCCTCACCCGCTCCATCACGTAGTAAACTAGGCTTCCTAAGGGGCCCAATAAGCACAAAATGGGCTTAATGACTTGGACAATCTACAAGGCATGATGAAAGCATCAACAATAATGGGGCCCCAATGGTTCGGGTTAGCCCACTAAGGCTAAATAGGTAATACTTATGGGTGCCTAAATAGATGAGAATGGGCCTAACAATGGGCCCTAGGGAGGTTCACAATGTAGACATTTAACCACCATTGTCCCCTAGATTGTGGCCCGCCATGAAATCTAACTTACAATGGGGCCCATGGCCCGTATACTACCTAGGGAAAAGAATGGGCAGCATACATATCATTTCACACATCATGGTGGCCTCAAGAAACGGCCCATGGTCCACATACATCAAGGTGGGCTACTTGGGACAGCCCATAGCCCAAAAATACAATGGCCAAGGGAACATACAATACATGCATCATAGTGGACCTCATGGGTAGCCCATATGCCCCAAAAAATAGTTGGGCTAGGTGCACATCACATATATCATTGTGGGCCTTATAGGTCAGCCCAAAATTTGGCAAATTGGATGGGCAACATAGATACAATCACATACATCATAGTGGGCTTACAAACATCCCACAAGGCCCAACACAATGGATGGGCAACACATTCATCAAAGAGAGCTCTAAGGCTGGACGTTCAGCCCATCTGGACCTGCTGGACGTCTAAAAATCTAGACAACATGGTTCTACTTTAATCAGAAGAAAGATGGGCCTCATAAGGCATTAAAGGAGCCCATAATCTCAGAAAAATTAATGTATGGTGTGTATACATAACACCTTTAATCTGGTGGGCGTCACAACTTCAAGACATACAACTATATGCAGCAATTTTGGGCCCTTGCTGGACATCCAGCCCGCCTAACTTTCTAGGCCTACTGGGGTCCAGCAAATAGGCTATCTGGATAAAATAAATACATCAGAGTGGCCCATACATGTTATAGTGGGCCTCACCAGATGGAAGGCATGAATACAACACATAACAGGGTGGGCCTGCTGTTGGACAGCCAGTCCAGCAGCGCCCAACCCAGCTGGACAATCCAAAGGGCCTGAATGGCTGGCCTAAAAATACACTCAAGGTGGGCCACAAATGAGGGTAAATGGAGAAAACAAAACACATACATCAAGGGGATAAAACACATACTTCATGGTTGGCCAGCGAGTTGCTTGATATACATGTTACTGGCCTTATTTGGTTCTACCTCTGGAATGGACCCAAGGCCTGCCTAATAATGGAAAATGGGTGGATGATATGCACCCTCAAATGTATAGCAAAGTGGGGTCCACATGAGTGGTCCACCAACCCAAAGATTAGGTTGATATTTATGGTTTTCCCTTCATACAAGCTACTGGACGGTCCCAACTGTTGGACCGTCTAGGCCTCTTGAGCCCACTCCAGGGGCGTAGGAGTTGGTATTAGAGCATAACTTGGGAATAACTAAGGACAACATCACATATCTGCTATAAACTTAGAACGATTTGGTCCCCGAGATCGATAACTTAGTAACCCTTTGATATAGTCAGTGTTTGAAATATCGATACTATCGGCCGATATTATCGTTATCGCACCCCTGCGAGACGATACACTCACGATAACCCACGGAAGATACCAAAAAATCCAAAATCCAGATATTGGCCAATATATCGTCGATATCGCATAAAAAATCGGATCCGGGTTGTGGAGAATAAAGAAAAAAATTGAATTGGAAAAAAAAGAAGAAGAAAGAAATCGGAGAGTACCAGCTGTAGTGGTGATCGGAGGTGGGCCATTCGACAGGTTAGTATGATTTTTTTGCCATTTTCTTCTACTTCCCTCTTTCTCGGAGATTCCTGCGAGGAATCAGGCCGGATCGACGAACCCTTCCTTTCGGAATGAGATTTGAGGGGATGGAACCCCTTCGTGTGTGAAAGACGGATCAGAATGCGTGGATGGGGGTAAAAAAAGGAGAGGGAATGTGAAAGAGAGGCGCGGATGGGTAATGGCTTTTGCGTCGTATAGACCGAACGTACTACCCACCTTTTTTCATCAGACGCAGAAAAAACCTTAAGCACTAAAGCAGGGAAGCGGATTGTGTACCGAGTAACTCAGTACACTAAGCGTACTAAGTAAACTCTGTGGGGCCCACCGTCATTCATGCATTGTATCAACGCCGTAAATCCGCTTTATCATATAATTTTAGGGCTTTAAGCCAAAAATTAATCATATCCAAAGTTTAAATGGACCACACCACCTGAAATAGTGTGAATTGAAGTTTACCATTGAAAAGTTCTTGGGGGCCCACAGAAGTTTTAGATCAAGATGATATTTGTGTTTTCCATTCATCCATGTTTGCGTGATCTTATGAACAGTTTGGATGACAAATAAACATCACTGGGGGCGTTAGAAATGTTTTAACGGTGGAAATCAATACTTCCAATGTTTCCTTTGGTATGGTCTACTTGAGCTTTTGATATACTTCAATTTTGGGTTCAACCCCTAAAATGATCTGGAAAAACGTATGGACGGTGTGGATAAACCACATGAATTCACAGTGGGCCCAACAGAGTTTACTCAGTACGATAAGAGTGTACTTAGTAACTCAGTACGCAATTCGATTTTCGAAAGGGGACCTCATTCGTATGGACTAATTCAGAAATACAAAAATACCCTTGCTTTTAACAACTTTCTACTCACTTTTGCAAAAAAGCAGGGTCAATTTCATCCTAAAGTCTAAGTTCGTAACGTAAGGTTTTGGACATTGCCAAATCACGCTGGGTAAAAGGCAGCGTCTATCTGTTGGGCCCACCGTGATTACATGTGGTTTATCCACGCCGTCCATCCGTTTTTGCTTATCATTTTAGGTGTTGAGCCCAAAATTGAACCATATCCACAACTCAAGTGGACCACATTACAGGAAACAATGTTGAATGAACGTTGACCATTAAAAACGTTTTGGGAGCCATAAAAGCTTTGGATCAACCTGATATTTATTTTTTCCCTTCATCTGGGTATGTAGGACCCAATCAACAGATTGGACGTCAAATAAATAGTACAGTGGGCCTTAGGAGGACTTTAATAGTGGATATCCAATCATTATTGTTTTCCTTTGGTGTGGTCCAGCTACGATTTATATCCCTATGATTTTTTGTATCAATCCCTAAAATGATCCGTAGAAATGGATGAATGGAATGGATGAAACAAATATATTATGGTGGGGCTCACAGAGCACCGACCACCAGCCATGAGGCCTGTTGGGGAGTAGCCAATCGCTCTCCCGTGTGTTAAGATATCTTGACAGTTGTGTAGCAGGCATCAAGCATCGAAGTGACACACCAAGTTCTGTCGGCCCCACCATGATGTATATATTGTATCTACATTGTCCATTCATTTGGCTATATCATTTTAAGGCATGAGACAAAGAATGAGTCATATCCAAATCTGGAGTGGACCCCACCACAGAAAATAGTGGGGAGAGGGATGCCCACCGTTGAAACCTTCCTAAGGTCCACTATGATGTTTATTTGAGATCCAACCTATTTATAAGTTCAGACAGACATGAAAGAGAGGAGAAAAACAAATTTTAGCTTGATCCAAAACTTTCGTGGCCCTTACAAATTTTTAATGGTGGGCGTCACTCTCTCCACTGTTTTCTGTGGTGGGGTCCACTCGAGCTTTGGATCTGACTCATTGTTTTTCTCATGGCCTAAAATGATATCTCTAAATGGATGGACGGTGTGAATAAAACACATACATCATGGTGGGCCCCACAGAACTTGGTGCGTCACTTCAGGGTCCTCCATGTCATTTACTTTCCATCTGACTTGTTGATATGTTCATATACACACCTGTATGAAGTGAAAACATGTTGGGAATAAAACAGTCACAGCTCTGTAGGGTAAAACATGCTATAAATGTAAAATCTACGTTCATCCGATGATCTGTACATACAAATATCGCAAAGCTTAGGACCCTATATAAAGGAAACTTATTATGTGCATATTTTTTTTTGAGATGTTATGATTTAAAAGTGTGTATTATGGGTTTTTTTAACAATCCCCAAAGTTTCATTAAAAAATTGAACCATTTTCTCAATGTTTCCCCATGTTTCCCAAAAAGTGTGATAAATTATGAGATACAAACGATATATCCCGCGCGATAACCGATACGTATCTGTATCCCAAGGGTGCGTTACATAGTGCGATACCGATATTTCGAACACTGGATATAGTTCCGTAGCATGTGTACCTTCGAGAGTTCTCAAGGCCGATAGGCCCCTTGTTCTTGTTGCGCAGCATGCCAACAACTCTAGCGAATCGAGATCCAATCTCTGGTCTCACCCACAAACGATAAACAAGAAGAAATATAGTCTAGAAATAGAATCAAAACACTCCAAACAAACCACAAGACAGAATATACGTGGAAAAACCCTAAACAAGGGTAAAAAACCATGGGTGCAAACTTCCACTATGAAGAAAACGAGATCACAAGCGATATACTAACCTCTTACCTTGGATGTATAAAGAAAACCCTTTGCTTACACCTTAGTATAACTCCCATAACCCTAGAAAAGCCCTAAAGACCCCTATTTATAGTTTAGGCAACTTCCCTTTCGCACGCTTACGAAAACAGCCTCAAAATTACGCAGTCCGTGCAAAATTTGTAAACGAATCTGCATAACCTCGACTGGTCGAGCGGACCCTTGACTGGTCGAGCATGGGCCTCGACCGGTCAAGCACCTCGGACCCAAGAAATCATAGCTCGCTGGACTTTGAGTCGAGCCAGCCCTTGACTGGTCGAGCGGCCCTGTCCAGATGTGGCTCCACATCTCAACAGTTCCCTCATGTAGGACATGGCGCCCAAGAGAGCGACCCGAGCAATTCCCACTCCCCCACCTGAGATTCCCATTCCCCCGCCTGAGGTTTCCGTTCCTCCACCTGAGACTTCTACACCCCCGTCTGAGACTAGCGCTGCACCGATCGTGTCCATGAGTGCCGACTAGCTACAACAGATGTTGCAGGCTGTGACGGCCGCCCTCCAGGGGCAGGGCAAGCGACTCGCTAAGACGCCCGCGCAGGCAGAGCAGGAGCGTGCGAGTGTCCTTTTACGAGACTTTACTCGGGTCTATCCCCCGCGATTCCAGGGAGAGCCCCACCCTACCGCAGCGGAGAGATGGTGCTCTCAGGTGGAGAAGATTTTCGACACCATGAGATGTACGACCTAGCAGCGAGTCCCGCTAGTGATATTTTTACTTCAGGGTAAGGCCGAGCATTGGTGGGCCTCAGTCGCCCGTGCTGTAGGAGCCGATTTTGTATGGACATGGGAGGAGTTTGTAGACCAGTTCGACCAGAAGTTTTTCCTTGACCATGTCCGACAGCAGCGCGCACTCGAGTTTGAGACTCTTGTGCAGGGGGACATGACAGTGTCCCAGTATTAGGCCCATTTCGTCGCCTTGTTAAGATTCACAACGTATCTGGTTGATGATGAGGGGCGGAAGGCCCGCTGTTTCGAGAACGGTTTGCGTTATGATCTCTAGGGCCGTGTTGTTGGGCATATGCTCCCGACTTTTGAGCAGGTAGTGCAGAGGGCCCAGATATATGAGGCAGAGTAGGCCAGTTCGCAGAGGAATCGTGATCAGATGAGAGACCAAAAGAGGCAGCCCCCTTCGGTGGCTCCTAGCAGCAGTAACATCGACCACGGCAGAGGCGCACAGGCCGCCCAGCCGTCCAAGCACTAGCAGCACCTCCAACACCACCTCAGAGGTAGTTTTCGGGTACTTGTCACAGATGTGGAGAGATGGGACACCGTAGGTGGGAGTGTCCCTTCCCTTAGCAACCGCAACAACCTTCACCACAGCAGCAATGACAGCAGCTCCTACCACCGAGGCCCCTACAAAGAAGCAGAAGGTTTCGACCGCCACAAAGAAGAATAAAGAACGACCTCAGAGGGGATATGCACCTCCCTAGCCGACTCAGGGCAGGTTTTACGTGGCCCAGTAGGACCCATAGTCATCCGGAGGAGTCGTTGAGGGTACCCTTCCTGTTTCTGCATGCATAACTCGTGTTCTGTTCGACTCTGGTGCATCGCATTCTTTTGTGTCCGAGGACTTCTGCCAATTGACCGAATTACTGATAGAGTCTGATCGTGAGGGATTGACAGTGTCGACGCCCTTGGGGAAGACTACAGTGCTAGGCCGATTTTGCTTGTCTTGCCCCGTTTTAATTGAGACCTTGCCTGTTGATTTGTTCGTGTTACCGATGTTAGAGTTCGATATCATCCTGGGCATAAATTGGCTCGTCGAGTACCACGCCATCTTGGATTGCTCCGCGAGGATAGTCACGTTCTATATACCCGGCATGCCACAGTTCCACTGCATAGCTGAGCCTAGAGGAGAGTAGCTTTCTTGTCTGATGTCGTGTGCGGTTGAGGAGTTGGTTGCTTTGAGTATCGACCAGCTGCCGGTCGTCTGTGGTTTTCCCGATGTGTTCCAGGAGATTCCGGGATTACCGCATCGCCAACATATTGAGTTTTAGATTGATCTTGTGCCAGGTACTGCGCCTATCTCAAAGGCCACATATCGGATGACACCGTTGGAATTGCGGGAACTGCAGAAGCAGTTGGACGAGTTGCGCGAGTTAGGCTTCATCCGTCCTAGCAGTTCGCCGTGGGGAGCGCCAGTACCATTCGTCAAGAAGGATGGCTCGTTGAGGCTCTGCGTGGATTATCACGAGCTCAACAGGGTCATGATCAAGAACAAGTATCTGCTCCCGAGGATCGATGATTTATTTGATCAGCCGTAGGGTGCACATTTCTTTTCGAAGATAGACCTGCGGTCCAATTATCATCAGATTCGGGTCCGAGAGGAGGACATTTCGAAGACAGCTTTCAGGACCCGTATAGTCACTTTGAGTTTCAGGTCATGTCCTTTGGACTGACCAATGCGCCCGCCGTATTCATGCAATCGATGAACGAGGTCTTCCGTCCGTATCTCGATCAGTTTGTTGTGGTATTCATCGACGACATTCTGATATATTCGAGGACCCGCGAGGAGCATGAGCAGCATTTGGAGATTGCTTTGCAGACCCTTCGTGCCCACCAGCTTTATGCGAAGCCGAAGAAGTGTGAGTTTTGGCAGGAGGAGGTGAAGTTCCTTGGTCACGTGGTGATGGAGGGTGTTACAGTGGACCCCTCGTGACGAAGGAGGGTGTTACAGTGGACCCCTCGAAGATCGATGCAGTGCGTCAGTGGGACCAGTCCACGAACGCGTCCGAGATCCGCAGTTTCCTTGGTTTGGCGGGCTACTCCCAACGTTTTATTGAGGGATTCTCTCGTGTCGCAGCCCCATTGGCCAGGTTGACTTGGAAGGGCGCTGAGTTTGTGTGGAGTGACGCATGCGTGCGAGCATTTGCAGAGCTGAAGGACCGTCTTACATCCGCAACTGTCATCACTCTTTCCTCTGGGAGTGAAGGATTTGTGGTATTTACTGATGCTTCGCATGTTGGTTTGGGTGCTGTCTTGGTGTAGCACGGGAAGTCAGTGGCCTACGTGTCTCGCCAGCTCAAGGTCCATAGCTGAAATACCCCACACATGATTTGGAGTTGGCCGCAGTCGTCTTCGCATTGAAGGTGTGGAGGTACTATCTTTATGGGGTGAGGTTCGAGTTCTTCTCCGACCACAAGATCTTGAAATATCTCCTCTCAGTCTGAGTTGAATATGAGGCAGTGACGTTGGATGGAGCGCCTGAAGGACTACGATTTTGATCTTCAGTACCACCCTGGAAAGGCGAATGTGGTTGTGGATTCTCTTAGCCGTCAGCGACGGGGCCTAGTGGCACAAATGATGGTCTACGAGTGGAAGATGCTCGAGGATATAACTGAGTATGACTTCGAGTTTGGTCTGCGGTCTTCTATCGTTCAGTTATCGAGCTTGTCGATTCAACCCACTCTTGTCCCAAGGGTGATCAAGGCTCAACAGACAGACGAGTCGTTACGGGATTATTGAGCAGAGGCGGCATCTGAGAGTCGGTCAGATTGGCAGATAGGTTCTGATGGTGGACTTCGTTTCAGAGGTCGATTATGTGTTTCGGATATTCTAGAGTTGCGCAGTGATCTTATGACTGAGGCACATCGATTGAGGTTTATATCCACCCTGGCTAAATGAAGATGTACGGCGACATGAGGTGGCAGTATTTTTGGGCAGGGATGAAGTGCCAGTTCGCCAGTTTTGTGGCCGTGTGTAACACGTGCCAGCGTGTCAAGGCCGATCATCAGAGACCCCTAGCCGTTGAGCATCCTGTTGTGCAAGTGGGAGCACGTATCCATAGATTTTATCATGGGTTTGCCGAGGACTCACCGCGATCATGACGCCATTTGGGTTGTGTGGGTTGTCTGACGAAGTCGACGCATTTTCTTGCGATTCGTGCGACATGGCCTTTGGACTGGCTTGCCAAATTATTCATTGATGAGATCGTGAGACTGCACGGTATTCTAGTTTCGATTGTTTTTTACTTAGACTCGAGGTTCACATCTTACTTTTGGAGGAGCTTTCAGAAGGCTATAAAGTCTGCCTTACAACTTAGCACCGTGTATCATTCACAGACCGATGGACAGACCGAGAGGGTCAACCAGATCCTTGAGGATATGCTTCGAGCTTGCGTGATTGACTTCTTGGGTAGTTAGGATGAGCATCTACGCTTGGCTTAGTTCACATATAACAACAACTATCAGGCGACTATTGACATGGCTCCCTTTGAGGTATTGTATGGCAGACCGTGTAGATCCCCCAGTTGTTGGACCGAGGTTGGAGAGTGCCGTCTCCTAGGTCTCGAGCTTGTTCAGCAGACATCAAAGGTCATCGATATCATCAGGCAGAAGATGCGCATAGCTCAGAGCCGACAGAAGAGTTTTGCTGATCGTTGGCGTCATCCCTTGGAGTTTACAGTTGGGGACCGAGTGTATCTCAAGGTGATACAGGACATGAAATTTAAATACGATGTGCGAGATTTCAGGCTTAAGATCACGTTAGTTCATAAACAATTACACGAATTCCATATCCCACATGAAAGTCCAAACCATTCAATTAAGGGGAATCTATGCGGGTCCAGGCCTACACATGTTAGGGTTGGATCTGTTAAAATTATAAATCAAACGATGCTCAAAGATAAATAGTAATCATTCACACATGCACAACAATCAGTCCCTAATCCAAGGGATTCACCAATTTCAATTCAAGGAACCCTAGGGTGAGAAAAGGGACAAATAAATTAAGGATAATGCAATATAGGGTTAGGGTTTATGAAAAACTGGTATGAGTGGGTAAAATAAGAAGAAAACCTGAACCAGAAAAAAGTTCCCGCGCGTGGATAACAACAATGGCCCATGCGCATGTACGTGTGATCTCGGCCGCACGTGTGTGGGGCCCACTATTTAGAAAAAGACCACCTTGACCCTGGTCGGCCAGGCTTGGACTCCAAAACCCCCAAATCTTAGCTCGATCCAATGTACGGTTTGTGCGTGGTGCTCCGTCGAAGTTTCAACCCTCCCGTAGGGCCAGATTCTGAAATTCTGCTATGGGGAGGAGAATTGCTGCAATAGATGATTAATTGGAAGTGTAGATGATGGGGTGAAATGAGAAGAAAGAATGGTAGAAGATGGGTAGTAGAGATGACGATGGATGGGGGTGAATCGAGATAGATGTGGCTTCGCACTATGGTGGTTAACCCTTTGATGAAGGGAAGGCTTTGCACCCAATTAGGCTTTACAACTCAGAGAGTAGGAAAACACAGAATTTTTATTAATCTTCAATCAAATGAAAAAAGTTACAAGGGGTGCCTATTTATAAGAAAACCCTATACTCCAAAATTCGTGCCATGTACGCAACCTATTACTTGGCGATGAAGTAAACCAAAATAAAAACTAATCAAAGAAATTTAAAGCGTCCATGATGTTCTAAATAACATTAATAAGCAAAACCTAAAATATGAAATCAATTTGACTAGTGGGCCACGATTATGAGATCCCATGATGAGCTTTTCTTGACTAACAGGCCCACTCTTTTGAATCAAAACTTCGTCTTCTAGCTAGGAGGCCATCCCTAGATGTCGTCATCGATCCAGATCAACGGTGGGGTCCTCCTTTTGGTGTACGAGCGTAGGGAGGGTGGTGTGCGTGCACGTGTGGACGGCGTGCGCGGGATGTCCCCATCACAAGGTCTCACCCATGAAGGGCGTGGTTCGATTTGGAGCGAAGGGCAAGCTTGCCCCGAGATTTATTGGACCTTTTGAGATCACTGGGCACATTGGTGCCGTGGCCTATAAGCTTGCCTTACTACCTCAGTTGTCTGGCATCCACAACGTTTTCCATGGTTCTATGCTGCGGAAGTGTGGGTTAGACTTCATTCCTGTGATTGATTGGCAGCTCCTAGAGGTTCGTGAGGATGCTTTCTACATTGAGCAGCCAGTTCGCATCCTTGATCGGAAGTAGCAGGCCCTCCGAACTAAGGTCCCCTTGGTGAAGGTGCAGTGGGGTCACCATAGTGCTGATGAGGCATCTTGGGAGCGCAAGGCTGAGATTCGAGAGCTCTATCCCCATCTCTTCGTTGATTGATTGCATCTTTGTATTGTATATATGATGCCATGTTTCCTCCTTTTGTTCTGCTTGATAGTGTAAATTTCGGGGACGAAATTTTTATTAGGAGGGGAGAGTTGTCAGGCCAATGTCCTAGTATCATATCGTTCCTTAGGACCCAGTGATTCTCTCCGTCGAATACCAGCGACCCGCGACTTGTAGACAGTATTTGCGCACGACCTTAAGTCGCATCCTGTGAATTCAAGTCGACTCGACTCGAGACCTATGCTATTGTGATGGTGCCGTCACCGCGGTTCCAACGCCACGTCTCCAGTGCCAATCCGATACCTAGACTAGGAGTTATAACCCATGCATAATCTCTGCCATAGACCGCGCATTGCGGGACTAGATTTCCTGATAAAGTGTATTCCCTAGAAAGTCATCATGAGGATGATGTCATCCTAGGCTACCTAGCCTAGGGTGACATCACCCTACCCCATCCCATGCTTATTAGCAATAATTGCTAGGCATGCCATGCTTCTTACATATGTAATCATCATCTTACATAGTCATCATGACCCTCATTTACATCCCTCTCTCCCTCTCATCTTCCTCATTCTTACTAGCAAGGAAGCTTGGGACGTCCATGGGAGCCCAACCATTCCAGCCCTCTTTCACCCTAAAACCCACCCAATCCAACCATCCATAACCCATCTCCACCATTGAAAGGCCTCCATTGAGGCTTGAGAACCCAAGGGTAGAAGAAGGAGAAGAAAAGGACAGGCGGGGTGCCTCCTAAGACTAGTTTCTTTTCATTTCTTGCATAGACCTTGATTTCTAGTATGGGGCAAGTAGGACCCACCAATCAATGGTGACGATCCTATCTTGACCCCTAGGTGTGGCTAATGACCCACCTTATCTTGCACCCACATGCCATAATGGAGCCATTCTCCATGGACCCCATCATGATGTTTTGCTTGATCTATAGCATTGAAGGGTCATCTAGACCTTCATGGTGGGGATGACATCCCCACCTTAGATTGCTGATGTAAGGGCCCATGCTGGGATGGACCCATTTGATGTATGGATTGGATCATTTTGAGGGGCTCATAGTGGCGGAACCCCTCCTTTGGCGGTCTTTTTTCTTCTCTCCCTCTCCTTCTCTCTCTTTCTCCCTGATGTGTGGCCCACCTGATGTGTCCATGGCAGCCAGACCGTCCAGTAGCAAGGACGTCCCTGCTGCCCATGCTGCTGGACGTCCAAGGCCATATTGCTGGCCGTTGGGCCTGCATGGGTTGGACGGCCATATAGGCCCGATGAATGGATGATATGGATGGTGGCTTGGGTTTGGATGTGTGTGACCCATCCAGGAGGGCCTTACCTTGATAAATATGAGGTACATCCACCCATCCAATAACGTGTGGGCTGCATCATGCAGCAGCATGTTGCTGTCCAATTTTCTGACCCAAATTGCTAGCCATCTGGATGGGGCAAAACCATATATACCAGCTTGATTTTCTCACTGTAGTGGGGTGGTCCACTGGTGTGTGGACCCCACCTTGATGTATGATTGTATCCACAACGTCCAACCTTGGTGGGACGCCCTTGGAGTGGGCCCAAGAGGCCTGGACGGTCCAACAGTATGGGTAGCAGGGACGTCCTTGTTGTTGGACGGTCTGGCTGCCATGGACACATCAGGTGGGCCACACATCGGGGAGAACGTGAGAGAAGGAGAGAGAGAAGAAAAAAGACGGCCAAAGGAGGGGCTTCGCCACTATGAGCCCCTCAGAATGATCCAATCCATACATCAAATGGGTCCATCCCAGCATGGGCCCTTACATCAGCAATCTAAGGTGGGGATGCCATCCCCACCATGAAATCAAGGGTCTAGATGACCCCTCAATGCTATAGGTCAAGTAAAACATCATGATGGGGTCCATGGAGAATGACCCCATCATGGCATGTGCATGCAAGATATGGTGGGCCATTGGCCACACCTAGGAGCCAAGGTAGGATCCTCGCCATTGATTGGTGGGTCCTACTTGCCCCATACTAGAAGAAATCAAAGTCTATGCAAGAAATGAAAAGAAACTAGTCTTAGGAGGCACCCACCTGTCCTCTTCTTCTCCTTCTTCTACCCTTGGGTTCTCAAGCCTTAATGGAGGTCTTTTAATGGTGGAGATGGGTTACGGATGGTTGGATTGGGTGGGTTTTTAGGGTGAAAGAGGCCTGGAATTGTTGGGCTCTCATGGACGTCCCAAGCCTCCTTGCTAGCAAGAATGAGGAAGATGAGAGGGAGAGAGGGATGTAAACGAGGGTCATGATGACTATGTGAGATAATGATTGCATGTGTAAGAAGCATGACATGCCTAGTAATTATTGCTAGCAAGCATGGGATGGGGTAGGGTGATGTCAGCCTAGGATGACATCATCCTCATGATGACTTTTTAGGGAATGCACTTTATCAAGAAATCTATGGTCCCACAATGCGCGGTCTACGGCCAGGATTATGAGCGGGTCATAATTCCTAGTCTAGGTATCGGATTAGGGCACGAGACACAGCGTTGGAACCGCGGCGACGGCGCGATTGCAATGGCATAGGTCTCGAGTCGAGTGGACTCGAGTTCAAAGGATGCGACTTAAGGTCGCGTGCAAATACTGTCCACAGGTCGCGGGTCACCGGTATTCGACGGAGAGAATCACGGGGTCCTAAGGAACGGTATGATACTAGGACACAGGCCTGATACAATATATTAGGCTCTATAGGTCCGATGGACTCATTTATCCTAGAGGTTGCGTGTTGACCTCCCTCGTGGCCACTTTGCTCTCTCCGGCCAAGTCCCTCTCATCGAGTGTTAGTAAAGTTAGGAGTGGGCTTCTGGCAAGCCTCACTCCCTATCTAGAGCCGCCTCCTGCCAGTCTAATGAAATTATGTCTTTTCATTTCAGATAAAACACGATAAAGCTTGTATATCCAAACTAGTTTTCCTACTACTTTTTCGTAGGCCCTCGGTGGCCCCCGAGGCCTAGCGGAATCCGCTTTCCAAAGTGTACCCCGAGCCTCCTTTGGGGTTGAGGCACTCGCGGCATCCAAGGGCTAGCGAGTGTTTAGGGCAGTTATATGTCCCCTCTTAGTCTGAATCCCCCCTTGCCTTTTCAGCGAGGAGTAGTTTATGATCCGGTGTCAGCTGTCTGACCTGAAAGCCTGTCAAGTCGGGGCAGGGCAATGACATCATGGCCATACACACACACACACACACTTCTACGAGTAGTCATGGCATATTGACTCTGGGAGTATGGAACAGTGGGTGGTACTTCAATCTTCTCCAAGTCGATAGGCACAATTAACTTGGAAAAATTGTCTAGAAAATGTTGGCCTGATTAAGTTGGTCACAGTGGAGGGCTTGGAGCACCTTTTTTTTTTTTTTTTTTTTTTTTTTTTTTTTTCTGAGGTGAACTTAGAAGGCAATAGGGAAGACCGTCGAATCTCCTCAAGCAAGGGACGAGTGGCTCTAATAGCACATAGAAGGCAGTTTTTGATAGCACCGCTGAACCAGTTGCCACTCACTGGCTCCATATCTCCTTCCCTTTCTCTCGGGCCGTGTTTGCGACCAGGGGAGGGGCTCCCGGTGGGAATGGGAGAGCCTTCGCTAGCGCTTTGGATGAGCACAAGCTCACCCTGCCTGCACTATTCATTAATTGAAGGAGACTTTTGAAATGATTGACCGCTGAACTGAGATGACAGGTGCCCATTCACCAGCGCAGACTACAAGTGCTCTCCGAACCGTGCTGGATAGTCACCCATCACACGGCTCTCAAACCCAACCTGTGGTGGATCCCGGGGGACAAAGTCAAAGCGCTTGATCCTTTGCCCCATACTTTGAGATGCTCCTCCCCGCCGATCAAGCAGCGACGCTGCTCGTGATAGGCTTAGCTTAAGCCGCTAACGTTCGGTTCGGATAAGTCGACGTCCCTTCGGTCGGTTCGCTCAGGTGGTCTTCCCTTCTCTTCCCTAACGTTCAGATAAGTTCTGGTTTGAGAAAGGAGCACCGGCCAAGCGCCCTGAATGAATAAGAAATGGACAGCAGAGGGAAGATTCTTATTCGACTTATTAAGGGATAGGAGATGCAGGGGGAAACAGGAGGAGAGGACATGCATGGGAAAAGGAAGTAGGTGCTTAGAAACGGTTAGTTCAAACCGGATTAGCAATAACACATACTGCTTAGACACCATGTCACACAAAGATTCGAATTCCTTTTTGGATATGACGGCCGGGTTCATGTTCAATCTCCAACGTCTGCTCTAATGTTTTTGATGATACCGGTTAATAGATAGTCACTTTTCATTGAAATATACTTGGAATTTGGTGTTAAAGTGAGAACTGCGAGAAACCAACCAACCTATGGTGTACCGGTTGCCAATAGCAGCGCCGGGCAGCTAAGTTGGTATGGATTTCCTGCGGCGCAGGAAAGTTCGGGATGACGAACTGCAAACCAATTGCTTCGCCGATAGAAGCAAATCTGAAGCTGAGAGCAGACGTTGGGGATAAACAGGAGGATAAGCGTATGTATCGTCAGTTGGTGGGTAGACTGATATACCTCACCATTACCAGGCCAGACATCGCATTTGCAGTGGGTGTTGTGAGCCAGTTCATGCAGAATCCGAGGAAGCCCCATAACGAAGCAGTTCATCGAATATTGAGACGTGGGATCGGCTGGTGGCGAGGAAGGAATGGATACGAACAAACATAAATTGAAGATAGGGACCGTCGGAGAAAACAACCGGTTGAAGAATTCGATCAATGGAAAACCAACTCGACAGCCCCGACATCGATAGCAGCAGGAGATCAAAAGGCTCATGTTCAAAAGGCGCTACTTCAATTCAAGCGCAAGCCCCCCCACGCCCCCCTCAAACCCCCCCCGTCTTAGGTTGATGGATGGATTCAGTCAGCGAAAGTCCCTCCAACTCAATCAATATCAACAACATGTCGTGACAGCCTGTTCTCTCGATTAGTGGTCAGTTGTTGTTACCGTGCCCTATATATGAGTGATGGGTAGCGAAGAAGCTAGCTCGACCAAAGGGAGAGGGAGTGTCTTTTTATTATTTATTATTATTATTTTTTATTTTTTTTTCAGTGCAACAAAGGAAAGCGCCCTCTTTTTGTCATCCCTACAGCTTCCCAAAGGCCGTGAATTGGGCTGTTGCTTGCTTGCTTAACCTTCCCCACCCACCACCCCCCCAAAAGGGAGCAACCAACTGGGTTCATGAGCCAGAAGAACCAAAAGTACGTGTGCAAGTTGAAAAAGGCCTTGTATGGCTTGAAACAAGCTCTAATAGCATGGTACGGAAAGATTGCAGAATTTCAACAAAATAGTATATATAATACTGGAAACTCCACTCGCACTCGTTGCCTATAGACGGCTCACTAATACTGGGAGATGGACCGTTTACTGAACGAACGAAGTGAGGGCCAAGGGAGAATGTCCCTTCTTACAGGGGACACGAGCTAGTTCTTGTATTATAGTAGTCTCGAGCTAGCACTAGTCTCCCCGCCAAACCGAACGGAGAACGACGGAGGACGTGTTAACGGAGTGAGTTAACTTACGTAGCGAGGGTGTCTGCACCCCCTGGAGTGGACGAGAAAGAAAAGATTTCTCGTAGTAACTCATAATATCTAGCAAGTCGAGTCTTATGTCGGTCATATAAAGGGCTGGAGGAACCGGTCCATGACTTGACATCGGTGGAATGCTACCTCCAATTCCCTGTATGTTCGATAGAGCCAAAGATTCCCCCCCGGAGTACGCCGATTACCCCCCGAACCGTACAAGATAGTTACCACCTATCATACGGCTTTCTAACTCCACTTCTTTTTCTGGTCGTTCCGCTCTGTCGGATCGATGGTAGTATCAGAGATCTGTAACCCCCCGACATTTTGGACAGAATGGTTCCTGCTTCCTACCCATAGTTAGCATGTATCTCCCCGGGTCATACTTTAGTATCACATCGTAGAGTTCCACCCCAACTCTAATAAAGGTCGTCGAAAGAAGTTCATAGTCATGATGTTAGCTATCAAAGGTCTGGTCAAAATTTGACTGGAATTATTGACGATTAACACCGTGACTTTGAACCAAGGGAACCGATTAACTCGCCCTATTCCCAGCTTCCTCCTATGATTCGAATACACATCAATTCTCGAGCCCGATTGGGGGACGTACCCTTCAGGAAGCTTGGCAGATTGAAAAGGACATAAGTCTTGGAATGAAGTCCCCCGCTTGGGCATTTGATCTTTGAATTCCAGGATCTGCTGCTGGGCCCATTTCTCAAACGTCAGCGGGTGACGATTTGATTGGAAAGTTTGAGGTTGATAAGGAGCGGGGATAGATGGAAGGGCGTCGAAGGATAGGTCCCCCATCTCTCGGCCGTATTCATGACAACGGTTTGCACATTCTTCGGTAGCTGTTCATAGTCCAAAGCCTGTGTGTGCTGCATCATTGAACCCTTTTCTCCAACTAGGAGTTGTCAAATCGATTGGGAGCCTCCTGTATGTCGAGTTCTACACAGATACGTGCACAAGATAGGTTTGCCCATGTAGCTGTCGCATCTAACCAGCTCGCGTGGTTCACCGGTTCCACCGACTAGACCCGTCAGAGTGATTCAGTCGATACAGAGGTGCGCGCAGATTGGGGGGTGTGCTGTCCCTATTGGGCTGGGCCCTTCCCCATAAGGCCGCACCGTCGGACTAGTTCTCATTTGGATTGAGATGAAAGAGTTGTTGCAAGAGAAGTATGTTCCCCTTTCTTATAGGCAGAGGCTGTTGGATCAATGACACATTTTGTGCCAAGGATCCATGATGTTGGCGGAATACATCGCCATGTTCGATGAGTATACGATGAGGTGCGATGTGGATGAGGACCCTGCTGTGGTTCTCTCCCGTTTCCGTATGAGCCTCAGGCTCGAGCTTCAGTAGGAGCTCACGCTTTACATGGTCACCAGTCTAGAACATGCTTACCAGGTGGTGCAGGAATTGGAGCATTGTGTACGTCAGTCGAATGTGAGGGGGATTGATTTTCGACCTACTATGCCTAGAGTAGCTCCGCAGGGAGTGAGACCCCAAGTCAGAATTCAACCTATAGCTTAACTTGGTACCCAGCTAGCCAACAGAATTCGAAGTAATAATATGGTTGGACCAAGTACTAGGCCCGCGATGCTAGGGCAGTGCTACCGTTGTGGTGGCATGAGTCACATCGCTGCCGAGTGTTCAAATAAGGGTGGGCGCATTGCCTTTGTTTCCGAACACTCCATAGAAGAAGTGGCACATAAAGTTGATGGTGACCAGGATGATGAGGAGATTTGATGAGGACATCAAGTCACGTACACCCTTACGTACGTATCAGAGGAGGTGGGCTGCGCTGATTTCCTTGTGGCTAAGCGAGTACCCATGATTTTGTTGAAGACCCCATGTGCATGTGCGAGCATCTGGAAGACCCCACACTGGGAAGATGCACATGTGTGGCTTTATAGTTCTAGACCGTTAGATCGGAGGGACATAATGATCGGGGCCATTGATCGTTGATCGTCCACTTCAGTTTTAGACTTTTTCATATTTTAGGATTTAGTTTTTGATTATTTTATATTTGGACACATTATGAGTGTTTTAGTTGATTTTATTTAGACTAAGGCTATTTTCGTTAAAGTTCACGAGACGGATTTTTGTAATTTTTGAAACTTTTTGGATCTATAAAAAGAGGGGGGCATGTGACCTCTCATTGAATTTGGTGATCAAAAAAAAAAAAAACAAAAAGAGAAAAGCTCTTACTTTCTTCTCCCATCTTCATGCGATTTGAAGATACGTCCATGCGATTTGGAAGGAAGATTGGTGCGAGGCTAATCTTCATCAACGAAGGTGCGATGTCTCCATCTATCCCCACACCGTCTTCTTCTCTTTTCTTCACCATCTAGGTATTTTCTTCAGATTTTTAATTATCTCATCCCAAATATTCGTCTTCTCCCAAACCCCACTTTCCCATACCCATCCACAATCGAAACCCAAACCTTAATTTTCACCCTAAGTTGTATTAAGTTCCCTATTTTGAAATAAGCGATATCCTATGCTAATTGGATGTCCATACATCCATTAGATCCTAGTTTTTTTTTTTTAATTTAATGATCTTGAGTTACGCTGTTGGTAGCTTAGGCTAGAATTATGCATGGTTTTCTTTTGATTTTCATGATATTTGTGATGATTATAGCAATGTTTGTGTTTTTTTGTTAAATATTTTAATTCGGCTATTTGATCTCACATGTTACTTAGTCCATGCATCGGTCCTGCATCAAGGTCATTATCCCCTCCCTTGACCCGGCCAGTGTTCGAAATATCAGTATCGCACTATGTATCGCACCCTTGAGATACATACGTATCGGTTATCGCACGGGATATATCGTTTGTATCACATAATTTATCACACTTTTTGGGAAACATGGGGAAACATCGAGGAAATGGTTGAAATTTTTAATGAAACTTTGTGGATTGTTAAAAAAGCCCTTAATATACACTTTTAAATCATAACATCTCAAAAAAAAATATGCACATAATAAGTTTCCTTTGTATAGGGTCCTAAGCTATGCGATGTTTAACTGAACTAATGCAACTATATTTAAATTGGATGCATGATATTTATAAATATATCATAGTCATGTATGAAAACAACCATTTGGAGATATCATTTTAGGCCATGAGAAAAAGAATTGAGTCAGATCTAAACCTCGAGTGGACCCCACCACAGAAAACAGTGGAGAGAGTGACGCCCACCATTAAAATTTTCTAAGGGCTACAAAAGATTTCGATCAAGCTGAAATTTGTTTTTTCCCTTCTTTCATGTCTGTCTTAACTTATAAACAGGTTGGTTCTCAGATAAACATCACCTTAGGAAGGTTTCAACGGTGGGCATCCCTCTCCCCACTGTTTTCTGTGGTGGGGTCCACTCCAGATTTGGATCTGACTCATTTTTTGTCTCATGCCTTAAAATGATTTAGCCAAATGTATGGACAGTGTAGATACAACACATACATCATGGTGGGCCCCACAGAACTTGGTGCGTCACTTCAGTAGCCAGTCTGGCTACAAAACCTGTCAGTATCTTCTGCGTCTAGACGCGGATTGCGTACTACTCCCGCCCGTCCCTAGCTTCGAAAGGGCAGGCCCACCGTGATGTATCTGTACATCTAAGCCGTTGATCCCTTTTCTCAGATTATTTTAAGGTATGAGCACAAAAATGAGGCAGATCCAACGCTCAAGTGGACCACACCAAATAATAAGCTTGGTTGCATTAAAATGCACAAAGCATTAAATGTCAGTTGCTTTAATGCTGGTGCTTTGTGGGCCCCACCATAATGTATTTGTTTCATCCATTCTGTTCATCCATTTTTACAGATCATTTTAGGGATTGATACAAAAAATTATAGGGATATAAATCGTAGGTGGACCACACCACAGGAAAACAATAATGATTGGATATCCACCATTAAAATCCTCCTAAGGCCCACTGTACTGTTTATTTGACATCCAATCTGTTGATTGGGTCCTAAATACCCAGATGAAAGGAAGAAATAAATATCAGGTTGATCCAAAGCTTTTATGGCTCCCAAAACGTTTTTAATGGTCAACGCTCATTCAACACTGTTTCTTGTAATGTGGTCCACTTGAGTTGTGGATATGGTTTAATTTTGGGCTCAACAACTTAAATGATCAGTAAAAACATATGGATGGCGTGGATGAACCACATACATTAAAGGTGGGCCCAAGTGAGTTTACTAAGTACCATAAGAGCATACTGAGTAACGCACCACACACCGATTGCATTTTCACGGAAGTGGATTGCGTACTGAGTAACTCAGCGTACTGAGTAAACTCTGTGGGGCCCACCGTCATTCATGCACTGTATCAGCTCCGTACATCAGCTTTATCATATAATTATAGGGCTTTAAACCAAAATTTAATCATATCTAAAGTTTAAGTGGACCACACCACCTGAAATAGTGGGAATTGAAGTCTACCGTTGAAAAGTTCTCGGGGCCCACAAAAGTTTTAGATCAAGATGATTTGTGTTTTCCATTCATCCATGTTTGCGTGATTTTATGAACAGTTTGGATGACAAATAAACATCACCGGGGGCCTTAGAAATGTTTCAACGGTGGAAATCAATACTTCCACTGTTTCCTTTGGTATTGTCTACTTGAGCTTTTGATATACTTCAGTTTTGGGTTCAACCCCTAAAATGATCTGGAAAAATGTATGGACGGTGTGGATAAACCACATGAATTCACAGCGGGCCCAACAGAGTTTACTCAGTACAATGAGAGTGCACTGAGTAACTCGGAACACGTCCGATTTCATTTTAACCCATCCGCGCGACCCATTTTCACCCATCCGCGCCCCTCTCCTTCACGAATGCATGCATTCCGTAGCAACATTCGCGGCGAGGTTTCCTCAATCCGGCCTGATTTCTCGCCGGAATCTTGAAAAAATTCCCACAGACTCTCTCCAATCAGAGAAGAAAGAAGGAAATTGAAGAAATTTGCGAGAAAAAGAGGGAAAGCGTGCTTACCTGTTGAATGGCCCACATCTGATCACCAATCTTCGCTGCAGCCTACAGGTACTCTCTGATTTTTTTTTATTTTTATTTTTTCTGATTCAAATTTTTTTTTTCGCGCGATATCACCAATATATCGTGCGATATCGACGATATATCGGCTGATATCTGGATTTTGGGTTTTTTGGTTTTTTCTAGGGGTTATCGCGAGGGTTTCGTCTTGCAAGGGTGCGATAACGATAATATCGGCCGATAGTATCGATATTTCGAACACTGGACATGGCTAGTAATGCCGAGGATGATACTATAGAGACTATCCCACTTGTAGTGGTGAGGTGCACCTTAATCCAGATGAAGGAAAGCAAAGATTGGTGCAGAACCACTGTTTTCCACACTTATGCCAAGTGTGGAGAAAAGAGCTACAAAGTGATCATAGACAGCGGGAGCTGTGAGAATGTAGTTTCCCCAGTTACTTTGAGTCGCCTAGGGTTGAAGCCAATCCCTCACCCTAACCCATACAGAGTTTCTTGGGTGAATGCGACATCCCTCCCTGTGACCCAGCGATGCCTTGTTCCGATTGAGTTTGGACCATACATGGACAAGTTGTAGTGTGATGTGATCACGATGGACATTGGTCATATCATCTTGGGAAGGCCATGACTCTATGACAAAGATGTTACAATATTCGGATGTACGAATAATTGTGTATTTAAGCATGAAGGAAAGAAGCTTGTCTTGAGCCCGCTTCCTCCCAAATTGTTAACATGAGCGAAAGATGTTGCGTCCCCAGACAATCTTAAGAGTCAAACGACACCTCAATTGAAGTCTCTCCACATCATAGATGCTAAGGAGTTTGAAAGAGAGAGACCAAGGCGGGGACTATGGTGTACGACCTACTGGCTAGGGAAAGTACACCTGAGGTTGTTACGGGGATACCCCAGGAGGCTCGTCCGGTCCTAGAGAAGTTTCGGGATATCTTCCCTGAGGACCTTCCAGACGAGCTTCCACCAATGTGAGACATTCAGCATGCGATAGATCTCGTCCCAGGAACAACCCTACCAAACCTCCCTCACTATAGAATGAATCCCACCTAGCATGCTGAGTTGAATAGGCAGGTGGATGAATTGCTTAAAAAGGGATTTATTCGTGAGAGTGTGAGCCTGTGCGTCGTGCCCGTGCTTCTTACTTCCAAGAAAGACGGCATATGGCGCATGTGTGTGGATAGTAGAGCCATAAACAAGATCACTATCGAGTATCAGTTTTTCATCCCGTGGCTTGATGATATGCTTGACATGATGATCACCTCTACTATCTTTTCGAAAATTGACCTCAAGAGTGGTTATCACCAAATTCATGTTCGCCCGGGAGATGAATGGAAAACTGCCTTCAAGACGAAGGACGAGCTGTATGAGTGGCTTGTTATGCCCTTTGGGCTAACCAATGCCCCAAGTACATTTACGAGGGTGATGACTCAAGCGCTGCGACCCTTTATGGGCAAGTTTTTAGTTGTGTACTTTAATGATACCCTCATCTATAGTACGTCCCCTAGCCAGCATATCGAGCACATGAGGCAGGTCTGCAACGCCTTGCGCATTGAAAGGCTCTATGCGAACCTCAAGAAGTGTTCCTTGTTGACCTCCTGTGTTATCTTCCTGGGGTTCATGGTATTGTCAGAGGGTATGTCTGCAGACCCTGAGAAAGTCAAGGCCATTGTCAAATGGCCTGAGCCGTACCATACACGACATGCGAAGCTTTCAGGTCTAGCTATGTTCTATCGGCAGTTCATCCGTGGCTTTAGCTCGATTATGGCTCCCTTCACAGATTGCATACGAAAATGGGAGTTTCAATGGATTAAAGCCACGGCAAGGGCTTTTCCAAAAATTAAGAAGAAGATGACGGAAGCGCCAGTCATGCGTCTACCTGACTTTACCAAAGCCTTTGAGGTAGCAAGTGACGTGTAAGGAATTGTCATAGGCGGAGTGTTAAGCCAAGAGGGACATCCTGTGGCCTTTTTCAGTGAGAAGCTGAACAAGGCTAAACAACGCTACTCCACTTGTGACAAGGAGTTCTATGCGGTTGTGCAATTATTGCACCATTAGTGGCATTATTTATTACAGCAAGAATTCGTCCTGTGCTCTGATCATGAGGCCTTGAAATATTTGAGCTCTCAAAAGAAGTTGAGCCCTAGGCATGCCAAATGGGTACAATTTCTTCAAGAGTACACGTTTGTGCTTAAGCACAAGGCCGGAAAAGAGAATAAGGTTGCTGACGCGCTTAGCCGTCATATCATGACGCCGCGGTCACTTTGAGCAACTCAAGGGCGAGTATTCAAACAGTCCTGATTTTGGGATCATTTATGCGTCAGTGTCTAGTGACCCACCCTCAAGGAGTGCGGAGTTCGTCCTTACAGATGGATATCTTTTTAGAGGGGACAAACTTTGTATCCCAAGCACATCCCTCCGCGATTTTCTAGTTTAAGAGCTGCATGCTGGAGGGATAGCAGGTCACTTTGGTCGAGATAAAACAGTTGTCCTTGTGTTTGATCGTTTCTATTAGCCTAATCTCCAGGGAGATGTGGTTAAGATTGTAGGACAGTGTCGAATATGTCAATTGGCGAAGCGGAGGAAGCAAAATACAGGTTTATATACTCATTTGCTAGTTCAAAATGCCCCGTGGCAAGATGTCAGTATGGACTTTGTGCTTCAGCTTCCCAAGACTATGCATAAGCATGACTCCATACTCGTGGTTGTTGATCAATTTTCTAAGATGGCCCATTTCCTACCCTCTTATAAGACCTCAAATGCTTCCCACATTGCTAAGTTATTCTTTCAAGAGGTCGTGCGACTCCATGGAGTACCTAAATCTATCGTGTCTGACAGAGATACTAGGTTCACTAGTTATTTTTGGAAGACTCTCTGGCATCTTTTGGGTACGAGGCTCCAGTTTTCTTTAGCATATCATCCCCAGTCAGATGGTCAAACAAAGGTAGTGAACTGTAGCCTAGGAAATTTGTTAAGATGTCTAGTTGGAGACCACCACAGGACATGGGACACTGTTCTTCCCACAACAGAGTTCGTGTATAATTCTTCAGTGAACAGGTCCACATGGATGAGCCCGTTTGAAATTATTTCAGGTCTTAGACCCCAAGTCCCCATAGATTTGATCCCCATGGCTACCCCATAGCGTCCTTCAGAGTTAGGAAAGTCTTTCGCCTAACATACACATGCATTGCATAGTCAGATAAGGAGGAAGATTAATTCAAGTAATGAACATTATAAACTTTCTGCCGACACTCACATGAGATTTAGGGAATTTCAACCTGGAGATGATGTCATGGTTCGTATTAGGTCTGATCGGTTTCCACCTGGATCTGTGAAGAAGTTTCATGCCCGTAGCATAGGCCCACATAAAATTGTAAAAAGGTTGGGGTCTGATGCTTATGTTGTTGATATCCCTGCTACCATAGGCATCAGTTCTACATTTAATGTAAAAGATCTAGTTCCCTTTCACAAGCCATTACCTCTATCCATTGGTTCCCCTGTTTCTTCCCAGCACCCCCCCTCCCCCCAATATATGGACCTTAGCCACAGCCTGATCTTCCTGTGCCCATCTCACCTTCTCTTCCACCAGCACCGAGAAGAGATGAGATAGAGGAAATTTTGGACTCCGAGGCGGTTTCCACTCACTCCTGGGTTTTCCAGAAATTCCTAGTCGAATGGAGGAATAGGCCCATTGCAGATAACTCTTGGATCACAGAGGCAGAGCTGTAGTGCATCGACCCTGTTTGCTCGAGAGATACAGGAGTTCACTTTCACCAGTGGCGAATTCTTCCTACACGGGGAGAATTGATGTAGACATCATTAGTGCACCCTTTAGAGTGTACCAGAGGAGAAGGCGTCACCGACAGAGTATCAGAGCAGAGAAGTTGATGTGGATGGACGTTGGGTCCATCGGACCCATTTTCTGACACGCTACGAGTGAAAGAGCGGCATGACCACACCCTGACCATAGATCCATGGGTCGGATTTCACACCTAACCACACAGGTGTTTTAGTTTTATGCATTTTTTTTTTCTTTTTTCAGGGGTTTTATTGTGCTTTCTTTATTTTTTTCGTCTTTTTGTTATTTTTCTTGTTTTCAAGGACTTTAGTGCACTTTTACTTTTTCCATAGCTTATATATGTTGTGAGAAACCCTAATTTCATTAATATTAATTGAATAGAAATTCATATCTTTTCTTTCTCTTTATTCAAGAGATTAGGGTTTCAGGATTGGCCCTTGGGTGTTGAGGATTCCTCCCCGATTTCAGGTTTCCTTCTTTCTAGATCTTCGAGGTACAGGAAAAGGTAAGAATCATCATCCTTTTCTTTTGACGACAAAAGGACCTGTACTTTCTTCATCTCGAACTCTTCATTTTTTACTCATTTTTGTTCCTATTTGGATATCCCCTTTCTAGTTTGAATGGAAAAGATGGATGGTTAGTCAGTAGAATCAGATTCAAACTTGACCGTATACTGACTTATGCTAAATCTGGGATATCCTCATATCCCTAGGTCCTCTATTTTTAGTGTTTACGCAATTTGATGCTAAGGGGCATGATCCTGACGGAATGACCTCAGCTTTGTGTCGAAATTTATCTAATCCCTTTTATTGGAAATGGTTAGTTGATTTGTGTATTTATTTGAACATTCTGATTATACATGCATTTAGGATTAGGTCATCAAATGTCCCTGCATCAGCGGCCCGTGTGAGGCGGGCCCCACCTGTGTGAAGTGGGTGGCTCATGTGAAGCGGAATCCATGTGAAGTGGGTCCACGAGGGGGGTTCGGCCGAGGTCCCAACCCATGGGATGTGGGGCCTAGGCTATGAGATAAGAGGGATTGATTCACCATGCTCTATCAGTTCGTGCTTTTAGAGCAAGTGGTTAATTATCTTGCATCAAAGTGGTATTAGAGCGGGAGGTCTCGTGTTCAAGACTCCTTACCAGGGGTGATTAATGCAGGGGACATTTTCACTCCAGGCTCGAATGGCGTGGCCTGTGGGATGCAGGGGCACACATGGGGTGGGCGGTTCATGTGAGGTGGGTGGCCCGTGTGAAGCGGAATCCATATGAAGTGGGGCCCACGAGGGGGGTTCGACCGAGGCCCCAACTCATAGGATGTCAGGCCTGGGCTATGAGATAGAGGGATTGATTCGACATGCTCTATCAATTCGAGCTTTTAGAGAAAGTGGTTAATTGTCTTGCCCCAGAAAGCATATGATAGGGTCCCTCATGAGTTGTGTGGGGTAGCAATAACAAATGCAAGGACCACTAGTGGAGAGATAAGTGAGTTCCTAATTATTGTTGGCATGCACTAAGAGTTAATATTGAGCTCGTTCCTTTGATTATGGACAAGGTAATGGGGCATTTGCAGAAAGAGTCTCTGGTGTATGTTGTTTGCAGATGACATTTAAATGACAAGACAAGGGTGGTTGTAAATAGAAAGCTTAGGGAGTGCTTTAGAATCTAAAGGAATCAGCATTAGTTGGGGCTGAAATAGAGTATATGGATTGCAATTTTAGTAATGATGGGAGTGGCAACGAGAAATTATTTGAGATTGTTGACCAAGAATGTTTCCCAGAATGACCACTTTTAATATCTTCAGTTGATAATTCAAGAGAATGGGGAGATCGAGATGGATGTTGCCCATAGAATTTTTCAACGTGGGTGGAAGATATAAGGCTGTGCTTCTCAATGTTGTCAAATAGCATATGCGATCATGTGCGATTGCATATGCGTGTGTGCATATGCGATCACACAATTGCATATGTGGTCGCATTTTTTTTTTTCGCATTTTTTCAAAAAAAAAAAAAAAAAAAAAAAAAAATCAAAATAAATTATTATATGTCATTAGGACATGAAATACATTTAATTTAAGTAAAAATAAAATAAAACCAATTACATACATATGATAATGATACATTTACAAATTAAAATATAGTTAACTTTTTAACAATTAACATTTTACATTTAACAAATATGAAATATGAAATATCCATATTCAATATTCAACACTACATGATATATAATATATCAAGTTATTAATATCAACATCAACATCAACACACGTAGACTTAATAAATATTAAACAAAATTAAGAAGTTATGTATTTATTATTTATCTAATCAATAATCATTAATCATATATATTGATTTAGTAGCCATTGTGGCATATTACCACCAGGTCCACTACCACCACCACCACCATCATCATCATCATTCGAGTCATCTCCTTCTTCCACATACACTTCTTCTTCTATTTCTTCATCATCTGTATGTACTAATACTTCATCAACATTCAATGGTGGATGATCTTTAGCTTGATCATCATTATCACCTTCTCCTTCTTCAATCTCGTCAACGGGTTGGCGGTTACTACTCGCCCCCCGGCTCCCCCCCATCCTTCGCCTTCGAGTGGTACTACCTTCACCAGGTGTCAATCCGTATGCGGCATCTTCAACTTGTACCCATGTCAGCTCCTCTCCAACAAATACCGAGTCCTCCGTTTCTACAAGCCACTCATTATCTGCATCCAACTCATATAAACAGATAGGGTCAAAGAAACCGGGCTTTTCTTTCCTACTTTGGAATCGTCCTCGCAATTTTTGATTGTATTGAACAAAAACCAAGTCGTTGAGCTTTTTTTGTTCAAGGCGATTCCTTTTCTTGGTATAAATCTGCAAGAAAGAAAGCACATTTGACATTAGCTATTTAGGTAATTAATTTAGCTTAGACTACTAAAAAATTAAAGTTTACAAAAAAACAATTACTAAACACTAAACATTCTAAACTTACCACCTCGAACGTGCTCCAATTGCGCTCGTAACCAATGGCAGAATACGTGAGTCCAAGAATCTTCATAGCCAGCTTCTTTAGAGTTGGATCCTTCCTATTCAGGTCCACTCCATAGGTAGCCCACTAGTCAGCTGAGAAAAATAGTTTAAGTATAGGTTAGAGTCTTAGTCTCTTAGAGACACTTTGTAGAAAAACTTTTTGTAAGAGTTCAATACACAGACAGTACACTAACATTCATTCATAGAAGTACTTACTGGGTAATTTCATTGTCCGATGTCTTATTACGATATCCCTTGAGAATATCCCTTCACTTTTTGTGTAGAAGTCCAGCAAAGTTGAGATCTTGTCCTATTCTCCTCTATCTGGAATCATTCTTTACAAGATATCAATAAATCCAACCATATACATAGTGCTTCTGCTGGATCAGCAAAAGCGAATAAACAAGCTGGGTAAGTAAAGTAAGAGACTAAGAACTAAGAAGTAAGAAGTAAGATCTAAGAGAGTAAGTAAGAGTAAAGACTAAAGAGCCTAAAGAGATGGGACTTGGAGAGAGAGAGAGAGAGAGAGAGAGAGAGAGAGAGTTACACTTACACCCACACACTTACACACTTACACTTGTAGAAAGGGAGAAGAAGAGGGAGAGAGAGAGTTGAGTTACACACTTCACTTGTAGAAAGGGAGAAGAAGAGGGAGAGAGAGAGTTGAGTTACACACTTACACTTGTAGAAAGGGAGAAGAGGAGGGAAAAGAAAATGAGAAAAAGAGAGAGAGTTGAGTTACACACTTACACTTGTAGAAAGGGAGAAGAGGAGGGAGAAAATGAGAGAGAGAGAGTTACAGAAAGAGAAGGAGAGAGAGAGAGAGAGAGAGAGAGAGAGAGAGAGAGAGAGAGAGAGAGAGATTTACGCACAAACAAAATTGAAATTACAAATCTAAAAGAGGTTCCAACTTCCAACTTTCAACTTCCAAATTCTTGTCTAAGTTGTCTTCTCTTCACCTTTGCCCCTTCACTTGAGTATCGATCTTGAATTCTTGTTGTAAGTTTGTAACTTGTACTTGTAACTTGTAAGTTGTAAGATGTAACTTGTAAGTTGTAACTTGTCACTTGTAAGTTGTAACTTCAAACTTGTAAGTTGTAAGTTGTAACAACTAACAACTAACAAAGTAATAAATCAATTAACAAACAAAAAAAATAAAATGATAGAAGTTGTTAGAATTAGAAACTTAGAAGTTAGAATTTAGAAAACTGAGAACTTGGATATTATGAAATATGAAACTCTAAATGAAAATGAGATAAAAAGAGAGATGGAAAGAGAGAGTGATGTTATGTATGTTCCCTTGATTGAACTAGAAAGTAGAAACTAGAAAGAGAGTTCAATCAATTCAGTGGATGGAGATTGGAGAGGAGTCTTGACTCTTGATTCTTGAATATGGATGTATCATGTATCTTGGATTCTTGATTCTTGATTCTTGTACCCTTCCTTGATTATTGATTCTTGAAAGTTGAAAGAAAAGAAAAGAAATATGGAAATGGAATATGGATGGAGAGGAGTGGATGTAGAATGTAAATTGTAGAGCGCTTAGAAGTTAGAATTAGAAATATATAAGAGAGGATATAGTAAGAGAAATAGAGAATAGAGAGAGAGAGAGAGAGTTTGAGCTTTTTTTGCATCTAGGAATGCTTAGAATACATATTTATAGAGAAAAGATCCGGATTTTTTATTTTTTATTTTAAAAAAAAGGTAAAAAGACGGTCAGAAATATGACCGTTGGCCATTATGCGATGGCATATGCAATATGCGATCGCATACATCGCATATGCTGGTACATGTGGCATATGCAATCGCATATGTGCAGGGATCGTATATGCCACTGCCGCATATGCGATCGCCTAAAAAATATGCGCATATACAATCGCAGATGACAACACTTGTGCCTCTAGAGTTTTATGTGATCATCATGTACCAATTAAACTGAAAAGTGAACTTTATAGTAAAGCTATAAGACTAGCCATGTTTTATGGGACAAAACGTTGGGCAACTAAGTAAGAACATCTTCATAGGATGAGTGTGGCATAAATGAGGATGTGGAGATTGTTGATTGTTGCCGAATTGATGATGTTGAGATTGATGATTGAGTGCGAAGACGAGGAAGGCTAGAATTAGAAATGAATGCATTCTAGGAACTTCCAAGTATTGTTCCAAGTATCCCTAGTATTATAGATAATATCCCCAATATTATTGGTATCTCCCGCTTGGCGATACCGATAACGCTGGTAGTATCAGAATTTCTAGCCATCAGCAATTCATCGCCAACTTTAGTATCGCCAATATTTTTGGCTGTGTAAATTACTGTTGTTGCTTTTATTGCCAATGTATCAACGATCTTTCAGTAATATTGCCAATGTATCAATTAATGAGACATGCCATGTACAATGCAGTTCCACATGCTATGAGTATGTGGCTCAGTAACTAATATGTTATGTAAAATCAAATAGATGATCTCTTGCCGCTTATCATTTGGTGAGACGTACCATGTACACCAGTAACATACACACACACACACACACACACACACACACACATAATGACTAGATGGCTCAATATCCAATCTCCAAACTAAAGTTATGGCGCTTAATGGAGTGAAATGGGGGAAAAGGATTCATGTAGCTGTCCCTAGTTTATCTGGGATAAGGCTTAGATGATGATGATGACGACAACGACGATGACCGACTGCCCGACCAAGTGACACTCCAAGTAGACATTCGGGTTTAGTTAGATAATGGAGACTTGTTTTTAGATGCCGGTTTTTATCAGCACCTGATTGGTAAACTCATATATAGATCAAATATGTCATATGCGATCAATGTTGCCAATTTGTTTATGCATGGCACTCTTTCAAATCATCTATATGTTGTTTAACGTATCTCGCAGTACTTGAAAAAGTATCCTGGCCGAGATCTTCTTTATTCCAAACATGGCCATCTTGACGTTGAGGCATCTATAGATGCTTATTGAGCTGGATCGCATATAGATTGAAGATTTACTTCTTATAATTGTACCTAGGTTGGTGGTAATCTAGTGATGTATTAAAGGAAGAAGCAGCCGGTTGTTGCTTGTTCCAATACCAAGGATGAGTATCACTTAATGGCTCATTGGGCTTGTGATAGAGTTGGGCATTCCAGTCTGATGCAGGGACATGTGATGACTTAACCCTAGATGCATGTATAATCAGGTCAAAGAATATTCAAATAAATACACCAATTAACTAATCATTTCCAATCAAAGGGATTAAGTAAATCTCAACAGAAAGATGATGTTATTCCATTAGAATCATGCCCCTTAGCATAAGATCACGTAAACAGTAAAAAGGGAGGACCTCGGGATATGAGGATATCCCAGATCTACCATAATTCAGTCCACGATTAAGCTTGGATCTGATTCTCTTTTCCGTTCGAACTAGAAAGGGGATATCCAGAGATGAACGAAAGAGATGAAGGATGAGAGATTCGAGATGAAGAAGGTATAGTTCCTTTTGTCATCAAAAGAAAAAAAAAAAAAAAGAGGATGATTCTTACCTTTTCCTGCATCTCGTGGAATTTTAGAGAGAAGGAAACCTAAAATCGAGATGGAATCCTTAACACCCAAGAGCCAATCTTGAAACCCTAATCTCTTGAATAAAGAGGAAGAAAATAAACGAATTTCTATTCATTCAATAATAATGAAAATAGGGTTTCTCACAACATATATATATATATATAAGCTATGGAAAAAGTAAAAGTGCACTAAAGCCCCTAGAAACAAGAAAAGGAACCAAAAAAGTCTAAAACTAAAACACCTGTATGGTAGGGTGTGAAATCCAACCCATGGATCTATGGTCGGGGTGAACACCTGTGTGGTAGGGTGTGAAATCCGACCCATGGATCTATGGTCGGGCTGCAGTCATGCTGCTCCTGCACTCGTAGCGCATCAAAAAGTGGGTCCGATGGACCCATCGTCCATCCACATCAACTCCTCCGCTCAGGTACTCTATCGGCGACACCTCTGGTACACTCTAAAGGGTGCACCACTGGTGTCCGCATAATAGTCAGTCTTCTAGTGAAGCTTCACTACGATAACTTGGGTGCAATTCATGTCTGTCAATCTGGTGTATCATGAATGTAGAAAGCACATTGGAATTGATTGTCATTTTATTCATGAGAAGCTAACATCAAAGGAGATTCAAATGTCATATCAGAAATCTGAAGAAACTTGCTGAATTTTTTTACTTGGGGAATTGGTCGTCTTCATCTTCATCCAATATGTCATAGGCTGAGCATCATGCTCATCTTGAGGGGAAGTGTACAAGATATGTGTAATCATGTGGTAATTATTGGAGTAATGCCTTCTTGTTTACTTGTTCATCTTGTAACTATGTAATCATTATTTTTGATTGGTTATCAACTTGATCCCATAATTTCTTTTCTTTTTACGTTTAGCTGTTTATCGCCCCGTGCCTTGTTCAGCTTGTAGATGTACAAAGCACCTAGTTCAGTGTACTCGTCTTTTTCCAGTTTCTAATACTTCCATTTATACCTTTTCTCTATTTACGTAGGTAATTATATGATTTAATTACCAAATTGTTGACAGGCTCCATCCACCTGCTTACATCTCAAGCCTTTTAAAACCCTGATTATATCTCATCCTTTTCCAGAATATACTTTTTCTAGTGAATTTTGTATTGTGCATGGTAAGGAATGGATGCTCAACCTGCAACTTGGTTGGGGATAGTTGTGTCCAATGTTTTAAATATCGTTATTGCATAATGTATCGCACCCTTGGGATACGGATACATATTGGTTATTGCATGAGATATATCGGTTGTATCGCGTAACGTATCGCTGTTGTTGGGAAACATGAGAATATTGGGAAATTGGTTGATTTTTTCAATGGAACTTCAGAGATTGTTGAAAAAGACATCAATACACACTTAGAAATCAAAACATTTGAAAAAAAAAAAAAAGTGTACATAATAGGGGTTTCCTTTGTATGGGGTCCTAATATATGTGCTTTCCAACTGATGTAAGTATATTCGAACTCTATTCATATAATTTATAAATGTAAGAAGACATGTACGGAAACGCAAGCAATACATTCAAAAGCAAAAGAAGAATCCCTAGATCAGGTTGCATGTTTAATTTTGTGTTTAGATACAATGATTGCAACTGATTTGTGAGAAATTGAGAAATTTCGATTTTTCTCAATTTTCCACAACTTGAACCATCTCTCCTAAATCTCGAAATCGAAGTTTCAAATCTATGATTTTTCATGGAAAATATGAAGAATCATAGATTTGTAACAATTTGACAGTAGTTTAACGTGATTTACAACAAAAACATGGATTGGAAATCGAAAATGCTCACTGGATCGATTAGGTGGGATATATCGGCACTACCTATGCATTTCGTATCGCACAGGTGGGATACAAGATATATCGTGGGATATATCGGCTGATATTGTCGATATTTAAAACACTGGTTGTGTCTATAACTTTTGAGTTGTTCACTTGGCCTTTCCACAATATGATGGCTATCAGAAGTCATTGTAGAATCATCAGATTACACTTTCTAGTTTATGTCAGGTAAGTAATTCCTTTTCTTTTTATATCAATAAACTTGGTTGTCAATGGCTTGTAAATTCTGCTCCTAAACACTATATATAAATGATATATTGTATATTATTATTGTGATTACAGGTTTATATAGTGAACGGCACATGAGATTGTTTTTCATCAAATTTTATTGCATTGGTTTTCATCTTTTTAAATTTAGTGCATAATGTGAATGATATTATTATTTGTTGGAAACTGTAGGAAAGGTTTACATGGAGATTTGAGATTGAGATACCTGATCCAATCTCTTGAATCATTGTTCAGTGCGCGTTGTGGTTGATGATTCCAATATTTTAAACCTGGACTGGAGGCCAAGCCTTTTTTGTTGATGTTCTGGTCAATGGTCCTACTGGGTCAACCTGTGGTCTCAGTTTGATGTCATAACTGAAATTAGTCAGAATACTAAAATAGGAAAAATAAATACTTGTTCCACTCCAAAGTCTGGGTTGAACAGTTTTGCAGTTGGTCATGAGAAACCATACGAGTTGGATGGTTCCAATCCAATACTGGGTACCATAGTGACCTGGCCTTGAAAGGCCATCAGTTCTGATCCAAACCAGTCTGACTGTCCAGTTTTGTCTCGGTGTTAAAACATTCAATGCTTTATACTTTATGACCTTAATAAAAGGGAAAAATCCCTATGCCTAGCTGCCTACTACCTTTGAGTTCTATATCAAAGTAGTTTTTCTGTCATTGCTTACGGAGTGTTTTTGAATTTTGAACAGTTCTCAATCATTTTGTTCATTTTGTGAAATGCTGTTTGTCATCTTTGAATGTATTCAGATGTAAAAGGGCTTCAGAGCATTCATGCTTAGATTAACTTAAATGGATATTGTTCTTACTATGCATATTGCTTATCTTCATTAGATTCTTATTGAGGTTGATCATCTGCAAGATGCTCCAAGCCCTTACCTTCAAATCAAAGGAACAAATAAAGAAGTAGTGGCAGCAGCTGGCTCAACACTCAACCTAGATGGGTCTTATACAACAAAGGTTTGCCTATAAATTTATGTAGAACCATCTGGATTGCTTCTATATACATATACTTGTATTTATTAACAATTCTCATAGTGTGCATGCCATTGTTGTTGTTTTTTTTTTTTTTTTTTCCCCTTCTTTCTGTTATTTAAAAAAAAAAAAAAAAAATTAATTTTAATTTTAATTAATTAATTAATTTATTATTATTATTATTTTTTTACGTTACCTGGATCCCTCTAGAATCTGTAACTAACTCCATTCTATGTTATGTTACTGTAGACATATCTTCAGATTATCCTGGAGAACTTGCCAGCGTTTGAAAGATCCACGGGAATTCACAGCCAACAAGCTACAAGATTACAAGAACTTGTGGAATTTATTCAATCTCAAGTATGTTGTGAGTTTAATATCCGTAAATGCCTGCTTTATAAATTCTTCAAAATAGATGGAAAGTGAAAATGTAACCAACCCAATATTATGAAGAAACTTGTGTCTCAATAGCGTTTTATCTTTATCATCTTAGTTTTTCTCCCAACGATTTGTGGTACAGTTTTAAATGGTAGATATGACATCAGCCTTCATCTTTTAATCGGGCTCTCGAATCTTCCATGTCAGAGGAATAACCATCCATGGTCATCTAGCGTAAATGTTCTACAGCATATATGCCTTTGATGTTAAAACATCCCTCCAATTATATATAGCAAATAATTTGTCAATTGTATTTGTGATAGAAAGATTTTAACATACTAAAATGATAAAAATGAAATGAAGAAAGTAGTAAGGCGAAGCCATCATCATCAAAGCCTTATCCACTTCATCTTGTATGATAGACAAATTGAATTATATGAAAGGAGAAATTATAGACAAAACCCACACTTTAAGCATCAATGGCAGGCATAGTTCAGAGTTGGCCAACGTAATCATATCGTATTTGTATCAGCCGTGGATAATAATACATGATATAAGGGTGAACGGCCATATTAAAAGATTTGTAGTCGTATCAGCACTGATACGGGTACAAAATGCATGATATCAGCACTGATATGGGTACAAAATGCCCCTGTCATGTTTATATCTATATATATATATATATATATATATATATATATATATATATATATATATATATATATATATATATATATCAGCACTGATATGGGTACAAAATGCCCCTGTCGTGTTCTTTTTTTTTTTTTTTTTTTGCCTATTTTCTTCACTCAAAGCATAAAGGGAGGCCAGAAAATTGTTTCTAAGTAGATCTAGGTTTATTTTGTAGATCAAAACACAATACTTAAGCATGATTTGACGGATTGAATCAAGGGTGGCCCGTATCTAGGATAAAAGCATAACATTATTTCAATTTATTAGAATCACAAAAAATTAGATATTTCTAATTTCTAGCTACTTTAACACCAAATTTAGAGATTTAAAAAAAAAAAAAAAAAAAAAAAAAAAAAAAAAAAAAAAAAAAAACAGAGTTCAGTTTATGGGTTAGGCCTACAAACAACATTCTTACTGAAGAATGGTCCAACTCATCATTGAATGCACAAAAAAAAAAAAAAAAAATACAAAATTGATAGTTTCACCGTCTTTCCATTTTTTATTGGGAAAAAAAAAAATCAAGTTATACGAAAAATGGTTACGTAATGGCCATATGGACCGTTACGTAATAGTAACAACATGGGCCATTATGCAATACAGCGCCCATGTAAAAAATTCAGACCGTCAGGGGCTTGTAACAGTAAGTGCCTAGTTTGAGGTGGAAGTTTTTGGAAGGGTGGGTTTCTCATTGGGAAGTGGTGAAATGATTCGCTTATGGGAGGATATCTGGTTGGGGGACAAGGCGTTGCGGGATGTTTTCGAAGGTTGGCTAGAATCTCAGGAGAAGTGAATGTCTTGGTTGCACGTTGTTACTCATTTTTAGGTGACGAGGTGGTTTGGGCCCCACCATGTCGGAGGAATGTGTCGGACGAAAAATTGGAAGGCTTTATTAGATTACAAAGATGCTTCACAAAGTGAGACCTTCGGAGGGCGATAGAAACGCCATGATATGGATGAAGGAGAAGTCCAGCCATGCACGGTGAAAGCTCTTTATAAATTACTTACCAGGTCTCCATCGGAAGGTCAGGTTCATCCTACAGCTTTTGTGTAGAGTTACGGTGCTCTGCCCATGGTAGCAGTCTTAGCGTGGCTAGTGGACTAGTGGAAAATAACAAGGTGCTAACGGTGGACAACCTTCGTCGAAGGATGATGGTGCTCCCAAATGCATGTGTTATGGATGTTTTGGCTTTCAACAATTTGAACAGATACTCTAGCTGAATCTAACACATTGAACCTATGCAGTGGGTGTGAGCAGTGGGTGTAGCTATGCATAACATAACATGCCCATACATGCTGCCAACCTTTCGTCAGCAGTTGTTCAGTTTACTCTCCCAAAAAGCCTTCAGGATAATTCACATTGATGTTTCATTTAGTCTTTCTTTTTTCGTTGCTTGTAACTTTTGTCATTCTTTGTGCTTTTAGTATATGTGGCTAATTAGAGACCTATTTCATGAAGGCATTTTAGTCTTCCCCTTCATATCCATTCTAACCACCTTGATCCAAGTCCTTTTAGTTTTACCCCTCATCCTCCTTTCAGGCTTTTAAGCCCTAATAAAGGCCCCATCATCCGTCTCTAGTTCTATTGAACTTAGCTGAGCTAAGTCCAGGCATTGTTGGACACACATGACCATGTCTGCACATGGCAGTACAACACCATTTCTTAGAATTACTGTCCTGATTACTCATGCATCAATGCATTCACTTTGCATCAGCTTCAAATGAAACATTGTAGTTGTTCTTGTTCTTATTCAACAAGAATTATTCACCCTCCAAAGCACCCAAGTTTCGATATACAAAGTTACAGAGGGAATGAAATATCCAAAATCAGATTGAATTTCATCACAAATTCCATTGAGGTTTGTTCTAAAAATTTCACCGATCAAGCATTTTCATCATCTATCCCTCCATAGAAAAGCTGTGATGATTCTTATTGGAGTTTAACACATGTTTTGCAAGTTACTATAGCTTAAGCTTGCTCTTCTCTCCCCAAATATGGATGTTCTACTAATGGTTTTTCCTAATAGAATTGAGTTATGGAAGTTGCTTCAGATTGTTAGTGATGGAATACTATTACAAATATTTTCATTTGAGCAGCGATTTATGGTCATCAGCTTTCTTCTTTCATCTTATTTGTTTTCATATGATCTATTGATGAACTTTGGGTGGAGAAACAGGGAGGCAGCTCGGGTTCAGAATCTTCGCCAAGCCGGGAGGCTTTGCCAATGGAGGGCATTATTGAAGATATGCAGTCACGAATCAAACGACTCGAAAGGTGGCATACAATCAATACGGTAAAGAATCATGTTTGTCTCTTGACTAAGTTTTTAGTTGCTCAATCTCTATCCAATATAAATTCTCCTATCTTTTCTGTTTGTGAATTATACAGGTGTTGTGGACATTTTTGATGTCTGCTGTTGTTGGATATTCACTCTACCAAAGGAAGCGCCAGTAACAACATTGACTGACTACAGGAATTCCTTAACATGCCAACCACAACTCATTGCAATTCTTTGGTGGATTTTTAATCACACCTATCCCAATTTATATGACAAATGGCAAGCCTAAAAGCTAATATACTAAACATGTATAACTTACATATTTTATTTCAATTTCATATTCAGCATTTGTAGCAAGGGTGACTATGCACTGGCAATGGAAGATGAACATATCCACTACTTAATCAGTTGGGCAGTCACTCAAGGACCCCAAAACCATGGATGGCAGTTGAGCGACTCAAAATCAAAGATGGACTAAAATCAGAACATGGTTTGTCACAGCTTACGTTTCATTGTTGATGTACTGACCAGAAATCGAGGGCATCAGAAACTAACGTAAATAGTACCAATCCACTCCATGTGGGAAGATCGTTAGGCCGGTTGTGACAACAACCTTGTGAAAGAATCTCTCTAGGGAACTCAAGAAGGGTTGAATGGGAAGGGAAACCATACTTGGATGCTCACATGTTCTCATTATCCTAATTTGATAGGATAATTTTATGTTGGCTCCGTAAGTCTCTAGTTCTATTATGTTCTAATGAGCATGCTTATCAGGTTTCATAAAACCGAAGCCTATAATCAAAGGAAAGAACAAAATTGATTGCACTTGTGAGATTAATTGAATTGTCCAAGTTTGGGTTCATCGTGTGCAATGAATGCATTTGTATCTTTTGCTAAGTGTAGATTCTGACAAGTATCATGGTGGATGGGATTGTTGCTTTCAAACACAGTTTTCCTTTCTCTCTTCTTGCATTTTGTGGCTTAAATCTGCAAACCAGGACTAAGTTATAGGAATTTATTCACATCCGCCTGTCAAATTTCAAATATTTCTCTCCTTTCATATCTGCAATATATTTTATACCAACTTTGTGGCAGCCGGTTTAGCTATGAGGTATGTGGGTTGAATGGTCGGGTGTTTGACTGCAATGAGAATCATGTGCTGACATTATGAGGAGCTAAGATGTTGAAGTGATTACACGATCATTAATGACAGATGCCAATGGAGCGTTGCCTGCATCATGATTGTGATATTCAATAGAATGTTGCTTGCCCTAACAATTGTATGTACTTGCATAATCCAACATCTTTTAGTAAAATTTTAAGCATGCATCTCGCCCATCTCTTCAGCCTTTCATGGAATGGGCTATGCACTAATATCTAACCTACCATGTAATCTGAGTTGTCTCCTTCAAGTGTGCATTTACAGCTGATGGTCCACTTACATAAAGTCACATTTGGACAATTAGGAACATCAGCTGGGAAAGATTTTTGGGGTCTTTTATCAATTGCATTGCGTGCATCATGTGTGGAGGCACACTCAACATTAGGTGGCACTCCATAACTTGCCTAGTATTACCTTATTTTGGCTAACCAATTATTTATCAGACATGATGCATGCATACCCATTACTCTTATAGAGTCAAGTGCATTACTCTAATATAAATAAAAGACGAACATTAGCCTTGACTATAATGCATTAGACAGGTTGATTTTCGGGGTGAAAGTCATGCTGTGGGGTCCACGTGAACAGCTTAGATCTCCCACGGATGCCTCTTTTGTTGCCTCAATCGCGTAGTGTGTCAGGATCTGTAACCTATCTCTAATGTAGAAAATACTTGAATGTAAATAATTTACAGCACTCGGGCATTTTTCTTGTTTCCTAATGTCTTTCATTCGTAAGGGTCAGTTAAGATGGGTTTTAGTTTCACTTGAAATGGAGTTTTAGTTTGTATCCACTCGTCTTGATAACTTCCCAATTGCATCCTTTAATGTTTGAAGGCCATACCCCATTTGTTCTGCAATTTAATACTCCCATTTGTTCAACAAAAATTTAAAAAGTATATATTGTCATTTTTGGTATATTGTATTATACTCGTGTGTGTGTGTGTGACACAAATACATTACAGTCGCACGGGTCAGCCCCACTCATGTATTTCAAAAATCCACACCCACCAGGTACATGACTGCATTTTAGGCTCTAGGGCTCAAAAACCAGGGCAGAGTAGTGTTTCAGTGGGCCACACCATGGGAAACCGTAGAAAGGGGACCAGGGGATTGATTCCTGCCCATGATTTTTAATCGGCCTACTGTGTGATTATTTAAAATCTCCTCTGACCATCAGTTAACCCATCCATTGTTAGGCCGGGCCCAAAAATCAGGCTGACCCGTGATTCAGGTGGGTCACACTTTGGACTGGAGTGATTTTTACCCTTTAATTTGGTCCATTTATGATTTATGTGGGCTACACTAAGGGAAACGGTTCGGAGGGTGGGGCATCTCCTGCACTGTTTTCACTCATGTGGTCCACCTGAACCATGGTTTTTTATTTTTTATTTTTGACTTGGGCCTACCATGGAATGAAGCATCTGATCGTTAGAGTTGATTTTGGAAATACATTATGATGGGCCCACCCAAGCCACGCATCCCTTTGATGGCAGGTTAGCTTGTCCCCTATAATTTTCAATGGCACATGACGTGACCTATTATTGATTTGAACCGTTCATATATTCACATAAACCACCATATAAAGATCAGGTCATCCAATGACCCTAAGCATCCGATCAATAAAAATAGACACCCAAGATTGAGTAGAGAAATAAAATAGCTCCGATCATTATCTTGAAAAATCTACTAAATAGATCCCATTTTGTAATGCTAATGATTCCAAAGTTACACTTTGGTTTGAAGATTCTGACCATGTGATTATGATCTATGGTGTGTAAATAACGGAAGGTTGTAACGAATTGGCCCCAACTGATGATTGTTGTCCCACATGTCATCCAAAAGAGATGGGAGACGTTGAATGAACTGTCCTAATGGTGTCACATGTATCATTCAAAAGAATGGGGATGCTGCTAACGTCTACTGAAGGCGGGGAGGGTAACTAAATCCCATCGCCTCTGTGTGTGTGTGTGTGTGTGTGTGTGTGTGTGTAGGACTTACCGTGATGATTACATGAACTCCCATCAAACAATTATATGAGATATAAAAATTTAGGCATGACCCCCACAATTTAATAACCCTAGATTCTTATATGCATGGGTCATTGAAATTATGGTTCATAGCCAACTAAAATGGACCATAGGGTGGACGTTAAAACCATTCAAATTTGTCCCACTTGGATAGCAATCCAACCATTAAATCTGTCTATTTTTGGTCAGCTACCATGGACCACGAATCGACCCGAATTTGAGCCCTTTTTTAACGGCTAAATCTGTCCATCTTTGAGACCATTAAACGGCCTTTATATATATCCAAAACTGGACCATTGGGCGCCCCAAATACTGTCCACTCTTAGACTGTTGAATGGGCCACAAATATGCCCAAATCTGTCCATTTGGGGAAAACCAGGTTTTGCCTTAAAATTGTATATTTTGGATAGTCCCTTTGAACCTCAAATCTATCCACTATTGGGAAGCTTGGAGGGCTACGAATCTGTCTACTATATAGATGTTTGGAAGGGCTACAAATCTGTCCACTTTGGATAGCAGAATGGAGTCACAAATCTAACCTGTTTTGGGCAGCAAGTTGAGGCCTAAATCTGTCCACAATTGTGGACATGCATGTACCTATATCCACAGTATGTAAAGGAGAACGGAGTGCTGGTTGTGGCCAGGGACCCTCCTATACTTAAGTCAAGCGGACAAACTGAAAATAGAAATATGACTTGAATCTAGGTTTTTGGTGCTTCTCTCTCCAATAGAAGTAAGGGTATTTATAAAATGCTTAGGCGGCTTTTGAACTTGCATATTTTGGTAGGATATGCTGGACTCGCGTATCCTAATGGGATACGCTAGATTCGCTTGGGGGTCCTTATTTGGATGAAACTCTACTTTCGAAAGTATTGCCCAACCTGCCTCGGTCGGTGTGATCTTTAGTTAGAATCTCACCAAATCTTTCTTTTCTTAACTTGTGGTGGAATTCTCTTAGGATTTTCCGCTTCTCAAGTCAGGCTTGATCTAGTCATCTCAGGAGATGAGTTTTATTACTGAACCTCGCCTTTAAGCAGGTCAGCTCGAGGGCCAGCCCAAGGATCGTCTCATCATTGATACTTCACCAGCTTGGGAAGTTCATGCTGATCTCCTGATTGGCAAAGCTATAAGGTACGCCTTCTATGATTTGTTGCATCTCTGGTGCAGCAGGTTAGTTTGTTTTCCCCACAACAACCTCTATGAGCCTTAAATCTGTCCACTTTCATACCTTTATTTAGCCTCCCAATCTGTCTACCTTTAGACCGTTGATCAATCTTCAATTCTGTCCATGTGTAGGACCGTTGGATGACCACAATCCTATGCATGTGTGAGACCCTTGCGACCTTGGACCGACTACAAATCTGTCTACTTAATGGACCATTCATCAACCATAAAGCCTTGCCATTTGGGACCCTTGAATGGCTTTCAAATTATCCTGAATATGGTTTGTTAGACGATCTACGAATCTCTCCAAATGAGGCATCAAATGCACCCTTAAACAGTCTTTAAATCTGTCCAAGCATTGACTGTTGAATGGTTCCTAAATTTATCTAAATATAGATAGACTTAAAATCTGTTAATTTTTTTGGAGATTCAAACGTATCCTTAAAATGCAAAGATTTAAGCAATCCAGTGGTCATAAATCAAGGATTAAATGGGACCGCTCAACCGACCTGACTTGGGAACAAGTTGGTCCATTCTTTCTCATATAAGGAATTGTAAATCAAACTTCGGAAATGAAACTAAGATCTAGCAATCCCTTCGTTATGGAATTCAGTGGAAAGTCGGACCTACCTAGGACCCAAAAAAGGTACAAAATTAGACAAGATTGGAACACACATTTTGGCCGAAATAACTGAGGACCTAGTTTTTCTTTTTTTTTTTTTTTTTTTTTTTTTTTTTTTCTTTTTCTGTGCTCTATTGCATGTACATGGTTTTGTACCTACTGGATTAATGATTTGGAGAGCGTAATACCAAAATTAGTTTTGTATGATTGAAAAGAAGTTGGATCGTAGGATGTTTTGGATTATATAAGTTGTACATCATACAAACTATGAATCAGAATTAGAACATCAGAAAAATAGGTGAGGCAATTTAATTCACTTGGTTGAAAGTTCCTGAAGTGATAAATAGGTGGGACAAACAAGACCCTTGAGTTGCAAGTCTCTAAAGCCCATTTGGTACCCTTTGAACCACTACTATGGGGCAGAATAGGGGACCAATGTCAGGCCAGGTAAGGAATCTCTACTATGGGCCAACTTGGATGAGCATAGTTGATTTGCAAAAAGCCACAGTTAAGTTGAGTAAGGTAGTGGTCTGACCAGCTAATGTACTATGAGGTCGGATGTTGAGCATGTTAGGATTTCAGCATACCACCTTGTGGAAGGTGGGATGACATACAAACACTGGGATTGGGTCCAAACACTGTGAGCATTCCTCATACAAGCACATGTTTTGCTAACGTCAACACCTCCATGGGGATGCAGCCTCGTGTGAGCCTTTTACATGGCACACATGGTGACCTATCATTGACCTAAATCCTTCATTTATTCATAAGTACAAAGAGCGAGCCATCATGCAAGAATCACACCGATTTGATAGTCCTAACCCTTTGAATGGGGCCAATTTGTTACAAACATTGGTTCTTTACAAGCCATGAATCATATGGTTAGAAGAGTTATTTCACCTAACATTACAAAAAATGGGTAGGTAGCTTGGGTGGGCCTCACAGTGGTGTTAATGTAAAATCTACCCTGCCCATTAGGTACATCACCTCATGTTAGATGTACGGCACAAAAATCAGTTGCATCTGTGATTCAGGCAGACCATGAGATTAGAAACAGTGTATTGGAAAAAAAAAAAAGTCCACCCTCCAAACTATTTCCCTTGGTATATATTCTACTTGAATCACATATGGGACTACTTCTTGGGCACCAAGCCTAGATTTTGGTATGGCATCTAGTGGATCGAGTGGATTTTGTATAATCATCATGGTGGGCCTTGTAAAAATCAGGGGTGTATGTCTCTCGTCTAGGTATTTACCTTGGTGTGGCCCACTTGAATCATAGGTCAGCCTGGTTTTTTAGCTCCAGACCCAAAAATGGCATTAGTAATGGTTAAAGTGGATCTCACATGCACATCAAGGTGGGCCCCTTCAAAATTCAAGGATGGGGAAGTTGTAAATTTTTTTTATTTTTATTTTTAATTAGAAGGTTTTGTGTCCATAAGGCTGGACTATAGGTAAAGGTCCAACCAGTTGATAACTTCCAACCTTACATGTGTGTATATGTGTTAGCAAATTTTAGGGGCATAAAATTATTTTATGAAATTGGGAATATTCCTCCATGCATCTAGGCATCTATGTATCCATCCAACCATCAATTTATTCATCTATCGATTCATTTGTTTAATTATGCATTTCTCTATCCATTGATTTAACCAATCCATTAGTTCATTTAACTATTCATCCACTTATTGAATCATCCATTCATCCGTTTATTAATCCGTTCATTCAATATCTATCTATTTATGCATTTAATCATTCATCCATTTATCCATTCATTTATTTGATTATCCATCCATCCATTAGATTATCCACCCATCTATTTAACTAATCATTTAATCATTGAATTTAGCATTCATCCATTCACTTACTTAGATGAGTATCTACAACATCATCCATCCGTTCATCTACATCTCATATGTACCACACATGTACATCTCACATACACAACACTCATGCACCATTTGCACAAGCACACAATTTACACACACACGTGTGCACAACACTCCCTACCCTCCTCTCCTTTCTCTCTCATTCTTCTTCGTTCTCTGCCTCATTCATTCCCCATGTTCCCTCCTTTTGCCTTTTAAACTAAATGACTGCTTAGACAACTCCCTGAAAGCCTCCCCTATCCATCTATAAATACAAGATCATTAGGCCCCTCTCCCGTAGCCATTACGCATTTTCGAGAGAAAATAAGGGGTTCACACGTGCAACGTGACTGACCCTACTTTTCTTTTGCTTTTTATTTCATTCGTTTAGTTGTTGTTGTTGTTATTATTATTATTGCATGTGAATGTATACGATGATTTACATGGATGATTGTTTATATCCTTTAATGGTGGATGATGGGCTGAGTTGAAGTCCAAGATGTACTGAGTGGGTCCAAGATGTACTGAATGTTGTGGTCCCTCCATCCAACGGTGAGGTCCACTCCCTCCATCAAACGGTGAGGCCCACCGCATTTTAGGAGAGATCTACCCTTCATATATATATATATATATATATATATATATATATATATATATATATATATATTTATATATATATTTATATTATAATATTATACTATATACATGAATGGTGGGCCACGTGCATGTGGGACCCACCATGAGGCCTGTGTGTATACCGCCTAGCGTCCAGAGACGCAGGACGTGAGGTTGGCTAACATGGAGTCCGTGTACTGACATGGGAGTGTACTTACAAGCTAAAAAAAAAAAAAAAAAAAAAAGAAAAGAAAAAGGGGGGTTTTGGGATAAGTCACCCATGTAGGTCCCACATTGATGTATGTACTCAATCTAAGCCATCCACCCTTTTCCTCAAAACATTTTAGGCTTTGAGCCGAAAAATGAGGGCAATCTGATCTTCAGGCGGACCATAGTATAGCAAAGAATGTTTCTACCATTGAAATACTCCTTGAGGTCTCGGTACGCCAAAAACCATCCAATATTGGGCTTGACGGGTGTGTGTCGAGCCACAAGGACCAATGGTTGGATTGAATTTGTCTGAAGCAGGCCCCGCCTACTAAAACCTACAGAATTTGTGGTTTAAAAAAAAAAAAAAAAAAAAACTAAATTAAAGCGGCGCCTTTCTTTGTCGCCGCTATCTCGTGGGTGGGTGGGACGGGACGGAAATTTGGGCCTCACGGCCCAGCTGTGGGACCCACCATGATGCATTTCAAAATCAACACCGTGCATTGGGTGAGCCTTCCCCCTGGCTATGGGCCACCCAAAAATCAGCCGTATACGGAACTCAGGTGGGCCACACCGTCTAAAATCATGTGAGGACATGCTAAAACATATAAAATCACTTGGTGGGGCCTACCTAAAATTTGGATGCGGCTGAAACTTGGTCTGAACCCTCAGCCAAGTGGGACGCACATAATGGGTGGACTGGATTTGTGAACCACATTCCGGTGGGCCCGGCTTCGTGTGACCTTATAAACAGGTTGAATGACAAATGAATATTACAGTGGGCCCTAGTCCATGTGACCTTATGAACAGATTGGATGAAAATAAACATTATGGTGGGCCCTGGCCCACGTGATCTTATGAACAGCTTGGGTGGAAAATAAATATTATGGTGGGCCCCTATGACCTTGTCAACGGGCTGGATGAAAAATAAATATTATGGTAGGCCCCACATGGGACCCACAGATGTATGTATTGTATCCACATCTTCCATAGTGTGGGCCCCACCATGGGTATGTACCTCATCTATGCCGTCCATCCCTTCAACCACTATAGGATCCACCATGATGCATGAGTTTCATCCAAACCGTCCAACCAATTTGGAGATTTTGTTTTTTAAGGCCATGTGATAAGGCCTATCTTAGTGTGTTTTGAAAGTGCACCTACTTATGCCCTGGTTTGTCAAGTTACGTAAATGGTAAGTCAGACTGGCTACAGAACTTGATAGGAAGATTATTTCAAGCGTCTGCCTCATTCGAATGTGTGGAAGCTCGCAATAGGTAAATCATAGCCTCACATCTCATGTCCCAAAACAATAGGTGATTAAAACCCTTAAAAACAAGATAGACATCTTAGGGTTTTTAAAGCGAGAAAACTTTTTGCAAAATAAGAAAATCTCTAAGTTTTTCTCGCCTTGTCGATTTTATTGAAGCACCCTCGATATGATCGACCTGCACTATCGATATCCTCGATACCTTAACGATATTATCGATAAGAGGACCAACATGTCCAACAACTAAATATTCATCTAGATGGATTTATCGATGTATCGATACACCTATCGATATCATTGATAAAAGCACTAAATATGTCCAGCAACTTCACAATATATCTGAACGAATTATCGATGTATCGATACACATATCGATATCATCGATATTCAAATCTCAAGACCATCGAGAGTGGCTCGATAAGATTGACAGGCAGATTTTCGGCGCCCTTATTTTTTAATGAAAATCTCAAAATTCTTCGATATATCGATGACCGTCCGATATGATCTGAATTCAAATATCGATAAGATCGGAGGTCCATCGATGATATCGATAGTGGGCACGCATTTTTTACAGCAGTTATTTCAGGTTGTTTTTAACTATGATCGGGGGCCCTTCGATTTAATCGATATTCAAATATCGATGATATCGACACCAGATCGATTGCATCGAACAAAGCCATAAACTGTCCAACAAGTTCAAAGATAAATCAGCTGGATTTATCGATGCCTCGACTCTGATCTCGATATCATCGACATTTAAATTTTGATGACCTTGACAGTTCTCCCGATCATTCATGAAAACCTGAAATATCTCAAAGTCAAGTCTCTCTCATTTTTTAAGTGTCGATGAATTGAACCTATCATCGATGGAATCGGAGTTCGAAATCCGATGACATCGACAATAGCTTCGATTCATCGACCAATTGACAAAGAATTTCAAAAGCGTATGACATCGAGTCCGAGTCATCGAGCAGACCATCGATGTTATCGAGAGTATACGCTCGATGATATCGAACTTGCTCGATGATATCGAACTCTATCATAAATGTGACCGTTTTATATCCGTTGGAACTTTTTGTCTATTTATAGAGGACTTGTCTTTTGTTGCTGGGAGAGAAAGAAGAGAGAGCTTTTGTGTGTTTCAACTTATATCCTATATCTAAAGCCCTTTCTCTCAAGGGAGTTCATCCTCCAATCCACCCTCACCATTGATATTTAATAGAGTGGATTGGAGAATGAACTTCCGCATCCAAGGATCCTCCAGCTACTAACTCAATGACAAATCATTATGCTGGGATACCTTAAATGCATAAGATTGGAGCTACTTTATCTTCCTAATAGGAAAATCTTTAGAGAGTAGAATTCCATCTTCACCTTGACCCAACCCTAAGCCTAGTCTTGGTACATTTTTTGTGTTGCGGATCAAGGAAGCAGAAGACTCTTCGTCAACAAGGAGGAGGAGATCTTCGGCGTTGTGCTTAACAGGACTCATCAACTTATCTGTAAGTATCTAGAGTCCAAGAGGACACTTGCGATCACTCCTTTCTAGGATTGGGTCTTAAGTGGTTCTCACCCTTTGAAGTCCTCAAGGAGGCCTCCGGCAGGAGTGTACGTGGTGGTTGCATTGTGTGGACCATTGCTCTGTGGAGAGCATAAACATCTGGTTAGGAGTGAACCAGTAAAACTCCAGGGTTAAAGGTGAACCGAGTAGAAACCTCTGGGTGCGTTGGGTGGACCCTTGCTCTATGCAGAGCATAAACATCTGGTTAGGAGTGAACCAGTAAACTCTAGGGTTAAAGGTGAACCGAGTAGAAACCTCCGTGTAAAGGTTAAAGGTGAACATGATTTAAAACCTTAGGTTTAAGGTGAACCCTGGGAAACCTCCTTAGTGAAATCCGGTACATTTAAGGGTTGAGTGCGACAGCCGGGAGTGGAGTAGACTTATCGTCGAACCACTATAAAATGACTGTGTTTGTGATTGCTTTCTCTATGTGTGATTCATGACAATGCATTCATATTCGTATATCTAGCACATCTCACTCACACACACAGTCACATCCAACATAGACTAAGTTGCATATTGCTATATCTTGATTAGTTTGTGATTGGATCCTCTACTTAGCTTGGAAGCCAGTAGAGTTACATTTAAGTAATCCTGAAAGTTGCATACATGATAGGATTAATGTGATAGGATTTTTAAATAACTCATAAATCTTTAAAAAGTCCTATTCACCCCCCTTTAGGACATATTGGCATATTCCGACTTCAACTCAAGCGGTTAGGTAAATATATGCGAATATATGCGAATATGACCAACAAGCAACAAAAGGACACCAATGTTCTATCAAAGCCACAAAGGGTAAATAAGCGATCCAAGCCACGTAGGGCAATATATGTGATCCAAGCCATGTAAGGCAATGTGCGATCCAAGCCATATAAGGCAGATATACAATCCAAGCCGCGTAAGTCAAATATGAACCGCAAGATGGTAAGTTCATGACAAGTTCCATTCATTTCATCACTTAATCGTAAGCAGCAAACGTACAGTTAATTAACAAATGTACAACTAAAGGTAGCATGTTATCATTAAATCATTTATGCTTGCTATAATTAAAGAGAGATGTCTGTCTTCTAACACAGGAAATAATTGCACCACAAATTAACATATTCAATAGTGAGGTAAGTAACTCAATGAGAGAAATCAAAATATCATTTATGTCCAGATTGATGAATTTAAGTGGGAAGCTTAAAGGGTGAGTCCTTGCCTTGATCAAGCAAGATGAAATCAACTCGAATCACTTAAATATGCATAAATCCGATCTCAATGTCCACACAAACTCATCTTGGACTCAATAAGAGGGATCCAAAGTAGCCTTTAAGGAATTCCTATATTCAACCAATACAAAAAAAACTCAGTAATATATATAAAGTTTTAAATACTAATATAAGGCAACTAGAGAGTCAACTCACCGAGTTGTCGACTCATCCTCAACGTGGCCTCAACCTGGATTAAACCCGTGTAGCACCCCAAATTTTTTCCAACCTGGAGTTAGACGTCCTTAGGCAATGGGTCGATCCTAATACCTGATTAACTTCTCAAATACTCAATTCAAAAGTCTCAAATCCCTTTTTAAACCATTTTCTTCAAAACCTCACATTTCCTTAAAAAATCTCACCTTTCACTACCTCATCCTTCAAAATTTTCTAAGTGCTTTCATATTAGACACAAATCTTAAAGTTTAGGTGATATTGATCAATACTTAAACTAAAAATTGCTATGAATAGTAAATAAATAAATAAAATGGGTTTTTAACCATTAAACTTTTGGAATCTCACGAAATAAGTAGGTTATTTAGATAAATCAACTTCTCCAACTCCAAAAACATGTATTGCACATCAAATAACTCATCTTAGGTTATAAAATATACCTATTTCAAATATCAAGTGGCGAAACCACCCCAGATAGGATAGCGAGCGGCAAGGGGCTCGCCGGTTTGGCGAGGCCTCGTCCATATAGCGGGCCCCAGTGGGCCGCAGTTCATTGGCTGGCCCATTTTCGGCCACATTTTCTCCGATTTTGGTTTAACTTCAAAAAGTCATATCTCTCGCGTTATAACTCTGATTTAGGTGATTCAAAAGCCAGATTTAATCTCGATGAGTCTAGTTTCATATTAAAATAAGTGAAAAATATAATAAATTATTTAATATAGTTAAATATAGGTCGTTGTGACAACTATCTGAAAATCATCAATTTGGACAGCTACTGCTTCGAGAATTTTTAGAATTTTTTTACAACATGAAATCTAATGAAATTTGATGGAGATGAAGTAGACTTGATGATGAACTATTAGAAAAATAATAAAAATAATATACTAATTAAAAGTGCCAGAAACGGGCATGTATAGAACTTCCCTAGGACCTTATTCTGTCGTAATTAGGGCACGCTTTAGTTAAGTACTAAGCTGAACAATTAATAGAATTAACTTGAACTACTTTAAATACGATCTGCAAGACCTAAAACTTGTAGAATCCCTGATGCTATGTTACCCTAAAATCTAGGATCAATCTTATTACCCAGTTGCTCTCGGGAGTACATTGAAACTCCCTATCGGATCTGGACCGCACGTCGAAAGTTCGATTACTACAAAATTATATAATTAAGACTGCCTTCCTGGACTTGACAACAACCTCAAAAATCAAGTCCAGATAGTATCCCGGGGCTATTCGCTTGAGCCCGGAGTGAAGTGTGTGAGAAACGTGGATATTTTAGAAATAAAAGTCTAAATTCAAGTAATCTGAGACTAGTCGCTTGCGGGCCGAATATAAGGATTCAAACTGTCAAAATCTAACCCAAATACACCCTTGGATCAAGGAAAATTTCATACACAGGTTAGTGTACTTGTGGCCCTAATCAGTGATCGTGGACCGCTGAACTGAAACTGGTCCGCCACGGGCGATCTGTAAATCCGATCCGATTGAAAACTTAACTCGATCTAGATCCATGGTCAGAGGGCTTAAGTCCGACCTCTGGCTCAAGGGAGGCTCAGGAAGTGCTCCGTTAAGCTGAAACAGACTCCCTTTGGCTATAACCTAAGTATACCCTGGCCCTCAGGCCATTTTCATCAGTTTTAGGCCTATATAAGGACCTTAAGCCCTCACTCTCTCATCCCATACGAATTTGGGAAACCTTAGGAGAGAGAAGAGAGGAAAGAGAGAGAAAGAGAGAGAGAGAGAGTTGGAGTTCATCCCTGGGATTCAATCCCATCATTCTACGGGCTGAATCAACTCTTCCGTACCGCTCTACCGGCGATACCGATCCCGTTCTTAGGTAAGAAATTCAATCCCTAAGCTGTTTTAGGGTTTCCAATAGTTGAAATGATGAAATAGCTAAGCTAGTTCATATTATAGGTTGTCATCCTGCCGGTGACAAAGACTACGTATTTCAAATGAATCCATTATGTGTTTACTGGTGTAAGGTGCGGACTTTAAATGTATATGTTATAGTTTTCAAGGCTTTTAATGTCAGTTAATGATATATTACTGATGTGGATGCTATTACATATGTACAAAGTGTTGTCCGTTTCATTTTTCAGATATACGTAACTATGTTGAATATACTATATTCCTCATATTTGTTGAAAATACTGTATACGTATGAAATTCGAATTTGTGCTTGCCATGATTAATTGCTATCTATGTATGCTAGTTGCATGTGTATCAACTTTTGGGCGAAAGGATTAGCCCTAATACATGTTATATCAACATACATTTTGTATGTTATTATGTGTAGCTTAAGTGCTTGTGAAAATGACTAAATGAGTATAGAATTTACATTCATGCTCACCATGACTAATGGTCATGCATATATGATTGTCGTATAGGCGACAACCTTTTGACAAAAGGATTTGCCCTAATATATATGATAACAAATATATAATATGTATGATGAAGGGTGTAGTCTAAGTGTTTGTTGAAATGACTACATGAATATGAAATCATGATTTGTGCCTACCGTGGCTATGGGATGCTAGTACATGATGATTGTGTATGTGACAACTCCTTGTCGGAAGGATTTGTCCAAATACATGTTAAAAATCGACATATGTCATGTAGGTTGATAGGTGCAGTATAAGTGTTTGATAACAATGTTTGTATGAGTAAGTACTTAGGAGATAGTGCTTTAGGTAGGTGTTGAGATAGGATTCTCAAATACCTTAGCGATGTATATGATTTCCTCCATACAAGTTGTTTAGTTTAATCGCTTACTTATGAAATGTATGTGTTTTTATTTTCTGCTTACATTGTGCTTTATAACATGCTTGTTAACATGTTTGAATTACTTTGTTAATTTTGCTTTGACTACTCCACATGTTTTCTAGTTAAGGATTGAATGTGATTGGGGCTATGTTATAGTCCAGGCAATCGGTAACAGGCTCGAAGTCATGGCTGAGATTCCTTCGCCACGTAAGACGTGTTTGACGAACCCGAGTCGTACTAAAGTTGTCGGCAGTGGTTAGGTCACACGGAGAGCTTATGCACTTCATGTCGATTAACTTTGGGTGCGCTCGTGCTAGTCAAGCTCGTCAAGTAAACCGATGTGCCGATGTATGTTCGCCATGTATGGACGTTACTGCTTAAACCTAAGGTACCAAACTCACCAGTGGAATTCCATTAACCTTGGTACCTCGATCTGCTAAGACTCATGAGCCGGACATGGTAGTATGAGACACCGTGGTCGAGCTGTCGGCCTACGCCGGGGTGACGAGCCTCCCCGTAGTGACCAGTGAGCAACCTAGACTCGTGAGCCGAATGCGGTAGTATGGGACACTGTAATCGAGCTGTCAGCCTACACTGTTTTGATGACGAAGCCGTGATAGGTGATGGGGGAGTGGTGTAACGATTCTGTGCAACAGCCCTGACAGCCCTAGACGTGCCCTTTGTAGTGACATTGAGCATACTCTGAGTCTACGTGGAGGCGATAACCCTTCCGTAGCATCTAGAGTATAAACTAGGCCTGTAATGATTTGGCGATGAGCCCATTACAGCGACCTAGAACCACAACTTTGTATGAGATTTACTAGGATTAACGACCCTAGAATGGATCATTGTTTGGGTATTGATATAAGGGCGGTACCTTAGTTTTCCAACCCTGCTGTATGAAAATGACTAATAAGAACTTGGTAATCATATGCATGCAATGTATTACGCGTGCGTTCAAGCGTAGCAGGTCAAGCACTGAGGCAGTGTTGTTCATGCGCGAACGTGAGATGAAGTCGCTGAGGGAGCGTAAGCGAGGGCATGCATCATACATTCATACCATTCTTGTATTAACAAGAGTACTTAGGGATGTGTGATTTACTGCTTTATCATTACTGCTTGACTGAATTAATAATATGTTAACCTTTACTTTATTATTCCACTGAGTTGATCACTCACTCCCACGTTACGGGACGGTGTTGTACACACCAACCAGACCCTATTTGAGTTTCAGATGATGGCGATGCTTGCGAAGTGGAGCCGAATTTTTATGATGATGAGGAGGATTTCTCCTTATACAGCTATTAGGCGGGTCTATGTAAACCATCTTCTGATCAACGGGGTTACAGGGTTGCTGATTAGATGTCATTACACTTTAGTTTGCTCTTTTGGAACACCCTTGTATATTCATTTTGTCCATTTTTTGGAGTATACATTAATATATTTAACTTGGTAACATGTTTACACTCTGGAGACTTACAACAGTTTATATATGTTGTATATCTATCACAGTCTTCCGCTGACATAATTTAATTGTCTCTGGAGTATGATATGCTGTTTTGGCTTAATCTTATTCATCTTTAATTCACTAACACAGACAATATTCAATCATCATTATTTATGTTGCATAAGTGATGTGTTGGAACTCGGGAGTTGAGTTTATGCTCGACCCCCGATTTTCAGGGCATTACAACCCGCAAGACAGCCAAGTCGACTCGCGTAGCAGCCCTCGACTCAAACTCACTCTCTTCCTTTTTTTTGTTTCTCCCTTCTTCTTCTTCTTTTTCTTCTTCTTTTTATTTTATTTCATTTTATCTTCCTCTTCCTTAGTTCCTCTTTCTCCCTCTCTACATTTCTATACAACAAGCAGCACCTCTGGCTTGAGCCATACCCGTTCCAGGCTCAGCAACGAGTCAGACTCAGCTAGCTAGCTTGAAGGTGCCGAAAACACTCCAGCAATAAGCCCACCTCCGACCTTCTACTTCTTCCTGCTTTCGCTCCTTTCTCTCCTCATCCTCTGTAACTGGACCAACAAGGAAACTAGACCCAAACCGGTCCAGCAACTCCAGGTCAGAACTAAGGCTGATACATGCTTGACTCGGCTGCAACAATCACCAACCCAATTCTCTTCCTCTTCATCTATCTTCATCTTCTTTCTCTCTATCTCTTCTCATTTCTCTTCTTACTAGACTAGACAGTGTCTTGGCTCAACCAGACGGTACCCAACTTAGTCTGGACTTAGTCCAAATTCGGTAGCCACTCCTCGACCCAGCTCAGTGTGGCAATATAGCTCATCTCTCTCTCTCTCTCTCTCTCTCTCTCTCTCTCTCTCTCCCTCCCTCCCTCTCTCTCTCTCTCCCTTTTCTCTCATTTTTCTCCCTGTCCCCTACTCTCATACTTGCCACCTTCTTCTTCTTTCTCTCTGGACAAGGGAGGAACCCCGATTGGAACAGCGGCTCGAGTGGGTTCGGCAATGGCGAGTGTAACAGCAGGTCACGACAACTCTCTCTTTCTCTCTTGAAATTGTGGTAATGATCACTTTAGTAGAAGTGGGAATAGGTTAAAATGTCCTAGAGGGGGGTGAATAGGACTTTATAAAATTTTATGATGATTTAAAATCCCATTATTATAATCTTGATTTAACAAACACCTATCAAGATGACCCCAATTTAACTCTAATGGCTTCTAAGCCAAACAGAGGATCTAATCATAAGACTATCCAGTATTTAAACAGTATATAATCTTAGTCTATGATGAATGAATGACGCGACTGTGAATGTGTGTGGGATGTGATTCTTATCAGTTTTAAATAATCATGTTAGCATGCTTTACGAGAACATTCAAAGTAAACACAAATAGTAAGGTGAAAATATCAATCCCAAACACAGTTGTTTATAGTGGTTCGGCTACGTGCCTACTCCACTTCCGGCGAACGCACTCAACCCTTGAGTGTATCGGATCTCATTAAAGGAGGTTTTAAATCAAGTTCACCTCTAACCTTCACAATATATACAATGTCGACTCTAGGACTTACACTAGGAACTTAGGCATGTCTCCACGAGACACAAGTTTATGCCCCACACAGGAGTAAGGGTTAACACAAACACCTAGGTTTTATGCTCTACACATGAGCAAAGGATCCACACAAGGAACCTAGGGTTTTAGGCCACATAAGCTAAGGATCCACACAAGGAACCTAGAGTTTATACCCTACACAAGAGCAAAGGTCAACACACAACACCTAAGTTTTAGGCCACACAGGCCAAGGACCTACACTAAGGACCTAAGTTTATACTTTATAAGAGTTAGGGTTTATACACAACACCCGCACGTACTCTCCCGTTGGAGGCCTCTTATGAGGACTTGAAAGGGGTGAGAATCACCTGTGAGCCAATCTTATACAAAGGAATGATTAGCAGGGTCTCTTGACTCTAATGACTTATAGATAAGTAGATGAGTCCCGTTCAGCATGTTGATGAAGATCTCCTCCTTAATGATAAAGATTCTTCAGCTCCCTTGATCCGCAATACTCGAAGATGTACCAATAAAGGTGACAAGTTGGGTCAAGGTTATCTTAGAATCTACTCTAATAAATATTACCTATTAAAGCAATGGAGAGATTCTAAGGTTTTATGCATTAAAGAGATCCCAGCTCAATGATTTGTCATTAAGGTCGTAGCTAGAAGATCCTTGAATGCCGAAGTTCATTCCCCAATCCAATCTATTAAATATCAATGGTGAGGGTGGATTGAAGGATGAACTTTCATGAGAAAAAGGGCATAGGGAAGATGATATGTAGTTACTCTCTCAAAGCTCTCTATATTTTTCTCAATGCAGCAACCAATAGAAAGCTCTCCTTAAATAGGCAAAGAGATCCAATGGTAATAAAATAGTCAATTTTTGATAGAGTTCTATATCATCGAGCCATCTTCAATATCATCGAACGTATATTTTCTAAGACATCGAGGGATAGATCGATGATATGAACTCTACTGACAATCTGAAAGGGCCTAGCTATATGCCCTAGAGGGGGGGTGAATAGGGCAATGCCAAATAAAACTTAAAAACAGCAGAATAATAAAAGATATAAATAACAATGCTGAAATAATAACACTCTCAAAACATATGAAATATGAGAATGATACTAAATCAGTTCTAAGGACAACCTTACACCAAAAACCAATGGCTTATGGTAGGACAACCTTATTTCTAGAACGATCTAGAAAACACAAATGATATGGAAAATAAATCAAGAATAACTTAAAGAAATAAATCCTAAGTTATTACACCATTCCACCACACTTGCTTGAAATGAAAATTACAACAGTCATCCACAAAAGCAACTCACAATACTGAAGGAATAAATGAATAAAGAAATCAAGCACATCCACAACACAACGATATATAGTGGTTCGCTGTGTGTTCAACCAACTGTGTTAGCCAATGACCACACAGTAATGCTAGTCCACTCCTAATATCCTCACACGGGGATATTAGCATGCACTATCAAAATAGGTTTTCACAGTTCACCCAAAACCTTCACAATTGTGTCTTTTTATCTCGGGCTTACACAATCCAAAAACCCCCACAATCTGAGTTTTCTGGCTCTCCTCAGATAACCAAAACAATGAGATTTTTCTGGCAAATCTCAAACAAAACCAGAGAAAGTAAATTACAAAGTAAAATACTTGGATCTCCTTTTGAAATAGCCCAAGAGAACCAATCGGAGTAGATGAATGATACATCGTTCAATGTCCAATACTCACATAAAGAATGGTTCTATGTCTAATTGATTTTAGATTAAATCAAGAAGAGCAAGGTCTATTTGATTTTGATCCCAGAAGAAGGAATATCACAAATTCCTCTTTTCTAAATAAGATTGGAGTATGGATCAAAATCACAAAAAAAAAAAATGCTAACAAAAGGAATATTAAATATGCACAATGCTTAAAAAATAATCACAACTTATCTCAGAGTATAGCCTTAAATCGCTTGAATTGAATGGAATAGAATGAATAAACTCTGAAATTCGTGCATTATTTATAGCCTGAAAAATCCCACCTTCGACTGGTCTTAGGATCCTAGGATTGGTCGTAACATCAAATATTTTGAAAGATTTCCGCGGGATTAGATTAGCTGTTCTCATGACTGGTCTTAGGTAGCCTACGACCGGGTCGTGAGACACCTACGGCCCGGTCGTGGGACTCGAGATAGGTCATTTGGAGTTGAGTCGTAGGACTATGACCGGTCGAAGGATGAGTCGTAGGACTTCCCAAGATTTGGTGAAGCAAGTCCGGGGCCCTGGTCGAAGGACAACCAGAAAATTCAAAAATCAGAATAACTTAGGGATCGGGTCTCCGAGAAACCTAAGACTGGTCGAAGCAAAGCTAGGACTGGTCTTAAGATTTCTAGGACTGGTCTTAGATCAGTCACACCAAGTAAATTAAAATATTCAGATTATGTATCCAGAATGACCTATCATACAGACCAACCTAAGGTCAACCTAAGGTCAAACAAACCTTGAAGTGAAATGGACATTGAAGTCTTGAAGGTCTGTATTCTCAGATGATCTTGAAGTAGAAGCTTGAGTCGAGTTGATGGTCTTTCTCGAGCTTGGTACATTCTTGACTTGTCTTGATGAAGTCTTCTAATCTTGAACTTGTTAGAAGCAAACTTGAAGTCTTCTATTCTTGTAGACTTCATTCATGACATGTCTTGCAAACATTCTTCATTCATGATCTTGTCTTGAAGCAGTGTGTAGTCACAAACAAGAAACACAAGAAGTACAAGACATATAGGTTTTGGCACTACAAAATTTGACAACCAAAGGGATATGAAATCATAGCACTAACACAATCACAGTTGAATCTCTTATACACAAATTGATCATATTGAATATGCTTCGATGTCATCGAATTTTGAACTCTGATTTCATCGAACCACGATTCAATTCCTCCACAATGAAAATATGAGAGCAGGCTAAATATGAGACAGCTGACTTCGATATTATCAATCCTCCCATGAGGTTATCGGATTTCAAATGTCAATGAGATCGATACCTAGTTTGATTCATCGATCTTTTATAGAAGATTTTCTTATAAGCTCGCTGGACATTCCATTGTCCTAATTCGATGATATTGACCTCGTTTAGATATGATAAATATTTGAATATTGATATTATCGAGAGAGTCTCGATTCCTTGAACATTTAAAGAAGATTTTCCTAAAAGCTTGTTGGACTAGTTTGGTCCGAATTTGATAACATCGAAGATCCATCGATATTGTCACGCCCCAGACTAAAAAACCGGGCTCACAAAATTCCCAATCGCTGAATCCGGTGCCGATAGCCTCTGTAGTACCCCATTCTCAGCTTCCAACGTCCATACGCCAGATTCCGATCCTAGGATCATATAAGGAGGATTTTTAACGTACACTTGTTTCATAACAAGCATAACCACAAGTTTACCCAAATCACAAAGACAACATCGTCATCACATATCTACTAATAGGAATAGTTGAATATAATGCTGAAAAGGAAATACATATGTCAAAATCAAAGCTCCAGGAGTCCGCTGCACGCTCCAAGCTCAATGCTGCTGCAACCTAATGTCACCTGCACACAACTAACATGCATAAGCTTATAGAAAGCTTAGAGGGCAGTGTAAATGTGTGCGATACACGTGCCAAGCATATAAATATCAGAGTAAGCGGAAACATACTGGTAAGTCCTTAAATACCATCAGCCTTATCCAGGCTATGCGATACAAACATAATAAACCAATATCATGTACTAAGGAAGCAATGTAGATCAGCTATGCAATGCGGAGACATAGTAAGCCAAATATTAGATACCGAGTTCACGAATACCGTCAACCTTAATTAGGTTATACAATACAGAAGCATAGTAAACCAAATGCTATGCTGAGGATGCAATGCAATATGCGATGTGAATGTAATGACCAAGCTGGAGTGTGAAGTCGGGATGATAGTAAGTAGTATCATAGGCTACGGGGTCCACCACAAGGGACTTCTATCCAAACCAGTCCCACACCTAAATTTGGATAGTCAGTCTCAATGTGGTAAACTCCTGATCTCAGGTTAGTCATGCACCCCAACCGAAATCCTGGCCATTGCAAAGGTATACGTAATAAATAGTTGCACACCACCAGCCCGAGTGGATAGTGAATGAATGAATGAATGAATGAGTAGAATGTTGAGTATACAACTCCTGCTCGATAAGTCCTCATATCAACACCATAAATCTCTAGGATAATCATTGGGGTCTAGTACACTCTACGCCAGCTTGTCGCCCCTATCCAAGCGCACAACTAGGTAAGTGGAAGAGACCTCACTATCCGCCTGGCAATATCGGGCCCGGCTCATCGATGGCAGACCTATTCCTCAAGCTGGTCAAACTCAACCTACACATTGCCCCCTCACTAAGGAGGGTAAGGTCACACTCCCTCCCAACCGACCATGACACAGTGTGAGACGCGACCTACTAGTATATGGCCCTCATACACTCATATATATTTGATGATCATTTCCCTGTTTCATGCAGCTTGGTTCGACCCTGGGTCCCTATATATTTAAGTGGGGAGGCCCACGACTCCATTCGAGTCATTTCAGATCAAATCGGACGTATCTTACAATCCAGAAAGAGTTATCTGACGTATAATATATGATTTTGAGGTAGAACGAGCTAACGAAGTCAACCAACCCTACTATGCTGGGTTGCGCAGCCCGAAATTGTGAAAACACCCCCTGTTTGATGGTCATTTCCCTGTTTCAATTTCGTTTTACTAATAGTAGTAGTTTTAGTTTAATTACTCTTCATTCGTTGGGCTGTAGGAGTTGCGCCCAACACGAAAAGAGATTAGAATAATTAGGAGAACAGTTTGGTGAAGCCAAAGAGGACACTTACTAATTTTGGCCAAAAAATTTGCGCACTAGTAGACATCACGACCCTATAGTAAGTCGCGAATTCTAGGAGTTTTAGTTGTAGTTTGTTTCTTATTTCTTTCCCATTACTTGGTATCCCTATTTAAAGAGTTATGAACTCATTTTTCTTTTGTCATTCATTAATCAATTTCGAATTTATTAGAATCTATTTCTACTTCCTGCTTTCTTTTCTCGTAGATTTGAGAAGTCTCTGTGAGGAGTCCAGAGAAGCTCCAAGGATTCGGAGTAGTTATCATCATCACGCTTATCCCGTATTCTACCGATTTTCAACGGTTGGGGTGAGGTGAATGGTAATCTAGAATCATTAATAGACGGCCTAGGAATGTTTTAAGGTCGACCCGTACGACCATGGTTGAATACAGACTCAATTTCGGCGTTCGTTTTCAGTGAACTTCGCCAATTGGCGAAATTGGGATACCTATGACTATTTCTACGTTCCGTCGCTCCCTCCTAAGTCAGAGTGCATTAGTGTGCATCGTGTGACTATAACCCAGGTCCGGTTTAATCTAAATCATGCTCTGATACCAACTGTAACATCCCAAAAATTGGGAGTCAAGCATAACTCAACTCCCGAGTTTCAGAACATCACTTATGCAACAAAATAAATGATGATTGAATGTTGATTATATTCGTGCATTGAACATGAGTGAGATTAAGCCAAAACAACATATCATACTCCAGAGACAGTTAAATTGCAAGCGGAAGACTGTGATAGACATATAGAATATAAAAACTGTGGTGAGTCTCCAGAGTGTGATAATGTTACCAGGTTAAATAATTACAAGTACAATTCTAAAATTTACTAAATGTGAGGAAGTGTAATGTCTTCTATCCTAGGTACCATAGCCCCGTCAATACAATACCAGGTCTTCATAGATACCATAGCCCCGTCAATACAATACCAGGTCTTCATAGACCTACCAGAGAGATACAGATAGGAAAACTCCTCCTCATCATCATAGAAGTAGTTCGGCTCTGCTTCATAAGCATCGCCATCACCTGAAACTCAACAAATCTGGTTGGTGTGTACAACATCATCCCATAATGTGGGAGTGAGTGATTAACTCAGTGCAACAGTAAAACATAGGTTAACATGTTATCAACTCAGTCAAGCAGTAATGATAAAGCAGTACAATCAAACAATTCTAAGTACTCTTATTAATGCAAGTATGAAATGACATGATGAATGCCCTTGCCAAACTACCCTCATGCGACATCATCTTACGTTTACGGATGCATACCTCCCTCAGTGCTCCACATCTACCAGGCACATGCGGTGTGATGATAAGCATGATTACCGAGTAGTTATTAGTCCATTTCAAACAGCAGTATTGAGAAACTAAGGTACCTCCCTTGTATCATTCCCAAACATGATCCATTCTAGGGTCGTCAATCCTAGTTAATCTCATACGATATTATAGTTCGAGAGGCATCGCAAAGGGCTCGTCACCCGTCAGCACAGATACAGATCTCACCATATGCGGCTCAATTACTGGCCGTCAGCTCGAATACAGGTCTCACCGTACTCGACTCAATCGCAGGCCGTCAGCTCGAATACAGGTCTCACCGTACTCGGCTCAACTCATGCTCTAGTTGCTGCGAAGGGCTCATCGCCAATCACAGACTTCAGAGTATACTCGAAGACACTGCCGAGGACTCGTTGCCCGTTAGCACGAATACAGGTCTCACCGTATTCGGCTCTTGCCGTAGGTGTCGACAGCTCGAATACAGTGTCCCATACCACCGTATTCGGCTCACGAGTTTAGTTGCTCACTGGTCACTACGGGGAAGCATGTGGCCCCAGTGTAGGTCGACAGCTCGACCACGGTGTCCCATACCATCATGCCAGGCTCATGAGTCTTAGCAGATCGAGGTACCATGGTTAACGGGATTTCACTGGTAAGTTTGGTACCCTAGGTTCAAACAGTAGCGTCCAAACATGGTGAACATACATTAGACAAATCGGGTTACGTGATGAGCTCGGCTAGCTCGAGCGCACGACAAGTTGGACGACATGAAGCGCATAAGCACTTCGCGTGGCCTAACCACTGTCGCCAACTGATGTACGACTCGGGTTCGTCAAACACATCTTACGTGGCGACATGAAACTCAACCACGATCTCAAGTCTAGTACTGACTGTCTGGACTATAGACATAGTCCCAAACTCAATCAAACCTTATTCGTAGCATGTGGAGTAAAGCATGATAAACAAAGTAATTCAAGAATGTTAGTAAGCATGTCATAAAGCATGTTATAAAGCATGTTATGAAGCACTACATAAATAGGAATACAAACACATATATTACAAAAGTAAGTGGTTTAAGTACACAACCTCATGGAGGAAATCATACATATCTCTAAAGTAGTTAAGAATCCCATCTCAACACCTACCTAATGCATCATCATCCAAACACTTACTCTCTCAAGCATTTTCACAAACACTTAGTATACACTATTTCAACATACGTAATGTATGCTAGCAAACATGTATTGGGGTGAGTCCTTTCGCCAAGCAAGTATTTTACGCATATGTAATATATTTATACAGTAAATAATCATGGCAAACACATCTCTAAAATATATACGTATATGGTACTTTCTACAATACAGTATTTCTACATACATAGTGTATATTAGCAAAACATGTATTAGGGTGAATCCTTTCACCAAATAAGTATTTTATCCATATATCGTATATTCATACGACCAATAATCATGTCAAACACATTTTTAAAATTTATACGTATACGGTATTTCCTACGAATACCTAGAATATGTAAAATTCCATAATCTACATCTTTAATCGAAACAGAAAACAGAATGCACTTTGTACATGTGTAATTGCATGCAGATCATGAATCTATCATTATGTGACATTAAAAGCATTGAAAACCATAACCTATATACCTAAAGTCCGCACCTTTTATCGTAGAATCGAAACAGAGTCGATAGGTTTGCTAAGCTCCGTATTCGGCAGTTTGGTAACCTATAAAATGAACTAGGTTAGCTATTTCATAACCTACAACTATCAACACTCCAAATCAGATTAGGGTTAGGGTTTCTTACCTAGAAATGGAGCTGGGATCGCCGGGAAAGTGATTGGAATGAAGTGGTTGGGCTTGTGTAGCAGAAGGGAAGAACATCAGGGAGATCCTCCCACTTCTCCCACACTTTCTCTCTCTTTTCTCTCTTCTCAAATCCAAATTCGTATGGCTGAAATGGGAGAGGGTTTAAGGTCTTTATATAGCCTAAAAAGTCACTGAAATAGACTTCAGGTCAAGGTATACTTAGGTTATAGCCAAATCGGACCTGTTTCAGCTCAACCGAGGACTTTTGGCGGGCCTCCTTGAGCCAAAGGTCGGATTAAGCTCACAAACTATGGATCTAGGTTCTATTAAGTTTTCGTTCCAGTAGGGTTCTCAGATCACGCGTGGTGGGCCAGTTTCAGTTCAACGGTCAGCGGATCTCGATCGGAGATTTTGAGTACATGGATATGTGTATGAAATTTCTCCTGATCCGAGGGTGTAATTTGGCCTGATTTTGACGGTCAGGTTGCTTAATACTGAACCGCAAGCGACAAGTCTCAGATTACTATTCAAGATATTTATTTTGGAAAGAAAACAAGTATTTTCACACTCTCTCACTCCGGGCTCAAGCGAACAGCCGTGGGACACTGGCTGGATTTGATTTCCAAGATGATTGTCAAGCCCAGTGAGGCGGTCCTAAGTCCTTAACCTCGTATTATTCGGACTCCCGATGTGCGATTCAAATCTGATACGGAGTTTCAACGTGCTCCCGAGAGCAATCGGGTAATGAGTTTGATCCTAGATTTTAGGGTTACCTAGCGTCACTGTTTCCACAAGTTTTGGGTCTTGTAGATTGTATTTAAAGCGATTCAAACGGATTTCGTAGCTAATCTAGTTGAGCACCTAGTTACTTTGTCTCATTTCTAAAGGATTTAATCCTAAGTGATTTCTGGTCGAGGTGTACTTAGGCCTTTGTAGTTTGTATATAAGGTGATCCAAGTTATAATACTTAACTAGTTTAAGATAGTGTCTAGGGTAAAAGTACTTAGGAAAATTGAAAGAACAAGGTGGTGAAGGGTTGAATTTGTGAAGGAAATGGGTTCAGAAGCGATTTTAGACTATGGGATTCAGTTCTGACAAGTTAATAAGGTGTCAAGAGCGGCCCATTGCCTAAGGACGTCTAATTCCAGGTTGGGAAAAAATCCGGGCTGTTACACGATGGGCCTCCCTCATGGGCGTCACCATAGGCCACAACCCATGGTCCTCAAAGACATCACAATGGGCTATGACCCATGGGCCTCAATATACATCATAATGGGTCGTAACCCATGGGCCTTAATATATATCAAGTGGGCCGCATCAATGGCCGCACCAATGAGCCTCATATACAACAAGTGGGTGCATTAATGGGCCGCATCAATGGCCTCCCCCATCACCTCTTTAACGGTTCATCACTATACAGATACAGGCCTCGTTCATACTCTATACACCACGGCAAAACTCTAAGGCTCATCGCAATTTCAGAGTATGCTCGAGGTCACTACAAAGGGCTACCAGGGCTATTGCTCGCATTCATTGCACCACTCCCCCATCACCTTATCAATGTAGGCCAACAGCACGAATATAGTGTCCCATACCACTATAATCGACTCACAAGTCTGGTTGCTCACTGGTCACTACGAGGAGGCACATGGCTCCAGCGTAGGCCGACAACTCGACCACGGTGTCCCATACCACCATGCCTGGCTCATGAGTCTTAGCGGATCGAGGTACCAAGGTTAACGGGATTTCACTGGTAAGTTTGGTACCCTAGGTTCAAGCAGAGGCGTCCAAACATGATGAACATACATAAGACAGATCGGGTTACTTAACGAGCTCGACTAGCACGAGCACCCGTTGAGTTGTACGACATGAAGTGCATAAGCACTTCGTGTGGCCTAACCACTGCCGACAAGCAACGCACGACTCGGGTTCGTCAAACATGTCCTACGTGGCGAAATGAGTCTCAAACACGAACTCAAGTCTGGTACCGATTGTCTGGACTAAAATCATAGTCCCAAATGCAATCAATCCTTATTCCAAAGCATGTGGAGTAAAGCATAATAAACAAAGTAATTCAAGCAAGGTAACAAGTATATCATAAAGCATGTTATAAAGCATGTTATAAGGCACTATATAAACAAGAATACAAACACATATATTTCATAAGTAAGCGGTTAAAGTAAACAACCACATGGAGGAAATCGTACATGTCTCTAAGGTAGTTGAGAATCCCATCTCAACACCTACCTAAGGCACCATCATCCAAACACTTACTCTCACAAGCATTATCACAAACACTTAGAATACACTATTACAACATACATAGTGTATATTAGCAAAACATGTATTAGGGCGAGTCCTTTTGCTAAGAAAGTATTTTACGCATATATAATATATTCATACAGCAAATAATCATGGCAAATACATCTCCAAAATTTATACGTATACGGTACTTTCTAGGATACACCAATTCTACATACATAGTGTATATTAGCAAATCATGTATTATGGCGAGTCCTTTCGCCAACTAAGTATTTTATCCATATATATTATATTCATACAACAAATAATCATGGCAAACACATTTCCAAAATTTATACATATACGGTAATTTCTACGAATACCTAGAATATGTAAAATTCCATATTCTCCATCTTTAATCGAAACGAAAAAACAGACAACACTTTATACATGTGCAATTACATGTAGATCATGAATCTATCATTATCTGACATTGAAAGCATTGAAAACCATAACCTATACACCTAAAGTCCACACCTTTTGTCGTAGAATCATAACGGAGTCGATGGATTCGCTAAGCTTTCGTATATGGCAGTTTGGTAACTTATAACATGCTTTCGGTTAGTTATTACATAACCTACACCTATCAAAACCCCAAATCAGATTAGGGTTAGGGTTTCTTACCTAGAAACGAAGTCAGAATCGTCGAAAAAGCGACGAGAATGAGGTGGTGAAGCTTGTGTAGTGGCAGGGAAAGAGGGTAGGAAGGATCTCCCACAACTCTCACACTTCTTGCTCCTTTCTCTCCTCTCTCCCTAGGGTTTCTCTCAAATTCGTATGGCTGTGAGAGAGAGAGTTCTAAAGTCCTTATATAGCCTAAAAAGTCTCCAAAATAGACTCCGGGTCAAGGTATACTTAGGTTATAGCCAAAGCGAGGCTGTTTCAGCTCAACGGAGGACTTCTGGCGGCCCATTTTCTGTGTGCGGTCGAACTTAAGCTCACTAACACTGGATCTAGGTTTAGTTAAGTTTTCGTTCCAGTCGGGTTTCCAGATCATGCGTGGCAGACCAGTTTCAGTTTAACGGTCAATGTGTCACGTCCCAAACCCGGAAATCGGATTCACAGGAATCCCGATCGTTGAATTCGGTGCCGATAGCCTCCATAGTACTCCATTCTCGGCTTCTAACATCCATATTCCAGATTACGATCCTGGCACCTACAATGAGAATTTTTTTTACTCAATGCATATTTAACTCGTAATAAGCATAACCACAAGATTACCCAATTCACAAAGGTAACATCATCATCACATATCTACTAATATAATCATTTGAGTACAATGCTGAAAGAAAAAATATATAAATCGAAAATCAGGCTCCAGAAGATCGCTGCACGCTCCAAGCCCAACACTGGCCAGACTCTAACATTACCTGCACAGCATCTATCGTGCATAAGCTTATAGAAAGCTTAGAGGGTGGTGTAAGTGTGTGCACAAGGTAAGTGCCAAGTATTCAATACAATGTTATAATCATACAATACCAAAAATACTGATAGTCCATAAATCATACAATGTCAGAATAAATAGAAATGCTGACAAGATTATGAATTATCAGAGTAAACAGAAGTATTGACAAGATCATACATCATATGATAACGGAGTAAATGGAATGCTGATTAGACCATGAGTCATACAATATTAGAATACGTAATACAAATCAACTATGCAAATGAGGAGTCATAGAGAGCCAAATATCAGATGTAAAGGATGCAATGCAATATACATTCCTGATGAATAACATATATAGCATCAGCCATACCTAGTCCATATAAATGCAGAAGCATAATAACCCAAATTGCCATATGCCGAGATGTAATGCAACATGTAGTGCGAATGGAATAACCATGCTGGAGTGTGAAGTCAGGATGGTAGTACATAGTATCGTAGGCTATGGGGTTCATCACAATGGACTTCTATCCAAACTAGTCCCATACCTAATTTGGATAGTCAAACTCCATGTGGTAAACTCCTGATCTCAGGTCAGTCATGCACCCCAACCGAAATCCTAGCCATCGCGAAGGTACACGTAATAAATAGTTGCACACCACCAGCCCAAGTGGTAGTGAATGGATGAATGGATGAGTTTGCAACTCCTACTCAATAAGTCCACATATCAGTACGGTTCATCTCTGGGATCATTACCGGGGTCTATTACACTCTACGCCAGCTTGCCACCCCTATCTGAGCGCACAACTGGGTAAGTGGAAGAGACCTCACTATCCGTCTGCCAATATCAGGCCTGACTCGACGATAACAGACCCATTCCTCAAGCTGGTCAAACTCAACCTAGACATTGCCCCCTCACCCAGGCGGGTTAGGTCACACCCCCTCCCAACCGACCACGACACAGTGGGAGACACGGCCTACTAGTATATGGCCCTCATGCGCTCATATATATCCACTCGGTCTCGACGTTGGGGCGTCTCCTGGCCCAGAGGTTTAGGAATTTTCAACCAGGGACATCTATGGCACCCGTATGCTAGAATTAAATATTTTCGGTGTCCCATCTGGCCATCCACGACATGCCTATGGAGGCTACGGCCCCGATGTTGCTAGGGCGTATAGTAATCATAATGCAAGATGCATGAGTCATACAATCTAGTCATGCATCAATCCCACGCATACCGTGAGCTCATGTGAGATAATCTCCACCTATCAAGGAGTCTCATAACAGTTTGCCCAATGACATATGCAATGGTCAACTACATCTCATGCAGATGATGTATATGGGCATGAATCATGATGCTATGCAGTCACATACTCATAATCAGTATCAATAATTCGGCATCGACGATCGACCTCAACAATGTGGACATTTAACCAACATTATCCCCCAAGGAATGGCCCACATAGGGCCAAACATATAGTGGACCCATGGCCTCACATAATGGTCTCATAAATCAAGTGGGTCGCATCACATGGGCCTAATGCACATCGCTATGGGCCGCATCACATGGGCCGAAAATACATCTCAATGGGCCTCATCATATGAGCAGGAATATATCATAATAGCCCAACTAAATGGGTCGAAAACACATCTCAATGGGCCACGTCATATGGGCCGAGTATACATCTCAATGGGCCTCATCATATGAGCAGGAATATATCATAATAGCCTAACTAAATGGGTCGGAAACACATCTCAATGGGCCACATCGTATGGGCCGAGTATACATCTCAATGGGCCATGACCCATGGGCCCTAGTACATCATAATGGGCCGCAACCCGTGGACCTCAAATACAATAAGTGGGCCACATTAATGGGCCTCATATTTACACTTCAGGTGAGCCCTGCTCATGGGCTTCAAATACATAACATGTGGGCCCTACACATAGGTCTTATACGCATCAAATGGGCCACGTATTTGAGCCTTGAACACATCAAATGGGCCACACGTCATAGGCCCAATATATGTCACAATGGGCCTTGCATCAATGGGCCGCACTAATGGGCCTCAGATATATCATAATGGGCCACATCTCATGGACCTAACAAGACAAGCAGGTAGCTCGCACATGGGCCAAACACATCATGATGGGCCACATACGTCACAATGGGCCGCACTAATACATCAAGGTGAGCCTCCAGGATGGGCCACAAATATATCAAGGTGGATCATAAAACATCATATTGGCCTCGACAAAGGCTATATATACATAATAGGTGGGCCATATTCATGGGCCCTCAAATACACCACATGAATGGTCATAAATATATCAAGGTGGGCCTCATTATATGGGCCGCACCAAAAATCATTTCAATAGTTGTAGGTATAATATGTGTATCACTACACCCATGGCCCACGTACGATGATCAGCACTGTCCAAACATTATCCATGTACATTGGCGCCATCCAAACATTGTCCAGCACTATCCCAACATTATGGACGGTGTGGATACAAAATATATACATCTAGACGGGCCGCACAAGTGGACGGTATGGATGGAGCACGCACAACATGGTGGGCCTATACAGTGTAGGCGGGCCCAGCACATGCAGTAGCAGGCCCTACGCCATCAAGACAGGTAGACAGTGTAGATATAAAATACATACATCGGGGTGAGTCCCACCATCCAGCGGGCTAAATGGTGCGGATATATAATACATTTATCATGGCGGAATCACACACTGAAATGGGCCTTATATACGCCTTATTGGGCCTCGACCCATGGGCCTTGAATACATCATAATGGGCCTCATAACATGAGTTTCATATATATCAAGGTAGGTCTCAACAACGACCACAATTACATCAAGATGGGCCTAGTCACATGGGCCTCATATATATAAAAGTGGGCCACACCCAATATAAGTGGTGGTAATAGCTTCGACCATTAAAATTTCCAAGACCTTACAAGGATGGACGTCATAGATAAAGTACATGCCTCATAGTGGGGCCCACACCAATAGAAGGTGTGGATTACAAAACATACATTAGTGGTTCCCATGCGGGGCCCACCATAATATTTATTTTCCATCCTGTCCATTGACAAGGTCATAGGGGCCCACCATGATATTTATTTTACATCCAAACTGTTCATAAGGTCAGTCAGACCTGGGGTGGGCCTGGGGCCCACCGAAATGTTTATTTGACATCCAACCTATTGGTGAGGTCACACGGACCATAGGTGGGACTGGGGTCCACCGTAACATTTATTTGTCACCCAACCTGTTCACAAGGTCACACGGTCAGGGGGGGCCACTAGGATGTTTATTTTCCATACAACTTGTTGATAGGGCCACATGACCAAGGAGGGGCCCACTGTAATGTTTATTTGCCAAACAACCTGTTCATAAGGTTACGTGGGCCAGGGGCCCACGGTAATGTTTATTTCCACCCAACCTGTTGATATGGTCATGTGGACCAGGAAGCCCATAGTGATGTGGTTCACAAATCCAGCCCACACATTATGTGTGTCCCACCTGGCTGAGGGGTTAGACCAATTTTCAGGCACATCCAGAATTCAGGTAGGCCCCACCAAGCGATTTTATATGTTTAAGGCATGTCTTCACATGATTGTAGATGGTATGGCCCACCTGAGTTCCGTATACAACTGATTTTTGGGATACCCGATAATTTAAAAGGGAGCCATCAAATACACGGTGTTGATGGTCAAAACGCATCATGGTGGGGGCCACCGTCCACTGCCGTGGACGGACGACATGAATGAAACACTTGCATCATAGTGGGTGTCACCACCCATTGTTGTGGACGGTGTGGTAAGCCACACATACCACAGTGGGCCCCATGTAGGGCCCACCAAAATGTTTGTGCAATTCAACCCGTCCATTATGTGTGTCCCACAAAATTAAGGGTCCAAACCAAATTTCAGGTGGGTCCAAGCTTCACGTGGACCCCAGCAATCATTTTCGAGGGGTTTAACATACCTTTGTATAAACAGTGGTGATGTGGGCCATCTGAGAACTATTCATGGCTGATGTTTGGAACCGACGCCTCAATGAAGGGGTCCCAACAAATGGAGGTCAGGGATTTAGAACACACATCACAGTGGGGTCCACGACTAGGGCCAATGGGGACCCACCCCTTTTATGTGTACGCCATAACAGCAAGGTGTTGCCACCTTTTTGTCACATATATATTTTCTTTGTTATCCTAGGTGGGACACACATTAACCAGATCTACTCCGTCCATTGTATGTGTCCCACAAAATTAGGGGTCCAAACCAAGTTTCAGGTGGGTCCAAGCTTCTTGTGGACCCCAACAATCATTTTTCCCAATTTTTTAATGGAAAATACTAGCATTCTCAATGCCACGGCCCGCCAAATAATGGGATTGGTCTCATTTTTCCACTCAACGCTTAAAATGATCTGAAAAATAGAATGGACGGCGTGGATTATGTATATACATCAAGGTGGGGCCTGCATAAGTGGCCCACCTCAAAAAGCACCTTTTTCCTTTTTCTCTCTCTTTTTTTGTTAGCTCGTTAGTACACCACCATGTCAGTACATGCATTCCATGTTAGCCTTCCTCTACCACGTCCAGCGTCCAGAGACGCTGGACGGCATGGACATAACACAAACCTCGTGGTGGGTCCCACACGGATATGGCCCACATTTCATCAAGGTGGGTCCCACATGAACGCAACCCACCGTATTTGAATCAGTCTGATACTTGTGTGTTTCCACCACCATAAGGTAGGGTCCACATGACTTGGACAGTTGGATAAGACATACATCAAGACGGAGTCCATCCAAGTGGGCCACACATCACACAAAAATGAGAAAGAGAGAGAGAAAAGCACCCACTTCTAGATCTTGATCTCCTCCTTCCACCAAAGCATGCTAGAGCTCCAATGGATGGACTTCAACGATGGAGATTGATTTTAGAGGGTGAGGATGGGAGATAGGAAGGTGGGCCACACCAAACTCTCTCTCATGGGGGGTGGGTCGTGAGTTGCTTAGGAGAAATGAGAGGTAAGAGAGATGAGAGAGATGGGAGATGTGATGTAAAGAGAGAGAGAGAGGATGGGTGAGAGAATGATGGGTGATGGGGAGGGTTGACTTTGGGGAGGGTAGTTGTACTTAGGGATGGGTGTGAGTGATGGGAGTGATGGGATTTGGTACTTGATTGATTGATGGGATTGATTTGACATGTTGTAGAGATTCCCTCGGTATTTACAACACGCGTCGTTTTATCGAACCGAACGTGGGCCAACATCTCCTGGCCAGGGTACCGCATCGGTGTGCAAGACGCGGCATCGGAACTGCGGCGACGACGCAGTCGCATTGGTACAAGTCTCGGGTCGAGCCAATTCAGATATGCTGTACACATCTCAAGTCTTACGCAAATGCCGACAGTCGATCGCGGGTCGTCAAAATTCGATCGGGATGACCGTGGAAGCCTATGAAATAGTACGGACTAGGATACGGGTCTTAAAGTGGATCTCGATCGGAGATTTAGAGTAAATGGATATGTTTGGGAAAATATCCCTGATCTGAGGGTGTAATTTGGCCTGATTCTGACGGTCAGGTTGCTTAATACTGACCCACAAGCGACAAGTCTCAGATTTCATAAATTTGTATTTTATTTTTAATTAATTTCATATTTCTCGCACTCTTCACTCTAGGCTCAAGCGAATAGCGCTAGGACACTATTAATTTGGATTTGACTTCCGAGATGGTTGTCAAGCCCAGCAAGGCGGTCATAATTCCTTAACTTCGCGTTAATCGGACTTCCGACGTGCGGTCTAGATCTGATACGAAGTTTCAATGTGCTCCCGAGAGCAGCCGAGTAATGAGATTGATCCAAGATTTTAGGGTAACCTAGCATCAATGATTCTACAAGTTTTGAGTCTTGCAGATCGTATTTAAAGTGATTAGTGCAGATTTCGTAGCTAATCTAGTTTAGCACGTAGTTACTTTGTCTCATTTCTAAAGGATTTAGTCCTATAAGATTTCTGTTTGAGGTGGTACGTAGGCCTTTGTAGTTTGTACATAAGGTGATCCAAGCTATATTACTTATCTAGTTTAAGATAGTGTCTAGGGTGAAAGTACTTGGAATAATTAAAAGAACAAGGTGGTGAAGGGTGGAGTTTGTGAAGGAAATGGGTTTAAAAGCGGTTTTAGACTTTGGGATTGAGTTCTGACAGGTTAATAAGGTGTCAGGAGCGACCCATTGCCTAAAGACGTCTAATTCCAGGTTGGCAAAATTTCAGGATGTTACAATCTACCCCCCTTAAAATAAAATTTCGTCCCCAAAATTGCCTAAGGGTAATAAGTAAGAATTCTATTATTTCATTTGCCTAAGACTTATTGATTTCAAGTTTCTATGCGTGGTAGGGTATATACTAGCCTGGTTCATTTTAGTCTACCCCCTTAAAACTTATTTCTTTATCCCTTGCTTATATCCTGATGGTTTGCTACAAAGGATTTCTTTCCCTATTTGGAGTCTTGACTTCGATTCCCAACAAGTTAGAGTAAGGTAGCTATTTTCAATGTTTGACCAGCATGGAGAGATGGTTATAGTGGGCTTGATCTCGATACATCGATCATCTACCGAGCTAGGGTAGAAAACTCATCGTATCCCTTCTGAATCCTGGTAGATCCTGGTCTTCTGCACGTCAGCAGTGAGTCCATTGATAGTCGCCCAGGATTGAGAACTGAGTCAAGCAGCGAATGCTTCGCAGTTTATATTTTTGTAACTCCGTAGACCGATCACTCCAAAAACTTAGGGAAATGGTAAATCAAATCTTACTAGATTATCCTAAATAGTTTCTCATAGTAGAACTTGCTAGGGCTTCTATTATGTTCGTATTCAACGAGCACGGTTTCGATCCTGGGCCAGTGGGGTAGGGTCCACCACGCTTTCGCTGCGCCACCCAGATCAAAGCGGTGTATTAATTTAACCTAGCTACATCTATCAGTCTTTGGCATTCTCTAATGTAACCGGTAGTCTAGTCTTAATTTAGGAGTAGTGGAAATCCATAGGTGTAGTCTAAAGTCTATGCTCATACGCTAGATGATTTCACATAATTTTTAATACAAGGAAGGGTTTTATCACTTAGGGTCAAAGTTATCCAATTGGAACTGAGTTGTCTGTACTTGACGCTCGAGCATTTCACATATGCTCATTCCAACTAAGAGGGTCCTAAGGTTCACATTATTAATTTGTTGGATTTCTAATACGGTCATGTCTGTTGAAATCTAGGAATACCACTATAGGTCCAAAATTCTATGGCCTATTGTCTTAAATAGGACTGCATTGCTAATCCCACTTCGGGATTGGGAATGACATGTTTGGTAGGAGGGTGGGTGGGATAAAAATTAATTAATTTTTTTTTTTAGACTTTGGAAAATGAGTCTTGTGTTGGAAAGTGTGGGATGGGATTTTCAATTCCCAAGATGATGAACTTCTAAGTGTCATTTGAAAGGAAATCCCGGGATATACTTTTCATTGCATACATTCCAAACATAGCATTAGAAAACATGGGATACACCCAATCTAGGGACAATACCTTACACACTATCCACCCTCAACTCACCTAATGCAGTTGGCCGAACAACCCTAAATATTCCAACATTCGGAGGTTGTGAAGAAGACGGTGGAAATGGAGAAAAAAGTCGTATTCAACTCGAATAAGGCCATGGGAAGGGAAGAAAAGAGAGAGGGGCTGGAGTCTCTAACTCTCCATGGATTTAAGCCTCAGTAGAGATTGTACAGGCCCAAGAGATAGGGTTCGAAGAAGGAAAGTGAAGAGATGGGAGGGATTGAGAACTTACACAATTTGAGCTTCAAACGGGGAGTGTAGGAGCTCAAATGAGAGAGAATAAAGAGGGTAGGGGTGTGTATTGTTATAAACGATGGAGGTGAATGGGTTGTGACAGAAAATGACGGAATAGGTGATTGGAGGGGTGGTTTTTGCCTAAAATCAGAAGTTGGAAAGAGAAAAGAGAGCTTGGGGGGTGGTTTATGAAGGTGTTAGGGGTTTGGGGGGGTTTCAATGGACGGGACATACATCAAGGGGGTCCCACAACCCCCAAACTCGATCGGCTCGACTGGCCGGCCCGGCCGGGCCCGAAACCCGGCAAGGCCTCGCCGACCGGGGGAGGGCCTCGCCACCCACTGGACAAAGTGGTGAGGGATCGCCACTTGGGTGAGGTTCTCGTGACCCTTAGGCCCTGAAAAAGTGTGGGTCCCACCCTGGGTCCCACTGAAATGGTGTGGATAGGCCCCCGACTTTGTTTTGAGTCGTACCGGGGCCAAATTGCAAACCGGAATGATTTTATGTGATGTGTAGCATATGATTTTGGGGTAGGAGGAGCTAATCTATCCAGCTAACCCATTTATTTGGTTAGATTCCAAAATGTTAAGGGTCAAAAGTCCAATTTATACATATATTTACTATTTATAATAACTTTTTGCTTAAGTATTATTCTTCATCTTTTATACGTTAGGATTTATATCTAGTATAACAGGACTTAGAAAAAGTTAAAGAATGAGGTGGTGAAAGGAGAGAATTTGAAGGAATTGGATAAAAGGGGTTTTAGGCTTTGAGATGAAGTGTAAGGTGTTGTGGTTGACCCACAACCTAAGGACATTCATTTCTAGGGAACGACTCAAACCCGTCGACTGACGGCCTAGAAGTGATTCAGGATCGTTTCGCATGATCATGGGTGTGTACGGGCCCAATCTCAGCGGTCGATTTCGGTCGGTTTCGCCATTTGGCAAATTTGGAAAATCCTAAGTCAGCTTCTAAGTTCCGTCGCTCCCTCCTAAGTCAGAGTGCGTCAGAGTGCATCGTGTGACCATAACCCAGGTTCGGTTTAATCTAAATCATGCTCTGATACCATCTTGTAACGCCGTGAAAATCGGTGGTCGAGCATAAACTTAACTCCTGAGTTCCAACGCATCACTTATGCAACAAAATGAATGATGATTGAATGTTGTCTATATTAAAGTAGTGAACATGAGTGAGATTAAGCCAAAACAGCATATCATATTCCAGAGACAGTTAAATTTGCAAGCAGAAGACTGTGATAGATAGATAAAATATATAAACTGTGGTGAGTCTCCAGAGTATGATAACATTACCAGGTTAAATAATTACAAGTACAATTCTAAAATATACCAAATGTGTAGTGTCATCTAGTCAACATCCCTATAATCCCGTCATTCAATACACGGCTCACATGAAGCCGCCAGAAAATAACCAATACAAGCAAGCTTCATAGTCAATGCAAAGGTCCGGCTCCGCCTCGCAGCATCGCCATCTACAATCAGACAAAGTCTGGTTGGTGTGTACAACACCGTCCCATAACGTGGGAGTGAGTGATCAACTCAATGGAACAATAAAGCATAGGTTAACATGTTATCAATTCAGACAAGCAGTAATGATAAAGCAGTACAATCAACAATTCTAAATACTCTTATTAATGCAAGTATGAATACAGTCATGATGGATGCCCTTGCCAAACCATCCTCATGCGACACCATCTTACGTTCCCCGCATGCTTTCATCCCTCAGTGCTCCACATCTACCAGGTACATGCAATGCATGATGAGCATGATTACCGATTCGTTATTAGTCCATTTCAAACAGCAGTATTGGGAAACTAAGGTACCTCCCTTGTATCATTCCCAAACATGATCCATTCTAGGGTCGTCAGTCCTAGTTAATCTCATACGATGGTGTGTTTCTAGGTCGCTGCAAAGGCTGTCAGGGCTGTTACGCACAATGGTTACACCACTCCCCCATCACCTCTTTAACGGTTCATCACTATACAGATACAGGCCTAGTTCATACTCTATACACCGCGGCAAAACTCTAAGGCTCACCGCAATTTCAGAGTATGCTCGAGGTCACTACAAAGGGCTGTCAGGGCTGTTGCTCGCATGCATTACACCACTCCCCCATCACCTTATCAATGTAGGCCGACAACATGAATATAGTGTGCCATACTACCATAATCGGCTCACGAGTCTTGTTACTCACTGGTCACTACGGGGAGGCACATGGCTCCAGCGTAGGCCGAAAGCTCGACCACGATGTCCCATACCACCATGCCCGGCTCATGAGTCTTAGCGGATCGATGTACCATGGTTAATGGGATTTCACTGGTAAGTTTGGTACCCTAGGTTCAAGCAAAGGCGTCCAAACATGGTGAACATACATAAGACAGATCAGGTTACTTGACGAGCTCGACTAGCACGAGCACCCGTTGAGTTGTATGACATGAAGTGCATAAGCACTTCATGTGGCCTAACCACTGCCGACAAGCAACGCACGACTCGGGTTCGTCAAACACGTCCTACGTGTCGAAATGAGTCTCAACCACGAATTCAAGTCTGGTACCGATTGTCTGGATTAAAATCATAGTCCCAAACACAATCAATCCTTATTCCAAAGCATGTGGAGTAAAGCATAATAGACAAGGTAATTTAAGCAAGGTAACAAGTATATCATAAAGCATGTTATAAAGCATATTATAAAGCATGTTATAAGGCACTATATAAACAAGAACACAAATACATAGATTTCATAAGTAAGCGGTTAAAGTAAACAACCACATAGAGGTAATCATACATGTCTCTAAGGTAGTTGAGAATCCCATCTCAACACCTACCTAAGGCACTATCATCCAAACACTTACTCTCACAAGCATTTTCACAAACACTTAGAATACACTATTACAACATACATAGTGTATATTAGCAAAACATGTATTAGGATGAGTCCTTTCACCAAGCAAGTATTTTATGTATATATAATATATTCATATGGCAAATAATCATGGCAAACACATCTCTAAAATTTATACGTATACGGTACTTTCTAGGATACACCAATTCTACATACATAGTGTATATTAGCAAATCATGTATTATGGCGAGTCCTTTCGCCAACTAAGTATTTTATCCATATATATTATATTCATACAACAAATAATCATGGCAAACACATTTCCAAAATTTATACGTATACGGTATTTTCTACGAATACCTAGAATATGTAAAATTCCATATTCTTCATCTTTAATCGAAACGAAAAAACAGACAGCACTTTGTACATGTGCAATTACATGCAGATCATGAATCTACCATTATCTGATATTGAAAGCGTTGAAAACCATAAACTATACACCTAAAGTCCGCACCTTTTGTCGTAGAATCGTAACGGAGTCGATGGATTCGCTAAGCTTTCATATACGGCAGTTTAGTAACCTATAGCATGCTTTCGGTTAGTTATTACATAACCTACACCTATCAAAACCCTAAATCAGATTAGGGTTAGAGTTTCTTACCTAGAAACGAAGTCGGAATCACCGGGGAAGTGACGAGAATGGGGTGGTGAAGCTTGTATAGTGGCAGGGAAAGAGGGTAGGAAGGATCTCCCATAACTCTCACAGTTTCTCTCTCCTTTCTCTCCTCTCTCCCTAGGGTTTCTCTCAAATTCGTATGGCTGTGAGAGAGAGAGTTCTAAGGTCCTTATATAGCCTAAAAAGTCTCCAAAATAGACTCCAGGTCAAGGTATACTTAGGTTATAGCCAAAGCGAGGCTGTTTCAGCTCAACGGAGGACTTCTGGCGGCCCCTTTTCTGTGTGCGGTCGGACTTAAGCTCACTAACACTGGATCTAGGTTTAGTTAAGTTTTTATTCTGGTCAGGTTTCCAGATCACGCGTGGTGGACCAGTTTCAGTTCAACGGTCAGTGGATCTCGATCGGAGATTCAGAGTAAATGGATATGTTTGGAGAAATATCCCTGATCCGAGGGTGTAATTTGGCCTGATTCTGACGGTCAGGTTGCTTAATACTGACCCGCAAGCGACAAGTCTCAGATTTCATAAATTTATATTTTATTTTTAATTAATTTCACATTTCTCACACTCTTCACTCTAGGCTCAAGCGAAAAACGTTGGGACACTATCTGGATTTAATTTCAGAGATGGTTGTCAAGCCCAGCAAGGCGGTCCTAATTCCTTAATTTCGCGTTAATCGGACTTCCGACGTGCGATCCAGATCTGATACGGAGTTTCAATGTGCTTCCGAGAGCAGCCGAGTAATGAGATTGATCCTAGATTTTAGGGTAACCTAGCGTCAATGATTCTACAAGTTTTGAGTCTTACAGATCGTACTTAAAGTGATTAGTGCGGATTTCGTAGCTAATCTAGTTTAGCACGTAGTTACTTTGTCTCATTTCTAAAGGATTTAGTCCTATAAGATTTCTATCTGAGGTGGTACCTAGGCCTTTGTAGTTTATACATGAGGTGATCCAAACTATAATACTTAGCTAGTTTAAGATAGTGTCTAGGGTGAAAGTACTTGGAATAATTGAAAGAACAAGGTGGTGAAGGGTGGGGTTTGTGAAGGAAATGGGTTCAAAAGCAGTTTTAGACTTTGGGATTGAGTTCTGACAGGTTAATAAGGTGTCAGGAGCGACCCATTGCCTAAGGACGTCTAATTTCAGGTTAGCAAAAATTCGGGATGTTACGGTAGTATTTTTCTCAAACTGAACGCGAGCTCATATTTCCTTGCCCAGAGTATCACCTCAGTGCGCAAGACGCGGCGTCGGAACCATGGCGACGGTGCGGTCGCACTAGTACAAGTCTTAGGTCAAGCCGACTTTGATATATGGGATATGACTTAGGGTCATGCACAACTATTATCTACACATCGCGAGTTGTCAGAATTCGACCGGGAGGACCACAGAAGCCTATGGAACGGTACGGGCTAGGATACTGGTCTCATAGATATCATCGAAGTTTGAGTTGTAAGGATATCGAGGCTCTCTTTGAGTCATCAACAAATATATGATTTGCCTTAACAGCTTGCTGGACACAAACTAACTAGAGTTCGATTATATCAAGCCATCTCGATGATCTTGAAATTTGAATGTCGATGATATCGATCCTTCCATCGATTCATCGAGAATTTTGTCCAGAGATCAAGTTGGTTGCTGGACACAAGAGGTCCTCAATTCGATGATATCGAGTGCATTCCGAGGACATTGATGACAGGTGTCCGATCTCATCGAGGGATCGCGATATATCGACAAAAGCTTAAAACTTAGAGGTTTTCCTGATTTGTAAAATAATTTTCATACTTTAAACCCTATATTGTTCTATCCACTTTTAAGGGTTTTATATACCTGGGTGTTTTGGGACATGGGATGTGAGGCTAAGTTTACCTTTGACAAGTTCGCAACACACAACCAATTGAGGCAAGCACTTGAATGATCTTCCTATGGGGTTCATTTGACTTGCTGACTCAACACCCATGCTAATTGACAAACTAAGGCACTTTTAATCTCCCCCTTTGTCAATTACGTGACAAAACACCTAAAACCACCTAAAACAACATCCTAAATTGTGTGTACATGTAACGCCCTGAAAATCGGGGGTCGAGTGTAACTCAACTCCCAAGTTCCAACGCATCACTTATGCAACATGTTTAATGATATTTGAATATTGTCTGTGTTAGAGCAGTAAACATGAATGAGATTATACCAAAGCAGTAATTCATACTCCGGATCAGTTGTATAAAAGCAAGGAAGACTGAACTGTATATATATGTATGTAAAGAAACAAAATAAATGATTCATTATCCAGAGTATGAATCCTTCTGAGTCACAATATACATGTCTGTTTATATAAACAAAATGTCAAAATAAACTAAGTACAATCCTGTCAAATCCCATCGGGCCCCGGACCTAGTTGAAGCGCTAAATAACCGCATATACGAGAACTCCTCTGGTCCTCGTCATAATCGGGCTCCACCTCCAGCGTAGTCGGATCGCCTAAGCCTGAGACAGAGTCTGGTTGGTGTGCACAACACCGTCCCGTAACGTGGGAGTGAGTAGCTAACTCAGTGGAAAGATAAGACATAAGTTATCATGTTCTCAATACACCAAGCAAGAATGATAAAGCAAGAAATCAAACACTCCTAGTTACTCGATTAATGCAAGTATGAATGCGGTGTATGATGGATGCCCTCTCCGACATACTCCCTCAAGCGACACCATCTCACGTTCGCGCATGCTTACATCCCACAGTTGCTCCACATCTTCCAGCACATGCCATGCATGATGAGCATGATTACCGAAGTTTTTAATTAGTTCATTTCAAACAAACAGGATTGGGAAACTAAGGTACCTCCTTGTATCATTCCCAAACATGATCCAATCTAGGGTCGTCGACCCTAGTTAATATCGACGATGGTGTGTTTTCTAGGTCATCGCAGAGGTCGCTGTGCCAGGCGTTACGCACAAAGGTTGCACCACTCCCCATCACCCCTTAAACGATTCATCACGATACAACTATACGTAAACAGCCTAGTTCATACTCTATATATCGCGGCGAACCCTTAGGCACGCTGCAACTTCGAGTATGCTCGCGGTCACTACAAAGGGTCGCTGTGGTACATTACGCACAAAGGTTGCACTACTCCCCATCACCTTATTAATGTAGGCCGACAAATACGAATATAGTGTCCCATACCACCATAATCGGCTCACGAGTTGAGTTGCTCACCTGGTCACTACGGGAGGCACGTAGCCCGGCCAGAGGCCGACAGCCTCCACCACGGTGTCCCATACCACCATGCCCGGCTCATGAGTCTTAGCGGATCGAGGTACCATGGTTAACGGGATTTTCACTGGTAAGTTTGGTACCCTAGGTTCAAGCATTAGCGACCAAACATGGTGAACATACATAAGGCATACGGTTTACTTGACATGTTCGGCTAGCTCGAGCGCACAACAAGTTGGGCGATATGAGGCGCAGAAGCACCTCGTGTGGCCAACTACTATCGCCAACCGAAGTACGACACGGGTTCACCAACACATCGTGCGTGGCGGAACGAATCCCAACCACATCTTCAAGTCTGATACCGGATGCCTGGACTATGAACATAGTCCCAAGCTCAGTCAAATCCTAACCATAGCATGTGAAATACGGCATGATAACATGGTAATTCAAGAACACTAGCAAGCATATTATAAAGCATAACATGAAGCATGTTAATAAACAAGTCACAAAGTATGTTCAAAAGCATGTTATAAAGCATTATGTAAATAGGGATACAAATACTTAAATTTCGTAGGCGAGTGGTTAGAGTGAACAACCACATGGAGAGTGTCATATGCGACTCTAAGGTAGCCGAGAATCCCATCTCAGCACCTACCTAGGATTCTAACACTTAAGCACTTACACTCACAAGTGAATTCACCAACACTTGGAATGCAATATTTCAACATACATGACGTATGCTAGGGAAGCGTGTACTAGGGTTGTCCCTTTACCAAACTAGTATTTTATACATATACATCATATTCATACAAGAATTAAACATGGCAATCACATCAGCAAATTTTATACGTATAGGGTACTTCCACGTATACCCAATGTCGACATACATAGTGTTTACAAAGGAACATAGATTTCGGCGATTCCTTTCGCCAAGCTAGTATTTTAATCATGTATTGTATAATCATACAATTAAATACATATGTCAAACATTATTCCAAAAGAAATACGTATACGGTATTTCTACAATACGTAATTTCAACATATGGCGCATTTACAAGTAAACATATATTTTGGCGATTCCTTTCGCCAAACTAGTATTTTATTCATATGTTATATAATTATACATTAAATAAACATGTCAAGCATTTATCCAAAAAAATACGTATACGGTATTTCTACGTATACCTAGAATATGTGAAATTCCATATTTCACACCGTTAATCAAAACAGGAAACGGAAAGCACTTTGTACATGTGCAATTGCAAGCAGATCATGAATCTACCATTATCTGACATTGAAAGCGTTGAAAACCGTAACTTATAAGCTTAAAGTCCTCACCTTTGCCTTTGGAAACGGAACGAATCAAGCAAGGGTAATGGAACTTCCGTCTCACGGGCGATTTCTAGCCTAAAGAGCGGAATCGGTTAGTTTTCGTACACATCCTACATCGATTCCACCTCAAATCGGACCTAGGGTTAGGTTTTCTTACCTTCAAATGAGATGGATACCGCCGGAAAGCTCCTAGAATAGGGCGGTGTAGGCCGTGTAGCAAGCCAAAGCAGAGGAGGAAGATCGGCAACGATCTCCAAGTCTTTTCTCTCTTTTCTCTCTCTCCTCTAGGGTTTTCTTCAAAATTCGTATGGCTGTGAGAGGGCTGCTCTAAGCTCCTTTTATAGCCTCAAACATTACAAATTTAGACTCGTGTTCAAGGGGTACCGCTAATATAGGATTTTCACCGCTTTTCCACTCAAGAGGGAAGTTACGGTGGCCCTCCTTGAACCAAACGTCGACTTAAGCTCACCATCGATGGATCTACGTGGGATTACGTTTTTGACTCATTCGGATACCCGGATCGTACGTGGCGGACCACTTTCAACGGTCGGTGGGCCACGATCGAAATTCAAGTACATGTAAATGTTCTTGAAATTTTTCTTAATCCGAGGGTGTAATTTGGTCTGATTCTGACGGTCAGGTTGCTTAATACTGACGCGTCAACGAACGATGCCAGATCACTATTCCAGATATTTATTTTGGCATATGAATAGTGTTTTTCACACTACCTCGCTCCGATTCAAACGAATGGCCGTGGAACATCGGATAAAGCCGATTTTGAGATGATTGTTAAGCCCTGGGGCGGTCCTAGTTCCTTAGCTTCGGGTTAATCGGACTCCCGATGTGCGATCTAGACCTAATACGAAGTTTCGTTTCATTCCCGAGAGCAGACGGGAAATGAGTTTGGTTCTAAACTTTAGGGTAACCTAGCGTCACTTGTTCTGCAAGTTTTGGGTCTTACAGATCGTATTTAAAGCGATCCTAACGGATTTCATGGCTAATTGAGTTTAGTACTTAGTCAACTTTGTTAAATTTCTAAAGGATTTAATCCTACGTGATTTCTGGTCGAGGTGGTACTCGACCCAATGTACGAAAATTTTCAGGTCGTTACAATCTACCCCCCTTAAACAAAAAATTTCGTCCCCGAAATTTATACCTGTTCGTACTCCTCGAGAATCTGAGGGTACTTCTTCCTGACCTCGGCTTCAGTCTCCCAGGTAGCTTCCTCCTCGGAATGATGTGTCCAAAGCACCTTCACAAGCGGGATGACCTTGCTACGCAGTACCTGCTCCTTCCTGTCAAGGATGCGCGTCGGGCGCAACTCATATGTAGCATCTCGCTCAACTGTACCGCTCCCATCGATGATATGTGAAGGATCGAGAACGACTTCTTCAAAGATAGAGACATGAAATACGTTGTGTACGGAAGCAAGTGGTGTAGGCAAGGCGAGACGATACGCCACATTACCCACTCGATCCAATATCCGAAATGGACCAATAAACCTCGGTGTGAGCTTCCCTTCTTCCCAAACCGAAGGACTCCTTCATAGGGGAAACCCGAAGGAACACATGATCACCGACCTCGAACTCCGGCGGTCGCCGCCTCGTATCGGCGTAACTCTTCTCGCCTCTGCTCGCGCCGTGAGTAATCGACGCCCGATAATGTCTACCTTCTCGTAGTCGCCCGAACCAACTCTCGGCCAATTAGGCTATGCTCTCCGCCTCTCGCCCAACAAGGTGCGGTGCCCTACAAGGTCGACCATATAGAGCCTCATATGGCGCCATGCCAATAGTCGCCCTGGAAGTCGTTGTTGTAGGCGAACTCGCGTATGGAAGACAAGTCATCCCAACCGTGTCCTCAAGTCCAACACACATGCTCGCAACATATCCTCCAGAACCGATTCACCCGCCTGCTCCGCCCATCGGCCCGAGGATGAAATGTGTCTTGAACTTCAACTTCACACCCATCGCCTCCTGGATACGAGTCCAGAAGATGGATGTGAACCGCGTGTCTCTGTCCGACACGATCTCCAAAGGAACCCCGTGCAGACGGACGATCTCCCTGATATACAGTCTAGCAGCTCGTCTGCAGAGTTCGTAACTCTGATAGGGAGGAAATGGGCCGATTTGGTCAACCGGTCCACAATCACCCAAATGGAATTGTGCCCCTTCCTCGTCTTCGGCAACCCTGATATGAAGTCCATGGAGATGAAGTCCCACTTCCACTCCGCTATAGGCATGGGCTGAAGGCCCAGAGGTCGGCGATGTTCCGCCTGACCCGCCGGCACGTCGACATCGAGACACATACTCAGCAATGTGGGCCTTCATGTTATCCCACCAATACGTCCGTCTCATATCCTGGTACATCTTCGTGCTACCAGGATGCATCGCAAACTTCGAGTTATGGGCAGACTCGAGAAGCTCGCGTCTCAAGTCGGGCACATCCGGAACACATAGGCGGCCACGGAATCGTAAACTCCCATCGAACCAACTCTCCACTCGGAGTCCACGGCGCCGCTTAGCCTGCTCTCGGCTCGACAGCCGTATATCGCCCTCCTGGGCCTCAACAATCCTGTCGTCAATAAGTGGTCGCACCCGAACGTGCGCAACACACTCAAATGGCTCCTCGACAGTGAGTCTCTGCTCGAAGTCCCGCACAAACTCTACCATATCCCACTCGGCTATCATCAGCGGTGCCGCAAATGCACCGCCTTCTTTGCGGCTCAACGCGTCTGCCACAAGGTTCGCCTTGCCGGGATGGTAGGAAACCTCGAACAAGTCCTTCAAGGTCTCCATCCATCAGTATTTGCCTCATATTCAAATCTCATTTGCGTGAATATGTATTTAAGGCTCTTGTGGTCGCAGTAAAAGCTCGAACTCCTCACCGTAGAGGTAATGTCTCCGTGAGCTTCAATGCAAAGATGACACCGCTAACTCCAGTCATGTGTAGGGTAATTCTCCTCGTGCTTCCTTAATTGTCTCGAGGCATACGATATCACCCTATCTTTCTGCATCAACACACAACCCAAACCAACGCGAGACGCGTCAATATACACCGTGTATTTTACCCTTGCTCTGGCAATACTAGCACAGGGCGGACGTCAACTTGTCCTTCGGCTCCTTAAAGCCGCCTCCGCCTTCTCATTCCAGGCGAACTTCGAGGTCCTTCCGAGTCGAGGTGAGACAATGGCCCGGCGATCTTCGAGAAATCCCGAATGAAACGTCTCAGTAGTACCCGGCCAAAGCCAAGGAAACTCCTCACCTCAAGAACCGATTCAGGTGCCGCCGCCAATCCCGAACCGACTACCTTAGCAAGGTCCATGCTATCCCATCCTTGGACACCACATGTCCCAGAACTTGACTTCCTCCTGCCGAAGTCGCACTTCTTGTATTGCGCAAACAACTGGTTCTTCTTCAGTGTCTCCAATACCGCTCGCAAGTGCTCCTCGTGCTCCTCCCGACTCGTGGAGTATATCAAGATGTCATCGATAAAGACGATGACGAATCGGTAAAGGAAGGGCCGAAATACCCGGTTCATCAGATCCATGAACACGGCGGGTGCGTTCGTCAGACCGAACGACATCACTAAGAACTCGTAGTGCCCAAAGCACGTCCTGAAGGCTGTCTTCTGCACGTCCTCCTCTCTCACGCGCAGCTGGTGGTACCCTGACTGAAGGTCAATCTTCGAAAAATACTTCGCCCACCTCAACTGATCGAACAGATCGTCAATCCTGGGCAAAGGATACTTGTTCTTCACCGTGACCTGGTTCAACCTACGGTAATCAATACACAACCGTAGCGACCCGTCCTTCTTCTTCACGAACAACACAGGTGCTCCCCAAGGAGACACACTAGGTCGAATAAAACCTCTCTCTACAAGTACGTCAATCGTGTCGCAGCTCCTCCATCTCACATGGAGGCATACGATAAGTAGGCAACGAGATGGGCGTCGCACCAGGCGTAAGGTCAATCGTGAAATCAATCTCACGCCGAGGAGGTAAACCAGGGATAGTCTCAAACACGCCTGCAAACTCTCGAACCACCGGCGTACTATCTCTGGTCGGACCATCAATCGCCACAAGCAAGGCAAAGATAACAATCAACTCGACAGGCCAACCGACCCGCACCGGAACGTGAAAGCCGCACCGTCAGTCCATAGGCCGTCACGATCCGAGTATCGCATCTACCTCCGCCCTCATCCCGGTGAGCCAATCCATACCAAGGATAACGTCGTAGTACCAAAGTGGAGCAACAATGAGGTCGACGAGCACCGTGTCTTTGCTACCCAAAACTACCGAGCAACCCTCGCATAATCGTGTGACATCCGAATGGTCCCAGAGCGTAGTGAGTCTCATTCCCTTAGTGGGAATCGTATGCAAAGACAGGCGTTTCACCGCCCCACAAGAAATAATAGAGGTAGTGGACCCAGTGTCCACCAATAAAGAGACGGGAGTGTCGTGAATAAAAGCCGTACCCTAGAAAGCCATCGGAGCTGAAACCGACGTCTCAGGTGCCTCAGCCACAAGAGTATGAACGCGAGCCTGCTGCTGGCGGTTCGGCTGAGGAGCCAAGGGTCGCTGTGGCGGCCTGAAGCGCGGCACAGGAGGTCGGAAGGAAGGATGTGCAGGAGCTGTCTGTAGCGGTGGAGCTGATATGGCCTGTGGGCGAGAACGGCCCATCATCTGTGGCGGAGAGAAACCACTGTCCTTCATCCGCGCGAAGCAACTCCCAATAAGATGACCCTGTTTCCGCAGTACGTGCAGGTCACAATAGGGCGCTCACACGAGCCCCCAGCGCCGCGATCCTAGGAGGCGAGTCAACACGAGGCCTCTTGCCAGGATAGGCCTCGCTTCGTATCTCTCTGTCGTGGCCTCGCAACCATAGCGCCACATGATCGGGCCAACCGGTCCACATCCCCGCTCTTCGTCATAGACATGTGAACCAAGGCCGCATATGTAGGTATAGTGAGGCAAAGATATCTTCGACCGTATCTCCGCCGCAAGCCCAAAGAAAATCGACGCATCCGCATCTGCTCGTCCACTAGTATAGCGGGATAAAGCGGCCCAACTCTGTGAAGCGGTGCTCGTACTCTGTAATCGTCATGCCTCCCTGCCTGAGGCGCAGAAACTCATCCTCCCGCTCATGTCGATAAGTCGGCGGGTAGTATTTCTCATGGAACCGGAACTCGAACGCCTCCCAGGTCCATACGTAGTCCGGCTGCGACTGCACCGCAACACACTGTCCCACCATAAAATAGCCTCCCTCTCAAACATGAAGGCGGCCGGCTCTACCCTCGCCTCGCTCGAGCAATGCAAAGATCCGAAGCATCTTCGAGATGCGGTCAAGCCAAAACTGCCTCCTCGGGCCTATGAGTGCCCATGAACGAAGGAGGTCTCAAGCGCTGAAATCGCTCGAGTAGACCGCGTGTGCCGACATCTCCAGTAGGAGGCATCACGGGTGAAGGCAGAGGCACATCCTCACACTGAGCAGGAGGCTCAGGGTACCCGGCAGGACAAGCAGAAGTCGTAGGTGGAGTCGCACTACCACCATGGGACAAGGCCTCGCCGATAGTGGCCATAAGCCGCCGGTCTTTGCTGGCTTTCGCTCGCCAGTATCTCGCTGCTGATGCATCATCAACATCAGCTGCTCAAATCTATCCGTCGGCGGAGCAGCCTGGGAGTCATGCTGCGCAGAAGATGATGGCCGAAACTGCTCACGGACCGGGGGCGTGTATGGTGGCAACCCACCGGCAGGACCAGTAGGGGGCTGATCGGAACCCAACCCACGGTCCGCAGGACCGCTACTACCAGAAGGAGTCTGGTCCATAGAGCCAGTCAGACGGAGATGTGCGGTGCTCCGCGTATACTGTCGCGGCATACCCTATACAACACAAGGTACAGCATTGGTGAGATACAGCATAACACACATCATAAAGCACTTTAAGCATTCCACACATAATCAAACAAAAGGGGCTACATGCCTTTCATTTACTCAAAATTAGTCATAATACATGGATTACAGAGTTTACATGAACCATGACGGAAATCACATGATAGCCAATACATCTACTACATCAAACCCTAAACATGCTACTACCTAATACAACATCTGAACGAAAACACAAACCGCCTATCGCGGTAACCAAAGCAAACACAACATACAACAACATGGATGACTAAGCATCCGAAGTAGGCGGTGGAGGAGGAGCATTCTTATCCTGCGCACAGACACAGGATGGCCTTCAACGACGGGACATCTTCTTGAAATTCTTCTTCATGTAGGCTTCATTCTCTTCAAGTTTGGTTCGAACTTGACCAATCTCACCGAACTTGTCCAACCTCTTCTTCATAGGCGGCTTGCCTCTCCTCAAGACGGCCCAATCGCGCATCAAATACATCTCGATCCACACCCTGCTCCTGAGCCGCAGGGGGTGAACTCTCCTCTGTGTCCTGAGCCTCAGATTCTTCTTCCTGTATGTCATCACCAGGCTCCTCATCACTCTCAGCCTGGAGGTCAACACTCTCCTCACCGGCACTATCCGACTCATCTCCAGACTCGTCAAGTCGAGCTTGCCGCTGTTGGGGGCCGATCTTCATATTTCTGAGTGTGACTTCACTTATGATTCGGACCGGTGCAAGATCCTCCATATTCAATCTGTAGCCTACATCACGAGCCATCCTGCAGATCAGTCGGCCAAATGGGAGCGAAAGATCGTTCCTGGCAGAACGAACAACATTAACTATCTGGGATAGGATGAATGTGGGCAGGCATATGTTGTCCCAGCGTCCCATCTTGTACAGAAAGTCCACCATCACCCTCGTACATTCCGTGCGGTTACCCCACCGTGGGTATACATTGTATGTAAAGATGTGATGGAGCAAATGGAAGTCTTCAGACATCTTTGTCGCCGCAATACAATTTCCTCGCTTCCAAGTAACCCGGCGACCACAGAGAAATCGCGTGCGGCGATCCCTTTCCCGCGCAGTTCTAGAGAAGTCATCACTAGGATGCACTTGACCAAGCGGAATCTTCGTGATTCGAGCCACCTCATCCACAGTGATTGTGCGCCTTATGCCCTCACAGAGACAAGATGGCGAAGAGGCTCATCGATGAGTCCACGATGTGAGCGTAGAAAGCGCGGACCGTGTTCTCACATGCGGGAGACTCGCCTTCAAAAATATAATTTCACCCGATATCCACCAAGTGGTCCATCATCGGGTGTAGCCCGAACATCCTTTCATCCACATGAGCTTCAAACACAACCTTACGGCCCGCGAAGCGCCCATATTCCATGCCTATGGGATAAGCATTCCTGGCGGGGTGGTCAGGATCCAGGTCTCGCTTCGACCTAAACTCTCGCACGGTGCTTGTGCCGGCCCCGACGTCGGACCTTCTTCGGGTATGGGCTGGCCTACTTGGGCCGGCGTCGTCGGCCGCGGTTTTCCTCTTTCCCATGAGAGATAGGATGGAGGAAATGGAGAAAATGGTAGCCACCACACCAAGGAGGGCCATGGAAATTTCCAAAATGGGGAAACAAGGGGCTGACCTCTTTTATCTTCCACAATCAACAATCCAACAGGTGTGGAAGAAGCTCTAGAGGTAGGAAATGAAGAAGAAACAAGAAGAAAATGGGATGGGTTAGTAGATTACCCGATTTTGAGCTCCAAGGAGGGTTATGAGAGCTCCAACTTGTGAAAATGGGGAAAGGGAGAGGCTAGGGCTGTTGTGGGAGGTAGGGGTGTGTGAGTTATGGAAGAAAATGAAAGGATTGAAGGTTTGGAGGGATGGGTTTTCAGCAAAATCGAAAATGGAGGTGGAGGTGCTTGAAAAGAGGGGAAATGAGAGAAAAAGGTGCTCCAGCCCATTAAATCCTAACCAAATGGACATTTGGCACGTGCCATGGGGTAGAGGGGGCTGAACCGACCAACCCCAAGCTTGGAGTTTCGCCGGAAAGCTGACGGACCGCGGTCCGCCGGCAAATGCCGCGGTGGCGCGCTGGTCGCTCGCCGAACCGCGCCGCCGCAGCGATGCGGCCTGTTCACCACACTCCCAGGGTGCCAAATGCACCCTGGCTTGGTCCAAAACGTTGTTGGATTAATCATGGGGGCCCACGGATTCATTTCAGTTCCAGAACGGTCAGTTCCGGCAAAGTTCTGATCTAATCTGATTTTTCCTGATTTTTAACGACTCATTTTTGGTATATTGTGACCTGGACACGTCAATAGACGGTCTAGGAGTGACTTGGGGTCCATAAATGTGGTCGGGATCGAGTACGCACTCGATCAAACTGTCCATGTGCAGTGAACTTCGCCGAACGGCGAAATCGGGAGACCCTAAGACTGTTACTAGGTTTTGCGCACCCTCCTAAGTGTAATGCGTCAGCGTACGTAGTGGGGACATAACTCAGGTCCGGTTTAATCAAAATCATGCTCTGATACCAACTTGTAACGCCCTGAAAATCGGGGGTCGAGTGTAACTCAACTCCCGAGTTCCAACGCATCACTTATGCAACATGTTTAATGATATTTGAATGTTGTCTGTGTTAGAGCAGTAAACATGAATGAGATTATACCAAAGTGATAATTCATACTCCAGATCGTTGTATAAAAGTAAGCGGGAGACCGAATCGTATATATATGTATGTAAAGAAACAAAATAAATGATTCATTATCCAGAGTATGAATCATCTCGAGTCACAATATACATGTCTCCGTTTATATAAACAAAATGTCAAAATAAACTAAGTACAATCCCAGTAAATCCCATCACCCGTGACCTAGTCGAAGCGCGGCCGAATCGCATATACGAGAACTCCTCCCGGTCCTCGTCATAATCGGCCCGCCTCCCGGCGTAGTCGGATCGCCTAAACTCGAGACAGAGTCGGTTGGTGTGCGCAACACCGTCCCGTAACGTGGGAGTGAGTAGCTAACTCGGTGGAACGATAAGACATAAGTTATCATGTTCTCAATACACCAAGTCAAGAATGATAAAGCAAGAAATCAAACACTCCTAGTTACTCTCGATTAATGCAAGTATGAATGCAGTATGATGGATGCCCTCTCCGACATACTCCCTCAAGCGACACCATCTCACGTTCGCGCATGCTTACATCCCACAGTGCTCCACATCTTCCAGGCACATGCGATGCATGATGAGTATGATTACCGAGTTTTTAATTAGTTCATTTCAAAAGCAGGATTGGGAAACTAAGGTACCTCCTTGTATCATTTCCAAACATGATCCAATCTAGGGTCGTCAGTCCTAGTTAATATCAGACGATGGTGTGTTTTCTAGGTCACTGCAGAGGCTGCCAGGGCTGTTACGCACAAAGGTTGCACCACTCCCCCATCACCCCTTAAACTATTCATCACGATACAACTATACGTAAATGAAGCCTAGTTCATACTCTATATATCGCGGCGAACCCTAAGGCACGCCGCAACTTCGTGAGTATGCTCGCGGTCACTACAAAGGGTCGCGAGTGGTGTTACACACAAAGGTTGCACCACTCCCCATCACCTTATCAATGTAGGCCGACACGCGAATATAGTGTCCCATACCACCATAATCGGCTCACGAGTTGAGTTGCTCACCGGTCACTACGGGAGGCACGTAGCCCGGCGTAGGCCGACAGCTCGACCACGGTGTCCCATACCACCATGCCAGGCTCATGAGTCTTAACGGATCGAGGTACCATGGTTAACGGGATTTCACTGGTAAGTTTGGTATCCTAAGTTCAAGCAGTAGCGTCCAAACATGGTGAACATACATAAGGCATACGGTTTACTTGACATGTTCGGCTAGCTCGAGCGCACAACAAGTTGGGCGATATGAGGCGTGAGAAGCACCTCGTGTGGCCAACCACTATCGCCAACCGAAGTACGACACGGGTTCACCAACACATCGTGCGTGGCGGAACGAATCCCAACCACATCTTCAAGTCTGATACCGGATGCCTGGACTATGAACATAGTCCCAAGCTCAGTCAAATCCTAACCATAGCATGTGAAATACGGCATGATAACATGGTAATTCAAGAACACTAGCAAGCATATTATAAAGCATAACATGAAGCATGTTAATAAACAAGTCACAAAGTATGTTCAAAAGCATGTTATAAAGCATTATGTAAATAGGGATACAAATACGTAAATTTCGTAGGCGAGTGGTTAGAGTGAACAACCACATGGAGAGTGTCATATGCTACTCTAAGGTAGCCGAGAATCCCATCTCAGCACCTACCTAGGATTCTAACACTTAAGCACTTACACTCACAAGTGAATTCACCAACACTTGGAATGCAATATTTCAACATACATGACGTATGCTAGGGAAGCGTGTACTAGGGTTGTCCCTTTACCAAACTAGTATTTTATACATATACATCATATTCATACAGCAATTAAACATGGCAATCACATCAGCAAATTTTATACGTATAGGGTACTTCCACGTATACCCAATGTCGACATACATAGTGTTTACAAAGGAACATAGATTTCGGCGATTCCTTTCGCCAAGCTAGTATTTTAATCATGTATTGTATAATCATACAGTAAATACATATGTCAAACATTATTCCAAAAGAAATACGTATACGGTATTTCTACAATACGTAATTTCAACATATGGCGCATTTACAAGTAAACATATATTTTGGCGATTCCTTTCGCCAAACTAGTATTTTATTCATATGTTATATAATTATACATTAAATAAACATGTCAAGCATTTATCCAAAAAAAATACGTATACGGTATTTCTACGTATACCTAGAATATGTGAAATCCATATTTCACACCGTTAATCAAAACAGGAAACGGAAAGCACTTTGTACATGTGCAATTGCAAGCAGATCATGAATCTACCATTATCTGACATTGAAAGCATTGAAAACCGTAACTTATAAGCTTAAAGTCCTCACCTTTGCCTTTGGAAACGGAACGAATCAGCAAGGGTAATGGAACTTCCGTCTACGGGCGATTTCTAGCCTAAAGAGCGGAATCGGTTAGTCGGTACACATCCTACATCGATTCCACCTCAAATCAGACCTAGGGTTAGGTTTTCTTACCTTCAAATGAGATGGATACCGCCGGGAAAGCTCCTAGAATAGGGCGGTGTAGGCCGTGTAGCAAGCCAAAGCAGGAGGAGGAAGATCGGCAACGATCTCCAAGTCTTTCTCTCTCTTTTCTCTCTCTCCCTCTAGGGTTTTCTTCAAAATTCGTATGGCTGTGAGAGGGGCTGCTCTAAGCTCCTTTTATAGCCTCAAACATTACGAATTTAGACTCAGGTTCAAGGGGTACTGCCAATATAGGATTTTCACCGCTTTTCCAGCTCAAGAGGGAAGTTCTGGTGGCCCTCCTTGAACCAAACGTCAGACTTAAGCTCACCATCGATGGATCTACGTGGGATTACGTTTTTGACTCATTCGGATACCCAGATCGTACGTGGCGGACCACTTTCAGTTCGACGGTCAGTGGGCCACGATCAGAAATTCCAAGTACATGTAAATGTTCCTGAAATTTTTCTTAATCCGAGGGTGTAATTTGGTCTGATTTTGACGGTCAGGTTGCTTAATACTGACGCGTCAACGAACGATGCCAGATCACTATTCCAGATATTTATTTTGGCATATGAATAGTGTTTTTCACACTACTTCGCTCCGATTCGAAACGAATGGCCGTGGAACATCGGATAAAGCTGATTTTTGAGATGATTGTTAAGCCCAGTGGGGCGGTCCTAGTTCCTTAGCTTCGGGTTAATCGGACTCCCGATGTGCGATCTAGACCTAATATGAAGTTTCGTTTCATTCCCGAGAGCAGACGGGAAATGAGTTTGGTTCTAAACTTTAGGGTAACCTAGCGTCACTTGTTCTGCAAGTTTTGGGTCTTGCAGATCGTATTTAAAGCGATCCTAACGGATTTCATAGCTAATTGAGTTTAGTACTTAGTCAACTTTGTTAAATTTCTAAAGGATTTAATCCTACGTGATTTCTGGTCGAGGTGGTACTCGACCCAATGTACGGAAATTTTCAGGTCGTTACAGTACATGATCCCTTATACAATTTTATAAAGATACTACAAATTCATACACTTTAACTTAAGTAGCTTCTCCCCCTGTCTTCTCGCAGCTACTCCCCCTATCACCTATATCACCAAAAAAAAAAAAAAACAAATGTGTTCTCATGGTGGGATTTGTTCTCCCCCTTTTTGTCAGTCATTGGCAAAGGGCAATATTTATATATCAATATCAGGTGACTGAAGTTGAATCATAAAAACATGGGAGAATCAAGGTGATTGAGGATTAAAAAAGCATATAGAAATACAATAGTTCATACACATGATAAGCATAGATGCATTTGAAACTAGAGGAATGAAGTGATCATTAAGTACTCATATAAATCAGATCACGAGAGTATATGAGAGGTGAAATCTATCACCATTCAGTATTCAATCCTCATATCAAATCCTGTAGACATGATTCATTCTCATTAACAATCCAGAAATATCATTAATGATCAATTAAAAGGAAAGCTCAGAAAGAGTAGCATCATTCAATGAGCATTCAAAAATAGTTGCCCAAGCTTGGAAGTATTTAAGCATCTAAAACAAAATAAACTATCCAAATATCCAGCCCAACCATGAGCGCATGAAAACACAAATATTCATGAAAACACAAATATTTCCCTCATTTAGAGGATATCCACAAAACACAACAATTAACGACACAAAAAAAAAACTTGTTAGACTTTCCAATGTTAGCTGGCCACTACATACACTCACAAGAACGCAGGGCATTCAAAAAGATAACCATGCCCTTACGTGTAGATGAGTAATCGGTGTATGTGATAGCATGAAAGCTATTGATACTACGGTGCTGGGGCCGATGAAGATGGCGTTGTGTCATCTCTACGGCACGTCATCAGATCAACGAGCTACTGGACCATGTGATGCACTCCAGACACCATTTTCTCCAACGCCGAGAACCGTTCATCATGCTTTTCCATCTTGTCCTCTATTTGAGTCAGTCCACGCAATGTCGCCCCGACCCTATCTTGATAAAATTTGAATTGTTGGGTCTAAGCGGAATCGGTCGGAGTTAGAATAGGATGAGGCTCTTGTGGATCTCCTCCAGTTGGTACTGTTCCTTCTCCCATCTCTCCTTCTCCATGAATTTCTTCCTCAGGCTGGCCTTCCAGATATGGATGAAATTTAAGGTCCAGCTTTTGAATATTGACCCTGTTGAAATGCTGTAGTGGATGCTCAGGATCGTCTGTCGTAAGAAGACCGATTGTATCGCATAACACATGAATGAGGTGAGGAAAAGGCAGAAAGACTTCTCTGGAGGTTTGGATGACACTCGCCAACTGGTGAAGAATCAAAGTAGGCAAACATAACTTGATACCACTTGCAACATAGTACATGATCATAACCATGAATCTTGTAAGATCGGATATATTTGTTCCTCGAGGGTACGCATTTGTGGCGAATATTCCGTGCAGGACTCGGTACTTAGGGTATCATATATTTAACTTTCAATGCATTCCCTTGGTACCACGGGATATCTTTGTCCTGGCATAAGAATTTTGTGATCTTAGAGCGAGTGATTAGGTTCTCAAGATCAAGATCAGACAAGCTGATTGGAGACAAAGTAAGACTGAAAATGTTGGCAATGGATTCTGTAGTAATTTCAATGCTATCATCCCCGATAGTGACAGTAATGGATGATGGATTTAGGATTGGAGAATGACAATATGTAAGAAAATGGTAGGTCCTCTCATCATAACATGGACCTCCGAAATCAAGAACGGGCAGCCAATCGATCGTATTCAACAGGGGTTCCAAATTGAAGGGTTTGATGCACTCCCTGTCAACCCTTTGTTCATGCACTAAGCGCCTCCCAATGTATTTTTCAAGAATGTGTGGTGGAGGGCGTACAATAGTAGGAGGGGATGCTGGTGCAGCAGTAGGAGCCTCACCACGTGACATTTTTCAAGTAGTGGTGCTCCGTTGGTGTGTTGTGGACCTTTGAACCGGTGCCTTAGCCCTATCCTTTGGGGTTAGGGATTTCTACCTGGTAGGTGTAGAGGATTCCCCTATAACAGGTGTTTTTCCTTTGTCTTTACTCATTTAAACCATCAAAAGTTCAAAAACGATTGACAAATGAGGAGAATCTAATAAAAGACAGACCCACCAGAGATTTCCCAAAAGAAAACTTTTCAAACAATCTAGGAAGACCAAGGATGGAGAATACTTAGAGGAATAAAAAAGAAATGCTAGAAATTACCGAATTCGAGCCACCCTAGACTACTTGCGGTCAACAAAAGAGGGAAAAATGCCTAGAGAAGATGAATAGTTAAGAGAGAAGAAAAAAAATAGATTTTTCCCGCTTGCCCGCTTTTTATCGAGCGGTGTCCTTCGATATCATCGAGTGTGGATTCGATGATATCGATATGCCTTATTCGATGTTATCAAAAAGGAGTTTGATAACATATCATTCAGACCAACGTTTCTGATTCTGAGAAGCCGTCGATGATATTGATGTGTTCATGATGATGTCGACGGGCCATTTGATTTGACGACTAACTTATTGAGGAGAAGAATATGACATTTTATCTCCAGATTTCGATTATCAGACAGATATGCGTATCATAAAGTAATTCTTATTAGCTTGTATACATAGGAAAATTTGTACAAAAAGTTGTGACACCAAAATTATAAACATCAGCCATGCTTATGCACAAAAAGAGTTTTTGAGGTATAGAACCCTCAGATATATCATAGTAATTACCAAGAATGCATCATTTCACACATCTATCCAGGTCTAGATGCCATGACCTGGACTTGTTTTTCATGCTCAATTGTTACTGGGCATATGGATTAACCTTTTCATGCCTTCGATGACATAGCAATGGTCACTGGTGCGAAGACCCTCCATAACTGGTTTTCCTGATAAGTCTAGGATCTTGCACTTTAGCTTGTCAAATGTAACCACACGCTTGTTGTCACATATTTGAGAGATGCTTAAAAGATTGTGAGTCAGTCCCTTTATGCAAAAAGCATTCTCATTTTTGAGCATCTTCATTCCTTCTATGGTTCCATGCCCTATTACCTCAGCGGTGCTTCCATCACCATAAGTAACTATCCCATCATCAAATTTTGAGTAATTTGAGAGAAGGGATTTGTCACCCGTGACATGTCTTGAGTACCCGCTATCTAGGTACCACTTAGTATTATTTTCTATTATATGATTTGAGTGAGTGACAAGACATTTTTTCTTTTCTTTCACTATCCATGTTGTGACAGGTTTCCTTGAGGATGTTTCCTTTACTTTGTCAGGAACTTGTCTAGGTACATTAGGTAACTGAATCATCTTTCCTTGTTTTATTAGATCATTTGTTTTCTGATTCAGTTTAGCCACTTGATTCAATAAATCCTTTTTCTTGGTCATTCTAGGTGGAGATGGATGTGTCTTACCTCTCGCCATATTGTTTGGCGGACTCTTGGCGTTTTGTACTGTTCTTCTGGTTGGTCTATATTTACCAATATGATTCAGACCAAAATTGGATTGAGTCCACCTAGGAGCAATACATTAAAATTTAAAATGGCCTGAGTCTCCACATGAATGACAGATAGAAGTAGCTTTGTTTTACTTCCGGATGCATCTAATTTCTCAATCATTGGTGCTGCATTTTGGGACTTGATTTGAATTTTTCATATCCCAATCCACTCTTGTCTTTTCCAGGTCTTCCCATTCCTAAGAGTCTTTCTAATTTTTCATTACTCTGGGAGAATTTGTAATTCAGTTCAACAGACTTCCTAGATTGTTCTACATCAAACCTAAGTGTGCGATTTTCATTCTTAAGATGCATATTTTCATCTTTCAATAGTTCAATCTATTTAGTGAATTTTAAAGACTCAGATTTGAGGGATAAATTGATTCTTTCCAGCTTATCATTTTCAGAGTGGTATTGTTGAAGATCATTTATCAAGTGTGTATTGATCTTTGAGGTTTTATCTAGATCCATTTGTAGCAATTTATTTTTAGTTTCATTCATCCCAAGTCTATTAAGGATATGGATGGTATGTGTATAAAGTTGATTATAGGCATCCTGTAATTTATCATTCTCTTCTTCTTCTTCTTCTTCTTTCTCATCATCTAATGGAAATGTCTCTTCGATTCAAGGTTCATTAATTTCCTCAAGTACCACTAGAATGTTTGTAGATGTGGAGGCCATGAGTATTTTCAAGGACTTTTGGTCTCCATCACTTTTTTAATCACTGAAGTCTGAGTTTGATTCTTCAGTGTCATCCCAGGTGGCGGCCATGACCTTTCCTTTGGTTTTTTGGTTGGGACATTCAGTGGACAAATGTCCAAATTTTCTACAGTTGTAACACTGAGGTTCTCTGGACTTTTTGGAAGGTTTGCCTATATTGTGCTTATTGTTCGTCTGTTTTCCTCTGTATGGCCAGCCATGATTTTTGTTGAATTTTTTTTGAACCTTTGAGTCAAGAGAGCTACTTCCTCATCCTCATTATCCTTTTCACTTTCCTCTTCCTCATTAGTGGTGTGCTTTGAAGTTTTGAGGATAGTGTTTTTAGGTTTAGGAGTTTGCTTGAAGTGTAGTTCAAATGTTTGTAGGGAACCTACTAGTTCTTCTACTTTCATTTCATCCATGTTTCTACACTTTTCAATGGTTGTAACTTTCGAGTTGAACCGTTCTAGTAAGGATCTCAGAATTTTCCTACAGATTGTCGAAATTGGAACTTTTTCTCCTAATCCACCCATATAATTGCAAATGATGTTCAGTTTTGTGAAGAATTCCATTAAGGTCTCATGCTCTTCCATTATGAGACTTTCAAATTGTGATGTTAGGAGCTACAGTTTGTATCTTTTTACTGTGCTGGTTCCCTCATGGGTTGTTTCTAACAAATCCCATACTTGTTTTGATGTGCCGCATCTACTAATTTGATTAATAGTTCTTGAGACACAACACAGTAAATAGTATTCATTGCTTTAGCTTCAGAGGTTTGCTTTTCTTTATTAAATGTTGTCCACATTTCTTTGGATTTTAGTTTAGAGATAGTTGTGCCATTTTTAGGTACCACTTGATCGGTTGGGGGTACATATCCATTTTCAACAATGTCCCAAATATCATGATCTAAAGATCTCAGAAAGTAATACATCTTAGCTTTCCAGTAAACATAATTTGATCCATCAAATACAGGAGGTCTAGTCACAAATAAGCCCTCTCCTTTGGCCATGATTCCAACTTCAGTCAAGATCACTCTCTAGGCGGTGAAGCCCTTAAGAGAGACCCGCTTTGATACTAATTGAAATTGTGGTAATGACCGCATTAGTAGAAGTGATAATTTATCAAAGTGTCCTAGAGGGGGGTGAATAGGACTTTATAAAATTTTATGATGATTTAAAATCCCATTATCATAATCTTGATTTAACAAACACCTATTAAGATGACCCCAATTTAACTTTAATGACTTCCAAGCCAAATAGAGGATCCAATCATAAGACTATCCAGTATTTAAACAGTACATAATCTTTGTCTATGATGAATGAATGATACGACTGTGAGTGTGTGTGGGATGTGATTCTTATCAGTTTTAAATAATCATGTTAGCATACTTTATAAGCACATTCAAAGTAAACACAAATAGTAAGGTGAAAATATCAATCCCAAACACAATCGTTTATAGCGGTTCGGCTCGGTGGATGCACTCAACCCTTGAGTGTACCGGATCTCACTAAAGGAGGTTTTAAATCAAGTTCACCTCTAACCTTCACAACCTATACAAGGTCGACTTTAAGACCTACACAAGGAACCTAGGCATGTCTCCATGAGACATAAGTTTATGCCCCACATAGGAGCAAGGGTCAACACACAACACCCGAATTTTATGCTCAACACACGAGCAAAGGATCCACATAAGGAACATAGGGCTTTAGGCCATACAGGCCAAGGATCCACATAAGGATCTTAGACTTTATGCCCTACACAAGAGCAAAGGTCAATACACAACACCTAAGTTTTAGGCCACACAGGCCAAGGACCTACACTAAGGACCTAAGTTTATGCTCTATAAGAGCAAGGGTCAACACACAACACCCACACGTACTCTCCCGTCAGAGGCCTCTTATGAGGACTTGAAAGGGCTGAGAATCACCTGTGACCCAATCCTACACAAAGGAATGATAAACAGGGTCTCTGGACTCTAATGACTTACAGATAAGTAGATGAGCCCCGTTCAGCACGTTGATGAAGATCTCTTCCTTGATGACAAAGATTCTTCAGCTCCCTTGATCCACAACACTTGAAGATGTACTAATAAAGGTGATGGGTTAGGTCAAGGTTATCTTAGAATCTACTCTAATAAATATTACCTATTAAAGCAATGGAAAGATTCCAAGGTTTTAGGCATTAAAGGAATCCCAGCTCAATGATTTGCCATTAAGGTGGAAGCTGAAAGATCCTTGAATGTCGAAGTTCATTCCCTAATCCACTCTATTGAATATCAATGATGAGGGTGAAAGTGCCCTGGTTTGTCAAGTTACGTGAGTGGTAGGTCAGACTGTCTACAGAGCTCGATAGGAAGATCAATTCAAGCGTCTGCCTCAATTGGATGTGTACAAGCTTGTCACAGGTGAATCTAAAAGCCTCACATCCCATGTCCCAAAACAACAGGTGATTAAAACCCTTAAAAATAAGTTAGAAATCATAGGGTTTTAAGGTGAGAAAAGTTTTTTCAAAATAGGAAAATTTCTAAGTTTTCCTCGCCTTGTCGATTTTATCGAAGCACCCTCGATATGATCGACCTGCTCTGTTGATGTCCTCGATACCTTAACGATATTATCGATGTGAGGACCAAAAGTGTCTAGTAACTAAATATTCATCTGGACGAATTTATTGATGTATCGATACATTTATCGATATCATCGATATAAGCACTAAATATGTCCAGCAACTTCACAACATTTCTGGATGAATTATCGATGTATCGATACACTTACCGATATAATCAATATTCAAATCTTAAGTCCATCGAGAGTGGCTCGATAAGATCGACAGGCTAATTTTCGGCACCCCTGTTTTTTAATGAAAATGTCAAATTCCTTCAATATATCGATGACCGTCCAATATGATCTGAATTCAAATGTCGATAAGATCGGAGGTCCATCAATGATATCGATAGTGGGTGCGCATTTCTCACAGCAGATATTTCAGTTTTTTTTAACTATGATCGGGGGCCCTTCAATAGAATCGATATTCAAATATCGATGATATCGGCACCAGGTCAATTGAATCAAACAAGGACATAAACTGTCCAGCAAGCTTAAAGACAAATCCGCTGGATTTATCGATGCATCGACTCTGATCTCGATATCATCGACATTCAAATTTCGATGATCTCGACGGTTCCCCGATCACTCATGAAAACCTGAAATATTTTAAAGTCAAGTCTCTCTCATTTTTCAAGTGTCGATGGATCGAACCTGTCATCGATGGAATCAGAGTTCGAAATCCGATGATATCGACAATAGTCTCGATTCATCGACCAATTGGAAAAGAGTTTTAGAAGCGTATGACATTGAGTCCGAGTCATCGAGCAGACCATAGATGATATCGAGAGTATACGCTCGATGATATCGAACCTGCTCGATAATATCGAACTTTGTCATAAATGTGCCCGTTTTATATCCGTTGGAACTTTTTGCCTATATATAAAGGACTTATCTTTTGTTGTTGTGAGATAAAGAAGAGAGAGATTTTGAGTGTTTCAACTTACATCTTATATCTAAAGCCCTTTCTCTCAAGGGAGTTCATCCTCCAATCCACCCTCACCATTGACATTCAATAGAGTGGATTGGGGAATGAACTTCCGCATTCAAGGATCCTCCAACTACTACCTTAATGGCAAATCATTAAGCTGGGATGCCTTGAATGCCTTGATGATTGGAACTACTCTATCTTCCCTATAGGAAAATCTTTAAAGAGTAAGATTTCATCATAACCTTGACCCAACCTGAAGCCGAGTACTGGTACATCTTTTATGTTGCGGATCAAGGAAGCCGAAGACTCTTCAACAACAAGGAGGAGATCTTCGTCATTGTGCTGAATGAGACTCATCAACTTATTTATAAGTATCCAGAGTCCAAGAGGACACTTGTGATCATTCCTTTATAGGATTGAGTCTTAAGTGGTTCTCACCCTTTGAAGTCCTCAAGGAGGCCTCCGGTGGGAGTGTACGTAGTGGGTGCGTTGTGTGGACCCTTGCTCTATGGAGAGCATAAACATTCGGGTGCGTTGTGTTATCCCTTGCTCTATGGAGAGCATAAACATCCGTGTGCGTTGTGTGGACCCTTGCTCTGTGGAGAGCATAAACATCTGGGTGCATTGTGTGGACCCTTGCTCTGTGGAGAGCATAAACATCCGGGTGCGTTGTGTGGACCCTTGCTCTATGGAGAGCATAAACAACTGGTTAGGAGTGAACCAGTAAAAATCTAGGTTTTAGGTGAACCTGGTAAAACCTTAGGGTTTGAGGTCAACCGTGTAGAAACCTCCGGTAGGGTCTTATGGAAGATCCTTGGCCAGTGTGCCTAAAAGTGGGTGCGTTGTGTTGACCCTTGCTCATGAGAGCATAAACAGTCAGCCTCAGTGTAGGTTGTAAAGGTTGAAGGTGAACCTGTTTTAAAACCTTAGGTTAGAGGTAAACCATGTGAAACCTCCTTAGTGAAATCTGGTACACTCAAGGGTTGAGTGCGGTTACCGGGAGTGGAGTAGACTTATCGTCGAACCACTATAAAATGACTGGGTTTGAGATTGTTATTTTGATTGAGTGATTTGTGTGAACACTTCCATATCTGAATATATGATCACTTCTCACACACCTACACAGTCATATCCATCATGAACTAGATTGCATATTGTTTACTCCTTAAGCAGTTTGTGATTGGATCCTCTACCAGGCTTGGAAGCCAGTAGAGTTACATTTGAGTAATCCTGAGAATTGCATGATCATAGGATTAGGGAAGTAGGATTTTTAAATAAATCATAAAAACTTTAAAAATTCCTATTCACCCCCCTCTAAGACATATTAGCATATTCCTTCTTCAACTAGTACGGTCTTTACCGCGATTTCAATTGGTATCAGAGCAGGTCTCTCTTTAAGGGCTTCACCGGCTAGAGAGTGATCTTGACTGAAGTTGGGAATATGGCCAAAGGAGAGGGCTCATCAGTCACTAGACCTCCAGTATTTGACGGCTCAAACTATGCATACTGGAAGGCTAGGATGCGCTACTTTCTGAGATCTTTGGATCAGGATATTTGGGATATACTTGAAAGCAGATATGTGTCACCTACTGAACAAATTGTACTTGATAGTGGCACAACAATCACAAAGCCCAAATCCAAAGAAAAGTGGACAACATTCGATAAAGAAAGGCAGACATCTAAAGCCAAGGCTATGAATGCTATCTACTGTGTCGTGTCCTAGGATATATTTAATTAGATAAGTATGTGTGGGAGATCCAAGGAAGCGTGGGATTTATTAAAAACAACCCATGAAGGCACAAGCACTGTGAAGCGATCCAAACATCAACTCTTAACTTCACAGTTCGAAAGTCTCAGAATGGAAGAGCATGAGACGTTTATGGAGTTTTTCACCAAGTTGAATATTATTTGCAACTCCATGGGTGGATTGGGAGAGAAAGTTCCGGTACCGAAAATTTGTAGGAAAATTCTAAGATCCCTATCGGAATGATTTAATCCCAAGGTAACAACAATTGAGGAGTGTAGGAACATAGATGAAATGAAAGTAGAAGATCTGGTAGGTTCCCTACAAACTTTTGAACTACACTTCAAACAATCCCAAAAATCCAAAAACACTATCCTAAAAACTTCAAAGAAAATAATTCATGAGGACAGTGAAAGTGAAAAGGAAGATGAAGATGAAGAAGTGACTTTGCTGGCACAAAAATTCAGAAGATTCTTTCATAAGAATCGCGGCCGTCCTTCTAGATGGAGAAAAGTGAACAACAAACCGCCTGCAGGTAAATTTGGTAAAAGAACCAAAGAACCACAATGCTATGCCTGTCAGGAGTATAGACACCTATCAACCGAATGCCCAAACAGAAAAACTAAGGGCAAGGCAATGGCCGCCACGTGGGATGATACGGAGGAGTCGAATTCAGAATCCAGTGACTCAGAAAGTAATAGAGATCAGAAATCATTGAAAATACTTATGGTCTCCACTGCTTCAATTATTCCCACCGAATCAAAAAATGAGAAAGAACAACCAGCCATGGAATCATCTTCATCTGACAATGGAAAAGAACAAGAAGAAATTGAAAAGGATAAACTACAAGATGCGTATAATTAACTTTACATTCATAGCATCAATATCCTTAAAAGACTCGGAATAGCGGAGAACAAAAGCAAGTTGCTGCAGAAAGACTTGGATAAAGCATTGGAAATCAACACACATTTGATAAATGATCTGCAGCAATATCATATGGATAATGATAGACTTGAGCAAGTCAATACTCATCTTAAAAACAAGTCTGAAAAACTAAACAAACAGGTTGAGCAATTAAAAGACAAACATATGCTTCTTCAAAACAAAAATCATACACTCCTGTTGGATCTGGAAGAATCCAAGAAGATAGCCAAGATAAATTACAAGTTTTCCCAGAGTAGTGAAAAGCTAGAAAAACTGTTAGGAATGGGAAGACCTGGAAAGGATAAAAGTGGTCTTGGATATGAAAAACATAAATCAAAGACTGGAAATGTAGCTCCCAGAACTGAAAAATCTGCTGCTTCTGGGAGTAAAACCAGAACAACTCCAGTATGTCATTTGTATGGCGATTCAGGTAATTATAAGGATGAATGCATAACACCTAGGAGGACTAAACCTAACTTTGGTCAGAATCATGTTAAACGAATTATCAACCAGAGAAATACGAAACTTCAAAAGTTCTCCTAAGGATATGGATAGAAGCAATGCCCCTGCACCACCACTCAAATTGATCAACAAAATGATATGGGTAAGAAAGAATTAGTTCAGATCATGTATGAGAATCTGAACCTGTGCTAAAATGAGGAAACATTTTTGCTGAACGTCAAATGATATATCTGAGGTTCCTCACCTCAATCTTTTGTAAATAAACATGCAAATGTTTATAATTTTTGATGTACAGTATTTGTACATAATTTTGCTAAGTATGCTATCGATATACTTGAAGGGTTGAAAAAGAAAAATATTCCTTCTCATACCTATCAATCTGACATTTTCGATTGATTAATTACGGGTCGATATCATCGACATCTCTTCAGAATGCAGAAAGTCACAGATCGAGACTACTACTGAAGCAATTGCCGATAACATCTGATGTGGATCATCGATATAATTGAAAGAAAGTTTGATAAAATTTAAGTCACCTGACTGATAAAAGGTGATCGAGTGAAAGAATTGTTATTTCTCTAAATTTTTTTCTGTTTTGCTCTCTGCTCGAATCCTCGACCAAGAGACCATCCATGGGTCCCAGAAGCTTCAAAAGAAACGGGTACTATCCTTCCATCCCTTCCACTCCAGAGTCTAATCTCACTCTTGGTCGGGTACTTTCCATTCCTTTGGTTGACCTCCCTTACCTTTACTCGCCTCTTACACTGAAAAATCATGAACAAAGGGAAAGGTAAGTCTCTTTCTCAGTCTTCAAAAGGGAAAGCAAAACAACCCAATTTGCATCAACTCACTCCATCAGTGAGACATCCAAACACTGTTGTTGAACGTCTGGTTCTCAATAGCGCCATCGAGTCTTTTGGTGTAGACCTGCTTCTCGAAGTAATAAGATGGCAAAATATTCTGAATCTTGGTGGTACTTATCAAATTGGAGTGATCCATAACTTCCTCAGTAAAAGTCATGTTATTTGTGACGATCCACCCTGTGTTCAAGTAAAATTATTGCACTACTCCAAGCACATCACTCCCATCACCTTGAGTCACCTTTTAGATCTCCAAGTCACTTGTATTCCTGTTACTAGTCAGAATCTAAATGGTATTAGTGTGTGGGGTGAGATAACTCGTGCACTATGTCAGGGAACTACTATTTCTCGGAACGATGATAATTCCCTTCACATTAATCATCTTGGACCCACTTTTAAAATCCTTCATGACATCTTTGGGTCCAATGTCTATCCGTGTGACGTGAATGGTAATCATCTGTCTCCCTTTGTGTTAAATGTGTTGTATGATATATATCAGAAAGTTCAGGTGTGCCTCCCAACACTTCTTCTTAAGCAGCTAATTTAGGTCATTCAAGGAAATAATTAAGATACACTAGCTTTTCTTGTACTCATCTGTAAATTAGCCCATCATGTTGGTATTCTTGTCTCATCTGACAAAGTCTATCCAGAAAAGTGGTTTGACAGTGATTTAACTCAGGTGGCATAACAGTTGTGTCTTCCTTTAGTTCTTCCTGAGAACAGTGCTCCCCTGCAGTTGGCTGCTCCACATGCTCCTCCGTCATATCCATGGGGATCCAACCGAACGCCTTGTTGAGTCCGGAGTCTATCACAAATCGCCAAACTCATCATCTTGAACGTCATCTACTAAACAATATGGAAAGCATGGAGGAGTGACTTCACAATTGTGAGAGATGTCTCACCATGATTGAAGAAAAAGTAGATTTCTCCAACAAATAAATCAGCAAGTAGTTGATTTACTCACACGTGGTGACTCACGAAGATGGTAGAAGCTGGTTGTGCTAATTGAATATCATTTTTTTGTGGGCTTGGTGTTTTTACTAGGATAACTGTTAATTTTCTGCCAATCGTGGGCAGTCTATTTTGGATAATCAGATAATTTTGGCTTAGGCTTTACTGTCGTCTAGGGCAGTTTTGGTTCCTTTATGGCTAAATATAATGCTAAACCTTTTTCTTGCCATATTTGTGTTTCGTTCCCCGGGTTTATCAAGTTTTGGAATGTATGTGATGTCCTTAATGAATATTTTTCACTGCTATATAACTGCTATATCATATCTAATATGCATTCATGAATACTGATATTGATGTTTGATTGAATTAAGTTAACTTTTATACATCAATGTTCTGCTTCTACCTGATGAGTTCTCTCAAGTTTTTCAAGCTTCAGTCAATATCACTTATTATACCTTTGCCAATGACTGACAAAAAGGGGGAGAATAGTTCAAAACACCCCGAGTGGAAAATTGTATATTTATTGGTGTTGCAGACGTTAGGGAGAGCAGCTGCACCAAGAAAGGGAGAGTAAATAATATGTTGTGTACATGGGTTTCTTAGAATTTGTAAAATTGTGTAAAAGCATGTATACACAATTTAGGATGTGTCTGTCTAGATATTATCCTAGGGTGTTTTGGGGGATTTTGTCATGTAATTGACAAAGGGGGAGATTGAAAGTGCCCTGGTTTATCAAGTTATGTGAGTGGTAGGTCAGACTGTCTACAGAGCTCGATAGGAAGATCAATTCAAGCGTCTACCTCAATCGGATGTGTACAAGCTCGTCACAAGTGAATCCAAAAGCCCTACATCCCATGTCCCAAAACACCAGGAGATTAAAACCCTTAAAAATGAGTTAGAAATCATAGGGTTTTAAGGTGAGAAAACCTTTTTCAAAATAGGAAAATTTCTAAGTTTTTCTCGCCTTGTTGATTTTATCGAAGCACCTTCGATATGATTGACCTGCTCTATCAATGTCCTCGATACCTTAACGATATTATCGATGTGAGGACCAAAAGTATCTAGTAACTAAATATTCATCTGGACGGATTTATTGATGTATCGATACATTTATCGATATCATCTATATAAGCATTAAATATGTCCATTAACTTCATAACATTTCTGGACAAATTATCGATGTATTGATACACTTACCGATATCATTGATATTCAAATCTTGAGTCCATCGATAGTGGCTCGATAAGATCGACAGCTGATTTCGGTGCCCCTGTTTTTTAATGAAAATCTCAAATTCCTTCGATATATCGATGACCGTCTGATATGATCTGAATTCAAATGTCAATAAGATTAGAGGTCCATCGATGATATCGATAGTGGGTACGCATTTCTCACAGCAGATATTTTAGGTTGTTTTTAACTATGATCAAGGTCCCTTCGATAGAATTGATATTCAAATATCGATGATATCGGCACCAGGTCGATTACATCGAACAAGGACATAAACCGTCCAGCAAGCTTAAAGACAAATCCACTGAATTTATCGATGCATCGATTCTGATCTCGATATCATCAACATTCAAATTTCGATGATCTCAACGGTTCCCCGATCACTTATGAAAACCTGAAATATTTCAAAGTCAAGTCTATCTCATTTTTCAAGTGTCGATGGATCGAACCTGTCATCGATGGAATCGGAGTTCGAAATCCGATGATATCGACAATAGTCTCGATTCATCGACCAATTGGCAAAGAGTTTCAAAAGTGTATGACATTGAGTCCGAGTCATCGAGCAGACCATCGATGCTATCGAGAATATATGCTCGATGATATTGAACCTGCTTAATGATATTGAACTCTGTCATAAATGTGACCATTTAATATCCGTTGAAACTTTTTGCCTATATATAGAGGACAAGTCTTTTGTTGCTGTGAGAGAAAGAAGAGAGAGCTTTTGAGTGTTTCAACTTACATCTTATATCTAAAGCCCTTTCTCTCAAGGGAGTTCATCCTCTAATCTACCCTCACCATTGACATTCAATAGAGTGGATTGGGGAATGAACTTTCGCATTCAAGGATCCTCCAGCTACTACCTTAATGGAAAATCATTAAGCTGGGATGCCTTGAATGCCTTGATGATTGGAACTACTCTATCATCCCTATAAGAAAATCTTTAGAGAGTAGGATTCCATCATAACCTTGACCAACCCAAAGCCAAGTACTGGTACATCTTTTGTGTTGCGGATAAAGGAAGCCGAAGACTCTTCAATAACAAGGAGGAGATCTTCGTCATTACGCTGAATGAGACTCATCAACTTATTTATAAGTATCCAGAGTCCAAGAGGACACTTGTGATCATTCCTTTCTAGGATTAGGTCCTAAGTAGTTCTCACCCTTTGAAGTCCTCAAGAAGGCCTCCGGTGGGAGTGTACGTAGTTGTAACGCCCTGAAAATCGGGGGTCAAGTGGCAACTCAACACCCGAGTTCCAAAACATCACTTATGCAACACAAATGCTTATGATTGAATGTTGTCTGTGTTAGTGCAATAAACATGAGTGAGATTATACCAAAACAGTAATCCATACTCCAGATCAATGTATAAAACATAAGCGGAAGACTAAAAAAAACATATATAGATGTGTATAAAAACAAAACGATCTCGATTTGTCTCCAGAGTATAATTACTTCACTGAGTCATCATATACATATACTGAATCAAAAATAAATTGTCAAAATAATAGTCCAACTGTCGTGATAGCCCAGTAGTCCTGTAAAGCCGGATTGCCTAAGCAAAGCCGCCGGAGAACTGCATGAAGGAAAACTCATCCTGATCTTCATAATAATCAGGCTCAGCCTCCTGTGAATCGTCAGTACCTTCATCTAAGACAGAATCTGGTGGGTGTCCAGAACACCGTCCCGTAACGTAGGAGTGAGTAGCTAACTCGGTAGAACAATAAAGCATAAGTTAACATGTTATCAATTCAGTCAAGCAGTAATGATAAAGCAGTACAATCAACAATCCTAAGTACTCTTGTTAATGCAAGTATGAAATGTTGTCATGATGAATGCCCTCGCCAATATACTTCCTCATGCGACACCATCTTACGTCCGTGGCATGCTTTCATCCCTCAGTGCTCCACATTTCCAGGCACATGCAGTGCGATATGATCATGAATACCGAGTTGTTATTAGTCCTTTTCATACAGTAGTATTGGAAAACTAAGGTACCTTCCTTATATCATTCCCAAACAATGATCCATTATAGGGTCGTCAGTCCTAGACAATCTCATACGATGGTGTGTTTCTAGGTCGCTGTAAATGGCTGCCAGGGCTGTTACACGGAATCGCTACACCACTCCCCCATCACCTTATCAATAAAAGCCTAGTTTATACTCTGTTACTACGGGCAGGCTCGTCGCCTCACCGCAAATTTAGAGTATGCTCGAGGTCACTACACCGGGTACGGTCAAGGCTGTCAGGGCTGTTACACGGAATCGTTGCACCACTCCCCCATCACCCATCAAAACAGTGTAAGCCTACAGCTTGAATACAGTGTCTCATACCACCGTATTCGGCTCACGAGTCTAGGTTGGTCACTGGTCACTACGGGGAGGCACATCGCCCCAGCGTAGGCCGACAGCTCAACCATGGTGTCCCATACTACCATGCCCGGCTCATGAGTCTTAGTGGATCGAGGTACCAAGGTTAACGGGATTCCACTGGTAAGGGTAGTACCTCAGGTTTAAGCAGTAACGTCCAAACATGGTGAACATACATTAGACAGATCGGATTACTTGACGAGCTCAGCTAGCTCGAGTGTACAACAAGTTGAACGATATGAAGCGTATAAGCACTTCGTGTAGCCAGCCACTATTGTCAACCGAAGTATAACTTGGGTTCGTCGAACACATCTCGCATAGGGAATGAATCTCAGCCACGCATTCATTTTCGTTTTCAATTTCCTGGACTAAAATCATAGCCCCAGACACAACCAATCCTTATTCAGAAGCATGTAGAGTAAAGCAGAATAAACAAAGTAATTCAAGCACGTTAACAAGCATGTTATAAAGCACAATATAAATAGGAAAATACAAACACATATATTTCATAAGTAAGCGGTTAAATCAAACAAACAACATAGAGGAAATCATATACATCTTTAAGGTAGCTGAGAATCCTATCTCAACACCTACCTAAAGCACAATCCTCTAAGTAATTACTCTTACAAGCATTTTTACAAACACTTAGGATACACACTTTTAACATACATAGTGTATACTAGCAATAACATATATAAGGGTGAACCCTTTCACCAAATAAGTACTATTCATATATATAGCATGTTCATACAGTGATTAATCATGGTAAGCATACTTGCAAAATTTATACGTATATGGTACTTTCTACAAATACGAGGAATACAGTATATTCAACATAGTTAACGTCTAACCGGAATACAAAACGGACAGCACTTTGTACATGGGCAATAACATACAGATCATGAATCTATCATTATCTGACATTGAAAGCATTGAAAACCATAACCTATACGTCTAAAGTCCACACCTTACGCCGTAGAAGCGTAATAAGCTTTAGTATACGGCGATGTGGTAACCTATAACATGCCTTAGGTTAGTTATTTTATAACTTACAACTATTAAAACTCTAAAATAGGTTAGGGTTAGGGTTTCTTACCTAGAAACGATGTCGGAATCACCGGAAAAATAATTAGAATGGAGTGGTTAAGCTTGCAAAATGACAGGATAAGGTGGAAGGGAGATTCTCCCATAACTCTCACACTTTCTCTCTCTTTTCTCACTTCTCTCCCTAGGGTTTTTCTCAAATTCGTGTGGGCTAAATGAGAGAGGGTTAAAGGTCTTTATATAGCCTAAAACCTCACCGAAATAGACCTAAGGTCAAGGTATACTTAGGTTATAACCAAAGTGGGTCAGTTTCAGCTCAACGGAGGACTTCTAACAGCCCCTTTTCTGCGTGCGGTCGGACTTAAGCTTACCAACCTTGGATCTAGGTGGAGTTAAGTTTTCGTTCCAGTCGGATTCTCGATTCTCGATCACGCTTAACTTCATATTTTAGTTTTGTTCCGAATCTCGATCAGGGTTACAAGTACATAGACATTTATGAAAAATGTTTCCTGATCTGAGGGTGTATTTGGGTCAGATTCCGACGGTCTGATTGCTTATAATTGGTCCGCAAACATCAAGTCTCAGATTACTTAAATTTTATTAAATTTCTAAAGAAAACCAAGTCTTCTCACACTCCTCGCATGATAAAGAGGATGGATGGTGGGCTCAAGCGAATAGCCATGGGACACCTGTCTGGATTTGATCTCGAGATGGTTGTCAAGCCCAAACCGAGGCGGTCCTAAGTTTATACTTCGTATCATTCGGACTTTCGATGTGCGGTCCTTGATGGACCGATACGGAGTTTCAATGTGCTCTCCCAGAGAGAGCGGAAAATGGGTAATGAGTTTGATCCTAGATTTTAGAGCAACCTAGCATCAATGATTCTACAAGTTTTAGGTCTTACGGATCGTATTTAATCAAAATTTGCACGTTCAACCACCCATACTCTCCAAGTCAAAGAAATACCTATAAAAGAGGAATATTCGTAAACTTGATCAAGAGAAGAAAGAGAAGAAAGAGAGTGTTTTATTTTTATGAATTTTGCTTCTCTTAATCTTTTGAGCTGGATTTTACGGGTCACTAATCTCCTGGGCACTAAAATGAGACGGCCTCCTAATTCGACAATTTATCGTCGACTTTACTAATATTAATTATTTGTTTTTCTCTGCCGGGCTTGAATTCAAATGGATTTCGTGGCTAATCTAGTTTAACACTTAGTTAACTTTGTCTAATTTCTAAAGGATTTTATCTTGTGTGATTTCTGCCTGAGGTAATACTCGGGTCTTTGTACGGGATTTTTCAAGTCATTACAATCTACCCCCCTTAATGAAAAATTTCATCCTCGAAATTAGTACCTTTTCGTACTCCTCGAGAAGCTGAGTGTAGTTCTTTCGGATCTGGATGTGTTTCGTCTCTTAAAGGAAGTAGCTTCCTCCCGATTAAGGACACGTATGATGCGTCCAAAGTACCTTCACAGAGTGGAATCACTTTATCGCGCAACACCTACTCCTTCCGATTGAATTTTCTTCCGTTCTTAAGATACGCGTTAGACGCATTCCATTATTTGTTGGATTAGTGATAGATTTACATATGTGGCATCGTCGCTCAACCGCACTCGCGCTCCCAATGTATGATGTGTGAAGGATCAGAACGTATTTCTTCAAAGCATAGATACATGAAATACGTTGTGCACACTCCACAGCGGCGAATAGCCATGTGGCATCCATCGCTTCGTATCATTTGGACTTTCGATGCGGTCCAAGGCATGTGTGAAGGCGCAAAGATTTAGTCTTACAGATCACTAAGTATTCAAATGGCGTCTAGTTTAACAGTTAATTCTAACGATTTTATCTGGTGATTTACTCGAGGTCTTGTCTTTGTGAGATACTTTAATGGCGTGTGGCAAAGCGAGACGATATGCCACCGTACTCACTCGGTCAAGTATCTGAAATGACCCGATAAACCGCGGCGTAAGCTTCCCCTTCTTTCCAAACCGAAGAACTCCCTTCATAGGGGAAACTCTGAGGAATACGTGATCTCCAACCTCGAACTCAAGTGGTCACTGCCTCGTATCGGCATAACTCTTATGTCTGCTCTGTGCCATCAAGAGTCGACGCCTGATAATGTCGATCTTCTCCCAGGTCGCCTGTACCAATTCCGGCCCAATCAAGCTGCGCTCACCAACCTTAGCCCAGCAATGCGGCGCTCTGTAAGGATAACCTTACAAGGCCTCATATGGAGCCATACCAATACTCGCCTGAAAGCTGTTGTTGTACGTGAACTCTGCATAAGGAAGACAGTCATCCCAACTGTCCTTGAAATCTAAGACACAGGCCCGTAACATGTCCTCCAAAATCTGATTCACCCGCTCTGTCTGCCCGTCGGTCTGAGGGTGAAACGCAATACTGAACTTTAGCTTCACACCCATCGCTTCCTGGATACGAGTCCAGAAGATAGATGTGAATCGGGTGTCACAGTCTGACACGATCTCTAAAGGAACTCTATGCAGACGAACTATCTCTCTGATGTACAACCTGGCCAAGTCGTCTACAGAGTTCGTGACTCTGATAGAGAGAAAATGAGCCAATTTGGTCAACTGGTCCACGATCACCCAAATGGAATCGTATCCATTCCTCGTCTTCGGCAGCCCCGATATAAAATCCATAGAGATAAAGTCCCACTTCTATTCAGCTATGGGCATGGGCTGAAGGAGTCCAGGATGTCAGCAATGCTCGGCCTTGACCTGCTGACACGTAAGACAACGTGAAACATACTCAGCGATATGAACCTTCATATTGTCCCACCAATACGATCGCCTCATGTCCTGGTACATCTTCGTCCTACCAGGGTGCATCGCGAGCTTCGATTTATGGGCAATCTCGAGAAGCTCCTGTCTCGAGTCATGAATATCTGGAACGCATAGGCGGCCACGGTATCGTAGACCCTCATCTGTGCTAACTCTCCACTCGGAGTCATCGGCATCGCTAGCTTGCTCTTGAAGCTCAGACAACCGCTCATTGCCCTTCTGGGCCTCGATAATCCTATCATCAATAAGTGGCCGCACCCGAACATGCGCGACACACTCAAATGGTTCCTCCACGGTGAATTTCTGCTCGAAGCCCCACACGAACTCCAACATATGCCACTCTGCTATCATCAGCGGAGCCGTAAATGTAATAGCCTTCTTGCGGCTCAACGCATCTGCCACAAGGTTGGCCTTGCCAGGATGGTAGGAGACCTTGAACTTAAAGTCCTTCAAGGTTTCTATCCATCGGCGCTACCTCATATTCAAGTCCCGCTGAGTGAATATATACTTAAGGCTCTTGTGGTCGCAGAAAAGCTCGAACTCCTCTCCATAGAGGTAATGTCTCCAGAGCTTTAATGTAAATATGACCGCTGCTAACTCTAGGTCGTGCGTAGGGTAATTTTCTCGTGCTTTCTTAATTGTCTCGAGGCATACGCAATCACCTTGTCCTTCTGTATAAGGACACAACCCAAATCAACGTGAGACACGTCAGTATATATAGTGTACTTAACCCCTTGCTCTAGCAATACTAGCACAGGGGCAGACGTTAGTCTGTCCTTCAGCTCCTGAAAAGCTACTTCTGCCTTCTCATTCCAGGCGAATTTTAGATCCTTACGCGTCAACTGTGACAATGGCCTGGCTATCTTCGAGAAGTCCCGAATGAAGCGTCGATAGTACCCCGCCAGGCCAAGAAAACTCCTCACCTCGGTAACCGAGCCAGGCTACTTCCAATCATGAACCGCGGCTACCTTAGCAAGGTCCACAGCTATCCCATCCTTGGACACCACATGTCCCAGGAACTAGACTTCCTCCTGCTAGAAGTCACACTTCTTATACTGTACGAACAATTGGTTCTTCTTCAAAGTATCCAACACCACCTCAAGTGCTCCTCGTGCTCTTCCCGACTCCTAGAATATATTAAGATGTCATCGATAAACACGATGACGAATCGGTATAGGAATGGCCAAAATACCCGGTTCATCAAGTCCATGAACATGGCCGGTATGTTCGTAAGGCCGAACGACATCACCAGGAACTTGTAATGCCCAAAACAGGTCCTGAAAGATGTCTTCTGCACGTCTTCATCTCTGACGCGCAACTGGTGGTACCCTGACTGCAAGTTAATCTTCGAGAAATACTTTGCCTCCCTCAACTGATCAAACAAATCATCTATCCTGGGCAAAGGATACTTGTTCTTCATAGTGACTTGGTTCAACCTGCGGTTATCAATACACAACCATAGTGTGCCATCTTTCTTCTTCACAAACAGTACAGGTGCTCCCCAGGGAGACACACTAGGTCGTATGAAGCCCTTCTCTACGAGCTCGTCAATCTGTTTCGCAGCTCTTCCATCTCACATGGAGGCATCTGACATAATTAGGGTCGCACCGGGCACAAGATCAATCGTAAAATCAATCTCACGCCGAGGAGGTAAACCAGGAATCATCCTGAACACATCTGAAAAGTCCCGAACTACTGGCATGTTTCCTAACGTCGGCCCATCAACAGGCTTAATCAAAGTGGCATAACATCCAACGCGGCATGTCCAACTAACCTGTACCAAAAAAGTAAAGACCGTGCTGTCAAGTCCGCTGGCTCTCACAACCCGAGTATCTCAATCAATCTCTGCCTTCATCTCGGTGAGCCAGTCCATACCGAGGATAATGTTGTAATGTCATAGGGAAGCGACAATGAGGTCAATTGATACTGTCCTGCTACCCAAATCAACGGAGCAACCCTCACACACCCGTGTGACATTCGAAAACGTCCCCGTAGCAGCAGTGAGTCTCACTCCCCTCATGGGAGTAGTGTGTAAAGCTAGACGCTTAACTGTCGCACATGATATGATGGATGTAGTGGAACCAGTGTCTACCAATAAAAAGACAGGAGTACCTTGAACATGTGTAGTGACCTTGAAGGCCATAGGTGTAGTCTCCGGCTCTTCTGCGGTGAGCGCATGAACACGCGCCTGCTGAGATCAGTTGGGCTGAGGTACCATGGGCCATTGAGGCGGCCTGAAGTGTGGTGTAAGAGGTCTGAAAGATGGGTGAGCAGGTGTTGTCCGTAGCGGTGGAGCCGATATAACCTGTGGGTGAGGACGATCTATCCTCTAAGGTGGTGAAAAGCCGCTGTCTCTCATCCGCGTAAAACAGCTCTCAACAGGATGTCCTGGCCTCCCACAGTAAGTACAAGTCCCACCAGGGCGCCTCATCGGAACCACTGGTGCGGCGATCCTGGGAGGTGAATCAGTACGAGGCCTCTTGCCGAGGAAAGGCCTGCTCAGCGTATCCGGTCGTGGCATAGGCACCATAGGGCCACGAGAGCGTGTCAAACAGTCAACATCCTACTCCTCCCGAATAAACATATGAATCAACTCCACATAAGATGGGATACGGACACAGCACATCTTCGACCGGATGTCAAGTCGCAAGCCCTCAGAAAAATGCCTAATCCGCATCTGCTCATTAGCAAGGATAGTCGGAACAAAGCGGCCTAACTCAGTAAAGCGATGCTCATACTCAGTAACTGTCATGCCTCCCTGTCTGAGGCGTAGGAACTCATTCTCCCTCTCATGTCTATAGGCCTGAGGATAATATTTCTCATAGAAGCGGAACTCAAAGGCAGCCCACGTCCATACATATCCTACTGCGACGGTCCGCAGTATACTGTCCCACCACAAGCTAGCCTCCTTCTCGAATATAAAGGCAGCTAACTCGACCTGCTCAGCCTCAGTACAATGCAGCATCTTCAATATCTTGCAGATGCGGTCTAACCAGTATTTAGCCTCCTCGGGTCTGTGAGAACCTGTGAAAGTAGGAGGCCTCAAGCACTGGAATCACTCGAGAAGACGGCGAGTACCCACATCCCCCACAGTGTAGGCAGCAGGCGAAGGTGGAGGTACATCCTCAGCCTGAGCAGGAGGCTCGGCAGTCTCAGTAGGGCATGTAGATGACGGAGGTGGAGTCGCACTCCCACCCTGAGATAAGACCGCCAAGAGCTGCTGGTGCTGCTGCTGCATCAGCATCATCATCTGCTCAAACCTATCAGCAGGTGGAGCAGCCTGTGGCTCATGCTATGTCAAAGAGGATGCCCGGTTCCACTTGCGAACCGGTGGTGTAAAAGGTGGCAGTCCACCAGTAGGACCAGCAGAAGGCTGATCTGAGCCAGAACCCAGGTCCATAGGACCACCCTTGCGAGAAGGAGTCTGGTCCATCGAAACAGTGAGCAAGAGGGGTACCGTGCTCCTCGTATACTTCCGTGGCATGCCCTATACAGCATAAGGTACAACACATGTAAGATGAAACATAGCAACATGATACATAATCACTTAAGCATTCCACACACTTCATAGCAAAAAGAGGCTGTATGCATTTCATTACCAAAATTGTCATAATACATGGAATACAGAGTTACATGAATCACGACAGAAGATACATGTGAGCTAATTATAACCAAGCTTCAACTACTAAAACCATGCTAACTACTACATCCATCAACATGAAAACATAAACCGCCTAAAGCGGTAAGGAAAATAAGCTACAAACAACAACTTGGATGACTAGGCATCTGAGTCAGGCGATGGAGGAGGAGTGCCCTTATCCTGCAGACAGCACAGGATAGTCTTCAAGGTACGAGTCACCTTCTTGAACTTGTGCTTCACAAGGCCTCAAAGATCTATGACATCCTGCCGTAGGACAGCCTGACCCTATCGTAGCTCAGCATGATCCTCCTCCAGCTGAGCAATACGAGTATCCTAAGCATCCTGATTAGTGCCCTGCACTTGTGCCGTAGGAGGGGAGCTCTCCTCAGTATCTTGGGCCTCCTCATCCTCTTCTTGTTCCTCCTCTATCTCATCACCACTTCTTTCCTCACTCCCCTCCTCTAGATCAACGCTTTCTTCCCCCTCACTATCAGACTCATCCCCAGACTCGTCGAGTCGGGCTTGGCGTTGTCGAGGACCGATCCTCATGTTGTTAAGCGTAGCATCGCTTATGATCCGAATTAGCGCAATATCATCCATATTAAGTCTATAGTCAACCTCTCGAGCAAGCTTACATATCAATCGGCCGAACGGGAGTGAATATCATTCCTGACAAACCAAGTGGTCTGGACTATCTAGAATAGGATGAACGTGGGCAAACACAACTTATCCCCATGTCCAACCCTATACAGAAAGTCTACCATCAACTGGGTACATTCAGTGCGGTTGCCCCACCGTGGATACACATTATACGTGAAAATGTAATAAAGTAGGCGAAAATCGTCTGTTAACTTTGTCGATGGGAGACAGTTGCCTCTGGTCCAGGGAACCAGTCGGCTACAAAGGTATCATGTACGACGGTCTCTTTCTCGTACACTCTTGAAATAACCCTCATCAGCATGTACTTCCCCACGTGGAATTCCCATGACCCGGGACATTAAGTCCACATTGATAGTGTAATTCCGCTCCTTAATAGAAATGGTGAACTGGAGAGGATTAAGCGATGGGTCTCGGATGTGAGCGTAGAAAGCACGAACCGTGTTCTCATATGCGGGAGTCTTACCTTCGAACATAGGACCCCACTCAACGTCCACCAAACGGTTCATGATCGGGTGTAGTCCAAACAGCCTCTCATCCACGTGAGCTTCTAGTACAACCCTGCGGCCGCCAAACCGACCGTGCTCAAAGCCTATTGGTAGCGCTCTTTCAATGGGAACTTAGGGATCTAGGTCCCACTTCGACCTATGCTCACGGACGACACTCGTACTAGCCCCGGCATCAGTCCTTCTCCTTGGACGAGTTGGGCGACTAGGCCCGGCTTCTTCCGCATCACTCTTCCTCTTTTCCATAAGAGAAAGGATGGTGGAGATGGAGAAAATGGAAGAAATGAGCTCAAATAGGACCATGGAAAATGAAGGATAAGTGATAGAGAGAGAGAAAAAGGGATGGAGGTTTGGTTTCCCACGGATTGGAGCCTCAACAGATGTTGTAGAGGTCCAAATGATAAAGATTGAAGGAGGAGAGTGGAAAGATAGGATGGGTGAGGAAGCTTACATGATTTTGAGCTTCAAATGGGGGTGTGAGAGATCAAATAAGAGAGAACGGAGAGGGTAGGGAGGAAGGGATTGCTGTAGATGATGGAGATGGTTGGGTGATAACTGAAAATAATAGATTGAGTGATTGGAGTGGAGGTTTGAGAGGGAAACAGTAACTTAGAAGAGAAAATAGGCTTGGAAGGGTGCGAAGTGAGAACGTGGGCAAAACCGACCATATATAGGGGTCCCCACGAATTTTCGTGAGCCCCACACGTACCTAGGGGTCGGCTCGACGCCGACCCGCACCAACCCAACTAGCCCGGCCCAAGGGGACCGCGGTGCACCGTGGTAGGTGCGGTGCCGCCGCGGTCCTCTGGACTGTCCGCAGTGCCGCAGCAGTAGGGCAGTGACCATCCCCCTCCCAAGGTGCCAAAGACATCTTGGGTCCACCGTGGGTCCCCCCAGATTGCCTTGTGTGGCCCTCGACTCCCTTTCGAGTCGTTTCGGGTCATTCCGAGAATGTTCTGATAATTGATGGTATGTTACCAATTTTCAATAGCTGGAATTTGGTGGATTGTGATCTAGACCCATTATTTGACGGTCTAGAAGTGTTTTAAGGTTGACCCATGCGACCAGGGTTGAGTATAGACTCGATCACAGTGATCGTTTTCAGTGAACTTTGCTGTTTGGACGGAACTAGGATGCCTAAGACTGTTTCTGCATTGTTCTCGCACCCTCCTAAGTCGAAATGCGTCAGCGTACGTCGTGAGACCATAACTCAGGTCCGGTTTAATCCAAATCATGCTCTAATACCAACTTGTAACGCCCTGAAAATTGGGGGTCGAGTAGCAACTCAACAACCGAGTTCCAAAACATCACTTATGCAACACAAATGCTTATGATTGAATGTTGTCTGTGTTAGTGCAATAAACATGAGTGAGATTATACCAAAACAGTAATCCATACTCCAAATCAATGTATAAAACGCAAGCGGAAGACTAAAAAAAAACATATATAGATGTATATAAAAACAAAACGATCTCGATCTGTCTCCAGAGTATACTTACTTCACCGAGTCATCATATACATATACTGAATCAAAAACAAATTGTCAAAATAATAGTCCAACTATCGTGATAGCCCAATAGTCCCGTAAAGTCAGATTGCCTAAGCAAAGCCGCTGGAGAACTGCATGAAGGAAAACTCATCCTGATCTTTATAATTATCAGGCTCAGCCTCCAGTGAATCGTCGGTACCTGCGTCTAAGACAATCTGGTGGGTGTCCAGAACACCGTCTCGTAACGTGGGAGTGAGTAGCTAACTCAGTGGAACAATAAAGCATAAGTTAACATGTTATCAATTCAGTCAAGCAGTAATGATAAAGCAGTACAATCAACAATCCTAAGTACTCTTGTTAATGCAAGTATGAAATGCTGTCATGATGCATGCCCTCGCCAACATACTCCCTCATGCGACACCATCTTACATCCGAGGCATGCTTTCATCCCTCAGTACTCCACATCTTCCAGGCACATGCAGTGCGATATGATCATGATTACCGAGTTGTTATTAGTCCTTTTCATACAGCAGTATTGGGAAACTAAGGTACCTTCCTTATATCATTCCCAAATAATGATCCATTCCATGGTCGTCAGTCCTAGACAATCTCATACGATGGTGTGTTTCTAGGTCGCTGTAAAGGGCTGTCGGGGCTGTTACACGGAATCGTTACACCACTCCCCCATCACCTTATCAATACAGGCCTAGTTTATACTCTGTTACTACGGGCAGGCTCGTCGCCTCACCACAGATTTAGAGTATTCTCGAGGTCACTACACCGGGTACGGTCAGGGCTGCGGGCTGTTACACAGAATCGTTGCACCACTCTCCCATCACCCATCAAAACAGTGTAGGACGACGGCTCGAATACAGTGTCCCATACCATCGTATTCGACTCACGAGTCTGGGTTGCTCACTGGTCACTACGGGGAGACACATCGCCCCAGCGTAGGCTGACAGCTCGACCATGGTGTCCCATACCACTATGTCCGGCTCATGAGTCTTAGCGGATCGAGGTACCAAGGTTAACGGGATTCCACTGGTAAGGGTATTACCTCAGGTTCAAGCAGTAGCGTCCAAACATGGTGAACATACATTAGACAGATCGGATTACTTGACGAGCTCGGCTGGCTCGAGTGCACAATAAGTTGAACAATATGAAGCGCATAAGCACTTCATGTGGCCAGCCACTATCGTCAACCGAAGTACAACTCGGGTTCGTCGAACACATCTCGCATGGCGAATGAATCTCAGCCACGCATTCATTTTCATTTTCGATTGCCTGGACTAAAATCATAGCCCCAGACACAACCAATCCTTATTCAGAAGCATGTAGAGTAAAGCAGAATAAACAAAGTAATTCAAGCACGTTAACAAGCAGGTCATGAAGCATGTTATAAAGCACAATATAAACATGAAAATACAAACACATATATTTCATAAGTAAGCGGTTAAATCAAACAAACAACATGGAGGAAATCATATACATCTTTAAGGTAGCTGAGAATCCTATCTTAACACCTACCTAAAGCACAATCCTCTAAGTAATTACTCTTACAAGCATTTTTACAAACACTTAGGATACACACTTTCAACATATATAGTGTATACTAGCAACAACATATATAAGGGTGAACCCTTTCACTAAATAAGTATTATTCATATATATAGCATGTTCATACAATGATTAATCATGGTAAGCATACTTACAAAATTTATACGTATACGGTACTTTCTACAAATACGAGGAATATAGTATATTCAACATAGTTAACGTCTAACCAGAATACGAAACGGACAGCACTTTGTACATGTGCAATAACATACAGATCATAAATCTATCATTATCTGACATTGAAAGCATTGAAAACTATAACCTATACGTCTAAAGTCCACACCTTACGCCGTAGAAGCGTAATAAACTCGATAGATTCACTACGCTTTAGTATACGGTGATGTGGCAACCTATAACATGCCTTAGGTTAGTTATTTCATAACTTACAACTATCAAAACCCTAAAACAGGTTAAGGTTAGGGTTTCTTACTTAGAAATGATGTCAGAATTGCTGAAAAAATGATTAAAATGGAGTGGTTAAGCTTGCAGAATGGTAGGATAAGGTGGTAGGGAGATGCTCCCACAACTCTCACACTTTCTCTCTCTTTTCTCACTTCTCTCCCCAGGGTTTTTCTCAAATTCATGTGGGTTGAATGAGAGAGGGTTAAAGGTCCTTATATAGCCTAAAACCTCATCGAAATAGACCTAAGGTCAAGGTATATTAGGTTATAACCAAAGTGGGTCATTTTCAGCTCAACGGAGGACTTCTAGCGGCCCTTTTCTACGTGCGGTCGGACTTAAGCTTACCAACCTTGGATCTAGGTGGAGTTAAGTTTTCGTTCCAGTCGGATTCTCCGATCACGCGTGGCGGACCAGTTTCAGTTCAACGGTTACCGTATCTCGATCTGGGTTACAAGTACACAGACATTTATGGGAAATGTTTCCTGATCCGAGGGTGTATTTGGGTCATATTCTGATGGTCTGATTGCTTATAATTGGCCCACAAACATCAAGTCTCAGATTACTTAAATTTTATTAAATTTCTAAAGAAAACCAAGTCTTCTCACACTCCTCGCTCCGGGCTCAAGTGAATAGCCATGAGACAATGTCTGAATTTGATCTCCGAGATGGTTGTCAAGTCCAGCGAGGCGGTCCTAAGTTTATAGCTTCGTATTATTCAGACTTTCGATGTGCGGTCCAGATCTGATACGGAGTTTCAATGTGCTCCCGAAAGCAGTTGGGTAATGAGTTTGATGCTAGATTTTATGGCAACCTAGCGTCAATGATTCTACAAGTTTTAGGTCTTGCAGATCATATTTAAAGTGATTCAAACAGATTTCATGGCTAATCTAGTTTAACGCTTAGTTAACTTTGTCTAATTTCTAAAGGATTTTATCTTGTGCGATTTCTGCCTGAGGTGATACTCGGGTCTTTGTACGGGATTTTTCGAGTCGTTACAGTAGTGGGTGTGTTGTGTGGACCCTTGCTGTCACGCCCCAAACTTAGAAACCGGGCTCACAAAATTTCCGGTCGCCGAATCCGGCGCCGACAGCCTCCATAGAACCCCATTCTCGGCTCCTAACGCCCATACGCCAGGTTCCGATCCTGGGATGCTACAAGGAGGATTTTTTTTTTAACATCATTTTAATTCATAGTAAGCATAACTAAAGGCATAACCCACAAACAACAACCAAAAACTCTATCACATTTCCACTATGATAAAAAACTTTACAAGTACAATGAGCATAAAGGGAAATACAATGAGAATGGACACAAGCTCCAAAAAGATCTGCTCTGCGCTCCTGCCTCAGCGCTGCTGCGTCCTCGCGTCACCTGCAAGCAACGGTCGTGCATAAGCTTATAGAAAGCTTAGAGGGTGGTGAAAGTGTGTGTGCGAGGTAGTAATGCAGATATACAGTATCAGAGTAATGCAGAACATGCTGGTGAATCCATGAATACCATTAGCCGTACCAAGGCTATGCGATGCAAGACATGAATGATGTCGGCCATACCAAGGCCAGGCAATGCAAAATGCAACTCAAGCATGCAAATCCTCATCTAAGTCCACATATCAGTACAGCTCAAAATCTGGGATATCACTGGGGTCTAGTACACTCTAAACCAGATTGTCGCCCCATCGCGCGCAATAAGGTAAGTGAAAGAGACCTCACTACCCTCCTGCCAATATCGGGCTCGGCTCGTCGATAGCGGACCCATTCCTCGAGCTGGTCAGACTCAGCCTAGCATTGCCCCCTCCTCTCAGGCGGGTAAGGCTGTACCCCCTTCCAACCGACCACGATACAGTGGAAAGCGCAGCCGTCTGGTAATCGGCACTCGGCGCTCCTGCACCCACTCGGTCTAGACGTTGGAGCAACCTCTTGGTACCATAAGGGTTTAGGAACTTTCACCCAGGGATATCTATAGCACCCCATGTAGAACCAGATTTCCGGTATCCAATCCTACCAACAACGATATGCCTATGGAGGCTGCAGCCCTGATGTCGCTAGGGCGTACCGTAACCATATCACACAATGAGAATGCATGAATCACACTATCCAGTCATGCAACAATCATACGCGTCTCGTGCGCTCATATGGGACAACATCGCCTAACCGGGAGCCCCTAAACAATCTGTCCGAAGGCATATGTTATGATCAGTCACTTCTCATACCAAGCATACATATGATGTGTATGATCATGAATCATGGAACTATACTAAACATGTTATATGGGATAGATGTTCTTCATAAGGAGATGGGCCTAGACGGCCTACAAGTATGGGCCTAACCATGGGCCGTAGGGAAAGTCATAATGCGGACATTTAACCAACACTATACTGCAATGTGGACGTCAAACCAACATTGCTCCCAAGGCATTGCCCGTCGTAAACATCATTACATAAACCATGTTGGGATCACACATTGCAATGGACCTTAGGTACATCCCATTGGGCCTTAAATACATCAAATGGGTCGTATCACATGGGCCTTACATTTATCAAATGGGCTGCATTAATGGGCCTCGCTAATGGGCCTTATGTACATTGCAATGGGCTATAACCCATGGGCCTTAGAATGCATCGAATGAGCCTAGTCTCATGGGCCTTATAAATATCAAAGTGGGCCTCAACCACGGGCTACAAATACATCGAATGTGGGCCTCAACAATGGGCCATAAACAGGACATAATGGGCCTGATCACTTGGGCCTTATATATACACCAAGGTGGGGTCCACTTGAATTATAGATCTGCCTCATTTTTAGCCTCAAGACTTAAGACAGGCCTTCCGAATGGTGGACGGTTTGGACGCAACACATGCATCATGGTGTGGGCCCACATGAAGGCCCACCCCCATGAATATATTATATATAGTATAATTTATAATATTATATATATATATATATCCATACACACATACACACCCACACACGCACGCACACACACACACATGCACACATAGGTGCACACACATGCATACATACACGCACACGCACACACACACGTGTGCATGCACACAGACACACGCACGCTCCACGCACACCCACCGTCGATGGACGGTGGAGATATAACAAATACATAACTGTGGATTCCACCGTCCAGCGGACGGTGGAATTTAAAATAAATAATTTAATGTGGGCTCCACATGGGGCCCACCACAATGTTTTTAGGCCATCCAGGCCGTTCATAAGGTCACCCAGGCCTAAATGACCAGTGAAAACAAATTTTACCTGGATCCAAAACTTCTGTGGGCCCAAAAAGGGTTTCAAGGGCAGAACTTCAATTCATACTGTTTTCTTTGGTGTGGGCCATCTGAAACTCAGATCGGCCTGATCTTTGGAGGGGGCCCACCTTAGGAGGTGTCCCACCAAATAAACGGTTTAGATGGCGAATAAGCATCATGGTGGGGCCCACGGCAGGAGCCGTGGGTGGCTACGTCCGTCCGTCCGCCGGCCATGCGACGGCGGCCGGCTGCTTGCGTCGACCGACACACGTGTGACTGGGCATGTCAGCTTGTATCTTTTTTTTTTATTTATTTGTTTCTTTTGTTTCCTGTGTTTTTTCACAGGTAGGCCCCACATCAAGTAAATCCAACCCGTCCATTGCACTCCGTGGCTCAAGACCGTCCAAACGAGTCCAATATCCGATGTTTTCCGACACATAAAACTGTCTGGGTGACTTTCAAAGGTAGAAGCTACTATTTAACAGGCTATGGTCCGCCTGAAGATCGGATGGACCCCATTTTTCGGCTCAACGCCTAAAGCAAGTCGGCAAATGGAATGGACGGCGTGGATTAATTCCATACATCCCGGAGGAGCCTACATGAGTGGGCCACCCATGAGCTTGGAAACAAGCTGACATTTGTGTTTTTCCAAACCACGTCCAATGTCCCTTGACGCTGGACGTTGCACGTAAATACATAAGAGGTGGGCTTTGCTTAGGTGGGCCACCTCAGGGAGGATGGTGTGGGTACAACATACACAAAGTGGACCCCATTTGTAGATGGTTTGGATAGAATACATGCCTCATGGTGGGGTCCACAATATAAGGAAGATAGAGAAAGAGAGAGATAGAGAGAGATAGAGGGAGATAGAGGGAGATCGGTGAGGACGGAGGGGCCTTGCCACTATGGGCCCCTCTTGCATTCAACATACATCAAGGTGGGTCCCACTACACATGGGCCCACTAAATCTAAAATCCAACGGTGGGGATCCCTTCCCCACCAAAGTAGACGGTCTAGATGACCCTAGGTATACAAGAAAATAAACATCATGATGGGGTCCATGGAGAATGGCCCCATCATGGAATGATCATGATGATCAAAGTGGGCCATCAGCCACATCTTAGGGTCCCAAGTGAGATCCAAACCATTGATCGGTTGGCCTCACTTGGCCCATCTTAAAAGAAATGAAAACTACTCTATTAAAGCACCCACCACTTGATCTTCTTGCTCCTATGGGTTCCGTAGCTCCTTAGCTTCAATTCTAATGGAGGAGATGATGAATGGATGGCTAGGATGGGGGATCTTAGGATGGAAAGGTGGGCCACACTTGTGGTTCTCTTGGAAGGGCTTGGAGAGGCTCATACATATGGTGCTCTCTCTCTCTCTTACTTGGAAATGGGATTTTGAGAAATGAAATGAGAGAGAGAGGGTTGTAAAGAAAGAGGAGTGATGGTTGATGGATGTGTTGATGTGGTGAGTGATGGGTGTAAGAACTTTTTGACGTTGTGGCCATTTGTGTAAGAAAAGTATGGGCTTTGTAAGAAACTTTTGACTTTGGGGTTGCTTGGGGAAGGGTGAAAAGGTGATGTGTACTTGACATGTACTTGACATGTTGAGATTGATAGATTGATGGATTGATGTGACACATCGTAGAGATTCTCTTGGATTTCACAACGCGCGGCGTTTTCCTCGCACCGAACGCTGGCCCACATTTCTGACCAGAGTATCGCCTCGGCGCGTGAGTCACGGCATCGGAACCGCGGCGACGGTGCGGTCGCAAGGGTACTAGTCTCGGGTTGAGTCGACTCGTGTTGACAGCGTGTAAATCAGGGTTGCGCGTAACGCCGGTTAAGGGTCGAAGGTTGCCAGAATTCGACCGAAAAGACCGCAAGAAACTACGGAACGGTACGGTCTAGGATACGGGTCTTACAGCTCTCCCCTCCTAATAAAAAAATTTCGTCCTCGAAATTTACACAATCATCGCAATTAGTCATAACTCATGAGGAAGAAAAGACATGATATCATCATATAAAATCAGAAATAACATACAAAATGCAGCACATAGTCAGTCATCAAAGAGATGGGGATAATGCTCTCGAATCTCAGCCTCGCGCTCCCACGAAGCCTCCTAAACAGAATGGTGACCCCACTGAACCTTCACCAACGGAATGACCTTGGTCCGGAGGACCTGCTCCTTCCGATCAAGGATACGGACTGGCTGCTCGATATAGGAAGCGTCCTCACGAACCTCTAACGGCTGCCAATCAATAACAGGAATGATGTCTGACCCACACTTCCTCAACATAGAGACATGAAAAATGTTGTGGACGCCAGACAACTGAGATGGCAAGGCAAGCCGATAGGCCACGGCGCCAATGCGCCTAGTGATCTCAAAAGGTCCTATGAATCTCGGGGCAAGCTTGCCCTTCGCTCCAAAACGAACTACGCCCTTCATGGGCGAGACCTTGAGATACACATGGTCCCCTACATCAAACTCCAAGGGACGACGCCGACGATCAGCAAAACTCTTCTGCTGGGCTCATGAGCTGTGCGCATCCTCTGCCTGATGATATCGATAGCCTCTGATGACTCCTGCACAAGCTCGGGACCTAGGAGATGACGCTCTCTAACCTCGGTCCAACAACTCGGTGATCTGCATGGTCTATCATATAGTGCCTCAAAATGAGTCATGCCGATGGTCGCCTGATAACTGTTACTATATGCGAACTCAGCCAATCGCAGATACTCATCCCAGCTACCCCCGAAATCAATCGCGCAAGCCCGAAGCATATCCTCAAGGATCAGGTTGACCCTCTCGGTCTGGCCATCGGTCTGCGGATGATACGCGGTGCTGAGCTGCAAATCAGTCCCCATCGCTCTCTGGAAGCTCCCCCAAAACTGAGACGTAAACCTCGAATCTCGGTCAGAAATGATCGAGACTGGAACGCCATGCAGTCTCACGATCTCCTCGAGGAATAATCTCGCAAGCCGGTCCATAGACCAAGTCGCACGCATCGCTAGAAAATGTGCCGACTTCGTCAGATGATCCACAACAACCCAAATGGCATCATGACCGCGCTGAGTCCTCGGTAAGCCCATAATGAAATCTGTCGACACGTGCTCCCACTTCCACATCGGGATACTCAGCGGCTGCAATAGACCAGGGGGTCTCTGATGATCGGCTTTGACACGTTGGCATGTGTCACACTCGGCCACAAAACTAGCGATCTGGTGCTTCATCCCTGCCCGAAAATATTTTCGCCTCATATCATGGTACATCTTCGTCGAGCCAGGATGGATAAAAAACTGCGATCGATGTGCCTCGGTCATAAGATCTCTGCGTAACTCAGGGATATCCGGGACACATAATCGTCCTCTGAAGTGAAGTCAACCATCCGTACCAATCTGCCAATCTGCCTGACTCTCGGACATCGCCTCAGCCATATAACTCTGCAACGACTCATTAGCCTGCTGAGCCTCGATCACCCTTGCGACAAGAGAGGGTTGAATCGACAGGCTAGATAACTGCACGATAGAAGACCGCAGGCCAAACTCAAAATCATACTCTGCCACATCCTCAAGCATCCGCCACTCCCAAATCATCATATACGCCACCAGGCCTCGTGGCTGACGGCTGAGGGCATCCGCCACCACGTTCGCCTTGCCCGGGTGGTACTGAAGATCAAAGTCATAGTCCTTCAGGAGCTCCATCCAGCGCCTCTGCCTCATGTTCAACTCAGACTGCGAGAAAAGGTACTTCAAGCTCTTGTGGTCGGAGAAGAGCTCGAACCTGACCCCATAGAGATAGTGCCTCCACACCTTCAGTGCGAAGACAACTGCAGCGAGCTCCAAATCATGTGTGGGGTAGTTCAGCTCATGGATCTTGAGATGGCGAGACGCAAAGGTGACTGGTCTCTCGTGCTGCATCAGGACAGCACCCAAACCAATATGCGAGGTATTAGTAAATACAATAAATCCATCACTCCCAGAGGGAAGAGTGAGGACAGGAGCGGACGTCAGACGGTCCTTCAACTCCATGAATGCTCGCTCGGAGGCGTCGCTCCAAATAAACTCTGCGCCCTTCCGAGTCAACCTGGTCAGCGGGGTTGCAATACGGGAGAAGCCCTTAATGAAATGCCGGTAATAGCCCGCCAAACTAAGGAAACTGCGGATCTCGGATGCAGTCGTGGGCTGGCCCCACTGACACACTGCCTCAACCTTCGAGGGGTCCACTGCGACGCCCTCCCTCGTCACCACGTGACCGAGGAACTTCACCTCCTCTTGCCAGAACTCGCACTTCTCCAGCTTCGCATACAGCTGGTGTGCGCGGAGGGTCTGCAACGTAACCTCCAGATGCTGCTCGTGCTCCTCACGGGTCCTCGAATAGATCAGAATGTCGTCGATGAAGACTACAACAAACTGATCAAGATAAGGGCGGAAGACCTCATTCATCAACTGCATGAAGACCGCGGGTGCATTGGTCAGTCCGAAGGACATGACCTGAAACTCAAAATGACCGTAGCACGTCCTGAATGTCATCTTCGGAATGTCCTCCTCTCGGACCCGAATCTGATGATAATCGGAACGCAAGTCAATCTTCGAAAAGAACTGTGTACCCTGCAGCTGATCAAACAAATCATCAATCCTCGGGAGCGGGTACTTGTTCTTGATCGTGACCTTGTTGAGCTCTCGGTAATCTATGCGGAGCCTCAACGATCCATCCTTCTTCTTCACGAAGAGTACCGGCGCTCCCCACGGCGAACTGCTCGGACGGATAAAACCCAACTCACGCAACTCGTCCAACTGCTTCTGCAGTTCCCGCAACTCTAACGGTGCCATACGATACGGGGCCTTCGAGATAGGCGCGGTACCGGGCACAAGATCAATCTGAAACTCGGTGAGTCGGCGAGGCGGTAATCCCGGAATCTCCTGAAACACATCGAAAAAATTGCAAACAATCGGCATCTGATCAATACAAGCGGCAACAGGCTCCTCAATGGCGCAGGATATCAAGCGAGACAACGGCTCTCCTTGGGGCTCTGCAACGAACTGGAACTGCGGCAAGCCTGGTATATCGAATGTGACGGTCCTCGAGGAGCAGTCCAAGATGGCGTGGTACTCAGCAAGCCAATCCATGCCCAGGATGACATCGAACTCAGACATCGGCAATGCAAACAAATCGGCAGGCAAAAAAGTATCTCCGACTAGAACGGGGCAAGACGAGCAAAATCGGCCCAACACTGCAGTCTTCCCTAAGGGAGTCGATACTGCCAGACTCTCATGAGTAGACTCTAACGGTAGGCCAATCAATCGGCAGAAACTCTCAGCCAAAAAAGAATGCGATGCACCAGAATCAAACAACACACGTGCAGCGCATGCAGAGACTAAAAGCATACCCTCGACAACCCCTCCGGATGACTTTGCGGATCTGGCTTCGAGCCGCGTAGAACCCTAGCTCGAGTGGGCGGGGAGGTGCTGTCCCCTCCGAACGTCCGCTTCTTCTTCGGGGTCGTGAGGTGGTCAGAAGCTGCCGCCTGCTGGCGGCGGCCTCGGAGGTTGTGCCGATGCTGATCTTCTTCTTGAGGTGGTCTCGGTGGTGGGGGGCCGCTGCCTTCTTCCGTGCGGGTCTTTCTTCTTTGTGGGTGGAGGCCGCTTGTGGACCTCTCGGCCTCTTCTTGCGAGGGTGGGGACAATCCCACATATGGTGCCCCGTGGCACTGCACCCAAAATAGGTGCCAGTGAACTGCCTCGGAGGTGGTCTTTGGAGGTGTTCTTTGGCGCTCGGAAGGCCGGGCGACACATGTACGCTCTCTCTTTTACGGTCGACGCCTGCTTTGTGAGTCACCTTTGGAAGGAGCATGCCTCTTCCGGTCTCTCCCCTAACCACGATCAGACTGAGAACCGGCCCACTCAGCCTCATAAATCTGGGCCTTCCGTACCACTCCCTCAAATGTCGGGAGCTCATGCCCAATGACACGGCCTCGAAGACCGTAACGCAAGCCGTCCTCGAATCGGCGGGCTTTCCGCCCCTCATCATCTACTAGATATGGTGCAAATCTAGACAGTGCTACAAAACGGGCCGCGTACTGAGCCACTGTCATATCACCCTGCACCAGGGCCTCGAACTCCAACGCTCGCTGTCGTCGGATGTGATCAGGAAAATACTGTCGGTCGAACCGATCCACAAAATCCTCCCATGTCCACACAAAATCAGCGCCTGCTGCTAGGGAGACTGACGCCCACCAGTGCTCAGCCTCACCATGGAGGAGAAATACGGCTAATCGGACTCGCCGCTCGGTCGCACATCCCATCATCTCAAATATCTTCTCCACATCGGCACGCCATCTCTTAGCTACCGTCGGGTCTGGCTCACCCTGGAAGCGCGGGGGATCAAGTCGTCGAAACTCCCGAAGAAGGGCACTCGTACGGTCCTGCTCGGCCTACTCCCGGTGAGACAACGGGGTGCTACGCCCTGCCCCTGAAGTGCAGCCGTCACAGCCTGTAACATCTGCTGCAACTGGGAGGCACTCACGGATACGGTCGGGTCCGCACCGGTCTCTGGTGGAGGAGCAACATACTCCGGATGGGCAGTAGGAATCTCTGGTGGTGGAATGGGCATCGTAGGTGGTAGTGCGGGAGTCTTAGGCGGTGATGCGGGAGTCTCAGGTGGTGGTGTGGGAGTCGATCGGGTCACTCTCTGGCGCGCCATATCCTACAGGAATATCAAAGGCGCCTATTAACTTAGAAACTCTCGAAGGTACGAACGTTAAGGGTCGGTAATAAATATTGCTAAGCTATTCGGACTTGGGACTTAATCATCCTAAACTCATAGCAGACATTCAATGTTGTTCTTGGTTATTCCCGAGTTATGCTCTGATACCAACTTCTGTCACGCCCCAAACTCGGAAACCGGGCTCACAAAATTTCGATCGCCGAATCGTGGCGATGACGAAAATGACCTCAGTAGAACCCCATTCTCGGCTCCCAACGCCCATACGCCAGGTTCCGATCTGGGATGCTCAAGGAGGATTTTTTTTTAAACATCAGTTTAATTCGTAGCAAGCATAACCAAAGGCATAACCCACAAACAACAACCAAAAACTCCATCACATTTCCACTATGATCAAAAACTTTACAAGTACAATGAGCATAAAAGGAAATACAATGAGAATGGACAAAAGCTCCAAAAGATCGCTCTGCGCTCCCGCCTCGGGTGACTGCTGCATCCTCGCGTCACACGCACGGTTGGTCACGTGCATAAGCTTATAGAAAGCTTAGAGGGTGGTGAAAGTGTGTGCACGAGGTATTAATGCAAATATACAGTATCAGAGTAATGCAAAACATGCTGGTGAATCTATGAATACCATTAGCCGTACCAAGGCTATGCGATGCAAGACATGAACGATGTCGGCCATACCAAGGCCATGCGATGCAAAATGCAACTCAAGCATGCAAATCCTCATCTAAGTCCACATATCAGTACAGCTCAAAATCTGGGATATCACCGGGGTCTAGTACACTCTAAACCAGATTGCCGCCCCATCGCGCGCAATAAGGTAAGTGAAAGAGACCTCACTACCCGCCTGCCAATATCGGGCTCGGCTCGTCGATAGCGGACCCATTCCTCGAGCTGGTCAAACTCAGCCTAGCATTGCCCCTCCTCTCGGGCGGGTAAGGTCGTACCCCCTTCCAACTGACCACGACACAGTGGAAAGCGCAGCCGTCTGGTAATCGGCACTCGGCGCTCCTGCACCCACTCGGTCTAGACGTTGGAGCAACCTCTTGGTACCATAAGGGTTTAGGGACTTTCACCCAGGGATATCTATAGCACCCCATGTAGAACCAGATTTCCGGTATCCAATCCTGCCAACCACGATATGCCTGTGGAGGCTACGGCCCTGATGTCGCTAGGGCGTACCGTAACCATATCACACAATGCGAATGCATGAATCACACTATCCAGTCATGCAGCAATCATGCGCGTCTCGTGCGCTCATGTAGGACAACACCGCCTAACCGGGAGCCCCTAAACAATCTGTCCGAAGGCATATGCTATGATCAGTCACTTCTCATACCAAGTATACATATGATGTGTATGATCATGAATCATGGAACTATACTAAACATGTTATATGGGATAGATGTTGTTCATAAGGAGATGGGCCTAGACGGCCTACAAGTATGGGCCTAACCATGGGCCCTAGGGAGAGTCATAATGCAGACATTTAACCAACACTATACTGCAATGTGGACGTCAAACCAACATTGCTCCCAAGGCATTGCCCGTCGTAAACATCATTACATAAAGCATGTTGGGATCACACATTGCAATGGACCTTAGGTACATCCCATTGGGCCTTAAATACATCAAATGGGTCGTATCACATGGGCCTTACATTTATCAAATGGGCTGCATTAATGGGCCTCGCTAATGGGCCTTATGTACATTGCAATGGGCTATAACCCATGGGCCTCAGAATGCATCGAATGAGCCTAGTCTCATGGGCCTTATAAATATCAAAGTGGGCCTCAGCCACGGGCTACAAATACATCGAATGTGGGCCTCAACAATGGGCCATAAACAGGACATAATGGGCCTGATCACTTGGGCCTTATATATACACCAAGGTGGGGTCCACTTGAATTATAGATCTGCCTCATTTTTAGCCTCAAGACTTTAAGACAGGCCTTCCAAATGGTGGACGGTTTGGACGCAACACATGCATCATGGTGTGAGCCCACATGAAGGCCCACCCCCATGAATATATTATATATAGTATAATTTATAATATTATATATATATATATATATTCATACACACATGCACACCCACACATGCACGCACACGCACACACACATGCACACACAGGTGCACACACATGCATGCATACACGCACACGCACACACACACGTGTGCATGCACACAGACACACGCACGCTCCACGTACACCCACCGTCGATGGACGGTGGAGATATAACAAATACATAACTGTGGGTTCCACTGTCCAGCGAACGGTGGAATTTAAAATACATAATTTAATGTGGGCTCCACATGGGGCCCACCACAATGTTTTTAGGCCATCCAGGCCGTCCATAAGGTCACTCAGGCCTAAATGACTGGTGAAAACAAATTTCACCTGGATCCAAAACTCTGTGGGCCCAAAAAGGGTTTTAAGGGCAGAACTTTAATTCATACTGTTTTCTTTGGTGTGGGCCATCTGAAACTCAGATCGGCCTGATCTTTGGAGGGAGCCCACCTTAGGAGGTGTCCCACCAAATAAACGGTTTAGATGGCGAATAAGCATCATGGTGGGGCCCACGGCAGGAGCCGTGGGTGGCTACTCCGTCCGCCGGCCGGCCGGCGCAGAGCGGCCGCCGCTGACGACGACAAGAAGAGTATGCCTTCTTGCCTTTTGCAATATTTTTATTAATTTATTTATTTTTTTCTTTTGTTTCCTGTGTTTTTTCACAGGTAGGCCCCACATCAAGTAAATCCAACCCGTCCATTGCACTCCGTGGCTCAAGACCGTCCAAACGAGTCCAATATCCGATGTTTTCCGGCACATAAAACTATCCGGGTGACTTTCAACGGTAGAAGCTACTATTTAATAGGCTATGGTCCGCCTGAAGATCGGATGGACCCCATTTTTCGGCTCAACGCCTAAAGCAAGTCGGCAAATGGAATGGACGGCGTGGATTAATTCCATACATCCCGGAGGAGCCTACATGAGTGGGCCACCCATGAGCTTGGAAATAAGCTGACATTTGTGTTTTTCCAAACCACGTCCAATGTCCCTGGACGCTGGACGTTGCACGTAAATACATTAGAGGTGGGCCTTGCTTAGGTGGGCCACCTCAGGAAGGATGGTGTGGGTACAACATACACAAAGTGGGCCCCATTTGTAGATGGTTTGGATAGAATACATGCCTCATGGTGGGGTCCACAATATAAGGAAGATAGAGAAAGAGAGAGATAGAGAGAGATAGAGGGAGATAGAGGGAGATCGGTGAGGACGGAGGGGCCCCGCCACTATGGGCCCCTCTTGCATTCAACATACATCAAGGTGGGTCCCACTACACATGGGCCCACTAAATCTAAAATCCAACGGTGGGGATCCCTTCCCCACCAAAGTAGACGGTCTAGATGACCCTAGGTATACAAGAAAATAAACATCATGATGGGGTCCATGGAGAATGGCCCCATCATGGAATGATCATGATGATCAAAGTGGGCCATCAGCCACATCTTAGGGTCCCAAGTGAGATCCAAACCATTGATCGGTTGGCCTCACTTGGCCCATCTTAAAAGAAATGAAAACTACTCTATTAAAGCACCCACCACTTGATCTTCTTGCTCCTATGGGTTCCTTAGCTCCTTAGCTTCAATTCCAATGGAGGAGATGATGAATGGATGGCTAGGATGGGGGATCTTGGGATGGAAAGGTGGGCCACACTTGTGGTTCTCTTGGAAGGGCTTGGAGAGGCTCATACGTATGGTGCTCTCTCTCTCTCTTGCTTGGAAATGGGATTTTGAGAAATGAAATGAGAGAGAGGGTTGTAAAGAAAGAGGAGTGATGGTTGATGGATGTGTTGATGTGGTGAGTGATGGGTGTAAGAACTTTTTGACTTTTGTGGCCATTTGTGTAAGAAAAGTATGGGCTTTGTAAGAAACTTTTGACTTTGGGGTTGCTTGGGGAAGGGTGAAAAGGTGATGTGTACTTGACATGTACTTGACATGTTGAGATTGATGGATTGATGGATTGATGTGACACATCATAGAGATTCTCTTGGGTTTCGCAACGCGCGGCATTTTCCTCACACCGAACGCTGGCCCACATCTTCTGGCCAGAGTATCGCCTCGGCGCGCGAGTCATGGCATCGGAACCGCGGCGACGGTGCGGTCGCAAGGGTACTAGTCTCGGGTTGAGTCGACACGGGTTGACAGCGTGTGAATCAGGGTCGCGCGTAACGCCGGTTAAGGGTCGAAGGTTGCCGGAATTCGACCAAAAAGACTGCAAGAAACTACGGAACGGTACGGTCTAGGATACGGGTCTTACACTTGTTCTTTGGAGAGCATAAACATCTGGGTGCGTTGTGTGGACCCTTGCTCTGTGGAGAGCATAAACATCCGGGTGCATTGTGTGGACCCTTGCTCTGTGGAGAGCATAAACATCTGGGTGCATTGTGTGGACCCTTGCTCTCTGGAGAGCATAAACATCCAGGTGTGTTATGTGGACCCTTGCTCTATGAAGAGCATAAACAACTGGTTAGGAGTGAACCAGTAAAACTCTAGGTTTTAGGTGAACCTGGTAAAACCTTAGGGTTTGAGGTCAACCGTGTAGAAACCTCCGGTAGGGTCTTATTGAAGATCCTTGGCCAGTGTGCCTAAACGTGGGTGCGTTGTGTTGACCCTTGCTCGTGAGAGCATAAACAGTCAGCCTCACTGTAGGTTGTAAAGGTTGAAAGTGAACCTACTTTAAAACCTTAGGTTAGAGGTGAACCATGTGAAACCTCCTTAGTGAAATCTGGTACACTCAAGGGTTGAGTGCAGTTACCGGGAGTGGAGTAGACTTATCGTCTAACCACTATAAAATGAATGTGTTTGAGATTGTTATTTTTATTGAGTGATTTGCGTTAAAACTTCCATATCTGAATACCTGATCACTTCTCACATACCTACACAGTCATATCCATCATGAACTAGATTGCATATTGTTTACTCCTTAAGTAGTTTGTGATTGGATCCTCTACCATGCTTGGAAGCCAATAAAGTTACGTTTAAGTAATCCTGAGAATTATATGATCTTAGGATTAAGGAAGTAGGATTTTTAAATAAATCATAAAAACTTTAAAAAGTCCTATTCACCCCCCTCTAGGACATATTGGCATAATTTTCTTCAACTAGTGTTGTCTTTACCGCCATTTCAGAGGGTGGATTGAAGGATGAACTTCCATGAGAAAAAAATGGCTTAGGGAAGATGATATGTAGTTACTCTCTTAAAGCTCTCTCTATTTTTCTCAATGCAACAACCAATAGCAAGCTCTCATTAAATATGCAAAGAGATCCAACGGTAATAAAATAGTCAATTTTTTACAAAGTTCGATATCATCAAGCCATCTTCAATATCATCGAACATATACTTTCAAAGACATCGAGGGACAGATCGATGATATGAACTCTACTGATAATCACAGCTGAATCTCTTATACAAAGATCGATCATATCGAATGCTTCGGTGTCATCGGACTTCGAACTCTGATTTCATCGAACCATGGTTCGATTTCTCGACAATGAAAATATGAGAGCGGGTTAAATATGAGACAGCTGGCTTCGATATTATCGATCCTCCCACGATGTCATCGGATTTCAAATGTCGATGACATCGATACCTAGTTTGATTCATCGATCTTTTATATAAAATTTTCTTATAAGCTCGTTGGACATTCCATTGTCCGAATTCGATGATATCGACCTAGTTTAGATATGATCGATATTTAAATATCGATATTATCGAGGGAGTCTCGATTCCTTGAACATTTAAAGAGAATTTTCCTAAAAGCTTGCTGGACTAGTTTAATACTAATTCGATAACATCGAAGATCCATCAACATCATCAGAGTTTGAGTTCCAAGGATATCAAGGCTCTCTTCGAGTCATCGACAAATATATGATTTGCCTTAACATCTTGCTGGACACAAACTAACCATAGTTTGATTATATCGAGCCGTCTCGATGATCTCGGAATTCGAATGTCAATGATATCGATCCTTCCATCGATTCATCGAGAATTTTGTCCAGAGATCAAGTTGGTTGCTGGACATAAGAGGTCCTCAATTCGATAATATCGAGTGCATTCCGAGGACATTGATAATAGGTGTCCGATCACATCGAGGGATATCGATATATCGATAAAAGCTGAAAACTTAGAGATTTTCCTGATTTACAAAATAGTTTCATACTTTAAAACCTATGTTGTTCTATCCACTTTTAAGGGTTTTATATACCTGGGTGTTTTAGGACATGGGATGTGAGGCTAAGTTTAACTCGACGAGTTCGGAGCACACATCCAGTTAAGGCAGGCGCTTGAATGATCTTCCTATGGGGCTCACTTGACTTGCTGACTTAACACCCACGCTAATTGACAAACTAAGGCACTTTCATCTCTCTCATTGTTCTTTTCCTTTCTTTTCCTGGAAAGGGATACCCTAAAAGGGTGGCTCTTATAGGTCCTAACAGTTCTTCTAGAGGCCTTAAATGTTAATCCATTGATTAACTATAGCCCGAGCTTTTGCTCAAACTAAAATGCTTTGAAAAATACTAATCATGTGGAATTCTATGTGCATGGCTATAAAGCATCCACACGGATGAGTTTCTAGCATAATGGTCCACCTGATGGGTGTTTTAGATCATCAAATGAGGCCCACTAGGAGATGGTGGGTTCTTTCAGCCAACAGAGAAGATGACCCGACCGTTAATGGCGGGTCATCATTAGATGGCTGATCTGATGATCAGTAGTGATTGGATGGTGTGGATAGGTCCCACGATCACTGTAAGACACCAAATTAAGGGTTTCAATCATTTACTTAATGGCTCTGGGTTTTAAGTTGCGGTAGCGGTGGCAGCAGGAAGTTTCAAGTGATAGTTGAGGAAAGCCCTACTTTAAAGGGCTAAGATGGATTGCAATGGATGGTTAGGATGCTGCAGGAGCCATCGCATGCGGATTGCTAGCTCGGCATTGACATAGTTTCCATTTTCAATAATATAATCTTACAACGCTCAGTTTATGCTGGAGATTGTGCGCATGTACACATGAGACAATGTGTGAAACTAGATGGGATTTGGTCTAGCCCTCGCCCTAAACATGATGGATGGTTTAGATCGTCCAATCAAGTGATCATGGTGGGCCATAACATGTCCTAAATGGATGCTGTCAGTTCGTCCGAGCACGGACAAAGAGAATTTTTGAAAGAGGGTTTGGTCAGACCTTGTTGACTGGAATTCTCAGTCTACTGCACATCGAGTGTGCACCTTTCTCGTGTGCACGTGCTTTATAGTGGGGTCCACTATTTTGAATCCAACAGATTTGCTTCGTTCATTCATTTTGTCTACTTGAGTTAAGACCCAACCAAAAGGATGGGGCAGATCCTGAACTTTGGTGGGCCATCTCAACTAAGATATGGCCTTTGAGTGCCAATCATCATCGATTCGACGATGATCTATGGTCTGATCCCGTGATCAAAACCATTCATCTAACTGGCGAGCCACCTAGGGCCACCATATAATTTATATTGATGTCTTTTTACATAGATAAGCCACACAATGTTTGACTTTTTCAGTTTTATTACAAATTTCTATCGATTGGATGATCAGATTGCCTCTATGTCTAATATTCAGGTTTCCTATGGATTCCTAGTCAACTCTAGAGGGAACTTAATGGCAAGTTAAATGTTGATCAGTTAGATTGTGTGTTTTAGGTGTGGTTTAATTCGTCATGCCGTTAACAACTCAATGAACTGTGGATCTTACAATCCTGAGCTTTATAGTTGACAATGAGTACTTTGATTTGTATATTAGAGTGATTAAAATCCTAAAATAGGTGCCCCTCTCACATTCTAGTGGTATATTGCTCTCCATTTAAATTAAAGCTGATAAACAATGGATCTCATAGTCATGACTTCTAGTCTAAGGCGTAGGGTTAGATCCTATATATTTAAGGAGAATGAACTCTTAAAGATAGGCTTCTTAATTGATGTGAATGTCCATTTTGAAAATAAATGGTTGGATGGCTTGATCTAATTGCCCCCAACTACTAATTCAAGCCAGAATCAAGGTGAGTGTTCAGACAAATTGAGTTGGCGTTTATCCTTATCTTAAGCTAGGTCCTCATGGTAACACCCAAGTATTGAAAAGCATGGGGTGTTACATTGTAATCCTAGGGGATTCAACTAGAAGGATCTTTTAGAGAGTTTAGACAATAATTTGATTATAGGAAAAGTGTCTAATCTCCAGAGAGGTGAGAGTTCATCCACATCTTTGAATAGGAGCATGGAATGCCCATTAGAGTGAAGTATCACAAGAAGATTAGCATGAAACTCTTAGAATGGAAGTCTAGTATATGTGGTATGAGTGAAAAAATACCTAGCCTCTATTTGTACTGAAAACCCCTCTAAATTTTCGATCGCTCAATGGGATTGAGAACCAAATAAAAACTGTTATTTTGGGCATACGATTTCACAATAGCTTCACATCTTTTCGAGCCTTACTTATCATGTTCCAATTAAGATTCTAAGGATAAAAGATGATCAATAAGTACCTATCAAGGTTAGGATCATTTGGAGGTTATGAGGTTATTTTGAGTTAAGATTAGGGTCAAAAAGCAACATCATTTACATGTTTTTTGCTCCTTGATGTCCACGTCCTCTTGTGTCTTCAGCCTTCAGCTTCCAAGAGTTCAACCAACTACGTGACACATGGACTCACACATAACACCCTGAACCTTTTTCAATACTCGAGTATTGAAAGTTCTCGAGGGTTATCATGAAATTTAATTTAGTATATAAATGTGTATGTCATCAATTTAACCTATCCTAACCTTACATCTATTCTTTAATATGAATCTGACTGTTGGAAATAATCTGTCATCCAACCATTGATTTTTAAGACAAGATCATTATATGTCTAAGTATTCCCACTTGTTCATCATAACCAACCTTTCAATTAACTATTCACCACTAGGTAAAGATATCTGGCCATTCACTTTAAGTTTGTACCACCCGATTGTAGTAAACTATTTGATCTCTACATCCGCTCATACACATATCAAATTGAGATTCTGATCCGTTCATCTTGTTCACCACCTATGAATATACTTAACTCACCATCAAAAGTACAATATGAGAAGTTTACACATGTGAACAAGTCACTTGAATATAATGGTATACATGTTCTACCTCTTGATCACTCCAAAAAACCCCCACTGATGTTCATCCATTGACAAAAATAGTCGTACACTCACCTGTATACATGATCAAAGTACTAACCATCAGGTTTTTCTATTTTTAGCATGTCGTTTAACCGTCCATTATATTTGGATCTGCCAAACGAGCCACCCAAATATTAGAATAAACTACTCAGTTCAAAAATCATAAGGTATATGCCATAACTACTAACTAACTTCTCTATTAGATGTATAAAAGATTTAAACCTTAGGGCAGTGTAGCCTATTAAAAAAGCATCTTGGTCAGCTGTAAGTGATCAATGTCCAAACTGGGGCAATGGAAAGAGCATGAAAAATAAAGAATGCCTGCCAAATTTTAATGCATTCGGATAGTGTAGCTCAACGTTACAGATGTTGAAAGATAGAGAAATAAAATATGGTAAAATTGTAAATACTTAATACCATTAATTTAGACCATCAAATTCTAGATTACATGATTCTCATGATCCGTTTGATATAAAATTTTATATCGTACCTATGTAATATAAATTAATCATACACGTCGAATTTCAACCCTTAGATCATTGTAAAAGTGGCCCAATTGACAAATCAGTCCCTTAACCGTTAATTTTGTTGTCCATCGATGAAGAAAGTTTATGAGTAGTTTTAGTAAGATATTTTCCTTCATATAAATGACTTGAATTTTTCATTATATGAACCGAGTGTGAAATGTGAGAACCCCACCTTGGTAGGCTTTTTCTTCGGTACGAAGTTAGACGTTTTAGGCTTACCAAATCTTTCTAAATCCAAAGCTTCTGATTGACTCACTTTACACAGTACACAGTCAATCGCAACTAAAATTTGGCCACACATTGGCCTCATATGACTATGAGATTATACAAATTTTAGATCTCGATTAATGATCTTACATTGTTGAATGTCGACCACTTTAGAGCCAATTCCTTCTTTTTAGTGTAAAGGGTGAAATTTTAAATTTAGATTTTTTCCACCATCGATCAACCACCAAATTTTTTCTAACCATTTTCCTACATATTTCTTCCAAAATTGGGCCATGATCATTAAACATGGATCGTTAATTGAGATCAAGATCGTTTTGGAACTTGCTAGGAGAGTTTTCAAGATAAGTCAATCTAAATTTCGGATCACTAAGAAAATCATATACCCCGGCTCTATTCGACAACCCCTACATAATGGTTGAATTAAATTTAAAGAAAGATCACTAGGAGAGACAAAATGGAGAAACCCAATTCAAGTGAGATGAGAAACCCAATACGAAAGGGGCACGTGTCCCTTCTCCACTCAAAATCCCACACCTACCATCTTCTCACATCCAAGGAAGAGAGAAAGAGAGATGGAGAGAGGCGTCCAAGCCTAGACACCCATCCCTCCTTTTTCTTCTCCAAACATGTGTTGTCTCCCTCTTCCTCGAGCGACATTATGGTTCATGTAGAAGCCCTCTTACATTGAGATCTACCTATGGTTTACATCAAAGGCTAAGGTGAGGAATTCCTTTAAGCTTACACTAATTTGAGTTGATTCATATATGATTTCTTTTTATTTTTGTATACTTTCATTTTATTGTGATTTTCATGCATTTGATTGATGGATTGTTATGAATTATTTATCTTTGTGCGAATTATGGTTAATGTATAATTTTAATTATGCATGATTTTCATGAATTCCTGTGGAGTGATGGATACAAGCCTTACCTTTGTCGATTTTGAGAGCGACGCGTGTTTTCACTTTATATTGAGTTGGCTTTTGGTCCTCTCCCCTTATTTTTGTTAAGTTAGCCTAATGCTACTCTTCTCTTTCATTAGGTTAACTTTGTGCTACATTCCTTTATGACTTGGGCATGTGTCTTGGAATTCTAAAATCCCCATGGTTCAATTTATTTTCCCATAGATGCGAGTAGTGTGTTAGAGGTCTCACATCTAATGATTTATATATTTTATCATGGACGTAATGCGCTCTGGGTAGTGACCCTCTTAGTCGACGTGTAATTCCATGGATTTTGGGTAGTGGTGTACAAATCGATGTAAGTAATCCACAAAACTTGTTACATCACTTTCAGAATTGGATGTCATAAATAGTTACTCCATGAACAAATCGTGTTATATAATTCATCTGATTCATGTGCGGTGCCGTCTTGAGGTGTTCACTTAAATTCATGGTAGTGTTGGACACGCAGACGCATATCTATAGTATGGGATGCGGGGTAAGCTAGGTTTTCTATGAATTATATTCCACATTGTGATAATCATTATATATGATGGACCGCACACACTATGCTAGGCACACATTCATGTAGATTGGTTGCACATACCGATACCACTCGTAGTGGTGGAGTACGAGATGTATGGAACCCTCACATTATTCTTATAAATATCTTGAATTATTATTAATCTTAAACAATAACCATTACTCTGAGTAGGGCATTGACCCTTTCCAACCATACAGACATTGCAGGTGAAGTGCAGATTGAAGATACAGATGATGACCACTCTATGAAAGATTATTTCGAATAAAGAAGAAGGATAACGTTATGTTTAACTTTATTTATTTTTTGTTGCTTACTTTAAAATGATGTAATAAGTTTCCATTTGAGAGGACATTAGACAATTAGCTAAATTTTATGTCTTAATGAAATAAGAAGTACAGATGATTTTATTCTTATGAATGTGTACCTTCATGAATGTGATGTAAATGGGAAAAAATGAGGTGGGATTTTGAAGCATCAAATTATTACTTTATTAATACCATGAAATTAGATCAAATCAGATCCCCACTACGTATGCTCATTCTAGAATAGATATAAATTGTTGTCTAGAGAATATGGGTAGATTTGACCGTTTGATGGGCCATAAGGAAGAAAGGTTAGGATTGTACTTATGATACTTTGAATCAATTTTATTTATTTATTTTGGAAACATAAATGGTCTGGATCTAAGTGATTATTGACCCATTATCAATCTGAAATTTTGTGATGTCAATGGATAGCTTAAATCTATCCCATATGATCAGTGGATCATTGGATGTATCAGATCCAATCTATGCCATATATGTGAATTCTAGAATATATCTTAAAATCTTAGTGTGGTCAGATCACCTTAGGTTAATTAAGTGGGGCCCATAGTGAAGAATGACCATCCATAATCACATGTTAAGAATAGAAGTTAAAAAAGGGATTCAAATCAATGGTTGATTCCTCATGTGGGTCATAAATTAGGTGATTAACAAGCTGAGACAGATTATATAAACCACTGAAAATATAAATATATTTGATTATGTTATGTATTTAGGTGGCTGCCACTTGATTAATTTTGGGGTAACATCTTAGAATGTACATCACCAAAATATTATTAAGTGATCCTAGCATGTTTCCTCTCCATTGTTATTAAAATAATCATCTCATTGTTTTGATGATTGTGATATTTTGTATTGAATGTTTGTTGAATCTGTTAAGAATTAAAATGCCATATGTTATTATGTGTGTCACACACACATGTATATATATATATATATATATATATATATATATGACAATCGTTAATACAATGCACTAGTCATTCTCATCATGCATCCATGTCATGCATCGCATAACTGCGCCGAATACCTAGGGGCATTCCTTGTCTGACCTGTAGGTACTTAAGTATCGGGTGACTTAGGGGACCATCCTTGGATGCTCACAATATGTGAAAGCCTAGTAGATGGTGGAAGCCTGCACCAAAAGGGGGAAATGCAGGTTGATGGGATCTAACTCAAGCAAGTGGACTGATCAACCCACTTGTTGCATTCATGCATCTAATGGCATTCGTGCATTTTTATTTTAATTATTATGTGCATGAACCATGATGGATTCACTCACTAAGACTAGCCAGTTGACGTTTTATTGATGGAAAAACTATACAGATTTAATGGATGATGAAACCATTGCTCAAGTTTCAGGGCAGGAAGATGAACCGATGGATGATTCATAAGGGCTATGACCCTATCTTGATGAAGACGAGTTGAATATGTTAAATTAGTAACATATCTAGTTGAATTCTTGTTATTCATTTAATTATGTCTTTGAATAAATTTTAAGTTGAGTAACTAAAAGTTATGAATAGTTAAAACTCTTGTTAGTGAATGGTTTAATAAAGTCCTAAATGGGTGGGCTGTGGTACTATGATTAACTTTTGTGAATGTTATCAATATGTAGATTGAATGCCCATAAATGATTGTGATGGTGGATGTATATATATGTGATTAAAATAAATAAATGTGAGATGTTTTACTTAAGGTTTGAGTTTGGAAACTTATTGTACATTTTAACTAAGCCTTCGGAAAATGGTACGAAGGAATGGTTTTAGTACACATGGTGTACAAGTCATGTGTCGTAACTCGGGTTTGAAGGTGGACACTTTGTATCCAAATTTAGGCATGACAGATATCAGATAATCTATCCCAAAGCGAGCACATTTCTTTTCTGAACATTTTCGGTATCTTAAATATTTAAAAATATAAATAATATATAATAATGTCAAGTTTTATCAATTTTTTTCTACATTTGCCAAGTTTCTTTGTGTTGAACGGTGATTTTATCATGTTTTGACCGAGTGAGACTAGATTGAGTTTTGGGATTTTGACCATATTGGCCTCGATGTATGGTCAAATTACATAAAGGGATTCAACGTTTCAAATATTCCGAGGGTAGCCTTTGAAAAAAATTTATGGACCAAAATGTCCATGTCCTTAAATCAGTAGTTGTACAATTTAGAGTGCAGAAGAAGTTACGTGTTGTTTCAATCCCGAGAAAGTGACGTGGATAGAAACTTCTTTTTTAGTGTGGGCAAGGCCCAACTTGTGTGGCCCACATTGATGTATGTGTATAATCCATACCGCCCATCCTTTTTTCTGTGTCATGTTAGGGCTAGGGCCTAAATATTAGCCCGATCCAGAGCTCATGTGGGGCACATAATAGAAAATAATGGTGACAGTAGCACCCATCATTGAAACTTTCCAAGCTCACTGTGATGTTTGTTATAAATGCACACTGCCCAAGTCAGGACTTTTTGGGCCCACGGTGAGCTGACCAACAAGGTGGAAGGAATGGATCACCCCATTGTGAGCCTTAGGCTATGATACTAATGGCTATCATTTCATTTGGTAGTAAAGGAAGTGTACATGTAACAACTGCGACCCATATAACATGACAACCACGACTCATATAACATGAAAACTACGACCCATGACAACCACGATCCATATAACACGACAACCACGACCCATATAACATGACAACCACGACCTCATATAACATGACACATACGACCCATGACAACCCATGACAACCATGTCCCATATAACCTCGATCATTGCTATATTACAACCATAACCCCTATAACATGACAACCTCGACCCTTGCTATATTACAACCATAACCCATATAACATGACAACCATGGCCCATATAACATGACAACCTCGACCCTTGCTACATTACAACCACGGCCCATATAACACGACAACCACGACCCATATAACATTATAACATCGACCCTTGCTACATTACGACTACGACCCATATAACATGACAACCTCGACCCTTGCCACATGACGACCACGACCCATATAACATGACAACCACAACCCCATATAACATGACACATACGACCCATGACAACCATGACCTATATAACACGACAACCACTACCCATATAACATGATAACCTTGACCCTTACTCCATTACAACCACGACCTTAATCTGTATCCTTTGATCCATTTTTGGTAATGTAGGCAGTGAACAAGTAACAATCTGTCCATTAGAATTAGAATTTAATTTAACTTCATGAGCCAAAAAAGAGTTATATCCAAAAATTTTATGGCCTCCAAAAGGGTTTCAATGGTAGGTTTCCAATTTATATGAGTCGGGGTTGTCATGGTTATCATGTGTTAAGGGTAGAGGTTGTGATGTGTTAAGGGTCGGGGTTGTGATGTGTTAAGGGATGGATGATTACTTGTTCACTGCCTACACTACCAAAAATGGATCAAAGACTATAGATTAAGGTTGTGGTTGTAATGGAGTAAGGGTCAAGGTCGTGGTTGTCATGTTATATGGGTTGTGGTTGTAATGTGGCAAGGGTCTAGGTTGTCACGTTTTATGAATCGTGGTTGTCATGGGTCGTACGTGTCATGGGTCGTAGTTGTCATATTATATGGGTCATAATTGTCATGTTATATGGGTCGCGGTTCTTACATATTCACTTCCTTTACTACCAAATGAAAGGATAGCCATTGGTACTATAGCCTAAGACCCATAATAGGGTAATTCGTTTCATCCACCCTGTCAGCCAACTCGCCGTGGACCTAAAAAGTCCTGACTTGAGCAGTGTCCACTTATAACAAATATCATAGTGAGCTTAGAAAGTTTCAACAGTGGGTGCCATTGTCACCATTATTTTCTATTATGTGGCCCACATGAGCTCTGGATTAGGCTGATATTTGAGCCCTATCCCTAAAATGACATGGCAAAAAGGATGGGCGGCTGGATTATACACATACATTAATGTGGGTTGCATGAGTTCGGCCTTGCCCATGCTAAAAAAAGCTTCCGTCCACGTCACTTTCCTAGGATTGAAATAACATGTAACTTCTTCCGCACTCTAAACCGTACAAATACATTTTGATCCGAAAAATTTTCCAAAGCTTGTCAAAGGCCACCCTCGAAATCTTTGAAAGGTTGAGCCCTTTAGGGAATTTGACCATACAGCGATTCCAGTACGGTCAAATTCCCCTTAGTTTTTCCCAAGTCTTGGTGAAACGGGGGAGTCCAGTCGTGTTTTGAAGCTATGGAACAGACTATCCACGTGTCAATATGCAACAAGGAGCAAATTCTTTTTAAATTACAATTTTCATATTTTTTTTTTAAAAAAAGTAAAGTCATTAGGATTTCCAAATCAAGCCGAACATGAACCAGGTCGGATCCACCTTAGAAGTAGCATACAAAAGGCATAGGAATGGATAACAAAATGCTTTTGGCCGTCCCAAACAGCCAAAGTTCACCCACATGGGCATCCAGCAAAACCGACATAACAGTGGGCCATAACCCCACATGGTCATCAACCATGTCAGATGTAACATTTGTGCTTGTGGTGGGTCACATGCAGAGAGCAACACTCAACGGTAGCATTTGGCTCGTGATAGCATCAAAGGGTAAGAGAGAAGGAAATAGCTTCCAGATTGCTGCTTGTGCTACCCATACGTCGTACTCTGTCACATGCCATGCTGCAATTTCATCAGTCTTCACGAGCTATGGCTTGCTTTTATAATAATACCGTGGCAGGCCCATCCTTCAAATATTCCGTGGATAATTACATATGCTTGTCAGTAACACACGTCCGCATAGGGGTACGCGTGTGAGATCCAAGCCGGCCAAGTAGGTGCTCCATGATTTGCAAGACTAATGTACGGTTTAAAAGATGTTCCCCGATGCTTCAACCTTCTATGTAACCGTGGGACCCAGCTGATGAGCACACTGGCGAATGTCGTACATGTGATTGATGTGGGCCATTAATTAATTGCTTGGGACATGCTATATCCCACAAAAAGCTGCACTCATCACACGTGACATTGAATTTCGACTGCCAAACGTCTTTCTGATACACCCGTGTTTCTTTATACAGCCTGATGGCGGAGACCGATGCTTTTTTTATTTTATTTTTTTTTTGAGAAATTTCCGACTGTACGACCCACTTATGGCCCGTTTCCGCGACGAAGCCCACCTCATTTTACCTTCCAAGAATAAGCCCCAGCTGTACGGACGACTTCCCAAAGGTCGAAAATGGCCCTGCTTTTTCCTTCAAGCGGATCGGCTGGTGCCCGAAGACGACCGCTGACGCTCCTCGAACTCGAGTCGTACGAACGGTTCAAAAGATATCAAAGTTACATGGGTTACGTATTTATTATATCCACAACGTTCATCCATATTTCGAGATCATTTCGGAGCCTTATCTCAAAAAAGAAAATCATATCCAAAGACCAACTGGACCACACCACAAAGAGCAGCGGGAAAATTGATTTTCACCGTTAAAAATTTTGTAGGGCCCACCATAACATTTATTTTTCATCCAATCTATTCATAAGGTCACAAAGACCAGGATGAAGAGGAAAAACAAGTTTCATAATGATCCAAAACTTCTGTGACCCCTAAAAGGGTTTCAATGGTAGACGTTCAATCCTCCACAGCCTTTAACAGTGTGGTCCACTTGATAGCTAGATCTGTCTTATTTTTTGTCTCAAGCCTTAATAAGAGTTCGCCAAAAAGATGGACAGTTTGGATATAACACATACCTCATGATAAGACCCACAAAAAGCAGTGGAGATTACAACAACAAAAAAATAAAATTAAATAAATAAATAAAGAACTTATGGCTACGGATAATAACCGTAGCCATTACTCTCGCCCTTGCCATTTCGATATGTCCTTATATATATATCGAAGGTCTTTCGATATATCGAAGGTCTTTCAATTAATCAAAAAAGGTCCAGAACTGTCCAGCAAGTTTGCCTAAAAATCTTACAATTTTCGATTAATCAAATGTCTTTCAATTAATTGAAGGTCTTTTGAAAATGGTATTTTACCTTTAGTTACGGATTATAATCGTAGCCATAACTGTAGTCTGTGCCAATTTATGAATTTTTATTATTATTTATTTATTTATTTATTTATTTATTATTATTATTATTTTTACATGGAGAACTTCATTTTACCTACAATTTTATCTAATACATATTTATATAAATATGTATATATAAGCATATAAAAAAAAATTTCTCTCTTTTTTTTTTTTTTTTCATTTCTTTCTTTATTCATTTAACAACAATATCTTCTAAACCAAAATTAGTTACTTGATGTACCCTATATGATTTTGGGATAGGAGAAGCTACTTTAGCCAACCAACCTGGTTATTTTTCAAGATTCCATCAGGTCGATTGTCAAAAATCCATTTCATTCACTTCATGGTGAATTTCAATCAGTTCGCGATCAATTTCGCTCATTTCATTTACTTCATGGTCAATTCACTTCACTTCACGGTCATTTCCATGCATTTCACGGTCATTCCTGGCAACTCGGTGTTGATTCATGGTTATTTCCACGCATTTCACGGTCAATTCCCTTCACTTCACGGTCATTTCCATGCATTTCACGGTCAATTCGCTTCACTTCACAGTCATTTCCAGGCATTTCATGGTCATTCTCGGTGATTCCGTGTTGATTCATGGTCATTTCAACGCATTTCGTGGTCAATTCCTTTCACTTCACGGTCATTTCCACGCATTTCACGGTCAATTTGCTTCACTTCACGGTCAATTCCTTTCACTTCACGGTCATTTTCAAGCATTTCACGGTCAATTCGCTTCACTTCACGGTCAATTCCATGCATTTCATGGTCATTCGACGCACTTCACGGTCATTTTCGCGCATTTCACGGTCAATTCGCTTCACTTCACAGTCATTTCCATGCATTTCACGGCCATTCCTGCCTATTCCATGTTGATTCACGGTCATTTCGACGCATTTCACGGTAATGCTTCTTCACTTCACGGTTATTTCCACGCACTTTACGGTCCATTCGCCTCATTTCACGGTCATTTCCATGCATATAACGATCATTCCCGCCTATTCCGTGTTGATTCATGGTCATTTCGACGCATTTCACGATCATGCCCCTTCACTTTACAGTCATTTCCGTGCATTTCATGGTCCAATCGCAACACTTCACTGTGAAATGCGTCGAAATGACCGTGAATCAACACGGAATAGGCGGGAATGACCGTGAAATGCATGGAAATGACCGTGAAGTAAAGCAAATTGACAGTGAAATGCATGGAAATGACAGTGAAATGAAGGGAATTGACCGTAAAATGTGCCAAAATGACCGTGAATCAACACGGAATAGGCGGGAATGACCGTGATATGCATGGAAATCATGGTCATTCCTGCCTATTTCGTGTTAATTCATGGTCATTTCGGTGCATTTCACGGTCAATTCCCTTCACTTCACGGTCATTTCCATGCATTTCACGGTCAATTCGCTTCACTTCACGGTCATTTCCACGCATTTCACGGTCATTCCTGCCTATTCCGTGTTGATTCACGGTCATTTCGACGCATTTCACGGTAATGCCCCTTCGCTTCACGGTCATTTCCGTGCACTTTATGATCCATTCGCCTTACTTCACGTTCATTTCCATGCATATCACGGTCATTTGCATGCATACATTTTGTGGTCAATTCGCTTCAAACCATGATCATTCCCATGCATTTCAGGGTCATCCCAAACAATTCCATGTTGATTCACGGTCATTTCGAGGCATTTCACGGTCAATTCCCTTCACTACACGATCATTTGCATGCATTTCACTGTCAATTCGCTTCAAACAATGATCATTCCCATGCATTTCACGGTCATTCCAAACAATTCCATGTTAATTCACGGTCATTTTGAGGCATTTCACGGTCAATTCCCTTCACTTCACGGTCATTTGCATGCATTTCGTGGTCAATTCATTTCAAATCATGATCATTCCCATGCATTTCAGGGTCATCCCAAACAATTCCGTGTTGATTCACGGTCATTTCGAGGTATTTCACGGTCAATTCCCTTCACTTCACGGTCATTCGCATGCATTTTGCGGTCAATTCGCTTCAAACCATGCTCATTCCCATGCATTTCACGGTCATCCCAAACAATTCCGTGTTGATTCACGGTCATTTCGAGGCATTTCACGGTCAATTCCCTTCACTTCATGGTCATTTGCATGCATTTCGCGATCAATTCGCTTCAAACCATGATCATTCCCATGCATTTCACGGTCATACCAAACAATTCCGTGTTGATTCACGGTCATTTCGAGGCATTTCACGGTCAATTCCCTTCACTTCACAGTCATTTGCATGCATTTTGTGGTCGCTTCGCTTCAAATCATGATCATTCCCATGCATTTCACGGTCATCCCAAGCAATTCTGTGTTGATTCATGGTCATTTTGAGGCATTTCACAGTCAATTCCCTTCACTTCATGGTCATTTGCATGCATTTCGCAGTCAATTCGCTTCAAACCATGATCATTCCCATGCATTTCACGGTCATCCCAAATAATTCTGTGTTATTTCACGGTCATTTCGAGGCATTTCACGGTCAATTCCCTTCACGAAACATGCATTTCGCGGTAATGTCTTTCCTGAATGTCCATCACTGGATGCTTGTTATGTTCCCTACTGTGGTCAGGTAATGTCTTTGTCATGATATGCTTCAGCGCATTTCACGGCCATGCCCCTTCACTTCACGGTTATTTCCGTGCATTTCACGGTCAATTCGCTTCACTTCACGGTCATTTCCATGCATATCATGGTCATTCCCGCCTATTCCGTGTTGATTCATGGTCATTTCGGCGCATTTCACGGTCAAGCCCCTTCACTTCGCGATCATTTTCGCACATTTCACGGTCAATTCACTTCACTTCATGGTCATTTCCATGCATATCACCATCATTCTCACCTATTCCGTGTTGATTCACAGTCATTTCGGCGCATTTCACGGTCATGCCCCTTCACGGTCATTTCCGCGCATTCACGGTCCAATCTTTATACTTCACCGTGAAATGCGTCGAATGACCGTGAATCAACATAGAATAGGCGGGAATGACCGTGAAATGCATGGAAATGACCGTGAAGTGAAGCGAATTGACCGTGAAAAGCATGGAAATGACTGTGAAGTGAAGGGAATTGACCGTGAAATGCATGGAAATGACCGTGAACTGAAGGGAATTGACCGTGAAATGCATGGAAATGACCGTGAATCAAAACGGAATCACCGAGATTGACCGTGAAATGCATGAAAATGACCGTGAAGTAAATTAAATGAATGAAATTGACCGCGAACTGATTGAAATTAACCGCAAAGTGAGTGAAATGGATTTTCGACCATCGACTTGATGGAATCTTAGAAAATAACTAGGTTAGTTGGCTAAAGTAGCTTCTCCTACCCCAAAATCATATAGGGTACATCAAGTAACTAATTTTGGTTTAGAAGATATTGTTGTTAAATGAATAAAGAAAGAAATGAAAAAAAGAGAGAAAAAACATTTTATATGCTTATATATACATATTTATATGTATTAGAGAAAATTGTAGGTAAAATAAATTTCTCCATGTAAAAAATAAAAAATAAAAAACAATTTGCATAGACTTTTATGGACTACAGTTATGGCTACGACTATAATCCATAGCTATAGCTTCGATAATATCGAATACACTTTGATATGTATCGAAAATTGCAAGATTTTTTATGCAAAGTTGCTGGACAGTTTTGGACCTTTTTCGATTAATCGAAAGATCTTCGATATATTGAAGTACATATCGAAAGACCTTTGATGTTATCAACAACTTAAGCTCGATGTCATCGATTAGTGTTCGATGTCATCGATGGCATCGAAAGCAAGGGCTGCGGTTATGGCTACGGTTATAATCCGTAGCCATAGACTTAATGCTTTCAATGATATCGATGACATCGAACACTAATCGATGACATCGAGTTTAAGTTGTCGATAACATCGAAGGTCTTTCGATATGTATTTCGATATATCGAAGATCTTTCGATTAATAAAAAAAGGTCCAAAACTGTCCAGTGACTTTGCATAAAAAAATCCTGCATTTTTCGATACATATCGAAGTGTATTTGATATTATCGAAGCTATAGCTACGGATTATAGCCGTAGTTATAACTACAGTCCGTAAAAGTCTATGCAAATTTTTTTTTTTTTTTTTATTTTTTACATGGAGAGATTTATTCTACCTACAATTTTCTCTAATAATATTTATATAAATATGTATATATAAGCATATAAAAAGTTTTTTCTCTCTTTTTTTCATTTCTTTCTTTGTTCATTTAACAAGAATATCTTCTAAACCAAAATTAGTTACTTGATGTACCCTAATGATTTTAGGGTAGGAGAAGCTACTTTAGCCAACTAACCTAGTTATTTTCCAAGATTCCCAACTAACCTAGTTATTTTCCAAGATTTCATCAGGTCGATGGTCGAAAATCCATTTCATTCACTTTGCGGCCAATTTCAATCAGTTCGCGGTCAATTTCATTCATTTAATTTACTTCATGGTCATTTTCATGCATTTCACGATCAATCCCAACGATTCCGTTTTGATTTACGGTCATTTCCATGCATTTCACGATCAATTCCCTTCACTTCACGATCATTTCCATGCATTTCACGGTCAATTCCCTTCACTTCACGGTCATTTCCATGCATTTTACGGCCAATTCGCTTCACTTCACAGTCATTTCCATGCATTTCACAGTCATTTCTGCATATTCCGTGTTGATTCATGGTCATTTCGACGCATTTCACGTGAAGTGTAGCGATTGGACCGTGAATGCACAAAAATGACCGTAAAGTGAAGGGGCATGACCGTGAAATACGCCGAAATGACTGTGAATCAACACGGAATAGGCGAGAATGACCGTGATATGCATAGAAATGACCGTGAAGTGAAGTGAATTGACTGTGAAATGCGCGAAAATGATCGTGAAGTGAAGGGGCATGACCGTGAAATGCATCGAAATGACGGTGACTCAACATGGAATAGGCAGGAATGATGGTGATATGCATGGAAATGACGGTGAAGTGAACCGAATTGACCATGAAATGTGCAGAAATGACTGTGAAGTGAAGGGGCATGAATGTGAAATGCGCCGAAATGACCGTGAATCAATATGGAATAGGCGGGAATGACCGTGATTTCCATGCATATCACCGTCATTTCCGCCTATTCCGTGTTGATTCATGGTCATTTCAACGCATTTCACGACCATGCCCCTTCACTTCACGGTCATTTCCGTGCATTTCACGATCAATTCGCTTCACTTCACGGTCATTTCCATGCATTTCACAGTCATTCCCGCCTATTCCATGTTGATTCACGGTCATTTCGACGCATTTCACGGTCGTGCCCCTTCACGGTCATTTCGGTGCATTCACGGTCCAATCACTACACTTCACCGTGAAATGCGTCGAAATGACTGTGAATCAACATGGAATATGCAGGAATGACCATGAAATGCATGGAAATGATCGTGAAGTGTAGCGATTGGACCGTGAAATGCGCGGAAATGATCGTGAAATGAAGGGGCATGACAGTGAAATGCGCCGAAATGACTGTGAATCAACAGGGAATATGCGGGAATGACCATGAAATGCATGGAAATGATCGTGAAGTGAAGCGAATTGACCGTGAAATGCGTCGAGATGACCGTGAAGTGAAGGGGTTTGACCGTGAAATGCGTTGAAATGACCGTGAATCAACACGGAATATGCGGGAATGACCATGAAATGCATCAAAATGATCGTGAAGTAAAGCGAATTGACCGTGAAATGCGTGAAAATGATCGTGAAGTGAAGGGGTATGACCGTGAAATGCGTCGAAATGACCGTGAATCAACACAGAATATGCGGGAATGACCGTGAAATGCATGGAAATGATCATGAAGTGAAGCGAATTGACCGTGAAATGCGTCAAAATGACCGTGAAGTGAAGGGGTATGATCGTGAATCAACACAGAATATGCGAGAATGACAGTGATATGCATAGAAATGATCGTGAAGTGAAGCGAATTGACCGTGAAATGCGTCGAAATGACCATGAAGTGAAGGAGTATAATCGTGAAATGCATCGAAATGACCGTGAATCAACGCGGAATATGCGGGAATGACCATGAAATGCTTGGAAATGGCCGTGAAGTGAACTGAATTGACCGCGAAGTGCGTCAAAATGACCGTGAATGTAAACGGAATTGCTGGATATGATCGTGAAATGCATGGAAATGTCTGTGAAGTGAAGAGAATTGACCGTGAAGTCCTTGGAAATGGTCGTGAAGTGAAGTGAATTGACCGTGAAGAATGTCGAAATGACCGTGAACGTAAACGGAATTGCCAGATATGACCGTGAAATGCATGGAAATGGCCGTGAAGTGAAGAGAATTGACCGTGAAGTGAAGTGAATTGACGGTGAAGTACGTCGAAATGACCGTGAATCAACACGGAATAGGTGGGAATGACCGTGAAATGCATGAAAATGATCGTGAAGTGAAGCGATTGGACCGCGAAATGCGTGAAAATGACCGTGAAGTGAAGGGGCATGACCGTGAACTGCGCCGAATTGACCGTGAATCAACACGAAATAGGCCGAAATGATCGTGATATGCATGGAAATGACCATGAAGTGAGGCGAATTGACCGTAAAATGCGCGAAAATGACCGTGAAGTGAAGGGGTATGACCGTGAAATGTGTCGAAATGACCGTGAATCAACACAGAATATGTGGGAATGACCGTGAAATGCATGGAAATGATCGTGAAGTGAAGCAAATTAACCGTGAAATGCATCGAAATGACCGTGAAGTGAAGGGGTATGACCGTGAAATGCGTCGAAATGACCGTGAATCAAAACGGAATATGCGGGAATGACTGTGAAATGCATAGAAATGATCGTCAAGTGAAGCGAATTGACCGTAAAATGCACGAAAATGACCGTGAAATGAAGGGGTATGACCGTGAAATGTGTCGAAATGACCGTGAATTAACACGGAATATGAGGGAATGACCGTGAAATGCATGAAAATGATCGTGAAATGAAGTGAATTGACCGTGAAATGCGCGAAAATGACCATGAAGTGAATGGGTATGACCGTGAAATGCGTCGAAATGACCGTGAATCAACACGAAATATGCGGGAATGACCGTGAAATGCATAGAAATGATCGTGAAGTGAAGCGAATTGACCGTGAAATGTGTCGAAATGACCGTGAAGTGAAGGGGTATGACTGCGAAATGCGTCGAAATGATCGTGAATCAACATGGAATATGCGGGAATGACCATGAAATGCATGAAAATGATCTTGAAGTGAAGCGAATTGATCGTGAAATGCACGGAAATGACCGTGAAGTGAAGGGGTATGACCATGCAATGCGTCGAAATGACCGTGAATCAACACGGAATATGTGGGAATGACCCTGAAATGCATGGAAATGATTGTGAAGTGAAGCGAATTGACCGTGAAATGTGTTGAAATGACCGTGAAGTGAAGAGGTATGACTGTGAAATGCGTCGAAATGATCGTGAATCAACACAGAATATGCGGGAATGACCGTAAAATGCATGAAAATGATCGTGAAGTGAAGCGAATTGACAGTGAAATGCGTGAAAATGACCGTGAAGTGAAGGGGTATGACCGTGAAATGCGTCGAAATGATCGTGAATCAACATGGAATATGCGGGAATGACCATGAAATGCATGAAAATGATCTTGAAGTGAAGCGAATTGATCGTGAAATGCACGGAAATGACCGTGAAGTGAAGGGGTATGACCATGCAATGCGTCGAAATGACCGTGAATCAACACGGAATATGTGGGAATGACCCTGAAATGCATGGAAATGATTGTGAAGTGAAGCGAATTGACCGTGAAATGTGTTGAAATGACCGTGAAGTGAAGAGGTATGACTGTGAAATGCGTCGAAATGACCGTGAATCAACATAGAATATGCTGGAATGACCCTGAAATGCATGGAAATGATCATGAAGTGTAGCGATTGGACTATAAAATGCGCGGAAATGACGGTGAAGTGAAGGGGCATGACCGTGAAATGCGCCAAAATGACCGTGAATCAACATGGAATATGTGGAAATGACTGTGATATGCATGGAAATGACCGTGAAGTGAGGCGATTGGACCATGAAATGTGCGGAAATGACCGTGAAATGCGCCGAAATGACCATGAATCAACACAGAATAGGCGGGAATGACCGTGATTTTCATGCATATCACGGTCATTCCTGCCTATTGCGTGTTGATTCACGGCCATTTCGACGCATTTCACGGTCATACCCCTTCACTTCATGGTCATTTTCGCCCATTTTACGGTCAATTTGCTTCACTTCACGATCATTCCCATGCATTTCACGGTCATTCCCGCCTATTCCGTGTTGATTCACGGTCATTTCGACACATTTCACGGTGAAGTGTAACGATTGGACTTTGAAATGCGCGGAAATGACCGTGAAGTGAAGGGGCATGACCGTGAAATGCGCCGAAATGACCGTGAATCAACACGGAATATGTGGGAATGACCGTGATATGCATGAAAATGACCATGAAGTGAGGCGATTGGACGGCGAAATGCATGAAATGACCGTGAAGTAAAGGGGCATGACCGTGAAATGTGTCAAAATGACCGTGAATTAACACAGAATATGCGGGAATGACCGTGATATGCATGAAAATGGGGGTGAAGTTAAGCGATCGCGAAATGCACAGAAGTGATCGTGAAGTGAAATGCACAAAAATGACCGTGAATTTTCGTGAATGAAATTGACCGCAAAGTGAATGAAATGGATTTTCGACCATCGACCTGATGGAATCTTGGAAAATAACTAGGTTAGTTGGCTAAAGTAGCTTCTCCTACCCCAAAATCATATAGGGTACATCAAGTAACTAAGTTTGGTTTAGAAGATATTCTTGTTAAATGAATAAAGAAAGAAATGAAAAAAAGAGAGAACTTTTTTTTATATGCTTATATATACATATTTATATAAATATGTATTTGAGAAAATTGTAGTTAGAATAAAGTTCTTCATGTAAAAAATAAAATAAAAATTTTTAAAAAATAAACATTTTCATAAATTGGCACAGATTACAGTTATGGCTACAGTTATAATCCGTAGCTAAAGATAAAATACCTTTTTCGATTAATCGAAAATTGCAGGATTTTTGAGGCAAACTTGTTGGACAGTTTTGGACCTTTTTCGATTAATCGAAAGACCTTCGATACATATAAAAAGACATATCGAAATGGCATTAGCGAGGGCTATGGCTACGGTTATTATCTGTAGCTATAGAATCACCTGTAGCGAAAAGTTCCTGATTTATTTATTTATTATTATCATTTATTATTATTTTTTATTTTTTGTTGTTGTTATCCCACCACTGTTTTTGGGTCCTATTATGAGGTATGTGTTATATCCAAACTGTCCATCTTTTTGGCGAACTCGTATTAAGGCCTGAGACTAAAATTAAGACAGATCTAGCTATCAAGTGGACCACACTGTTAAAGGCTGTGGAGGATTGAACATCTACCATTGAAACCCTTTCAGGGGTCACAGAAGTTTTGGATCATTATGAAATTTGTTTTTCCTCTTCATCCAGGTCTTTGTGACCTTATGAATAGATTGGATGGAAAATAAATGTTATGGTGGGCCCTACAAAATTTTCAACGGTGAAAATCAATTTTCTGCTGCTCTTTGTGGTGTGGTCCAGTTGATCTCTGGATATGATTTTCTTCTCTGGATATGATTTTCTTTTTTTGGATAATGCTCCGAAAAGATCTCAAAATATGGATGGACGTTGTGGATATAATAAATACATAACTGTGGGGCCCATGTAACGTTGATCTCTTTTGAACCGTTCGCATGAGTTCGAGGAGCGTCAACGCTGGTCTTCGAGCACCAGCCGATCCGCTTGGATGAAAAAGCAGGGGCATTTTCGACCTTTGGAAGGCGTCCGTACAGCCCCGGCATATTCTCGCGTGGTAAAATGGGGTGGGCTTGGTCTCGCAAATGGACCATAAATGGGTCGTACAGTCGCAAATTTCTCATTTAGTTTTGCTCATCCCATGCTCATATGATTTTCCTCATTTGCATTCCCGCTCAAGGTAACATGAATTCGAGCCCGTGAAACAAAAGCTTGGTTGGGCCCATCGTAATGTCTCTGTAATATCCACTCCATCTATCATTTGTGCCAGATCAAGATAAGGTGTAAGTTACAGAATCAGATCAATCGAAACTTCAAGTGGGCCACACTCCAGTGAACAGTGTGGAAGGGCTCAAACCATTGAAATCTTTTTTGGGCCCTAAATTTTATTTTATTTTATCAGGCTTATATTTTGTTTCTCCCTTCATCCTTGTGGAACTCACCATATAAAGGGATTGATTGCAACATAAATATCATGAAGGCGGGCCATGAAGGTTGTAATATTAGGCCTCCGCATCCCACCATTCCTAGTGATGAGGCGGATTAGCTTGATTTTTGGGCTCATGTACTAACCAGAGTGCGAACAGAGCGGATGTCACATGCACCGTGTGCCCGACAGAGCTTTTCTTAGCTGGGGCTACCTAGAACGTTTGTAGGAAATTGGCATCCGCAAAAGATTCATCCAAGCGCTCCCAGCTGGGCCATCAGGTGGGCATGGAAATGCCATGTCCTGAAATCAGGCCGGTCCACAGAGACCAAGAAAAAAAAAAATGACGAGAGAAGATTTGACCAAGTGTTTTATCGGGTCCACTTCATCGACCATTGCAACCGTACATGGTGGGGTCCGCCTGACTAAAAGTTGGAAACTTTGGATCCTGTAACCTGTGCCATGTACGCGTACACCGCATGGATGAGCTAACCTTTCAAAGCACAACCGAAAAAAAAAAAAAAAAAAAAAAAAACCTTTGGTACTCTCCCAGATATACTATAATGGATGATATGCAGGCGCTACAAAATACTAACTACACTGGGCGTAAAAGTATGTCAGGTGAAACTAAGTTGTGCGTCATAAATTAAATGGATTATTTACCAAAATTTTAACAGACTGGATGTCCTAACTGGATGATTGGTACACATTCAATGGACAGTTGTAGTGAAAAATATTCAGATGTCCGAATTCATCAGATGAATGCCCATTAATTAGGTTTTTTTTTTTTTTTTTTTTTTTTTTTGTTAAAAAAAAAAAAAAACCATTCGTTTTAAATAATTCTGAAGTGGTGACGTACCCACCGTGGTCTCACAATCTTGATGGTTTAGTTCAAGATAGTGTCGATGAAGAATGTGCTGGTAGTTGTGTATCTGGTAACCAAGTAAGCAAATTTGGACTGATGACATATCACATTACTTCTCACAGTGATGACCTAAATAAAGTCTCAACTTGTGTATTTTACAAGAGAACGATTAAATAATATACATCTCCATCAACTCCAACTGTGATAGAGACTTACACAATGACAAACAAATGTTGGTTGACCTTTGTTCATGGTGGTGCGAATGTGGTTGAACCTATATAAGAGTAGAAGCTTAGATAGAAAAATTGTTTTGGAATGTGCAACCCTGTTTATACTATCTAGTTCTAAATATATAGCCCTACCTAAGAAATTTTTACCCTTTTAAGCTTAAGATTTTATTTTAATATTCAACAAGAATCTTGTATATCAACCAGTCTCTTAGTTGCTTTATTTGAAAGTCAAATCGTACTAGTCATTCTTAAACTTGCCACGCATGTGGGTGCTCCATTGGGCCCCACCACATGGGGTCCACGATCAACAAAATTCATGTGCATCAATCATACAACTCCACTAACTAGAGTATCAACCTGATAAGGAGAAGCAAAAGAAAATTCCAAAATGTGACTACAATCAACTGAAAATATGTGCGGTCCGATGGAAGCCGATTGAGTGATGACCCCAACACCACGTAACTTGACAGTGTTAAGATGTGGTGGAATTTAATTGAGCCATGTGCTGCAATCACAGGTGGAGCTATGTAAAGTTCTTTCAAAGTTGTTAGGTCTAATATGTAGTTGATTAGGCCATTTCTGACCGCAGCTGATGGCCTTGATAAAATCCTGCCACGTCCCAACACCACCTAATTACGTGGTGTTGTGGTCACCAAGCAATCCGAATCACTGCGGAAAGGGTCCACAATATAGCAAAGACACTGCCTTAGTGGTGGGGCCACTCTCTTGTTTCTTGTTGTGCTAATGGGGTCACTCTTTTCACTGCCAAAATGCTATCGTCTCAAATTCAGATTGGCAAAAATCTCCTCTTGCCTTTCGGAGCAGACGCGACAAAGGGAACAATAAATGATAAAGGAAGCTTTCAAATACAAACTTACAACCCGAAGCTAAATCCAAAAACTATCAAACAAACTCCTTGCAGTTCACCTTTTGCCTTTTACCATGCATTGGTGGTTTCCGAAAAGAAAATTTAAATTTAGAAAGGACTACGCCGCATGGGAGGAAATATATGCAAATAAAATACGTGGAAAAGAACCCTAAATACCACGTTTGTTTTAGCATATTTGAATTCCATGAAAATGTTGAGTCAATTAAAAAAAATGATAAACCGTTTATAAAAAAAAAAGGTGAAAGTCTCCGTGTCTATCAGGAGGAAATGAAAATCACCATTTCTAGAGTAAAATTGAGGAAACGAATATCGATTTCCACAATTTTCTTTAATTCACAAATGGTGGAAAATGTACTACTTGTCAGGGACCGTGAAAGCACACGGAGATGAATAAAGTGGAGTAATCCAGTCACACAAAGTAAGCATGATGCAAACACACCAAATTTATTGTGGAAAACCCCTTACGAGAAAAAAACCACGGCATAAAGTGACAATAAATACTATGAAATAAGAAAATTGCAAGAGATAAAGAGAATACCCAATTTGAACATGTAAGGCCCGTATCCTAGTCCGTAATGTTTTGTATACTCTAGCGATCTTCCCTGTCGAATTTCGGCAACCCGCGACCTGTAATCGGCGTTTGTGCGCAACCTTAAGTCATATCCTGTAGATCTGAGTCGGCTCGACACGAGACTTGTACCATTGCGACCGCGCCATCGCTCCGGTTCCAACGCCACGTCTTACGCACCGATGCGTTACCCAGGCAAGGAGATTTGGGCCCACGTTTATCTCGAAGAAACACCGCGTATTTGCAAATTTTGAGAGAATCTCTATACAATCCATTACATCAATCAATCAAGTACTAGTCAAGTATACAACCCATGCCTCTTCCATCCCTTTCTTACCAACAAAGACAAGCAATCTATACCCTATGCTACCTCACCCTCTATAAGTCAACTCTCTCTTATACACACCCATCCCTCTCTTACACAACTCATTCCTCTCATCCCATCCTTCTTACACAACCCCACTCCTCTCTCATTTCACTTCATCCCATCTCATTCTTCACAATTTCCAAGCATCTAAGGAGAGAAATAACCCAAGATCAAGGCTCACTTCTTACCCCTCTCATCTCCCACCTCAACCCTCCAGCCTTCATCAACCTCCATCAAAGTGAGAGCCAAGGAGTTTGGCATTTCATCGGACCAAGAAGATCCAACGGTGGGTGTTTTGTAGGATTATATTTCATTTTTTATGATGGGCCAGTTGTAACGCCCCAGTTTTTGCCAACCTGAAGTTAAATGTCCTTAGGCAAGGGGTAGATCCTAATCCCTTTTGAACCTTTCAAACCTCAAATCCTTTAGAAGTTAGACAAGTTTAACTAAGTGCTAAACTAGATTATCTGCAAAATCCACCTGAATCACTTTAAATATGATCTGCAAGATCCAAAACTTGTAAAATCATTAATGCTAGGTTACCCTGAAATCTAGGATCAATCTTATTACCCAGTTGCTCTCGGGAGTACATTGAAACTTCGTATTGGATTTGGACCGCACATCGAAAATCCGATTACTACGAAATTATATAACTAGGACCGCCTTGCTGGGCTTGACAACCATCTCGGAAATCAAATCCAGATTGCGTCCCGGGGCTATTCGCTTGAGCCCGGAGTGAAGTGTGTGAGAAAATGTGGTTTTTTTAGAAATTAAACCTAATTTAAGTAATCTGAGACTTGCCGTTTGCGGGCCTGATATAAGCATTCAGACCGTCAGAATCTGACCCTAATACATCCTCGGATCAGGAGAAATTTCATACACAGGTCAGTGTACTTGTAACCCTGATCGAGTTTCGGTGACCGTTAAACTGAAACTAGTCCGCCATGTGTGATCTGGAAACTCAACTGGAATGAAAACTTAACTCAAAGTAAATCCATAGCCAATGAGCTTAAGTCCGACCTTTGGCTCAAGGGGGGCTCCAGAAGTACTCCGTTGAGCTGAAACAGATGCCCTTTGGACATAACTTAAGTATACCTTGGCCCTGGGGCCATTTCCATCAGTTTTAGGCCTATATAAGGACCTTAAACCCTCTCTCATTCACACCATACGAATTTGAGAAAACCTTAGGAGAGAGAAAAGAGTAAAGAGAGAGAAAGTGAGAGAGAAGCTAGAGTTATTTTGGGGAATCGATCCCTGTCGTTCTCCGTGTCTATCCATCACAACTGTATCGCTTTTCCGGCGATTTTGATTTCATTTTCGAGTAAGAAATCCTAACCTATTTCATGTAAGTGATGAAATAGTGTAAGTGATGAAATAGCTAACCTATTTCATGTCATAGGTTACCGTTCTACCGTTTATAAAGACTTGGTGTTTAACTGAGTCCGTTACTCACATATACGGCATAAGGTGCAAACTATAGATGTATAGGTTAAGGTTTTCAAAGCTTTCATTGTCAGATAATGATAGATTCATGATCTGGGTGTTATTGCACATGCAAAATGCGATGTTCGTTTTACGATTCAGTTACATATGTAAGTTATGGCGTTTAGTGTATTCTATATATCTGTAGAAAATACCGTATACGTACAAAATATGAAAGTGTGTTTGCCATGATTATTTACTATATGTATATGCTATATATGTGTATAATACTTACTCGGCGAAAGAATTCGCCCAAATACATGTTTTGGCTAATATACGTTATGTATGTTAATAAGTGTATTCTAAGTGTTTGTGAAAATGCTTGTAAGAGTAAGTACTTAGATGATTGTGCTCTAGGTAGGTGTTGAGATAGGATTCTCAACTACCTTGGAGATGTATATGATTTCCTCCATGTTAGTTGTTTAATTTAATCGCTTGCTTATGAAATGTATGTGTTTGTATTTCTTGTTTATATGGTATTTTATAACATGCTTATTCACATGTTTGACTTGCTTTGTAAATTCTGCTTAGACTACTATACATGTTTTCTGGTTACGGATTGATTTGTGATTGGTGCTATATTATAGTTTAGGCGATCGGTAACAGACTCGAGTTTGTGATTGAGATTCATTCGCCACGTAGGACGTGTTTGACAAACCCTTGTTGTATGTTGGTCGTTGGCAGTGGTTAGGCCATACGAAGTGCTTATGCACTTCATGTCAATCGATACAATGTGCGCTCATGCTAGTCGAGCCCGTCAAGTAACCCGATGTACCGATGTATGTTCACCATGTATGGACGTTATTGCTTGAACCTAAGGTACCAAACTCACCAGTGGAATCCCGTTAACCTTGGTACCTCGATCCGCTAAGACTCATGAGTCGGACATGGTGGTATGGGACACCGTGGTCGAAATTGGTCGTTTGTCGGCGGGCTTATTTGGGGCGACGAGCCTCCTTATAGTGACCAGTGAGCAACCTAGACTCGTGAGTCGAATACGGTGGTATGGGACACTGTATTCAACCTGTCGGCCTACACTGATTGGTGACAAGCCCTTTGTAGTGACCTCGAGTATACTTTGAGTCTACGTAGAGGCGATGAGCCTTTCCGTAGCATCTGGAGTATAAACTAGGCCTACACTGATTTGGTGACGAGTCCTTTGTAGCGACCTAGAACCATAACATCATATGAGATTTTCTAGGATTGACGACCCTAGAATGGATCATTGTTTAGGAAATGAAATAAGGGAGGTACCTTAGTTTCCCAATCCTGCTGTATGAAAAGGACTAATAAGAACTTGGTAATTATATGCATACACCGCATTACTCGTGCGTTCAGGGGTTGCAGGTCAAGCATTGAGGCAGTGTTGTCATGTGCGAATGTGAGATGAAGTCGCTGAGGGAGCGTAGGCGAGGGCATGCATCATACATCCATATCATTCTTGCATTAACAATAGTACTTAGGAATGTGTGATTTACTGCTTTATCATTACTACTTGATTGAATTAATAACATGCTAACCTATGCTCTATTGTTCCACTGAGTTGATCACTCACTCCCATGTTACGGGACGGTGTTTTAAACACCAACCAGACCCTGTTTGAGTTTCAGATGATGGCGATGCTTGCGAAGTGGAGCCGGTCTTTATGATGATGAGGAGGGTTTCTCCTTTATGCAGCTATCAGGCGGGTCTATGTAGACTATCTTCTGATCGACGGGGTTACAGGGTTGCTGATTAGATGTCATTACACTTTAGTTTGCTCTTTTAGAATAACCATGTATATTCATTTTATTCATATTTGGAGTATACATTGATATATTTAACCTGGTAACATGTTTACACTCTGGAGAGTTACAGCAGTTTATATATGTTATATATCTATCACAGTCTTCCCCTGGCATAATTTAACTGTCTCTGGAGTATGATATGCTGTTTTGGTCTAATCCCATTCATGTTTCAATGCACTCATCATAATCATCATTATCTATGTTGCATAAGTGATGTGTTGGAACTCGGGAGCTAAGCTTTGCTCGACCCCCGATTTTCAGGCCGTTACACTAGGTGGGGCCTACTAATTGATGGTATGGATCTCACTTTGGACCCTAGGTGTGGCTGATGGCCCACCATGATTCACATGATCATTCCATGATGGGGCCAATCTCCATGGACCCCATCATGATGTTTATTTCCTAGTATGACAAGGTCATCTAGACCTTACATTTTGATGGAGATGGGATCTCCACCATTGATTTTGATTAGTGGGCCCACATGTAATGGGATTCACTTGATGTATGTTGTAATGCATGGAAGGGAGGGTCCATAGTGCCAAGGTCCCTCCATCATACGAGTCTCTCTCTCTCTCTCTCTCCTTCCCAAGTATTGTGGACCTCATTGTGATGTGTGATCCAGGTTGTCCGTCGGACCGGCCACACTGTGAAATATGTATTCCATTCATACTGCAGCAGTGTGGCCCACTGTACGTGGGGTCCACCTTGAGGCCGTGCTGCATCCAGCACGTGGACCCCACCTTGATGCTACACCACGTCCAGGCCATCCAGCGGGCCTGGACACTGGCAGTTCTTTTTTTTTTTGTTAAAATAATATATAATAATAATATATATAGTATACATATATATGTCGTATACATATCTGGTGGGCCCCACGTGGGAACCCACCAGTTGTTGAAAGCGGACTGGCTGGCCTACTAAACACTAGCTATATAGCTGCTGTAATGCAGTAAGTTTTGTGGGGATCCACGTGTTGTATGGGTCTTATCCACACCGTCTAGATGGCTGGACGGTAGGACCCATGCCATGATGTATCCACGCCGTCCACCAGAAGGTGGGACCCACCCATTGTACATTTGGCCCACCAATGTGGGACCACCATGATATATATTATATCCAGACCGTCCAAGCGTTCAGTAGCTCGGGATGGCTATACGGCTATTTGAAGTGACGTCATCATGTTCAGTGGGGCCTGCTAATGTATGTGTTACATCCAAATCGTCCGTCTAATTGGCAAGCTCGTCTTAAGGCTTGAGACTAAAAATGAGGCAGATCTATCAGGTGAACCACACTGCAGAAAGCATTGGAGAGTTGAACGTCTACCATTGAAATCCTTTTGGTACCACAGAAGTTCTGGATCAATATGATATTTTTTTTCCTCTTGATTCAGGTCTTTGTGACCGTATGAACAGATTGGATGGAAAATAAATGTGATGGTGGGCCCTGTAAAGTTTTAATTGTGAAAATCATTATCTCCACTACTATTTGTGGTATGGTCCAGATGATCTTCCGATACGATTCATTTTTGGGGTAATGTTCTAAAATGATCTCTAAAAATAGATGTATGGTGTAGATAGTTCACCTAGAATAGTGGGCCCGACTTGATGTATATGAGGCCCATTGGTGCGGCCCATTGATGCGACCTACTTGATGTATATGCAGCCCATTGATGCAGCCCACTTGATGTATATGAGGCCCATTGGTGCGGCCAGTGGATGCGGCCCACTTGATGTATATGAGGCCCATTGGTGCGGCCCATGTGATGTGCCCCACTTGATGTATATGAGGCCCATTATGATGTATTTGAAGCCCATGGGTTAAGGCCTAATGTGATATATATAAGGACCATGAGTGAGGCCCAATGAGACATATGTGAGGCCTTTGTGTGGGGCTGAATGTGATGTATATGAGGTCCATTGCGATGTGTGATTCCACCGTGATGTATGTAATGATGTTTATGGCGGGCCATGCCTTGGGAGCAATGATGGTTTGACGTCCACATTGTAAGAGCAATAATGGTTAAATGTCTGCATTGTACTCACCCTAGGGCCCATTGTTAGGCCCATACTTGTTGTGTGTAGGCTGTCTAGGCCCATCTTCGTTATGAAGATAGTTTGTCACCATATAACATGCTTAATATAACTTCATGATTCATGCCCATACGCATCATATGTATGCTTGATATGAGGAGTGATTGATCATAGCATATGCCATTGGGCAGATTATTTATGGGACTCACTGATAGGAGTTGACCACATGAGCGCGCGGTATGCGTAGGATTGCTGCATGATTAGATAATGTGATTCATGTATCTCGCATTTGTGTGACATGATCACTATATGCCCTAGCGACATCGGGGCCGTGGCCTCCACAAACACATTGTGGATGGCCGGATTGGATACCAGAAATATTGGCTCTAGTATCGTAGGTACATAGGATGTCCTTTGGTGAAAGTTCCAGAACCTTTTTAGTACCAGGAGATGCTCTAACGTCTAGATCGAGTGGATACATGAGCGCATGAGTGCTGAATACCAGTAGGTTGCGTCTCCCACTATGTCGTGGTCGGTTAGAAGGGGGTGTAACCTTATCCGCCCGAGCGAGGGGGCTATAAGTTAGGCTGAGTTTGACCAGCTCACAAATGGGTCTGATATTGACGAGCTGGGTAGGTATTGGCAGACTACTGGTTAGGCAGATAGTGTGGTCTCTTCCACTCACTGGGCTGTGCGTCTAGGGAGGCAACAGTCAGTGTAGAGTGTACTAGACCCCGGTGATATTCCAGAGATGAGCTATATTGTTATATGGATTCAGATGAGTATCGGCATGCTTGTGTTGCATCTCACATATGACATTTGACTACGTAGGCCTCGCATCGCATGGCCTTGGTATAGCCTATAACATTCATACATTGCATCACATGGCCTTGGTATGACCGATAACATTTATGCCTTGCATCGCATAGCCTTGGTACGACTGATAGTATTCATGGACTTACTAACACATTTTCGCGTTACTCTGATGTTGCATTCTTAGCACTTGCCTTGTGCACATACTTACACCACCCTTTAAGATTTTCGTAAGCTTATACACGACCGTTGCATGTAGGTGACGTTGGATCGCAGCAGCACTGAGGCAAGAGCGTGTAGCTGAGCTTTTGGAGTTCCGATATCTATATTTGTATTTCCCTTTCCGCATTGTACTCAAAGTTTTTGATATAGTGGATATGTGGTGATGTTGTTTTGTGACTTGGTTATGCTCCATTACAAAAAAAAATTCATATTGAAAATCCTCGTTGTATGATCCCAGGATTGGAATCTGGTATATGGGTGCCGGAAGCCGAGAGTGGGGCACTACAGAGGCTGTCAGCACCGGATTCGGCGATCGGGAATTCTATGAGCCCGGTTTCTAAGTTTGGGACGTGACAGAACAAGTCTCGAATCTCCCTTACAAGCCCTTGAAATCCTAGGATCGACTTAGAAAGCCTTAGATACCTCTCGATCCCGATTACACCCAAATATTAGCCTTTGGAAGAATCACGATCGAAATAGGAAATAAATCCTGCAAATTCGCAACTCTGCATAAATCTGCGTGAAACCGTTCAATGACATCGAAACTTAACCTTCAATGACATCGAAGCCACTTCGATGGCATCAAACTAATACCAAAATGTTCTAGCGACTAAGCATGAAAATCCAATTTTCTCGATTGCATCGAACCATCTTTAATGGCATCAAACTTTGATCTTCGATGTCATCGAACCCTCCTCGATGTCATTGAAAAAACACCCGATATGTCTAGCAACCAACTGAAGGAAATCCAAAAAATCTCGATAGCATCGAGTTGACTTCGATGGCATTGAAGCCTGTTCGATGACATTGAACCTGTCATCGATAGACTGTTGAATTACAAATTCAAGACATCTATCAACAATCTCCACCTTGTCTTTAATCACCGTCCTTCAAAGCTTCTTTTCATCTTTCTCTAATCCTGCCTTGCATCATAGTTACGTCATCACTTCTCGTGCACACTTCGTCCTTCTTTTAGGGCTACACCAAACCCAAAGAAGTTGTATAGAACTTAAACTTCTCTGCAGGAACCACCTTGGTGAGCATGTCCACCAGATTCACACTCGTGTGAATCTTCTCCAGAGTCATGCCTCCTTCCTCAAGCATCTGTTGGATAAAATGGTGACGAACATCAATGTATTTAGTACGAGAGTGATAAATAGAATTTTTAGCTAAATTGATAGTGCTCTCACTATCACAATTAACCAGCAGGGCCTCTTATTGAAGTCTCAACTGATTTATCATACCTCTCAACTAAATATTTTCTCCAAATGCTTCTGTCATTACCATATAATCTGCTTCAGTTGTGGAAAGAGCCACTATAGACTGAAGCTTCGACATCTAACTTATTACTCCACCCTTTAGTACAAATGAGTAACTTGAAGTCGACTTTATGGAATCCACACTTGTAATGCCTCGTGTTTTTAGGACCTGAGTATATGATTCGTTTCCCAAAAACCCAAGTGTTAACTTATAGATAGTCAAATTCCATATATATATATATATATATATTTCAGAGTTAGCAGTTTAGTGTAGAATAGACAAATTAACATAAAGAAAAATTTTATTTACATTTAGAATGTATAAGAAGTTGTCCATAATGACTTATACAAACTAATGTCTTGATACTAACAAATACAAAATTTACATAATTTAATACATGAGAAATATTAAAATGTATTAAATGTAAGCTGTAAGATTGCACAGCTTCTCTTGGCAGACATAGCCATGCATCCTCGAAGATTATACCCAGCCCCTCATCATTCTGAACCTGAATATCACTTAAGCCACCTGTGCTACCTGTACGGTTATATATTTGATGGATGAGTGGCCAACTCAGTGTGAATTTTTCTCAAGATTACACACTGCTACCTCAGACAAGTATAACATGAAAGTAACAAGACATACGAAACATAACAAAATGCAGTCTTATTATATGCATAGATGCGTGAATGCATCATCGACCTGGGGATGCTCATCCAGTTGACAGTTAGGCTCATCACCCATGTAAAGGCTGACCATTAGAGAAGCACATCACGTGCGTACATCACGTACTGCATAATGACTATCCATCGTACATCACGTACGTAAATCGATAGTCGATGGTCTGGTAGCTAGCGAAATGATACCTCCAATAACCCAGAGGGCATGTGCTATAACATCTAAAAATATCCACTTATCATCGTCAATATACCATGTATGCATGATTAGCCAGACCATTATTAATCCAATTACAATCAACCGGTTTAATAAAGCTTAAGGTCACTGCAAGGGGCTCGTCATCCAACGTAAGCCGACAGCTCAGGCATAGTATTCCATTTTCACCATCCTCGGCCCATGAGTATACTGCCTTAGGATGTTGATAGAACCAATCAGCATGTGGCCAATCAACTCTCAATGTATGGGAAGCTTTCATCGTATGTTGAGTGGGAATGAATGTCAAAGATATCAAATACAATGATTAAAAGGAGTCTGTATGCATGCCTTAAATACGAATAAGCAACGATGATAAAAACGTCAAATGGTTCATTCCATAGTCAAATAAGTGGAATCACCCCATAGATGGTAAGCCCCATGTATAATTTTGCCACTAACAAAACGTCCATGTTGAGGGTATACTCTTAGCACAATCAATCTCATTACACCCTAAGTACGAACTCTCTTTCATAGATAGAGGTTCACCTCACAGACTAAAGAGATTTCCATTTATATGTGTCTTACAAACAGTATAATGGCATATCCAAATGGCATAGAGATCAAGTATCGAACTAGGATACCATTCTAATAAAGTACAACGTAAGTACAAGTGTAAATACAATTCAAGAACTATTAAATGAATCAATGGTCTAGCATATGCATTTAATATTCATGATTAATGCTTAAACATATATCCAAGTAAGCTAATCATATGATTAATCAAGCTCTAAGGCATCATTCATAATCAATTTAAAACCTATCCTTGATCTAATTTAGAGATGGAAGGCTTAAGGGGAGAAGTCATCACCTGATGAACCGAATCACTTTCTAGCGTCACTAAGTGCTTGCGTCCTTAGAATTGAATCCCACCACAATCATGAAATTGTATAATTAGATCCAAGTCCTACGTATTACTAGGTTTAAGATCATAGCCTACAGTTTGAATTACTTATTTTTAGATTTTGATGTAAAATTAGGGTTTTCGTCCTAAGGTTTAGTCCTAAACTTAGATTCTAGGATCTGAACTCTGATTATTATTATTATTATTATTTTGTACCTTGAATAAAGTAATAATCATAATAGAAGTATTAAATAATCAATATTAATAAAGATGATTCACAAGTTGTCAGGCCCGTATCCTAGTCCGTACCATTTCGTAAACTCTCTCGCGATCCTCCCTGTCGAATTTCGGCAATCCACGACCTATAATCATCATTCGTGCATGACCCTAAGTTGTATCCCGTATATCTGAGTTGGCTCGACCCGAGACTTGTATCCTAATAATCACGTTGTCGCCGCAGTTCCAACGCTGTGTCTTACACACCTATGCGATACCCAGGCTAGGAAATGTGGGCCCGAGTTTATTTTGAGAAAACTCCACATGTTACAAATCTCAAGAAGAGAATCTCTACAATCTATCAAATCATTCCCATCAATCAATCAAGTATAACACCCATCCCTCTCTTACCAACAAGGCATCACAACCCATACCTCTCCCATCTAAAGTCAACTCTCTCTCTCTCTCTCTCTCTCTCTCTCTCTCTCCACCCATCCCTTCCTTACACCCATCACTATCCCTCTCTCTCATCCATCACTCTCTCTCTCTCTCTCTCATTTCTCTCTTCACTCCCAAGTTGTCACACCCCAGACTCAGAAATCGGGCTCCTAAAATTCTCGATCATCGAATCCAGTGCCGACAGCCTCCGTAGTACCCCATTCTCAGCTTCCAGCACCTATACGCCAGATTCCAATATTGGGATCCTACAAGGAGGATTTTTCAATGTACATTTATCTTGTAAAAAGCATAACCACAAGTTTACCCAAATTACAAACGTAATATCATCATCACATATCCACTAATATAAATAGTGGAATACATTGCTGAAAGGGAAATACATATATCGATAATCAAAGCTCTAGAAGACAACTGCATGCTCCAAGCTCGACGCTGCTGTGACCTAACACCACCTGCACGCATCTATCGTGCATAAACTTATAGAAAGCTTAGAGGGTGGTGTAAGTGTGTGAGCAAGTTAAGTGTCAAGTATGCAACATCAGAACAATGCAGAAACATGCAGGTAAGTCTGTAATTACCATCAGCCTTATCTAGGCTATGCGATGCAAAACATAATAAGCCAATATCATATACTGAGGAAATAATGTAGATCAGCTATGCAATGCGGAGTCATAGTAAGCCAAATATCATATACTGAGGATGCAGTAAATATGTAAATCCTGACAGGTTCATGAATATCGTCAACCTCATCTAGGCCATATAAATGCAGAAATATAGCAACCCAAAATACCATATGCCGCGAATGTAATGCAATATGCGGTGCAAATGAAATGACTAAGCTGAAGTGTGAAGTTGCGATAATAGTACGTAGTATCGCAGGCTATGGGGTTCATGACAAGGGACTTCTATTAAAACTTGTCCCATACCTAAATTTGGATAGCTAGACTCCATGTGGTAAACTCTTGATCTCAGGTTAATCGTGCACCCTAATCGAAATCCTGGCCATTGCAAAGGTATACAACAAATAGTTGCGCACCACCAACCCGAGTGGATAGTGTATGAATGAATAAATCAAATGTTGAGTACGCAATTGCTGCTCAGTAAGTCCATATATTAGTATCGTACATCTCTGAGATCATCAAAGAGGTCTAGTACACTCCAAGTTGGCTACCGCCCCTGCTGGCCGAGCAGCCCAGCGAGTGGAAAAGACCTCACTTCCCGCCTTCCAATATTGGCCCGACTCATCAATAGTGAACCCATTTATGAGCTGGTCAAATTTAGCCTAGCTTACTGCCCCCTCACTTAGGCGGATAAGGCCACACCCCCTCCCAACCGACCACGACACAGTGGGAAGCACGACCTCAAGGTATTCGGCACTCGATGCTCATGTCTTCCACTTGGTCTAGACATTGGAGCATCCCCTAGCCACTGGAGTTTAGGGACTTTCACCCATGGACATCCAAAGTGCCCATATGCTAGAACCAAATATTTTCGGTATCCCATCTGGCCATACACGATGATACTATGGAGGCCATAACCCTGATATCGATAGGGCGCTAAGTGATCGTGTCACACAAATACGAGATGCATAAGTCATACAGTCCAATCATGCATCAATCCTACTCGTACCGTGCGCTCATATGGGACGACTCCACCTATTAGGGAGTCCCATAAACAACTTGCCCTATGACATATGCAAGGGTCAATCACATCTCATAACAGACATGTAGATGATGCATATGAGTATGAATCATGATGCTATGCTGTCACACACTCATAATCGGTATCGATAAGTAGCACCGATAATCAGCATCGATAATCAGCCTCGACAATCGACTTAGATAATTGGCCTCAAGAATCGGCCTAGACAATCGGCCTTGATAATCAGCCTAGACAATCGGCCTCGATAATTGGCCTCGATAATCAGCATAATCGACCTATATGCAAGGCATGGTCTGTAGATGAACAACCGATCTAAACCAAAACATAAAGATCGGCCCTCGGCATTGGATTTGCTCAATCCGGTAGCACGGAGACATCCGTCTACAGTGATGATGAACCATGCAACATTAATGAGGCCCAATGATTTGGGTTAACCCAGAATAATGAGAATGGGCCTAACAAAGGCCTAAGGGAAGGTCACGATGTGGACATATAACCATCATTGCCCATCAATGTGGACATTTAACCAACATTTCTCCCACGGAGTGGTCCACATAGAGCCAAACGTATAGTGGGCCCATGGCCTTACGCAAGGGCCTAATATATACCATCATGGGCCACATTACATAGGCCTTTCTCAAGGGCCACATATACTTCATATCAGGCCTCACTCATGGGCCTCATATACATCATATTGGGTTTCATCATATGGGCCAATATACATCACAACGGGCCTCATCAAATGGGCTGCAATTGCATCAAGGTGGGTCTTAACGGATGGGCCATAAATACGTCACATTGGCCTTAACGAATGGGCCACACATACATCACATTTGACCTCTCGATGAAATAGCGGTGGAGACCGCTTTAGTTAAAGTAGGAATATGTCAATATGTCCTAGAGGGGGGTGAATAGGACTTTTTAAAGTTTTTATGGTTTATTTAAAATCCTATTACACTAATCCTAACAACAAGCATATATTAGGATTACTCAACAGTAACTCTACTGGCTTCCAAGCCCGATAGAGGATCCAATCACAAACTATTTAAGAAGTGAACAATATGCAAACTAACTTATGATGGATATGACTGTGTATGTGTGTGAGGTGTGATTTCAGATATTCAGATATGAAAATATTAAAGTAAATCACACAAACAGAAGAATAACAATCTCAAACACAGTTATTTTTATAATGGTTCGACTACTTGTCTGCTCCACTCCCAGTAAACACACTTTACCCTTGAGTGTACCGGATTTCACTAAGGAGGTTTCACAGCAGTTCACCTCAAACCTAAGGTTTTAAATCAGGTTCACCTTTAACCTTGACAACCTACACTGAGGCTAACTGTTTATGCTCTCACGAGCAAGGGTCAACACAACGTACTCACTTTTAGGCACACTGGCCAATGATCTTCCATAAGACCCTAACGGAGGTTTCACTCGGATCACCTAGAACCTAAGGTTTTAAATAGGTTCATCTTCAATCAGAAATTTATGCTCTCCACGGAGCAAGGGTCAACACTATGTACCCACCACGTACACTCCCGCTGGAGGCCTCCTACGAGGGCATGCAAGGGTAAGAAACACCTAAGGCCCAATCCTAAAAAGGAATGATCACAAGTGTCCTCTGGACTCTAATAACTTGCAAATAAGTATATGAGTCCCATTCAGTACATTGACGAAGATCTCCTACTTATTGATGAAGAATCTTCGGTTTCCTTGATTTGCAACACAAATGATGTAACAATGCGAGGCTTCGGGTTGGGTCAAGGTTAAGACGGAATCCTACTCTATAAAATATTTTCCTATAAGGAAGATAGAGTGATTCCGATTATGCATTCAAGGTATCTAAGCATAATGATTTGCCATTAAGGTAGTAGCTGGAGGATCCTTGAATGCGGAAGTTCATTCCGTAATCCACTCTATTGAATGTCAATGATGGGGGGTGGATTGGAGGATGAACTTCCTTGAGAGAAAGGGCTTTAGGTATATAATCTAAGGTAAAACACACAAAAACACTCTCCTTTCTCTCCTAGCAGCAATAGACAAGTCCTCTATATATAGGCAAAAGGTTCTAACGGATATAAAATGGTCACATTTATGACAGAGTTCGATATCATCTAGCGGGTTCAATATCATTGAGCGTATACTCTCGATAACATTGACTGGCCGCTTGATGACACAAACTCAATGTCATACACTTTTGAAACCTTTTGCCAGCTGGTCGATGAAATCGAAACAAGTATCGATGACATCGGATTTTGAACTCCAATACAATCGATACTAGTGTCGATTCATCGACATTTGAATAATGAGAGAGACTTGTCATGAAATATTTCAGGTTTACAAGAATGATCGAGGGACCATCAAGATTATCGGAATTTGAATGTCGATGATATCGATACCTGTGTTGATGCATCGATAAATGCAATGGATTTTTCTTTAAGCTTACTGGACAGTTTATGACCATGTTCGATGCAATTGAGACCGTACCAATATTATCGACTTTTGAATATCGATTCTATCGAGTGACCCCCGATCATAGATAAACAACCCTGAAATATTTTGCTAGAAGAACTTGGCGCCCAGGACTTATATCATCGAGAGCCTTCCGATATCATCGATATTAAAACTTCGATGGTATCGAGGAGGCTTCGATATATCGATGCATATATGATATTCTTAAGAAAAATAGGGGCGCTAGAGTTTTGCCTGTCGATATTATCGAGTCGCCTTCGATGAACTCGAGGTTCAAATATCGATGATATTGATAGGTATATCGATACATCGATAAATTCTTCTTGATATATATGTGGTTGCTGGACACTTTTGTCCTTATTCCGATGATATCGTTTAGGTATCAAGGACATCGACAGTGTATGTTGATCATATCGAGATGTGTATCGATAAAATCGACACAATAAGAAAACTTAGAGAATTTTCCTATTTTGAAAAAGTTTTCTTAACTTAAAAACCCTATGATGTTCTAACTTGTTTTAAGGGTTTTATATACCTGGTGTTTTGGGACATGAGATGTGAGGCTTAGATTTACCTATGGCCAGCTTGCACTCATTCAGTTGAGGCAGACGCTTTGAATTTATCTTCCTATGAGGCTCTGTAGTCTGACTGACTCAACACTCACGCTAATTGAAAAACCAGGGCACTTTCAATCCCCCCTTTGTCAATTACGTGACAAAATACCTAAACACCCTAGAATAGTATCTAGACAAATATATCCTAAATTGTGTGTACATACATTTTACACAATTTTACAATTTCTAGTTGAACCATGTAAACGACGTAGTATCTACTCCCCCTGACTTCAACCTCCCCTTGTCTTGGTGCAGCTGCTCCCCCTAACACCTGCAACACAATTCCAGTAGAGACACAATTTTCCGTTCGGGGTGTTTGAACTGTTCTCCCCCTTTTTATCAATCATTGATAAAGATATAGCAGTTGATATTGATTGAAGTTTAAATTATTTGGGAGAACCAACAGATATAGATGTATAAAGATTAAACCAATTTTAAGCATACATCATTTTCAGATAGTATGGATGCATATCAGATTAGATAAAGCAGTGATAAAAGCAGATAGAATAATCATTAAGAAATATCACATGCATTTCACATATAAACTAGATAAACCAGGGGATCTTGGAATCGAATTATGGCAATAGAGATGAGAATTTCATTCAGCCAAATAATAATAAAAAAACACACTGCCAGAGATAGTACTAAATTAACATTTGTCCCAAAAAAAAACCAAACCCATTCATGGGCATCCATCATAAAATCTCAGTTTTTAGCCCATCCATGGGCATATACAATCAAAAACAAAAAAAACACAACGTCAGCCTTTGCAAGTTAGAGAGCTATCACATACACTCATGAGAACGTAGAACATCTAAAAAGATATTAATGTTCATATGTGGAAATAAGAGTGAAGTGTATGTGATAGCACCCAGAGACTAGTACTTATGGAGCCAAGGAAGATGGCGCCGTATCATCACGATGACAGGTGAACAACTCGACCAATTGTTGTACTGTCTGTTGCACTCCTTGGACCATCCGTTTCAAAATGGTAAGCCTCTTATGCACCGAGTCGATATCCTTCTGAATTGCTCCAATTCTATCCAGCTTGAATTGTTTGGCATACCCGGGCGTTGACGTTAATGATGCATGATGAGGTCCAGAAGCTTCTTCTCCTGCTATCTCAGTTCCTTCCATCGGAGCGTCTCCTATCCCACCTTCTCTCTCTGCTTGAATATCTTCCTCTGGGTCCTCAGGATATTTATGAAACTTCAAATCCATCCTTCGAATGTTACTTTTGTTGAAGGTTTGGAGAGGAAGTACTGGATCACTAGTAGTTGGGAATGTTATGGCATTGCAAATCGTATTTATGATCCAGGGATATGGTAAGTGAATGTCCCTAGCCCTATAAAAAGCATACACCAATTGATACATGATAAGGGTAGGCAGACAAATCTTAATCCCAGCGACGACCGAGCAAATTATCATAGTCATGAAGCTCGTGAGATCTGCCCGGTTGGAGCTCCTAGAGTAAATGTTCGAAGCAAGAATACCATGTAAGACTTGATAACGTGGTTCTATGAATCTGACTTTTATGGCATTCCCCTGGTGCCACTGGACATCACGATTATGACAGAGGAATTTGGTGACCTTGGACCGAACTTCCATATTTTCCATGTCCATATCTGGGAGTCTTACAGGAGACAAGGTAAGATTGAGTATCCCTGCAATAGACCCAGGAGTGATCAACACATCATCACCATCGATGGTTGCAGTGATGGACGGAGGGTCAGATGTTGGAGAAAAACAGGTATCAAAGAAATTATAAGTCTGCTCAAGTTGATATGGTCCTCCAAAGTTGAGAACTGGTAACCAATCTATGGCGGCAAATAAAGGTTCCAGATTATATGGAATTAAACAACTTCTGTCGACTTTCCTTTCGGGAATAACTTTTCTCCTGGTGAATTTTTCCAAGACCAGATTAACCTGTACCGGTGGAAGTCCCTGCACCTCAGACTGGGACTTGCCATGCCTCGAGCGTTGCCTTGTGGGGGTCCCACATTCTAGGGTCCTTGCCCTTTCTCTTGAAGCAAGCACTTTTTGTTGGGCGGATCTCGAAGACTCCCCCTGTCCAGATGCTTTTCCTTTGTCTTTACCCATTCGGACAAAAGGAGGGTTTGAAAACTTTGGGAAAGAGGACAAAATTCTTCTTTTAAAGAAACTGACAATACCCGACCAAAAAGCAAGATAGACTTTGGAATGGAAGAATAATACCAGTTTGAGGAGCTTCTGGGACCCACCGATGGACTTCCGGCTGAGGATTCGAGCAGAAGAAGAAAAATGGAAAGCCTTTTTCAGAAAAATAAAATTTTTTGGCTCGACTGCCTTTTATCGGGCAGCATTCTTCGATTTTATCAAACTTACTTTCGATTATATCGATGATCCTCATTCGATGTTATCGATAATAGCTTCGATAATAGTCTCGATCATGTGACGTTCCACATTCTGAAGAGATGTCGATGATATCGACTGTTGATCAATTTGATCGTGAATGCTCATGAATTATCGACAAACGTATCTAAGTTGAATATTTTCAATTTTTAGCTTTCAGACAATCTTTCATGTATACTTTTAGTATGTAAATTTATCAATAGTATACACAGCAAAATTTTGTACAATCAAATGCACTCATCAGAATTATAAACATTTAAATATTTATATACCAACGATTGAGGTGAGGAACCTCGGATATATCATTTAGAGCTCAGCAAAAATTGCATCATTTCAACAAATATCTAGATCTAGATGCATGACCTGGACTTGTTTTTCTATGCTTAGTACTTCTAGGTATCAGTCCTTTCTTTGCCTTTGATAATGTAGCAGTGGTTGTTTGTGCGATGACCCTTCATTACTGATTTTCCTGATTGGTTTAGGATTTTGCATTCTTGTTGTTGAATTTGACCACATGCCCATTGTCACAGATTTGAGATATGCTTAGGAGATTATGTGCCAAACCTTTTATGCAGAAAGCATTCTCATTTTAAAGCAAATTAATCCCTTTTATGATTCCCTGTCCAATTACTTTAGTAGTGGTTCCATCTCTGTAGGTGACTATCCCATTATAAAGATCTTTATAATTTGAAAGAAGGGATTTGTCACCTGTGACATGTCTTGAGCAACTGCTGTCTAAGTACCACTTAGTATTCGTGCCTGTCAAAAGATTTGTGCGAGTAGCAAGGCAATTTTTCTTTTCTTTTATTACCCATTTTGTAACAGAATTTTTTGTTGTGGTAGTTTTAGCTTTCTCATTTGATTTACACAATTGCTTTAATGGTTCATTCATCCTGTTAGCTCTTGTATTTCTTTTGGTAATACCAGATTTTTCTATTTGTTTTCCGTATCTAGTTTTTACTTCAATTTGTTCATATCCTAAGCCATTTTTGTCCTTGTTAGATGTTCCCATACCTAAAAGTCTTTCTAACTTCTCACCATTTCGGGAAAACTTATAGTTTAGCTTGGAAATTCTTTTGGACGCTTCTAGATCAAACAGGAGTGTATGATTTTCATTTTGAAGGAGTATATTTTTGTCTTTTAATTGCTCAACCTATTTATGTAGATTTTCAGACTCGGATTTAAGGAAGGAGTTAATTCTCTTGAGTCTATCATTATCTGAGTGACATTGCTGTAAATCATTAATTAGATGTGTATTAATTTCTAGAATTTTATCCAAATCTTTTTGCAGCAATTTCTTTTTGTTCTCAAATATTCCAAGTCTTTTAACCACTTTGATGTTGTGGATATAAAGTTGATTGTAAGCATCTTGTAGCTTATTTTGTTCTTCTTCTTCTTCCTTTTAAGTTTCCTCATTATCGGACGGAAATGATTCAGTGGCTTGCTATTCTTTTTCGTTCTCAGATTCGCTAGGAATGATTGAAGTAGTGGAGACAATAAGAATTTTCAAGGATTTCTGGTCCCCATCACTCTTTGAGTCACTGGATTATGAGTTTGACTCTTCTGTATCATCTCATGTGGCAGACATCACCTTGCCCTTAGTTTTTCTGTTTAGGCATTCAGTAGATAGATGTCCATATTTCTGACAGGCATAACATTGTGGTTCTTTGGTCTTTTTACCAAATTTGCCTATAAAAGGTCTGTTGTCAATCTTTCTTCCTCTAGTAGGGCGGCCACGATTCTTCTAAAAGATTTTCCTAAATCTTTGTGCCAGTCAGGCCACTTCCTCATCTTCATAAACTTTTTCACTTTCACTGTCCTCGTTTGTTATTTTCTTTGAAGTTTTTAGAACAATTGTTTTGGATTTAGGGATTTGTTTGAAGTGTAGTTCAAAAGTTTGTAGGGAACCTACCAGTTCTTCTACTTTCATTTCATCAATATTCCTACACTCTTCAATTGTTGTTACTTGGGGATTAAACCGTTCCGGTAGTGATCTCAGTATTTTCCTACAGATTTTAGGAACCAGAACTTTTTCTCCCAATCCACCCATGGAGTTGCAATTGATATTAAGCTTAGTGAAAAAATCCATAAAGGTCTCATGCTCTTCTATTATGAGACTTTCGAACTGTGAAGTTAAGAGTTGAAGTTTGGATCTCTTCACAGTGCTTGTGCCTTCATGAGTTGTTTCCAATAAATCCCATGCTTCTTTGGATGTCCCACACATACTTATTTGATTAAATATATCCTAGGACACGGCATAGTAGATGACATTAATTGCTTTAACTTCAGCAGTTTGCTTTCTTTATCGAACGTTGTCCACTTTTCTTTGGGTTTGGATTTTGTGATGGTTGTGCCACTGTCAAGTACAATTTGTTCAGTTGGTGGTATGTATCTACTTTCAATTATATCTCAAACATCGTGATACAAAGATCTCAGAAAGTAGTGCATCCTAGCCTTCCAGTTTGCATAATTTGATCCATCAAATACTAGATGTCTAGTGACTAATGAGCCCTCTCCTTTGGCCATATTCCCAACTTCAGTCAAGATCACTCTCTAGGCGGTGAAGCCCTTAAAGAGAGACACGCTTTGATACCAATTGAAATAGCAGGGGAGACCGCTTTAGTTGAAGTAGGAATATATCAATATGTCCTAGAGGGGGGTGAATAGGATTTTTTAAAGTTTTTATGGTTTATTTAAAATCCTATTACACCAATCCTAACAACAAGCACATATTAGGATTACTCAACAGTAACTCTACTGGCTTCCAAGCCCGGTAGAGGATCCAATCACAAACTATTTAAGAAGTGAACAATATGCAAACTAGCTTATGATGGATATGACTGTGTATGTGTGTGAGGTGTGATCTCAAATATTCAAATATGAAAATATTAAAGTAAATCACACAAACAGAAGAATAACAATCTCAAACACAGTCATTTTTATAGTGGTTCGACTACTTGTCTACTCCACTCCCGGTAACCGCACTCAACCCTTGAGTGTATCGGATTTCACTAAGGAGGTTTCATAGCGGTTCACCCCAAACCTAAGGTTTTAAATCAGGTTCACCTTTAACCTTTACAACCTACACTGAGGCTAACTGTTTATGCTCTTATGAGTAAGGGTCAACACAACGCACCCACTTTTAGGCACACTGGCTGTAACATCCCCGATTTTTGCCAACCTGGGATTAGACGTCCTTAGGCAATGGGTCGATCCTAAGACCTTATTAACTTGTCAGAACTAAATCCCACAGTCTAAAAATCACTCCTTAACCATTTTCTTCACAAATTCCACCCTTCACCACCTTTTTCTTTAAAATTTTCAAAGTACTTTCATCCTAGACACTATCCTAAACTAGCTAAGTAGTATAACTTGGATCACTTTATATACAAACTACAAAGGCCAGTACCACCTCAGGCAGAAATCTTACAGGACTAAACCCTTTAGAAATTAAGTGAGATTTAACTAGTGTTAAACTGGAGTGCCTGTGAAATTAGCACCAATAGCTTTAAATACGATCTGTAAGACTCAAAACTTGTAGAATCATTGACGCTAGGTTACCATAAAACTTAGGATCAATCTCATTACCCGGCTGCTCACGGGAGCATCTCGAAACTTCGTATTAGGTCTAGACCGCACATCGAAAGTCCGATTAACACGAAGTTAAGGAACTAGGACCGCCTCACTGGGCTTGACAACCACCTCGGAAATCAGGTCCAGTTGATGTCCCACGGCTATTCGCTTGAGTCCGGAGTGAGGGAGTGTGAAAATCACTCTTTCCTTTACAAAATAAATATCTGGAATAGTGATCTGGCACCATTTGCTTGTGGATCAGTATTAAGCAACCAGACCGTCAGAATCAGACCAGATTACACCCTCGGATCAGGAAAAATTTTAGGAACATTTACATGTACTTGAAATTTTGGATTGTGGCCCACCGACCGTCGAACTGAAAATGGTCCGCCACATGCGATCTGGGAATCCGATCGAGTCGAAAGCATAATCCCACGTAGATCCATGTGTTGAGAGCTTAAGCCTGACGTTTGGCTCGAGGAGGGCCACCAGAAACCCTCTTTTGAGCTGGAAAGTGCCGAAATACCTATAATAGTCGTACCCCTTGAACAGGAGTCTATTTCAGTGAGTTTTGAGCCTATATAAGGACCTTAAACCCTCTCTCATGGCAGCCATACGAATTTGGTATTTGAGAGAGGGAAAAGAAGGAGAATGTGTGGGAGTTGTGGGAAGATCTCCCCGCCGCTCTACCCTGCTGCTATCGGTGCTTAACCACCTCATTCTTGCCGCTTTCCCGGCGATTCCGGTGTCATTTCTAGGTAATAAACCCTAACCCTAACCTGTTTGGGGATTTGATTGTTGTAGGTTATGAAATAGCTAACCTATTACCTCTCTCTAGGTTGCCTAGTTGCCGTATATATCGGAAGCTAGACAAACCTATCGATTCCGTTGCGATTCTACGACAAAGGTGCGACTTTAGGTGTATAGGTTATGGTTTTCAACGCTTTCAATGTCGGATAATAATAGATTCATGATCTGCATGCAATTGCACATGTACAAAGTGCTTTAGTTTTACTGTTTCGATTAGAATTGAAGAATATGGAATTTCACATACTCTAGGTATTCGTATAAAAATCGATTATACGTATTTTTTTAAGAAATGTGTTTGACATGTTTATTTGTTGTATGGATATACGATATATGAATAAAATACTTATATGGCGAAAGGATTTCTCGAAATACATGTTTTACCAATATACACTATGTATGTAGAAATCTTGTATTGTAAGGAGTGCCGTATACATGTATATTTTGGAAATGTGTTTGCCATGATTATTTGTCGTATGATTATATAATATATGGATAAATTACTTATTTGGCGAAAGGAATCGCCGTAATACATGTTTGCTTGTATACTCTATGTATGTTGAAAATGCGTATTTTAGAAAATCGTATATGTATAAATTTTGAGATGTATTTATCATGATTATTTCTTTGTAGTAATATATTATACATGGATAAAATACTCACTTGGCTAAAGGATAGCCCTAATACATGTTTTGCTAACATACACCATGTATGTTGTAATAGTGTATTCTAAGTGTTTGTGAAAATGATTGAATGAGTATAGAATTCTCATTCATGCTGCATATGACTAATTGTCATGGATTCATGATTGTTGTATTGGCGATACCCTTTTGACGAAAGGATTTTCCTAAATCACGCCACGGCCAATATACACTATATATGCTAAAATGTGTGGCCCAAGTGTTTGCGGAAATGATGAATGAATATGGAACTTGGATTCTTGCTTGCCATGACTATCCGTCGTGGGTGTACGCAGCGTGTTATGATTGGGCAACTCCCTAGTGAAAGGATTTGGCCTAATGCCTATGTGATCGACATATGTCATGTATGTTGATGTATGTTTGTTTAAGTGTTTCTTGAAATGTCTGAATGAGTAGTAGTTAGCAAATTGTAATGTATAAGGGTGTTGAGATATGATTCTCAACCTCTTTTAACTATGTGTATGATCTGTCATGGGTGATGGGGGAACGAAGCAACGAGTGCGTGCAACAGCCCTGACAGCCCTAAACGGATAATACCATACTTTGATTGTATGAGTTGAATCTTGATCCATTACTGCTTTATCTATCTGCAAGTTATCATGTTTAGGGCAATAATTGTAGTCCAGACAATCAGTACCAGAATTGAATTCGTGGCTGTGATGCATTTGCCACGTGAGATGTGTTCGACGAACCTGAGTCGTACTTCCGTTGGCGATAGTGGTTGGCCACGCGAAGTGCTTATGCATTTCATGTCATTCAACTTGTTGTGCGCTCGAGCTAGCCGAGCTCATCAAGTAACCCGATCTGTCTAATGTATGTTCACCATGTTTGGACACTACTGCTTGAACCTAGGGTACCAAACTTACCAGTGAAATCCCTTTTAACCATGGTACCTCGATCCGCTAAGACTCATGAGCCGGGTATGGTGGTATGGGACACCGTGGTCGATTTGTCGGCCTACGGTGGGGCCACGTGCCCCCGTAGTGACCATTGAGCAACCAAACTCGTGAGCCAAATACGGTGGTATGGGACACGTATTCGAAATTCGGACATCGATACTTACGGTGAGAGCCGAGTACGGTGAGACACTGCACTCGTCTTGACGAGGGCAACGAGTCCTCTATAGTATCTTCGAGTATACTCCAAGGTGTGATTGGCGACGAGTCTTTCACAAAGAACTAGAGTATGAGTTGAGCCGAGAGATGCGGTGAGACTGTACTCGAGCCGACGGCTGTGATTGAGTGAGTACGGTGAGACACATCGTACTCGAGCTGATGGTCAGCAATTGAGCCGCATACGGTGAGATCGTATCCGTCTTGACGGGTGACAAGCCCTTTGTGATGCCTTCGCTACGCCTCTCAAACCATAATATCGTATGAGATTAACTAGGATGACGACCCTAGAATGGATCATGTTTGGGAATGATCATGGGAGGTACCTTAGTTTCCCAATCTTGTTGTTTGAAATGAACTAATAATTACTCGGTAATCATGCTCATCATCGCACTTGCATATGCCGGTAGATGTGGAGCACTTTGAGGATGGACTCATTCGCGAACGTAAGATGATGTCGCATGAGGGTGGTTGGCAAGGGCATTCATCATGTCATTTCATACTTGCATTAATAAGAGTACTTAGCATTGTTTGATTGTCTTGCTTTATCATTCTTGCTTGGTGAGTTGATAACATGTTAACATATGCTTTCTTGTTCCCTTGAGTTGATCACTCACTCCCACGTTACTTGGGATGGTGTTGTACACACCAATTGATTTGTTGAGAGGGTGATGGCAATGTTTATGAAGCGAAGGAATACTTCTATGGTGATGAGGAGGAGTTCTCCTATCTGTATCTCTCTGGGTGTCTATGAAGACGATATTATATTGGGGGCTATGATACTTGGTATAGAAGACATTACATATCCTCACATTAGGTATATTTTAGAATTATACTTGTAATTAATTAACCTGGTAACATCATCACACTCTGGAGACTCATCATAGTTTATATATTTTATATGTCTATCACAGTCTTCCCTTGCAATTTAACTATCTCTGGAGTATGATATGTTGTTTTGGCTTAATCTCACTCATGTTCAATGCACGAATACAGTCAACATTCAATCATCATTTATTTTGTTGCATAAGTGATGTTCTGGAACTCGAGAGTTGAGTTTATGCTCGACCCCCGATTTTCAGGGCGTTACACTGGCTAAGGATCTTCAATAAGACCGTAACGGAGGTTTCACTCGGATCACCTCGAACCTAAGGTTTTAAACAGGTTCACCTTCAACATGAAGTTTATGCTCTCCACAGAGTAAGGGTCAACACTATGTACCCACCACGTACACTCCTGCTGGAGGCCTCCTACGAGGGCTTGCTAGGGTGAGAAACACCTAAGACTTAATCCTAAAAAGGAATGATCACACGTGTCCTCTGGACTATAATAACTTATAAATAAGTGGATGAGTCCCATTCAGCACATTGACGAAGATCTCCTCCTTGTTGATGAAGAATCTTCGGTTTCCTTGATCCGCAACACAAATGATGTAACAGTGCGAGGCTTCGAGTTGGGTTAAGGTTAAGATGAAATCCTACTCTATAAAATGTTTTCCTGGAAGGAAGATAGAGTGATTTCGATTATGCATTCAAGGCATCCCAGCTTAATGATTTGTCATTAAGGTAGTAGCTGGAGGATCCTTGAATGAGGAAGTTCATTCCGCAATCCACTCTATTGAATGTCAACGATGAGAGTGGATTGGAGGATGAACTTTCCTGAGAGAAAGGGCTTTAGGTATATGATCTAAGGTAAAACACACAAAAACACTCTCTCCTTTCTCTCCTAGCAGTAATAGACAAGTCCCCTATATATAGGCAAAAGGTTCCAACGGATATAAAATGGTCACATTTATGATAGAGTTCGATATCATCGAGCGGGTTTGATATCATCGAGCGTGTACTCTCGATAACATCGACTGGCCGCTTGATGACCCAAACTCAATGTCATACGCTTTTAAAACCTTTTGCTAGCTGGTCGATGGAATTGAAACAAGTGTCAATGACTTCAAATTTTGAACTCTGATACAATCAATACTAGTGTCGATTCATCAACATTTGAATAATGAGAGAGACTTATCATGAAATATTTCAAGTTTACAAGAATGATTGAGAAACCATCGAGATCTTCAGAATTTGAATGTTGATGATATCAATACCTGTGTCGATGCATCGATAAATGCAATGAATTTTTCTTTAAGCTTACTGGACAGTTTATGTCCATGTTCGATGCAATCGAGACTGTACCGATATTATTGACATTTGAATATCGATTCTATCAAGTGACCCCCGATCATAGATAAACCACCCTGAAATATTTTACCGGAAGAACTTAGTGCCCAAGACCGATATCATCGAGAGCCTTCCGATATCATCGATATTTGAACTTCGATGGTATCGAGGAGGTTTCGATATATCAATGCATATATGATATTCTTAAGAAAAAACAGGGGCGCCGGAGATTTGCCTGTCGATATTTTCGAGTCGCCTTCGATGGACTCGAGGTTCAAATATCGATGATATCGATACGTATATCAATACATCGATAAATCCGTCCTAATATATATGTGGTTGCTCGACACTTTTGTCCTCATTTCGATAATATCGTTTATGTATCGAGGACATCGATAACGCAGGTCGATCGTATCGAGATGTGTATTGATAAAATCGACACAATAAGAAAACTTAGAGAATTTTCCTATTTTGAAAAAGTTTCTTAATTTAAAACTATAATGTTCTAACTTGTTTTAAGGGTTTTATATACCTGGTGTTTTGGGACATGGGATGTGAGGCTTAAATTTACCTGTGGCGAGCTTGCACACATCCGGTTGAGGCAAACACTTTGAATTTATCTTCCTATGAGGCTCTACAGTTTGACTGACTCAACACTCAAGCTAATTGACAAACCAGGGTACTTTCACTCAAATGGGCCAAAAATACATCAAGGTGGGCCTCATAGATGGGCCACAAATACATTAAAGTGGGCCTCACGGATGGGCCGCAAAATACCTCAAAGTGGGCCTCATGCATGGGCCACAAATACATTAAGGTGGGCCTCACAAATGGGCCACAAATATATCAAAGTGGGCCTCACGGATGAGCCACAAATACATCAAGGTGGGCCTCACAGATGGGCCAGAAATACCTCAAAGTGGGCCTCACGGATGGGCCACAAATACATTAAAGTGTGTCTCATGAATGGGCCACAAATGCATCAAGGTGGGCCTCACAGATGGGCCATAAATACATCAAAGTGGGCCTCACGGATGGGCTACAAAATACATCAAAGTGGGCCTCATGGATGGGCCATAAATACATCAAGGTGGGCTACCTCAACTACACCATGCATCTATTTAAGAGGTTATTTTAGAGCGTTACCCCAAAAAATGAATCATATTGGAGGATCATCTGGACCATACCACAAATAATAGTGGAGATAATGATTTCCACCGTTAAAATTCCCAGGGCCCACCATAACATTTATTTTCCATATAATCTGTTCATACGGTCACATAGACCTGATTTAAGTGGAAAAACAAATTTCATACTGATATAAAATTTCTGCACTCCCAAAAGGGTTTTAATGGTAGGTGTTCAATCCTCCACTATTTTCTGCAGTGTGGCCCACCTAATAGACGGTGTGGATCAACGCATACATCATGGGGTGGTCCATACAACACCATCTAGATGGACGATGTGCATATACAACACACCATTGTGGGCCCCGCTTGTCAAGAACGAACGAGCGGCTTAGATATAACACATACATCATGGTCAGGGGGTCCTACGAACCTGCTGACGTCAATACACAGCTATATAGCTGGTGAGGTGGCTAGGCCCACCATCAAGATGGACGGTCTGGACTACACCAGAGGTGGGTACCACAGACTGTCCGAACTTGGTAACGTCAATACATCAGCTATATATATTAGCTGGTGTGAGATACACTAGCTAATCTGATTTCAGAGAGGTGGGTCCCACGTGGGACCCACCATATATTATATTATATATATAACATATATACATATAATATATATATATATATATTTATATATATATATATATTATTACTATTATTATATTATTATTATTATTGTTGATGCGGTTTTCGGCTCGCCTCCTCAGTGACCCTGAAACCTGCACAAGTAGAAGGGGAACGGTGACCTTGGTTTTGCCAGGGGACCCTCCGATGCTTAAGTCAGAATCTGGGTCTTTGTTTTTGTAAGGTCTTTAGGGCAATAGTTTTTGTATACCTTTTACCATGAAGGTCCTTATATTTATAATACTATCATACCTCGTAAGGTTTCTGTAATCAGAGTAGATTACGTAATTACAGTAGATCTCAATCTCTTAGGATCCGTAATCCCTGATACTTCTAGATTCTCAGAGATCTTAATCTTATCTTTCGGAAATCTCAGGTAGAGATCCAGAGTTTTTTAGGTAACTCCCAGATATGGAGCAATATAGCTCGGCTGACACTTATCTCTCTAACACACTCGTGCTGAGACATGTTTTCGACTAATTCTCCGTCTACTTTATTGGCCATCCCAATCTTTTGGTTAGACTAAAATTTGGACGGCTCTAGAGCCGACTCATATCAAGTCGGTTTGGGCTTTCCTTTGCGAGGCTTCTGATTGGGCCTTGAGGTGCACTTCCTCCCTTAGAGGTCTCGATCTGTGGCTCAGGACGCTTAGGCAACGGCCGGGTCAGATACCTCATGATTCGAGCTACGTCTCTCCATCTAGCATTCTTATGGACTTTGGGCCTTACTCGGACTCGACGTCTGACGAGTCCGAGCCATTGCTACACTGCTCTTCCAATTCTCAAGACGACTCAAGGACTTGTTATATATTTTTTCCCCCAATAGTAAGCCCCCCTACTCCATGCATCGCCTTAAGGCTATTGTGGAGTATTTCTGGATTGAGTCTGATTGCATTGGAGCCGAACAATAATTATGCATTTATTGAATGTGCAGTGGTTTGCGCGACTTTCGAGATACATCATTTCGCTTGACCACGCGTCGATTCATTTATCATGACTGCATGAGCAGAGCAACCATCTTTGCAGCGTCAAGACGTATGAAGGTCGGACATAATACATTCAGCTGCAATGCATAGGGAGTCGTCACGTGTAAAGTCGGGGCACTTGAGAAGGCGTCGCTTCGGCTTCTCATTTAATGCTGGAGCCACATAACAACTTTATAAAAGGGGTCATCCTAATGAGCCTTCGCCATTTTCGCACCCACTTTCAATTTTCTCCTCGCGCCTTCTCTCGATCTTCTTTGGTGGATTCCGACATCGTAAACCCTTTGCGCCGCTGCCCGTTCCTGGCATTCTTGAATTTCCCCGGTGAGCTTCTTCTTCCTCCCTTTCTTTTCTTTTAACAATGCAAGGCCTCACGATCCCTAGGGAGGGAGAATACAGCGGTGAGGGTGAAGCGAGTGCCTTTTGGGCGGCTTCGAAATCATCCTCACTATTGATGGAGGTTGCTAGAGAGGTGGACGTCCTATTTCACCATTCGCAGAGGGTTATGGACGCTCCAGTAGAGAGGCCGGTGACGTTAGTGGAGGCATCGGATTCACTTCCTAAACGTATGACCATTGAGGGCTCCTCTGGTCGTTTTGACCTTGAGGAGGGTGACGAGGAGGAAATTGAAGCCGAGGGGCAGGTTAAAGGACCCATGCCTTCGGTGATGACAGTAGAGGAGTTGTCTAAGATCCTGTCTAGATATCATATTCTGGACTACATCATTTTGACTCTCCCTCAGCCTGGAGAACTGTCTGACCAACCACCACCTGGGGTGGTTGCGATTTTCCACATCGCGCTCAATGTGGTCTTCGATTGCCGCTTCAGAAGATTGATCAGGAACTGCTGGGCAGTATGGGAATAGCCTTGGGGCAAGTTGTGTTGAACGGGTGGAGGGACCTGTTCAACTATGCGGTGCTCTGGGCCGAGATGCGGCAGCCCGAGCTAAGTGTGAATGAATTTCTCCACTTTTATCAAGTGCAGGCACATACTCAGCACCCTGACCAGTTCTTCTTCTGCTCTTGGCAGAACACCGGTGGGCCCTTAATAACTGACCCTCCTTCATCGAATACGCACTGGAGGGATAAGTGGTTTTGGGCCCTCGGTAGGTGGGAGTCGGCTGAGATTGGACATATCCACCCCTTCGTCCCTCGAGCTTTTTGTGCGGCAGGTAGAGTTGACACGATTTACCGCTTTTTACTTAGCGCATCTTCACTGACTCATAGATATGACTTCTTTATTTTTCAGCAATACTGAAACATCCTCCGAACCTCGACTCGGGCTCTCTGACTCGGATTCAGAGTTTCTGAGCCCTTAATCCGGAGAGGAGATCTTGTAAGAGGCTTATCCAACCAGAGCTTTTTTTCGAGTGGGGCCTTCTTTTCGATTATAATGTTGGTTCTGGGTCCCTTGGGCTTATGCTCCATTTGTACCAAGCGGGCCCTCGGTCGCCGGTGGTCCGGTGACAGGGACCTCACTAGGCTCATTCTAGATGGTTCTTCTTGTTCTCGCCATTAGAGAGTGCTCAGTACTTGGAGAAAACAACTTTTCATATCGTTTCCCACTGACGGCGTCAAACTGTTGATGCTGTTTTCAGCTCACCTCCTCAGTGACCCTAAAACCTGCACAAGTAGAAGGGGAACGGTGACCTTGGTTTTGCTAGGGGACCCTCTGATGCTTAAGTCAGAATCTGTGTCTTTGTTTTTGAAAGGTCACTACAAGAAAAACGAGCAAAGGCTGACCTTTTGCCACGGATCTAGTCCGTCGCACGTCCGTCGCTATTGGTGGGGTAGCTAAATGTAAAAAAACTTATGGCTACGGATTATATCCGTAGCAATAGATGTCCATAGCTATGGATATAATCTGTAATAAAATTTTTGTAGCAAAACGCACATAAAGCTACAGATAATATCTGTAGCTAAAATGAATGAAATTCGTAGCAAGATGCTATGTTTTCCAATAGCTACGGGGTTTAGAACAAGAGAGCTACGGTTATTATCCGTAGCTAATTTTAAAAATATAAAAAAATTATAACAATGGTGTCTGTTACCATTGCAAGAACCTGCTGTAATTGATCAACTCATCTAAGCTAATACAATTAATGCTGCTAGGAATAGCACATAAAATGCAAATAGGAAAGAACAATCAAATCATAACATCATCATATAAAATTGGAGACAGCATACAGGATACAACATACAATCAATCATCAAAGAGATGGGGATAGCGCTCTCGAATCTTGGTCTCGCGCTCCTAAGATGCCTCATCAATAGAATGGTGACCCCACTGAACGTTCATCGAGGGAATGACCTTGGTCCAGAGGACCTGATCCTTCCGATCAAGGATACGTACTGGCTGCTCAATGTAAGAAGCATCCTCATGAACCTCTAACGGCTGCCAATCAATAGCAGGAACTATGTCTAACCCAAACTTCCTCAATATAGAGATGTGGAAAACGTTGTGGACTCTAGACAACCGAGATGGTAAGGTAAGCCAATAGGCCACGGCGCCAATGCGCTCAGTGATCTTGAAAGGTCCAATGAATCTCAGGGCAAACTTGCCCTTCACTCCAAAGCGAACTACACCCTTCATGGGCGAGACCTTGAGATACACATGGTCCCTTACAAAAAACTCCAAGGGACGACACCGGCGATCAATAAAACTCTTATACCAGCTCTGAGCTATGCACATCCTCTGCCTGATGATATCGATAGCCTCTAACGTCTGCTACACAAGCTCGGGACCTAGGAACATCGCTCTTCGACCTTGGTCTAACAACTTGAAGATCTGCATGGTCTGTCATATAATGCCTGAAAAGGAGCCATGCCAATGGTTGCCCGATAGCTGTTGTTGTATGCGAGTTCAGCCAATCGCAGATGCTCATCCCAGCTACCCCCGAAGTCAATCACGCAGGCCTGAAGCGTGTCTTTAAGGATTTGATTGACCCTCTCGGTCTGGCCATCTGTCTGCAGATGGTACACGGTGCTGAGCTACAAAATAGATCCCATCGTTCTCTAAAAGATCCTCCAAAACTGAGACGTGAACCTCAAGTCTCAGTCAGAAATGATCGAGACTGGAACGCCGTGCAGTCTCACAATCTCCTCGATGAATAGCCTCGCAAGCTGGTCTAAAGGTCAAGTTGGGAGAATCGCAAGAAAATGTGCCGACTTCATCAGACGATCAACAATAACCCAGATGGCATTGTGACCGTGCTGAGTCTTCGGCAAGGTCATGATAAAATCTGTCGACACGTGCTCCCACTTCTATGTCGGGACGCTCAACGGCTGCAATGGACCATGGGGTATCTGATGATCGGCCTTGACATGTTGGCATGTGTCACACTCGGCCACAAAACTGGCGATCTGGCGCTTCATCCATGCTCGAAAAATACCGTCGCCTCATATAACAGTATATCTTTGTCGAGCCAAAGTGGATAGAAAACCGCGATCGATGTGCCTCGGTCATAAGATCTCTGTACAACTCAGGAATATATGGGACACATAATCGGCCTTTGAAGCGAAGTCCACCATCAAAACCAATCTGCCAATCTGTCTGACTCTCAGATGCTGCCTATACTCGATAATCTTATAACGACTCATCTGTCTGCTGAGTCTCGATCACTCTTGCGATAAGAGAGGGTTGAATCGACAAGCTTGATAGCTAAACAATAGAAGACTGCAGACTAAACTCAATGTCGTACTCTACTATATCCTCGAACATCCTCCACTCCTGAATCATCATGTGTGCCACCAGGCCCCGTGGTTGACGGCTGAGGGCATCCGCCACCACATTCGCCTTGCCTGGGTGGTACTGAAGATCGAAATCATAGTCTTTCAGGAGATCAATCCAACGCCACTGCCTCATGTTCAGCTCGGACTAAGAGAATAAGTACTTCAAGTTCTTGTGGTCGGGGAAGAGTTTGAACCTGACCCCATAGAGATAGTGTCTCCACACCTTCAATGCGAAGACAACTATTGCCATTTCCAAATCATGTGTGGGGTAGTTTAGCTTATGGACCTTGAGCTAATGAGAATCGAATGATACAGGCCTGCTGTGTTGCATCAGGACTGCACCTAAACCAATATGTGAGGCATCAGTAAATACAACAAATCCATCACTCCCTGAGGGAAGAGTGAGGATAAGAGCAAATATCAGACGGTCCTTCAGCTCCACGAATGCCTGGTCAATGCATCAGTCCAAACAAAATCTACGCCCTTCCAAGTCAACCTGGTCAATGGGGCTGCAATACGGGAGAAACCCTTAATAAAATGCTGATAGTATCCCGCTAAACTAAGGAAACTACAGATTTTGGATGCAGTCATGGGCTCGCCCCACTGATGCACTACCTCAACCTTTAAGGGGTTCACTACAACATCTTCCCTCCTCACCACGTGACTGAGGAACCTCACCTCTTCTTGTCAAGACACACACTTCTCTAGCTTCGCATACAGCTGGTGGGCATGGAGGGTCTGCAATGCAATCTCCAAATGCTGCTCATGCTCCTCACGGGTCATCGAATAGATTAGAATGTCGTCAATGAATACTACAACAAACTGATCGAGATACGGACGGAAGACCTCGTTCATCAATTGCATGAAGATTGCGGGTGCATTGGTCAGTCCGAAGGATATAACCTGAAACTCAAAATGACCATAACGTGTCCTAAAAGCCATCTTCGGAATGTCCTCCTCTCGGACCCGAATCTGATGATAACTGGAATGCAAGTCAATCTTAAAAAAGAACTGTGCACCCTGCTGTTGATCAAACAAATCATCTATTCTCGGGAGCGGGTACTTATTCTTGATCGTGACCCGGTTGAGCTCGCGGTAATCCACGTAGAGCCTCAACGAGCCATCCTTCTTTTTGACAAAGAGTACCGGCATTCCCCACGGAGAACTGCTTGGATAGATGAATCTCAACTCATGCAACTCATCCAACTGATGCTGCAGCTTAAGTAACTCCATCGGTGCCATACGGTATGGGGCCTTCGAGATAGGCGCGGTACCAGGCACAAGATCAATCTGGAACTTAATATGCCGACGAGGTGGTAACCCTGGAATCTCTTGGAATACATTGAAAAAATCACAGATAATCGGCAGATGATCAATACAAGTGGCAATAGGCTCCTCAATGACACAGGACATCAAGCAAGACAATGACCCTCCTTGGGGCTCGGCAACAAACTGAAACTGCGGCAAGTCTGGTATACAGAATGTGACTGTCCTCACGGAATAGTCCAAGATAGCGTGGTACTCGACAAGGCAATCCATGCCCAGGATAACATCAAAATCTGACATCAGCAGCATGTACAAGTCGGCGGGCAAGAAAATCTCTCCCACTAACACTTGGCAAGATGAACAGAAGCGGCCCAATACTGTAGTCTTCCCTAAGGGCATTGATGTGGTCAATCCCTCACTAACAGACTCTGTTGGCAATCCATTCAATCAGCAAAAATCCTCAGACATGAATAAGTACGAAGCACCGGAATCAAATAGTACCCTCAATGACTCCTCCGGATGACTGCGGGTCCTGTTGAGCTGCATAAAATCTAGCTTGAGTCGGCTGGGGAGGTGCCTGTCCCCTCGGAGGATGCTGCTGCTGCTGATGTCATTGAGGTGCTTGAAACTGCTGCCTCTGCTGCTGCGGTCTCAGAGGCTGGTTCTAATGCTACTGCTGAGGGGGCCTCAATGGTGGGATTTGTTGTCGCTGCTGCTGCGGTACTCTTAGCTGCTGCTGTGGAGGCTGCTGTGGTGCTCTTGACTGCTGTCACTAAGGTCGGGGACACTCCCACCTAAGGTGTCCTATCCCACCGCATCCATAACAGGTATCAGAAAGCTGCTTCTAAGGTGGTGCTGCTGGAGGTGCCGATGGTGTTGTTGGTGCTCTGGTGGATGGGTGGCTCCTATATCTCTACGGTCGTTGATGCTACTGGGAACTAATAGAGGGGCCCTGCCTCTTACGACCTCTCCTTTGATCTCGATCGCTCTATATGCTGGCCCACTCTGTCTCATAAATCTGAGCCCTCTAAACTACCGCCTGAAAAGTCAGGAGCTCATGCCCAATAACACGGCCTCGAAGACCATAACATAAGCCGTTCTCGAAACGGCGGGCCTTCTGCCCCTCATCATCAACCAAATATGGTGTGAACCTTGATAACGCCATAAAACGGGCCTCATACTGCATCATAGACATGTCCCCTTACACCAGAGTCTCGAACTCTAACTCTCTCTGACGACAAATGTGATCGGGGAAATACTGCTGCTCGAATCGGTCTATAAAATCATCTCATGTCCAGACGAAGTCGGGCCCTGCAACATGGGTAACAGAGGTCCACCAGTGCTCGGTCTCACCGTGGAGAAGAAATACGACCAACCGAACTCGCTGTTGGGTCGTACACACCATAGTATCAAGAATCTTTTTCACATTAGAATGCCATCTCTTGGTTGCAGTCGGATCTGTCTCTCCCTGGAAGCACAGAGGATCGAGCCATCGGAACTCATAAAGAAGGGCACTAGTGTGCTCCTGCTCTGCCTGGGCTGGCAAAACAATTGGGTGCCTGCCCTATCCCTGAAGTGCAGCCGTCACAGCCTGCAACATCTGCTGTAACTGGGAGGCACTCACGAGTACGGTTGGATCTGTACCAGTCTCAGGTGGAGGAACGACATCCTCAGGCTAGGGAGTAGGGATCTCTGGGGGTGGAACGGGATTCGTAAGTGGTAAAAAGGGAACCTCACGTGGTGGAGCGGTAGTCGCTTGGGTCGATCTTCTAGGCGACATGTCCTATAGAAAAGAATAAGGATGCCAATCAATCTTGAGAATCTCTCGAATACACGCACGTTAGGGAACTAAATCGGGAGGTTATGTACTCGGAACTAATCGTCTTGAACTCATAGCAAACATGTGATGTTGTCCTCGGTTATTCCCAAGTTATGCTCTGATACCAACTTCTGTCACGCTCCAAACTCAGAAACCGGGCTCACGAAATTTTCGATTGTGCATCCGGCGCTGACAGCCTCCATAGTACCCCATTCTCGGCTCCCAGCACCCATACACCAGGTTCTGATCCTAGGATCCTATAAGGAGGATTTCAAACATGATTTGATTTGTAATAAGCATAACTATAAGCAAAACCCACATACAATAATCACAAGAACATCATCATAAAATCCACTACGATCAGAAACTTTGAGTACAATGCGTATGAAAGGGAAATAAAATATACTGAAAATAACAGAAACTTCAGAAGCTCGACTGCACACTATAATTGTGGCGAGGCTATAGCTGCGTCCTGACATCACCTGCACGCATCAATCGTGCATAAGCTTATGGAAAGCTTAGAGGGTGGTGTAAGTATGTGCGTAGTGTGAACGTGCTCAGAATGCAATGCCAGAGTAATGCGGAATCATACTGATGGGTATACGAATGCAATTAGCCGTACCAAGGCTATGCGATGTAAGATATGAATGCTATCGGACATATCAAGACCATGAGATGCAAGATGTAACTCAAGCATGCCAATCCTTATCCAAGTCCTTATACAACTCATTAAATATTAGTATAGTTCTCATTCTGGATAATCACGGGGTTTACTACACTCCAAATGGCATTGCCCCTTTCCTAGGCAGGTAGTCCAAGTGAGCGTAAGAAACCTCATTATCTGCCTGGCCAATAGTCTGCCAATATCTATCTTGCACGTCGATAGCAGACCCATTCATGAACTGGTCAAACTCAGCCTAGTAATGCCCCCTACCCTCGGGCGAGTAAGGCCACACCTCTTTCCAACCGACCATGACACAGTGGGAGACGCGACCTCCTAGTATTCGGCCCTCGTGCACTCATATATCCACTCGATCTCAATATTGGAGTCATCCTCTGGTACCATCGGGTTTAGGAATTTTCACCCAGGGACATCTATAGTGCCCTGATGCTAGAAATAGTATTTTTAGTGTCTGATTTTGCCATCCACGATGTGCCTATGGAGGCCATAGCCCTGATGTCACTAGGGCGTGTAGTAATCATGTCATACAAATGCGAAGTGCATGAATCATACTACCAGTCATGCAGTAATCTTGCACGTACCGCGTACTCATATAAGGCAACTTCGCCTATCAGGGAGCCCATAAACAATCTGCCCAAAGGCATATGCTATGATCAATCACTCCTCGTATCAAGCATACATATGATATGCATGAGCATGAATCATGAAAACATGTTATATGGTAATGGACTATGTTCATAATGAAGATAGGCCTAGATGGCTCACACAATGCAAGTATGTGCCTATTAATGGGTCCTAGGGAGAGTTACAATGCAGACATTTAACCGTCATTGCTCTTTCAATGTGGATGTCAAACCATCATTGCTCCCGAGGCACAGCCTGCCATGAACATCATTACATAAACCATGGTGGAATTACATATTGTAATGGGCCTTATGTATATCTCGTTGGGCCTCGACCCAAGGGCCTCAGGTATATCAAATGGGCCACATCATGTGGGCCTTAACAACAGGCCACAAATACATCAAGATGGGCCTAATCACTTGAGCCTTATATATACACTAAGGTGGGTATAACGCCCTGAAAATCGGGGGTCGAGCATAAACTCAACTCCCGAGTTCCAATGCATCACTTATGCAACATAATGAATGATGATTGAATGTTGTCTGTATTAGTGCATTGAATATGAGTGAGATTAAGGTAGAACAACATATCATACTCCAGAGACAGTTAAATTGTAAGTGGAAGACTGTGATAGATAGAAAAATATATAAACTATAGTAAGTCTCTAAAGTGTGATAAGGTTACCAGGTTAATGAATTACAAGTACAATTTCAAAATATACCAAAGGTGTAGTGTCATCTAGACATCTCTGTAATCCCGTTGATCAAGACACGGCTCACATGAAGCCGCCAGAAAATAACATACACGAGAAAGCATCCTCGTCATCACAAAAGTTCAGCTCCGCCTCAGAAGTAGTGTCGCCATCTGCAATCAGACAATGTCTGGTGGGTGTTCGGAACACCGTCCCGTAACGTGGGAGTAAGTGATCAACTCAGTGGAACAATAAAGCATAGGTTAACATGTTATCAAAACAGTCAAGCAGTAATGATAAAGCAGTACAATCAATAATTCTAAATACTCTTATTAATGTAAGTATGAATGCAGTCATGATGCATGCCCTCACCACATACTCCCTCATGCGACACCATCTTACGTCCGCGGCATGCTTTCATTCCTCAGTGCTCTACATCTTCTAAGCACATGCAGTGCGATGATGAGTATGATTACCGAGTTGTTATTAGTCCATTTCAAACAGCAGGATTAGGAAACTAAGGTACCTCCCTTGTATCATTCCCAAACATGATCCATTCTAGGGTCGTCAAACCTAGATAATCTCATACGAAAGTGTGGTTCTAGGGCACTGCAAAGGTTACCAGGGCTGTTACACGTAATCGTTACACCACTCCCCCATCACCTTTTTAACGGTTCATCACTAAATTGATACAGGCCTAGTTCATACTCTATTCATCGTGGCAAAACTCATCACCTCACCGCAAATTCAGAGTATGCTCGAGGTCACTATAAATGACTCGTCACCAATCAGTGTAGGCCAACAGCTCGAATATAGTGTCCCATACCACCATAATCGGCTCACGAGTCTGGTTGCTCAATGGATACTATGGGGAGGCACGTGGCCCCAGCGTAGGCCGACAGCTCGACCACGGTGTCCCATACCACCATGCCTGGCTCATGAGTCTTAGCGGATCGAGGTACCATGGTTAACGGGATTTCATTGGTAAGTTTGGTACCCTAGGTTCAAGCAGAGGCGTCCAAACATGGTGAGCATACGGTAAGACAGATCGGGTTGCTTGACGAGCTCGGCTAGCTCAAGCGCACAACAAGTTGAACGACATGAAGTGCATGAGCACTTCGCGTGGCCAACCACTATCGTCAACCGAAGTACGACTTGGGTTCATTGAACACATCTCACGTGATGAATGAATCTCAGCCACGAATTCAATTTCGTTTCTGATTGCCTGGATTATAATCATAGCCCCAAACACAATCAATCCTTATTCTGAAGCATATAGAGTAAAGCAGAATATACAAAGTAATTGACAAGCATGTCATAAAACATGTAATAAAGCACAATATAAACAGGAAATACAAATACCTATATTTCATAAGTAAGCGGTTAAATTAAACAAGAAATATGGAGGAAATCATATACATCTTTAAGGTAGTTAAGAATCCCATCTCAACACCCTTACACATTACAATTTAATAACTACTACTCATTCAGACATTTTAACAAATACTTTAGATTACATACATCAACATACCTGACGTAAGTTGATCACATAGGTATTAGGCCAAATCCTTTCACTAGGGAGCTGCCCCATGGATAACACACGTGCACCCACGACGGATAATCATGGCAAGCATGAATCCAAGTTCCATATTCATTGGAACATTTTCACAAACACTTGGGCTACACAATTTATCATATATAGTGTATATTGGCCGTGGTGTGATTTAGGGCAAATCCTTTCGTCAAAGGGGTATCGCCTATACAACAATCATAAATCCATGACAATTAGCTATGGCGAGCACGAATGTGAATTTTTTACTCATTCGGTCATTTTTACAAACACTTAGAATACACCCTTTTAACATACATAACGTATATTAGTAAAAACGTGTATTAGGGCGAATCCTCTCTCCGAGTGAGTATTATACATATATATAATATGTTCATATAGTAAATAATCATGGCAAACATGTTTTCAAAATTTTTACGTATACGGTACTTTCTACAAATACCTAGAATACACAAAATTTCATATTCTTCATATTTAATCGAAACGGAAAACAGACAGCACTTTGTACATGTGCAATTGCATGCAGATCATGAATCTATCATTATTTGACATTGAAAGCGTTGAAAACCATAACCTATACACCTAAAGTCTACACCTTTTGTCGGTAAGCTTGAATTGAAACCAGTTTGAACCCAACGCCTTTGTCTACGATGATTTGGCAACCTACAACAGGGAATAGGTTAGCTATTCCATAAGACACACTACCTAGAATTCTAAAACAGGTTAGGGTTAGGTTTTTTTACCTAGAAACGGAGCCGGAATCGCCGAGAAAGCGATTAGAAAGAAGTGGTTAAGCTTGCAGAGCGGCAGGATCAGGTGGCAAGGAGATGCTCCCACAACTCCCACACTTTCTCACTCTTTTCTCTCTTCTCTCTCCTATGTTTTTCTCAAATTCGTATGGGATGAGAGGGTGAGGGTTTAAGGTCCTTATATAGCCTAAAACTACACCGAAATAGACTCAGGACCAAGATATACTTGGGGCTTGTCCAAAGGGCATCTGTTTCAGCTCAACGGAGCATTTCCGGAGGCCCCCCTTGAGCCAAAGGTTGGACTAAAGCTCACTGACATTAGATCTAGGTCGAGTTACATTTTCGGTTCGATCGGATTTACAGATCGCTCGTGGTGGACCAGTTTAAATTTAACAGTCAGTGGATCTCGATCAGAGATTTCGTGTACATAGATATGTTTGGGGAAATATCCCTGATCCGAGGGTGTAATTTGGCCTGATTCTGATGGTCAGGTTGCTTAATACTAACCCGCAAGCGACAAGTCTCAGATTTCATAAATTTGTATTTTATTTTTAATTAATTTCACATTTCTCACACTCCCCGCTCCGAGCTCAAGCGAATAGCGCTGGGACACTATCTGGATTTGATTTTCGAGATGGTTGTCAAGCCTAGCAAGGCGGTCTTAATTCCTTAACTTCGTGTTAATCGGACTTCCGACGTGCGGTCGAGATCTGATACGAAGTTTCAATGTGCTCCCGAGAGCAACTGGGTAATGAGATTGATCCCAGATTTTAGGGTAATGTAGTGTCAATGATTCTACAAGTTTTGGGTCTTGCAGATTGTATTTAAAGTGATTGGTGCTAATTTCACAGGTACCCTAGTTTAACACTAACTAATTCTCACTTAATTTCTAAAGGATTTAGTCCTGAGTGATTTCTGTCTGAGGTGGTACCTGGGCCTTTGTAGTTTGTATATAGAGTGATCCAAGTTATGATACTTAGCTAGTTTAAGATAGTATCTAGGGTGAAAGTACTTAGAAAAATTGAAAGAACAAGGTGGTGAAGGGTGGGATTTGTGAAGGAAATGGGTTCAAAAGCGGCTTTAGACTTTGGGATTGAGTTCTGACAGGTTAATAAGGTATTAGGATCGACCCATTGCCTAAGGATGTCTAATTCCAGATTGGCAAAAACTCGGGATATTACAGTGGGCCTCAATGGACAGCCACAAATACATCAAGACGGGCCTAATCATATGGCCTTATTGTTCACTCCCCAAGTATAGGGTTGTGATGTAGTAATAAACTCGGTAAGACCGAGGTCGAATCCACAGGGACTGAAACCTGTACGTAATCTGAAACTAACTAGAACTAGAATTAGACTAAGATGCAATCTAAATCAAGTGAATTTGAGGAATAATGGTGAAATAAATATCTAAACTTAAGAGAACTCAGAGGAAGGAAACTAGGGATTCAGAGGATCCACTTGTAGAGATCAGGGAGAACTACACTTGATTCATGAAAATCAATTGAACTTCCTTTGATTTGGTTTTCAAGAGATGAAAGGTATATGAATTAGAATGGATTCCATCACCAAACCATGCCCATGAGACAAAGTAAACAATAGAATTAAACTAATTACCAACCAATCAACATGTTATGAAGGTTAGGAAGGGTACCGACATCCAACCATGCCCAGGAGACGATGGTGAACAACAGGGCTTCCTGACGTCATAAACATCAAAAGGAAAAGAAATACTCCAAGCCATCGCAGACCCATTGTAATTTCAGTCACAACAGACCATTCAAAACTGAAAATATTTCCATCAAACTAGAATCAAATTTCGTTCAATAATTAAAATTAAATTGAAGGCATAGAATCTCCTATCATGCTACAAGCTTCACCTCTTGGCCCTAGCCAAGAGATTCAGCCCGCCATGAACGGATCAGGACTTAACAAAAAAAAAAAGAACAAAAATAAACTCCAACTACTCTCCTCCCTCTCACATCCCTGCCTCCACGTCCAGCCGAGCTTCCCTTCCTCCTCCTCTTTCTCTCTCTCCATAGCTTTATACACAGCTGTAAGGAGGTCGGCTTCTGTTAGAGTCGGTGGATAAGCTGCTTTTAGAAACTGCCTCCGCAGACACTTACGCAGCCGGCTTGTTTCCAACGTTACGCAGCAACATGTGTTGCGTTCGGCCTGAGTTTTGAAACCGAAGGCGGCCTGTCCTTGGAGTCTGACTCCAAGGTTGGGGTCTTGGCCCCAAAACGAATCTTCTGAAAGGTCTGGATCGGTCATCCGATCGCTTCCATGAACGCACAATGGGCCGTAAAAATAGGGCAATGTTCAGACGTGAAAACAGGACTGATCCAACCTGCGTTGCTTGGTGGGCCACTGATCAGTATCAGAAAATGAAATCTACTCCGTCTATTGGATGCATGGCGACATTTTAGTGCAGGAGGAGTGGCTTTTTAATTGCAGTTGACGCAGCTCCAGGGAGTAATCACGTTGCAACTATTTTAAACGCTGCAGAACAACCTTCTCGTGATCTCTATATCGCGCACGTGTGTATGCATGGGTGCCAAAGTTCAGCATGATTTTTATGGTTGCGAAACCCTCTACAAGATGGACGGATCGGATCATCCATCCGATCAAAGGTAGTGTGCCACAACAGCCTGAAAATCTCGCATTTTCCAGATGTAAAATCCTATTACGTAACTGTTTTACGCTGTGTACATGGTGGGTCCCACTTCACTGCTCTTTTGCCAAATCCACTCCGTTCATTACATTTTCCTTGAAGTTTCGGCTAGGAACGGACGGTTTTGGACTCTATTCGGTGTGGCCCACGGATTAATCTCTGCACCGTTGGTCCTGCGCTTGAATGGTTAAGATCTGATCCTCATTGTCTTTCACAATTTCGCCACCTAGGCGAAGGTGAGATGGCCTTTAGAAACCTAATTGACGGTTCAGATCATCGATTCGGAGGATGTGTGGGACCCACAACTCAAATCAGTGTCTGCACCCACGGACGCTGTTTACGTTAAAATCGGATCAGGTCAGCGTCCGTTGACCGATCTCATCGGTCTGGTGTGGCGCGGGAGTGCACCGCCTGTGCACTCCCACATGTACATGTGGGATCCAATGTGATGCGTGTGAGAAATACGCTCCATCCATCTGTTTTTCCAGCTTATTTAAGACGTTGATTCTAAAATTGAAGCATATCCAGCGATCAGGTGGGCCCCAGATTGATAATTCATAGGTCGTTCTTACTGTTGGACCACTTACACAGAGATCCAATGGCTGATAATTTGCGTGTACGGTTAATTTAAGGTCTTCAGGCCGTGTATGAAGTTTCGAGTGAACAGATGGTGGAAACCCTGTGATCTTGCATTCTGGCTGACTTTCAGGCCACTTGAACTTCATTTTCACGATTTTCTCGGGTCTCTGGCGTGTAATTCCGTTGATCTTAGTCCCACAGGTCGTCCCCTTGCTTCGGTGAATTAGAGCATCAAATCCACACTTTTAGTGCTCTTTTACAATCAAAGCTCCTAATTTCAACCTGCAGTATAAACACGATTAAGTCAGCCTTTAAACAATATTATGTTCGTAAATCCAAGCAGTAACTAGGGTCTGATATGCAATATTTGACCCTCAACACAACCCCCAACTAGCATTTTGCTAGTCCCGAGCAAAGTATGCGAAAAATAAATTGAGAATTACAGGACAGTTTTTATAAACTTGAGTGATTTTATTTTTTTTTTAATCCAGATCCTAGAATTCTAAGATTCATGAATGTTGGGAATTACTTTCTCTTAGACTCAAGCGCACGGTAAACTTCATAATCAAGATCAAAGTATTAATCCATCATTAGAAAAATTCCAAACATTGAGTTTCATGGGTGTATAGTGTAATCTCGGCTTATCGATCATTAAGATTTAATCCGTTATTTCATGATATCATTGGCAAGCAATAAGAGAATTCATGATAACCAAAACTTGAAGAAAAACTTGCTTCACAGATCATCTTTTTATTCATTCAGCTTTTGATTTTTTTTTTTCACACTATGTCAACTTTTTAAGAGTAAAGCCAAGGAGGGGAAACGAATCCTCACCTATAGGGAGCAAACCTATGGTGAAGATCGTACACCCAACCCTTTTCACATATCATCCATGGGGAATTAAATCTACACCTATAGGGAGCAAACCTATGGTGAAGATTATTTGCCCAACCTTTTCAATTCTTCTTTATACCCTGATAGCAAAATATTTCAGACTGGTTCCTTTCATGCTTAGTGATTACCAAGTTAATCCTTCAATATGAAACTGAAACCTTAATGTGTAAGCGAGATGTGTCCTGTGAAATCATAACTCAATCAATGTTTACAACTTCTAATCATGGATTAACAATTCAACTTAAGCGTGAAATCTAATGATTTCTTGAATCAAGAGTAGTAAATCACCAACCTTCCATATCCTGAAATTCTAAATCAAAGACGGTCGTCAAATCACTTCAAATTCACTAGAAAGTCCAGAAAAATTTAAAAATTTTCACGATTTTTGCTCAAGACTAAGAAAAACACTGATTAGGTTACCTAATCTCCCACCCCCAACCTAAAATCTACATTGTCCTCAATGTAAAAGATGTAAACATGCAATGCACATGAGAGAACGACAGTAAAGAAAAAGTGATGGGAAGATAGTACCTGGATAACGAATCGAGAGAGATTTTTCAAGAGATCGCAACATGGAATCCAATCAGCACGAGAGAGAAAGCAACATAAAAATAAAATCCTACCTATACCACTTTCGTAGGTGCTCTCGATTGCATTTAGCGCATGCAACAAGCCTTTAAACCCCTAGGTTGCCCCTAGTGGATGAGTTGTAGTCTCGTGAGGGTTTGCAGTAATGTTACCCACAAACATTGAGCTAACTAACTAGAAAAATGAAATGAATTAAAAAGCTGGGTTGCCTCCCAGGAGCGCTAAGTTTACCGTCTATCCTAAAACAACATAAAGGAAACTACCCTAGTCCTAAGAAAGCAGGGACAAACTACTAAGTCATGCCGCAAGGTTCCTCTTCCGGCCAATATCGTGATAAGTTTCTCAGTAAGTTCCTCAACAGGATCATCCAAAATCCCTTTTTGCAATAGGCTTGAACGCCCTAGAGCATGACTTTCCAGAGAAAATTATGTACCTCATAAGAAATTTTTCATTGAAGGGCTTGAGGTATCCATGGTATATACGTTTCACTTATAACAGAAGAAGTTTCAAAGTTAGTATCCCATGGTGAATCAGAGACTACAGGTAGATCAAATTGAGAAAAAATTTCAGGAAGTGGAGTAGTCTCAACACATTCCGAAGTTCCAAACTTCGGTTTAATTTTTAGCTCCTCCTCCCTTAATGGTAAACAGTAAGGATCTAGGGAGGGAGGGGCTTCAGAGTAAGGGTTCTCTCGGTCAGTGACGACTACCGAGATATTGTCTTGCAAGGCATTCACTATGTCTCTTATCATGGGATCATTTGAATCTGCAAAGTGTGCAAAACAATCATCCAAAGAGTTGAAAAATTCAGTTGAGAATGACTTATGTTCCACATTAGAGCTCGTGATGATCTGCCCAAGGAATCCATCGTCTTTGAAGGTAAACGGAGGTGTGCTCTCTTGCTCCAGCCCTGCACAGACAGATTGAGGGTCAGTGTAAGAAGCATTGATGTACAGACTCTGCTCATTGATACTACTCAGAAGAGGCATTAAATTATCATTATTCAACAGTTCAGATGGTGGCCTCAACTGGGTGGTTTCAAATTCAAGAGTCATATCGAGTAGCTCATCCATCTCCCGAATCATATCATCATTCGATTCAGAGGAGTGGTCCAAATACGTTTCACAAGAGTTAGAAGGGTCGGTTGTAAGGGGCCCATCCTCTACTTTTAAATCAGACATGTCAGGTGAGAGGAGTGGCTCATTATGACCGATCACTTCGTGTACGTCTTGATCATTGACTTGGACCAAACTTGAGATTGATTCTAGGGGAATTTGGGTTGCACATTCATGATCATCATCCCAATACGCATTATCATCTACTTCCATGCAGTGCACACTTGGGATGGGATCACTTTCTTCACATTCTATACTTAAATTCGGTTGAGGTTCGAATAAACTAACTTCAACCTCATCATTGAGATCCTGTGTGTCATGTGATTGAAGTGTGTCATCATCATTATATTTGAAAGACAAACATGTCTCTTCCCCATTCTTTTGAACAGTCATCGAGATCGACTCATCGGGAAATTGAACTACCTGCTCGTTTACGTAATTCAACTCTTCATTCCAAATTCTAGAGTATTTCAAGAGCAAGTGAGGATCACTTTCCTCGCATTGTATTTCTGGATTGGGTTGTGACTGAGATGAATTAGCCTTCATTAGCCTATCAAGGCGTAATTCAAGTGCTTCTATTAATTTCCTCATGTCAGTAACATAGTCTGTATAACTCGGAGATAACTCCTCTTGGATCATTTCTTGTGGATATTCAAACGTGGTTGATCCACGAGGGTTATTATCATTATGTTTTACTGACTCAACTTTGAAATATTTCTGTTTCCACTGATCAAAATTATACGGGTCATCGGTTGGGAGTTGATACGCGTCATCATTCTAATAATCACGTACTGTTTTCTTAACTCGTGGAGCACAACTATTCTCCCGCAGATAATCACCGAAAGACTTCTTAATCGGTGGAGCATCATATTTCGATTGGTTCTCGAAGATATTATCAGAAAAATTTTGAGGCATAGGTTGTTTTCCATAAGCTATCTCAACATACTGTCGTGCCCACTCATTCATATACATGGTGAAACCCTAACTCTGAATCTAATCCTAAGTAAAATAAGAGAAAGGATCCTACGGCAGTACAGAAAGTAAAGGAGAAGTTAGAAAGATGTTACCAGACTAAAAGTTCCTATGTTAAAAACCTGCAAAACAAAACAAAACAAGTTAGTTTCTAAGAATAATAAGTCTAAGGTTAGAAAATTTCTAAAAATAAAACCCTAATTCTAAAAATAGAAAAAGTAAAGAAATTAGGAAGATATCACCAAATTAGAAGTTTCTATCTTAGAATCCCACAAAACAAGAAAGTAAGTTAGTTTCTAAAAATCAATTAAAACGAAAACCCTAAAACTAAAGTTAGTAAAAATTCTAATCTTAAACTAATTCTAAAACTAATTAATTTTAGAAAATCGTAGCCGTCAGTCCCTGGCAACGGCGCCAAAAACTTGTTCACTCCCCAAGTATAGGGTTGTGATGTAGTAATAAACTCGGTAAGACCGAGGTCGAATCCTGAGGACCCAAACACCGTTGTCTGAAACTAACTAGAACTAGAATTAGCCTAAGATGCAATCTAAATCAAGTGAATTTGAGGAATAATAGTGAAATAAATATCTAAACGTAAGAGAACTCAGAGGAAGGAAACTAGGGATTCAGAGGATCCACTTGTAGAGATCAGGGAGAACTACACTTGATTCATGAAAATCAATTGAACTTCCTTTGATTTGGTTTTCAAGAGATGAAAGGTATATGAATTAGAATGGATTCCATCACCAAACCATGCCCATGAGACAAAGTAAACAATAGAATTAAACTAATTACCAACCAATCAACATGTTATGAAGGTTAGGAAGGGTACCGACATCCAACCATGCCCAGGAGACGATGGTGAACAACAGGGCTTCCTGACGTCATAAACATCAAAAGGAAAAGAAATACTCCAAGCCATCGCAGACCCATTGTAATTTCAGTCACAACAGACCATTCAAAACTGAAAATATTTCCATCAAACCAGAATCAAATTCCATTCAATAATTAAAATTAAATTGAAGGCATAGAATCTCCCATCATGCTATAAGCTTCACCTCTTGGCCCTAGCCAAGAGATTCAGCCCGCCATGAACGGATCAGGACTTAACAAAAAAAAAAAAAAAAAAAAAAAAAAAAAAAAAAAGAACAAAAATAAACTCCAACTACTCTACTCCCTCTCACGTCCCTGCCTCCACGTCCAGCCGAGCTTCCCTTCCTCCTCTCTCTCTCTCTCTCCGTAGCTTTATAAACAGCTGTAAAGAGGTCGGCTTCTGCTAGAGTCGGTGGATAAGTCGCTTAGAAAAGCGCCTCGCAGACACTTTACGTGTGCATGGCTTGTTTCCAACGTTACGCAGCAACATGTGTTGCGTTCGGCCTGAGTTTTGGAACAGAAGGCGGCCTGTCCCTGGAGTCTGACTCCAAGGTTGGGGTCTTGGCCCCAAAACGAATCTTCTGAACGATCTGGATCGGTTATCCGATCGCTTCCATGAACGCACAATGGGCCGTAAAAATCGGGCAACGTTCAGACGTGAAAACAGGACTGATCCGACCTGCGTTGCTTGGTGGGCCACTGATCAGCATCAGAAAATGATATCTACTCCGTCTATTGGATGTGTGGCGACATTTCAGTGCAGGAGGAGTGGCTTTTTAATTGTAGTTGACGCAGCTCCAGGGAGTAATCACGTTGCAACTATTTTGAATGCTGTAGAATAACCTTCTTGTGATCTCTATATCGCGCACGTGTGTATGCATGGGTGCCAAAGTTCAGTATGATTTTTATGGTTGCGAAATCCTCTACAAGATGGACGGATTGGATCATCCATCCGATCAAAGGTAGTGTGCCACAACCGCCCGAAAATCCTGCATTTTCCGGATGTAAAATCTGTTCAACAGAATCGTTTTACTCGTGTACATGGTGGGTCCCACTTCATCGCTCTCTTTGCCAAATCCACTCGTTCATTACATTCTCCTTGAAGTTTCAGCTAGGAACGGACGGTTTTGGACTCTATTCGGTGTGGCCCACGGATTAATCTCTGCACCGTTGGTCCTGCGCTTGAATGGTTAAGATCTGATCCTCGTTATCTTTCGCAATTTCGCCACCTAGGCGAAGGTGATATGGCCTTTAGAAACCTAATAGACGGTTCAAATCATCGATTCAGAGAATGTGTGGGACCCATTGACCAAATCGGTCACGTCGCACCCGCGACGCTGTTTACGTGGAAAATCGGACGGTCGGCGTCCGTGGCACCGATCTCATCGGTCAGGTGTGGCGCGGGAGTGCACCGCCTGTGCACTCCCACATGTACATGTGGGATCCAATGTGATGCGTGTGAGAAATTCGCTCCGTCCATCTATTTTTCCACCTTATTTAAGACGTTGATTCTAAAATTGAAGCGTATCTAGCGATCAGGTGGGCCCCAGATTGATAATTCATAGGTCGTTCTTACTGTTGGACCACTTACACAGAGATCCAATGGCTGATAATTTGTGTGTACGGTTAATTTAAGGTCTTCAGGCCGTGTATGAAGTTTCGAGCTGAACAGATGGTGGAAACCCTGTGATCTTGCATTCTGGCTGACTTTCAGGCCACTTGAACTTCAGTTTCGCGTTAAGGCGAGCTTTCAAAATGGTTGGACAGCTTGATGCAACACATGCATCTTGATGGGCCTCATAGATGGATGGCGTGGATAAGACAGGTGGGACCCATGGAACTTGGTGACACCACTCCAGCAGTTATGGCCGGAGTGAGGTACACCAGCCGTCCCACCACGATGTGGGTAAAACACATACATCAGTGGGTCCCACGTGAGGCCCACCGTAATGTTAACTTTTCACTTAATCTGTTAATAAGGACACGTAGACCTAGATGTAGAGGAAAAACAATTTTCATAATGGTCCAAAACTTCTGGGACACCCAAAAGGGTTTTAATGGCAGACGTTCAATCACCTCTGTTTCCTGTGACGTGGGCCACCTGAATGTTGTATACGACTGATTTTTGGAGGGGGGCCCACTGCCCTAAAGGGGCCACAAATGCATGGTGTTGATGTCCAACACATATCATGGTGGGGCCCACAGCTGGGACCCCTATTCCCTGCCTCATTCACGTTCACAGCAGTAGCGTCCTGCGCTGCTGCATTCTTTATTATTATTATTTTTTAAAATATGATTTTTTTAATGGATTTTCCCAGGCGGGGCCTATATTAGTAGAATTCGACCTAACCATTGGTCTCTATGGCTCAAGACAAGCCAAACAAGCCCAATATTTGACATGTTTCGGTGCGTAGAGAGATCAAAGTTAATTTTAACGGTGAAAACCACTATTTTCTATGCTATGTCCCACCAAAAAGTCGGTTTCGCTTCATTTTTCGACTCAACGCCTAAAATGAGTCGGGAGATGGGATGGACGACGTGGATTAAATCCATACATCAAGGTGGGGCCTACATGAGCGGTCCACCCCAATGCTTGAACTAAGCTGATATTTTTGTCTTCATTTCAAGTCCAGCGTCCAGGGGCACAACGCATACTTAAGGTGGGCCCTGCTCAGGTGGGCCACCCCATGGCTAGATGGTGTGGATAAGACATACATCATGTGGGGTACATCTGGGTGGGCCACACGGCCACATCATCAAAAAAAGAAAACAAGGAAAGAGAGAGAGAGAGAGAGAGAGAGAGAGAGAGAGATAAGAGAGATGGTGATGGAGGGGCCCTGCCACCATGGGCCCCTCATGATTACAACACATACATCAAGTGGGTCCCACAACAAGTGGGCCCTTAAAATTGAAATTAACGGTGGATCACCCACCTATTGCACTCCTTGATCCCTTGGACTCCTATGCTCCTTGCCTTCACTTTTGATAGTAGTTGATGGAGTTTTGATGGTGGGGATGAGAGATGAGAGGGTGGGCCACACTTATTATTTTTGGAAGAGAGCTTGGGGAGGCTTGGACGTGGGATGTTCTTGTTACTTGGGAGTGAAGAGAGGGAATGAGAGAGAAAGGGAGAAGTGATGGGTGAAAAGGGATGGGATGATGGGTGATGGGTGGAGTGATGGGGTTGAAAGAAAGGGATGGGTGGAGAGAGAGAGAGTTGACTTTGAGAATGGGAAGGGATGGGTTACTTGTACTTGTGGTAGGTGTGATGTGCACTTTATTGATAAGATTGATTGATTAATTGATGGGACATGTTGTAGAGATTCTCTCAGAATTCGCAACGCACGGTATTTCTTTGGAATGATCATGGGCCCACATCTTCTAACCTGGGTATTTGATTGGTGCACGAGTCACGGTGGTGGTGCGGTCGCTAGGGTACAAGTTTCTGGTTGGACCGACTTCGGTATGCAAGACTCGGCTTAGGATCACGCACAAACGTCAGATACGGGTTGAGGGTTGCCAGAATTCGATCGGAGGACCGCAGAAGCCTACGGAACGGTATGGACTAGCTTACGGGCCCTATAGTTGTCATGTTATATGGGTCATGGTTATCATATTTTATGGGTCGTGGTTGTCATATTTTATGGGTCGTGGTTGTCATCCGAGTCGTGGTTATCACGGGTTGTAATTATCATGTTATATGGGTCATAGTTGTCATGTTATGTGGGTCGTGGTTGATATAGGTCGTGGTTGTCATATTATATGGGTCATAGTTATATGGGTCATGGTTGTCATCCGGGTGGTGGTTGTTGCAGGTCATAGTTATCATGCTATATGGGTCGTGGTTGTCATGTTATGTGGGTCGTGGTTGATATAGGTCATGCTTATCATGTTATATGGGTCGTGGTTGTCATCTGGGTCATAGTTATCATGTTATATGGGTCATGGTTGTCATGTTATGTGGGTCTTGATATAGGTTGTGGTTGTTATGTTATATGGATCGTAGTTATTGTTACGTGTGTGGTGTGCTGTTCGTGGTTATAACGTTGTAAGGGTCGATGTTGTCATGTTCTAAGGATCGTGGGTCCTGTCATGATTTATGTGTTGAATCCAATCCGTCATTGGATTTAGAATTTTATTTAACGTCATGGGCTAAAAAATGAGTTACATCCAAAAAATTTATGCCCCAGAAGGTTTTCAATGGTAGCTTTTCAATTTCACTGCTTTCTATGGTATGGCCCACATGAGCGTTTGATATGCCTCATTTTTTGGTTCATTCCTTAAAATAATCTTTAAAAATGAATGGATGGCATGGATAAAATATATACATCACAATGGGCCCAATAAGACCATTCATCTCTACATATATTGGGATGCGTAAGTCAAATAACATGACTTACTAAAATAGCCTTTCCGAGGTCTCGGGAATCTAGACTCCTCGAAGACTCCTACAGCTATACGTAAGTCGAGTAACTTCTAATCCACGTCGGAAGTGGAAGCAGGTTGGCTGGTGTACCACCGTGAATGTATGTGGTCAATCCATGCCATCCATCTATTTTTCCATCTTATTTTAGCCGTTGAACCCAAAATTTAATCATACCCAAAGATCGAGTGGACCTTACCATAGGAAATAGTTGGAATAATGATTTCCACCATTGAAACCTTTTTACGCTTCCAACCCGGCGTCAGATGCAGATTTTGCAGGAAATTCCTGCACTGGGAACCCAGGTGGGGCCCACTATGATGTTTGTGAGAAATCCACTCTGTCCATCTATTTTATGAGTTCATTTTAGGACATTAGGGCAAAAATGAACCGGACCGAATGCTCAAGTGGGCCGAAAATGTGAGAATTGAATGCCCACGGTTGAAATATTCGTGAGGCCACTAAAGTCTTAAATCATGTTTTTTTTTTTTTTTTATGTGTTTACAATTCATCCTAGTAGGAATGACTTTATGAATGGTAGTATGAATGGCATTTAAACATTACTGTCAACTCTAGGGAGGTTCCAATGGTAGGAATTTCCCTAACTACCTTTTCCTTTACCACGGCCCACTTCAGTTGTGGATCTTTCTCACTTTTGTTATGGCATACTAAAATGAGCTTACAAAACGGATGGACGGAGTGGATTTCTCACAAACATCACGATGGGCCCCACCTGGGTTCCCACGTAGGAACTTCGTGAAAGACTTTCGCAGGAAATCCCCGTCCCTCGGCGTTATGTGTCGTGCATTGACACTCCTCGAGCTCCGAGTTGTATGAACGGTTCAAAGTATATGAAAGTTACGTGGCCCCACAGTGATGTATTTATTATATTTACATCGTTCATATATTTTTAGAGATCATTTTAGAGTATTATCTAAAAAATGAATCATATCCAAAGATCATATGGACCACACCACAAATAGCAGTGGAGATAATGATTTTCATCGTTAAACAATTCGTAGGGCCCACCATAACATTTATTTTCCATCCAATCTGTTCATAAGGTCACAAAGACCTAAATTAATAGGGAAAATAAATTTCATATTGATCCCAAACTTTTATGACCCCAAAAAGGGTTTCAATGGTAGACGTTAAATTCCCCACCGCTTTTTGCAGTGTGGTCCACTTAATAGTTAGATCTGTCTTATTTTTCATCTCAAGCCTTAAGACGAGCTAGACAAATAGATGGACGGTTTGGATATAACACATACCTCATCAGACCCATGGAACTTGCTGAGGTTAAAGCTATATAGTTGGTGTGAGGTACACTACCCAATCCGCTTCCGAGGAAGCGGATGGACACGGATTAGATACAGGTTGAGTAGCGAGTTGGCTACTGAAGTGACGTCACCAAGCTCTTGGACCCTACCATGATGCGTGTGTTGTATCCATACCGTCCAACCATTTGTAGAGATGGTTATATGGCATGAGAAAAAGAATGAGATAGATCTAAAGTTCAAGTGGAACCACCACAGAAAAACGTGGGATCAGTCCACCCACCGTTAAAACATTTATAAGGCCCACCATGATTTATTTTTTAGATCCAACCTATTCATAAGTTAACATAGAGATAGATGAAGTGAAAACAAAAATATAAGCTTGATCGGAAACTTCTGTGGCCCCTAAGAAGTTTTGAACGGTGGATGTCACTGTCCCCACTGTTTTCTATGGTGGGTTCCACTTGAACTTTAGATATATCTCATTATTTTTCTCATGCCATAAAACTATCTCTCTAAATGGATGGATGGTATGGATACAACACATGCATCATGGTGGGGTCCACAAAACTTAGTGACGTCAATTCTAGTGATGTATCTAATCCGCGGCCGCCATGTAGTTGGTGTGAGGTACACCAGCCAATCCACTTCTGTCCCAGATGGAGGATTTTGTCCTACCCCGGCCCAACTCTAGCTCGGAACGTCCATCCTTTTTCTTAGATTATTTGTGTTTTCCCTTTATCTGGCTCTGTTCGACCTTATCAACATATTGGATGTCAAATAAACAGTATAGTGGGCCTTAGGAGGATTTTAATGGTTGATATCCAATCAATATTTTTGTCATGTGGTGTGGTCAACCTAGATTTATATCCCTCTCATTTTTGGTATAAAGCCCTAAAAGGATAAGGCTAAATGTATGAAAGGAATGGATGACATGGTGTGGCCTAGATAGCACCGACCACTAGCCTCGGGAACGGTGGAAGGGGAGTAGCCAATCCGTTCCTGATTAGATACGGACAGGTTGAGTAGCGAGTCAGGATAATCAACCACAATTCGCTCCCATTTTTCTTTCCAAAAGTAAGTTGCGCTTGAGAGAGAAAATCGGATTAAGTACTCGGTTGGGCCCACCTTGAATATATGTGGTCTATCCACGCCATCCATCCATTTTTCCATCTAATTTAAGGGGTTGAGCCCAAAATTGAAGCATATCTAAAGATTAATTGGATTATACCACGACATTAATCTATAGCCTTTGATCCATTTACACTTCTAAAAATGGATCGTGGTTGTCATGGGTCGTAGTTGTCATGTTATATGGGTCGTGATTGTTATGTTATATGGGTTGTAGTTATCATGGGTCGTAGTTGTCATATTATATGGGTCGTGGTTGTAATGTGGTAAGGGTTGTAGTTGTTGTGAGTCGTGGTTGTCATGTTATATGGGTCGTGATTGTCATGTTAAATGGGTCGTGGTTGTCATGGTCGTAGTTATCATATTATATGGGTCGTGGTTCTCATGTGACATGGGTCGTAGTTGTTACATGTTTACTTCCTTTACTACCAATTGAAAGGATAGTCATTGGTACAATAGCCTAAGGCCCACAATGGGGTGATCTGTTCCATCCACCTTATTGGCTAAGTTGCCGTGGGCTCAAAAAGTACTGACTTAGGCAATGTCCACTTCTAACAAACATCACAGTGAGCCTAAAAAGTTTCAAGAGTAGGTGCCATTGTCACCATTATTTTCTATTATGTGGCCCACACGAGCACTGGATTAGGCTGATATTTGGGCCTTAGCCCTAAAATGACATGATAAAAAGGATGGGCGGCATGGATTATACACATACATCAATGTGGGCCTCAATGTATGGTCAAATTCTCAGGTCGTGGTTGTACGAGTCATGGTTATAAGGTGGTAAGGGTCGTAGTTTTCATGGGTCACGGTTGTCATATTATATGGGTCGTGGCTGTCATGTTATATGGGTCGTGGTTGTTGTCATGGGTCGTAGTTGTCATGGATTGTGGTTGTCATGGGTTGTAGTTGTCATGGATCATAGTTATTATGTTATATGGGTCGTGATTGTCATATTATATGGGTCGTGGTTGTCATGTTATATGGGTCGTGGTTGTAATGTGGTAAGGGTCGTAGTTGTCATGGGTTATGGTTATCATGTTATATGGGTCGTGGTTGTCGTGGATCGTAGTTATCATGTTATATGGATAATGGTTCTCATGTGATATGGGTCGCGGTTGTTACATGTTCACTTCCTTTACTACCAAATGAAAGGATAACCATTGGTACAATAGCCTAAGGCCCACAATGTGGTAATCCGTTCCGTTCACCTTATCGGCCTGCTCGCTGTGGCCCCGAAAGTCCTAACTTGGGCTTTTAACAACATTACAGTGAGCATTGAAAGTTTTAACAACGGGTTCTATTGTCACCATTATTTTCTATTATGTGACCCACATGAGCTTTGGATCAAGCTGACACTATGTGAAAAATGGAAAAAAAATGACGGATTTAGAGATGGTTCTGGACCGTCTCTAAAATTGCTTGGTTTAAAGACGCTTTAGAGACGGTCGTAAACCATCTCTAAACTTTTAGATGGCCCGTGACTGTCCTTAATATTGTCTTAAAAATTTGAACGTCTACAAATCATTTAAGACAGCAAAACCGTCGTTAACTACAGATAAAAGACGGTCATTGACTGTCTGGAATAAGAGACGGTCTCTGACTGGCTTATATGCGACCTTTTGAGACGGTCAAAGACCGTCCGTATTAGAGATGGTCATTGGCCATCTCTTACTGGTAATCTGAGACTGTCAAGGACCGTCTGAATTAGAGACGGTCATTAGCCGTCTTTCCTTATAATTTGAGACTGTCAAAAATAGTCTGTATTAGGGACGGTTATTAGCTCTCCATTTAAGACTGTCAAGGAAAAATAGTCTGTATTAGGGACGGTTATTAGCTCTCCATTTAAGACTGTCAAGGATCGTCTCTATTAGAGACGGTTCTTGATCGTCTCATATGCGGTCATTTGAGACGGTCAAAGACCGTTCGTATTAGAGACGTTCATTGGCCATCTTTTATTGGTAATCTGAGACTACCAAGAACCGTCTTAATTATAGACGGTCATTAGTCATCTTTTACTGGTTTATAAGTTCTGAGCTAGTGTTTAGTAGGCCCCACTTGAGACTGTCAAGGACTGTCTCTATTAGAGACGGTCCTTAGCCGTCTTATAGTGGTCATTTAAGACTGTCAATGATCGTCTGCATTAGAGACGGTCGTAAACCATCTCTAATGCTCAAGTAAAAAATTAAGAACAAAAAAAATTATGAATTTCGAAAAAAGAGAGTTAAAAAGCTTAGAAAAATAACTAACAATGTTTAAGAAGAAATTTAGATTTTGAAAAAAAAGTGTACTTTTATAAAAATCTAGATTTTGAAATAAATTTTAAGAACTTTGAATAATGTTGATAATTTTGAAAAGAAAAAATTCGATAAGAAAATGATATTTTGAAAAAGAAAATTTAAAAAATTAAACAAAATTGTGAAAAAATTAACAAATTGTAAAAAAATATATATTTTAAAAAAGAAAACTAGATTTTGTATTTTGAAAAGAAAAATTGAAAAGTTATATAACAAAAGTGATATTTAAAAAATGATATTTTGAAAAAGAAATTTTTAAAAATTAAACAAAATTGTGAAAAAATTGACAAATTGTAAAAAAATATATATTTTAAAAAAGAAAACTAGATTTTGTATTTTGAAAAGACAAATTAAAAAGTTATATAACAAAAGTGATATTTAAAAAATGATATTTTGAAAAAGAAAGTTTAAAAAATTAAACAAAATTGTGAAAAAATTGACAAATTATAAATAATATATATTTTTTAAAAAAGAAAACTAGATTTTGTATTTTGATAAGAAAAATTAAAAAGTTATAACAAAAGTCAATTTAAAAAATGATATTTTGAAAAAAAAATTTTAAAAATTAAACAAAATTGTGAAAAAATTGACAAATTGTAAATAATATATATTTTTTAAAAAAGAAAACTAGATTTTATATTTTGACAATAAAAATTAAAAAGTTATATAACAAGATTTCGATAAAAAATGATATTTTGAAAAAGAAAATTTTAAAAATTAAACAAAATTGTGAAAAAATTGACAAATTGTAAAATATATATATATATATATATATATATATATATATATATATATATATATATATATATTTAAAAAAAGAAAACTAGATTTTGTATTTTGACAATAAAAATTAAAAAGTTATATAACAAAAGTGAGATTAAAAAAATGATATTTTGAAAAAAAAATTAAGATATTAAACAAAATTGTGAAAAAATTGACAAATTGTAAAAAATATATATTTTTTAAAAAAGAAAGCTAGATTTTGTATTTTGACAAGAATAATTGAAAAAAAATGAATCTATACCAAATTAAATGGATGTGGCCTACAATACACAAGGTGGGATTAAAACATGAAAATGTGAAAAGAAAAGAAGAAGAAGAAGAAGAAGAAGAAGAAGAGTGTTAACTTGAGGTTAAGAAAAAATATACACATTTAAGAAATAGTGCAAATCAAAGTTCCTCAATACCTTGGTAAAAAAGAAAATGGTTTAAATTCAACTATAATATTAGATGGTTGAGATTATCCAATCATTGTGATATTAAAATAAGTGTTCAACCCAATAGAATAGATGTGCCCTTCAACACAATAGGATTGCAGACCAAAGGAGATTGAAGCATATAGATGTTTAAAAAGAATAGTACAACTCAATGTTCCTCAGGATAGTAAAAAAGAAAATGGTCCAAATTAATCCAACGACAATTTTAGACAGTTAAGATCATCCAATCAGTGTGACCTTTGGAGAGGTACAGGTATGCCAGGTGCAGGGTGGGTGAGTTACCAACATTAAGAATTGGTACCAAATGCATACATTAGTATAGGCCATTCTCATGTTATCATTTTTCGGCTATTAACTCGTCTCCAAAGCAATGAGATGTAAACTTGCACAGCTTAGATATAGTTTAAGCTGCTTGTTAAAAAGGAACTGAAATATAGTTTAAGCCAAATAGAATCTAAAAAAAAAAGAAGACAACCGACATCCATCCAATCATACCAAGTCCACCAATCAAGCGGCAGAGATTGTTCCATGAAAGGCATTCCCAGCCCTCCACCCATCCACAGTCGGCCCCCACATATTAGCTCCAAGGACTCCAAAATAGTAAAACACAATACATAAGTCTCACTAGAAACCCTAGAACTTGCAGAAACACAAGACATTGACACAGACAAAATTTTTCCCAAATGGAATCAAATTAATATCAGAGGTTAGTTTCCAAACACCACTAGTAGAATCGAACAATCTTTAACAACAAAACAAAATCTAACCCTATAACCCCTAGAATTTAACATACAGCCTCATCAAAACAGCAAAATCCAAAGGTGAAAAAATCATCATAAGAGCGATTTCATGACCCACCTGAGATTATTGAGTTCTTATGATTCAAAATCACATCCTAAATATATGATGGAAAAATATATGGACGGTGTCGATATGCATAAAATATATCAAGGTGGGCCCTACACGGTTAGAGTAACACCCATGAAGGAGTTACCTAAATAGTAAAATTGGTACTATAAGGTCACCTCATGGGAACTTCCCATGAGGTTAATTTGTGTGCGCCCCACCATGATGTATGTAGAACATCAACACCATGCATTTGATGTGTCCCATTTAAGTTGAAAAATCAGTCGTCTACAAAACTCATGTGAGCCATAACATCTAAAACTATGTGAAGACATCCCTACAACATATAAAAACATTTAATTGGTGGGGCCCACATGAGTTTTGGATGTGTATGAAACTTGGGCTGACTCCTCATCCAAGTGGGACACACGTATATAATGAATGGGTTGGATTTATGAACCACATCTAGGTGGGCCCAATAAATGATTATGAATGCTTTAATGGGAGGGTAACCCTCTCAACTATAGTATGTGGTGTGGCCCACCTAAGTCATGGATTGACTTTATTTTTAAGCTCGTGGCCTAAAGTCATGGTTTATGATATCCACATCGTCAATCCATTTTTCCAAATCATTTTAGGGTCCGTTTGGACAGGTGGATTGGTAGGGATTGGAAGTTAAATACCTAGATTGGCCGGGCGTGCCAAACAAATTGGGTGATATGATCCTGGGATATATAGCAATCCCATGGATCTTAAGACAATCCACTGACAACACCATCATTACCTTTAAATCCCATCCAATCCACCCTAATCCGTTCAAATTTTCCTGGGACATGTTTGGTTCGAGGGATTGGAAGGGATGGGAAGGTTTAATCCCGGGATTGGCCGAGTGTGCCAAACAGACTTGATATAGGGGATATAACAATTCCATGGATCTTAAGACAATCCATTGACAACGCCATCATTACCTTGAAATCCATGCCATCCACCCTAATACCATTCAATCCCTTCCAATCCACCCATCCAAACAGGCCCTTAGTGGTTGAGTTCACAATTAAAGTATATCTAAAGCTCAAGTGGACCATACCACAGGAAACAGTGGGAATAATGATTTCCACCGTTGAAATCTTCCTATGGCCTATAATGATTTTGATTTGTCATCCAACCTGTTCAATAGATCACAAATACATGGATGAAGGGAAAACTAAAATATTAACTTGATCCAAAACTTCAGTGGCCTCCAAAAAATTTTCAATGGTAGACGTTCAATTTATACTGTTTCCTATGATGTGGTCCACTTCAGATTTTTATAGGCTTCAATTTTGACCTTATGTAATAAAATTATACGTTAAAATGGATGGATGGAGTGGATAAATTGAATAAATCATAGTGGGCCCCACAGGACGCTTAGGGTATAAGGGGCCCTATAGGGCCTAAAAAAATATACGTCTTATCTAAGCCGTCTATATATTTTAAAATATTATTATAGGGCATAAAACCAAAAATCATCTAGATTGAAGGCTAAAGTGGACCATACTGTAGAAAACATGGAGATTAAATCACATGTATTTACTATGGTGGGGAACAGATTGGCTACTCACCCAGACACCTACCAATGGCTGGTGGTCGGTGCTCTGTGGGGGCCACCATGATGTATGTGTATCATCCATGCCATCCATCTATTTTTATATATCATTTTATGATATGATAAAAAAAATGAGTTATATCTCAATCTCAAGTGGACCACATTACAGGAAATAGTGTTGAATGAATTTTGACCATTAAAAATGTTTTGGGGGCCATAAAAGTTTTGGATCAAGCTGATATTTATTTTTTCCCTTCATCTGGGTCTTTATGACCAAATAAACAGATTGGATGTCAAATAAACAGTACAGTGGGCCTTGGGAGGATTTTAATTGTGAATATCCATTCATTAATTTTGTCCTGTGGTGTGGCCCACCTAAGATTTATATCCCTATTGTTTTTTGCATCAAGCACTAAAATGATCTGTAAAAATGGATGAACCGAATGGATGAAACATGTACATCATGGTGGGGCCGACAGAGCATCGACCACTAGCCACAGTCCCCCCTCCCCAAAATTTGGGCGCGCGCTCAAAACAGAGCCTCGCGCCCAATGTCCCCCCCCATTTCAACAGGACGCCCACCCGCCCTCTCTCTCTCTCTCTCTCTCAGGTCTCTCTCTCTTAGTCCCAGTCCCAGACCCGCGCGACTCTCTCTCTCTCTCTCTCTCTCTCTCCATCCGGTCCCAGACCCGCACGACTCCCAACTTCTTCATACCCTCGACTCTCTCTCTCTCTCTCTCTCTCTCTTCCTCACTTGCATCATCCCCAGATCTGGTGTAGCCAGCAGCCCCTGCCCTTCATCTCTTCCCCGGCCAGGTACTCATTTCTCTATTTAGGTTTTTAATTTTTAGATCTGTAAATCTGCAGTGGGGGTTCGTTGGCCATGTCTGGTAAACAATGGGACCAATGATCTAGATGGCATGGGTTGCTATAGATGTATACCATCTATACAATGGATGCAGACATAGAATAGTCTTGCCATTCATCATTTGTTGTGAATGTTTAAGGTGTGCACAACATGTGTTTGATGAAATGTCTCTGCTAGAGAAGGTGGATTGCATACTTTGTAACTCAAGCATGCGAGTAAACTCTATGGGGCTACTGCGATGTGTGTGTGTGTTATCCATGCAGGCCATCTATTTTTCAACTCATTTTATGGCATGAGCCCAAATGGAAGCATATCCAGTGCTCAAGTGGGCCCACCACAAGAAACAGTGTGAATTAAAGACCCACTGTTGAAAACTTCTTAGGGCAGCAAAAGTTTCGAATCAAGATGATATTTGTGTTTTCCTTATGTCTGTGTCAGCTTATGAACAAGTTGGGTGACAAATAAACATCGCTGTGGGCCCTACGAAAGTCTCAACGGTGGCTGTCATAATCCCCACTCTTTCCTGTGTGTGGTCCAGCTGAGTTTTGGATAAAATGAGGATTGTTGGTCTCTGCTGGTCTATACAAAATAAATTCTTTTTGTTGAGCTTGCCAATGTAGAATGTGAATTAGGTATAATCCTTCCGCTAGTTATGATCAGGGTGAACTGATTCAAGAAAATTCTTGTTGGATGGTACAAAATAAATTCTTTTGAACCACCGAGGAAACCAAAATGCTAATGAATTTAACATGTTATATAAATTAAAACACAATTTTTCTTCATCTTTTCATTTTTAGTGCAGACTGTTTATCGGTTTTCTTTTCTATCATGTAGAACAAATGTAATATTAATAATATCATCCATGGTATTGCAGCAATCAATATCAGGGATGCATTTCCACATGATATATAATAATAGGTAATCCTAGTAGTGAGATGAATCATGGAATATTAGAGAAACAATTTCAGATCATGAAGCTTCATGAGAGCAAGTTTATTCTACACATGACTATTACTACTCACCAGTGAGCAAGAACTATATGAACAAAGAACGGAGATGAACAATTTTATTTTAACCAATAATACAATGACCAATAATTTGTTACTATGACACATGAGATTGCTGAGCTTTGGATGCATGTTAATGGTTTAAGTTATAAAGGATTTACATCTTTACAGCCTGAGTAACAACACTTTAACGATGCAAATGATGTTATTATATGACTTTATTAGTAGTGAGGGTATTATCAACACATGTAATAGATAGCCCTGAATGCACAAATGATCCTGAGAGTCTTTTAACCATTGACGTTTAGTTTTGGATTGATTCGGCTATTAGATCCATGGGAAACCACCCTTAGGATTACAGATCAAGTGGTGGGCCCCACCTGGACCTTGGATTTGCCTTATCTTCAATAAAGGGCTATGAAAGGACCCTGCAAATGGATTAGACAGAGTGGATTTTCCATAAACATCTCGGTTGATCCCACACCCGCGTCGCATGCGCACCACAGGGGAGCACCCACAGCGCACCTAGCCGACGGGCTTGGTTAGACGCTGCTGACCCGTCTTTCTCTTAAAAGAGAGATTTCTCTCTCTCTCTCTCTCTCTCTCTCTCTCTCTCTCGCTGGTTTTAATAGCAACGGTCGGACGACCGTTTGGGACCGTTCATGGGCCACCATGATCACCCAACTAGGTGATCTAAACCGTCCATCGTGTACACGTCAAGAGGCTGATCAAAACCCAGCTACTTCACACAAAGGCGAGAACGTGTGTGACCACAAATCCAGATGCTTTGGGCTGAGAAAAACTAATGTTTCCTAAAAAGGAAACTATTTTCTCCTTCCCAGCTCAGCGATCCGCTTGAGGCCAGATCCACCTATCTTAACCATCAATGGGGAGATGATCCTGGCCGTTGGAGAACAGAAGGAGCTGTTGCCAGCTACTCAACCTGACGATAGGATATTTTCTAAGAGAAAAGAGAAGAGGCCCTAGAAAGCATACAGGTCGTCTACCCTTCATCCGACGGCTCTTGGAGATCTAGGGCTTACTATAAGGAAGAAAAAACCTAGACACCAGGCCATGACTCCACTCATTTGCAGCCGCTTGAAGAAACCCACCAAAATCGTCTACCTTCAAACCCACCGACTGAATCCCCGAAGCTTACCTGTAAGCTCTCTAGGTCATCACAGACTGTCTGATGGGCTCAGATACGAAGAAAGTGTGGTGATGGTGAAAATGTCATTAATGGCCATTGTCCTCCCCCGCCGTTCAAAACTGAGTCAGGATCGGTTCGAGCGTGCCATCTTCAGCATCTCACCAGATGGAGACGCCCCTGGTGCTAGAAGAAAGAAAAGAAAGAAATAGAAGAAAGAAAAAGGGAGAAGAATGAGGAAGAAGGGAGAGAGAGGGTTGACGTGGTGCGGCTGCACCACGTTGCTGACTTGAACCGAGTCGAGGCTGGACCTAGTCGGGCTGGGTTTAGTCCATTTAGACTCACTTCTGGACATCCCAGCAGGGAGAAGAAGAAAGAGAGAGGAAATGGAGAAGAAAAGAGAGTTAGGGAGAGAAGACGTCAGAGACAAAGGGGGGCGAACTGCTCCTGTCGAGTTAGGCAGGCCCGACTCGTTGAAGTTCGAAATGGGGCCTGGTGTGGCTATTGCTGGATGCTCCTAGCAACAGAAGGAGAGAAGAAAAGAAAAAAAAAAGAAAAGGAAAGAGGAAAGAAAGGAAAGATAGGCATGAGCTGCTGCTCGTAGTGGTGCCGCACCACATTGACTTGCACCGAGTCATCGCTTGACTTGCTGTCAAGTCCAGCAATGTGAGTCAGGTCGGGTCATGGCTGCTCGAGTCCGTACTAAGTTTTAACTCTGTGAGGTCGCCCTAAGAGCAAGCTCCGATAAGGTAGGGGATGACAAGTGCTGTTGAACCAGTGGCTAAGGAAGGAAGTGAACCGCTGATTGTAAACCCGGTCTGGGGTGTGTATTCGCATTGTCTTACTGCTTGTGTCGCTGATCTGAAGGGTTGATTGTGAGACTCTCGAGCTGAGATCGAACCAAGTCTGAAACGACTTGGGCTGCATGAACTTGTGGTGGGTCATCCACGACCACATCTAGTTAGGTAAACCCATTCTCTCTCTCTCTCTCTCTCTCTCTTCTTTTAAAATCATCTCAGCTATTACTCAAAATATATGGCTTGGTGACTTGATGTAGAACTAAGTCATTTAGCTAATTTTGGATCTAACAGGCCATCCAGCCTTTGAGTCGGTAACTCATGGTTTTTTCCCTACTCTTAAAATGAACTCTGGATGAACTAAGGTGTAGGCTTAATGCACTCAAGTTAGACCTGCCTAGGGTCCCCTTGTCAATGAATAAAAACCAGGCCTAGTACAGGCCACCTTGTCGGGCCCCGTCGTCGTAGAATGAAGGAAAGACCCGAGTTTCGGCTTAGGCCCACATAATATTGAGGGACCCACCTCATGGATGGGGTGGATCCGATGTACACGTGTGGCCCACATGATTTTCAACACCCATATGTACATTTGATTGAGTGGATGGCTATCCATTGTTGTGAATAGTGTGGCTAAGGTCCGGATAAGCTTGACTCTTGTGTCAGGTGTTCTACATGCTGGGACCAACCTTTTGGACGGGTAACTTATGCTAGAACTAGCTATAATAAATAGAGTTAAAATTAGTGAATAGTGTAATTTACTTACCATTCTTAGATATTATTATAATATTAATTATCATCATGATGATTACTATTAACATGTTATAATAATATTAGTTGTTATAAGTGAATCTACCATTAGTGATATTGGCATGGTGTCCATCACTTGAAATATTATCTTTAATAATGGATTATACTATTTTATTATAATTTTAATACTAATTATTACTAGGGCCACAAATAATAGTTGTATCATTAAAGTTAACTTGTAACCAACCATATTACTATTATATTGTATTTAATTTGCACATACATCATAAGTTCTACTCCTAGAATTAAACCCTAGGATGTAAACCCTAAATTCTACACTAAAACCCTAAAGGGTAAACCTTAGGCGATGATCTTAAACCCTAGGTAGTAATTAGAACTTGGACCTAATTGTACAAGTTCATGATTTGTGGTAGGATACAATTCTAAGGGTGCAAACACTTAGCGACACTAGAAGGCGATTCAAAGTATAAGGTGATGATTCTTCCCCTTGAGCTTTCCATCTTCTCATTAACTTAAGTCATAGTTTTTATTTAAATTCATAATTGATATCTTCCTTTATAATCACATGTGTTAGCTGGTGGAAATTGAACTGCTGTATTACATGCTTTATGATTATCCTGTATAATTGCTCATGCTTGTGGATTGCTTATGGAACTTAACCTGGTACATTAGTGGGAATTTTTCACATATGAATGTACACCCATACTTGGGATGTAACTTGACTAGTTGTGTTCGTAATGGACCTTCGACTTGATGGTTATGAGTGGTGGTCTAGATGAATCATTGATATGGGCCTACCATCTAGGGTTGTTGTGTCCAATGGTTTTCAAGGATGGTCTTTTATCGCATGGTTCTGATATCACCCTATGTGGCCTACTTTGATATCGCCCTATGTGGCTTTGTTCTAGTATTTTTCCTATATGGGTTGAATGTTTTATACTGTACAACCATGCGATGGTGAGCCCCATGTACTCTAATATGATTGGCTACTAGTGGGCAGGTTTTCATTAAACATCCTAAGATGGTAGTCTCATGGGCTGGAGATGGTGGTTATGGGACACTATGCCCATGTTGTCAGCCTACGCTGGGTCATGCCCTCCTCGTAGTGACCGTGAGCTGATTTAAATTGGTTGGTTGCAATTGGACTAATAACGGGTTGGCTAGCACAAACCAGCATCTATTGCTATCATACGTAACATACAGATTCGCCTGTTTGGATGTTTTACCTGAGGCACCAACCATCATCTGTTGTTATCGTATAATGCTGTCATGCGTAACACACAGATTCGCCTGTCTGGATGTCTTACCCGAGGCACCAACTATCATCTGTTGTTATCGTACATATTTTCCTGTCTGGATGTTTTACCCGAGGCACAGACCATCTGGATGTTTTACCCGGGTCGATGACTGCATGAGTGACGACCCCAATATCCGTCTGGATGTTTTACCCGGGACATAGGCCATCTGAATGTTTTACCCGAGCCAACGATTGTATTCATACATCCATGCATATAATAAGACTGCATTTACTCTGTTTTGGTTGTCTGGATGTTTTATACTATTTCTTACCTAATGCGGCGGTGTGTAATCTTGAGGGGATTTCACATTGAGTTGGCCACTCATCCATCAAATATATAACCATACAGGTAGCACAGGTGGCCTTGATGATGTTCACATTCATATTGGTGAGGAGCAGGCTATGGTTGACATGGGTGCATGATTATACTTGCTAAAGACTGCTACAGGATTTCACATCTCAAAATTGTTGTAAATTTACTTTGTTTCACATGTAATGTTATTTCATTTTGCATTTGTAAGAATGGAGACATTGGTTTGTATAAGTCATTATGGGCACTCTCTTGTATATTCTAAGTGATAAAGAAATTTTTCTTTATGCTAACTTGTCCATCCTGCGCTCATCTGCTTACTCTGATAAAAGAAGAAAAAAAAGTATATATATATATATATTTGACCATCCTTTAAGATTAACACTCGGGTTTTTGGGAAACGGGTCGTGTACTTGGGTCCTGAATATTCGGGGCGTTACAGTTTGGGTATTTATAAGACTACTATGAAGGTTGCCACCCCCTACATTATAGAAGCTCGGTCAGAGAGGAATGCACGTATGTCCATTGAGGCTAAATTTGAAGCATCAATGACTCAATTTACTGAACTTAGGCAAGAATTTGCTGAACTTAGGCAACAAATTACTCAAAGCCAACTACTTCACCGCTCCCTTGATACAGTTGCATCTCAAGTACTACATTTGCCGCGATCAAATGATATAATAATTATTTTTAAAGATAAAAGTAGCATTATTATTTACATGAAACCATTATTTTAGGCCCACCGTCGATCTGGTGAGCCCTCAAGTATTCGAGAAGAATCTGCAATAACTCCAGCGATGGAACAAATTTTCCAATTGAGAGATTTCCGTGGTCGGACTGTTGCTAGTGGGCGGATGGTGTCAGATAATACAGGCATCCCTCCAGAATGCATCTGAATTGTAATAGATGATATCAACGTTCATACAATAGAGTTGTTTAATGATGACAGGACATTTGAAGATATTCAATTGGGTGAAATTGTTGTTTGGCCTAAATTCCTGATGAGAATTTGAATATTTAGTAGTTTTGTTTAACTTTTTGAACTTCAGGACATTTTGTATGACGAAAACTTGATTATTCAATGAAATGCTTTTTTGATCAAGTTGCCTTTTTTATTTATTTAATCTTTAGCATCCTTTTTATTAATTATGGCTTGTTGTCATTTATTTTTTATTAACCAAGTCACTAAAGGATTTCAATTTCAAATGTAACAGAAGTATTGACAGAACGTTGTCTCTTGTTGCAGTATGAGATGTAACAAGAATATACATTGATTGTGCAACCAATTATTTTTTAAATGCACCAACTAGAAACGATTTGAGACGACGTTCAATGATACTTTGTTAAATATAAAATTTATAACCTTTAGTAACTTGGTTAATTAAAAAGAACTACGTAGTGGCTTGATCCCAATCGACTTTTTGGAGGGCACGTGGGTACTGTCAGTAATGTACTAGAATATCGGTGCAGCCACAAATCTTTTTTCTCCTTTGAATTGTAACAGACTGTATCGATTGCATTTTTCTCTATCATACAGGCTGTGGCTATCAAAGATATAATATCACCTCCTTATAGGGAAACATTTAATGATGTGTACAAGTAAATTCATTTTTTCTTATTCCTTATATTATTTCCCAGTTATATTTGTGTTGGTTTCAGAGTACAGGTAACGATAGAAATTGTTGGTCGACTATGGCTTATAGAGAAAGGGATGAGTAACCAACAATACAAATATGGGAGGCCTTCCCCAGGTATCCAGATACTTTTAGATATATTTATATTGTTTTTAAATGTATTAGCTCGAAATTGATGGAGTAGACCCGGATGTGCGTCGGAGCTATCCGGATGTTGAGCGGGGGTCCCTAAAAGGTGGGAACCACTGTTATGACCATGATGAAGCTGTCCATTTCCTATGGACAGCATTGGAGGGGCCTGACCATTTGGACAGGCCGTGTTTATGTATTTGCTCAAAATTAATGGAGCAAACCCAAATGTGCGTCGGAGCTATCCGGATGAGTGGTGGTCCCTGGAAGGTGGGAACTGCTGTTATGACCATGATGAAGCTGTCCATTTTCTATGGACAGCATTGGAGGGGCCTGCCCATTTAGACAGGCCGTGTTTATGTATTTGCTCAAAATTAATGGAGCAGACCCGGATGTGCGTCGGAGCTATCCGGATGAATGGGGTCTTTATAAGGTGGGAACCGCTGTTATGACCATGATGAAGCTGTCCATTTCCTATGGACAACATTGGAGGGGCCTGGCCATTTAGATAGGTCGTGTTTATATCTGTATTTACAAGGACCACACCCTTAACCTAAACCACACCCTAAACCTATTCTCAATTACGTAAACTTATAACCTATAACCTAAACCTATTCTCAAATCCCAAAAGTTATACATATAACCTTAACCTAAACTTATAACCTTAACCTAAACCTATTCTCAAATCCCAAAACCTATACTTATATACTTATAACCTTAACCTAAACTTATAACCTTAACATAAACCTATTCTCAAATCCCAAAACCTATACTTATATACTTATAACCTTAACCTAAACTTATAACCTTAACCTAAACCTATTCTCAAATCCCAAAACCTATACTTATAACCTAAACCTAAATCTTAACCTAAACGTATAACCGATACTTACAACCTTAACCTAAACTTATAACCTTAACCTAAGCCTATTATCAAATCCCAAAACCTATACTTATAACCTAAACCTAAACCTTAACCTATAACCTAAACCTATACTTATAACCTTAACCTAAACTTATAACCTTAACCTAAACCTATTCTTAAATCCTAAAACCTATACTTATAACTTAAACCTAAACCTTAACCTAAACCTATAACCTATACTTACAACCTTAACCTAAACTTATAACCTTAACCAAAACCTATTCTCAAATCCCCGAAAACCTAAACCTTAACCTATAACCTAAAACTTAAACCTAAACCTAAAACCTAAATGTATTCTAAAATCCCTAAACCTACACCTAATCCTAATCTCAACTCCCTAACCTAAACCTAAACCTAAACTTGAAAACCCAAAGCTAAACCCGATCCCGAACTCGAACTCGATTTCCAAAACCTAAACCTTAACCTATTCTCAACTCCCTAAACCTATAGCTTATAACCTACACCTAAACCTTAACATTAACCTAAACCTAAACCTGTACCTATAACCTATAACCTAAATATATTCTCAAATCCTAAACCTACACCTACACCTAATCCTAATCTCAATTCCCTAACCTAAACCTAAACCTAAACTTAACAACCCAAATCTAAACCCGATCCCAAACCGAAACCCGATTTCCTAAACCTAAACCTTAACCTATTCTCAATTCCCTAAACCTATAGCTTATAACCTAAACCTAAACCTAAACCTAAACCTAAACCTTAACCTTAACCTAAACCTATAACCTTAACCAAAACCAAAACCTATGACTTAAAGCCTAAATGTATTCTCAAATCTTTAAACCTAAACCTACACCTAATCCTAATCTCAACTCCCTAACCTAAATCTAAACCTAAACTTGAAAACCCAAACCTAAAACTTGATCCCGAACCCGAACCCGATTTCCTAAACCTAAGCCTTAACCTAATCTCAAATCCCAAAACCTAAAACTACACCTAATCCTAATATAAACTCCCTAACTAAATCTAAACCTAAACTTGAAAACCCAAACCTAAACCCGATCCCGAACCCGAACACGATTTCCTAAACCTAAACCTTAACCTATTCTAAAATCTTTAAACCTAAACCTACACCTAATCCTAATCTCAACTCCCTAACCTAAACCTTAAACCTAACTTGAAAACCCAAACCTAAACCGATCCCGAACTCGAACCCGATTTCCTAAACCTAAACCTTAACCTATTCTTAATTCCCTAAACCTTAACCTATAACCTAACCTAAACCTAAACCTATAACCTACACTTATAACCTAAACCTAAACCTATAACCTAAACCTAAGCCTAAAACCAAAACCTATGACCTAAAACCTAAATGTATTCTCAAATACCTAAACATAAACCAACACCTAATCATAATCTCAACTCCCTAACCTAAACCTAAACCTAAACTTGAAAACTCAAACCTAAACCCGATCACGAACCCGAACCCGATTCCCTAAACCTAAATCTTAACCTATTCTCAATTCCCTAAACCTATAGCTTATAACCTAAACATAAACCTTAACCTATTCTCAATTCCCTAAACCTATAGCTTATAACCTAAACCTAAACCAATAACCTTAACCTAAACCAAAACCTATGACCTAAAACCTAAATGTATTCTCAAATCTCTAAACCTAACCCTACACCTAATCCTAATCTCAACTCCTTAACCTAAACCTAAACCTAAACCTAAACTTAAAACCCAAACCTAAAACCCGATCCCGAACCCGAACTCGATTTCCAAAACCTAAACCTTAACCTATTCTCAAATCTCAAAACCTAAACCTACACCTAATCCTAATCTAAACTCCATCATCTAAACCTAAACCTAAACTTGAAAACCTAAACCTAAACCCAATCCCGAACCCGAACCGGAATTCCTAAACCTAAACCTTAACCGATTCTCAAATACCTAAACTTAAACCTACACCTAATCCTAATCTCAACTCCCTAACCTAAACCTAAACCTAACCTGAAAACCCAAACCTAAACCCGATCCCAAACCCGAACCCGATTTCCTAAACCTAAACCTTAACCTATTCTCAATTCCCTAAACCTTAACCTATAACCTAACTTAAACCTAAACCTATAACCTACACTTATAACCTAAACCCAAACCTAAAACCTAAACCTAAGCCTAAAACCTAAACCTATGACCTAAACTAAACCTAAAACCTAAACATTAACCAATAATCTAAAACCTAAACCTAAACTAAAACTAAATGTATTCTCAAATCCCTAAACCTAAACCTATACCTAATCCTAATCTCAACTCCCTAACCTAAACCTAAACACGAACCTAAACATGAAAACCCAAACCTAAACCTGATCCAGAGAACCCGAGCCCGATTTCCTAAACCTAAACCTTAACCTGTTCTCAATTCCCTAAACCTAAACCTACACCTAATCATAATCACTACTTCCTAAACTAAACCTAAACCTAACTTGAAAACCCAATCACGAACCGGAACTCGATTTCCTAAACCTAAACCTAAACCTATTCTCAATTCCCTAAACCTTAACCTATAACTTAACCTAAACTTAAACCTATAACCTACACTTATAACCTAAACCTAAACTATAACCTAAACCTAAGCCTAAAACCTAAACCTATGACCTAAAACCTAAATGTATTCTCAAATCCCTAAACCTAAACCTACACATAATCCTAATCACAACTCCCTAACCTAAACCTAAACTTGAAAACCAAAACCTAAACCCGATCTCAAACTCGTACCCGATTCCCTAAACCTAAACCTTCACCTATTCTCAATTCCCTAAACCTATAGCTTATAAACCTAAACCTAAACCTATAACCTTAACCTAAACCAAAACCTATGACCTAAAACCTAAATGTATTCTCAAATTTCTAAACCTAAACCTACACTTAATCCTAATCTCAACTCCCTAACCTAAACCTAAACCTAAACTTGAAAACCCAAACCTAAAACCCGAACCCAAACCCGAACCCGATTTTCTAAACCTAAACCATAATAGCCTATTCTCAAATCCCTAAACTAAAACCTACACCTAATCCTAATCTAGACTCCCTAACCTAAACCTAAACCTAAACTTGAAAACCCAAACATAAACCCAATCCCGAACACGAACCCGAATTCCTAAACCTAAACCTTAACCTATTTTCAAATCTCTAAACCTAAACCTACACCTAATCCTAATCTCAACTCCCTAACCTAAACCTAAACCAAACTTGAAAACCCAATCCTAAATCCGATAACGAACCCGAACACGATTTCCTAAACCTAAACCTTAACCTATTCTCAATTCCCTAAACCTTAACCTATTTTTAAATACCTAAACCTAAACCTACACCTAATCCTAATCTCAACTCCCTAACCTAAACCTAAACCTAACTTGAAAACCCAAACCTAAACCCGATCCCAAACCCGAACACGATTTCCTAAACCTAAACCTTAATCTATTCTCAATTCCCTAAACATTAACCGATAACCTAACTTAAACCTAAACCTATAACCTAAACCTAAACTTATAACCTAAACCTAAGCCTAAAACCTAAACCTATGACCTAACCTAAACCTAAAACCTAAACATTAACCAATAATCTAAAACCTAAACCTAAAACATAAAACTTAAACATATTCTCAAATCTTTAAACATACACCTACACCTAATCCTAATCTCAATTCCCTAACCTAAACTTAAACCTAAACTTGACAAAAAACCTAAACCCGAGCCCGATTTCCTAAACCTAAACCTTAACCTATTCTCAAATCCCTAAAATTAAACCTACACCTAATCCTAATCTAAACTCCCTAACCTAAACCTAAACCTAAACTTGAAAACCAAACCTAAACCCAATCCCGAACCCGAACACGAATTCCTAAACCTAAACCTTAACCTATTTTGAAATCTCTAAACCTAAACCTACACCTAATCCTAATCTCAACTCCTAACCTAAACCTAAACCTAAACCTAACTTGAAAACCTAAACCTAAACCCGATCCCGAACCCGAACCCGATTTCCTAAACCTAAACCTTAACCTATTCTTAATTCCCTAAACCATAACCTATAACCTAACCTAAACCTAAACCAATAGCCTACACTTATAACCTAAACCTAAACCTATAACCTAAAACCTAAACCTATGACCTAAAACCTAAATGTATTCTCAAACCCCCAAACCTAAACCTACACCTAATCCTAATCTCAACTCCCTAACCTAAACCTAAACCTAAACTTGAAAACCCAAACTTAAACCCGATCCCGAACCGGAACCCAATTCCCTAAACCTAAACCTTAACCTATTCTCATTCCCTAAACATATAGCTTATAACCTAAACCTAAACCTTAACCAAACCTACAACCTTAACCTAAACCAAAACCTATGACCTAAAACCTAAATGTATTCTCAAATCTCTAAACCTAAACCTACACCTAATCCTAATCTCAACTCCCTAACCTAAACCTAAACTTAAACTTGAAAACCCAAACCTAAAACACGATCTTGAACCCGAACCCGATTTCCTAAACCTAAACCTTAACCTATTCTCAAATCCCTAAAATAAACCTACACCTAATCCTAATCTAAACTCCCTAACCTAAACCTAAACCGAACTTGAAAACCCAAACCTAAACCCAATCCCGAACTCGAACCCGAATTCCTAAACCTAAACCTTAACCTATTTTCAAATCCTAAACCTAAACCTACACCTAATCCTAATCGCAACTCCGTAACCTAAACCTAAACCTAACTTGAAAACCCAAACCTAAACCCGATCCCAACCCGAACACGATTTCCTAAACCTAAACCTTAACCTATTCTCAATTCCCAAAACCTTAACCTATAACTAACTTAAACCTAAACCTATAACCTACACTTATAACATTAAACCTATAACCAAACTTAAACATAAACCTATAACCTACACTTATACCTAAACTTAAACCTATAACCTAAACCTAAGCCTAAAACCTAACCTAACCTAAACCTTAACCAATAATCTTAAACCTAAATGTATTCTCAAATCTCTAAACCTAAACCTACACCTAATCCTAATCTCAACTCCCTAACCTAAACCAAAACCTAAACTTGAAAACCAAACCTAAACCCGATCCCGAACCTGAACCCGATTTCCTAAACCTAAACCTTAACCTATTTTCAATTCCCTAAACATAAAACGACACCTAATCCTAATCTCAACTCCCTAACCTAAACCTAAACCTAACTTGAAAACCCAAACCTAAACCCGATCCCAACCCGAACCCGATTTCCTAAACTTAAACCCTAACCTATTCTCATTCCCTAAACCTTAACCTATAACCTAACCTAAACCTAAACCTATAACCTAAACTTATAACCTAAACCTAAACCTATAACCTAAACCTAAGCCTAAAACCTAAACCTATGACCTAAAACCTAAAGGTATTCTCAAATCCCTAAACCTAAACCTACACGTAATCGTAATCTCAACTCCCTAACCTAAACCTAAACCTAAACTTGTAAACCCAAACCTAAACCCGATCCCGAACCCGAACCCGATTCCTTAAACCTAAACCTTAACCTATTCCCAATTCCCTAAACCTATAGCCTATAACCTAAACCTAAACCTTAACCTAAAGCTAAACCTAAACCTATAACCTTAACCTAAACCAAAACCTATGACCTAAAACCTAAATGTATTCTCAAATCTCTAAACCTAAACCTACACCTAATCCTAATCTCAACTCCCTAACCTAAACCTAAACATAAACTTGAAAACCCAAACCTAAAACCCGATCCCGAACCCGAACCCGATTTCCTAAACCTAAACCTTAACCTATTCTCAAATCCCTAAACTTAAACCTACGCCTAATCCTAATCTAAACTCCCTAACCTAAACCTAAACCTAAACTTGAAAACCCTAACTTAAACCCAATCCCGAACCCGAACCCGATTCCTAAACCTAAACCTTAACCTATTTTCAAATCCCTAAACCTAAACCTACTCCTAATCCTAATCTCAACTCCCTAACCTAAACCTAAACCTAAACTTGAAAACCCAAACCTAAACTCGATCCCGAACCCGAACCCGATTTACTAAACCTAAACCTTAACATATTCTCAATTCCCTAAACCTATAGCTTATAAGACCTAAAACCTTAACCTTAACCTAAACCTAAACCTATAACCTTAAAACCAAAACCTATGACCTAAAACCTTAACCTATAACCTATAACCTAAACTTATAACCTATAACCTAAACCTAAAATCTAAACCTTAACCAATAACCTAAAACCTAAACCTAAACCTAAACCTAAATGTATTCTCAAATCCTTAAACCTAAACCTACACTTAATCCTAATCTCAACTCCTTAACCTAAACTTGAAAACCCAAACCTAAACCCGATCCCGAACCCGAACCCGATTTCTAAACCTAAACCTTAACATATTCTCAATTCCCTAAACCTATAGCTTATAAGACCTAAAAACTTAACCTTAACCTAAACCTAAACATACAACCTTAAAACGAAAACCTATGACCTAAAACTTTAACCTATAACCTATAACCTAAACTTATAACCTATAACCTAACCTTAACCTAAACCTAAAACCTAAACCTTAACCAATAACCTAAAACCTAAAACTTAAACCTAAAACCTAAATGTATTCTCAAATCCCTAAACCTAAACCTACACCTATTCCTAATCTCAACTCCCTAACCTAAACCTAAACCTAAACTTGAAAACCCAAAACTAAACCCGATTCGAACCTGAACCCGATTTCTTAAACTAAACCTTAACATATTCTCAATTCCCTAAACCTATAGCTTATAAGACCTAAAACCTTAACCTATAATCTATAACCTAAACTTATAACCTATAACCTAACCTTAACCTAAACCTAAAACCTAAACCTTAACCAATAACCTAAAACCTAAACCTAAACCTAAAACCTAAATGTATTCTTAATTCTCTAAACCTAAACCTACACCTAATCCTAATCTCAACTCCCTTACCTAAACCTAAACCTAACTTGAAAACCCAAACCTAAACCCGATCCAGAACCCAACCCGAACCCGATTTCTTAAACCTAAACCCTAATTTATTCTCAATTCCCTAAACCTTAACCTATAACCTAACCTAAACCTAAACCTATAACCTAAACTTATAGCCTAAACCTAAACCTATAATCTAAACCTAAGCCTAAACCTAAACCTATGACCTAAAACCTAAATGTATTCTCAAATCCCTAAACCTAAACCTACACGTAATCGTATCTCAACTCCCTAACCTAAACCTAAACTTGTAAACCCAAACCTAAACCCGATCCCGAACCCGAACCCGATTCCCTAAACCTAAACCTTAACCTATTCTCAATTCCTAAAATAGCTTATAACCTAAACCTAAACCTTAACCTAAACCTAAACCTTAACCTAAACCAAAACCTATGACCTAAAACCTAAATGTATTCTCAAATCTCTAAACCTAAACCTACACCTAATCCTAATCTCAACTCCCTTACCTAAACCTAAACCTAAACTTGAAAACAAACCTAAAATCCGATCCTTAACCGAACCCGATTCTAAAACCAAATACACTATTCTCAAATCCCTAAACTTAAACCTATGCCTAATCCTAATCTAAACTCCCTAACCTAAACCTAAACCTAAACTTGAAAACCCTAACCTAAACCCAAACCCGAATTCCTAAACTAAAACTTAACCTATTTTCAAATCCCTAAACCTAAACCTACACCTAATCCTAATCTCAACTCCCTAACCTAAACCTAAACCTAAACTTGAAAACCCAAACCTAAACCCGATCCCGAAGCCGAACCCGATTTACTAAACCTAAACTTTAACATATTCTCAATTCCTTAAACCTATAGCTTATAAGACTAAAACCTTAACCTAAACCTAAACCTAAACCTATAACCTTAAAACCAAAACCTATGACCTAAAACCTTAACCTATAACCTATATCCTAAACTTATAACCTATAACCTAACCTTAACCTAAACCTTAACCAATAACCTAAAACCTAAACCTAAACCTAAACCTAAAACCTAAATGTATTCTTAAATCCCTAAACCTAAACCTACACTTAATCCTAATCTCAACTCCCTAACCTAAACTTGAAAACCCAAACCTAAACGATCCCGAACCGAACCCGATTTCCTAAACCTAAACCTTAACATATTCTCAATTCCCTAAACCTATAGCTTATAAGACCTAAAACCTTAACCTTAACCTAAACCTAAACCTATAACCTTAAAACGAAAACCTATGACCTAAAACCTTAACCTATAACCTATAACCTAAACTTATAACCTATAACCTAACCTTAACCTAAACCTAAAACCTAAACCTTAACCAATAACCTAAAACTTAAACCTAAACCTAAAACCTAAATGTATTCTCAAATCCCTAAACCTAAACCTACACTTATTCCTAATCTCAACTCCCTAACCTAAACCTAAACCTAAACTTGAAAACCCAAACCTAAACCCGATCCCGAACCCGAACCCGATTTATTAAACCTAAACCTTAACATATTCTCAATTCCTTAAAACTATAACTTATAAGACCTAAAACCTAAACCTATAATCTATAACCTAAACTTATAACCTATAACCTAACCTTAACCTAAACCTAAAACTTAAACCTTAACCAATAACCTAAAACCTAAACCTAAACCTAAAACCTAAATGTATTCTTAAATCCATAAATCTAAACCTACACCTAATCCTAATCTCAACTCCCTAACCTAAGCCTAAACCTAAACTTGAAAACCCAAACCTAAACCCGATCCCGAACCCGAACCCGATTTCCTAAACCTAAACCTTAACTTATTCTCAATTCCCTAGACCTAAACCTTAACCTAAACCTAAACCTAAACCTAAACTTTAACCTAAACCTAAACCTATAACCTAAAACATAAACCTAAACCTAAAAACTGAATGTATTCTCAAATCCCTAAACTTAGACCTACACCTAATACTAATCTCAACTCCCTAACCTAAACTTAAACTTGAAAACCCAAACCTAAACCCGATACCGAACTTGAACCCAAACCCAATTGCTGTAATAATGTAGCCCAATCACATGACAACAAACAAGAATGTATCCCTTTTAACACATGCCCCTTCTTACAAAGCTTTAATTTTTATTGTTGTTTTTATTAATTGAAACACTTTTTTGCATTATTTGCTCGTATTAGTTTTATTTTAATGATCAGTTTTATTTTAAAAAAGTGCCCACTTTTTTGGATAAAGTTTCTGCAATTCTTCATGATTTTGAATTATAATGTTTTATTGATTGAATATTTTTTTATTAGATAAAAGACACAAAAAGAAAATCGTTGCTGATTTTTTTCCTTTTGTTTACTTATGAAGTTAAACTTATTTATATGTATTATGCATGGATGAATGTAATGTGGATAAGTTGTTTGTGTTTGTATGGATGTAGTTTATGTTTGGATGGATTTACGTAGTTTGGGTTTAGATGGATGTGAATGTGATGAAATATATTGTATAACAGGTGTATATCAGGAAGAATACTGTAACATGTCAAATTTGAAAATGTCCTTTAAGGGTCATAAGAGACGGCCCATAGCAGTCCTTTTAAAGGACGGTCCATGACCGTCCTTTTAAAGGACGGTCTATAACCGTCCTTTGAAGGCTCATAAGAGACGGTCCATGACAGTCCTTTTTAGGGACGGTCCATGACCGTCTGTTTAAAGGATGGTCGATGGCCGTCCTTTGAAGGCTCATAAGAGACGGTCCATCACAGTCCTTTTTAAGGATGGTTCATGACCGTCCGTTTAAAGGATGGTCCATGGCCGTCCTTTGAAGGCTCATAGGAGATGGTCTATGACAGTCCTTTTAAAGGACGGTCCATGACAGTCCTTTTAAAGGACGGTCCATGCTCGTCCTTTCTAGGCTCATAAGAGATGGTCCATTACCATCTTTTTTTCATCAATAAGAATGACGGTTTTCAACCGTCCTTTAAGTAATAAGACACGTCAAAATTTGACGGCCTATGCGACGGTCCATGACCGTCCTTTTTGGTCATTTGAGATGGTTTTGGACCATCCTTTTTTCGCTGTTTTGGCGTAGTGTGATATCTGGGCCCTAGCCCTAAAATGACATGACAAAAAGGATGGGCAACATGGATTATACACATACATCAATGTGAGCCCCACAAGTTTGGTCCTTGCCCCGTGCAAAAAAGGGTTTTGTACACATCACTTTCTTGGCATTAAATACTACATAACTTCTTATTCCCTAGAAAACTGTACAACTACTTAAACAAAGAAAGGGCATTTTGGTCCAAGTAATTTTCGAAAGCTTGTCAGAAGGCTACTCTTAGGATATATGGAATGACGTAGCTTTCTAAGCAATTTGCCCAAACTTCGAGGCGAGTATATCAATCTCCTATTTTTATTTGTCATCCAACCTTGCATAAGATCACACAGACATGGATGAAGGGAAAACACAAATATCAGCTTGATCCAAAAAAATTGTGGGCCCCAAGAAATTTTCAACTGTAGAATTTTTATTCACACTGTTTTACGTGGTGAGGTCCACTTAAGAGTTGGATATATTTCATTTTTGGGCTCGAGCCATCAAATTATTTATTAAAAAGAATGAATGGAGTAGATAAAATATTTAAATCACAGTGAACCACACAGAGTTTACTAAGCATACTGAGTTACTCGGTACGCAATCCGCTTCCCATGCAAGGAACGCGGATATCCTACCCCTGCCCATCTTCGGCTCGGAATGGGCAGGGGCACCGACTGGCCACCGTGATGTATGGGTCCATCCACACCATTCATCCATTTTCCCAGTCATTTCAGGAAATAAGCTAAAAATTGAGGCGTGGAGCTAAAAATTGAGTCATATCCACGACATAGTTGGACTACATATCAGGGATTAAATTCCTAGCATTGAAAACTTTTTGGGGTCCACAAGTTTTGGTTTGAGTGGATAATATTTGTGTTTTCCTCTCATCGTGATGTACCCAACTTCATGAGTCGTTTGGATGGTAAATATATATCACGGTGGGCCCTAGGAAAGTTTAAACAGTTATCACCATTGCTTCTTATGGTGCGATCCAGTTGAACCTTGTCTCTGTCTAACTTTTGGTCTCATTTCATAAAATTCAAAGGAAAAATGGATGGAAAGGAAAGACAATCACTAATTTTTTATGGTATGGTCCACCTAGTAATTGGATCTGCTTTATTTTTTAGCATAATGCCCAATATTAATTTGAAAAAACTAATGTACGGCCTAGAAACGTAATAGATATATCAAGGTGGCCCCCACAGTAACCCCATGTTAAGGCATGCTCCACCTTGCGTGAGAGAGCTATGGTAGTGGAAGGGTATGATGGTTTAAGACCGTCTCTAATGTAGACAGTCTCCGACTTTCTCAGATGACAACTTAGAAGACAGCTAAGGACCGTCTTTTATTCTAGATGGTTGACAACCATCTTTTCCCCACAGTTACCGACGGATTCTAACTATCTTAAATGATTCTAACCATCTTAAAAGCTATTTGAAATTTTATAGACAGTTTATAGCCATCTAAACCAAAGGATTTTGCAAACGATCCACAACTGTCTCAAAAATTATCTTTAAAAAAAAAAAAACCTTTTTCACGTAGTGAAGGATGGTCAGCTAAGAAGTCAACTATAGCTCAACCTTTTACTTCTTTCTGAGGCACGTAATGTAGATCAAACTCAGATAAGCCAACACCCACTTACCGATTCGACCGCGTAAAGTCGGCTGGTTTAGCCTATATTTTACTAAATCGGTAACTGTTATTACATTTACTCTCTCGGTCAACAAGTAATGCCTTAACTTAGTGGCCGCAAAATACAATAACAAGCATAATTTCTCCATGGCTGAATATCGTCTCTCGGCATCGAGCAGTGTCCGACTCAAATAATAGACCGTCCGCTCCTTTTGCATGTCATCATCTTGTGTTAGGAGAGCTCCGATCGAATCTGGTGAAGCTGTGATGTATAGCCTGCGTGGTCGATTTTTTAAAGAGGCCATCAACACAGGCAGCTTCATTAGATATTCCTTGATTTTATCGAATGCTAGTTGCTCCGATTCATAAACAAATTCGGTTCCGTGTTTCAATTTCAATAGTGGAGAGAAAATTTAGTTTTGCCTGCAAAGTTAGATATAAACCTCCTCAAGAAATTGACATGACCCAAGAATTTTTGTAGTTTAGCCTTGTTTCTTGGCAGTTGCACATTAATCACAACCTGATTCTTGTTCTGATCAGCTTCAATCCCTCTTTGATGTACAAAGAATCCCAAGAAATTATCAGTCGAGACCCCAAAAGCACGTTTCAAATGGCTCATTTTCAATTTATGGAGCCTCATCCATTCAAAGGACTTGGGCAAGTGAGTCAAGTGCGCATTTACATCAGTGGACTTGACCACCACATCGTCCATATAGACTTCCATAAATCAGTCGATCATATAATGGAAAATGGCATTCATTGTCCTTTGGTATGTGGCTCCTGCATTCTTTAATCAAAAGTGTAACACCCTGAAATCTGGGGGTCGAGCATAAACTCAACTCCCGAGTTCTAACGCATCACTTATGCAACATAATGAATGATGATTGAATGTTGTCTGTGTTAGTGCATAAACATGAGTGAGATTATACCAAAACAGTAATTCATACTCCGGATCAATTATATAAAGGCAAGCGGAAGACTGAAACTGTATATATATGTATGTAAAAGAAACAAAACCATCAATCTCCAAAGTATGAACCCATCTGAGTCACCATATACATGCATTTGTTTTACATTCAAAATGTCAAAAATACAACTAGAGAAGTAAGTCCTGTAAGTCCCGTCGATCCAGGCAGTTTAGTCAAAGCCATCGGAATACTACATATATGAGAACTCGTCCTGGTCCTCGTCGTAGTCCGGCTCAGCCTCCTGAGTCGTCACCTCATCTGCACCTAAGACAGAGTCTGGTTGGTGTGTACAACACCGTCCCGTAACGTGGGAGTGAGTAGCTAACTCAGTGGAACAATAAAGCATAGGTTAACATGTTATCAATTCAGTCAAGCAGTAATGATAAAGCAGTACAATCAAACACTCCTAACTACTCTTATTAATGCAAGTATGAATGCAGTCATGATGGATGCCCTCACCACATACTCCCTCGTGCGACACCATCTTACGTTCGCGGCATGCTTGCATTCCTCAGTGCTCCACATCTTCCAGGCACATGCAATGCGATGATGAGCATGATTACCGAGTTGTTATTAGTCCATTTCAAGCAGCAGGATTGGAAAACTTAGGTACCTCCCTTGTATCATTCCCAAACATGATTCATTCTAGGGTCGTCAGTCCTAGTTAATCTCATACGATAGTGTGTTTCTAGGTCACTACAAAGGCTGTCAGGGCTATTACACACAATGGTTACACCACTCCCCCATCACCTTTTTAACGGTTCATCACTAAATTGATATAGGCCTAGTTCATACTCTATACACGGCGACAAAACTCGTCGCCTCACCGCAAATTCAGAGTATGCTCGAGGTCACTACAAAGGGCTCGTCACCAATCAGTGTAGGCCAACAGCTCGAATACAGTGTCCCATACCACCATATTTGTCTCACGAGTCAAGGTTGCTCACTGGTCACTACGGGGAGGCACGTGGCCCCAGCGTAGACTGATAGCTCAACCACGGTGTCCCATACCACCATGCCTGACTCATGAGTCTTAGCGGATCGAGGTACCATGGTTAACGGGATTTCACTGGTAAGTTTGGTACCCTATGTTCAAGTAGTAGCGACCAAACATGGTGAACATACATTAGACAGATCGGGTTACTTGACGAGCCTGACTAGCTCGAGTGCACAATCAATTGAACGACATGAAGTGCATAAGCACTTCGCATGGCCTAACCACTGCTGCCAACGGAAGCACGACTCGGTTTTCATCAGACACATCCTTCGTGGTGAAATAAAACTCAACCACGAAATCAAGTTTGGTATCGATTGTCTGGACTATAAACATAGTCCCAATCGCAATCAATCCTTATATAAAGCACGTGGAGTAAAGCATAATAAACAAAGTAAGTCAAGCATGTTAACAAACAAGTCATGAAGCATATTACAAAGCAACAAGTCATGAAGCATATGGCAAAGCACAATATAAACAAGAAATACAAACACATGTATTTCCTAAGTAAGTGGTTAAATTAAACAACCAACATAGAGGAAATCATATAAGTCTCTAAAGTAGTTGAGAATCTCATCTCAACACCTACCTAAGGCACAATCATCCAAGCACTTACTCTCACAAGCATTTTCACAAACACTTAGAATACACTATTTCAACATACATAGTGTATATTAGTAAAACATGTATTAGGGCAAGCCCTTTCACCAAACAAATATAATATGTTCATACAGCAAATAAACATGGCAAACACATTTTCAAAATTTATACGTATACGCTACTTTCTACAAATACCTAGAATATGTAAAATTCCATATTCTTCATCTTTAATCGAAATGGAAAATAGATAGCACTTTATACATGTGCAATTGCATGCAGATCATGAATCTATCATTATCTGACAATGAAAGCGTTGAGAACCGTAACCTATATACCTAAAGTCCTCACCTTTTATCGTAGAATCGTAACGAAGCCGATAGGTTTGCTAAGCTTCCGTATTCGGCAGTTTGGTAACCTATAGAATGAAATAGGTTAGCTATTTCATAACCTACAACCTCATAACCCCAAAACAGATTAGGGTTAAGGTTTCTTACTTAGAAACGAAGTCGAAATCACCGGGAAAGCGAGAAGACTTGCGTGGTTAAGCTTGTAGAATGGCAGGGGATAGTAGTAGGGAGCTTCCCTCACTTCTCTCACTCTTTCTCTCTCTTTTCTCTCTTCTCTCTCTAGGGTTTCTCTCAAATTTGTATGGTTGAATGAGAGAGGGTTCTAAGGTCCTTATATAGCCTAAAAACACACTAAAATAGACTTAAGGTCAAGGTATACTTAGGTTATAACCAAAGCGAGCTAGTTTCAACTTAACGGAGCACTTCTGGCGGGCCTCCTTGAGCCAAAGGTCGGACTTAAGCTCACCAACCTTGGATCTTGGTGGAGTTAAGTTTTTGTTTCAGTTGAATTCCCAGATCACGCGTGGCAGACCAGTTTCAGTTCAACGGTCAGTGGACCTCGATCAGAGATTTCAAGTACACTGCCATATATATGAAAATTTTCTTGATCTGAGGGTGTATTTGGGTCAGATTCTAACAGTCTGGTTGCTTACAAAATGTCCGTAAGTAACAAGTCTTAGATTACTATTTGAGATATTTATTTGTAAAGAAAAATAAGCGTTCTCACACTCCTCGCTCCAGACTCAAGCGAACAGCCGTGGGACACTGTCTGGATTTGATTTCTGAGATAGTTGTCAAGCCCAGCGAGGCGGTCCTAAGTCTATAACTTCGTATTATTCGAACTCCTGATGTGCGGTCCAGATCTGATACGGAGTTTCAATGTGCTCCCGAGAGCAGTCGGGTAATGAGTTTGATCCTAGATTATAGGGTAACCTAGCGTCAATGATTCTACAAGTTTTGAGTCTTGCAGATCATATTTAAAGCGATTCAAATGGATTTCATGGCTAATCTAGTTTAACACTCAGTTAACTTTGTCAAATTTCTAAAGGATTTGATCCTAAACGATTTCTGCCTGAGGTGGTACAATTTTTTGAGTCGTTACACAAAGGCATCACTACCCAGCAGTATGTTCTCAAAGGCCCTGGAAATCTGAACATCATTTTTAACACATCATCTAATGCTATATAAATCTACTTATATCCGGAATGCCCGTCGAAAAAAGACACATCCCTTGTCCACTAGCCCTCAATGAGTTGATCGGCCACCGGCATGGGGTATTCATCCTTTATTGTGGCAAAGTTTAGGTTTCTAAAGTTGATACACATCCTTACCTTACCATTCTTTTTCATTATCGGAACCACATTTGACATCCATTTCATATATCTGATTGGTCGGATGAAACCGGCTTTTAAGAGCTGCTCGGTTTCCTCTTTGTTCTTAAGGGTGACTTCAGCTACCATCCGCCTAGGTGGCTGGTTGTACAACTAATAACCCTCCTTCGTGGGTAATCTATGCTCAACCAGGGATCGATCTAGTCCTGACATTTCATGGTAATCCGACGTGAAGCAGTCGATGAACTGCAAAAGTAACTTTATCAACTTTTCATTCTCAGGCGGTCGTAGCAAGTTGCTTATGAACGATGACTTCGGGTCATAATCCGTCCCCAGGTTGATCTCAACCAGCAGGTCCTGGACCTGCGGCCGAATATCTTCTTCTTCTTTTGATGATTCTTCAAACTCGAAATTATCTCCCTTAGCCAGTTCTTCCAAGTCGGCTAAATTCACAAAACAACCTTCATCAGTTTTTTTCAGGCTCTCTTCAAGCGTCTTTATTATGGCTGTGTAGTTGGCCCCACTTACTACGTCCTTTGATGTCTTGATCATGGGATTTCTTGGATCATACAATTAGAGGCCGACCGATAGAGGACAATATCCTTCGGCCGGGCATCATTGGCCCAGGTAACTTCGGTAATGGGTTACATAATGTTGTCAGGGTTCTTTTTTACTGTGATTCCCTTAGGACGGTCGAACTTATTTATCATGGTGAACCAAATAGGTCCTACTTCTTCACTGTAGCAATACGCTTCGTTGGCATTTGATGTGGCCAAGAAAGGTTTATTGTCGGCCAAGACTAGCTTGACTTTGTCTTGGTTCCAAAAAATAAAAAACTGGTGGAGAGAATATGGGATGCATATAAAAGAATGGATCTAATCTCTTCCCAATAATGCATTGTAGTTTGACGAAGTGTCTACTATGAAGAATGACTCCAACACTTCCTAGTACCCATGGTCAAATCGACTGGTAAAACACTATGTGTTTGTGACATGATTCGCAAAATTGCTAACGATCACTTCTGATGGGATGAGGTCAGCCGCGGTCTTCCCCAACTTGACCATCATTCTCCTTGGTAACAAATTCACTGCGCACCATTATCAATCAAGACTCTGGTAATGGGACATCCATCCAGATGAGCCCATATGTACAATGGCTTAAGATGATATGTCATATTGCTGGTGGGTTTGTCAACAATCACTCTTTCGAATGTATTTCCTGTCGTAACAGTGACTGTGTCGACATGTGAAGCCTAGTCAACCTTAGCTTCAACTCCCCTATCTTCTTCAAACAAGAAAGAAGCATGTTGTATGATTACTGAAGGAGCATATTCTTCTATGTCTCCAGGCATTGTGTTTGGTTGAGTTGGCCTTGCCTGAAAGTTAGACGAAAATGTGAACACCATATTACAATGGAACATTACCTGTGACAACGAATGAAATACAATTTTAATACTTGAACTTTGCCCCCATAGTGTTTCAGATTTGACTTCTTTGACCTGACTAGGGCATTCATCAGCTAAGGGTTCGATTGAGAGATCAATAAGTGAGGAACTCTTAAAAGTATCGACAGTCAACACGAATTCGTTATGTAGCCATTCCTCTGTCGAAAAGCAGTCTTCACTGAGATAATTTGACAAATTAGCGTAACTATCTTCCTCTTTAAAGTCTTCTGACCAAGCTGTATTGTTGAGGGCATCAGGGTCTTTCTGTATTGCAAGTGGTAGTACAGCCTCAATCATATTTATCACGAATTGCTCATCAAGAATAGGAACCTTCTAAAAAAACAAGGCGTTTTAGCTCAGGTTAAGGGAGTGTTCCTTCCCCTTGCAGCAACCCTTTGTCTGTACCACTGGCGCTTTTGAGTTTTTATCAAAGCTTCTACTATCACTGGGAACTTTGGTTGAACAACCCGTTTCCATATCTCTTCATGTAGTAGGAGGTTTGACATTCCTTCACAAAGGTGGTCCCCATCGTGAACAGTGATTGAAGATCGATTGTGTCGACCGATTATAGTCGAGACCATTATTGTGATCCCCCAACTGGGATAAAATTTTTGGAGAACACCGATCGTAGATTAGAGGACCTTGGTGTCTTCTTCGGATGGCAATCGATCGATCATCCTGAGGACGAGGAATCCAGTGACGTCCTCGTGCAGGTCGGCCGGACATTCTTTGTGGACCATTGGAGCTGAGATAGATTTTTAGTTTTGGATGATCCCTCATATTGGCGGTGACCATATTCACCTCAATATTAGTTAGAAATGGATCAGAGTCAATCAACATTGCCTCCTTATCCTTTTCTAGGAACTTCAATAGCCCACGGTTGATGTGGTCCTGAATGACGTTCCTGAAAACAACATATTTATTAGTCGAGTGGGACCGAGTTCTATGCCATTTGCCACTTGTAGTACTCGATCCTCTAAAATTCATCATCCAGAGGCACTTTGTGATTGATAGAAACTTTAATAAATTTTTTAGCTAATAAGACATCAAATATTTCTTTAGCTTGGGTAATATTAGAGGTATACACCTTCTGAGCTTTTTGTATGGTTGGGGTGATCGACTTCACTTTGACCAATGCTGCATATACTAGTGCCTTCTTAGCCACTACTTCGGTAATCGCAATTTTATAATTAGGGTAATTGTAATATGTCCCCAATGACGAATTCGATTGTCTAGCCTCTTCTTGTAGGAGCTCCTCATAGCGAGAATCCTTTTTAGTTAGGTCATATAGATCGATAAACTCCGTGCCTATGAACTTTTTGTGAAGCTTTTATTCCAGTATGTCTTGTTCGAGCTGTATAAATTCAACCTCAGTCATGACTACTTTACAGTGGCTCTTTGCTAGCTTGAATCGCATAATATAACTCTCGCATGATTCCCCAAGCGACTGTCGGAATCGTGCGAGATCGGCCATGGTTGTATCCCAATTTCTTGAGAAGAATTGAGCGTGGAATTTCTCTTCCACTTCCTGTCAAGTGTGTACTGAATCTGACACTAAGTTTGAATACCAGGTGAAGGCCATATTGGTCAATGAGTGACCAAATAAGCATAACTTATGATAATCATTGTTGGCGAGTTCTCCACACTGCATCGTGAAACAGTCGACATGTTCAATAGTAGACTGACTAGGCTTGCAAACTCCGGTCGATAAATTCTCAGTAGTGGATGTTGTCGATCTATCCATTTGTGGTAAGGTCTGTGATACATAGGGATGGTATTATAGCCTAGCACTTGGCGAGCAACCTCTTGAACAAGGTGTATTATCTGGTCACGGTCAACCCGCTGAGGTTCTACAACTGGTGGATGATCCGGCTGAAATCGGTTAAGATTATCAGGAAATCTAAAGCCTTGCTGTGGATTGAATCCAGTTGGTAGTCCATGATTCTTGTTATCAGGTACAAAATTCCCAACATCCCGCTTAAGTTGCCTAACTTCCATAGGAGGTGGCACATTCCTGACATTCGACAGTTAATAGACAAGGTCCCACTGAGGTTCTACAACTAGTGGATGATTTGGCCCAAATCAGTTAAGATTGTGAGTAAATCAAAAGCCTTGCTGTGGATTGAATCTAGCTGGTAGTCCATAATTCTTGTTATCAGGTACAAAATTCCCAACATCCCGCTCTGGTTGCCTAACTTCGATAGGAGGTGGCACATTCTTGACATTCGACAGTTAATAGACAAGGTCCGACTAGGCATGCTAAAAAAAATTTTGATGTTGTTTTCTGCACTAGGTGCGCATGCATGCCATAATTGGATTTTCTACTCCAATTTGAACCGAAAAACAATGACCCCGAGCATCGAGGTAGGCAGACACATGGTGTATGACCGAGGTCTGAGGAGATCGGTTGCCTATTCAACCACTCGATGTGTAAAATCAGTTTAGGTGTTCACCACCCCAAGTATAGGGGGCTGAGATGTAGTAATAATCTCAGTAAGACCGAGGTCGAATCCATAGGGACTGAACCTTGTACGTATTCTGAAAGTAACTAGAACTAGAACTAGAAGAAGATGTAATCCAAATTAGGTGAATATGAGAGAATAATGGTGAATGATTAAACTAAAAACTATAAATTTAAAGTTAGTAACTAGGGTTTCCAAGGATCTACTTGTAGAGATCAGGGAGATCTATGCTTGATTCATGAACACAACTAGAATCAGAGTCCTATCTTCATCCAGTTGGAAGATATGTCATTAAAAATCAACTATGAACTTCCTTTGATCTAGTTTTCAATGAATGAGAGGTATGAAAACTAGCATTGATTCCATCACAAAACTATGTCCATGAGACAAAGCAAACAACAGAATTTACCAACCCACAAACACTCTGAGATAATTATGAAGATTAGAAGGATTTCTTCATCTGATTATGCCCAGGGGACAATGGTGAACAACAGGGTTCCTAATTCCATAATCACAATAATGAAAAGAACATACTCAAAGCTATCATAGATTCGTTATAATTTAAGTCACAACCAATCATTAAAAACTGAAAGTATATCTTATAATCAAACTAGAATCAAAGAGGGTTCATCAACATGAATCAAAGCCCTAGAAAATAACCCATCATGCTACAAGCTTCACCTCTTAGCCCTAGCTAAGAGGTTTAGCCGATCATAGACATGATTGACTAAAAATCTCTTAAACAAAACAACATAAACAAAATAAACAAAGAAGGGAAGGAAGAAATTTTTTAACAACCGCCGCCTCCATGCTCTCTCTCTGCCTTTGCCCTTCACACGTTCTGATCATCTTACTCTCCACGTCCGCCTCCTTTTTATAGCCATAGGGAGTCGGTTGTGCATAGCTAGAGGCAGTGGAGAATTTTTGATGCAAAAGCCGTGTACACAAGAAATGCATATAACATGTTGCGTTTGGATGCAAGTTTTGGACGGCCGATCGTCCAAACTCGAGATTTGACTTCTTAGCTAGGGTCATGGCCAACTTTCTAAACTTTTGGACGATCCAGATCATCGGTCCGATCACAGCCAAGATCGCACAATAGCCCACAATGGCCAATTTTCTCAGACGCATGGCCTATGAAAATCATTGCGCTTTGATGATCGGTGGGCCCTTGATCAACTCTGGCAAGGAAATCCACTCTGTCCATTGAATTCCTCTCAAAATTTCAGTCAGGAATGGACTGTTTTGGATGGGTTTTGGTGTGGCCCACAAAATCTTTTTTACTCTGTCGTTTGTCCTGCCTTTGAACGGTTGGCAACCCATCCTCACTATCTTTTGAAATTCCGTCACCTAGGTCTTGGTAAGATAGACCATGGGGTTTTAATGGACGGTCTAGATTAATCATCTAGACCACAATGGTGGCCCATAAGGGAGGACCGCATGTCCCTGTTTGCCGTCCGCAAGTGAGATTTCTAAATTTGAAAAAAAGGTCGGGTCAGCGCACGCTGACCGACTTGAAGAATATGGTGCACTGCATACATGCACCTACTGTGCACATCCACGTCCCTAGGTGGGGTCCACTGTGATGTTTATGAGAAATTCATTCCGTTTATCCTCTCCTCCATCCAATTTAAGGGGTTGAGACTAAAATTAAAGCATATCCAGATATTAGGTGGGCCCCAAATCAGTGATTTAGTTTCTAATCTATCCGTTGGGTCACTTTCACAAATATCCAAGGGATAAATGTCGACGTGTATGGTTAATTTGGGGTCCTCAGGCCAGATATAAAGTTTCAAACCAAATGGATGGTGGGAACCCTGTGATCTTGCATTAAGGACGATTTTCGGGCATCTTTATCGTTAATTACTTGGTTTTCTCAGATCTTTGGCGTATGAATTCTTCAATCTCGGTCCCCTAAGATCCGTCCCTTGCCTTGGTGATTCTTGAGCATCAAATCCATGGTTTTAGTACTCTTTTCAGTCCATGCTCCTAAATTCACCTTGTAACACAAACATGATTAAAATAGAGCATTAAGCATTATAATATTTATAAAACCAAGTAATAACTGGGGTCTAATATGTAATATTTAACCCTCAACACAAGCCCCAACCAGCATTTTGCTAGTCCCCAGAAAAGTATGTGAAAAATATTTTAAGAATTATGGGACAAATTCTATAAACTCGAGTGATTTTTGAAAAATAATCCAGATACTAGAATTCTAAGATTCATGAATGTTGGGCATTGCTTTCTCCTGGACTCAAGCACACGGTAAGCTTCATAGTCAAGTTCAAAGTATTAATCCATCGCTTAGAACAATTCTAAACATTGAGTTCCATGGGTGTATAATGTAATCACGACTTATCATCATTAAGAGTTTAATCATCAAATTTCATGATAACATTGATAATCAAACAGAGCATTCCTAGATAACCCAACCTAAACCGAAACTTGCCTTACTGTTCAACCTTTTTACTCTTCTAGCTTTTGATTTTTCCATCGATGGCTTCATGCTGTGTCAACCTTTTTTAAAGATCTTTAACAGGTAGTCGTTTATTAACACAACTGTTTTTTTTTCGGCTGGGTATTCTCTTTTTTTTTTTTCAATGAACATGTAATAGCCCGAATTTTTCCCAACCTGGAATTAGACGTCCTTAGGCGACGGGTTAATCCTAACACCGGTTTAACTTCTCCAACACTCAATTAAAGCCTTAAATCCCTTTTCAAAACCATTTCCTTCACAAATCCCACCCTTCACCACCTTGATCTTTCAATTTTTCTAAGTACTTTCACCCTAGACACAATCTTAAACTAGCTAAGTAGTATAACTTGGATCACTTTATATACAAACTACAAAGGACTAAGTACCACCTCAGACAGAAATCTTACAGGACTAAATCCTTTAGAAATTTGACAAAGTAACTAAGTGCTAAACTAGATTAGCTACGAAATCCATTTGAATCGCTTTAAATACGATTTACAAGACCCAAAACTTGTAGAATCAGTGACGCTAGGTTACCGTAAAATCTAGGATCAAACTCATTACCCGTCTGCTCTCGGGAGCACATTGAAACTCCGTATTAAGTCTGGATCACACATCGGGAGTCCGAATAATACGAGGTTAAGGACTTAGGACTGCCTCACTAGGCTTGACAACCATCTCAAAAATCAAATCCAGATAGTGTCCCAGCGCTATTCGCTTGAGCTCGGAGTGAAGAGTGTGAGAAATGTGAAATTAATTCAAAATAAAATATCTCAAATAGTAATCTGGCACCTCTAGCTTGCGGATTAGTTTTAAGCAACCAGACCATCAGAATCAGACCAAATTAAACCCTCGAATTAGGAGAAATTTCATACACATATCTATGTACTCGGAATCTCCGATCGAGATCCGCTGACCGTTGAACTGAAACTGGTCCGCCACGCGTGATCTGAGAACCCTACCAAAATAAAAACTTAATAGAACTTAGATCCATAGTTTGTGAGCTTAAGTCCGATCTTTAGCGCAAGGAGGCCCGCCAGAAGTCCTCCGTTGAGCTGAAATAGGTCTGCTTTGGTTATAACCTAAGTATACTTTGACCTGGAGTCTATTTCGGTGAGTTTTTAGACTATATAAGGACCTTAAACCCTCTCTCATTGCATCCATACGAATTTGAGAGAAACCCTAGAGGGAGAAGAGAGAAAAGAGAGAGAAAGTGTGGGAGATGTGGGAGAATCTCCCTGCCATGTTTCCCTGCCACTCCACAAGCTTCACCACTCCGTTTTAATCGCTTTTCCGGCGATTCCAGCTCCGTTTCTAGGTAAGAAACCCTAACCCTAATCTGTTTTGGGGTTGTATATGATGTAGGTTATGAAATAGCTAACCTATTTCATTCTATAGGTTACCAAACTGCCGTATTCAGAAACTTAGCAATTCTATCGACTCCGTTTCGATTCTACGATAAAAGGTATGGACTTTAGGTGTATAGGTTATATTTTTCAATGCTTTCAATATCAGATAATGATAGATTCATGATCTGCATGCAATTGTACATGTACAAAGTGCTGTCTGTTTTCCGTTTCGATTAAAGATGAAGAATATGGAATTTTACATACTCTAAGGACTTGTAGAAAGTACCGTATATGTATAAATTTTGGAAATGTGTTTGCCGTGATTATTTTCTGTATTAATATAATATATATGGATAAAATACTTAGTTGGCAAAAGGACTCACCATAATACATGATTTGCTAATATACACTATGTATGTAGAAATAGTGTATTCTAGAAAGTACTGTATATGTATAAATTTTGGAGATGTGTTTGCCATGATTATTTTCTGTATGAGTATATTATATATGCATAAAATACTTGGTGAAAGGACTCGCCCTAATACATGTTTTACTATTATACACTATGTATGTTGTAATAGTGTACTCTTAAGTGTTTGTGAAAATGCTTGTGAGAGTAAGTGTGTGGATGATGGTACCTTAGGTAGGTGTTGAGATGGGATTCTCAACTACCTTAGAAAAAAGTATGATTTCCCCCATGTGGGTTGTTCACTTTAACCACTTATTTATGAAATATATGTGTTTGTATTCCTGTTTATATAGTGCTTCATAACATGCTTTATAACATGCTTTATAATATGCTTTATGATATGCTTGTTAACATGCTCAACTGATTGTATGATTTTATTTATGTAAGGCGTATGTTTAAATTCATGTTTATGTTGTATGATCCGTCATGGGTGATGGGGGAGTGGTGTAACGAATGCGTGTAATGTAGCCACTGATGACCTTTAAATGGATAATACCGGACTTTGATTGTATGATTTGAATCTTGATCTATCTTGCTTTATCTATCTGCAATTGATTGTGTTTGGGGCTATGATTATAGCCAGACAATCGGTACCAGAATTGAATTCGTGGCTGTGATTCATTTGCCACGTGAGATGTGTTCAACGAACTCGAGTCGTACTTCAGTTAGCGATAGTGGTTGGCCACGCGAAGTGCTTATGCACTTCATGTCATTCAACTTGTTGTGTGCTCGAGCTAGCCGAGCTCGTCAAGTAACGCGATCTGTCTAATGTATGTTCACCATGTTTGAACACCACTGTTTGAACCTAGGGTACCAAACTTACCAGTGAAATCCCTTTTAACCATGGTTCCTCGATCCGTTAAGACTCATGAGCCGGGCATGGTGGTATGAGACACCGTGGTCGAGCTATCGGCCTACGCTGGGGCCACGTGCCTCCCCGTAGTGACCAGTGAGCAACCAGACTCGTGAGCCGATTATGGTGGTATGGGACACTATATTCGTGCTGTCGGCCTACATTAATAAGGTGATGGGGGAGTGGTGCAATGAATGCGAGCAACAGCCTTGGCAGCCCTTTGTAGTGACCTCGAGCATACTCTGAAATTGCGGTGAGCCTTACAGTTTTGCCGCTGTATATAGAGTATGAACTAGGCCTGTTTCTATATAGTGATGAATCGTTAAAGAGGTGATGGGGAAGTGGTGTAACCTTTGTGCGTAACAGCCCTGACAGCCTTTGCAGTAACCTAGAAAACACACCATCGTCTGAGATTAACTAGGACTGAAGACCCTAGAATGGATCATGTTTGAGAATGATATAAGGGAGGTACCTTAGTTTTCCAATCCTGCTGTTTGAAATAGACTAATAAATACTCGGTAATCATACTCATCATGCATTGCATATGCCTGGAAGATGTGGAGCACTGAGGGATGAAAGCATGCCGCGAACGTAAGATGGTGCGCACGAGGGAGGGTGTGGTGAGGGCATACATCATGACTGCATTCATACTTGCATTAATAAGAGTAGTTAGGAGTGTTTGATTTTACTGCTTTATCATTACTGCTTGACTACATCGATAACATGTTAATCTATGCTTTATTGTTCCACTGAGTTGATCACTCACTCCCACGTTACGGAATGGTGTTTGCAACACCAACCAGATTTATTGAGTTTCAGATGATGGCGATGCTTATGAAGCAGAGCCAGACTACTACTATGATGTTGAGGAGTTCTCCTACATATAACCCTCTGACAGGTCTATGAAGACCTGATAATGTATTGACGGGGCTATGGTACTTGGGATAGAAGACATTACACTTCCTCACATTTGGTAAAATTTAGAATTGTACTTATAATTATTTAACCTGGTAACTTTATCACACTCTGGAGACTCACCACCGTTTTTATATTTTATATGTCTATCACAGTCTTCCGCTTACAATTTAACTGTCTCTGGAGTATGATATGTTGTTTTGGCTTAATCTCACTCATGTTCAATGCACGAATACAGTCAACATTCAATCATCATTCATTTTGTTGCATAAGTGATGTTCTGGAACTCGGGTGTTGAGTTTATGCTCGACTCCCGATTTTCGGGATGTTACAGAACATGATGGAAAAATTCCCCAAGTTAGTTCCTTCCATGCTTAGTGATTACCAGGTTAATAATTCAATATCGAATTGAAATCTTAATGTGTAAGCTAGATGTGACATGTGAAATCATGACTCAATCAATGTTTAAAACTTCTAATCATGGATTATTAATTCGAACTTAACTATAAAATCTAACAGATAGCTAAATCCAAGAGTCATAAATAACCAACATTAAGTATCTTATATTTCTAAATCATAGATGACAGTCAAAATCACTTTGAATTCACAAGAATTTTCAGAAAACTTTTTAAAAAAATCACAATTTTTGCTCAAGACCAAGAAAACACTAATTAGGTAACCTAATCTCCCATCCCCAACCTAAAATCTACATTGTCCTCAATGTAAAAGATATAAGCATGCAATGCACATGAGATAACGAAAGTAAAGGAGAAGTGATGGAAAAATAGTACCTGATGAAGGAGTTAAGAGGCTTTTTCTAAAGAGATCTCAGTGTGAAGGTGGGTCAGCACAAGAGTTAAATCACAAGAAGCAACTATCCTAAAACAAATGGAAAGCAAACTATCCTAACGGCATAAAGCCAACTATCTTAGAATAATAAAAAGTAAGCTACCCTAGTCCTATGAAAGCAGTAAACCTACCTATACCTCCATCAGACTAGGAGATCAATCCTAGTAAATATGATTATTCAGAGGCATGGACATGTCCTTTGAATCAAATTTCTCAACAAATGACTTTAGTCGATGTTCATTTACTTTAAACTTATTGTCATTGTTTGGATTTCGAATCTTGACAGCCCCATGAGGATAAACAATGATAACAGTGAAAGGGTCGGTCCAACGAGATCTGAGCTTACCTAGAAAGAGATGTAATCGAGAATTATACAAAGGACTTTCTGACTGGCGTGAATGATTTTTGATGAATGTGTTGGTTATGGAATGCCTTCATCCTATCCTTGTAAATTCTCAAGTTTTCATACGCATTATTCTAGATTTCTTCGAGTTCATTCAACTGAAGCTTGTGCAGCGAGCCAGCGTTGTCCAGATTGAAGTTCAGATTTTTGATCGCCCACTAGACTCTATGTTCCAATTCCACAGGCAAATGGAAAGCTTTCCCAAAGATGAGTCTAAAGGGGGACATTCCGATAGGGGTCTAAATGCGGTACGGTAAGCCCATAAAGCATCGGTCAATCGAATTGACCAATCCTTACGATCAGGGTTAACCATTTTCTCCAAAATGTGTTTAATTTTCCTATTGAAAATCTCAGCTTGCCCACTTGTTTGTGGGTGGTATGGGGTGCTCACCTTATGGGAAATGCCATATTTCTTCATTAAATTCTCGAATGGTCCATTACAAAAATGTGAGCCCCCATCACTAATGATGCCTTGAGGCATTCCGAACCGGGAAAGGATGTTTTCTTTGAAGAATTTAATGACCATTCAATGGTCATTGTTCCGGCACAGAATCGCTTCAACCCATTTAGCGACATAGTCTATGATGAGCAAAATATATAGATTTCTAAGGGGCTGTTTGTTTTTCAGAGAAATGGGAAATGCAAGGGAAATAGTGATTATCACGATTTCCTGCGTTTGAAAACTCATAGGAGTTTGTGCTAGTGAAATTGGTTTAATGGATGTAATTTTAATTTATTTACTGCAAGGTAATGCGTATGATATATCCATTCCGTCAGTCTATTTTATTACAATATTTTGGAGCATGAGACAAAAAATGAAGCAGATCTAACACTCAAATGGCCCACACCAAAAGAAACAGTGGCCCTACAAAGTTTTCAACGGTAAGTATTCGATTCTCTTTTTTGTATGACGTGGTCCACTTGAGTGTTGGATATGCCTCAATTTTTTACTCATGCTATAAATGTAAATGTAATAATGGTTGAACGGTGTGGATAAGCGAAATGCATCACACTGGGACCCACAGATATTTTGTAATATTCTTGATTTTTTTGTCAAAAAGTAAGCAGTCATATAAGGATGTTGTGAATTCACGGGGAAATAATCATTACTTTTTTTACGCGCGATTTACCATTTCACCGAAAATCAAACAGGCCCTAAAGGATTGGGGGAATGGTCCCATGAAACGATGCCCTAGTAATCAAATGCTTCTATGATAATGATGGGGTTCAAGGAAATCATATTTTGATGGGACAATGCTCCCAATTTCTGACAATGCTCACAAGCTTTGCAAAACTCATGAGTGTCCCTGAACATAGTGGGCCAGTGAAAGCCACACTGCAGAATCTTGGCCATGGTTTTTTTAGCAGAAAAGTGACCACCATAAGCTTGAAAGTGACAGAAGGAGATGACACTCTGATGCTCATCGTCTGGTACACATCTCCTTAAGATTTGGTCTATGCAATATTTAAACAAATACAGATCATTCCAGAAGAATTTGCGCACCTCGGTGAAAATTTTTTTCTTATCTTGCGCAGTCCAATGTGTCGGTGTGAAATCTGTGGCAAGATAATTAGAAATATCAGTAAACCAAGGTAAATGAGAGACTTTGAATAGTTGTTCGTCAGGGAACATGTCATTGATATGTGTTGTCTTAGGAGAATTACGGAGATCAAGGCGATAAAGATGGTCAGCCACTACATTCTCTACTCCCTTTTTATCTTTTATTTCTAAATCCAATTCTTGGAGTAGGAGGATCCATCTTATCAGGTGGGGCTTAGCATTATTCTTAGAAAGAAGATACTTGAGTGCCGCATGATCTATGTAAACGACGATCTTGGATCCGATTAAGTAGGACCTAAATTTGTCCAAAGGGAACACTATGGCTAAGAGTTCTTTTTCCGTGGTCGAGTAGTTCACTTGGGCAGGATTTAGCGTTCTACTTACGTAATGAATAATGTAGGAATTCTTTTTTTTTTTGGCCTAAAATCGCCTTAAGAGAATAGTCAGATGCGTCGCACATAAGTTCAAAAGGAAGGCTCCAGTCGAGTGGCTACCTGATAGGTGCAATGGTCAACATGCCCTAAAGCTTAGTAAAAGCTTCCTGACATTACTCAGTCCACTTGTATGGTGCATCCTTTTGAAGTAGATTATATAAAGGACGAGAGAGGAGACTAAAGACCTTTATGAATCTTCTGTAAAAATTGGCGTGCCCTAAGAAGGATCGCATGTCTCGTATGTTCTTGGGGGGAGGTAGGTTAGAGATAAGATCAATTTTTACCTTATCTACCTCGATTCCTTTGGATGAGATGATATATCCAAGGACAATTCTCTTACAAACCATTAAATGACACTTCTCCCAATTGAGTACCAAATTCTTTTCTTCACATCTTTTTATCACACATTTAAGATTCTTTAAGCAATCACTGAAAGATGGACCGAAGACAGAGAAGTCGTCGATGAAGACCTCTAGATATTACCCCACCATATCAGAAAAAATACTCATCATGCATCGTTGAAAAGTGGCAGGAGCATTATATAGTCCAAATGACATCCTTTCGGTATGTAAAGGTGTCATAGGGACATGTAAATGTGGTCTTTTCCTGATCTTCAGGAACTATCTCTATCTGGTTTAACCTGAATACTCGTCAAGGAAACAATAATAAGAATGACTAGCTTACCTTTCCAAGATTTGATCAATAAAGGGCAAAGGAAAGTAGTCCTTCCTCATGACGGTATTTAACTTCCTGTAGTTAATGCACATTCTCCAATCAGTAGTAACTCTAGTTGGCATGAGTTCATTATTAGCATTGGCTACGATGGTGATTCCGGACTTCTTAGGAACCACCTGAGTTGGACTTACTCATTGATTATCGAATATAGGGTATATGATACCCACATCCAATAGTTTAAGAACCTCGGCCTTAACCACTTCCTTCATGTTTAAATTTAGTCTACGTTGTGATTGCCGAGAGGTCTTCGCATTATCCTCAAGATAAATGTGGTGAGTACAAATAGAAGGGTCAATTCCCTTGAGGTCCGCAATAATCCATCCAAGGGCTCCCTTATGCTCAATGAGAGTAGATATGAGCATACTCTCCTGTTCTTGCTCAAGGTGGGAAGAAATTACCACCGGGTATTCATCTTGACCTAAGTAGACGTATTTCAAATCAGAGGGCAATAGTTTTAGGTCAAGGTTCGGTGCTTTGAGGCTAGACAATAGAGGCACTACATCGGTTTGGGGCAACTCTTCAAATTGTGGCCTCCACTGGTTAATTTCAAGTATCGGCACAGCATCAAGCATGGCACCCATCTCCCTAATCATGTCATCATCAAAATCATAGGAGTGGGCTAGGCATATCTCTAGAGGATCAGATGATAAGGTCAAAGGTGTTTTATCTTCCACGAAAGAATCAATCATGTTAATGTTGTGAAAATCATCGTCATCCTCTAACCGTCTGCCTGTGTTGAAAAAGATATTCAACTCTAATGTCATATTCCTAAAATACATACTCATGACTCCATTCTTACAATTGATAATTAGTTTGAAGTGGCAAGGAATGGGCGACCAAGAATGACGGGAATCTGAGTGCTCATGTTACTGATGGGTTCCGTATCCAGGATGATAAAATCTATAGGGTAGTAGAATCTGTCAACTTGGACCAACACATCCTCAATTATCCCTCTCGTTACATGAATAGAGAGATTAACAAGTTGTAGTGTGGTTAGGGTGGGTTTTAATTCACTCAAATCTAACTATTTGTATACTGAGTAGGGAATCAGATTTACGCTCGCTCCTAAGTCAAGAAGTGCGTGCCCGATTCACTAGTTCCCGATTACACATGGTATGGTTGGGCTACTGAGATCTTTGAATTTCTATGGCACATCTTGCTTTAGGATGACACTCACTTTCTCAGTTAAGAAGATTTTCTTTTGATATTTTACCGTCTTTTGGTCGTACACAAGTCTTTCAGAAATTTGGCATATGAAGGTATTTATTTTATGGCATCAAGTAGAGGAATATTGACCTTCACTTATTTCAACACCTCTAAAATATCCTGAGAGTTAGAGAGAGGTTTTGGTGTAACCAACTATTAGGGAAATGGAGCAATTGACTTGCCTTGAAGTTCCGGTTCTAATTCTTGTGGAGCAGTGCTAGGTCTATCATCGTTGTCCTCTTCTGGGTCTTTAGGCTTTTTAGCCCTTACCGGAATAGATTTGTCAATTATTTTCCCACTCCTAAGAGTGGTGATAGACTTAGCTTGCTCCATCTGATTTAAAGAGCTTGGATCACTTTTCTCATCTTGTGGTTTGGGATTGGGGAAAGGTTGGGCTGAAAGAATCCCTTTTCCCGAATTAAATTTTTTATCTCACGCCCTTGTATGGCCTTTGAAATATGTTGAAGGGTTTGCAATATACCCTGAGTGATAAGCTCTTGGTTTTGAATATGTTTTAGAACCGGATCCTCTTGAGGTTTTGCTTGATTTGGAATTTGATTAAAGAAACCTTGAGGAGTAGCAGCTTGTCCATTCCTCCAACTGAGATTTGGATGATTTCTCCACAACTAGGATTGTATGTATTGGAGGTAGGTCCATTTAAAGGTCTTTGGTAATTGTTCACGGCATTAGATTGCTCATACAACACCTCTTAAAAGGTAGGTATTGTTGGACAATTTTCAGTTGTGTGAACGTTACAAGCATAAATACCGTAAACAGTTTCCGTAACCTTATCCTTCTTTAATTCTATGGCCTCAAATTTCCTTATGAGATTAGACACTTTAATATTAATATCATCATCCTCTTTCAGAAGGTATAATCCGCCCCTCTCCTTTGATTGAGTGGGCCTAGAAGTGGTGCTTAATTTTGGATAAATGTCCCATGATTGTGTGTTTTTAGCGAGTCTGTCCAAGTAATCTCACACGTCATCGACATTTTTATTCATAAATTCCCCATTGCACATTGTCTAAATCAATTGGGGCATGGAAGATGTCAGTCCATCATAGAAAAAGTGTGTAATGCGCCACATTTCAAAACCATGTTATGGGCATGAACTGACAAGATCCTTAAACCTTTCTCAACATTGGAAGAATGTTTCATCCTCCTTTTGGGCGAAGTTCATGATTAACTTTCTAAGGTTGTTTGTTTTATGATGCGAAAAAAAAATTCTTTATGAACTCCCTTATCATATCATTCCATGTGCCAATAGATCTGGGACGTAGTGAATGCAACCACGTCTTAGCCTTCTCTTTCAGAGAAAAGGGAAAGAGTTTCAGCCTGTTGTATCCTCCGACAAGTTTGGAAAATATAAAATGGCTATGATCTCATCAAACTCTTTCAAGTGTAAATATGGATTTTCTGACTCAAGCCCATGAAATTTAGGAAGGAGTTGGATCACCCCTGGCTTGATATCCATATGTCCCGTATTTTCTGAAAAAACCATGCATGAGGGTGTGTTCACCCCTACCGGTTGTAAATAATCTCGTAAGGTACGAGGCAGGGGTGCTTGATGCACCTCATTCTCATCCTGGACTTCCTTAACCCTACGTTGAGGTAGTCCTTCTAGTCGATTTACCAGTTGATTTGTGGCCATAACCTTAATTAACTCTAGGGATCTCGAGCGGTGTCTAGTCCTCTGATAGATAGTCAACCCCTCAACCAATCCTCCTTCAGTCAAGAGACATCGAGTGTTGTCACGGACTAACTTGGGCATAAAACACTCACAGTCCTCAATCTTAGATTCTAACCTAAACTTAAAAAGAAAGAAAGGAAATAGGAATCTAGAAATAAAAAGAGAGAAGTGTTGGAAAGAGGTTACCAAGTTAGAAGTTCCTAAATTAAAAACCTGTAAAACAAAACAAAACAAGTCAGTTTTTTAAAATACAAAGTCTAAAATTAGAAAGTTCCTAAAAAATAGAAACAAAATCTAAAATTAGAAAGTTCCTAAAAAATAGAAAGAAAGTTTCTAAAATTAAAAGAAATCCTAGAATTAGAAAGTTTCTAAAAATAGAAAATAAAACCTAATCTAAAAATAGAAGATAGAAAAACTAGAAAAATTAGAAAGAGATTACCAATTTAGAAAGTCTATATAGGGTCTACAAAACAGGAATAGTTAGGTTAGTTTCTAAAAATCAAACAGAAAAACCTAAACCTAAACTTAGAAAACCCTAATCTAAACCTAATTTTAAAACTAGTCAATCTCAAAAAAACGCAACCGTCAATCCTCGGCAATGGTGCCAAAAACTTGTTCACCACCCCAAGTGTAGGGTTGCGATGTAGTAAGAATCTCGGTAAGACCGAGGTCAAATCTATAGGGACTGAACCTTGTACGTATTCTGAAAGTAACTAGAACTAGAACTAGAAGAAGATGTAATCTAAATCAGGTGAATATGAGAGAATAATGGTGAATGATTAAACTAAAAACTATAAATTTAAAGGTGGTAAATAAGGTTTCCAAGGATCCACTTGTAGAGATCAGGGAGATCTATGCTTGATTCACGAACACAACTGGAATCAGAGTCCTATCGTCATCCAGTTGGAAGATATGTCATTAAAAATCAACTATGAACTTCTTTTGATCTAGTTTTTAATGAATGAGAGATATGAGAACTAGCATTGATTCCATCACAAAACTATGTTCATGAGACAAAGCAAACAACAGAATTTACCAAGCCACAAATACTCTGAGATAATTATGAAGATTAGAAGGATTCCATCATCCAACCATAATTATGAAGATTAGAAGGATTCCATCATCCAACCTTGCCTAGGGGACAATGGTGAACAACAGGGTTCCTAATTCTATAATCACAATAATAAAAAGAACATACTCAAAGCTATCGCAGATTCATTATAATTTAAGTCACAACCAATCATTAAAAACTAAAAGTATATCTTATAATCAAACTAGAATAAAAGAGGGTTCATCAACATGAATCAAAGCCCTAGAAAATAACCCATCATGCTACAAGCTTCACCTCTTAGCCTTAGCTAAGTGGTTTAGTTGATCATAGACATGATTGACTAAAAATCTCTTAAACAAAACAACATTTAAAATAAATAAATAAATAAATAAAGATGGGAAGGAAGAACTCTTTTAACAACCGCCACCTCCATGCTCTCTCTCTACCTTTGCCCTTCACACGTTCTTGCTCTCCACGTCTACCTCCTTTTTATAGCCATAGGGAGTCAGTTTTGCGTAGCTAGAGGTGGTCGAGAATTTTTTCAGCAAAAGCCGCATGCGTAAGAAATGCATATAACATGTTGGGTTTGGATGCAAGTTTTGGCCGGTCGATCATCCAAACTCGGGATCTGACTTCTTGGCTAGGGTCATGGCCACCTTTATGAACTTCTGAATGGTCTAGATCGTCGGTTTGATCACAACCAAGATCGTACCACAGCCCACAGTGACCGGTTTTCTCGGATGTAGGGCCTGCAAAAATCATTACGCCGTGATGATTGGTGGGCGCTTGATCAACTCTGGCGAGGAAATCCACTCCATCCATTGAATTCCTCTTGAAATTTCAGTCAGGAATGGTCTATTTTTTATGGGTTTCGGTGTGGCCCACAAAATCTTTTACTCTGCCATCCATCTTGTGTTTGAATAGTTGGGAACCCATCCTCACTGTCTTTTGAAATTCTCTCACCTAGGTCTTGGTAAGACGAACCATGGGGTTTTAATGGACGGTCCAGATTAATCATCTGGACCATAATGGTAGCCCATAAGGGAGGACTGCAAGTCCCTATTTGCCGTCCACAAGCGGGATTTCTAAATTTGAAAAAAAAGGTCGGGTTAGCGCACGCTAACCGACTTGAAGGATACGTGCACTGCGTGCGTGCACTTGTTGTGCACACGCATGTCCCCAGGTGGGGTCCACTGTGATGTTTATGAGAAATCTGCTCCATTCATCCTCTCCTCCATCCAATTTAAGGGGTTGAGATCAAAATTGAAGCATATCTAGATATTAGGTGGGCCCTAAATCAGTGATTTAGTGGTTGATCTATCCGTTGTACCACTTCCACAAAGATTTAAGGGCTGAATTTCGACGTGTACGGTTAATTTAGGGTCCTCAGGCCAGATATAAAGTTTCAAACCAAGAGGATTGTGGGAACCCTTTGATCTTGCAATTAGGATGATTTTCAGGCTTCTTTATCCTTAATCACTTGGTTTTCTCGGATCTTTGGCATATGAATTCTTCAATCTCCATCCCCTAAGATCTGTCCCTTGCCTTGGTGATTCTTGAGCATCAAATCCATGCTTTTAGTACTCTTTTCAGTCCAAGATCATCAATTCACCTTGCAACACAAACATGATTAAAATAGAGCTTTAAGCATTATCATGTTCATAAAACCAAGTAATAAGTAGAGTCTAATATGCAATATTTGACCCTCAACATTAGGTGATATTTAGAGGGTGGGGTTTATCCTCTGATGATTAGTTACTCCTTTTCCTTCTGTACGAAAGAGCTTTTTAATACAGATAAAATGGAATGGGAAAGAGATTCTTACAATCAGTTATAAAGAACAGCTGAAGAAAACCTTTCTGATGGATGAACTGAGTCCAACGTACTAGTATAAACTATAACGCTCCAAATTTTTTAAACTCAAGTATATGACTCATTTTCCAAAAACCCGAGTGTTAACCTTTAGAGATAGCTAAATTCCACGTATATTTTTCTTTTCTTTTTCAAAGTTAACAGTTTAGTGGAAAAAAAAAAAACAAATCAAGCATAAAGGAAATTTTCATACACATTCAAAATATATGAGCAGCTGCCCAAAATGACTTATATAAACCAATGTCTCTATGTTAACAAATATAAGAAATACACAATTTAACACACGAGAAATAGTAAAATGCATATAAACTTGAGCTGCAAAATCGTGTAGTTTCTCTTGGCAGATATGGCCATGCATCCTTGACAATTGTACCTTGCTCCTCATTAGTCTGAACATGAATATTATTTTAGCCACTTGCATGGTTATATATTTGATGAATTAGCGATTAAGTCAGTGCGAATTCTCCTCAAGATTACACACCACTGCATTAGTTAAGCATAATTATAAATAAAAAGACATTCAAAACAATACACGATGCAGTCTTATTAAATGCATGGATGGGTGAAAGCACATCAACTGCAGATGCTCATCTAGTTGGCTTTTGGGCGAAACCCATGCATGTGGCCGATACCACCGAAAGTACATCCCCTACGTGTATAGTGCCCAACTCACCAAACGTGGATTGATAGTCAGTGGTCTGGGAGCTAGTGAAATAATACCACAACTAAGGCCTAAGGACACGTGCTACAACATCAAGAATTAGCCACTCGTCATCTCTCGTATGCTATAAATGTATGATTAGCCGAACCGCTATTATTCCGATTACAACCAGCCAATTTAAGAAAGCTCAAAGGTCATTATAGGGGGCTCATCACCCAGCGTAGGCCGACAGCTCGGACATAGTGTCCCATACTACCATCCCCATCTCATAAGACTCCAATGTTGGGATGTTTAATGGAACCTCATCGACCACTGGCCAATCATTGTTTAACATGTGGAACTTACCATTACATTGTTGTACAAAAATAATACATTGAACTCACATAGGATAAATACCAAAACTAAGCCACATAGGGAAAATATCAAATCAAAGCCACATAGGGTAAATATCAAATCAAATGCCACATAGGGCAAATACTAAATCAATGCGATAAAAAGACCATCCTCAAAAGCCACGTAGACACAACAACCCATGAATGATAGGCCCTCACAAATATGCCATTTAACCCATCATTCAAGAAACCACTGAATCGAAGGTCCATTACAATCACAATCAATCGAGTTACATCCTAAATCTGGATGTACATATGTAAATGGGGTTCTCCATTGATAAATGTATCAATTTAAGTTCCACAAGCAATCCACAAATAATACACAAGCAAGAGAAATATATAAGTGCAATATATAAATATTCATGCAGGATAAATATTGAGCACGTAATCTAAAATTCGATTCCAACAACAAGCACAGATAATAATGAAATATGTATATCAATTATCAACCAAAATTAAGGCAGAAAGTAGCACTTAAGCTAATGAAAAAGTAGAAATGTAACACCACGAACATTTAATACCCGAGTATTAAAAGTTCTCGAGTGTTACCATGAATTAACTTAATATGTACATGTGGACAATACCAATCTAGCTATCCTAACCTTATATCTAATCTGTAATATAAATCGGATCATTGGGAATAATTTCCATCCATAGATCAAGCAATCCACCATTTATCAGAACACGTCACTCAATGTTGGGGCCTATTACGTAATTAGATAATCCAACCAGCTGATTGTAGTAACAATTATTAGATTCCTTCTAGGACTGACTAGGGATCCCTAGGAACCCCTCGAAATCAGATATGGGGCCAATACAGCCATCGAATCGACTAAAATTGATGAGATGACTTGGATTGATCGAGTATGGTCCACCTAAGATTTGTATCCGCCCCACACTTTAGGATAATCCTTATGATAGCTAACACAACGAATGGACGGAATAAATTCTTCAAAAAACCCCTGTGGACTCCACATCTAGGTGCGTGTGCATGAGCTACGTGTACACCTTAGTACATCAGACTGTCAAACACGTGTTTGACCCGTGAAATCCCAAAAAAAAAAAGGAAGAAGCCTCCTACCACAACATGCAGCTTGAACAAACAGTGTTCATTTGGAGTCGTTGTGACCCACCATCTTATCATCCCGGATGATTCGAACCATCCATCCTGTAGCTGGACCAATTTCGAACAAAACCTAGGCTAATTCATGCGAAGGAGAGATCTCACGCGAACACAAACCCAACCACAACTGGACTATACAAATCGAAAACAGAAATGTGTCAGTTTGCATTGTTGTTAACATGCACTCTTGCAATGCTAATCTTTGGATGGAAGCCATCTCAACCATCCAATACATGCGTAAAGGAGATCTGACTACAACCAAAGGATGCCGAAAATTTCAGGAGACCTCAACAACCCTGGAAGCAAGAATCCTTCTGCAAGACATCTCACTGAAGAAACATTCATATTTCAAAGGACTTCCATGCCCGAACTTGGGAATCCAAATCCGATCTGAGCCATCCAAAGTTCCAAGAGTTGACTTTTGACTACACCCACATTGACAAGGAAGAGAGAAAGGAGACTGGTGGGATTGGATTCCCCGAATTTCCAATCAAGGTTACCGCAAACAGATCGAATAGACTCGCTACAGGGCACCATTGATCGGCCAATTGAAAGTTCTTGCACCCAAGAACGTGGCCACAACCTTCCTCCTGTGGGCCCCATCCAAATGAGCACTTCAGATTCGTCAGAAGAGATACGAGGAGAGGAGAAGACACGCTCCAAAAAAAATGGGACTCCCATACAGTTATGCATCTGATCGCACCAAGTACGTTTTGCGTACGCAACAAGTTCTGGAAATCTAGAACCGTTTAAATACATGTGGGAGGCACGTCAACAAGAAATTAAGAAAGAAAGAGAAAGGAAAGAGAGAGAGAGAGAGAGAGAGAGAGAGAGAGAGAGAGAGAGAGAGAGAGGTGCGGGAGAGAAAAAAGAAAGGAAAGGAAAAAAGAAAAGAAAGAAAAGAAGAGAAGAGAGAGAGAGAGAGAGAGAGAGAGAGAGAGAGAGAGAGAGAGAGAGAGAGAGAGAGAGAGAGAGAGAGAGAGAGAGAGAGTCCTGCTGACGACTTGCGGCCATACCTAGTTGCAAACTCGGTCGATCAGAGAGGGAGCTTGGGTGTTAAACCAAGTTAACCCGGTTGATACTGGATGACTTGAGGTCTTGATCGGTCTATATCCAAGCTAAGAAAAAGGAGGAGAATTTGGGGTCGATTTAACTATTGAGTGCACTCAGACCTGGGCCATTAGATTGAAATACAAGAACTAGATAAGGTATGTTTTTAATTCAAATAATGTTCGACCAAAGTCCTCTTAACTTGATTGTAGTTAAGTTTAAACCTAACCATAAATCTACACCTATAGTTTTGATCCTAACCATATAATTTATATAATAGGACAATCTAACTGTAAGAGTTGCATTAATTGTGCACGAATTTGGGTACAACAACGCAAGTCTAGCAATGTCAAAGTGTGATTGAATTCAAAAGGTGAGGGTTTTTATCCTTTAAGCTTACTTACTTTATAGATGATATTATCTTGACATTTACATGCTTCCATGACACTGTGAACTTCCTCGTATTTGTTTAATTTATGAACACCAACTATTTATCCTTGGGAAATAGTGGTTAAGGTTTGATGTTACTCGTTCACGGTCTTTCAAAATTTATGTGAAGGTTTTCCCTTTAAGTTGGCATTAATTTAAGTTGATGTGAATTATCTTGCCTTTTATATGCTCTTGTGATTTCCTTCCTGCAGTTATTTAATTTATCATCAACAATTATATACCCTTTTGAGAATTATGATATGATGTTAGTTATAAGTGATCTTTATGAATTTATGTGGGGGGATGGATACAGGCCTTACCCTTGCCTTTACTGTGAGGCCTGTATCCCAAACTGTACCATTCCGTAGGCTTCCTTCGTCCTCCTGATCGAATTTCGACGACCAGTGACGTGTAGATAGCATTTGCCAGCATCCTTGAGTCGTACCCTATCAATCTGAGTCGGCTTGACCTAAGACTTGTACCCTTGCGACCATGCCGTCGCCACGGTTCCGACGCTGCGTCTCCCACACCGAGGCGATACCCAGGCTAGGAGATGTGAGCCCATGTTCAGTTCGAGGAAAACGTTGTGCTTTGTAAAACCTAAGAGAATATGTCAAATCAATCAATCAATCACATCAATCAAGTACACATCACTAGTCAAGTACATATCCCATCACTCCCTTACCAAAGTAACCCCAAAATCAAAGCAACTCATCCCTTACATGTCAAGTACACATCACTCACTCACCCATCACTCCATCACCCATCCCTCTCTCCTTACAACCCTCTCTCTCTCTCTCTCTCTCATTTCTCTACCCATCTTCCAAGCCACCATGAGAGTAATCATCCAAGCTCCCCAAAGAAGCTAGTGTGACCCACCTTCCTACCACCCAATCCAACCCTCTATGATCAATCTCAACCATTGAATCATGTTCCATTAAAGCTCTAGGATGTATTGGCGAAAGAAGGAAGAGGAGATCCAATGGTGGGTGTTCATCATCTCGATTTTGATGATATGAGGGCCCACATATGGTGGGACCCATCTTGATGTATGCATTGTATAGGGAGGGCCCATAGTGGCGGGGTACCTCTCCTTCACACGTTTCTTCCTCTCTCCTTCTCTCTCTTTCTTTCATTTTTATGTTGATGATGAGGTGTATGGTCCACCTGATATGTAAGTGTGTGGCCTACCATGAATGTATTTTATCCATACCATCCAGTCGGACTGGACGTGGGACTCACCTGGATGGATGTATCCACACCATCCATCCAGAACGACCAGAGGATCTAGACGTTGGCTCATGTGAGATGTGTGTGTGTGTATATATATATATGTACATGTGGGCCCCATGTGGGACCCGCCTATCTTGGAATTTGATTGGCTGGTGTACCTCATACCCGCTATATGGTTGGTATTGACATCACCAAGCTTTGAGGGTCCTACCATGGTATGTGTTTCATCCCACCGTCCATCTAGATGGAGGGGACGACCGTGATGTATATGCTTTATTCTCACCGTCCATCTAGACGATGGGTATGACCGTGATGTATATGTTTTATCCGCACCATCTAGATGGGATGGTGGGTCCTCCCATGATGTATGTGTTAGATCCAAACCGTCCGTCCATTGTGGACCCACCTTTGATGTGTTTTAGATCCAAGCCGTCCACCTGTTTTGCCAAATACCACCATGATGTATTTATTTCATCCACGCCATCCAAATTGTGTTGGACAGTGCTGGACAATGTTTGGACAATGCTGATTTACATAGACAATGTTTGGACAGTGCTAATTTACATGGATAATGTTTGGACGGTGCCGTGGGCTCCACCGCGATGTATGTCGTACCCACGCTGCCCATCTGGTGGGGCCAATTTGCTGTGTATACGGGGCCCACCTGTTATGCATATTAGGCCCATGTGATGGGGATAACCTTGGTGTACGTATTCTATATTCACACTATCCACCTTTAGACGGTGTCATGTGGGGCCTACCATTGATGTATGTATTATATATTTATGTCGTTCATTTGTGTGGCCTACCATGATGTGTGTTGCATGCACACGGTTCATCCACTTTTTTAGGCCCATTAGTGCAGCCCATTAATGCGGCCCACTTGATGTGTATGAGGCCCATTGGTGTGGCCCATTGATGCGACCCACTTGATGTATATGGGGCCCATTGGTGCGGCCCGTTGATGCGGCCCACTTGATGTATATGTTAGTGTGGCCCACTGAGCGGCCCATTGTGATATATATTAGGCCCATGTCATGCAGCCCATCTTGATGTGTGTTCGGCCCATGTCATATGGCCCGTTGTGTTGTATTTGAGGCCCAGGTATGTGGCCCATTGTGATGTATTTGTGACCCATTTAATAAGGCCCATTGTGATGTATTTGTGGCCTGTATGGCGAGGCTTAATGTGGTGTATATGTGGCCCTTGAGTGAGGCCTAATACGATGAATGTGCAGACCGATGTAATGTGTGATTTCACTATAATGTATGTAATGATGTTTATGTGGGCCACTACTTGGCAGCGATGTTGGTTAAATGTCCACATTGATGGGCAATGATTATTAGATGTCTACATTGTGACCTTCCCTTGGGCCCATTGTGAGGCCCCTTCTTATTATGAGTAGGCTGTCTAGGCCCATCCTTGATATGAGGAGAGTACACCATCATCTTATAACATGCTTAGTATAGCTTTACGATCCATGCCCATGCGCATCATATGTATGCCTGATATGAGGAGTGATTGATCATAGCACATCCCATCAGGCAGACTATTATGGGACTCCATGATAGGAGGAGTTGTCCACATAAACGCGCGGTACGCATATGATTACTGCATGACTGGAAAGTGTGGCTCAAGCATCTTGCATTGTGTGACATGACCACAGTACGCCCTAGCAACATAAGGGTCATAGCCTCCATAGGCATGTCGTGGATGGCTAGATGGGACACCGGAAATATTTTTCACATGGGGTGCTATAGATATCCTTGGGTGAAAGTCTTTAAACTCTCTCGGTTCCAGAGGTTACTCTAACGTTTAGACCGAGTAGATGCATGAGTGCATGAGGGTCGTATACCGTCAGGCTGCATATCCCATTGTATCGTGGTCGGTTAGAAGGGGGTGCGGCCTTACTTGCCCGAGAGGAGGGGGCAAAGCTAGGCTGAGTTTGACCAGCTCTAGGAATGGGTCTGTTATCGATGAGCCGGGCCCAATATTGGTAGGTGGATAGTGAGGTCTCTTCCACTCACCTTGTTGCATGCGATGGGGCGGTAATTTGGTTTGGAGTGTATAAGACCTCGGTGATGATCCCAGAGATGTACGGTATGATATGTGGACTTACTGAGCAGGAGTTATATACACAGCATTTTACTCATTCATTCATTCATTCACTATCCACTTGGGTTAGTGGTGTAAAATTATGTCATCGTGTGTACCTTCGCAGTGGCTAGGATTTCGGTTGGGGTGCTTGACTAACCTGAGATCAAGAGTTTACCACATTGAGTCTGACTATCCAAATTTAGGTATGGGACTGGTTTGGATAGATGTCCCTTGTGGTGGACCCCATAACCTGTGATACTACGTACTATCATCCCGACTCACACTTCGGTTTGGTCATTTCATTTGCATCGCATATTGCATTGCATCCTCAGCACATAGTATTTGGTTTACTATGATTCTATATTACATAACCTGATGAGGTTGACGGCATTCGTGGACTTGTCAGGATTTGTATATTGCATTGCATCCTTAGTAGATGATATTTGGCTTACTATGTCTCCTCATTACATTGTTAATCTACATTGCTTCCTCAGTATATGATATTGGCTTATTGTGTTTTTGCATCACATAGCCTGGATACGGTTAATGGTATTTATGAACTTACCAGCATGTTCCGCATTACTCTGATATTGTAAGATTTATGGATTGCCAGTATTTACCCTTACTCTAATATTTATATGCTTGACACATACATTGCACACACTATCACCACCCTCTAAGCTTTTTATAAGCTTATGCATGTTAGATGCGTGCAGGTGGCATTAGGTCGCATCAGCATTGAGTTTGGAGCATGCAGCCGTCTTTTGGAGCTTTAATTTTCAATATATGTTTTTCCCTTTTAGCACTTTATTCAAATATTTATATTATTAGATATGTGATGATGATGTTGCCTTTGTAATTTGGGTAAACTTGTGGTTATGCTTCTTATGAGACAAATGTACATTGGAAAATCCTCCTTGTAGTATCCCAGGATTGGAATATGGCATATGACGTAAGGAGTCGAGAATGGGGTACAATGGAGGCTGTCGACATCGGATTCAGCAATCGAGAATTTTGCGAGCCCGATTTTCAGGTTTGGGGCATGACATTTACCAATTTTATTTAGTTAGCCTTTGCCACTCCTCTTTATTGAGTTGGTCATTACCACTCTTCTCTTTATTGAGTTGACCATTACCACTCCCCTTCTATTGAGTTAGTTATTGCTACTCTCCTCTTTATTAAGTTGGTCATTACCACTTTTTTATTTGTTAAGTTGGCCATTGCCACTCTTCTCTCTATTTTGTTAGCCTTGTGCTATTTACTTTTAAGGCTTGGACATGTGACTTGATATTTAAGAACACCCATAATTCAATTTGTCCCTCTTTAAGTGTAAGTGATGTGTTAAAAATTATCACAACTAGTGATTCAACTATTTACATTGGATGTAATGTGCTCTCGGTAGAGACCCTCTTGGTTAACACATAATTCCATGGGCTTTTTGGTAGTGGTGCACAAATCGATGCAAATAATTCACAATGTGTGTTACATTACTTTCAAGATTGGATGTCGCAAATAGTCACTTCATGAACAAATCGTGTCACGTAATTCATCTGACTCATGTGTTGTACCACCTTGAGGTGTTCACGTAAATTCACTGTATCGTTGGACATGCCAGTAAATCTCTGTAGTGTGAGAATGAGGGGTGATCCGGGTTTTCTATGAATCGTATTCCACATTGTAATGATCACTATGTATAATGAGTTGCACACGCTTTGCTAGGCATGCATCTCATGTAGGTTGTTTGCGCATACTGATACCCCTTGTAGTAGTAGAGTATGAGACGTATCAAAACCCTTACAATGCATTTATGAATCTCTTGAATTATTGATAATCTTAAAGGATAACCATCATTATGAGTAGGGCATTGACCCTCTCCAACAGTACAGATGATGCGGGTGACGTACAGATTGAAGACCTAGAGGACAATCTCCTTATGGAAGATTATGCTGAAAGAATAAGAAGATAGTTTTATACTTTTGCTCCGAACTCGATAAATGTAATAAGCTCTTATTGAGAGGACATTTGATTATTCTTTTACTCCGATGAAATAATCAATACAGTCGATTTTATTCTCATGAATGGATACCTTCATAAATGTATATGTATGTGATTAAATGAAAGAAAAAAGGTGCGATTTTGGAAGCATCCAATTCATTTAATTATTAACACCCAGTTTTCTCGGGCATGAGTATAAACTCTGGCTATAAAAATTCGGAATGTTATAGTTGGTATCAGAGCATGAGAATGAGATTAATTGAGCCTGAGGGAATAGACCATCATAAGCTTTACGCGACCAAGATAGGATTACGAATTATATACGTTTACTCAATTGAATTCCCAAAGGAATTTCTTAGTTGCAGAATTATAAACCCATATTTAGGCTCTCCATTAGAAACATTAAGTTAGACGTGAAATTTAGAAATTATGAATCTAGGTACCCCCATAATAAATCCTTGAAATTCCACATAAACTTGATCTGAACTAAAGGTCATCCTTAAATAGGGTCACAATCAAGAAGGACAAGTTTCCCTTATGAGAATAGAGACTTTCTAATTTATTCTAGGATTTTCGGTTATCTCAATGAGATTCTAACACATTGTGAAATCTCCACTAATTTCAGAAAGAAGACATATCAGAAAATTTTAAAAACTTTCCAATAAATCACCCAGGTCTCCATCAACCTTCCTCTAAAATTTCATCTCAATCAGATCTGTACAAAATTTTATAAAAATCCGACAATAGCAAAAATTAGTAGAAATTGCTGCTGGACAGCAAGCTTTTATATGTCTCACAAGGGTCAAACACGCCCCTGTAGACACTGAAAAATTGGCATCCACAATGTTGTGAAAAATGTGGCGTTGTGGTGATGATGCTGGGGGTGATTAAGCTGACTTGTGATTGTTGGAGTCACCACTAGCCAATATTACTCAGAATCCCGCGGTCGGCTAGAACCCACGGAATAAGTAGGGTTGGAGAAATCCGAAGACTTTCCTACCTTAAATTGACTCCTGGTCTACGAACTGGGATTCTGGGTAAGGGACCTCAGTTACAAAGAGGGAAGGTGTTAGGCACCCTCTCTGCACGCACAAATGTACGGTCTCAACTTAGTGTGGTAAGATAATCTCAAGGGATGATGATGATGTTATGGTCATGATGGAACTAGTCACACATGGATTTCTGATGTAGCAAGATCCGAGATTTCGGTAGGCCACAGAGCATACGTCCAACAATGTGTCTAGAAGGCGGATGTGATGATGCTTATGCAAAGAGATAAGAAAAGTGGACTAGATCACTAGGAATTTCTGATGTGACAGGATCCGATGTACGGCAAGTCACAGAGCATACGTCCACTAGAGATCTAGAGAAGTAGGGGGGTTGAGAAGAGAGTAGATGTCATGATGAATGCTTGTATGTAAATGGATCTTTGACTTGATTCTTGAATAGGCTAGGATGTAGGTTAAACCATGATCATTCTGGGCTAGGCTTATGGATTGGAAGAGTTGAGAGGAGGGCTAGGGGGTGGCTGGAAAAATCAGAACTTTGAGGGGTTTGGGAGCTCCTTCCCTTTCCCTCACTCTCTTCCTCACTCACTCTTTCTCTCTCACTCTCTCTTTCTCTCTCTCCCTCCCTTAGTGGCTTATTTGGTTGTCTTGAAAATGAAAGGGGAGAGGGCTATTTATAGTCCTTTCCAATGGCTTTTTGGTAAATAGAGGACAAGAGGAGGGTAAATACTGATGTGGCATATGGTGATTGGTGGAGAGGAGAGAGATGCCACGTGGCGCGCTCTCATTGGTTAAAACGGCCAGTAAAACGGTAAATAGTGAGAATGAGGAGGGTAAATGTATGGGAGAGTTCACTTTGGACGCTGGGACAGCTGTCCCTGCTCAGGTTGCACGTGGCGGAACTCCGAGTACCGCCGGAGGCAGTCTGACTATCGCCCGGACCTGGCTGAGTCCAAAACTCGTGTGGTTGACTCAGTGCTCACTTTTTTAGGGGAAGTGGTAATTTGACTACCTCTGGCGGTAGTCAAACTACCGCTTCGGTACAGCTTCCTTTAAAATTCATCCGATGGGTCCTTTTTTAGGTCCTTAGGACGAAACAATGTCTGTTTTGGATGTTTGGCTCAAAATGGCTCGAAATTAGCTCGATTGTTGCCCGAGAATGATTCGAGAAATAGATCAGTTTTGGACATGGTCTGGATTGAATAATGGTTCAAGTTAGGGTTAGGGACATGATCATTGTTCTCGGATTGTCTTAACAAAATCAAGATATTAGCCTGGGTGGGGTGTCTACAGATGCCCCTCTTTGACCGAGGTTGCGAGCAACCGAAGGTCAAAATAAGTGGACACCCCACCCTTCTGGTCAGAATGAAGGGTAGCGATTCAAATCTATTGCCTACCATTGTATCATTATCAATTGACTGTTTGGAAAAAGATGACTTGCACATATCACGAGGGTTGAGAAAAATATTGTGATTGTCTCCTGTGCATTTGTCGCGGCTTTACGGATCACCAATCACAACCTCTTCACATCGGATTATTTACAGCATTGGAGGGTAAGTCTGAAAAGTAAGGGCCTCTGCGCATTTGTCGCGGCTTTATGAGGATTCCCGTACTGTTAGGTCTGTCGTTCCTTTGCTATGTAATCACCCTAGGAATGTTCGTTCCATTTGATCGTCAAAGTGGTTAACTGCCCTGTGCGTTGGTGCGGCCTTATGGGGAACTCACTACGCCGACTTGGACTCGATCAAATTTTACGAACATTTTGGACTAGGTATGTGCAGGTAATCTGTTTGTCATGCAATCCGCTGAGTCTGATACTTTGGTTACAATGGATTGTCTTCACTTCGAGTTTGACTATTCTTTTCAGAGATAGATCCACTTATCTTACTAGCATTTGTACGACTGCCCAGTTATAGAGATCTGGCCAATTGTACATGTATCATGTACGGACTTGATCGTCCTTCGGGGAAACTGGAAGAGATCGGGTCTTATTTAATTGTTTGCACTGACCGCAACTAGAGAATATGAAATATTCCTCAGTGTACTGCGCGTTGCGTGCGTTTTGGAAAACTATCCTCTTTGGAGCTAAGCTCTTTGAGGATTTTATTTGAAACTATTTTTAGATTTTTTGAAAAATATATCCGTTCGATTTCGCGGGTGGGCGTCGTCGTTCGGTTTTTATTTTCGCAAGTTAAGTAAACAGCCGCATTGCCTCCACTAATGAGTTGGCGGGGCTAACAGTTTTTATTTGAAAGTCAGATGGCCTCCACTAATAAATTAATGGGGCTAATGATTTTTAGAAGAAGCAAGCCTTTTGGGCCTATACTTACTGGGGATTTATTTTAGAGTTACTTGGTATTTTTTATATTTTTTTGAAGATTTTGAGATTTTTGGAAAATTCAGATGTTTTGTGGATTTTTTTTTTGAAAACTTTTGGGAATTTTTGGAATTTTTGGGATTTTGGGGATTTTTTGGAATTTTTGATATTTTTGGGATTTTTTTGAAATTTTTGGGAATTTTTGGGATTTTTGGAATTTTTGGGATTTTGGGGATTTTTGGGTTTTTGGGATTTTTTGGAATTTTTGGGATTTTGGGGATTTTTGGAATTTTTGGGATTTTTAGGATTTTTGGGATTTTTTGAAAATGGGCCTTGGAAGATGGGCCTGGACTTTTGAAATGGGCTTAGGATGGACTTGAGCCTTGAGATAGGCTTTATGACATGGGCTTGGAAATGAGCCTGGGCCTCGGAATGGGCTTGGGCTTTGAGAAGGGCTCTTTGAAGTGGACCTTGGAAATGAGTCTTTTGGTAATGGGCCTTGGAATATGGGCCTAGGCCTCAGAATGGGCTTGGGCCTTGAGATGGGTTTTTTGAAGTGAGCTTGGGAAATGGGCCTTGGAAGATGGGTCCGGGCTGTCGCCTTCTTGGACCCTCTTTTGATCATTTATGCGATCCCATTTTAGTATATGGAGGTACGTTCTGTAGTCAGCCTTCTGAAGTGGGTCCTGTCCGAATTTTGCCCGAAAGTGGGCTGGGGCGGTAGTCGGACTACCTTGGTTGACATTGCCCATTCTGCTCCTTCCGTCGGTCTTGCCGCAGATGATTTAGTGATGACACCTCTGTTCCGAAGCGGTACTCTCAGAGTATCGCTAGCTTGTAATCGAGTCACGCCCCAGTCCATCTTTTCTTCAGCAAAGCCTTGTTCTTCTCTGTTCATTCCCTTTGTCCCTTCCTCCGATATTCTCGTCCGTCCGCTCTCTGATCGTCCCTTTTGTCTCTATTTTGTCCTTTCTTCTTTGTCTCATCCATCCCTTATTCCTTTCTCCTTTTCTGATTCATCATGGCCAGTCATGATGATGGGTTAGGTGGGTCTATTGATGGTGAAAAGGTGGGTAGCTTCATAAATGATGAGGGATTTATGGGTGGATTGATGGGGGTAGATGGAGAAGTGATGAGCCCTCTTGAAGGAATGAACACTATTTATAGCTTGGATCCTTTTCTTACTAATGGGCTGATGGGATTGGATGGTTTGATTGATGGAGGGATGGCTTGATTGATGGGATGATGGCTATAGGTGGTGTGGATGGCTTGATGGAGGGGAGGATGGCTATGGATGGTGTGGATGCTTTGATGGATGGGAGGATGGCTATGGATGGTGTGGATGGCTTGATGGATGGGAGGATGGCTATGGGCGGTGTGGATGCCTTGATGGATGGGAGGATGGCTATGGATGGCGTGGATGGCTTGATGGATGGGAGGATGGTTATGAATGGTGTGGATGGCTTGATGGATGGGAGGATGGCTATGGATGGTGGGATGGCTATGGATCAAATTTGCGTGGGTGGCACTGCTTCGTCTTCCTCTTGTGTTATCGATTCTTTTGAGGCCTTTGGGAGCGCCCTTTCTTCGATCCATCCTTCTTGCTCACCACACATGGTCACCTGATCTCCAAGATCACTGTCCTTTGCCATATTTGTGAGGATATGGCTCGTCGCCTAATAATGGGACGACAGTATGATGATAGCATGTTCGCGGCACACCGTCTGGAGAAGGATGAGATCTTCTACCTGCGCATGAAGGTAGAGGGGCTCAGGCAGAGATTATCGCTATATGAGAGGTTGGGGCTTACCTGTAGTTCCCGATGTTGATCATCTGCTTGTCCCGTATGCATGAGAAAATTTTATTTTGTTTTTGTTTTTATGAAGAAAGAAAACAAAGTACTTGTAAAAAGATTTTCACAGAAAATAAAATTTTGTTTGTGCCAAATTGACCAGTGTTTGCTTTTGGATTTATGCTTTGGATGATTGGGATCAGCATTTTGGGCTCAGCCCACGTTGTGTACAGTATTCTAGACTGTGCCCCTTGGGGTCTTGGTTTCTTGAGACGGTGTCCGGGATTGCATCCCCTGGATTTGAACAGACATCGATGGAGTACTGATGAAGTTGATCCTTCTTTGTATCTCGTTGTGTCGTTTGCTGCCTCGGCTTCTTCTGTTCCTGCACTTTTATTTTATTTTTTATTTCTTGCCATTTTTACCCGTAGCGCCCTTTCAGGTTTTCACTACGTCTGGTTCTGCCCGTCATTTTTGCCCGTAATGTCCTCTCGGATTTTCACTACGTCCCGGGTTTTTGATCTTGCCTGCCCCTTGGCAGCTTGTGCTATTTTTACCCTTGGCGCCCTTTCAGGTTTTCACCAAGTCCGCTACGTGCCTTTTTCTTTTTTTTTTACTCGAGCCGCCTTTTCAGGTTTTCAACTCTCCCCTTTTGCTTAGGCATGCCTTTATTCTTTTTTTTTTTGGTTTTGTTGGAGTGCTAGGAGTGATGGGGGAACTTCCTTCATAGCTGGCCGATTGGCTACCTGCCTGTCCTTGTCTTTAATCATAATCGTAAGCTGCTTGAAATTATTTGGGGATACAGGATAGATTTTTAGGGATGCGGGATGGATTTCTTCACTTTCTTTTTGGGTTTTTCTTATTGAGGTTTCTTTTTGTCTTTTCCTTTTTTCTTTTTCTTTCTTTTTGTTTTGTTTTCTTTCTTTCTCTTTTTTTTTTTTTTTTTTTTGGGACATGATGGGTGTTTCTAGAAAGGGTAATTGGTGGATATATACAGTTTTCACATTGTCGGTGTTGATGGGCTCGGGAAGATCCTCGCCTTTCAGATTGGTGAGCCGAAGAGCACCTCCTGGGAGTACTTCCCGAATGATCAGTGGTCCGTCCCACAATGGTTTGAATTTTCCTCTGGGATCTGGCAAATGCGGCGGCAGGATACGTTTCATGACCATGTCACCGACTTTGAAACTTCTCTTCCGGACTCTCTTGTTGTAAGCTCGAGCGATCCTTCTTTGATAGCATTAGGAGTGGTTTAGCGCCCGCATGCGCTTCTCATCTGCCAGATGTAGTTGATCGTACCTTGCTTGTTGCCACTCGCCTTCCTCGACTTCACTTTCCAGTAGTATCCGCAGTGATGGGATTTTAATTTCGAGTGGTAATACTGCTTCCATTCCGTAAACGAGCTCATATGGAGTTGCGCCTGTAGCAGACCGTACAGACGTGCGATAAGCCCAGAGTGCATAAGGAAGCATTTCTGACCAGTCACGATATGTCTTCACCATCTTTTCGAGTATGCGAATGATAATCTTGTTTGCGGCTTCCACCCCACCATTCATTTGAGGGCGGTAGGGGCTCGACCGATGGCGTTGAATTTTAAACTTGTCGAGGAAATTGTCCATCCTTTTATTGACGAACGGAGTTCCGTTATCAGTGATAATGGTCTGAGGGACCCCATATCGGCTAATGATGTTGTTCTTCATGAATTTGACCACATGAGATGCTGTGACGGTAGTGTAGGATGCTGCTTCTATCCATTTAGTGAAGTAATCTACTGCCACCAGGATGTATTCATGCCCGTTTGAAGCTTTAGGGCTGATCTTACCTATGATGTCGAGTCCCCATACAGAGAAGGGCCATGGTGCCGTCAAGTTGTAGAGTTCGGAAGTAGGCACATAGATCTGGTTTGCGTGCTCCTGACACTTGAAGCATCTCCTGATGTGCTTGCAGCAATTTGTCTCCATTATAAGCCAGTAGTACCCGAGTCGTAGGATCTTCTTTGCCATCATGTGTCCATTCATATACGGGCCGCATAGTCCTTCGTGGATTTCTGACATAATCTGGGCTGCCTTTGTCTCGTTGACACAACGGAGGAGGACTTGGTTGAAGGATCGCTTGTAGAGGATGCCCCCAGTGATCACAAACTGAGCTGCTAATCTTTGTATTGTACGTCGATCAGTCAGAGCTGCTCCTTCCGGGTACTCCTGATGTTCAAGGTATTTTTTGATGTCTGTGTACCATGGCTGATCATTTGGGGTAGGCTCGGCTTCTTTGATTTGTAGGCAGAATGCAGGTTCCTCTTGGAGTTCGACAGTGAGTTCCCATTCAGCAACTCCTTTTGGGATTTCCAGCATTGAAGCGAGGGTAGCCAGAGCGTCCGCAAACTGATTCTTGACCCGAGGCATATAAGAGAATGTGATCTCTTCGAACTCCTCGATCAAATTTTCCAGATAGATATGATAAGGAATCAGCTTCTCATCCTTGGTCTTCCAATCGCCATTTATCTGGTTGATGATGAGTTGCGAATCTCCGAAGACTCGTAACTTCTTTACGTTGAGGATGATGGCTTCTCTTAGGCCTAAGCAATGCATGCCTCATACTCACTACATTGTTGGTGCACTTGGAATGCTAGTATTCGGATATAGGAAGCTGGGACGTCTTCGGGGAGTAAGAGTATGGCGTCTACTCCATTCCCCTTCGAGTTTTGCGGCCCGTCGAAGAAGAGTGTCCACTCTCCCTGCCTTTCTTTCCTTTTCTCCCTCGATCGGAGGATGTCTTCGTCGGGAAGAAGGTCTTCGAGGGGTTGGTAGTTGGGCGAGGAGTGTGTCGCTAAGTGATCGGCCGGTGCTTGCCCCTTGATTGCTTCTCTCGGGTGACATATGTGATGTCAAACTCGAAAGCGAATCGCCATTTTGCAATTCGTGCCGTCGGTCTGCGTTTTCGAACAAGTACTTCAACGGGTCCATGCGAGTGAGCAGAAGTATCGGGTGAGCGATCATGTACTGCCTTAGCCATTGTGTTGCCCAAACTAAGGCGAGGCATGTCTTTTCTAAGCTGGAATATTTGGCTTCGTAGCTTGTAAACCGTCGACTTAGATAGTAGATCGCTTGCTCCTTTCTTCCTGTATTATCGTGTTGGCCGAGGACACATCCGATTGCTTCCGCTGCGACAGAGATATACAACAGGAGTGGCCTACCTAGAGTGGGCGGCATGAGCACTGGGGGATTTAGCAAGTATTTTTTTATTTTATCGAAGGCCGCTTGACAGTCGTCATTCCACTCTTTCGGAGAGTTCTTTTGTAACAGCTTGAATATGGGTTCGCAGACCGGAGTGAGTTGTGCAATGAATCGGCTGATATATTGGATTCGCCCGAGGAAGCCCCGAATTTCTTTCTCAGTCTTGGGCGGTGGCATTTCGATGATAGCTTTGGTTTTGGTCTCATCCACCTTGATACCGTCTTCGCTGACAATGAAGCTTAAAAGCTTGCCTCCGGTTGCACCGAAGACACATTTTTGTGGATTAAGGTGGAGCTTGAACTTTTCCAGCCTGTCGAAGAGCTTTTTGAGATCTTCAAAGTGTCCTTCGATCGTGCGAGACTTGACAATCATGTCATCCACATAAACTTCCATTTCCTTGTTTATCATGTCATGAAACAAGGCAGTCATGGCTCATTGATACGTAGCTCCTGCATTTTTCAATCCGAAGGGCATGACTCGATAGCAGAAAGTTCCCCACGGCATGATGAAGGAAGTCTTCTCACGGTCTTCGACGGCCATCTTGATCTGATTGTAACAGGAGAAACCGTCCATGAAGGAGAAGATCTTGTGTCCAGCAGTATTATCTACCAGTGTGTCGATATGAGGCAACGGGAAGTCATCTTTAGGGCTTGCTCTGTTGAGGTCCCTAAAGTCGATGCACATTCTGACTTTCCCATCTTTTTTTGGAACTGGTACGATATTTACGAGCCATTCCGGATAGTTGGAGACTACCAGAAATCCCGCATTGTATTGCTTGATGACTTCATCACGGATTTTCAAGGCCCATTCTAGCTTCATCCTTCGCAGCTTTTGCTTGACTGGCTTCATTTCTGGCTTTGTTGGCAGATGATGCACCACCAACTCTTCATCGAGCCCTGGCATGTCCTCGTAAGAGAAAGCAAAGTTGGACAACCTCGGCTTCAGAAACTCCATCATCTTCCGCTTGTATTCTGGGGGAAGCGATTTCCCGATACGCACTTCCCTGGGGGATTCCATTGACCCTAAGTTCACAATTTCGAAGTCGTCTGCCACAACATTGGCCTTTGTTTCGAATTTTTCGAGGGAATCCTCGAATTCAAGAGCGGTATCATCATTTCCCTCATCCATGGCTTCATCCAAACCCATGAGTTCAAAGTCTAATTCTAGATCAAAATCATATGAGTCGACTTCAAACTCGTGCTTGTCATGAGAAGTGTTTGGCACAGTGATTTTTGAAAAATTTTCTATTGTTTTTGTATTTTGGAAGTTTTTTGATGTTTTGTGATTTTGGGGAATATATGATGTTTTTGTATTTTTGAAAATATTTGATGTTTTTGTGTTTGAAAGATTTTTTGATTTTTTGGTGTTGCAAGATATCACGAACAGACGGTGTTGCAAACCATGATTGGTCTTGTCCTGGTTCGGGATACCAATTGCTATTTACATTGGCGTTTTTTTAGTGGTGCTAGCGAATGGTTCACTAGTGATTCGATTGTTAGGGGATGGCCGACCATTCGGGCTCCTTTCTTCTTTCGATCTTATTTGATCCGCCTGTTTGTTCTGTGGGTCACTGTCTCGATGACCATGATGTCTGTGAGGTGGGCTCGAGTCGAATCTGTTTCAACCTCGTGCCCGGGAGTTGAAGTTCCTCTTGTTCCTCGGATTTACGGGACGGGATTTGAACATCCGTCCAATCAGAGCAAGCCACTTACCTTTGTCAACCCAATGGATGGGTTGCTTCATACGTATTCCCCTGAATGGGTGTCTTCCTGTTCTAGTCTACATTGCCTGCAAAGGACATTCTCAGTTTTGAGTCACTTGCGGATGGACCCGTTTCCATGCCCCTAGTTTCATGCGATGGATCTGGGGGTTCTGCCCCTGGCCTTGTGTGCTCCTCTGGTGTCCTGAGGATCCGATCCCACCTTATTGGTGGCCAGATAGACTCCTGTCTAGTCTGTTTTGCGAGTCTAAGTGTTTGGAATTGGTCCTCAAGAGATGCCATTTTATCCTCATAAACTGTCCCAGCTTTGACAAACTCGATGGGTGTGCATTTAAACAGTTGACCCCTTTTTGGCCTTTCAGCCTGATCTTCCTAGTCCCTGTCTCTGTATATTGGCAGGTGCTGGTCTCACTACCATACCTTTTTCATGGAACTCGATACGGTAATTTAGGATCAATCGCTCAGCAGGGAGAATGACGTATTCGGCGGTAGAGAGGGCGAGGGTTAGCGATCGCGTTCACTTTTTCGAATTCAAAAGCGTGATATGGAATATCGCCTTACGTATCTTGAATGTCAATCACCGGAATGTCGGTTTACGAATACCGACCGAATCACAGGGAGGATGGTTTACGGCTCGGCCGTGTATTAAAATGATTCGATTTCCGAAGGGAATTTAACCCTTTGGTGGAGGGTAGATGGGATGGCTCCAACAAGATGGAGCCATGGCCGCCCCAAGAGGAGGTTAAATGAGGCAGGGATATTGATGACCTGAAATGTGACAAGGGTCATGTCTGGTCCAATTTGTAATTCTAGGTCGATTTTCGCCTCCACTTGCCTTCGAGAATTATCGAAAGCTCTAACGCTCATGGTACTGGGTCTGAAGGAGGATGGTTCTATCCCCAACCGTTCAATAGTCCTTAAAGGGCAAACGTTGAGACTAGATCCATTATCGATGAGCACTAGTGGGATCTTGAAATTATTGTGGTGGGCCACTATGTTTAGTGAGCGCCTGTGCTCACGACCCTCAGGTGGTAGCTCATCATCAGAGAAGGTGATGGCTTGTGGTGCGAGAAGTTGGCCAATCATGCTTGCCACCATTTCGGGAGGTACGTCAGGAAAGATATGGGCATCATTCAAGGTCTTCGCAAAGATTTCTCGATGCAACCTTGACGTATATAGGAGTTCCCAGATGGATATTTGTGCGGGAATGGTTTTGAGTTGGGCTGCTATGTCATAAGCAGCGTCAGTTTTGCTGGTGGTTCCCGACAAAATTCCCCGGGTTTCTTTTGGGTTCTGATTATCTCTCCTGAGGTATCTCCCATTGTTACCCACCTCATCACATTCTGGGTAGTGCCATGGGACTGCTTTCGGGTTATAGGAAGGAACCGCTCTTCCTTCCAAGTATACTAATGGTTCTTGAGGCTGAGGGGTCATTACTGGAGCAGTTTGTGGTAGACTCAGTGATATCTCTTGAGGTGCCACCAAGTTCTGATTAGTTGTGGCCATGGATTTTTCTTCTTTCCTTTGATGTGGGGGAGGGATTCTCTGGGTATGTGCCAGTTGGTGAGGCATCAGGAATTGCGGGGCCTGAACTGAGGGTGCCCCTTGCAAGGTTGGCAGGGTTAGGTCAGGGAGACCTATCGGGAGGATGACAGGTTCAGAATTCAACCTTTTTGGATATGCCGAGGATGGGGTTGAGTGTGCCCCTTGGAGGGCGAGGTTCTGAGGGTATGACCTGTTGGGTGCTGCTTCCAAAGTCACGAGAGACTGAAGTGCTGGCGCTGCTTTAAGAAATATGAGAGGTTGAGTAGTTGGTGCTTGCTTCAAGGGACACCTGTGGTCTAGGCGATGGTGCTTGCTGGTGTCCCCATGTCCGATTGGCTGTGTCGGGCATGATTGCTTGGATGGAAAGATGTGGATGAGCATGTGTGGGTTGACCTCCTTCAATGTGATTGACGGTAGAGGTGTTGGATGTCTTTGGGTCTGCTCGATGCCGAGGCGGGATTTTGGAGAATATTGGCTTGAATCGTATTCTTTGGCACGTGGGGTGATCGCAATCTTCTGGCTTTCGATCAAATCTTGGACTGCATGTTTCAAAGTGAAGCAGCGGTCCGTTAGATGGCCAGGAGCCTGATGATATGCACAGTACTAATTTTCATTGTAATCAGGAGGCAAGAGATTAGGTGGAAGTCGAGGCTGGAGGGGTGTTAACAGTTGCTTTTGCATGAGCATTGTTAGCACTTGGCTGTATGATTGTGCCAACGGAGTGAACTTCCTCCCTAACATTCCTTGCTTGTATGGTCCTTGCACATTTCCCCTAAGTACCGTTGTGATTCTTTGTTGAGATAGTGTGCACGATATCCTTGTTGGGTTTCTTTGGGGTTGGTACTGCCTATTCTGTTGTGGCTGGTATTGCCGTCTCTGCCATGGCTCGGTGGTGGAGCATACTTGGTTGCCTTGAGTGTTAGCGATGATGTTGTTAACTTCGATGTCTGTCGCATGGGAGCAAGATCTTTGTTTCCATTCCCGTATCCAACAGGTTTTTCCTCAACTTTGTTTCTTTTGATTGAGGGGGCCTGATGTGGCCATGGGGAGATGGTTCCAGCTCTGATCCTAGCTTCTACTTGTTCTCCAGCTCGGATGAGTTGGGATAAGTTTACGTATCGATACGAGATCAGATATCCTGAAATGCTGGGATGTGCTGAATGCATAATCATGGATATCTGCTCCTCGTCATCGATGGGGTTTCTCATTCGAGCTACCATTGCTCGCCATCGTCCTACGTATGCTGATAAAGATTCATCACTTTTTTGCCTCAGGGCAGCCAAGTCGGCACTCCTTGGAGCCATGTTCAGGTTGTATGAGAACCTGTCAATGAATGCTTGAGAAAGTTTTTCCCAGGTTCTGATTTGGTGGCTATCTAGTGAGGTGTACCAATCCAAAGCGTCACCCTTTAGGAATTTCTGGAAAAGTCTTATTAAAGCTCCATCATTCCCTGCTATCGCATTGAGCTCCCCACAAAAGGCTTTTAGATGTGCTGTGGGGCACCCACTACCGTCATACCTTTTGAACTTTGGTACCTCCAAATTTGGAGGTACCCAGGCATCTGGGAAGGGACAGAGGTTCCTGAACTTAGTGGATGGGTGATCCACTCCTTGTTGTCTTTGAAGCTAGTTTTGCATCATTTGTAGTTGCTCTTGTAACTCCTCGATCTCTGACTTACTTTGCTGCCGGTGTCTTTCCCCTTGCTGTAGGGCTTGTGCCGCTTCTTCTTCATATGGATCCAAAATGGGGGTTTGATGAAAAGAAGGTGGACTCTCGGTGGCGGGAGGTAGCTGGAATTGAACACCACTCCCTTTCGGAGGAGGGTGGGATGTTCAGAAATGGCTCCACCCTGGGGTATCTGCCATTCGGGATGTTACTCCCGTTAGGGGGAGTGAGCTGGACTCGAAACTGGCCCCCTTCATGGGCATCCGCCAGTTCTTGTTTGTGATTTGCATGTGCTGTAACCGGATTGTTGTGATGTGTTGAGTAGAGATGTGGGGGAGGGTTGCTCCCGATTGCTTGTTGTTGTTGATCCTGTGCTGATTCTTCTGGGAGTGGGAGCACAGGATTTGCTGGAGGAATGAGAGAGAAGGCAAAAGGAGTTTGAGGGAGTGAGCTGTTCTGCACACTAGGCTGGGTCAGTTGTGTATTCGGTGTGGCACTTGGCACCAGGCGAAGCAGTAGCTCTTACATTGTTCGAAGTAGTAGCTCTTGTGTGGCGACGTTGGCTGACAAATCTGTCGGAGCTATTGGTAAGGGTACGGGTGTAGGCATGGGTGCGGGTGCGAGTGCAGGTGCGGATATTTCAGGAGCTGGTTGGGGTGCCGGCTCTTCTTCATGGGTCGCTTGAGAAGTCATGGCTGCACGGGATCGAGTGGTCATAGTTCGGATCTTTGCTTAAGCAAGTGTAAGCCAAAGAGTTTTTTTGTATGATGATGAATGTTCCTTGAAATTAGTATACCTCACGTTGTCGAGTCGGGTCTCAGCTAGTGCGTTCTAGACTCATCCCCAGTGGAGTCGCCATTCTGTAGGCACTGAAAAATCGGCGTCCACGTTGTTGTGAAAAATGTGGCGTTGTGGTGATGATGCTGGGGGTGATTAAGCTGACTTGTGATTGTTGGAGTCGCCACTAGCCAATATTACTCAGAATCCCGCGGTCGGCTAGAACCCACGGAATAAGTAGGGTTGGAGAAATCCGAAGACTTTCCTACCTTAGATTGACTCCTGGTCTACGAACTGGGATTCCGGGTAAGGGACCTTGGTTACAAAGAGGGAAGGTGTTAGGCACCCTCTCTGCCCGCACAAATGTACAGTCTCAACTTAGTGTGGTAAGATAATCTCAAGGGATGATGATGATGTTATGGTCATGATGGAACTAGTCACACATGGATTTCTGATGTAGCAAGATCTGAGATTTCGGCAGGCCACAGAGCATACGTCCAACAATGTGTCTAGAAGGCGGATGTGATGATGCTTATGCAAAGAGATAAGAAAAGTGGACTAGATCACTAGGAATTTCTAATGTGACAGGATCCGATGTACGGTAAGTCATAGAGCATACGTCCACTAGAGATCTAGAGAAGCAGGGGGGTTGAGAAGAGAGTAGATGTCATGATGAATGCTTGTATGTAAATGGATCTTTGACTTGATTCTTAAATAGGCTAGGATGTAGGTTGAACCATGATCATTCTGGGCTAGGCTTATGGATTGGAAGAGTTGAGAGGAGGGCTAGGGGGTGGCTGGAAAAATCAGAACTTTGAGGGGTTTGGGAGCTCCTTCCCTTTCCCTCACTCTCTTCCTCACTCACTCTTTCTCTCTCACTCTCTCTTTCTCTCTCTCCCTCCCTTGGTGGCTTATTTGGTTATCTTGAAAATGAAAGGGGAGAGGGCTATTTATAGCCCTTTCCAATGGCTTTTTGGTAAATAGAGGACAAGAGGAGGGTAAATGCTGATGTGGCATATGGTGATTGGTGGAGAGGAGAGAGATGCCACGTGGCGCGCTCTCATTGGTTAAAAGAGCCGGTAAAACGGTAAATAGTAAGAATGAGGAGGGTAAATGTATGGGAGAGTTGACTTTGGACGCTGGGACAGCTGTCCCTGCTCAGGTTGCACGCGGCGGAACTCCGAGTACCACTGGAGGCAGTCCGACTACCGCCGGCGGTAGTCCGACTGCCACCCGGACCTGGTTGAGTCCGAAACTCGTGTGGTTGACTCAGTGCTCACTTTTTTAGGGGAAGTGGTAATTTGACTATCTCTGGCGGTAGTCAAACTACCGCTTCGGTACAGCTTCCTTTGAAATTCATCCGATGGGTCCTTTTTTAGGTCCTTAGGACGAAACAAAGTCCGTTTTGAATGTTTGGCTCAAAATGGCTCGAAATTGGCTCGATCGTTGCCCGAGAATGATTCAAGAAATAGATCGATTTTGGACATGGTCTGGATTGAATAATGGTTCAAGTTAGGGTTAGGGACATGATCATGGTTCTCGGATTGTCTTAACAAAATCAAGATATTAGCCTGGGTGGGGTGTCTACAGCCCCAAACCATGGGAACTGGCCTCGTGAATTTTTCTAGAGTCTCAAGAATAAGTCAGGGGCTTAGGTTCCAAATTTTGAATAAATTGGATGCATGGATCATGAATAAAAATTCTGAGAGTGATAGGCTATTTATATAAAATTATTTTTGGAATTTATAATGTTCATATAAAGGACGATACTAAAGATTAGGTTTAGAGCTGATCCTTCATGAAACCTAGGATTCTCTTATGGTGAAACGAAAAAAATAAAAATAAAAAAATTCATGGTATTCCCCAAAAATTTAGAATGATCAGGACCATAGGTTTACGGAACCATAATCGGGTAAGGCATACGCGGGTTAATCCAATTACCAAATCTCGGAGTCAAGATTTTGTTTAAGGGGGGTAGGATGTAGCGTCCTGATTTCATGTAGCCAATTATGTGGGCACTTAGACATATATATCTACCTTGCGAGTAATACATTAAAAACTTAAGCACGATGAATCGGTGAGAATGATAGAAGAAATTAAATTTCGGGTAGTGCATTAGATAATCAAAGTAAGTAGTGAAAGCGTAATGGGCCACGTAGATTTATCCCTTACGAGAATATAAGATTTCATGATATTCCCCATGAGTTTAGAACAATCGAGATTATGGATTGATGGAACCATGTTTACGCGGAATTTACTCAGTTTGAATTAAATTCTGTCCTAGAAAATCTCAAATGATCCCAATGCTCTGATCAAGCAAAGAATCGAGATTTAACAGGATTATGAATTGATACCAGTAAATCCTCTGTACTACGCAAGCAAAGGATCTATGTATTGGGCGCAAACCTACTACAACCACCTATTCATATTACCTCGAACACAGGAAGTAGGGAATCCTTATAGGCATGGAAATTGGCTTGTATAATAGAAGTGCTAAATTTTGGGTGTGAAATTATGCTCAAGGGAGATAGATTGTAACACCCCGAACATTTCAATACCCGAGTATTGAAAGTTCTCGAGTGTTACCATGAAGTTTACATAATATGTACATGTGGATGATACCAATCTAGTTATCCTAACCTTATATCTAATCTCCAACGTGAATCGAATCATTGGGAATAATTTTCATCCATAAATTAAGCAATCCACCATTTATCAGAACACGTCACTCATTGTTGGGGCCCATTACGTAATCAGATAATCCAACCAGCTGATTATAGTAACAATCATTAGATTCCTTCTAGGACTGACTAGGAACCCCTCGAAATCAGATATGGGGCCAATACGACTGTCAGATTGACTAGAATTGATGAGATGACTTGGATTGATTGAGTATGGCCCACCTAAGATTTGTATCCGCCCCACACTTTGGGATAATCCTTATGATAGCTGACAAAAAGAATGGATGGAATAGATTCCTCAAAATACCCCTGTGGACTCCACATTCAGGTGCATGTGCATGAGCTGCATGTACACCCTAGCACATCGGACTGTCAAACACGGTCAAACCATGTTTGACCTGTGAAATCCCAAAAAAAAAAGGAGGAAGCCTCCTGCCACAGCACGCAGCTTAAACGGACAGCGTCTATTTGGAGTTGCTATGGCCTACCATGTTGATCATCCCAGATGATCGAACCATCCATCATGTAGATGGACTAATTTCGAAAAAAACCTAGGCTAATTCACGCGAAAGCGAGCTCTCACGTGGACAAAAACCCAACCACAACTGGACTGTATTAATTGAAAACATAAACGTGTCGGTTTGCATCGCTGTTAACATGCACTCTTGCAACGCTAACCGTCAAAGCCATCTCAACCATCCAATACATGCGTAAGGGAGATCCGACTACAACCAAAGGACACTGGAAATTTTGGGAGATCTCCATAACCTCGGAAGCCAGAATCCTTTCACAGGACGTCTCATCGAAGAAACAGTCGTGTTTCCAATGACTTCCACGCTCGAACCTGGGTATCCAGCTCCGAACAGAGCCATCCAAAGTTGCGAGAGATGACTTCCGACCACACCCACATTGACAGGGAAGAGAGAAAGGCGACTAGTGGGATTGGATTCCCCGAATTTCCAATCAAGGTTACCGTAAACAGACCGAACAGACTCACAGCAGGCCACCATTGATCGGCCAATTGAAAGTTCTTGCACCCAAGAACGTAGCCACAACCTTCCTCCTTGGGCCTCATTTAATGAGCGCTTCAAATTCATCAAAAGAGATAGGAAGAGAGGAGAAGACACACTCCCAAAAAAATTGGACGTCCATACGGTTACGCGGTCTGATTGCACCACGTACGTTCAGCGTACGTAGCAAGTTTTGGAAATCCAAAACCGTATAAATACATGCCTCCCACGCTGGGTGGCACGTCAACAAGAAAGAAATAAAGAGAAAGGAAAGAGAGAGATAGACAGGTGCGGGAGAGAAAAAAGAAAGGAAAGGGAAAAAGAAAGAAAGAAAGAAAAGAAAAGAAAAGAAAGAGAGAGAGAGAGAGAGAGAGAGAGAGAGAGAGAGAGAGAGAGAGAGAGAGAGAGAGAGAGAGAGAGAGTCTTGCTGATGACTTGCGGCAATACCAAGTTGCAGACTCGATCGATTAGAGAGGGAGCTCGGGTGTTAAACCGAGTTAACTAGGTTGATACTGGACGACTTGAGGTCCTGATCGATCTAGAACCTATATCCAATCCAAGAAAAAGGAGGAGAATTCGCAGTCGATTTAACTATTGAGTGCACTCAGACCTAGGCCGTTGGATTGAAATTCAGGAACTAAATAGGGTTAAATTTTTTATTCAAATAATGTTCAATCAAAGTCCTCTTAACTTGTTTGTAGTTAAGTTTAAATCTAACCCTAAATCTACACCAATAGTTTTGATCCTAACCATACAATTTATATGATAGGATGATCTAATTGTAAGAGTTGCATTAATTGTGCACGAATTTGGGTACGACAACGCAAGTCTAGCAACATTAAAGTGTGATTGAATTCAAAAGGTGAGGGTTTTTATCTTTTAAGCTTACTTAATTTAAAGATGATATTATCTTGACATTTACATGCTTTCATGACACTGTGAACTTCCTCATATTTGTTTAATTTATCAACACCAACTATTTATCCTTGGGAAATAGTGGTTAAGGTTTGATGTTACTCGTTCATGGTCTTTCAGAATTTCTGTGATGTTTTTCCCTTTAAGTTGACATTAATTTTAAGTTAATGTGAATTTCCTTGCCTTTTACATGCTTTCGTGATTTCGTTCCTATAATTATTTATTTTATCATCAACAATTATCTACCCTTTTGAGAATTATGAGATGATGTTAATTACAAGTGATCTTTATGAATTTAAGTGGGGTGATGGATACAGGCCTTGCCCTTGCCTTTACCAATTTTGTTTAGTTGGCCTTTGCCACTCTTCTCTTTATTGAGTTGGTTATTACCACTCTTCTCTTTATTGACTCAACCATTGCTACTCCTCTTCTGTTGAGTTAGTCATTGCTACTCTCCTCTTTGTTAAGTTGGCCATTCCCACTTTTCGATTTGCTGAGTTGGTCATTGCCACTCTTCTCTCTATTTTATTAGCCTTGTGCTATTTACTTTTAAGGCTTGGCAAGTGACTTTATATTCAAAAACACCCATAATTCAATTTGTCCACCTATAAGTGCAAGTGATGTGTTAAGAGTTATCATAACTAGTGATTCAACTATTTATCATGGACGTAATGCGCTCTGAGTAGAGACCCTCTTGGTTGACACATAATTCCATGGGCTTTTAGGTAGTAGTGCACAAATTGATGCAAGTAATTCGCAATGCGTGTTACATTACTTTCGAGATTGAATGTCGTAAATAGTCACTCCATGAACAAATCGTGTCACATAATTCTTCCGACTCATGTGTTGTGCCGCCTTGAGGTGTTCACATAAATCCACTGTATCGTTGGACATGCCAGTAAATCTCTGTAGTGTGAGAATGAGGGGTGATCCGGGTTTTCTATGAATCGTATTCCACATTATAATAATCACTATGTATAATGAGTTGTACACACTTTGCTAGGCATGCATCTCATGTAGGTTGTTTCCGCATGCTGATACCCCTCGTAGTAGTGGAGTACGAGACGTGTCAGAACCCTTACAATGCTTTCATGAATCTCTTGAATTATTGATATCTTAATGGATAACCATCACTATGAGTAGGGCGTTAACTCTCTCCAACCATACAGATGATGCAGGTGACATACAGATTGAAGACCTAGATGACAATCTCCCTATGGAAGATATAGATGAAAGAATAAGAAGATAGTTTTATAATTTAGTTTTATACTTTTGTTACGAACTCGATAAATGTAATAAGCTCTCATTGAGAGGGCATTTGACTATTCTTTTACTCTGATGAAATAATCAATACAGTTGATTTTATTCTCATGAATGGATACCTTCATGAATGTATCTGGATGTGATTAAATGAAGAAAAAAAGGTTTGATTTTTTAAGCATCCAATTTTTTCAATTATTAACACTCATTTTTCTCGGGCATGAGTATAAACTCTGGTCGTGAAAATTTGGAATCATTGCCTTATCTCTTATCCACTTTACACTAACTATGAATTAACTCGACCCTTATTTTCAGTGTCCTAATCTGGTGTGATCGTGTGTGATGATTTATGTTTGGCAAAACAAATTAGACTTCTTAAGCTAGCTATAGGTAGTATTAGGAATGTTTATAAATAGATCAATAAGGAGGGAATCGACTCACTGAGTCAACTCAGTTGGTTCAGACTTGGTTGGAAGGGTTACTTGACTAATGATGTCTGGCACTATGATTGGGACTGGGAGCCCAAGCGTTCTTAGTCTACTGACTAAGCCGGTCCCAAAATGGTTCGGGATTCGGGTTAGCCCCCGATTTGATCCTGTTAACAGTCTAATGCACCACAGGTGCACCTCCCCTGATGCACACACACACACACACACTAATGTGAGGTCCATCATGATGCGATTCGCAAATCCACCCCATTCAACTGCTTCTATATCTCCTATAAGGGTCATCAGTCTAAGGATGATGTGTAGAACCTGTACCATTCCGTAGGCTTCCGCAGTCTTCCCGATTGAATTTTGGCAACATGCGACCTATAATCAACGTTTACGTGCGACCCTAAGTCACATCCTGTATATTTATGTCGACTTAACTCGAAACTTGTATCTTAGCGACCACGCTGTCATCGCGGTTCAACGCCGCATCTTGCGCACCGATACAATACCCAAGCTAGGAGTTGTGGGCCCATATACATTCTGAAGAAATGTTGCACGTTGCGAATTCTAAGAGAAACTCTACGATACATCACATCAATCCATTAATCAATGTCAAGTACACAACCATACCTAGCTCATCCCTCTCCCGTTCCCAAAGTCAACTCTCTCTCTCCACCCATACCTTTCCATCCCATCTCTTACACAAACCACTCCACCCATCACTCACAAATCACTCACCTATCTCATTTCATCCCATCACTTCTCTCTCTCTCTCTCACTCCCTCTCTCTCTCTCATTTCTCTCCCAAGCAACCCAAGAGAAGCCAATGTACAAGCCTCCCAATGAGAAGCTAGGTGTGGCCCACTTCCCTACCTCAAAAGCTCTCATCCTCATTATCAAATCTTCATCATCCTCCATCAAAGCAGGAGCTTAGGAGATTAGCATTCCAAGGGACCAAAAAGAAGGCTAATAGGTGGGTGATCCACAGTTGATTTTCAATTTGATGGCCCACTTGTGATGGGACACAATTTGATGTATGCGTTGTAATCATATGAGGGTCCCATAGTGGCGGGGTCCCTCCACTACATCGTCTCTCTCTCTCTGTCTGTCTGTCTGTCTATCTCTCTCTCTCTCTCTCTCTCTCCCTCTTTCCTTTGTATGGCGAAGATGATGATAAGGTGTGTGGCCCACCTGATGTGTGTGTGGCCCACCAGATATGTGCAATCCATGTCGTGCACCTGTGGGGCCCACCTTGCTGGACTGTCTAGTGGACGGGCTTGCTGCCTGTCCGTCTGGATAGGCCCAGATGAAGGTGAAATTACAAATATCACCTTGATCTTACAAGCTGGTGGGTCCCACACGTGTGGACCCACCTGTATGTATGTGATATACCCACATCGTCCATCTAAACGGTGGGTCCCAGTATGTCAGCGAGTTTCGTGGACCTCATCACGAGGTATATGTTATATGCAAATTGTCCTCCCATTTGGCACGTGTGGGATGGGACCCACCTTGATGTACGTGCCTTACATCCTAACCGTCCATTCATCTAGACTTGCTGGACAGTAGCTTTATTTTTTTAAAATATAATAATAATAATAATAATAATAATAATAATGAAATACATATATTTATATAATAACATACATAATATATTAGTATATATTATTATATGGTGGGCCCCACCTACTCTAGAGAAGCAGATTGGCTAGGTACCGCATACCAGCTATATAGCTATTGTAGGTGGGATTAATCCACACCGTCTGTCCACTTGCTGGACGGTGTGACCCACGCTGCACGTGTGGGGTCCCCACCGTCCAGCTGGGACGTGGACCCCACCACTGATGTATATGTTTCATCCAAACCATTCATCCAATTGGCAAGCTCGTCCTAAGGCTTGAGACCAAAAAAATGAGGCAGATCCTGTATCAGGTGGACCACACTCTAGAAAATAGTGGAGTGTTGAATGATTACCATTGAAACCTTTTAGTATTCCAGAAGTTCTGGATCAGTATGAAATTTGTTTTTCCTCTTGATTCAGGTCCTTGTGACCATATGAACAGATTGGATGGAAAATTAAAAGTTATGGTGGGCCTTAGAAATTTTAAGGGTGGAAATCATTATCTCCATTATTATTTGCAGTATGGTCTAGATGATCTTCCGATGTGATTCATCTTTGGGTAATGCTCTAAAAAGATCTCTACAATTGATGAATGGTGTAAATGGTGCGGCCCATTGATGTTGCTCACTTGATGTATATGAGGCCCATTGGTGTGGCCCATGTGATATATATGAGGCCCATATGGCGAGGCACAATATGTTGTATATGAGGCCCATTATGATGTATATTTGGCCTAAGTAATGAGACCCATTATGATGTACGTTTGGCCCATGTGATGAGGCCCATTATGATGTATATTGGCCCACGTGATGAGGCCCAATGTGATGTATATGAGGCCCGTATGATGAGGCCCATTGCAAGTATATTAGACCCTTATGTAAGGCCCATTGTGATGTATTTGGGGCCCATGGGTTGAGGTCCAATGTGATGTATATAAGGACCGTGAGTAAGACCTAATGAGATGTATGTGAGACCCTTGTGTGGGGCCGAATGTGATGTATATGAGGTCCATTGCAATGTGTAGTTCCACTATGATGTATGTAATGATGTTTATGGTGGTTCATGGCTTGGGAGCAATGATGGTTTGACATCCACATAGTAAGAGAAATGATGGTTAAATGTCTGTATTGTAACTCTCCCTAAGGCCCATTGTTAGGCCCAAACTTGTGTGTGTAGGCCGTCTAGGCCCATCTTTGTTATGAAGATAGTTCATCACCATATAACATGCTTAGTATAACTCCATGATTCATGCCCATACGCATCATATGTATGCTTGATATGAGGAGTGACTGATCATAACCGATCTCATTGGGTAGATTGTTTATAGGACTCACTGATAGGAGTTGCTCACATGAGCATGTGTTACGAGCAGGATTACTGCATGACTGGATAAGGTGATTCATGCATCTTGCATCTGTGTGACATGATTATTGTATGACCTAGCGACATCAAGGTTGTGGTCTCCCCAGGCATATCGTGGATGGTAGGATTAGACATCGGAAACATTGTTATTAGCATCGGGGCACCATAGATGTCCCTGGGTGAAAATCCCTAAACCTGACGGTACCGAAAACTCTCCAATGTTGAGACCGAGCGGATACATGAGCGCATGAGGGCCGAATACCAGGAGGTCGCGTCTCCCACTGTGTCATAGTCTGTTGGAAGGGGGTGAGGCCTTACCTGCCTAAGGGTAGGGTGCATTGCTGCGCTGAGTATGACTAGCTCGTAAATGGGTCCGCTATCGACGTGCCGGATAGGTATTGTCAGGCTATTAGCCAAGCAGATAGTGAGGTTTTTTATGCTCACTTGGATTGTGCGCATGAGAAAGGGGCTGTGTCATTTGGAGTGTACTAAACCTCGATGATTGTTCAGAGTGAGAACTGTACTGATATTTGATGCTCTAGTGATGAGCCGCATTGATATGTGGATTCGGATGAGGATTGGAATGCTTGAGTTGCATCTCGCATCATATGGTCTTGATATGGCCGATAACATTCATGTCTTGTATTGCATAGCCTTTGTACGGTTGACTGCACTCATTTACATGATTCTGCATTTCTCTGATTTGCATTCTGAGCATGCTCATATTGCGCACACACTTACACCACTCTCTAATCTTTCTATAAACTTATGTATGATTGATGCATACAGGTGATGCTAGGACGCTGTAGCAGCATTGAGATTGGGGCGTGCAGCAGACTTCTGGAGCTTCCTATTCTGTTATTGTATTTACCTTTATCCGCATTGTACTCAAGTTTTTTGTCATAGTAGATTTGTGATGATGTTGTTGGTTGTTGTTTGTGGGTTATGCTTATGGTTATGTTTAGTGTAAATCAAATTCATGTTGAAAATCCTCCTTATAAGATCCCAGGATTGGAACCTGGTGTATGGGTGCCGGGAGCTGAGAATGGGGTACTACGAACGTTGTTAGCATTAGATTCAATGATCAGGAATTTTGTGAGCCTGGTTTCCAAGTTTGGGGTGTGACATGATGCATATCTGAAGCTTAGTGGGCCATACAACAAGGATTTCAGTGTTTCACTAACGATTACCAACAATTAATGGTCGGATCATTTCTTGATCTAATCACCGATACTTTCAATTGTCCCTAAGCTAATATATATGGGTTTTAATGGTTGTTTTCACAACGTGGTAGCTAAGTCATGTAATTAAGTATTAAATCATCTAACATTGAGTCATGGACCCAATGAACGGTGGATTTGCTTAGTAGGGTCTAAAAATGATAATGTACGGTTTAATTGTTCTAATAGATCATTATGTGAATTTTCGTCGCGATCGAATTCCCATAATTAGGTCCTTCCAAGTTTGACACCATTCCACTAAGGTGCGATGGTCCAATAACGGATGGATCACTTGATTTAAGGATGGTGATTTCTTCCAACGGATCTAAGGGTCCTAAACTACTATAGGTGCAACTAAATAGTCAGCATTGCCATCTAACAGTCGGATTCATACAATTTATCATTTGATCGTGAAAAGGCCGAACTATATGTCTTAGAGGAGGGTGAATAGGATAATGCCAAATAAAAATTAATAAGCGAAATATAAACAATAAGATAGCTAAATGAATTGCAAATAACCAAAGGAAATAACAACCTCAAAAATCCAGTATTGAGAGGTTGATAAAACTTGGATCTAAGGACAACTTGACACCCAAAACCAAAGGTTTATGGCAGAACAACCTTACTAGAATGTGGGTGAATATAAAAAACTCAAACTGAAGAGGATATGAAAGAAATAGAAACTAATCTATTACAACATTCACCACATAATGCTGAAAGGCAAATATTATAACATTCACATCCACAAATACATCCCACAATCTTAAATCATAAAAGATAAAGAAATAAACCACACATCCATCAAACACAAAGAATTATATTGGTTCGCTTGTGTGTACGCTAATTGTTAAATAATAGCCACACAACTACTCCACTCCTAATATCCTCACACAGTGGATATTAGCGTTCACTATGAAATAGGTTTTTCAAAGTTCACCTAAAACCTTCACAGTTGTGTCTTTCAAGTGGGCTTACACAATTTAAAAACCCCACACTCTGAGTTTTCTAGATCACCTCAGATAAACCAAAAGAAAGAGATTTTTCTGGCACAATTTCAAAGAAACCAAAAGAATAAGATTTACAAAATAGTAAAATACTTATCTGGATATTATCCTTTGTTTCAGCCTTTTAGAACCAATTCGAAGTAGAAGTTCAATCGTAGATGTTCAATGTTCACACGCACTACTAAAATGGTTCTAAGTTCTAAATGGATTTTAGATTAAATCACCTTGGGCTAGCTTGATTTTATTTTGATTCCAAGAAATGGGAAAATTTCAATCCCTTCTTCAAATTAGATTGGAATATAGAATACAAAATCAAATACAAAAAGCTAATTAAAGAGAATATTAAATGAGCACTAAATAGCTAAAGCATATCACAAACTTATCTCTTAGAGTAGTGTCTTGATTTTGCTTGAATTATATACAAAACTCTGAAAATCGTGCTCTATTTATAAGTGCAGAAATCGTCCATACGACTAGCCTAGAGGTTGGCTCGACTAGTCGAAGGACCAACAGACATTTGAAATTTTGATCGCAATAAGATCAGGCCATTCCACGACTGGTCGAAGGACCTGCTCGACCGGTCGAGTGGCCTCCACGACTGGTCGAGTCCTATCCACGACTATTCGTGTGGGACTCAATTTAGTTGTTGGACTTTGAGTCGAGCCTGCAGGACTGGTCGAGCACAGGTCGAGCACTGTTCAGTCGACCAGTCTCCAGGACTAGTCGAAGTTTTAACAAAATTTTTTGAAAATCATTAACAAACTAGGACTGGTCGAGCCAGTGCTAGGACTAGTCGAACATAGTTTAAGACTAGTCGAAAAACAAACTATGCACTTATAAAGTGACCCAATTAAATTATGTATTCAAAATGACTATCCTATAGTCAATCTAGGGTCATTCATACCTTATAAGCAATGAAAGAACATTGAAACATCTTTTACTTTGGTTGGTTGTTGTTCTTTGAAGATCACGAAGCTTGTTATCTTGACAAACATAAAGCTTGAATTTGAAACATTTTGAAGCTTCAACTTGAAGTACTTTGAAACTTGAATTTGTAACCTTAAGAAGCTTAAACTTGAAATATCATGAATCTTGAGCTTGAGGTACTTGAGTTGTATTTCACCATGAGCTTTAAGTACCAAAGTAATGACTATTGAATCTTTGAAAACTTGAACTATCAATATGACAAAGGAAAGAGTGATAAAGGAAGTAAATCATTAAAGAAGTAAATAAAAGAGAAAAATAATAGAATAATGATCAAGAGAAGTTCTCAAGTAAGTTAACCAAGTTAACAAAATTCAAAAGAAACCAAGTTCAAGCATGTCCAAGCCCAAAAAAAAAAAGAAGAGAAATTCAAGTATATTAAAAGTTATTACAAACCACAAATATAAATACTAATCTAAACCCGATGAAGGAGCAGGTATTGAAGGGTCAATTTGATGAAGTCCCTTGTTAATGCGCTTTAGATACTTGCGCATATATTTGAATTGCATATCATGAGACACATTCATGTTTTCCACCTTCTCCTCTAGTGAGCGCAAACATGCATCAAAGTCAGATGGCTGATAATCAGGATCATCTGCTGAATTAGATTCAATTTCATCAAAAATATCATTCATATTGATGTCATCTGGAGGCAAATCACCCTCCTCTTCATTTGTGGCATCAGCACCACCAACACCCACATTAACTTGATCGGGGGTCAACCTCAAATTCATCTTATTAATATTTGAGTTGTTGAAGGTTAAGTGGTAAATGGGAGCTTCCCCAACAGGTTTAGCCACTAGACTATGGGTGGCCAACACAGTCATAAGATAAGTGAAGGGAATGTCGCTGTGTCCAGGATGGAGACGGAATTGAATGATGCAATGACAAATTAGAGAAGGAAGACAGACAGAAGTTCAAGAAATGATGGAATGAAGAATACGAACCATGAAAGTAGTGAGTTCGGTTTTGTTACCAGATCTATGATAAACATTAGAAATGAAAATCCTATGAAGGATTCTGTATCTGGGTAACAAATACTTTGAGGCAAGCGCATTTCCAGAAGTATTCCATTCTATATCTATATTGCATAAAACTCTAGTCAGCATTCGCCTCTCAGTTTCAGATGGTTTTACCACTAGAGTGCTAATGGGAATACCTTCGTCATTGACAGGTATATCCATTAATCCAGAAATAAGGTGACGACCACCTCTATTGGACCTTCTCTGGTCGAGATAATAAATGTCAGTTTTTCTATAGAAAAATCAGTAATGTAAGCATACATAGCCTACGCAATGGAGCGATATGCAGGCCTACCCTAATGTAGTATGTTATCCCATCCTACAGACTGAAGGAGAGTAAGGATATCAAACGGAGCCAAATAATCAACATTAACTGGTCGTTCTACTATAACATTGCTCAACCGAATATCCCGCACATAAGGAGGATCATCTTCGGGCAACCGAAGATGACACACTGTGATAGGAGCCGAATGGGATGTAGAGGGACCACGAGACCCTTTCTATTTAGTTCTACCTTTCATTTTCAACAAGGATATCAAGAAAAATGGAGATTGTAAAAGAGGAAAAGTGGGTTTCCAATAGATCAAATTTTGGAGAAGAAAACCCCAAAATCTAACATAAATCATGAAATAAACCACATAAGTGATGAAAAGGAAGTGCAAAGGACTTGAATCTACAAGAAAAATGAAAACAATACACTAACCAAGAAAAAATAGAAGATGGGTTCGACCGGTCGATGAAGGAGCCATTGGAGAAGACAACCCAAATGAGGAAAAAGTGATTTTTCCCAAAAAATAAAGTACCAAACCCGCGGTTCACGGCTGGTTGAGTACATGCTCGACCGGTCGTGTCACGACTGGTCGAGTATGTACTCGAGTGGTCGTGCACAGCCCAAAATGTGTAATTTTTCATAAAATTTGAAATTGTAAATTTTCAAAATAAAAATATATACATTATGATACAAAAAGTTATGAATTATCAATTCACATTACACATACCGAGATCAAATTTTAATTTAGCAAACCTGCTTTTATCGAGCGATTTTGTGAATATGTCAGCTAGTTGATTTTCGGTAGGAATATAATCCAAGGAAATTATCTTGTCTTCCACTAATTCACGAATGTAGCGATATCTAATGTCAACATGCTTGGTTCGTGAATGCTGGATTGGATTTTTAGAGATATTAATTAAGCTTGAATTATCACAATATAAGACCATAGAATCTTGCGCAATTTCTTAATCGCTTAACATTCTTTTCATCCAAACAAGTTGAGTGCATGCATTACCTGCACCAATGTATTCAGCCTCAACCGTTGAGAGCGATACTGAACTTTGTTTCTTACTTAGCCAAGAAACTAAACAGTTTCCTACATAGAAACAACCACCACTAATTGATTTTCGATCATCAATGTTACCAGCCCAATCAGCATCAGAGTAACTAGCTAATTGCACACTAGTATTATGTGGATACCAAAGACCAAGATTTACTGAACTAGTGACATATCGTATAATCTGCTTAACAGCAATTAAATGTGACTCTTTAGAGTCAGATTGATATCTAGTGCAAATTCCTTCGCTAAATGCAAACTCGTAGTTAAATAAAGCAAACTACCTATCATACTACGATATAATTTAGGATCCACATTCTTACCTGTAGAGTCGTTTGAGAGTTTTAAAGTAGTACTCATTAGAGTATTAAAATTTTTCTCACTCTCAAATCTGAACTTTTTAACTAAGTTCTGAGCATTTTGGTTTGAGAGATAGAGAAACCATCAGGTCACTGTTTAACTTGCAACCCTAGAAAATAATTCAATTCTCCAACCATGCTCATTTCAAATTTAGACTTCATAAGATCTGCAAACTCAACAATCAAGTTAGCACAGGTAGATCCATAGATAATATCATCAACATATATTTGCACTATTAGAATATGAACATTATGTTGTTTACAAACAATGTCTTATCAACATTTCCCATTATAAAGTTATGACTTAGTAAAAACTTAGTCAATTTTTCATACCATGCCCTGGGAGCTTGTTTCAAACCATAAAATGCCTTTTTTAGGTGATAGACATGATTAGCATGCTTAGGGTCTTCAAAACCCGAAGGTTGTTCAACATACACTTCTTCATGCAAATCGCCATTCAAGAATGGACTCTTTACATCCATTTGGTAAATCTTGAATTTTCTAAAGTATGTAATGGATATAAATAGTCTAATTGATTCAAGACAAGCTACTAGGGCAAAGGTCTCATCATAATCGATGCCTTTTATTTGAGTGTACCCTTGTACAACCAGCCTAGCCTTGTTTCTAATGATATTACCAAGTTCATCAGACTTAATTTTAAAAATCCATTTTGTTCCGATAATGTGTTTATCTTTTGGTCTTGGAACTAAGTACCAAACATCATTTCTAACAAATTAATTAAGCTCTTCTTGTATCGCTACAATTCAGTTTTCGTCAGTAAGAGCTTCTTTTATGTTAGTTGGTTCTATCTGAGATGTAAAGCACATGTAGTTACACATATCTTCAAGTTGTCTACGAGTGTGCACACCAGTGAGAGGGTTTCCAAGAATTTGATTAGAAGGATGGTCTTTAACTGTCTTTAGTTCAGTATTATCTTGACTTGATGAAGAGTTTAGTTTATCAATTAAGAGAATTTCATCATTTTCTGAACTTGAGACAGGTGTATTCAAGTGATCGTCAATAACCACATTAATGGACTCTTTAATTACACCAATCCTCTTGTTAAAATTTTCTCTGTCACGTAAAATGTAGCACTTGCTACCAAAAACTTGAAAGTATTTGACAGTAGGTTTCTTATTAAACTACATTTCATAAGCCGTTTTACTATTTAATTTTCTAGTATAAACGCGGTTAATTATATAACAAGTAGTATTTACGGCTTCAGAGCTAAAGATTTTTAGGAAGCTTCATATTATTCAGCATAACATTTACCATTTCTTGAAGCACTCTATTTTTCCTTTCTACTATACCATTTTATTGTGGTGTTTTGGGTGTAAAGAATTCATGTGATATTCCCTGATCACTACAAAACTTTTCAAAACTACTATTTTCAAATTTTAAACCATAATCACTACGAATCTTAGAGGCTTGTGATTCTTTTTCCGTTTGGATATGTTAAAGTACCCTTTTTTACTTCATAGAGAGTTTCTGATTTGTCTCTTAAGAAGACTACCCAAGTGTACCTAGTAAAGTCATCAACAATTACCAGTATTTACTTCTTGCCACCTCGACTCTCCATTCTGGTTGGTCCAATAAGATCCATGTGGAGAAGTTCGTGCGGTTTAGATGTGGCATTGGAGTTTACCTTTTTGTGAGTACTCCTGGTTTGTTTGCCAATCTAGCATTCGCCACATATTTTGTCTACTTTCTGTATTTTGAGTAAACCTCTTACTAACTCTCTTTTGCTCAATCTATATAAGTTGCGGTAGTGTACATATCCGAGGCGCTTATGCCATAATTCGGTTTCATCAGTATGGACCATGTAACCTGATAAATTAGATGAGCTTGAATCACTCACAATGTAGCAATTTTCAGAAGTTCTACGACAAATTAATATTACAGAATCATTTTTATTTACAATTTTGCACCCTCGGTTAGTAAATTTTATACTATGATTTTTATCACATATTTGAGAGATGCTTAATAAATTGTGTTTTAACCCATCTACATATAAAACATTCTTAAATAGAGGGAGGTTAAAGAGTTAAACCGTACCTTGGCCAATTATTCTGTAGTTGCTACCATCACCGAATGTGAACGAACTATCAGTCATGTCTTTAAGATTGGTGAACAAACCCTTGTCACCTGTCATGTGTCTGGAGCATCCACTGTCTAGGTACCACTTTGAATGGCTCGTTGCTTTGAAAGCGGTGTGAGTAAGGAACCCGTTTTATTATAGTTTTAGATTTAGGAGTATAATTGGTCTTATTATGTTTGTAGTTGTTATAAGACTGACCCACTGAGTTAGATTTTAAGAGCTCCTTAAGTAAGTCAACAATTTTCTCAGCTAAAGGATTTCGATTTTAATTTTTATAATTGATATGGTTACTTCTAGGTTTTAAAGTTTAAAAAAGACTTAGCATTTTTTAAATGATTTTGATTCAGACTTTTCTCTTTTGAGTTTGAAGACTCCCCTTTCACAAATCTGGGTGGAGTATTCTTATGTTTAAGAGGAATACTTTTGTCGTAGCCCAATCCAGATCGATCGCCACATTTTCTGCATCCGAATAAGAGTTTTTCTAACTTAGGATCACCTTGGGTATACCTTCATGCGTCTTTTAAACTCAAAAGTGAAGAGACTTCTAGTTTTAGCTTTTCATTTTCAGATTTTAGATTTTTAACAAGGGAGGTTTTGAAATCTAAATCGCATTAAGTTTTTTTTAAAACAATCTGAAATGTGTGATTTTTCTAAGACTAGATTATCAAAATTTTCTTTAGGTTTTGAAAACTTTTCTTTTTGAAGTTTTAGTTTTACAACAATTTTACAACTTTCCTTATATAGGGCATTATAAGCATTTTGAAGATCTTTTTCATTTTCATGATCACTATTCAGATTTTCTTCACTAGTTGAGTCATCATTATCTGAAAAAGTAAACTTGGCTAGAGTCATTAGGGCTTTAACATCATTACCCGACTCGGTTTCAAAATCTTCTAACTCATAAGAAGCTTCAAAGCAGGAAGATTCATCCCATGTAGCAACATACTTTTCTTTTTAGGTTTGTCCTTTTTAGGACATTTGTTTGGTAAATGCCCATATTCATGGAAATTGTAACATTGGCTATCTTTTAAAGATTTCCAAGTTTTAGATCTAGATCTTTTTTTTTTCAATAGGTTTTTGAAATCAACCCTCTTTTTACTTTTGAAAATTTTGTAAAACTTTTTAGCTAAAAGGGTCATATCATCTTCAGAAATTTCTATATCAGAATTGTTATTTTCTTGAGAAATATTTTTAAAAGATTTAAGGGCGATAGATTTACCTTTAGGAGCTTTAAAGTTTAACTCATGGTTTATAATGAGCCAACTAATTCTTCTACCCTCATATTGTCCGTATCACGAAGTTCCTGGACTGCAGTCACCTTTGAATTGAACCGTTCAGGCAGTGAGCGTAGTATCTTTGCACAGACTTTACTTTCTGGGATTTTCTCACCAAGACCCACATAGAGTTGACAATGTCATTCAATCTTGTATAGAATTCTATGAAAGTTTCACTTTCTTCCATACGTATTTCCTCAAATTTTGTTGTGAGGATTTGTACTTAGATTTCTTAACAATTGTTGTTCCCTCGTGTGTCACTTTTAAAATATCCCAGGCTTGCTTTGCAGTATCACAGGATATAAGTCTTTTGAATTCATCTGGTAATAGTGTGCAAGTAATTGCATTTAAAGCCTTTGCATTGGCACTACTCTCACTTTTTTGAAGAGCGAACCATAAAAATAAGGTGAGACTTTTATTGATTTAGATCCATCAGTACCAGTTACTTCAGTGATAGGAGGGGTCCAATTAGTTACTATGGCTTGCCAAACACTCTCATCCATGGATTTTAAGAAAATCCTCATTCTGGCTTTCCAATAGGCATAATTGGAGCCATTAAATGGTCGAGGCCTAGTGACTAATAGGTTATCAAAATTTGACATCTTAAAAAGCTCAGATCGATTAGCTCAAGAATTTAATAAAAAATAATAATAATTAAAGCGAGCTATTAGGCTCTGATACCACTTGAAAAGGCCGAGCTATATGTCCTAGAGGGGGAGGGGAATAGGACTATGCCAAATAAAAATTAATAATCTGATTATAAACAATAAGATAGCCAAATGAATTGCAAATAATCAAAGAAAATAACAACCTCAAAAATCTAGTATTGAGAGGTTGATACAAACTTGGTTCTAAGGACAACCTGACACCAAAAACCAATGGTTTATGGCAGGACAACCTTACTAGAACGTGGGTGAGTATCAAAAACTCAAACTGAAGAGGAAATGAAAGAAATAGAAACTAATCTATTACAACATTCACCACACAAGGCTGAAATGTAAAGATTACAACATTCACATCCACAAATACATCCCACAATCTTAAATCATAACTGATAAAGATATAAACCACACATCCATCAAACACAAAGAATTATAGTGGTTAGCTAGTGTGTACACCAACTGTTAAACAACAGTCACACAACTACTCCACTCCTAATATCCTCACATAGTGGATATTAACGTTCACTATGAAATAAGTTTTTCAAGGTTCACCTAAAACATTCACAATTGTGTCTTTCAAGTGGACTTACACAATTCAAAAACCCCACACTCTGAGTTTTCTAGATCACCTCAAACAAACTAAAAGAAAAAGATTTTTCCAGCACAATCTCAAAGAAACCAAAAAAATAAGATTTACAAAACAGTAAAATACTTATCTAGATATTCTCCTTTGTTGCAATCCAATAAAACCAATTCAGAGTAGAAATTCAATCTTAGATGTTCAATGCTCACACTCACTATTGAAATGCTTCTAAGTTCTAAATGAATTTTAGATTAAATCACCTTGGATTAGCTTGATTTGATTTTGATTCCAAGAAATGGGAAAATTTCAATCCCTTCTTCAAATTAGATTGGAATATAGAATACAAAATCAAATGTAAAAATCTAATTAAAGAGAATATTAAATGAGCACTAAATAGCTAAAGAATATCATAAACTTATCTCTCAGAGTGGTGTCTTGATTTTGCTTGAATTGGATACAAAACTTTAAAAATCGTGCTCTATTTATAAGTGCAGAAATCGTCCACTTGACTGGCACAGAGGTCGGCTCGACTGGTCAACGAAGCAACAAACATTTGAAATTTTGAGTGCGATAAAATCAGGCCGTTCCACGATTGGTCGAAGGAACTGCTTGATCGGTCGAGTGGCCTCCACGACTGGTCGTGTGGGACTCAATTTAGTTATTGGATTTTGAGTCAAGCCTGTAGGACTGGTCGAGCATAAGTCGAGCACTGTTCACTCGACCGGTTGAGCAGTCTCTACGACTGGTCGAGGTTTTAACAAAAATTTTTGAAAATCATTAACAAACTTAGGACTGGTTGAGGAATTTCTTAAACTATTTGAGCCAGTGCTAGGACTAGTCGAACATAATCTAAGACTAGTCGAAAAACAGATTATGCACTTATAAAGTGACCCAATTAAATTATGTATTAAAAATGATCTATCCTATGGTCAATCTAGGGTCCTTCATACCTTATAAGCGATGTTTAAACATTGACACATCTTTTGCTTCAGTTGATTGTTGTTCTTTGGAGATCACAAAGCTTGTTATCTTGACAAACATGAACCTTGAATTTGAAGCATTTTGAAGCTTCAACTTGAAGTACTTTGAAACTTGAATTCGTAACCTTAAGAACCTTGAACTTGAAATATCTTGAATCTTGAGCTTGAGGTACTTGAGTTGTATTTCACCATGAGCTTTAAGTACCAAAGTAATGACTATTAAATCTTTAAAAGCTTGAACTATCAGTTGATGTTTTACTTGAATTTTGATGCTTAAATCTCAAAACGGAACACCTTGTAATGAATCATCTTGAGCTTGTACAAGAATTGTATTTGACATGAAGATGCGCTACACAAGATAAAAAATCGAAGAGGTTTTGGCACTATAAAATTTGACAATCATAGGAGCTAGAAAACATGGTACTTACAGATCATTGAACAAGATGCCACATACTAGATGAACAATGGATCCTTAGATCTCGGGCTTGCAATCGATGGTGAACAATTTAATTGGTCTATTGAAGCGATTGGGATCCTAAAATAGATGTCTCTAAAGTTGTGATGGATTATTTTGAAGATCAATCAGATGGATGACTTGGTATATGAATGAAGGTTGTGCTAGACGGTTGAGATGGATAGATTGAAAGTTACTAAATGATGACATGTAAGGTAGTTACGTGTGTTCCCACACATGTGTAAATTAATTTAGATTTTCAAGGTAACACCTAAGTACTGAAAAGTATAGGGTGTTACATAAACTCAAATTACAGCTAAAGATTATCAACTACTCAGTTACTGCCACTGATCACAATACGGAATGTAAACAGTAGGTTGAAAAGTAAATGTTATACTAAGGAATGTAAATTACTTGACAGGAAGAGTTAATGATTACACTATAGAATGTAAATTTACTGATAATTGGAAGATAATTAAAAGATAATGTTAGGTTTGTTTTGTTTGGAATAAGACAATTTTTTCTTCTTGACTTGCTCTGCTATTTATAGCTTTGATCCAAATGTCTAGATCTTTCCCACATTCCGACAGTTACGGTAACCACTCTCCATTACTTGAAACTAGATGCTTCCCACGTTCTACTCCTTTCACTTCCCCTTTTGCTACCTATTTCGCGACTGTGCGAGTTAATCACTTCTCTTATCATTTGGATTTGGTCATTCTCAACCAGTCTAACGGCAATAATTGATATGTTGTGGCTCCGCTTTCTCAGGCCCATCATATATATCTGCAAGAAAATCCCTGGCGTACGTAGCATTCGTGCCTATACAGATCGCACGAAACCTATTCTAATTGGTCATAGTGGGACTAGGCCGAAACAGGTATGAACAAGTTGCATGAATCGGATGATGGACTCATGCATTCACACATTACCTGATGCATTTGCATCCACACCCTAACAACATCAGGGTTGTGGCCACCACAGGATCATCATGGTTGGCAACTTAAATATGGACATCGGAAATCTAGTTACATTTATTGGGCATGTAGGATGTCCCTAGGTGAAAGTCCATAAACCCTATGGGCCAACAGGATACTCCAACGTCGAGACTAAGTGGATAACATGAGCACCCGAGTGCCAGATACCAGTAGGTCGTGTCTCCTACTATGTCGGGGTCGGTTGGAAGGGGATGTGACCTTATCTTCTTGGATGAAGGGGGATATATGTTGGGTTGAGTCTAACCAACTCGTGAAATGGGTCCGCTATCGGTGAGCCGGGTGGGGATTGGTATAAAGTCAACCTAAGGAGTCAACCCACAGAGTCAGTTCACCTAGTCATCTTACCCAGTTAACTCACCTTGTCAAACTAGGTTCAAAGCCCATTTTAGTCTAAGCCCACATACAAACCCCATTTGGAGTACAGAGGGAGATAGCAAAGCAGCCACATTTGACCAAAGCTACCCAAATGTGTGGGGCAACTCACTTACCAAAAATAGAGAGCTGGCAAGGTACAAGAGACCCTTAAGGTGCCTCTCACCAAGTGGCTCGGTCTATGCTTTCGTAAGTTGTTCATCCATGTGAGACATGTTCTTTTATAAGCCTCCAACATGTGGTGAAGTTGAATTACTCTGATACCCCTCCCTTATACTAAAATTATGCCTTAGGCCATCCAATTCAAGCCATAAGATTTTTGCCACATGGAAATCTCAAATCTCAGCCATCTAAACCCCTTTTAGCCTCAAACTTTAAAAGAAATAAAAGAAAACCAGGCTAGGGGGCTATAAATACCCCCTTCCCTTCACGTTTTAATAAATCCTAGAAAATTCAGGCCTTCTCTTTCACTCCCATTAAGCCTTAGCCTAGTCATTTCATCCCTCCACCATGGAGAGGAAAGTACCATAGGAAAGAGCCACCTAATCTACTAAGATTTCAATTCAAGACACTTAATCTAACCCTTGCAAAATACTCATCCATCCGACCACTCAATCTCTAATATGTTTCGTCTAAATCTTAGCATTAGCAATGTACGACACTATTCACTTCTCAACCCCCTTTCTCATTAATCCATCATTTCTACATAATATTGCATATTGCACCCAGTCGGTTCCTGCCCATCAGAAATTTGTGATGACTGGCTTATTGCTTTAGCAAGTACTTAGGTCAGGTTCTCCATCCCAAATTTAAGCCTATTATAAGCTTTGCATTCAACACATTATTTCAAACACTTTTGCATCATTTGTGTACAAGAACTGATCCCTTACCTTCAAGAATAGTAAAAGATCTTATGAAGTAGAGACCGTATGACAATATGGGTAGAGTCAGTGCTTAACACCTTCTCTCTTTGTAATCGTGGTCCCTTATCCTGAATTTCTGACTACAAACCAAAGAATCATCTTAGGGTTGAGAATCTTTGGATCTTCTCTTCTAGCATTTTTATAAGGTCTAACTGATTGTAGAAATGAAGTAACTGGCTAGTGGTGTAACTGGCTAGTGGTGACCCTAGTCAAACATATTACTCTTTCAATCACAACATAAAAAGCCCTTAAAAAAGGCTCCCGTGTAAGCACATGTCGATTCTGCACCCCAAGGTCTAGCGTCCACACGTGTGTGTATTGTTCACAAGGTGTACATGTGTGTGGAGTATGCATGTAGGTGTGCATGTGTGTGTGTTGTATGATAGTGTATAGACAAGTGTGTAGAGTGCCTACAACATGTGCAATGTACACATGTGATGCAAGTGTACATGTTGTGAAATGTGTGTGAGATGGTGAATGGATGGGTGATATTATAACTACTCTAATTATATGAATGGATGAATGCTAAATTTTAATTGTTGGATGACAAGTTAAATTGATGATGTAATGGATGGACAATTAATTAAATGGAAGAATAATGCGCACATAGATAAATGTATGGTGGAAGATTAGATGCATAGACGAATAGATAATTAGATGGATGGATGATCCAAAAAATGAGTGGAAAGCTAAATGAACAGATGGGTTTATAAATAATGATTGGATAAATAGTTATATACATAAATGAATGAATAAATAGTTAAATATATTCAAGAACAAACAATCTCACAATTGGATTATTAATTATGTAGTTGATTAGATGATCTAATGGTTGGATGTCTTGATTAATGGGTGGATGATCCTACAAATGTATAAATAGAGAAATGGATGATCGGATAATTAAATGGACAATCTAATTTTTTCAAGAGGAATCTATAGCCCTAAAATTTGATAGGGTCATTACAGATTGTCGGGTCTCTTCTTCTCCCTCTCACATCTCCATCTATCAGTCATCTCATGCAACACAATATATTACTTTTTTTATTCCACTTATAATTATTTTCATTATTTTCCTTCTCAAACATCCTCTACTTCTCTCTAGGCATCTTCTAAGTGTATGCTCTGTGCCTTTCTGAACTTCTTAGATCTTGGCATACTAGAAGCCTAGAGTTGTCTAGTTTTTGATTTCTTACATTCAATAACCCACTCCTTGATATTAGTTGATGTGAGCAAGCTGCCTCCACAACTAAAACCAAATAGAGTTTTCTAGTCAACTCCAGATCTTAGTTATAACCAACTAGGTAATGAGACTACTACAAAACTCTAAATCCTTTAAAATCCAACTACAAAAAAGAGGGTTTTTACTGACGAAAATTTTTTTCGTCGCTAAAAGTCTACTTTTTAGCGATGAAATTTTTTTCATCACTAAAAGTCACGTTTACCGACGAAAACGTTCATCGCTAAACGGTGTTTTGAATTTTTTTAAAAACAAAAAGGCGAAAACTTTACTTTTAGCGACCAAACTTCTTTTCGTCGTTAAAATCCACCTTTAGCGACGAAATATTTCATCGCTAAAGGGTTTTTTGAATTTTTGGAAAAACAAAAGGCGGAAAGTTTACTTTTAGCGATGAAATTTTTTTCGTCGCTAAAAGCCACCTTTAATAACGAACATTTTCATCGCTAAATGGTGTTTTGAATTTTTGGAAATACAAAAAAAGGCAAAAAGTTTACTTGTAGCGACGAAATTCTTTTTCATCGCTAAAAACCACCTTTAGCGATGAAAGGTGTTTTGAATTTTTGAAAAACAAAAGGGCAGAAAGTTTACTTTTAGCGATGAAATTTTTGTCGTCGCTAAAAGCCACCTTTAGCGACGAACATTTTTGTCACTAAAGGGTGTTTTGAATTTTTGGAAATACAAAAAAAGGTGGAAAGTTTACTTGTAGCGACGAACTTTATTTTGTTGCTAAAAAGCCACCTTTAGCGACAAAAATTTTCGTCGCTAAAGGGTGTTTTGAATTTTTGAAAAAAAAAAGGCGGAAAGTTTACTTATAGCGACGAAATTCTTTTTCGTCGCTAAAAGCCACCTTTAGCGACGAAAATTTGTCGCTAAAGGGTGTTTTAAATTTTTTGAAAAACAAAAAGGCGGAAAGTTTATTTGTAGCGACGAAATTCTTATTTTCATTGATAAAGGCTGTTTTGAATTTTTGGAAAAATAAAAAGCGGAAAGTTTACTTTTAGCGACGAAATTGTTTCAGCGCCATAAGTGTCGTATTTTTATCTTAGAAAATTTTCCCGCTGCCTTGAAAAAAATTTTAATATATAATTAAAAGGCAATATTGAAATGATTTAAAATATCATATGAAAAAAATATATTGAAAAGCTTAGAAATTTTAACTATGTTTGAGAAAAATTTTGAGAACAAAATGATGCTATTGAAGAAAAAAAATCAGAATTTTGAAATTTTTGAAAAAAAAATTAAAATATGAGAAATTTTTTAAGATTTTGAAAATAAAAATTCAAAATTTGTATTTTATTTTATTTTTTAATATTTTATAATAAAAATGATATTTTGTTAAAGGAGTAAAAAAATATATACATTTTGAAAAAAAAATGTTATTTTCAAATGGAAATTAAAATTTATCTATGAATAATAAAATTACTAAATTATTAGGCACATCCAGTAATTGAACCTTTAATCAACTCTTTTTGGACAATTTAATCAGTTCAGATTGAAGAGTAAATAACTTTAGATGTTTAAATCAAATTTTATTGAAATTGTTGATCAATCTTGTATGCCCAATATCTTTCTCATATGTAGCCTGATTGAGATGAGTAACTAGTTAAATTGAGAGTATTGATCAATAAAATATAGTGAATGGACCAGACATGTAAAATGTGCCAAATATTCTGGTCAAAATTGTGACCCAACTTACTGACCTCGTGAGAACCTAAGAATTGATGTTAGTAAGTTTTGTGGGCCCCATCATAATGTGTGTCGAACATCAACACCGTGGATTTGATGTGTCCCCTTTAGGTTATGAGATATCTCAAAAATCATCTGTATACAAAACTCAAGTGGGCCATACCATCTAAAACTATGTGAAGACATCCTAAAAAATATAAAAGCACTTGGTGGGGCCCACATGAGTTTTGGATGCGGTTGAAACTTGGTCTGACCCCTCAACCTTTAACTATTTTTTGATAATTTGATCAGTCCAGATTGAAGAGTAAATAACTTCAGATGTTTAAATCAAAATTCACTCAAATTGTTGATCAATCTTGTTTGCCTAATATCTTTCTCATATATAGCATGATCGAGGCGAGTGACTAGTTAAATTCAGGGTAATGATTAGTAAAATAGAGTGAATGGACCAAACATGTAAAATGGGTCAAATATTCTGGTCAAAATTGTGACCTAACTTATTGACACCCTGAGAACCTAAGAATTAATGTTAGTAAGTTTTGTGGGGCCCATCATGATGTGTGTTGAACATCAACACCGTGCATTTGATGTGTCCCCTTTAGCTTATGAGTTATTTCAAAAATCATCCGTATACGAAACTCAGGTGAGCCATACCATCTAAATGTAAATCTCTAAGCGGATTAGCTAGTCTAATGCACACCAGCAATATGGTTGGTATTGACGACACCAAGTTCCCTGGGTCCCATCATAAGGTATGTGTTATATCTCAACCTTCCTTTCTTTTGGTGAGCTCGTCCTAAGTCTTTAACCGAAAAATAAGATAGAGCTAAAGATCAAGTGGACCACAGTACAAAAAGTTGTGGGGGATTGAATGTTTACCATTGAAACCTTTTCGGATCACAAAAGTTTTGGATCGATGTGATATTTAGTTTTCCTCTTCATCCATGTCTATGTGACCTTATGGACAGATTAAATGGAAAATAAACGCTAGTGCACCCTACGAATGTTTTAATGGTGAGAGTCATTGTTCCACGCTACTTTTGGTGTGGTCCATTAAGCTTCAGATATGAATCATTTTTGGTACCATGCTCTAAAATGCTCTCAAAACGGTTGTTATGTATAAGCCATGGATGAATGGTTATAATTGGCTAACAAATGTGATTCTTTACAAGTATAAGCAAACCATGATAATCCTAACAAATGGATGAATCGAAATGTTGATTGGACTTTTTTTGTGTAAATGATCTTGACCATCCATTTTTAATTCCATTTACCGAATGGTCAAATTTACTAAATCAGTGTGATATTTTCATGGTAGCTCTTGAAATATGGATTAAACCTGATGAACCGTATTGATCAATGGTTTGGACCGTCTAGGTTCTTAAAAAATGGGAGCACTATAACTAATTGTGTTCGTAGGCACTGGAGCATTTCTAAATAAATAAATAAAAGAGTCCTTGTGGAGCAACAGCATTCATGGGAGATGTGTTGGTGTTCCCTCACATAAAAATTTTTATAAAAAAAAAGGAAAAAAAAATTAGGGCTTGATACCAAAAATGAGAGGGATATAAATCTCAGGTGGACCACACCACATGAAAACAATAGTGATTGGATATCCACCATTAAAAGCCTCCCAAGGTCCACTGTACTTTTTATTTGACATCAAATCTATTGATCAGGTCATATAGGCCTAGATGAAGGGAAAAAATATCAGATTGATCCAAAACTATATACGGCCCCCAAAAGGTTTTTAATGGTCAACGCTCATTCAACACTGTTTCCTATAGTGTGGTCCAGTTGAGATTGGGATATACCTCATTTTTTATCTCATATCATAAAATGATATGGAAAAATAGATGGATGGCAAGGATGAAACACATACATCATGGTGGGGCCCACACAACACCGACCACTAGCCACGAGCGCTGGTGTCAGCGCGAGTAGAGAGAGAGAGAGAGAGAGAGAGAGAGCCAGTCTCTCACTCTCTCAATCTCTCTCAGTCTCTCACTCTCTCAACCTCTCTCAGTCTCTCACTCTCTCTCTCTCTCTCTCTCTCTCTCTCTATCCCTCTCTCTCTCTATCTCTCTGTCTCTCTCGGTGCTCTCTCTCTCTCACGCGCGCATCCTCTCTCTGTCTCTGTGTCTCTCTCGGTGGACCATGATCGGGGCTCTAACTCAAATAGTCTCTCTCTCTCTCTCTCTCAATCTCTGTCAATCTCAATACCGATTGAAACGATTTGGGGATTTACGGATTTGAGGATTTGGGGATTTGGGGATTTAGGGATTTAGGGACTTGGGGATTTAGGGATTTAGGGATTTAGGGTTTTAAGGATTTGGGGATTTAGGTGGCCATTTCTATCTCCACTGTTTCATGCGGTCCACCTTGATGTATGTGTTGTATATCCATGCCATCTCTATTTTTCCATCCCATTTTAGGTAATGGCCCTAAAAATGAAACCCATTACACCATAGGAAATAGTGGAGATTGAATCCCCACTAATGAGAACTTCCTGCAGGCCACAGGAGTTTTGTATGGGAATCAGATTGTGTACTGAGTAATCTTTGTGGGGTCCACCTTGATTTATGTATTTTATCATTCTGTCCATCCATTTTACAAGGTAATTTTATGGTTTAAGCCCAAAAATGAAGCATATTCAAAGCTCAAGTGGACCACACCACAAGTAATAGTGTGAAATGATCCTCTACCGTTGAAAAAGTTCCTGTGGGCCCTAAAAGTTTTGGATCAAGCTGATATGCGTGTTTTCCTTTATTCATGTCTTTGTGATAATATGAATGGTTTGGATGATAAGCAAACTTCACCGTGGGTCCTGGAAATGTTTTTAAAGAGTGAATATTGTCATTTTCACTGATTCTTGTGGCGTGGGATTTTAGGGTGGATTGTCCATTTGTGTTTTTATAAAAGTGGTATCATATATGATTCAAATTGTTGGAGTCCATAACCAAAACAAAATGATTTAAATGATTAACAAGTTAAAAATCCCATTGTAAATGATTTTTAATATATATATATATATATATATATATATATATATATCCCACAGCTACAAACAGGTCCATTATATGAACAGCTTGGATCATTGAAATATGACCTTGGATTCAAATTGTCAGTTAAGATTTGGATTTGACTCATCTTTTGGGTCATGCTATGAACTGAGCTAGAAAATTGGATGGACATTGTGGATATAAATTAGATACATCATGATGGAATTGGGGTCTTTTGGCTCATGCTATAGACTTAGCTGGAAAATTGGATGGACATTGTGGATATAAATTAGATACATCATGATGGAATTGGGGTCTTTTGGCTCATGCTATAAACTTAGCTGGAAAAATAGATGGGCAGTGTGGATATAAATTAGATTCATCTTGATGGAATTAGGGTCACTAGCCAAACCGTGTCCACTTTTGGAAGGTTGAGATGGTAAGTGAATTAGGTGGTGTTGCCAACACCATACTCAAAGGTAGTGTGTTAATGTCTTGGGCAATTTTGGACTAAGGTGATGTATCTAACATCCACAATATCCACCTATTTTTTCAGCTCAAAGAAGCAGATTTGAAGCTCAAGAGTTGAAAACTTATATAGGGCCATGAGCATCATTATCACCATTGGTTCCTATCCATGAAAGGCTGTGGAGGTTTCTGGTGCATTCTCTGTCCACGAAAGACTCAGAAAATCCGCATTATACTTTTGCCAACATCATTATATAGGGTTGTACGAAGTGGCCCACAATGTGGCTAACGACAAGTCATTATACTTTTGTGGCTCCATGGAATATCATTCTATGGAATTTTGTTCCAAACACCAACCACAGCCGAAAGTTCTTGAAAAAGAAAATTCAAGGAAAGCATACTTCATTGACTACCACTGGCTAAACCTTTATGTGGGAAAGAGAGTTTCATTGAGGCCTATTTTCTCTTCCCTCCTTACATTTCCTTGCAACAAATCCTAAAATCATTGAAGATTATTAGAGTGCACCCAAAAGTATTGCAATATGATTCATAGGGACCTTAGCCATTGGAATGTGGTGCCAAAAAAAAATGCACATGTCTAACTATAGATGGGGAACACCCAAAAAGAAATGCCGATATGTTTTTATAAAAGTGGGCCAGTTGCTTCCAATAATTTGAATCATATATGATCTAGCTCTATAAATGAGTTCTTATCAACATATGCTTCTGCATGGTTAATTGCTTTGATTCTACATGGTTAGATTTTGAATTATGTTTATCTAGACCTGGTTAGATTTTGAATTATGTTTAGATTTAAATTTACATTATTTTTCATTAGGCTATTGTTGATATGAAAATGTATTTCTTGTAGCAAAATATTTTTAGGATAAATTATTCATATATCATTTTCTTGTCATAAATTATTCATGTTACAATTTATAGTTGTCACTTGTAATTTATAGATTTGTAAGTTAGATAATTAGTTACTCATTTGAGGATTTCTATGGGGCCATACATAGATATGGTGTGTTTTTTGTGGCATAGAAATCGCTTAAATTGTCTCATTTTGGATAGTTCAAGGTTAGATAGATAGTATGCTTTCATATAATCTATTTAAATGTTCATGCCTGATCCGCGGTCCATCTCCTCATTTCTCTCTGGATATGTTTCTTCCGTTCCGTATCCAATGTCAAATATCTTTACATTGTTTTAGATATTTGACATCGGAATGTAACGTAAGATCAACCTATCTGGAGAGGCATGGGGAGATGCTGCCGAATTTTGGGCGTGGACGTTTAGATGGGAATATGAAAGTATTACAATCTATCCAACCTTGAATGAGTAAATAATTTAGAATTTAATTGTATTGGCTTAGAATTGATGGAGTAGACCCGGATGTGCGTCGGAGTTATCCGGATGAGCAGGGGTCCTTAGAAGGTGGGAATTACTGTTATAACCATGATGAAGTTATCCATTTTCTATAGACAACATTGGAGGGGCTTGGCCATTTGAACAGGCCGTGTTTATATATTGCTCAAAATTAATGGAGCAGACCCGGATGTGTCTCGGATCTATTCGGATGAGCGGGGGTCCTTAGAAAGTGGGAACCGCTGTTATGACCATGATGAAGCTGTCCATTTTCTATGGATATCATTGGAGAGGCCTGGCCATTTGGATATGCCGTGTTTATATATTTGCTCAAAATTAATGGAGCAGACCCGGATGTGCGTTGGAGCTATCCGGATGAGCAGGGGTCCCTAGAAGATAGGAACCGTAGTTATGACCACGATGAAGCTGTCCATTTCCTATGGACAACATTGGAGTGTCCTGACCATTTGGACAGGCCGTGTTTATGTATTTGATCGAAATTAATGGAGCAACCCGAATGTGAGTCGGAGCTATCCGGATGAGCGGGGGTCCTTGGAAGGTGGGAATCATTGTTATGACCATGATGAAGCTGTCTATTTCCTATGGATAGCATTGGAGGGGCCTGACCAATTGGAGCAGGCAGTGTTTATATCTGTATTTACAGGGACCACACCCTTAACCTAAACCACACCCTAAACCTATAACCTAAACCTATTCTCAATTCCCTAAAGCTATAACCTATAACATAAACCTAACCCTAAACCAAAACCTATAACCTAAACCTTAACCTAAACATAAACCTAAACCTATAACCTATAACCTATACTTATAACCTTAACCTAAACTATAACCTTAACCTATAACTTATACTTATAACCTTAACCTAAATCTATTCTCAAATCCCAAAACTTATAACCTAAACTTAGACCTTAACCTATAACCTATAACTTAAAACCTAAACCCAAACCTTAACCTTAACCTATAATCTATACCTTATAACCTAAAACTATTCTCAAATCCCAAAACCTAACCTTTCCCTAAACCTATAACCTATACTTATAACCTAAACCTAAACCTATTCTCAAATCCCAAAACCTATACCTATAACCTAAACGTAGTCCTAAACCTAAACATTAACCTATACTTAAAACCTATAAGCTAAACCTAAACCTAAACCTAAACCTTAACCTAAACCTATAACCTTGACCTAAACTTATAACCTTAACCTAAATCTATCCCGAACCCGAACCCGATTTCACAAACCTAAACCTTAACCTATAAACTATACTTATAACCTTAACCTAAACATATTCTCAAATCCCAAAACCTATACCTATAACCTAAACGTAGACGTAAACCTAAATATAAACCTATACTTATAACCTATAACCTAAACCGAAACCTAAACTTAAACCTAAAACCTAAAACCTAAATGTATTCTCAAATCCGTAATCCTAAACCTACACCTAATCCTAATCTCAACTCCCTAACCTAAACCTAAACCTAAACTCGAAAACCCAAACCTAAGGCGATCCCGAACCCGAACTCGATTTCATAAACCTAAACCTTAACCTATAACCTATACTTATAACCTTAACCTAAACCTATTCTCAAATCCCAAAACCTATACCTATAACCTAAACCTAGACCTTAACCTAAACTTAAACCTATACTTATAACCTATAACCTAAACCTAAGCCTAAACCTTAACCTAAACCTATAACCTATAACCTTAACCTAAACTTATAACCTTAACCTAAACCTATTCTCATATCCCAAAACCTATACTTATAGCTGAAACCTAAACTAAACCTAAAACCTAAAACCTAGACCTAAAACCTAAATGTATTCTCAAATCCTAAACCTAAACCTAAACATAATCCTAATCTCAACTTCCTAACCTAAACCTAAACCTAAACCTAAACTTGAAAACCCAAACCTAAACCCGATCTCGAACCCGAACCCGATTTCATAAACCTAAACCTTAACCTATAACCTATACTTATAACCTTAGCCTAAACATATTCTCAAATCCCAAAACCTATACCTATAACCTAAACGTAGACCTAAACCTAAACATAAACCTATACTTATAACCTATAACCTAAACCTAAACCGAAACCTAAACCTAAACCTAAAATCTAAAACCTAGACCTAAAACCTAAATGTATTCTCAAATCCCTAAACCTAAACCTACGCCTAATCCTAATCTCAACTCTCTAACCTAAACCTAAACCTAAACTTGAAAACCCAAACCTAAACCCGATCTCGAACCCGAACCCGATTTCATAAACCTAAACCTTAACCTATAACCTATACTTATAACCTTAACCTAAACCTATTCTCAAATCCCAAAACCTATACCTATAACCTAAACATAGACCTAAACCTAAACATAAACCTATACTTATAACCTATAACCTAAACCTAAACCGAAACCTATAACCTATAACCTATAACCTTAACCTAAACCTATTCTCAAATCCAAAACCTATACTTATAGCCGAAACCTAAACCTAAACCTAAAACCTAAAACCTAAAACCTAGACCTAAAACCTAAATGTATTCTCAAATCCCTAAACCTAAACCTACACCTAATCCTAATCTCAACTCCCTAACCTAAACCTAAACATAAACTTGAAAACTCAAACCTAAACCTGATCCCGAACCTGAACCCGATTTTATAAACCTAAACCTTAACCTATAACCTGTACTTATAACCTTAACCTAAACATATTCTCAAATCCCAAAACCTATACCTATAACCTAAACGTAGACCTAAACCTATACTTATAACCTATAACCTAAACCGAAACCTAAACCTAAACCTAAAACCTAAAACCTAGACCTAAAACCTAAATGTATTCTCAAATCCCTAAACCTAAACCTACACATAATCCTAATCTCAACTCCTAACCTAAACTTAAACCTAAACTTGAAAACCCAAACCTAAACCCGATCCGAACCCGATTTCATAAACCTAAACCTTAACCCATAACCTATACTTATAACCTTAACCTAAACCTATTCTCAAATCCCAAAACCTATATTTATAACCTAAACCTAGACCTTAACCTAAACATAAACCTATACTTATAACCTATAGCCTAAACCTAAACCTAAACCTATAACCTATAACCTATAACCTATAACCTATACTTATAACCTTAACCTAAACATATAACCTTAACCTTAACCTAAACCTTAACCTATTCTCAAATCCTTAAACCTAAACCTACACCTAATCCTAATCTCAACTCCAATTCCCTAAACCTAAACCTAAACTTATACCTATTCTCAATTCCCTAAACTTAAACATATAACCTAAACCTATAACCTAGCCTAATCTTAAAGCTATTTTCGTAAACTGACTTTAGTCTTTCCATTGTAGACATGGATAAGAGTTGAATGCGAGCTAAGAACAGGTTTGGCCCAGAGTATAAACAAGGGGTTTAAGAGTTCATGGAATTTGCACGAAATCAGGCCGATTCAAGGAATAAGATTAGGTGTCCATGTCGAAAATAGAAGAACATGATATATAAGACTTTAGACAAAGTAGATGACGATTTGTTCATAGTTTGGATTGACCAGAGTTGCACTTGGTGGATCTATCATGGTGAAGATATGACCCATAGAGTTGAGCCTACTGAAGTCCTTACTGACCCAATTGTGCCGGATGACGAGGATGAAGACGTTGACAAAATGCAAGATATTATAGGGGATGTGTTCAGGGGAACAGCTGCGGATACTGATTTTGCAGCGACAAGCAGTAGCTAAGATATTTCTCCAATGGGTGATGTCGAATCAGAAGAGTTTAGTAGGTTGTTGAGGGATGCGCAACGTCCACTTTATCTAGGGTGTGAGAACTTCTCCAAGTTGAATTTTCTTACAAAGTTACTTCATTTGAAGACAATAAATCGTTAGAGTAACAAATCATTCGACATGTTGCTTGAGTTGTTGAAAGAAGCATTACCGGATGGTGAGACATTGCCTAAGTTTCATTACGAGGTAAAATCCTTGATGCGAGACTTGGGCCTTGGTTATGAACTCATACATGCATGTATAAATGATTGTTTATTATATCGAAAAGAGCATGGAAAGCTTGAAGAGTGTCAAGAATGTGGAGAGTCTAGGTGGAAGTATGACAAAGCCAGGGGTAAGAAAATCCCGCAAAAGGTGTTAAGGTACTTCCCATTGAAACCCAGATTGCAATGATTGTTTATGTCTCGTAAAACGGCTGAAGATATGAGGTGGCATAAGGAAAAACGTGTCCATGATGATAGTACACTGAGGCACCCTGTAGACTCTGAAGCCTGGTAAAATTTTGACGAGTAACATGACTGGTTTGCAGAGGATTCTCGCAATGATCGACTAGGTCTTACAAGTGATGGTTTTAATCCATTTGGTAATATGAGTCACTCGTATAATATGTGGCCAGTGGTACTTATGCCCTACAATTTTCTTCCTTGGTTATGTATGAAGGAGTCATTTTTCATGATGTCATTACTTATTCCTGGACCCAGGTTACCTGGGAATGACATTGATGTGTATTTGAGACCGTTAGTAGATGAGTTAAATGAGTTGTGAAGTTAAGGTGTAGAAACATATGACACATTTGTAGGATAGATATTTCGATTGCATGCAGCACTCTTGTGGAAAATAAATGACTTTCCCGCGTATGAAAATTTTTCTGGGTGGAGCACGAAGGGCAAGTTGGCCTGTCCTACATGTGGTATTGAGACTTGTTTATTGTCATTAAAGCATGTAGAAAAATGTATTATATGAGCCATCATTGCTTCCTTCTGAGCGATCATAGTTGGCGCGGGAAGACGATGATCTTTGATGGCAAACAAGATCATAGGCCACCCCCGAAAGAACTATCTGGAGAAGATGTGATGCAACAACTGAGTAACATTGGAGAAGTTAGATTTGGTAAGGCATTGCACTTGAAGAAGACGAAATGTACAGTATTGGACTATAACTGGAGGAAGAAGAGCATCTTTTTTGAGTTGCCCTATTGGAGTGATCTAAAATTGCGACACAACTTGGATGTCTTGCATATTGAGAAAAATATATGTGACAATGTCTTCAGAACATTGATGAACATAGAGAAGAAAACAAAAGACAGTTTCAAGGCTCGATTGGATCTACAAGAAATGGGTTTAAGGAAAGAGTTGCACTTGCAACCACATGGAAATTCGTATACTATACCAGTAGCCTGCTACACGTTAACAAAACTAGAGAGAAAGCATTTATGTAGATGGTTGAGATCGGTGAAGTTTCCTGATGGGTATGCGTCAAACATATCTTAGAGCATAAATGTTATGGACTATAAGGTAATATGAATGAAAAGTCATGATTGTCACGTCTTTCTGTAACGCCTACTGTCGATTGCGATTCGTGGATTCCTGAGCAAGAATATCAATGCGACATTGATTTAGTTGGGGATATTCTTTAAGGATTTGTGTTTGAAATCTTTGAATGTAGATGTTATTAAACGACTAGAAAGGGACATTGCCATAATCTTTTGCAAATATGAAAGAATATTTTCACCTGCTTTTTTCGATGTCATGGTACACCTAGCGATTCACTTACTGCACAGGCGAAGCTTGCAGGCCTAGTACAATATCGTTGGATGTATCCGATCAAAAGGTGGTAAAACCTATTAAAATTTTCTTCATTCCATAAACTATATATATCCATGTTTTCATACGTATAACATAGTAGTTTTGTATACAGATACCTTCACACACTCAAACGATTTGTGAGGAATAAGGCACGACTAGAGGGGTTGATAACCGAAGCGTACATTGATAATGAGTATCTTACATTTTGCTCCATGTATCTTCGTAGCATAGAGACTAGATTCAACAGAGAAGATCGGAATGCCGATAAAGGTAGGAGTATGAACAAGGACTCATATCTGTATTTGCACATAATGTTCATCCTTTTGGATCCCTGACATTTTAGGATATGGACCTTGGGGATCTAGTAAAGGTGCGGTGGTATGTGTTGCATAATTATAAAAAAATAGAGTCATACTTGGAGTAATTCTTCCCTCGATTATTGTTTTCTCTACATACGATGATCTTAATGTTTCTTGCTGATGACGTGCCATCTATGTGTAGCGAACACATAGACGAGATGAAGTCCAAATTCTCCACAAATTATAATTGAATGCATCAGGATCAGTTTCCAGAATAGTTCGCCAAGCATGTAAGATTTCACATTATATCTCACCACACTTAAAATTTTTGTTGTATTCTATATTATTTCAACTTAAGAAAATCCCGAAACAATTGTATTCTGTACATGATAATAGATGACGACGTTACGCACGAGCAACTTTGTTGATGCGTCTGATGCACTATACTCACTGGCATGTGGCCCTGATAGACGTGTATTTAGATATACAGGTTGTATTGTAAGCAGGATTCAGTTTCACATCGAAGAACGTGAGAAGTGCAGGACCACACAAAATAGTGGGGTGGTTGTGAAGGAAACAAATGAGGAGGATGAAATTGACTTTTATGGAATTTTAACGGATATTATTGAGCTGAGTTATTTTATGAGAAAACAGGTGTACTTATTTAGATGTGATTGGTGGGATAATGGAAAAAAGAAGTTGGGAATACAGACTGACAACTACTTTACGAACGTAAATTTATCTCAGACATGGTTTAAGGACGATCCATTTGTCCTCGCCAGCCAAGCCGAACAAGTATTTTACCTCGCTGACACCAAGTTAGGCGGCTCTTGGCATGTGGTGTAGAAAATAAAGCCCAAGAACGTATTTGACGTTCCCGTACTAGAAGTTGAAGATAGCGAGGACGAGAGAAATGACATGTTTAGGGTTAAACAAGCATATCAAAAAGACATGCCATTTAGGAATACAGGGACTGATTCAAGTGTTGATGTTGATGTGGTGTAATTAGACAGAGACGATATGCCACCTGATCATATTGATGCCTCAATAATACAAGACATTGTTAGAGATGATAACGGTTTCATTGATGACAATGTTGCAGACGATGAGGAGGAAATACTGATCATCGATAATGATGGTGAAGAAGAAATAACCCTAAGCGATAGTGATACAAACGACGATTATTAAATGTACACATGATTTACATGTCATTTTCAATTCGAATAATTTATGTATTCCATGTATTCGTGAAAACTACAAGTCATGATTAATTCCTTTTATTGACTTGTTTATAATCCACATTTGCAGTTGAGTCAATTTCTGATCATGTTATCCTCAAATCGGAGCATAGCAGAAGCACGCAACATACTTTATCAGTTGTTGTAGATGAACGTTTCGGTCGTATCTTCTTTTGGTAGGACCATAGAGATACCTGGTCTGGTCGATGAGTGTAGAGTGGAATATATCGATGACGACTCAAATGGAAGATTATACTATCTCAAAGAAATTACGGGGCTGATAGAGATATATAACCACGGGAAACGAGATATGGAAGATGCGACTCTATCACTTGCACATCTGAATGAAGTCCCGAGAGACCAGATTTCTCCTATTGTGACTGGCATGTTGGTTACAAAAATGTCGAGTGCTTCACATAACATGACATATGATTCTGAAGCATACGATAACTTACGCAGTGAGTACTTCGGATAGTTTACCTCAAAGTTATTTTGTATTACAACGAAATATGTGTATTTAATATAGAATGACAATGTGTAATGGAATTTCTAAGGGTTATAGATTAAAGTTTACAGTTTTATTATATTTTGCTTGCATTATAGTGTAATAGTTTAATCATATTTTAATCATCTCTCTAAGCATAAGCATAAATGCATTGTACCGTTAACACTACTTGTATAATGTTTTAGTATATTCCACTTGTATTGACATTGTTTAAATTTATAAGTTCGTAGTTCGTACATATTCAGTGATGGCACAAGGTGGGAGAGCACGTCGTTAGCACACTGGATCTACCACTTCTACCCGTGATGCAATGGAGCTAGCATCGCTGCCACATGTCGCATTGCAGACGTCTGATCCCTCAGTTGCGCATACACCGGGCATTGCATGTAAGTCTAGACATATTTCATTTAATGACTTCTAGTTATGTTTACTTGCATATTTCTTTTACAACAGTGTCGTCGACCAGCCGACGAGGACGTGGACCCACGCGTGGGTTACTTTTAGAGCGACTTACGCGTGAGGGTAGGGTGATGGTAGAGTTCCCATAGAACTGCATTAGACCTGTTGGAAACAATGTCAGACCGTTTATGTCGAAGGTCGGTGTCTTATGTCGATCTCTTATCTCCCCACCACCCCCCGTTGGGTAGACATGACATATGATGTGCGACAGCTCATCCGTCAGCACCTTTAGGTAAATTTTAGTAAATTAAAATTTATTTTATGAAAGTTCATTTACTGTTAAGTTATTTTCTTAATAAGTTTATTGTCATAATACGACAACATGATCAAGGAGAGGTTCAAGGATTACTGTAGTAAGTTACACCAGTTGTACAAGCGGTGCGTGAGCTATGAGGAGGCCGCATTGTCCACACCGCCACACGTGACCAATGAGGACTGACAAATACTCTACGATAAGTTTTCGTCTGATTCTTTTCAGGTAATATTTATATATTTATGATATCTTAACATAATAATTAAATCGCAATTAATAATGATGTATTATGAATAATGTGTTTAGAAGAGGAGAAAAATAAATTCTGACAACAAGGAAAAGTTGAAAGTGAACTACGTAGCTGGTTCGAAGTCATTTGTACGACTTCGTCACGACATAGTAAGAAATTACTGGTAATTATTACGTTTATATATTCTTTTCATGCATTTATATTAACTCTATTGTCCTTTCGATTACGCAGCGGGATTTCGTCACTGGCCAGGAGTCCGGACCAGTAGACTTCTATAGAGGGACTCACTGTCGGTAGGCGACGGGATCTTGGGTACATCCTATAGTCAGCGAGATTTGGGTAAAATCCTTACATTGTAAAATTTAATTGCATTAAATTATAATAATGTCATTATTATGAAAATTCATATGTTTTTATTACAAGAGGAGATGGACACCTTACGTAGTCAGCCCATTCTCGATGGTACTCATCGGAGTGAGACAGAGTCTTGAGTCAAGTGCTTGATACCCATTCTGGATATGTGCGTGACCTTGGCCATGGTGTCAAGCTCACAGCACTCGCTAGAGCTGCCACCACCCGATCCATCTTCATTGGCGATAGTGTTGTACGCCGAGCTGATATCGCAGAGAGAGGAAGAGGTTCAGTAGCTATGGGTCGTTGTGCATGACATCAGAGAGCAGTTGGAGAGGCGGAGGGAGGAGCAGGAGAGGAGGATGGAGGAATTGGAGAGGCAAAAGGAGGAGCATGAGAGGAGGATGGAGGAGCTGACGAGGGAGAGGAAAGAGTAGGAGAGGATGAGGATGGAGCAGTAGGTGAGGCAGAGGGAAGAGCAGGGCAGGCGGATGGAGGAGCAGGCCAGGCAGATGGAGGAGATGTGGGTGGAGTATGAGCGACGAATGATAGAGATGTTTCAGGCTCTCGTTGCACGCTTACCCACCGATGCCCCACCACCTCCGCCTTCATCTTTGTGACTTTTTGTATTTTATTTATGATGTTTAAACTTATATGTATTTATGCATGTATGAATGTGATGTGGATAAGATTGTTTGTGTTTGGATGAATGTAGTTTATGTTTGGATGGATTTATCAGTTTGGGTTTAGATGGATGTGAATGTGAATATGATGAAATATATTATATAACAGGTGTATATCAGGAATTTTGTGCTGGAATATTTTTTTTAAAAGAGACTTTTAGCAACAAAAACTATCGTTGCTAAAAGTTTAATATTTATTTTTTAGCGACAAAAATGTTTGTCGCTAAAAGTTTTGTAATTATTTTTAGCGACGAAAACTATCGTCGCTAAAAGTTGAATATTTATTTTTAGCAACCAAAAGTTTCGTCGCTAAAAGTTTTGCATTTATTTTTTAGCAACGAAAACTATTGTCGCTAAAAGTTTAATATTTATTTTTAACGACGAAAATCTTCATCGTTAAAAAGTTTTGTAATTATTTTTAGCAACGAAAACTATCGTCGCTAAAAGTTTAACATTTATTTTTAGCGACGAAAATATTCATCACTAAAAGTTTTGTAAATTATTTTAGCAACGAAAACTATCATCGCAAAAAGTTTTGTAAAAGCTTTTTAGCGACGAAAAAATTCGTCGGTAAAAGTCACTTTTAGCGACAAAAATTTTCGTCGTAAAAAGCTTGCCTTTGCTGACGATTAAAATATTTCGCTTAAAAACCTGTTGCCACGGTCTTTTGGCAACGAATTTAGCGACCAAAATTTTCGTCACTAAAAAGTTTTAGCTACGAAAATTTGGCTTTTAGCGACGAAAATTTTCATTGCTAAAGGTGGGATTTCTTGTAGCATCCTATGCATCCCACAAAATAGAGATTATATGTTTGTAAGTGCGGAGAAGGGTTCCTAACCCCTTACTCAGAATCTCTAGTCGTGGATCAGTTGCAGGCATCATTTCATTACAAAGAGTCTTCAGATTCTCTTGCCTTTATAATTCTACAAGTTCTAGTTGACCATGGAATTCTAAGCAACTTATTTAGTGGGACTCCAACCAAATGTATCATATTCTTGAGTCAATTCACTTACACACCAGCCATATAAGATCGAGAGCCTTACGAATAGGCCCATGGGTGCCCTACTACATTCATAGTTTCGTACAATACATTACCCTTTACACGACCAAATATTTGCTATGTTGTCAACTAAGTTTGTTAGTTTGTGGACAAACCTACTACTTCACACATGATTGTAGTCATGAGCATACTTGGTTACTTTAAGGGAACTCTAGGTGTTGGACCTATTCTTCATCTTAGCCCTTTACAACTTGTCATAGCTTATTCTAATGTTGATTGGGCCAGTTGTCCCACCACTCACCACTCTATAATTGGGTTTTGTATTTTTTGTCTCATCAAGGCTCTTGCTATTACGATTTTTGAACTTATGTGGCTTAAATATTTTCTCTTTAATCTTGGAATCTCTCTTCACCTCCCTTTATGAATCAATTGTGATAATATTAGTATTATGCATATTGCAGACAATCCCATCTTTCATGTGTGAACTGTTAGGAAAAAGTCTTTAATCTGTTTTTTACTATAGCTACTACTGGTCGTGGGTCAGCCACGACTGTTTGTAGAAGCTGGTCGACTGGTCGTAGCCCGTTCAACTCAAAGTCCAGCGGCTATATTTTTTATGTCCAGTTCGTCTTCGACTAGTCGAAGGGTTTGTTCGACCAGTTGTAGCTTCGACTAGTCAAAGGTTACGCAGATTCGTTCCGCGATTTTGCGAATTGCAGAAATCTGTGTCCTTTCACAACTGGGATGTGGAAGGGAAGTTGCCTAAACTATAAATACGTGTTCCTAGGGTTTTTCTAAGGTATGGGAAGACTTTCTAAAGTAGTTCCAAGGGTTTCTAAAAGGGTTTAGGGTTATCAAAGGGTGTAGCAAGGGTGAGATTCGAGGTTGTTTGAATCGGGTAAGTCCTCTCTCTTTGTAATTGATGCTTTCATAGTGGAGATCTATCGCTTTGTGCCGTGGTTTTTTCCCACAAGGGTTTTTCACGTTAAATCTGTGTGTTCTCTTGTATGCTTGGTGTCATTGGATTACCATCCTAGATCTAGATTTGTGTGATTCCGCAGGTCAAAATCTCCAACAACTGGTATTAGAGCTTAAGTTCGGTTGAGACACAGATCTGAATCTGAGGGACTAGTAATAATGGCGAGCACCAGGTATGAGATTGAGAAGTACTCAGGGAAAAATAATTTTGAGTTATGGAAGATCAAGATGATGAGTTCCTTAAGTAAGCAAGGCGAGGATGGTGCTCTTGAGGAGCGAAAGTCTACTATGAAGGATGATGAATGGAATACTCTTGATAAGAAAGTTTTATCATCGATTCGTTTATGTCTCACGGATGAGGTTCTCTACAACGTCATGAGGGAGAAAACTGCGGCTAAGTTATGGGCGAAGTTAGAGGATGTTTATGCAAAGAAATCCTCTAAAAATCACCTGCACTTGAAGCGGCAATGGTATAACTTCAAGATGGCAGAGGGTGGAGATCTGGAGGCTCACATCAGCAACTTTAATAAATTAGTTTACAAATTGCTGGATATGGAGGAAGTGATAAAAGATAAAGAACAGGCATGTATGTTGTTGAATTCTCTCCTGGTGTCTTTTGAGGCATTCAAGGATACTATATGCAGCACAAACAGAACCCTGAGTGTCGATACCGTTATCTCGGCCCTTCAAGGGAAGGCTATGAGACAACTAAACAGCGACATGGGGACGTCTTCTGATGCACTATTTACAGTGGGTAGGAATTCTGGACAAGGTACAGGTTCTTCTGGTTCTAAATCTAAATCCAGAGGCAAGGGCAAAGGAAAGGTAAAGTACTGGAATTGTGGAAAGGAAGGACATGTGAAGAGGGATTGTGAAAATCCTAAATCGAAGAGGGAAGATTCTGAGACTTCATGTAGGGAGGCCAATGTTGCCATGTCAGATGGATCGAGTGGATGTGATGGTGATGTTTTGTCCGTGTCTTCGCTCAGATGGTCATGCGATGATCGTAAGGACGAGTGGATGCTAGACACAGGGGCATCTTTTCACATGACTCCTCATCGGAGTTGGTTCACCAGCTACAGGGAGTGTGATGGTGGACAGGTATTTATGGGCAATGACATTGCCTGTAATGTCGTGGCTATTGGTTCTGTATGCATCAAGATGTTTGATGGGGTGGAGCGTACCTTGACTAATGTCAGGCACGTTCCTGATTTGAAGCAGAATCTGATTTCTCTTGGTGTGATTGAGGCAAAAGTATGCAAGTACACAAGTATTGATGGTGCTCTTACAGTATCCAAGGGGGCACAGGTAATCATGAAAGCACAACGACTCGGTAACTTGTACAGGTTGATCGAGAGCACTTCAAACAGTGGAGCTACAGTAGATGTAGCGGATTCCACCTTTGCACGTGTGTGACATGATGGGCATGGCTATATGAGCGGGCAGGGTAAGAAGGCTGAGACGTACGGACAGGGATACAGAGCAGGTGGAGCAGCCACCTGTGAAAAGAATCACACGGCATGATTGCAGGATATCGGCAAGGTACATGGACGACTCCAATATCGCAGAGAATTCATCTTTTATTCAGATAGCTCTAGGTGAGCCTAGTGCTAAAAAGTGGAAGGTGACTTGGTGATGTGATGGATTCGTTGTACCAGACCGACATATGAGAGCTGGTGGAGCTTCCAGTGGGCCGGTGAGCAGTTGGATGCAGGTGGATCTTCAGATGAATACAACATAGATACAGTGTGGTTGGTAGCAATGGGTTATGCTCAGAGAGAAGGGATCGGCTTCTCAAAGATATTCGCGCCGACGGTATAACAGGTATCTATCAGATCCGTGATTGGCACTAGTTGGGCAATGTGATCTTGAGCTATGATGTGAAGCAGAGATAAGAGAAGAGGTCAAGAAGCTACACGGTTGAAGATTGAAGACTTGGTAGAGATTGTTAGGAAAAAGTCTTTAATCCGTTTTTTACTGTAGCTACGTCTGGTCGTGGATCAGCTATGACTGGTCGTAGGAGCTGGTCGACTGGTCGTAGCCCGTTCGACTCAAACTCCAGCGACTATGTTTTTTTAATGTCCGGACCGCCTTCAACTAGTCGAAGGGTTTGTTCGACCAGTCGTAGCTTCGACTAGTCGAAGGTTACACAGATTTGTTTCGCGATTTTGCGGATTGTGGAAATCTGTGTCCTTTCGCAACTGGGATGCAGAAGGGAAGTTGCCTAAACTATAAATAGGTGTTCATATGATTTTTTTAGGGTATGGGAAGGCTTTCTAAAGTAGTTCCAAGGGTTTCTAAAAGGGTTTAGGGTTATCAAAGGGTGTAGCAAGGGTGAGATTCGAGGTTGTTTAAATCGGGTAAGTCCTCTCTCTTTGTAATTGATGCTTTCATAGTGGAGATCTGTCGCTTTGTGTCGTGGTTTTTTCCCACAAGGATTTTCCACATTAAATCTGTGTGTTCTGTTGTATGCTTGGTGCCTGTAGACACCCCACCCAGGCTAATATCTTGATTTTGTTAAGACAATCCGAGAACCATGATCATGTCCCTAACCCTAACTTGAACCATTATTCAATCCAGACCATGTCCAAAACCGACCTATTTCTCGAATCATTCTCGAGCAACGATCGAGCTAATTTCGAGCCATTTTGAGCCAAACATCCAAAACGGACTTTGTTTCGTCCTAAGGGCCTGAAAAGGACCCATCGGATGAATTTCAAAGGAAGCTGTACCGAAGCGGTAGTTTGACTACCGCCAGAGGTAGTCAAATTACCACTTCCCCTAGAAAAGTGAGCACTGAGTCAACCACACGAGTTTCGGACTCAGCCAGGTCCGGGCGGTAGTCGGACTACCGCCGGCGGTAGTCGAACTGCCTCCGGCGGTACTCGGAGTTCCGCCGCGTGCAACCTGAGCAGGGACAGCTGTCCCAGCGTCCAAAGTCAACTCTCCCATACATTTACCCTCCTCATTCTCACTATTTACCATTTTACCGGCCCTTTTAACCAATGAGAGCGCACCACGTGGCATCTCTCTCCTCTCCACCAATCACTATATGCCACATCAGCATTACCCTCCTCTTGTCCTCTATTTACCAAAAAGCCATTGGAAAGGGCTATAAATAGCCCTCTCCCCTTTCATTTTCAAGACAACCAAATAAGCCACCAAGGGAGGGAGAGAGAGAAAGAGAGAGTGAGAGAGAAAGAGTGAGTGAGGAAGAGAGTGAGGGAAAGGGAAGGAGCTCCCAAACCCCTCAAAGTTCTGATTTTTCCAGCCACCCCCTAGCCCTCCTCTCAACTCTTTCAATCCATAAGCCTAGCCCAGAATGATCATGGTTCAACCTACATCCTAGCCTATTCAAGAATCAAGTCAAAGATCCATTTACATACAAGCATTCATCATGACATCTACTCTCTTCTCAACCCCCCTGCTTCTCTAGATCTCTAGTAAACGTATGCTCTGTGACTTGCCGTACATCGGATCCTGTCACATCAGAAATTCCTAGTGATCTAGTCCACTTTTCTTATCTCTTTGCATAAGCATCATCACATCCGCCTTCTAGACACATTGTTGGACGTATGCTCTGTGGTCTACCGAAATCTCGGATCTTGCTACATCAGAAATCCATGTGTGACTAGTTCCATCATGACCATAACATCATTATCATCCCTTGAGATTATCTTACCACACTAAGTTGAGACCGTACATTTGTGCGGGCAGAGAGGGTGCCTAACACCTTCCCTCTTTGTAACCAAGGTCCCTTACCTGGAATCCCAGTTCGTAGATCAGGAGTCAATCTAAGGTAGGAAAGTCTTCGGATTTCTCCAACCCTACTTATTCCGTGGGTTCTAGCCGACCGCGGGATTCTGAGTAATATTGGCCAGTGGCGACTCTAACAATCACAAGTCAGCTTAATCACCCCCAACATCATCACCACAACGCCACATTTTTCACAACAGCGTGGACGCCGATTTTTCAGTGTCTACAGAATGGCGACTCCACTGGGGATGAGTCTAGAACGCACTAGCTGAGACCCGACTCGACAACGTATGGTATACTAATTTCAAGGAACATTCATCATCATACAAAAAAAACTCTTTGGCTTACACTTGCTTAAGCAAAGATCCGAACCATGACCACTCGATCTCGTGCAGCCATGACTTCTCAAGCGACCCATAAAGAAGAGCCGGCACCCCAACCAGCTCCTGAAATATCCGCACCTGCACCCGCACCCGCACCCATGCCTACACCCGTACCCATACCAATAGCTCCGACAGATTTGTCAGCCAACGTCACCACACAAGAGCTACTACTTCGAACACTGCAAGAGCTACTGCTTCGCCTGGTGCCAAGTGCCACACCGAATACACAACTGACCCAGCCTAGTGTGCAGAACAGCTCACTCCCTCAAACTCCTTTTGCCTTCTCTCTCATTCCTCCAGCAAATCCTGTGCTCCCACTCCCAGAAGAATCAGCACAGGATCAACAACAACAAGCAATCGGGAGCAACCCTCCCCCACATCTCTACTCAACACATCACAACAATCCGGTTACAGCACATGCAAATCACAGACAAGAACTGGCGGATGCCCATGAAGGGGGCCAGTTTCGAGTCCAGCTCACTCCCCCTAACGGGAGTAACATCCCGGAATTGGCAGATACCCCAGGCGGGAGCCATTTCCGAACATCCCACCCTCCTCCGAAAGGGAGTGGTGTTCAATTCCAGCTACCTCCCGCCACCGAGAGTCCACCTTCTTTCCATCAAACCCCCATTTTGGATCCATATGAAGAAGAAGCGGCACAAGCCCTACAGCAAGGGGCAAGACACCCGCAGCAAAGTAAGTCAGAGATCGAGGAGTTACGAGAGCAACTACAAATGATGCAAAACCAGCTTCAAAGACAACAAGGAGTGGATCACCCATCCACTAAGTTCAGGGACCTCTGTCCCTTCCCAGATGCCCGAGTACCTCCAAATTTGGAGGTACCAAAGTTCAAAAGGTATGACGGTAGTGGGTGCCCCACAGCACATCTAAAAGCCTTTTGTGGGGAGCTCAATGTGATAGCAGGGAATGATGGAGCCTTAATAAGACTTTTCCAGAAATCCCTAAAGGGTGACGCTCTGGATTGGTACACCTCACTAGATAGCCACCAAATCAGAACCTGGGAAAAACTTTCTCAAGCATTCATTGACAGGTTCTCATACAACCTGAACATGGCTCCAAGGAGAGCCGACTTGGCTGCCCTGAGGCAAAAAAGTGATGAATCTTTATCAGCATACGTAGGACGATGGCGAGCTATGGCAGCTCGAATAAGAAACCCCATCGATGACGAGGAGCAGATATCCATGATTGTGCATTCAGCACATCCCAACATTTCAGGATATCTAATCTCGTATCCGTACGTAAACTTCTCCCAACTCATCCGAGCTGGAGAACAAGTAGAAGCTGGGATCAGAGCTGGAACCATCTCCCCATGGCCACATCAGGCCCCCTCAATCAAAAGAAACAAAGTTGAGGGAAAACCTGTTGGATACGGGAATGGAAACAGCACTGCTCCCATGCAGCGTACTACTGAAGTTAACAACATCATCGCTAACACTCAAGGCAACCAGTATGCTCCACCACCAGAGCCATGGCAGGACAGGCAATACCAGCCACAACAGAATAGGCAGTACCAACCCCAGCAAACCCAACAAGGATATCAGGCACAGTCATCTCAACAATCACAACAGCCTAGGGAAATGCGCAAGGACCATACAAGCAAGGAATGTTAGGGAGGAAGTTCACTCCGTTGGCACAATCAACTTGACCAAGTGCTAACAATGCTCATGCAAAAGTAACTGTTAACACCCCTCCAGCCTCGACTTCCACCTAATCCCTTGCCTCCTGGTTACAATGAAAATCAGTACTGTGCATATCATCAGGCTCCTGGCCATCTAACGGACCGCTGCTTCGCTTTGAAACATGCGGTCCAAGATTTGATCGAAAGCCAGAAGATTGCGATCACCCCACAGGCCAGCAATACAGTTCAAGCCAATATTCTCCAAAATCCCCTGCCCTCGCATCAGGCAGGACCCAGCACATCCAGCACCTCTACCGTCAATCACATTGAAGGAGGTCAACCCACACATGCTCATCCACATCATTCCATCCAAGCAATCATGCCCGACACAGCCAATCGGACATGGGGACACCAGCAAGCACCATCGCCTGGACCACAGGTGTCCCTTGAAGCAGCACCAGCTACTCAACCTCTCATATTTCTTGAAGCAGCGCCAGCACTTCAGTCTCTCGTGACTTTGGAAGCAGCACCCAACAGGTCATACCCTCAGAACCTCGCCCTCCAAGGGGCACACTCAACCCCATCCTCGGCATATCCAAAAAGGTTGAATTCTGAACCTGTCATCCTCCCGATAGGTCTCCCTGACCTAACCCTGCCAACCTTGCAAGGGGCACCCTCAATTCGAGGCCCGCAATTCCTGATGCCTCACCAACTGGCACATACCTAGAGAATCCCTCCCCCACATCAAAGGAAAGAAGAAAAATTCATGGCCACAACTAATCAGAACTTGGTGGCACCTCAAGAGATATCACTGAGTCTACCACAAACTACTCCAGTAATGACCCCTCAGCCTCAAGAACCATTAGTATACTTGGAAGGAAGAGCAGTGCCTTCCTATAACCCGAAGCAGTCCCATGGCACTACCCAGAATGTGATGAGGTGGGTAACAATAGGAGATACCTCAGGAGAGATAATCAGAACCCAAAGAAACCCGAGGAATTTTGTCGGGAACCACCAGCAAAACTGACGCTGCTTATGACATAGCAGCCCAACTCAAAACCATTCCCGCACAAATATCCATCTGGGAACTCCTATGTACGTCAAGGTCGCATCGAGAAATCTTTACGAAGACCTTGAATGATGCCCATATCTCTCCTGACGTACCTCCCGAAATGGTGGCAAGCATGATTGGCCAACTTCTCGCACCACAAGCCATCACCTTCTCTGATGATGAGCTACCACCTGAGGGTCGTGAGCACAGGCGCTCACTAAACATAGTGGCCCACCACAAGAATTTCAAGATCCCACTAGTGCTCGTCAATAATGGATCCAGTCTCAACGTTTGCCCTTTAAGGACTATTGAATGGTTGGGGATAGAACCATCCTCCTTCAGACCCAGTACCATGAGCGTTAGAGCTTTCGATAATTCTCGAAGGCAAGTGGAGGCGGAAATCGACCTAGAATTACAAATTGGACCAGACATGACCTTTGTCACATTTCAGGTCATCAATATCCCTGCCTCATTTAATCTCCTCTTGGGGCGGCCATGGCTCCATGCTGTTGGAGCCATCCCATCTACCCTCCACCAAAGGGTTAAATTCCCTTTGGGAAATCGAATCATTTCAATACTGGCTGAGCCAGAAACCATCCTCCCGGTGACGGTCAGTATTCCAGAAACTGACATTCCAGTGATTGACATTCAGCATACAGAAGGCGATATTCCATATCACAGTTTTGAATTCGAAAAAGTGAACGCGATCGCTAATCCTCGCCCTCTAGCTGCTGAATACGTCATTCTCCCTGCTGAGCGATTGATCCTAAATTACCGTATCGAGTTCCATGAAAAAGGTATGGTAGTGAGACCAGCACCTGCCAATATACAGAGACAGGGACTGGGAAGATCAGGCTGAAAGGCCACAAAGGGGTCAACTGTTTAAATGCACACCCATCGAGTTTGTCAAAGCTGGGACAGTTTATGAGGACAAAATGGCATCTCTTGAGGACCAATTCCAAGCACTTAGACTCGCAAAACAGACTAGACAGGAGTCTATCTGGCCACCAATAAGGTGGGATCGGATCCTCAGGACACCAGAGGAGCACACAAGGCCAGGGGCAGAACCCCCAGATCCATCGCATGAAACTAGGGGCATGGAAACGGGTCCATCCGCAAGTGACTCAAAACTGAGAATGTCCTTTGCAGGCAATGTAGACCAGAACAGGAAGACACCCATTCAGGGGAATACAGGGCAGAAGCAACCCATCCATTGGGTTGACAAAGGTAAGTGGCTTGCTCTGGATTGGACGGATGTTCAAATCCCGTCCCAGAAATCCGAGGAACAAGAGGAACTTCAACTCCTGGGCACAGAGATTGAAACAGATTCTGACTCTGAGCCCAGCCCAGGAGACATCATGGTCATCGAGACAGGTGACCCACAGGAACAAACAGGGAAGATCAGCAAGATCGAAAGAAGAAAGGAGCCTGAATGGTCAGCCATCCCCCTAACAATCGAATCAGCTAGCGAACCATTCGCTAGCACCAGCCTAAAAAAAAAAACGCCAATGTAAATAGCAATTGGTATCCCGAACCAGGACAAGACCAATCATGGTTTGCAACACCGTCCTGTTCAGGATATCTTGGCAACACCAAAAAATCAAAAAATCTTTCAAACACAAAAACATCAGATATTTTCAAAAATACAAAAACATCATATATTCCCCAAAATCACAAAACATCAAAAAACTTCCAAAATACAAAAACAATAGAAAATTTTTCAAAAATCACTGTGCCAAACACTTCTCATGACAAGCACGAGTTTGAAGTCGACTCATATGATTTTGATCTAGAATTAGACTTTGAACTCATGGGTTTGGATGAAGCCATGGATGAGGGAAATGATGATACCGCTCTTGAATTCGAGGATTCCCTCGAAAAATTCGAAACAAAGGCCAATGTTGTGGCAGACGACTTCGAAATTGTGAACTTAGGGTCAATGGAATCCCCCAGGGAAGTGCGTATCGGGAAATCGCTTCCCCCAGAATACAAGCAGAAGATGATGGATTTTCTGAAGCCGAGGTTGTCCAACTTTGCTTTCTCTTACGAGGACATGCCAGGGCTCGATGAAGAGTTGGTGGTGCATCATCTGCCAACAAAGCCAGAAATGAAGCCAGTCAAGCAAAAGCTGCGAAGGATGAAGCCAGAATGGGCCCTGAAAATCCGTGATGAAGTCATCAAGCAATATAATGCGGAATTTCTGGTAGTCTCCAACTATCCGAAATGGCTCGCAGATATCGTTCCAGTTCCAAAAAAAAGATGGGAAAGTCAGAATGTGCATCGACTTTAGGGACCTCAACAGAGCAAGCCCTAAAAATGACTTCCCGTTGCCTCATATCGACACATTGGTAGATAATACTGCTGGACACAAGATCTTCTCCTTCATGGACGGTTTCTCCGGTTACAATCAGATCAAGATGGCCATCGAAGACCGTGAGAAGACTTCCTTCATCACGCCGTGGGGAACTTTCTGCTATCGAGTCATGCCCTTCGGATTGAAAAATGCAGGAGCTACGTATCAACGAGCCATGACTGCCTTGTTTCATGACATGATAAACAAGGAAATGGAAGTTTATGTGGATGACATGATTGTCAAGTCTCGCACGATCGAAGGACACTTTGAAGATCTCAAAAAGCTCTTCAACAGGCTGGAAAAGTTCAAGCTCCGCCTCAATCCACAAAAATGTGTCTTCGGTGCAACCGGAGGCAAGCTTTTAGGCTTCATTGTCAGCGAAGACGGTATCAGGGTGGATGAGACCAAAACCAAAGCTATCATCGAAATGCCACCGCCCAAGACTGAGAAAGAAATTCAGGGCTTCCTCGGGCGAATCCAATATATCAGCCGATTCATCGCACAACTCACTCCGGTCTGCGAACCCATATTCAAGCTGTTACGAAAGAACTTTCCAAAAGAGTGGAATGATGACTGTCAAGCGGCCTTCGATAAAATCAAAAATACTTGCTAAATCCCCAGTGCTCATGCGGCCCACTCCAGGTAGGCCACTCCTATTGTATATCTCTGTCGCAGCGGAAGCAATCGGATGCGTCCTCGGCCAACACGATAATACAGGAAGAAAGGAGCAAGCGATCTACTATATAAGCCGACGGTTTACAAGCTACGAAGCCAAATATTCCAGTTTAGAAAAGACATGCCTCGCCTTAGTTTGGGCAACACAACGGCTAAGGCAGTACATGATCGCTCACCCGATACTTCTGCTCGCTCGCATGGACCCGTTGAAGTACTTGTTCGAAAAACTGGCACTGACAGGCAGAATTGTAAAATGGTAGTTACTGCTTTTTGAGTTTGACATCACATATGTCACCCAGAAGGCAATCAAGGGGCAAGCACTGGCCGATCACTTAGCAGCACACTCCCTGCCTAACTACCAACCCCTGAAGACCTTCTTCCCTAACGAAGACATCCTCAGATCGAGGAGAAGAGGAAAGAAAGGCAGGAGAGTGGACACTCTTCTTCGACGAGTGCGCAAACTCGAAGGGGAATGGAGTAGGCGCCATACTCTACTCCCCGAAGACGTCCAGTTCCTATATCAGAAGACTAGCATTCTAGTGCACCAACAATGTAGTGAGTATGAGGCATGCATTCTTAGGCCTAAGAGAAGCCATCATCCTCAACGTAAACAAGTTACGAGTCTTCGGAGATTCAATGACTCATCATCAACCAGATAAATGGCGATTGGAAGACCAAGGATGAGAAGCTGATTCCTTATCATATCTATCTGGAAAATTTGATCGAGGAGTTCGAAGAGATCACATTCTCTTATATGCCTCGGGTCAAGAATCAGTTTGCGGACGCTCTGGCTACCCTCGCTACAATGCTGAAAATTCCAAAAGGAGTTGCTGAATGGGAACTCACTGTCAAACTCCAAGAGGAACCTGCATTCTGCCTACAAATCTGTAACGCCCTGAAAATCGGGGGTCAAGCATAAACTCAACTCCCGAGTTCCAACGCATCACTTATGCAACAAAATGAATGATGATTGAATGTGATCGGTATTAGTGCAATGAACATGAGTGAGATTAAGCCAAAACAGCATATCATACTCCAGAGACAGTTAAATTTGCAAGCGGAAGACTGTGATAGATAGATAAAATATATAAACTGTGGTGGGTCTCCAGAGTGTGATAAAGTTACTAGGTTAAATAATTACAAGTATGATTTTAAATTATACCAAGTTGTGTAGTGTAATCTAGTTAACATCCCTGTAGCCCCGACAATCAAGGCACGGCTCTCACGAAGCTGCCAGAAAATAGCATATACGAGGAAGCATTCTCGTCGTCATAGAAGTCCGGCTCCGCCTCAGAAGTAGCGTCGCCATCTGCAATTAGACAAAGTCTGGTGGGTGTTCGGAACACCATCCCGTATCGTGGGAGTGAGTGATCAACTCAGTGGAACAATAAAGCATAGGTTAACATGTTATCAATTCAGTCAAGCAGTAATGATAAAGCAGTACAATCAAACAATTTTAACTACTCTTATTTAATGCAAGTATGAAATGACATGATGTATGCCCTTGCCAAACCACCCTCATGCGACATCATCTTACGTTCGCGAATGCGTTCATCCCTCAGTGCTCCACATCTACCAGGCACATGCAGTGCGATGATGAGCATGATTACCGAGTAATTATTAGTTCATTTCAAACAGCAGTATTGGGAAACTAAGGTACCTCTCTTGTATCATTCCCAAACATGATCCATTCTAGGGTCGTCAGTCCTAGTTAATCTCATACGATATTATGGTTTGAGAGGCGTAGCGAAGGCATCACAAAGGGCTCGTCACCCGTCAGCACGGATACAGATCTCACCGTATGCGGCTCAATTGCTGGCCATCAGCTCGAATACAGGTCTCACCGTACTCGGCTCAATCACTAGCCGTCAGCTCGAATACAGGTCTCACCATACTCGGCTCAACTCATACTCTAGTTGCTGTGAAAGACTCGTCGTCAATCACAGACCTTGGAGTATACTCGAAGATACTACAGAGGACTCGTCGCTCGTCAGCACGAGTACAGGTCTCACCGTACTCGGCTCTCGCTGTAAGTATCGACAGCTCGAATACAGTGTCCCATACCACCGTATTCGGCTCACGAGTTTGGGTTGCTCAATGGTCACTACGGGGAGGCACATGGCCCCAACATAGGCCGACAGCTCGGCCACGGTGTCCCATACCACCATGTCCGGCTCATGAGTCTTAGCGGATCGAGGTACCATAGTTAACGGGATTTCACTGGTAAGTTTGGTACCCTAGGTTCAAGCGGTAGCGTCCAAACATGATGAACATACATAAGACAGATCGGGTTGCTTGACGAGCTTTGCTAGCTCGAGTGCACAACAAGTTGAACGATATGAAGCGCATAAGCACTTCGTGTGGCCAACCACTATCGCCAACCGAAGTACGACTCGGGTTCGTCGAACACATCTCACGTGACAAATGGATCATAGCCACAAATTCAATTCGGGTACCGATTGTCTGGACTATAATCATAGCCCCAAACACAATCAAGTGCAGATAGATAAAGCAGTAGTGGATCAAGATTCAACGCATACAATCAAGGTCTGGTATTATCGGTTTAGGGCTGCCAGGGCTGTTGCACGCACTCGTTGCTCCACTCCCCCATCACCCATGACGGATCATACAACGTAAATATAAATTTAAACATATGCATTACATAGTTAAAATCATAAAGCAGTTGAGCATGTTATGAAGCACAACACAAGCATGAATTTGTACATGTTCAATTCCTAATCACACAACTATCCAAGGAGATCATACACATAGTTAAAAGAGGTTGAGAATCATATCTCAACACCCTTATACATTACAATTTGCTAACTACTACTCATTCAGACATTTCAAGAAACACTTAAACAAACATACATCAACATACATGACATATGTCGATCACATAGGCATTAGGCCAAATCCTTTCACTAGGGAGTTGCCCCAATCATAACACGCGTACACCCACGACGGATAGTCATGGCAAGCAGGAATCCAAGTTCCATATTCATTCAGTCATTTCCACAAACACTTGGGCCACACATTTTAGCATATATGGTGTATATTGGTCGTGGCGTGATTTAGGGCAAATCCTTTCGTCAAAGGGGTATCGCCACTACAACAATCACGAATCCATGACAATTAGTCATGGCGAGCACGAATGAGAATTCTATACTCATTCAATCATTTTCACAAACACTTAGAATACACTATTACAACATATATGGTGTATGTTAGCAAAACATGTATTAGGGCTATCCTTTAGCCAAGTGAGTATTTTATCCATGTATAATATATTACTACAGCAAATAATCATGATAAATACATCTCCCAATATTCATACGTATACAGTATTTTCTAAAATACGCATTTTCAACATACATAGTGTATACAAGCAAACATGTATTACGGCGATTCCTTTCGCCAAATAAGTAATTTATCCATATATTATATAATCATACGACAAATAATCATGGCAAACACATTTCCAAAATATACATGTATACGGCACTCCTTACAATACAGTATTTCTACATACATAGTGTATATTAGTAAAACATGTATTTAGGCGAATCCTTTCGCCAAATAAGTATTTTATCCATACGTCATATATCCATACGACAAATAAACATGTCAAACACATTTCCATAAAAAATACGTATACGGTATTTTATACGAATACCTAGAGTATGTGAAATTCCAAATTCTACAATTTTAATCGAAACGAGAAACGGAAAGCACTTTGTACATGTGCAATTGCATGCAGATCATGAATCTACCATTAACTGACATTAAAAGCGTTGAAAACCGCAACCTATACACCTAAAGTCCTCACCTTACCTCTTGGAATCTCAACGAATCAGCAAGGTTGGATGAGCTTCAGTATTCGGGAGTTTTCTAGCCTAAAGAGTGAAATCAGTTAGCTATTTCACAACCTATAGCCTATACACCTCAAATCAGATCTAGGGTTAGGGTTTCTCACCTTAAAACGGAGTTGATATCGCCGGGAAAGCGCTTGGAAAGAGGCGGTGGAGCCCGAATAGCGGCGAGGACGTGAGCAAGAGGAGTTCCTCCCATATCTCCCACACTTTCTCTCTCTTTTCTCTCTCTCAAATCTAAATTCGTATGGCTGAAATGGGAGAGGGTTTAAGGTCCTTATATAGTCTAAAACTTCACCAAAATAGACTTCTAGACAAGGTTCACCTAGGTTATAACCAAAGCGGAACTTTTTCAGCTCAACGAAGGACTTCTGGCGGGCCTCCTTGAGCCAAAAGTCGGACTTAAGCTCACTAACGCTGGATCTATGTTCTATTAAGTTTTTGTTTCGGTCGGGATTCTAGATCACGCGTGGCGGACCAGTTTCAGTTCAACGGTCAGTGGGCCACGATCCGAAATTCCAAGTACATGTAAATGTTTCTAAAATTTTTCCTGATCTGAGGGTATAATTTGGTCTGATTCCGACGGTCTGGTTGCTTAATACTGATCCGCAACCGAATGGTGCCAGATCACTATTCCAAATATTTATTTTGTAAAGGAAAGAGTGATTTTCACACTCCCTCACTCCGGACTCAAGCGAATAGCCGTGAGACATCGACCTGGACGATTTCGAGGTGGTTGTCAAGCCCGTGAAGAGGTCAGCCCTAATTCCTTAACCGTATTATTCGGACTCCGACGTGTGGTTGAGATCCGTCTGAGTTTCGAGATGCTCCCGAGAAGCGGTGGGTAATGAGATTGATCCTAGATTTCAGGGTAACCTAGCGTCAATGATTTTACAAGTTTTGGGTCTTGCAGATCGTATTTAAAGCGATTCAAATGGATTTCGTAGCTAATCTAGTTTAGCACTTAGTTAACTTTGTCAAATTTCTAAAGGATTTAATCCTAAGTGATTTCCGTCTGAGGTAGTATTTAGTCCTTTGCAGTTTGTATCTAAAGTGATCCAAGTTGTACTGCTTAGCTAGTTTAAGATAGTGTCTAGGGCGAAAGTGCTTTGAAAAATTGAAAGAACAAGGTAGTGAAAGGTGGGATTTGTGAAGGAAATGGGTTAAGGAGCGATTTTAGACTGTGGGATTCAGTTCTGACAAGTTAATAAAGTGTTAGGATCGACCCATTGCCTAAGGACGTCTAATTCCAGGTTGGCAAAAATCCGGGGTGTTACAAAATCGAAGAAGCCGAGCCTACCCCAAATAATCAGCCATGGTACACAGACATCAAAAAATACCTCGAACATCAGGAGTACCCGGAAGGAACAGCTCTGACTGATCGACGTACAATACAAAGATTAGCAGCTCAATTCATGATCACTGGGGGCATCCTCTACAAGCGATCCTTGAACCAAGTCCTCCTCCATTTGTGTCAACGAGATGAGGCGGCCAGTTATGTCGAAATCCACGAAGGACTATGCGGCCCGCATATGAATGGACACATGATGGCAAAGAAGATCCTACGACTTGGCTACTGCGGCTTACAATGGAGACAGATTTACAGTGCAAGCACGTCGGGAGATGCTTCAGAGTGTCGGGCACGCAAACCAGATCCATGCGCCTGCTTCCGAACTCTACAACTTGACAGCACCATGGCCCTTCTCTGTATGGGGACTCGACATCATAGGTAAGATCAGCCCTAAAGCTTCAAACGGGCATGAATACATCTTGGTGGCAGTAAATTACTTCACTAAATGGATAGAATCAGCATCCTACACTACCGTCACAGCATCTCATGTGGTCAAATTCATGAAGAACAACATCATTAGCCGATATGGGGTCCCTCAGACCATTATCACTGATAATGGAACTCCATTCATCAATAAAAGGATGAGTGATTTCCTCGACAAGTTTAAAATTCAACGCCATCGGTCGAGCCCCTACCGCCCTCAGATGAATGGTGGGGTGGAAGCCGCAAACAAGATTATCATCCGCATACTCGAAAAGATGGTGAAGACATATCGTGACTGGTCAGAAATGCTTCCTTATGTACTCTGGGCTTATCGTACATCTGTACGGTCTGCTACAGGCGCAACTCCATTGAGCTCGTTTACGGAATGGAAGCAGTACTACCAGTCGAAATTGAAATCCCATCACTGCGGATACTACTGGAAAGTGAAGTCGAGGAAGGCGAGTGGCAACAAGCAAGGTACGATCAACTGCATCTGGCAGATGAGAAGCGCATGCGGGCGCTAAACCACTCCCAATGCTATCAAAGAAGGATCGCTCGAGCTTACAACAAGAGAGTCCGGAAGAGAAGTTTCAAAGTCGGTGACATGGTCATGAAACGTATCCTGCCGCCGCATTTGCCAGATCCCAGAGGAAAATTCAAACCATTGTGGGACGGACCACTGATCATTCGGGAAGTACTCCCAGGAGGTGCTCTTCGGCTCACCAATCTGAAAGGCGAGGATCTTCCCGAGCCCATCAACACCGACAATGTGAAAATCTATCACGGGTAACCCTACCTAACCTTGTCAATGATTACAATCGAAAGGCTGCATCTCTCACCTCCTTACCAGAAATAAAACTGTATATATCCACCAATTACCCTTTCCAGAAACACCCATCATGTCCCCAAAAAAAAAAAAAAAAAAGAGAAAGAAAGAAAATAAAACAAAAAGAAAGAAAAAGAAAAAAGGAAAAGACAAAAAGAAACCTCAATAAGAAAAACCCAAAAGAAAGTGAAGAAATCCATCCCGCATCCCTAGAAATCTATCTGTATCCCCAAATAATTTCAAGCGACTTACGATTATGATTAAAGACACAAGGGAGGTGTAGCCAATCGGCCAGACTATGAAGGAAGTTCCCCCATCACTCTTAGCACTCCAAAAAAAAAAAAAAAAGGAATAAAGGCATGCCTAAGCAAAAGGGCGAGTTGAAAACACGAAAAGGCGGCTCGAGTAAAAAAAAAAAAAAAAAAAAAAAAAAAAAAAGGGCACGTAGCGGACTTGGTGAAAACACGAAAGGGCGCCAAGGGTAAAAATAGCACAAGTGCCAAGGGGTGTGCAAGATCAAAAACCCGGACGTAGTGAAAATCCGAGAGGACACTACGGGCAAAAATGATGGGAAGAACCCAGACGTAGTGAAAACCTGAAAGGGCGCTACGGGTAAAAATGGCAAGAAATAAAAAATAAAATAAAAGTGCAGGAACAGAAGAAGCCGAGGCAGCAAACGACACAACGAGATACAAAGAAGGATCAACTTCAGATCAGTACTCCATCAGATGCTGTTCAAATCCAGGGGATGCAATCCCGAACACCATCTCAAGAAACCAAGACCCCAAGGGGCACAGTTTAGAATACTGTACACAACGTGGGCTAAGCCCAAAATGCTGATCCCAATCATCCAAAGCATAAATCCAAAAGCAAACACTGGTCAATTTGGCACAAACAAAATTTTATTTTCTGTGAAAATCTTTTTACAAGTACTTTGTTTTCTTTCTTCATAAAAACAAAAACAAAATAAAATTTTCTCATGCATACGGGACAAGCAGATGATCAACATCGGGAACTACAGGTAAGCCCCAACCTCTCATGTAGCGATAATCTCTGCCTGAGCCCCTCTACCTTCATGCGCAGGTAGAAGATCTCATCCTTCTCCAGACGGTGTGCCGCGAACATGCTATCATCATACCGCCGTCCCATTACTAGGCGACGAGCCATATCCTCACAAGTATGGCAAAGGACAGTGATCTTGGAGATCAGGTGACCATGTGTGGTCAGCAAGAAGGATGGATCGACGAAAGGGCGCTCCCAAAGGCCTCAAAAGAATCGATAACACAAGAGGAAGACGAAGCAGTGCCACCCACCCAAATTTGATCCATAGCCATCCCACCATCCATAGCCATCCTCCCATCCATCAAGCCATCCACGCCATCCATAGCCATCCTCCCATCCATCAAGGCATCAACACCATCCATAGCCATCCTCCCATCCATCAAGGCATCCACACCGCCCATAGCCATCCTCCCATCCATCAAGCCATCCACACCATCCATAGCCATCCTCCCATCCATCAAAGCATTCACACCATCCATAGTCATCCTCCCCTCCATCAAGCCATCCACACCACCTATAGCCATCCTCCCATCAATCAAGCCATCCCCACCATCCATAGCCATCCCTCCATCAATCAAACCATCCAATCCCATCAGCCCATTAGTAAGAAAAGGATCCAAGCTATAAATGGTGTTCATTCCTTCAAGAGGGCCCATCACTTCTCCATCTACCCCCATCAATCCACCCATAAATCCCTCATCATTTATGGAGCTACCCACCTTTTCACCATCAATAGACCCACCTAACCCATCATCATGATTGGCCATGATGAATCAGAAAAGGAGAAAGGAACAAGGGATGGATGAGACAAAGAAGAAAGGACAAAATAGAGACAAAAGGGACGATCAGAGAGCGGACGGACGAGAATATCGGAGGAAGGGACAAAGGGAATGAACAGAGAAGAACAGGGCTTGCTGGAAGAAAAGATGGACGGGGGCGGTAATCCGATTACCGCTAGCGGTACTCGGAGTACCGTTTCAGAACAGAGGTGTCATCACTGAATCACTGCGGCACCTGACAGAAGGAGCAGAATGGGCAAATGTCAACGGGCGGTAGTCCGACTACCGCCGGCGGTAGTCCGATTACCGCCGGCGGTAGTCCGACTACGCGGCGGTAGTCCGACTACCGCCGGGCCCACTTTCAGGCAAAATTCGGACAGGACCCACTTCAGAAGGCTGGGACTACAGAACGTACCTCCATATACCAGAATGGGATCGCATAAATGATCAAAAGAGGGTCCAAGAAGGCAACAGCCCGGACCCATCTTCCGAGGCCCATTTCCTAAGCTCACTTCAAAAAACTCATCTCAAGGCCCAAGCCCATTCTGAGGCCTAGGCCCATATTCCAAGGCCCATTACCAAAAAACTCATTTCCAAGGTCCACTTCAAAGAGCCCATCTCAAAGCCCAAGCCCATTTCGAGGCCCAGGCTCATTTCCAAGCCCATGTCATAAAGCCTATCTCAAGGCTCAAGTCCATCCTAAGCCCATTTCAAAAGTCCAGGCCCATCTTCCAAGGCCCATTTCAAAAAATTCCAAAAATCCCAAAAATTCCAAAAATCCCAAAAATCCCAAAAAATCCCAAAAATTCCAAAAAATCCCCAAAATCCCAAAAATTCCAAAAATTCCCAAAAAACCCAAAAATCCCCAAAATTCCAAAAATTCAAAAATTCCCAAAAATTTCAAAAAAATCCAAAAAAATCTCAAAAATTCCAAAAAATCCCCAAAATCCCAAAAATTCCAAAAATCCCAAAAGTTTTCAAAAAAAAATTTCACCAAACATCTGAATTTTCCAAAAATCTCAAAATCTTCAAAAAAATATAAAAAATACCAAGTAACTCTAAAATAAATCCCCGATAAGTATAAGCCCAAAAGGTTTGCTTCTTCTAAAAATCATTAGCCCCATTAATTTATTAGTGGAGGCCATCTGACTTTCAAATAAAAACTGTTAGCCCCGCCAACTCATTAGTGGAGGCAATGCGGCTGTTTACTTAACTTGTGAAAATAAAAACCGAACGACGACGCCCACCCGTGAAATCGAACGGATATATTTTTCAAAAAATCTAAAAATAGTTTCAAATAAAATCCTCAAAGAGCTTAGCTCCAAAGAGGATAGTTTTCCAAAACGCACGCGACGCGCAGTACACTGAGAAATATTCTATATTCTCTAGTTGCGGTCAGTGCAAACAATTAAATAAGACCCGATCTCTTCCGGTTTCCCCGAAGGATGATCAAGTCCGTACATGATACATGTACGATTGGCCAGATCTCTATAACTGGGCAGTCGTACAAATGCTAGTAAGATAAGTGGATCTATCTCTGGAAAGAATAGTCAAACTCGAAGTGAAGACAATCCATTGTAACCGAAGTGTCAGACTCAGTAGATTGCATGGCAAACAGATTACCTGCACATACCTAGTCCGGAATGTTCACAAAATTTGATCGAGTCCAAGTCGGCGTAGTGAGTTCCCCGTAAGGCCGCACCAACGCGCAGGGCAACTAACCACTTTGACGATCAAATGGAACGAACATTCCTAGGGTGATTACATAGCAAAGGAACGACAGACCTAACAGTATGGGAATCCTCGTAAAGCCACGATAAATGCGCGGAGGCCCTTACTTTTCAGACTTACCCTCCAATGCTGTAAACAATCCGATGTGAAGAGGTTGTGATTGGTGATCTGTAAAGCCGCGACAAATGCGCAGGAGACAATCACAACGTTTTCCTCAACCCTCGTGATATGTGCAAGTCATCTTTTTCCAAACAGTCAATTAACAATGATACAATGGTAGGGAATAGATTTGAATCGCTACCCTTCATTCTGACCAGAAGGGTGGGGTGTCCACTTGCTTTGACCTTCGGTTGCTCGCAACCTCGGTCAAAGAGGGGCATCTGTAGACACCCCACCCAGGCTAATATCTTGATTTTGTTAAGACAATCCGAGAACCATGATCATGTCTCTAACCCTAACTTGAACCATTATTCAATCCAGACCATGTCCAAAACCGATCTATTTCTCGAATCATTCTCGGGCAACGATCGAGCCAATTTCGAGCCATTTTGAGCCAAACATCCAAAACGGACTTTGTTTCATCCTAAGGGCCTGAAAAAGGACCCATCGGATGAATTTCAAAGGAAGTTGTACCGAAGCGGTAGTTTGACTACCACCAGAGGTAGTCAAATTACCACTTCCCCTAAAAAAGTGAGCACTGAGTCAACCACACGAGTTTCGGACTCAGCCAGGTCCGAGCGGTAGTCGGACTGCCTCCGGCGGTACTCGGAGTTCCGCCGCGTGCAACCTGAGCAGGAACAGCTGTCTCAGCGTCCAAAGTCAACTCTCCCATACATTTACCCTCCTCATTCTCACTATTTACCGTTTTACCGGCCCTTTTAACCAATGAGAGCGCGCCACGTGGCATCTCTCTCCTCTCCACCAATCACCATATGCCACATCAGCATTTACCCTCCTCTTGTCCTCTATTTACCAAAAAGCCATTAGAAATGGCTATAAATAGCCCTCTCCCCTTTCATTTTCAAGACAACCAAATAAGCCACCAAGGGAGGGAGAGAGAGAAAGAGAGAGTGAGAGAGAAAGAGTGAGTGAGGAAAAGAGTGAGGGAAAGGGAAGGAGCTCCCAAACCCCTCAAAGTTCTGATTTTTCAAGCCACCCCCTAGCCCTCCTCTCAACTCTTCCAATCCATAAGCTTAGCCCAGAATGATCATGGTTCAACCTACATCCTAGCCTATTCAAGAATCAAGTCAAAGATCGATTTACATACAAGCATTCATCATGATATCTACTCTCTTCTCAACCCCCCTGCTTCTCTAGATCTCTAGTAGACATATGCTCTATGACTTGCCGTACATCGGATCCTGTCACATCAGAAATTCCTAGTGATCTAGTCCACTTTTCTTATCTCTTTGCATAAGCATCATCACATCCGCCTTCTAGACACATTGTTGGACATATGCTCTGTGGTCTGCCGAAATCTCGGATCTTGCTACATCAGAAATCCATGTGTGACTAGTTCCATCATGACCATAACATCATCATCATCCCTTGAGATTATCTTACCACATTAAGTTGAGACTGTACATTTGTGCGGGCAGAGAGGGTGCTTAACACCTTCTCTCTTTGTAACCGAGGTCCCTTACCCGGAATCCCAATTCGTAGACCAGGAGTCAATCTAAGGTAGGAAAGTCTTCGGATTTCTCCAACCCTACTTATTCCGTGGGTTCTAGACGACCGCGGGATTCTGAGTAATATTGGCTAGTGGCGACTCCAACAATCACAAGTCAGCTTAATCACCCCCAGCATCATCACCACAACGCCACATTTTTCACAACAGCGTGGACGCCGATTTTTCAGTGTCTACAGTGCCATTGGATTACCATCCTAGATCTAGATCTATGTGATTCCGCAGGTCAAAATCCCCAACATGAACTAGGCATGTTGAGGTTGACTTTCACTTTGTTCATGATTTGGTGGCTAATCATTTTTTATTCATCACATACACAGCATCCGCCAATCAAATTGTTGATGTCTTTATGAAAAGCTTACCAACTTCATCGTTTTCTTTTCTTTATTCTAAACTGATGATGTGTCCCCATCAATTTGTAGAAGAGTAATAGGAGTAACTTTATTTATTTTCTTATTGGTTTAACTATATGGGACACCACATCAGATTATTAGTAGGTTTGTAATTACGTTAGATTGTGGGTAGTTTTGTTAACTACATCAAATTGGGGGTGGTTTTGTAACTACATTATATTGTGGGCAGTCTTGTAATTATATGGGACAACATATCAAAGGTACTTCCTATACTTCATGTTACTTATATAATAGAAAACTCATCCAGATCCCAAATGAGGCAGATTTCTAAATTCAGAAACCGACAAATAAGCATGCAATTTATGTTAAGCATAATAAACATGGTGATATATGGCTGATACGTCTTTATGTTGATGATTTAATCTCCATAAGTAATGAACGTTTTATAATTGACGAGTTTAGGAAGATTAAAGTTCTTGAATTTAAGATGCTCATAGACATGGGTTTCATGGTGTATTATCTTGGGATTAAGATTGTACAAATGATGAAATTTTATTTATCAAAAGAAGTATACTAAAAAAATTCTAGAAAGATTCACTATTGAAATTCTAAGTCAGTGCGTATGACACTGTGGAATTGATTTGAAAGTGAGTAAAGATAAGAAAAAATGATCTAGTAGATCTTATCTACTTCAAGTGGTTAATGGGAAGCATTCATTACTTGACCATGATAAGGTCGGACATCATGTATGGCATAGGGTTGTTTAGTTGCCACATGGAGTTTCTTAGTTAAATTCATCTAGAAATAGAAAAGGAAATTTTGCAGGGTATGATCAATTATGGTATTTTCTATTACTGCGATCAATCATGGTATTTTCTATTCATATACTAAAGAATGTTGACTTTTGAGGTTGACATATAATGATTGGGATAGTGATACTAATGATAAAAAAGATCATGTTGGAGTACTTGTCGATATTAAAGTGGTTGATTCATCTAATCCTCAGAGAAGTAAGATATTAAAGTTGTTGATTCATCTATTCCTCAAAGAAGTAAGATGTGGTTGCACTTTTAATGACTGATGTTGTGTACATTACGGCAACATCACGTGTGAGTCAAACCTTTTGGTTAAGAAGAATTCTTAAGGAGATGCACATCCTCGTGATGATCCCACGGTACTTTATTGTAATAGTAATTTCGCAATCTCTTATGAAGAATCCACTATTTCATAGACGAAACAAGCACATTTAGGCTCATTATCACTTTATTCTAGAACTTATGAGGAACGAAGACATTAAGCTCTAGTATGGCAAGTAAGGCGATCAAGTTCTTGATAATTTTATAAAGCCATTGAAGTTGACACAATCAACAAGTTGGAAGACAATTTTGGGCATGGCAAGTTTTGAAAAGTCCAATTTAAGTGAGAATATTGAAGTCAAATGTAAATAGCACTTCCCAAGCCATGACATGCACACATGCTTACTACTATCTTGGTGTTGCAATTACATAGGTGGCTTGGCATTTAGGTTTTTAGCAATAAGAGCCATCTTCTAGTTTTATAAGAATAGCAGTAGTAGTTGTGCTGGAAATCATGTATTTTCAAGTGGGCCCTTCAAGGTGAATGAGAGAGAAATAGAAAGAAATAGAAAAGTGCGTGATATCTATTTTTAAAGAAAATTTTACCAAAAAAAAAATTACCTGATTAATATAAAATTTACATTTGAGCGCTTTTTAATAAAAAGCTTTTAGATAACCTACCTCTTCAATTGATCTAATTAACATTCTACTGCCTTCCCTTGCATTCCTTTATGGGCTGGTTGGGTGGGTGTATGAACAAATGGGTCAACTATTTGGGTAGGCTCCAACATGATGTTTATGTAAAATCCATGGCAACCACCAGGTGCGTCACCATAAGTTGGGCCAAGGGCCAAGAGTAAACCCATATGTGATTTAGGTGGACTGCATGATTGGTAAGTGTATATGCAAACAATCGCCCTCTAAATTGTTTCCCTTGGTATGACCCACTTGAACCACGTATGAGCTTGATTTTTAGGCTCATGCCTAAATTTTGGTGTAGCATCAAATGGTTGAAGTGGATATTCACATAATTGTCATGACGGGCCTTGTAAAAGTTAAAGGTGGTCTCTATCCCAATTGTTTTCTTTGGCATGGATGAACTGAATTACAAGTTGGATTTTATTTTTTTTTTCTTTTATTTATTTATTTATATTTTTAAGGTTTGCTCCAAGCCTAAATTGGGTTTACGCATCTAATAGTCGAAATAGATTTTGCATACACGTGGGCCTCACCAAATATCAAGTCTGGACGTCCTTCTACTGTATAAGGAGATTATTCACAAAAAAGGGAAATTGGATGGGACATTGCTCTTGATTTTGAGGGGCCCACCATAATGTTCAGGTAATATTCACTCCAACCATTAGATATTTATTTAAGCCCCAGAGAAACACTCAGGCTGACCTGTGATTCTAGTGAGCCACACAAAGGAAATGGTTGGGAGAGAGATGTATCCACACTTGATTTTCAAGGGGCTCACTATGATAATTATATAAAATTTACTCCAACAATTAGATTCTAAACAAAAAATTAGGCCTATGGCCCAAAAATCATACCCATCCATGATTCACATGGAAACACTAATAGAAACTAGAGAGCTGGGATTGTCTCGTGCATGGTTTTCAATCATATAGTCCACCCGAATCACGGATGGAGCTGATTATTAGGCCTTTTGCCTAACATGGGTGACACATTCGATGGTCTGATTGGATTTTACATAAACATCACAATGGGTATGACCCACGCCACTGATCCATTTGCAAGGTGGTGGAATAATAATTATATCAAATATTAAAGTATTTTTGAAACTTTTTTTATTATTTTTATTTTTATTTTTTATAAGATATGGGATTATAAATTTCATAACAATTAGGCAGTTTTTTTTTTTTTTCGGTAAAATTCCCTTTTTCACCGTCGAGTGTCACATTGCTACTGTGGTAATTGTGCTTGAGTTTGGATTTGCTTATCGGCCTATCAAGTGGCCATCACCGTCAGCATTCTTCCTTAATTTAGAATAATAAGCTCAGGGTACCGTACATTTTTGGGGGTCCATCACTTTTTCATCAGGAGCATGTCTCATTGGTGCCACCACGTTGTGGATGCCCTAAAGCTGTAACGGATCAAAATATCCTGGCTCATGGCCCCACGGTAGAACTTAAGGAAACGAATATACCAGAGCTCCCAGGACTCAAAATTCAACATGTAATGGACAAATCATGGAGGCATCGTGTTCTTCCAATCCGGGAAAATTTTGGACCGTCCACCATATACAACAAGAACAAATCAGATCAGTGGTCTAGATCACCCGACCACGGTCCCTATAATTCCTCCTTATCAAAGCGCTTCCAGCGTGAAAACAAAAGGAGCTCATTTCACTAAAACACCGTTTTACAATTCTCTACAATACTCATTTTCGGGGTACAAAGATATAACCATTCGGATCCGATTCAGTGCCCTATCTCTTTGGTGGTCCTCATAAATCGAGAGTCGAGTCTTATTGGTGCCCATATCACAGCCCAAGTAAAATGTAGTAAACGAGTGTTATTGGCAATGCAATCAGCATCCCGAAAATAACCCTGCAATGAATACAAACAAAATGGTGTTTTTACTGTATTGTGTTGTAATTAATGAGGATGGAAAGGAACAAAAAGGGGATAGTAAGAGATGCTACTCACGCCGTGCTGAGAATATCCGGGTGTACGTTGTATTCCTTTGCAAATACAAAGGGAACAATGCCTTGAGGGAGAGCTGCCTGTTTATGAGATCCAAAGAATGCAAGGACAAGTTATTGTATACGTGACATGCTTGTACATCACCTATTTTATTTATTTATTTATTTATTTAATGTATAATAGACTTAAAATCTTATCCGTTGAGCAATCAATACAGTTCAATTGGAGGACACGTGCCAACCTGAAACTTTGATCAGGTAGTGGGAGATTTGGTCAGACCCTAATACAAAAATCGAACCAGTAAACTCAACATGTAGGTAACGGACATAGGACCGCTAGAGTCTTCATTTCCTAACAGTCCATTTCGCTCATGCAGTTCGGTGCGCCTGATTAGTGGTCGAGTCTGATTTTTCCGGTGGTGCATGCTGATAGTTACCCCAATCCTATGAATGGTCCAGATATCTCACGTGTGCAGTGAAGGCCCATCTTAGGCAACCGCGTGCACTTGTTACAGGAGCTTTCCTAATTTTATCTTTTCAAGAGATGCTAATTCCGAAAGGACGCGGATTGCGTACTATCCCCGCCCGTGCCTAGCTCCGAACGGGCAGTTCTGTGGGCGGGTCTATCATCATGTATCTGTACATCTAAGCTGTTAATCCCTTTTCTCAGATTATTTTAAGGCATAAAAACAAAAATGAAGCAGATCCAATGGTCAAGTGGACTACACCACAGATGACTCTTGCACTTAATGCTACTGACGTTTAATGCATTCTGCATTTTAATGCAACCAATATTATTATTTTGCTGTGGTCCACTTGAGCGTTGGATCTGCCTCATTTTTGTGCTCATGCCTTAAAATAATTTGAGAAAAGGGATTGATGGCTTGGATGTACAGATACATTATGGTGGACCTGCCCACAGAACTGCCCGTCGGAGCCAGGAACGGGCAGGGGTAGTACGCAATCCGTGTCCATTCCAAAATCCCGTATTTTGGAATAGCCTACGACACTTGCAGGGACCCGGGAAGCGAAAAGCTTCGTGGGCCCACCGTTATGTCTATGTGACGTGTCCTTCGCCTATAGGTTAGGCCAGCTTATGCTGAGATTAAAAACAGCTAATTCAAAACTAAATGTGGGGGCACACCGCAGGAAGTTTTTAACTATTACACTTAGGGGTGGACCTGGCCGGGCTAGCAGGTTAGCTCGCTTCGACCCGCCCTAAAAGCCAGGACTCGGCACGACCGGAGGCGAGTTCGGGTCGAGACCAGCCAATTTTCTAGGCTCAAAAGTGAGTTCAGGCCGAGTTCGGATACCTCCCAGTTCGGCCCGACTCAGTCCGAAATCCGACTCGCCCGGGCCCAACCCGACCCGACCCGTCCCGTGTATGACTGTATTTAATTTGTATAAAATGTTTTATTTTATGCTTTGTCGAATGCATGTAAATGTCCTGACTAGTTAGATTTTTTGTGGAGTCTATAGTTTAACTATCTAAACCGTTGATCGAGGGCCTTGTAATGGGACGCGGATTACCTATCAAAGCCCTTCCCATGAACTTGCTGTAAAGTTTGAAACTGGCCTGAACTCAGGTTCGAAACTGGCCCGAACTCGAAAGTTCGAAACTGGCCCAAACTCGGCCCGAACTCGCGTTGGGCCTGGTTCGAGCTGGAGATGTTGGCCCGGTGATCAGGCCCGGTTGGGTTCAGGCCTTGTGTGGCTGTTGAACGGGCCTGGACGGGCTGAGGCCAGTTCGACTCGGCCCGACCCATGTACACCCCTAATTACACTGTTTCCCGTTAACATGAACCGGCACAAGTGGGGTCTTACTTATGCCTCCGTGGTAGGACGCGGTTTGGCTAATGACGGTGACATTAGCCAAATGGCTAGTGGTCGGTGATATATGGGCCACCATGATCTATATGTTTTATCTACACCATTGGTTTATTTTTATACATCATTTAAATGATTTATACCATAAATGACGCAGATCAAAATCTCATGTAGACCACACCTTCGGAAAAGAGTAGTGAGTGAACGTCTACCATTATAAGCCTCCTAGGTCCACCGCAATGGTTATTTGACATCCAACATGTAAATTAGATTATATTAGGGCTGAAAGCCGGGCGGGTTGGGTTGGGTTGGGTTGTTGCTCAACGCTATCCCAACCCAAGGTTGGGTCGGGTTGGGTTGGTGCTCAACGCTAACCCAACCCAAGGTTCCTATACCTCAACCCTAACCCAACCCAACCCAACCCAACCCAACCCAACCCAATCTCGAGTTGAGAATTCTCAACCCAAGCGGCTCGGTCGGATTAGTCGGGTATATATGTGCTAATATTTTCGTTATTTCATTAGTTTATTATATTTCAATGTAAGACTTATTTTTTGTATCTATAATTTTATTAATTATATATATGTGATTATTCATTATAAAGAACTTCATGTTTTTTTTTTCTTTAAAAAAACAAGCCAAAATATAAGGCAACTACTTTTTAAAAGTCATGTAGCATAGCACGAAGTCTATTTGGGAGAGAGAAATCTGGCATATCTTGTTAGCTTGAGTCCTTAGAAATGACGTAGACAAATAAGACTGGACATTATTAGTGTGCACAAACGATCCACACTTAATTATAATTTATAAGTAACTTATATATTGATCGAGTTCGGGTTGGGTCGGACAACCTGAGATCTCAACCCGAGCCCAACCCAAGTTTTATCGGGTTGGTGGTTCTATAGCCCAAGCTTAAGATCGGACACGAAATATCATGTCCGAGCCCAACCCAATGTCGGGTCGATCACGGGTCGGTCGGGTTGAACCCGCCCAACTTTGAGCCCTAGATTATATATATATACCTAGAGGAAGACAAAAAAACAAATATCAACTAGCCCCCAAGAAGGTTTTAATGGTGAGAGTTCAATCAACATTGTGTGGCTCACTTGAGATTTTGATCTACCTCGGTTTTTAGTTCGAACCATACAATTATATGGAAAAATGTGGGGTCCACATAGCACCAACCACTGGCCATTGGCTGGTGGCAGGGCAGACGCCAATCCGTTTCCTCGGCGGTAGACTTACAAAGTGAAATCCCGCTGTGATGTGCGTGGATGCCTAAAATAAAAGAAAAGAAAACAAAAACATAATAATAAATTGAAGTAGCACAACTAATGGATAAGTTGTACCCTCGAACCCTTTTGTGGCACGTGCTTTCTACATCTTATGGCAGGAAATTCGCGTCCCAAACACGGCATCTACCAGCGCACTCAGGAAGGGACGTGGCACATGCACGATCCAGGGCGTTTACAAGTGGTCCCCGCAGTGAGTGTTCTTTTGCCCATGTACCAGCTGGTATGTTTATCATCTCATTTACGATGAAATAGACGGTTATGAAATGATAACCACACGTCTAGAAACCAACATGCATTTGTCAACAACCACATGAGCGGCCAGCCTGACATTTCGAGCAGAACACAACAGTGATGGGGACCATCTTCTGGCGCCACGTATCCACGAGCCGGGCCTTTCGTGTTTGGCGCTGGACAATAGATGTACTGTGCATATTCGACGTATGAGACTAGAAGGAAGGCTAATTCTAGCCCCTGCTTCTTCAGTGGGACGTACAGGAACGCAGTACACATGCATATATGGCATGGACGCGGTTTGGCTGCAGGTGGCTAGTGGTCGGTGCCATGATGTATGTGTTTTATCCACACCGTCCATCCATTTTAAAAGATAATTTTAGGATCGATCACAAAAATAAGGTAGAACTAAATTTCAGGTTGACCACACCATGGGAAAACAGTAGTGATTGAATGTACACCATTAAAAACCTCCGGGGCTCACTGTAATGGTTTTTTTGACATCGAACCTGTTGATTAGGTCATACAGTCGTGGAAAAAAAACTTTTGTGGCCCAAGAAGTTTTTAACGGCGGCCGTTCAATCAACACTGTGCTGTACACTTGAGATTTGGATCAACCTTATTTTTGGCTCATAACATGAAATGATTTGGAAGAATGGGTGGACGGCATGGATGAAACTCATACATCATGGTGGGCCCGCATAGCACTGACCACGAGCCATTGGCTAGGGTCGGTAGCCAATCCTCTTCCATATGGCATGTGTGATCCGGGATGTGGATCTTCCTGAGCCGATAAAAAAAAAAAAAAAAAACACAGCGCTGGTATCTTCATCAGGTGGGCCATACACATCGAATGCAGTCTGATAATTGTACAACTAAAACCAACGGTTTATATTCATCAGAAGTGTGCTTCTCACCGAATGAATACACCAGCGTAATTTTTAGGAGAGGACAAGTGCACAGGAGAGATACCACCTGACCAACGTTCGGGATCCAGCACATGTGACACAGGTTACCACGCGCCGTGCGTATCTGTTTAGCGCTTGAAAATGAGGAGCATGGGTAGAGAGAGAGAGAAGAGTGGACCTGTACTATAGCCACGTGTAAGAGAACGCCTCGCAGTCCAATAGCTAGGGAAGCAGCAGCCATGATAGCTGGACCTGTAAGGAATCTCACAGCCATTGCAAAAGCTGCAACGGAATTCCCACATGCTATGATCCTTGGCTGCAACGCCATGAACAAACCTGCCCCATCATCACAACCACAAACATGACATTTTATCAATAGCTCACTCAGATATGTGGTATCTTTCTTACACGATTGATCATGATGGTGTCCACCATTTCGAATATTCGCTTCTTCTGTTTTTTTTTTTAAATAATAATAATAATTGATACTCTTGCAGAGTGTCAAAAATGATACAAAGGTTGCAGCGTAAGGTTGCAGCGTCACACAAGTAATTCAAATTAAACTGTCCAAATTGTGGGTTCCAGTTGAGATTTATCACCTACTAAAAAATCACAGTTAATTTATTATCCCATTATTATATTTATGGACATTTGTTGGATGGCTATAAATGCAAAATATCCAATAGCCCCATCTCAACAAGTGTCCACTAATCAGAGGTCAGGATTGCTGGCACAGTCGAATTTTGGTACTGTGATTTCGCTACAGTGGGCCTCACAATTTGATGGATTTCGTGTGAGTTGTCGTTTGCCACTTGTAAAAATTATGAGTGCCTAAGTATCAAGAATAATGCTCATCCAGAGTATCAAATGGCTCTCCATTAAAATTAATGGGTGTGAACAAACTGACCCAAGCTAAACATGGCCATTCCAAGGCCTGCATCCGACAGTATGGAAATGGACTGGGCCACAATGGCAGGCATCTGAACATGCCACCTGCAACAATACCCAACAAAAGCACACACAAGATAAAATCTAAATATTTTAATCATTAAATAAATTTAAGAAAATAAATACAAAGACATATTTAGGAGGTTAGCTAGCATTAGCCTCAAATAGGGCCCCTCTCCACATTCACTTCAGCACACCGCACATGTGCAAACCTGGGAACTGTCTGACCCGTGCATAAGGTGAGGCCCACATTGCAGATGACCCAATGCGATCGAGTAGACCACCTCGTTACAGAACAAGAGTACGGTTTAAAGATAAGCTTACCAATGGTCCAGATCCTGCGTACATTTGTGACTCACATGCTGAGCACTAGTACCATGATCTCTCTTGGTCATCTGAGGTGGGGCCTACAACAATACTGCTTTCAGATGTCCCACGTACATGTCAAGGAGGTACGATCAACAGACAAGCTTGATGAATATGATGTGGATGAGTCTAACCTAACCAACTGATAGGCCATTCAATGGGTGGACCACTGTAAAGCTTTCTCTTGATGGATGCTCTCAACCTTTCGTGACCGTCCAAAAAGATTAGTGGTGGATAGGATAACCATGAACATCCAATCAGTGCTTTAATTATGGTTAATATTATATATGGCCCACTAATTGAAGGGTCCAGATCCATCATCAAAGTTCACCCAATCAAGAGCTTTTCAATGATGACATTAGCTAATAATTTTACCTGAAGGAGATTAGAGACCAAGTGAGACCAATTAAGCTGGAGTAGGTGTTTGGATTACGAATTAGCTTCCTCCACACCATTATCAAGATAAGCCTAGTCATCACACTGGTTGGAGGCATGGCATTTCTCTTCCCTCCATTGCTCCTTTTCCCATCAACTTCTCCTTCCTGCATTTCTATCTCTCGGGTATCAGCGAAGTTGATTTCGTTGCACTCCAAATACTCTTCTTGCGGCTCCTGCTGCCCTTCGCCTGAAAATTTGACCAACCAAAAAAAAAAAAAAAACCCAAGTGAAATAAGCAAAGAAAGAAGTCGACAAGGTGTAATTGGAGACTAAAGGCGGGTTTGGGTGCGCACAATTGAATCGAATTACAAACATTCAGAAAAGGGTGCATTTGGTTGCACGAAATTCTTATGACACTTGACGATTAATCAATATAATTTAATGGAAAATGTCTTGAAACACATCCTTAATTAGGAGGAAAATGACAGAAATTGTGTTGTGTATGCAATTTAGATGTGGGAAGCAAGAGAGATCCTTTTATATATATATATATATATATATATATATATATATAGAGAGAGAGAGAGAGAGAGAGAGAGAGAGAGAGAGAGAGAGAGAGAGAGAGAGAGAGAGATTACAAATGAGTCTCTGGTCAATTCAGGACTCACAGGGTCAACTCAAGGTGAGTGACTCGAGTCTCAGTTGGAGCCCCGGTTTGCAATCTATGTACTCAACAACGATTGCAATTTGATTGCAATTTAATCCAATGGTGCACCCAAACACCCTTAATCAGATTGAGGATCCTGGGCTCCAAGCCGCAATTACTTTGTTATTGCGCCAATCGTCATTTTACTGTCATTTTATGTTTTTTATAGAACTGAATATTTACGATCCAATTCACTTGCGCATCCAAACACGGCCGTGTTACCTTTGCCTGGCAAGACCTCCATACGAACTTCTTCTGCCGTACTCAATTCGTGTTGATTTCCAAACGCCTCCGAAACCGGAGATGCGCTTGAGCTCCAAACGAACATATGAAGATCTTTTGCCACTTCATCGGATTTCGGAACGGATTGCTGCCCATTGGGCCTTTTCACAGCAGAGTTCGCTGCTGAAGTAGATAGGCCATTCGTAGACGGGATGGTCTTGGAACCAGTCATCGGCAAAAGCATGTCCGGATTTGGGGCTGGGTAATTCGCCCCTCCAGCTGACCCTGCAGAACCCACGTTGTAGTGGAACCGGGACTTGGAAGCATTACCACTGTCCTCTTCAAAATTCGACGGCCTCGGTGTGGGACCCCTCGATAAATCGGCAGAGCCAAAATTGGAACTCCGTCCGCCGGCCACCAACGAATAGAAATCAGTGTGGTTGAAGCTCGAACCCCTCGGTGTCGGATTCCGCGACGACTGCAGCGAGTATATCTCAGCATTTGTCAGGTTGGACGGCCGTGGAGTAGCCCCCGACCGTCTTGAGAATATATCTGACCGGGATGCGTTCGATCGCCGCACCGTCACATGAAGCTTACCATCCTCCTTCACCTCGGCCTCTGTCTCCAGCATCTCTGGGCCATCCATAAGTGACATTATATCAGAATCGACGGCGATGGAGATAATAGATCCAGCCGTGTCCGGGAACTGCTCCGTGATAAGTATCTTCGCGCCTCTGTACTCAAACATGAAGAGCATCAACGTGTACCAAATGATACACTGCAGAACGACAATCTGGACCATCAAACTGCCTGAGAAATTTCCGTACATCCCCTTAAGCAGCGGAATTCCCATGACAAGAGTGTTCGGGAGTGTGGAAAGGGAGAAGAGGGTGATGGTCCAATCCAAAGATCCCTTCTTGCTGAAGTTGGCCCAGATGGCTAGGATCACGAGGACGATTATCTTCTGGAGGGTGTCAGCGGCGATGAAACGGAGGTTCATGGAGTAAGGATCGTTGGTGGAGATGAAGTGGAAGGAGAGGAGGGGGACGGCGAAGAGGGCGACAAAGCGGTTGATGCCAGAGCATTGGTCTGGGGAGAAGATTTTCCACCATCTGACGGAACCGTAGGCTAAGATCATGGCGACGTAGAGCGGGACCATGGCGGTCATGACGTGGTAGAAGTCGGAGAGAGTAATCATCTTGTTTGCTTTGGCGGAAGGGTTTCCTTGGAAGATAAGGAGCAGATAAAAGGAGAAGATGTGGAAAAGGAAGAGGAGGTTTTAGGGCATCGAGGAGCATGTGTTTTGGTTTTGTTTTGCGTGGTAGTGGAGTTTTTCCAGGATACAACTTTGATAGTTGCTGAGGGAGTCGAGAGAGAGAGAGGAAGTGAGTTTTGAGAAATGAACGCGAACCAAAGCTAAGCTGGAAGTGTCCAATGGTTGCAGTTTCTTCCTCTCTATCTATATATATTTTATTTTATTTTTTATTTTTTATTTTCTACTTCTTGGGGTTTGGTTTTTGGTGGAGAGGTAGAGATGGGTTTTAGATAGGAGGTGAAATGGAAAGTAAGCTTTTTAAGATGATTTTTATTTTTATTTTATTATTATTAGATGATTATTTATATATATATATATATATATATATATATATATATATATTTTTTTTTAACAAGGCTTTCTTTTTAAGCGAGAATGAATTCTTTTTAAGCGAGATAGAATACAAATGTTTATAAGTGAAGGTTAACGTAGAAATGGATGTGTAGTGCCATCGTGCTGTTTAAATGAAATGGGATCCGTCTATCATATGTGGGCCCTTCATATATAGTAGAGACCTTGGTTTCTTAAACTCAGGTTGATTCTTAACACAGGTTAGCTAAACCATTAAAAAGCATGCCTTAAACCTTTGAAATCACATGTTAAGGCTCACTGCAGTTTTTGGATAAGATGAATTTTTGGATGTCCAGTCATCCTGGTCGATCGGATTAGATGTAATTCGAAAAATACAAAGCTGAGAGTGATGGGAAATGTTTTTTTTTTTTTTAAATTATGGGCTTCTCGGCCCGACTTTTCCAGTGGTGTGGCTCACCTGAGTTTTGAATAGGCCTGATGTTTAGACCCAAGGTATAAAGAAGAAAAAAAAAAAAAGGCACGGACGACGGACAGAATGGATGCCATTAAAACTTGATGGCAGCCTCACAAATTGATTTAACTCAGACATGTTTGTAGAAGGGATCAGACACTTTTGTTTTTAGGAAGCCATTTGTGTCCTGCTATGCCGTCTACCTATTTTGACAGTTCATTTTAATGATACGAGCCCAGCGATGATGAGTTAGATCCAAGGCTTAAGTGGACCACACAGTTGGGATTGAACTCCCATCACCAGGATCCCACATGGAAATACTTAGATGTATCGGGACGTGAAAAGGGAACATTGGTGGAATAATATGAAGCAGGACATAGTAGACTTCATGGCAAAATGCATGGTTTGTTAGAAAGATAGTAGTAAGTCCGCAGGTTTTTTCCAACCTTCGCCGTTGGTAGAATGGAGGTGGGACAATATCTCCACGGATTTCATATCTAGACTTCCCAGGACCCAAAGGAAGAATGAGTTAATTTGGGTTATTGTTGACAGACTGACAAAATCAGCTTGATTCCTTCATATTCGTACAACAGATTCAGCTAATGACTTTGCGAAGTTATGTATCTAGAAAGTCGTTCAATCTTGTGGGGTACCTCGCGAGATTATGTCAGATCGAGACTCTCGATTTACCTCCACATTATGAGAAACTAGAGAGACTCTTAGGCTTGGATAAAAACTCTAGGGATAAGAAAGACAGGCTATGAAACTTGCAAATCTAGCCCTTTTGTTGCTCCACCTATGATTAAGAAAACAGTAGTACCAGGCAGTAAAATAAAAGCTTCTCCTATCTGCCATTCTTGTGGAGACATGGAGCATTATAAATTTGAATGTCTTACATTTAGACAACCCTATCCCACCGGTTCAAACAACATTGGTAAATTCAAACCAACCGGAAGAATGATGTAGAAACCAAAGAGTCCTCCTATGAAAGCTCCAATTAAAAGGAGGAAATTTCCAACTCCTAAAATAATAAAGAGGATGGAGGCCTGGAGTTGCTAAAACAAGTTGGTCGACTGCATCAAAAGACCAAAGAATTAATGAATCAGGCGAATCTAAATCAATTGCCCTAAAAATCCAAAGCACCCATGAACAACCAGCCTAAGGGAGAAATAAAAAAGAATACCTCATCTCCAAAGAAGTTTGTCACGAAATGGGTGGTAAAAAATAAAACTAATTATCTTGTGATTCATACCGCACTTAATGTAGGCAGTAGTTTGAAATGGTATCTTGATAGCAGCTACTCTAGGCACATGACTGGTGACCGGATCCACTTTTACAATTACACCGAATTTGATGGTGGGTCGGTTACTTTTGGAGATGGGAGCACCACCAAGATTGTTGGACATGGGACAATCGTTGGGTCTGGATTGCCCAAGATTGAGGATGTTCTTTTTGTTGAGGGACTAAAACACAATCTTTTAAGCATTTCTCAAATTTGTGATAAATAATACTCAGTCACTTTCTCAAAGGATGTGTGCGAGATCTCAGACCATATAGGTAAATTAATTATGAAAGGTCTCTGCACAAGAGACAACTGCTATGTAATAGAAAACAATGGAGAAAATACCCCGTCCACAAAATTGTCACACAGCCCGAAATAATGAGTTTGAATTGTAGCACCAAAGACTCAGGCATGTACACTACCAAAATTTGTCCCAACTTAGCTCAAAAAATCTGGTAAGAGGACTTCCTAAGATCGAGAAGAAGACAAATTGTGTGTGGTGATTGTCTTAAAGGAAAACAGATAAAAGTTGCACATAAAAAGATAACCATTGTAGCAACTTCAAAACCTCTTGATTTGTTGCGTATGGATCTAGTAGGTCCCACTAGAGTTAAGAGCCATGGAGGGAAGAGATATTTCTTGGTAGTGGTAGATGATTACTCGAGATTCACTTGGGTCGCATTTCTTAGGGAAAAATGTGATGATTTTGAAGAATTTAAGAAACTCGCTAAGCGACAACAAGCTGAAAAAGGATATGTTATTAATAGAATTCGGAGTGATCATGGGGGAGAGTTTGAGAATGACTGATTTCAAAGGTATTGTGATGAAAATGGGATTGGACATGAATTCTCAACTCCAATAACTCCCCAACAGAATGGAGTTGTGGAAAGAAAGAATAGGGTGTTGTAAGAGATGGGCTCGATTATGCTCAATAGTAAAAACACGCCAAAAAGTTTTTGGGCCGATTCCGTCAACACCGCCTGCTATATAATTAATCAGTTATATCTTAAAGTAGATTTAAATAAAAATTCGTATGAACTTTGGTGTGGAAAGCAACCTAGTGTGAAATATTTCCATGTCTTTGTTAGCAAATGTTATATTCTTAGAGACTGGGAACAACTAGGTAAATTTGACTCTAAGAGCGATGATGGCATATTATTAGGATACTCTTTAAATAGACACACTTATAGAGTCTATAACTTGAAGACCCTTACAATCTAAGAAACAGTCAAGGTGATTGTTGATGAACAACCACATGACAAAAATGACCCTACCATTGATGTGGAGGATTGTTTTGAAAAGAAATAAATGCATTTGATTTTGAGAGGATTGTTCAATAATAACAAAGAAAGAATGAAGAAAACAATCATGATATTTTATTTATACTGAATTCGTTTACATCCTTTATCTCCTTTGATTCCAAAGTAAACTATTCATATAACATAAATAGTAAGTGTTTTAATATTAATTTCTGTACTATCTTAGATCACATCATGATCTTCAATTATGGAGACATTGCTGTGTTGGAATCTCGCTCATTCTAATTGTACTCAAGTTCTTGAGAAGATACATTGATCTTTCAACTCAGACTAGAGCTTGAACTGATCATCCATGCAGTGCACTTTCATGCAACCGAGTCATTTGTGTAGCCACGTCCGTTGTGAACCTCATAGATTGTGTGCCCACATCAATTGTATGCCCCCATGAGTTGTGCGCCGCACATGGGTTGTGCGTCACACCAGTTGTGTACTGCACAACCGATCTCTCTAATACCTGAATTTTTTTGAAGTCTGGGTGTAACGCCCTGGATTTTTGCCAACCTGGGATTAGATGACCTTAGGCAATGGGTCGATCGTAATGCCTCATTAACTTGTCAGAACTGAATCCCAAAGTCTAAAGCCGCCTTTGAACTCATTTCCTTCACAAACCTCACCCTTCATCACCTTGATCTTCCAATTTTTCTAATAACTTTCACCCCAGACACTATCTTAAACTAGCTAAGTAGTATAACTTGGATCACTTTATATACAAACTCCAAAGGCATGAGTACCACCTCGACTTAATTCACTTAGGACTAAATCCTTTAGAAATGAGACAAAGTAACTAGGTGTGAAACCAGATTAGCTACGAAATCTGTTCGAATCGCTTTAAATACGATCTGCAAGACCCAAAAGTTATTGCAGAATCATTGGCGCTAGGTTACCCTAAAGTTTAGAACCAAACTCATTTCCGTCTGCTCTCGGGAATGAGACGAAACTTTTATTAGGTCTAGATCGCACATCGGGAGTCCGATTAACCGGAAGCTAAGGAACTAGGACCGCCCCACTTGGGCTTAACAATCATCTCAAAAATCAGCTCCATCCGATGTTCCACGGCCATTCGTTTGATTCGGAGCGAGGAGTGTGAAAACACTATTCCCATGCCAAAATAAATATCTGGAATAGTGATCGCATCATTCGTTGACGTGTCAAGATTAAGCAAACGACCATCGAATCAGACCAAATTACACCCTCGGATTAAGAAAAATTTCAGGAACATTTACATGTACTTAGAATTTCTGATCGTGGCCCACTGACCGTCGAACTGAAAGTGGTCCGCCACGTGCGATCTGGGCATCCGATCGAGTCAAAAACATAATCCACGTAGATCCATAGATGGTGAGCTTAAGTCTGACGTTTGGTTCAAGGAGGGCTACCAGAACCTCCCTTTTGAGTGGAAAAGCGACGAAAATCCTATATTAGATGATTACCCTTGAACCGAGTCTAATTTCGAATGTTTTTGCTATAAAAGGGGCTTAGAACAGCCCCTCTCACAGCCATACGAATTTTGAAGAAAAACCCTAGAGGGAGAGAGAGAAAAGAGAGAGAAGAGCTTGGGTTTTGCTGCTGATCTTCCTCCTACTGGTTGGGACTGTTACACGGCCTACACCGCTTCATTCCAGGTGTTTTTTCGGCGATTTCCGTCTCATTTGAAGGTAAAAAACCCTAACCCTAGGTCTGATTTGAGGTGAGATCGATGTAGGATGTGTAACGACTAACCGATTCCGCTCTTTAGGCTAGAAATCTCCCGTATACGGAAGTTCTTCTACCCTTACTGATTCGTTTCGTTTCCAAAGGCAAAGGTGAGGACTTTAAGTATATAAGTTATGGTTTTCAACGCTTTCAATGTCAGATAATGGTAGATTCATGATCTGCATGCAATTGCACATGTACAAAGTGCTTTTCGTTTCCTGTTTCGATTAACGTTGTGAAATATGGAATTTCACATATTCTAGGTATACGTAGAAATACCGTATACGTATTTTTTTTGGATAAATGTTTGACATGTTTATTTAATGTATGATTATATAATATATGAATAAAATACTAGTTTGGCGAAAGGAATCGCCAAAATACATGTTCACTTGTAAATGCGACGTATGTTGAAATTGTGTATGTTAGAAATACCGTATACGTATTTCTTTTGGAATAATGTTTGACATACTTATTTAATATATGATTATACAATATATGAATAAAATACTAGCTTGGCGAAAGGATTCGCCTAAATACATGTTTACTAACAAACACTATGTATGTAGAAATACGGTATTGTATGCAATAATAAGTGTATACATGTATATTTTAGCGATGTGTTTGTCATGATTAATTGTCGTATAAATATATTATGTGCGTATAAAATATTTACTTGGCGAATGGGGAATCGCCAATAGTAATACATGTTTGCTTGTATACACTATGTATGTTGAAAATCGTATTCTAGAAAATATCAGTATAACGTATAAATTTTGGAGATGTATTTATCATGATTATTTGTTGTAGTAATATATTATACATGAATAAAATACTCACTTGGCTAAAGGATAGCCCTAATACATGTTTTGCTAACATACACCATGTATGTTGTAATAGTGTATTCTAAGTGTTGTGAAAATGACTGAATGAGTATAGAATTCTCATTCGTGCTCGCCATGACTAATTGTCATGGATAATTGATTGTTGTATTGGCAATACCCCTTTTGACGAAAGGATTTGCCCTAAATCACGCCACGGCCAATACACACTATATATGTTAAAATGTGTGGCCCAAGTGTTTGTGGAAATGACTGAATGAATACGGAATTTGGTTTCCTGCTTGCCATGACTATCCGTCATGGGTGTATGCGTGTTATGATTGGGGTAACTCCCTAGTGAAAGGATTTGGCCTTATACCTCTGTGATCAACATATGTCATGTATGTTGATTCCTGTATTTTAAAGTGTTTGTTGAAATGTCTGAATGAGTAGTAGTTAGTAAATTGTAATGTTTAAGGGTGTTGAGATTGGATTCTCAACTACCCTAGCGACGTGTATGATTACCTCCATGAGGTTGATCACTTAAAACACTTATTTACAATACATGTGTTTGTATTCCTATTAATGTAGTGTTTACAACATGCTTTATATCATGCTTTATAATATGCTTTTAACATGCCTACTAGCATGTTTGAATTACATTATTTATCATGCTTGAATTACTTTGTTTATCATGCTTTACTCCACATGCTATGGATGACAATTGATTGTGTTTGGGGCTATGATTATAGTCCAGACAATCGGTACTAGATTGGAGATCGTGGTTGAGTTTCATGTCGCCACGTGTGATGTGTTCGACGAACTCGAGTCATTACTTCGGTTGGCGATAGTGGTTGCCACGCCGAAGTGCTTATGCACTTCATGTCGTTCAACTTGTTGTGCGCTCGAGCTAGCCGAGCTCGTTATGTAACCCGATTTGTCTAATGTATGTTCACCATGTTTGGTCGCTATTGCTTGAACCTGAGGGTACCAAACTTACAGTGAAAACCCTTTTAACCATGGTACCTCGATCCGCTAAGACTCATGAGCCGGGCATGGTGGTATGGGACACCACCGTGGTCGAGAATTTCGCCTGGCCCTACTGGGCTACGTGCCTCCACGTAGTGACCAGTTGTGAGCACCTTAACTCGTGAGCCGATTATGGTGGTATGGGACACTATATTCGTGCTTTGTCGGCCTACATTGATAAGGTGATGGGGAGTGGTGCAACCTTTTGTGCGTAATGAGCCACAGCGATCCTTTGTAGTGACCGCGAGCATATTTCAAGTTGCAGTAGCGTGCCTTAGGGTTCTTCAGCGATATATAGAGTATGAACTAGGCTGCTTTCGTATAGTGATGAATCTTTTAAGGGGTGATGGGGAGTGGTGCAACCTTTTGCGTAAATTCTGACCACAATACCTCTGCAGATCACCTAGAAAATACACCATCGTTTGATATTAACTAGGATACCGACGACCCTAGAATGGATCATGTTTGGGAATGATACAAGGGAGGTACCTTAGTTTCCCAATCCCGCTGTTTGAAATGGACTAATTAAAAACTTAAGGTAATCATGCTCATCATGCATCGCATGTGCCCGGAAGATGTGGAGCCTTTGTGGGATGTAAGCATGCGCGAACGTGAGATGGTGTCGCATGAGGGAGTATGTCGGTGAGGGCATCCATCACACCTGCATTCATACTTGCATTAATCAGAGTAACTAGGAGTGCTTGATTTACTGCTTTATCATTCTTGCTGATCGCATCGATAACATGTTAACTTATGCTTTATTGTTCCACTGAGTTAGCTACTCACTCCCACGTTACGGGACGGTGTTGTACACACCAAACAGAATTGTTGAATTTCAGATGATGGCGATGCTTGTGAAGCAGAGCCGGACTACTTCTATGGTGATGAGGAGGAGTTCTCCTATCTGTATCTCTCTGGCGGGTCTCTGAAGACCTGATACTGTATTGACGGGGTTATGGTACTTGGGATAGAAGACATTAAACTTACACATTTGGTATATTTTAGAACCGCACTTGTATTTATTTAACCTGGTAATGTTATCACACTCTGGAGACTCATCATAGTTTATATATTTTATCTATCTATCATAGTCTTCCGCTTGCAAATTTAACTGTCTCTGGAGTATGATATGCTGTTTTGGCTTAATCTCACTCATGTTCAATGCACGAATACAGTCAACATTCAATAATCATTCATTTTGTTGCATAAGTGATGTTCTGGAACTCGGGAGTTGAGTTTATGCTCGACCCCCGATTTTCAGGGCGTTACACTGGGTCTCCCTCTCTTGCTCCAATATCGTTCTTCTCCTCATCTAGGGGATAATGAGGTATTTATAGCCTCTCGCACGTGTGAGCTCTTCTCAGTAAACCCCTTGTGTGCACATGCCCATTGTGTGGTCAGACCTGTTATGTGCCGCACAATCGACATCCCTCAAACCACCTCTGTTGTATATCAACCAACCTTTCTCTTTAAACAGCCTCCATTGTGTGCAGCACAACGATCATTTCCTCAGCAACTTTAGTTGTGCACCGCACAACCCAATTTCCACAGTTGCTTTAGCTATCGCCGCACCACCTATATCCTATACCGGTTTCTGTTGCGCGCTGCACAACCTAACTCTCATATTGATTTCTGTTGTGCGCCGCACAGCCCAATTATGCTATGCCTGTATAAATTTTTCAAGGATTCTCGTCCCATCTCTTAATCAATTTTTGTGCCTCAACAAATGCCCCCTTGATCCTACGTTTTATCTTTTCTCTTTAAAATGAAAATGTGGGATCAAAATACTGCTTTATTCTTCCTTTGTACACTCAACCAAACTTTCTGCACACAATCCAAATTTGCGCACAACTCCACCCTTTTGTGCACAATAGCCTTTTTGCGCCAACTCCTCTTCTGTGCATAACTGGCGCTCACTGATTCTATAAATACCGGACTTAGGTTTATTTCTTTCATTCGGAACTCTGTCCAGCCCTTTTCTGTGCACAACATCTTTCTGCGCACAATCAGAATTTGTGCACAACTCAACCGTGTGCACAACTCAATTCTTGCTCACAACCAAACCTCCACACATCCAAACCTTGCACACAACTTAAGCTTGCGCAGAAATCTAGCCTGCGCACAATCAACCCTTCTGCGCACAACTTCTCTACACACAACTGACTTCGAACTTTGCTTGTTTCCATTATGACTCTTTCCAAGAGACCCACTCTTCACCCGATGAACACACTACTGAATCTTCGAATCCCCAACCACCAGATGATCGCCCCCAGAAAAGATCTCGGCCAACCGGAGATTATTCCTCTCTCTTCAAAGTACTTGATCCCCCCATCGTCAACTTTGCTGACCAAATCCAACGTCCTACTGACCCAATCCGTAATGCCATATTAATGAAGGAACTTGATGGACCACCCACAGAAGGTCTTGAGTCTGACTCGAAAGACTAGTTGAAATCTGCCGCCAACTTTCGAACAGATGATTCTCTCCCTACTCTTGTCGAATCTTCCCCTCCTATCTCTATTTTGAAGAACAAGAAGCAAAAGAGTAAAGACGAAATCTTCCAGGAGAAGATACAAGAATATAACAAGAGACGTTATCAAAACGTCTGGTACATGATCAAATCTCATGCAGACGTGATCAAGTTCAAAAACCCTTATAAAGATGAGACCGTCATCACTCCTCTGAATCTTCAGCGCTACCTCTCTATGATTTAAAGTGAGCCATCTAATCATATGACGCAAAATTGCCTTTTATATGTAGCGAACTGGGTTATAAAAGAGCCGAAAATTATGGAAGGCTATCTTACGGAAAAATGTTTAGTGCAAAAGACCAGGAAGATATCATATATGCGTTTCCTCACACCATGCTACAATCCCCACACTCTGTATCCTACCCATTTTTTTGAGACAGTCCAGCAACGCTTTCGCAGCCGCGAGTCTTTATGGGGGAAGGACGAGTTCAAGACACGCGGCCTCTTAGCCCAACGTCAATTCCATAGTTCATGGGTCAGGGTAATTCTTCAAAAATACAAGGGAGTCCTTATTGCGATGAATATATATGTAGCTATACAAGTTACCTCTAATTTCTTCCATAAAGACACTCTGATCTACAAAGGCTTCTTGAAGTACTAGTCTTCTACCATAAATTCCTTTCATCTTCCAATCGGTGAAGTGAGCATTACTCTGTGGGATCTTCACCGGATGGCTGGCTTTCCCATCACCGGCTCGTTTCAAGATGAGTATATTCCTACAAACGAGGAATTTTCTTTGTCGCACCTAGAAGAACGCCTAAGATTTTTTGCTTCCACTATTGAACTCTTCCTTGAAATGTCAAACTTCCCTGACGTTCATAAAATACCCTCGCTCCAGTGGCTCGTACATTTCTCAAGATACCTGCGGTATGTACTTTCAACATTTCTTCTCTTCTTTTTTTATATACATTTTCATGTTTTTCTCACATTTCTCTTCTCTTTAGGTTTTCTGGTAGCCACTCCCCAGAGCTGGAATCCGCTCATGGAAAAATAAGAGGCTTGGCCACTTTCACCCTTGAAACCAAATTAGCTGCTTTCCTGGCATTTGGTTAAGTCTAGTCATCCTGCCCAGCTCGAAATGGTCAGACTCCATTCGCCCAACTTTGTTTGTAGCGGTAGGGGCCATGATAGAAGGTAAAAAGAAATATTCTTTAGCTCCTCCTGTCCTATGCTCTCTATATAGAGCTTTTGGGAATATTGCGATGCATTGCCCAAGTCTGAAAAGGCCGAGCTATATGTCCTAAAGGGGGGGGTGAATAGGACTATGCCAAATAAAAATTAATAAGTAGAATATAAACAATAAGATAGCCAAATGAATTGAAATAACCAAAGGAAATAACAACCTCAAAAATCTAGTATTGAGATGTTGATACAAACTTGGTTCTAAGGACAACCTGACACCAAAAACCAATGGTTTATGGCAGGATAACCTTACTAGAACATGGGTGAATATCAAAAACTCAAACTGAAGAGGATATGAAAGAAATAGAAACTAATCTATTACAACATTCACCATACAATGCTGAAATGTAAAGATTATAACATTCACATCTACAAATACATTCCACAAACTTAAATTATAAAAGATAAAGAAATAAACCATACATCCACCAAACACAAAGAATTATAGTGGTTCGCTTGTGTGTACACCAACTATTAAACAACAGCCACACAATTACTCTACTCCTAATATCCTCACACAGTGGATATTAGCGTTCACTATGAAATAGGTTTTTCAAGGTTCACCTAAAACCCTCACAATTGTGTCTTTCAAGTAGGCTTACACAATTAAAAACCCCACACTCTGAGTTTTCTGGATCACCTCAGACAAACCAAAAGAAAGAGATTTTTCTGGCACAATCTCAAAGAAACCAAAAGAATAAGATTTACAAAATAGTAAAATATTTATCTGGATATTATCCTTTGTTGTAGCCCGATAGAACTAATTTAGAGTAGAAGTTCAATGGTAGATGTTTAATGTTCACACTCACTATTGAAATGGTTCTAAGTTCAAAATAGATTTTAGATTAAATCACCTTGGGCTAGCTTGATTTGATTTTGATTCCAAGAAATGAGAAAATTTCAATCCTTTCTTCAAATTAGATTGGAATATAGAATACAAAATCAAATGCAAAAAGCTAATTAAAGAAAATATTAAATGAGCACTAAATAGCTAAAGAATAACATAAACCTATCTCTCAGAGTGATGTCTTGATTTGCTAGAATTGGATACAAACTCTGAAAATCGTGCTTTATTTATAAGTGCAGAAATCATCCACTCGAGTGGCCCAGAGGTCAGCTCGACTGGTCATAGGACTAATAGACATTTGAAATTTTGAGCGCGATAAGAAAAGACCGTTCCACGACTGGTCGAAGGACCTGATCGACCGGTCGAGTGGCCTCCACGATCGGTCGAGTCCTATCCAGGACTGGTCGTGTGAGACTCATTTTAGTTGCTGGACTTTGAGTCGAGCCTACAGGACTGGTTGAGCACAGGTTGAGCACTGTTCACCCGACTGGTCGAGCAGTCTCCAGGACTGGTCGAGGTTTTAACAAAAAATTTTGAAAATTATTAACAACTTATGACTGATCAAGGAATTTCTTGGACTGGTCGAGCCGATGCTAGGACTAGTCGAACATAGTCTAAGACTAGTCGAAAAACAGACTATGCACTTATAAAGTTACCCAAATAAATTATGTATTCAAAATGACCTATCCTATGGTCAATCTGGGGTCATTCATACCTTATAAGCGATGTTTGGACATTGAAACATCTTTTGCTTCAGTTGATTGTTGTTCTTTGAAGATCATGAAGCTTGTTATCTTGACATATGATGAAGCTTGAACTTGAGACATTTTGAAGCTTCAACTTAAAGTATTTTGAAACTTGAATTTGTAACCTTAAGAAGCTTGAACTTGAAATATCTTGAAGCTTGAGCTTGAGGTACTTGAGTTGTATTTCACCATGAGCTTTAAGTATCAAAGAAATGACTACTGAATCTTTGAAAGCATAAACTATCAGATGATGTTGTACTTGAATTCTGATGCTTGAATCTCAAAATAGAACACCTTGTAATGGATCATCTTGAGCTTGTACAAGAATTGTATTTGACATGAAGATGAGCTACACAAGATATAAATTCCAAGAGGTTTTGGTACTATAAAATTTGACAATCATAAGAACTAGAAAACATAGCACTTACAATCTCCCCCTTTGTCAAATAGTGATAAAATACACTTCATAATAATAAGATAAGTATAACATGCGCAATAAAGAATCATGCACCAGTTTTAACCTGGTCAAAGAATCATGCACCGATTATATACAGGTTTAAAAAAATATGCATCAATATTCTACCAACAATACTCCCCCTTACTTCCAACTTCATGTAATGAAAAATATGTCTATCTATCCACACAATTGCATATAATAAATTCTCCCTCCTTTTGTCACAATATGACAAAGGAAAGAGCAATAAAGGAAGTAACTCATTAAAGTAGTAAATAGAAGAGAAAAATAAGAGAATAATGATCAAAAGAAGTTCTCAAGTAAGTTAAACAAGTTAACAACATCCAAAAGAAACCAAGTTCAAACATGTCCAAGCCTAAAACAAATAAGAGAAATTCAAAAATCTTAAGAGTTATTACAAACCACATATTCAAATAATAATTTGAACTCGATGAAGGAGCAGGTATGGAAGGGTCAATTTGATGAAGTCTCTTGTTAATGCGCTTCAGATACTTGCGCATATATTTGAATTGCATATCATGGGACACATTCATGTTTTCAACCTTCTCCTCTAGTGAGCACAAATGTGCATCAAAGTCAGATGGCTGATAGTCAGAATCATCTGCTGAATTGGATTCGATTTCGTCAAAAATATCATCCATATTGATGTCATCTGGAGGTAAATCACTCTCCTCTTCATTTGCGGTATCAGCTCCACCAACACCCACATTAACTTGACTGGGGGCTAACCTTAAATTCATCTTGTTAATATTTGAGTTGTTGAAGATTAAGTGGTGAATGGAAGCTTCCCCAGCAGGTTTAACCACTAGACTATGGTGGTCAACACAGTCATAAGATAAGCAAAGGGAATGTCACTGTGTCCAGGATTGAGACAGAATTGAATGATGCAATGACAAATTAGAGAAGGAAGACATACAAAAGTTCCAGAAATGACGGAATGAAGAATACAAACCATGAAAGTAGTGAGTTCGGTTTTGTTACCAAATCGAGGATAAACATTAGAAATGAAAATCCTATGAAAAATTCTGTATCTGGGTAACAAATACTTTGAGGCAAGCATATTTCCAGCAGTATTCCATTCCGTAGCTATATTGCATAAAACTTTAGTCAGCATTCACTTCTCGGTTTCAGATAGTTTTACCACTAGAGTGCTAATGGGAATACCTTCATCATTAACAGGTATATCCATTAAGCCAGAGATAAGGTGACAGTCCACCTCTATTGGACCTTCTCTGGTTGAGATAATGAATGTCAGATTTTCTGTAAAAAAATTAGAAATGCAAGCATACATAGCCTGCGCAATGGAGTGGTATGCAGGCCCACCCCAATGTAGTATGTTATCCCATCCTACAGACTGAAGGAAAGGAAGGATATCAAACGGAGCTAAATGATCAACATTAACTGGCTGTTCAACTATAACATTGCACAACCGAATATCCCTCATATAAAGAGGATCATCTTTGGGCGACCGAAGGTAACACACTATGATAGGAGTGGAACGGGATGTAGAGGGGCCATGAGACCCTTTCTTTTTAGTTATACCTTTCATTTTCAACAAAGATATCAAGAAAAATAGAGATTGTAAAAGAGGTAAAGTGGGTTTCCAATAGATCAGATTTTAGAGAAGAAAACCCTAAAATCTAACATAAATCACGAAATAAACCACATAAATGATGAAATGGAAGTGCAAAGGACTTGAATCTATAAGAAAAATGAAAACAATGCACTAACCAAGAAGAAATCGAAGATGGGTTTGACTGGTTAATGAAGGAGCCGTTGGAGAAGACAACCCAAATGAAAAAAAAAGTGATTTTTCCCCCCAAATAAAGCACCAAACTCGCGGTTCACAGCTGACCGAGTACATGCTTGACCGGTCATGCCACGGCTGGTCGAGTATGTACTCCACTGGTCGTGCACAACCCAAAATGTGCAATTTTTCATAAAATTTGAAATTCTAAAAATTTTAAAATAAAAATATATACATTATGATACAAAAAATCATGAATTATCAATTCACATTGCACATACTAAGATCAAATTTTAATTTTGTAAACCTGCTTTTGTCAAGCAATTTTGTGAATATGTCAGTTAGTTGATTCTCGGTAGGAATATAATCCAAAGAAATTGTTTTGTCTTCCACTAATTCACGAACGTAGTGATATCTAATGTCAATATGCTTGGTTCATGAATGCTGGATTGGATTTTTAGAGATATTAATCGCGCTTGAATTATCACAATATAAAACCATAGAATCTTGCGCAATTCCATAATCATTTAACATTTTTTTCATCTAAACAAGTTGAGTGCATGCATTACCTGCAGCAATGTATTCAGCCTCAGCCGTTGAGAGTGATACGGAACTTTTTTTCTTACTTAGCCAAGAAATTAAACAATTTCCTACATAGAAACAACCACCACTGGTTGATTTTTGATCATCAATGTTACCAGCCTAATCGGCATCCGAGTAACCAGCTAATTGCACACTAGTATCATGTAGATACTAGATACCAAGATTTATTGAACTAGCGACATATCGTACAATCCACTTAACAATAATTAAATGTGACTCTTTAGGGTCAGATTGATATCTAACGCAAATTCCTACGCTAAATGCAATATCAGGTCTACTCGCATTTAAATAAAGCAAACTACCTATCATACTGCGATACAATTTAGGATCTACATTCTTACCTGTAGAGTCCTTTGAGAGTTTTAAAGTAGTACTCATTGGAGTATCAAAAATTTTTCCACTCTCAAATCTGAACTTTTTAACTAAGTTAAGATCATATTTGGTTTGAGAGATAAAGAAACCATCAGGTTGCTGTTTAACTTGCAACCCTAGAAAATAATTCAATTCTCCAACCATGCTCATTTCAAATTTAGACTTCATGAGATCTGCAAACTCAGCAGTCATATTAGCATAGGTAGATCCATAAATAATATCATCAACATATATTTGCACTATTAGAATATGATCATTATGTTTCTTTACAAACAATGCCTTATCAACACTTCCCATTATAAAGTTATGACTTAGTAAAAACTTAGTCAATTTTTCATACCATGCCATGGGAGCTTATTTCAAACCATAAAGTACTTTTTTGGGTGATAGACAAGATTAACATGCTTAAGGTCTTCAAAACCCAAAGGTTGTTCAACATATACTTCTTCATACAAATCGTCATTCAAGAATGCACTCTTTACATCCATTTGGTAAATCTTGAATTTTTTAAAGCACGCAATGGATATAAATAGTCTAATTAATTCAAGACGAGCTACTGGGGCAAAGGTCTCATCATAATCGATGCCTTCAATTTGATTATACACTTGTACAACCAACCTAACCTTGTTTCTAATGATATTACCAAGTTCATCAGACTTATTTTTAAAAATTCATTTTATTCTGATAATGTGTTTATCTTTCGGTCTCAGAGCTAAATACCAAACATCATTTCTAACAAATTGATTAAGCTCTTCTTGCATCGCAACAATTCAGTTTTTGTCAGTAAGAGCTTCTTTTACGTTAGCCGGTTCTATCTGAGATGTAAAGCATACGTAGTTACACATATCTTCAAGTTGTCTACGAATGCACACACCAGTGAGAGGGTTTTCAAGAATTTGATTAGAAGGATGGTCTTTAACTTTCCTCAGTTCATTATTATCTTGACTTGACGAAGAGTTAGGTTTATCAATTAAAAGAACTTCATCATTTTCTGAACTTGAGACAGGTGTATTCAAGTGATCGTCAATAACCACATTAATGGACTCTTGAATTACACCAGTCCTCTTGTTAAAAAACCTGATATGTTCAACTATTTAGAGCAAACCTTAGAAATATCCCTTCATCACTTTTGGTTTCAAACTTACCTAGATTTTCTCAGTCACGTAAAATGTAGCACTTGCTGCCAAAAACTTGAAGTACTTGACAGTAGGATTCTTATCAAACCACATTTCATAAGCCGTTTTACCATTTGATTTTTTAGTATAAATGAGGTTAATTATATAACAAGCAGTATTAACGGCTTCGGCCCAAAGATTTTTAAGAAGCTTTATACTATTTAGCATAACATTTACCATTTCTTAAAGCCCTTTATTTTTCCTTTCTACTATACCATTTTGTTGTGTCATTTTGGGTACAAAATATCCATGTGATATTCCCTGATCACTGCAAAACTTTTCAAAACTGCTATTTTCAAATTCTGATCCATGATCACTACGGATCTTAGAGACTTGTGATTCTTTTTTCCGTTTGGATACGTTTAAGTATCCTTTTTTACTTCATCGAGAGTTTCTGATTTGTCTCTTCAGAAAAATTACCCAAGTGTACTTGGTAAAGTCATCAACAATTACTAGTATGTACTTTTTGCCACCTTGACTCTCCGTTCTGTTTGGTCCAATAAGATCCATGTGGAGAAGTTCGAGCGATTTAGATGTGGCATTGGAGTTCACCTTTTTGTGAGTACTCCTGGTTTGTTTGCCAATCTGGCATTCACCACATATTTTGTCTACTTTCTGTATTTTGGGTAAACCTCTTACTAACTCTCTTTTGTTTAATCTATACAAGTTGCGGTAGTGTACATGTCCGAACTACTTATGTCATAATTCGGTTTCATTAGTATGGATCATGTTGCACGATAGATTAGATGAGCTTGAATCACTCACAATGTAGCAATTTTTAGAAGTTCTGTAACCAGTTAATATTACAGAATCATTTTTATTTAAAATTTCACACCCTTGGTTAGTAAATTTTACACTATGATTTTTATCGCGTATTTGAGAGATGCTTAATAAATTGTGTTTTAACCATTCTATATATAAAACATTCTCAAATAAAGGGAGGTTAAAGAGCTAAACCGTACCTTGGCCAATTATTCTGCAGTTGCTACCATCACCGAATGTGACTGAACCATCAGTCATGTCTTTAATATTTGTGAACAAACTCTTATCACCTGTTATGTGTCTGGAGCATCCACTGTCTAGGTACCACTTTGAATAGATCGAAGCTTTGAAAGCGGTGTGAGCAAACAAGCATGTAACCTTAGGAACCCATTCCATTACAGTTTTGGGTTTAGGAGTATAGTTGGTCTTATTATGTTTGTAGTTATTATAAGACCGACCCACTGAGTTAGATTTCAAGAGCTCCTTAAGTAAGTCAACAATTTTTTCAGCTAAAGGATTTCGATTTTGATTTTTATAGTTAATATGGTTACTTATAGGTTTTAAAGTTTGAAAAGACTTAACATTTTTAAATTGATTTTGATTCAGACTTTTCCCTTTTGAGTTTGAAGACTCCCCTTTCACAAATCTGGGTGGAGTATTCTTATGTTTAGGAGTGATACTTTTGTTGTAGCCCAATCCAGATTGATCGCCACATTTTCTGGATCTGGATAACAGTTTTTTTAACTTGGGATCACCTTGGGCATACATCCATGTGTCTTTTAAACTCAAAAGTGAAGAGAATTCTAGTTTTAGCTTTTATTTTCAGATTTTAGATTTTTAACAAGGGAGGTTTTGAAATCTAAATCACATTTAGTTTTTTCAAAATAATTTGGAATGTGTGATTTTTCTAAAACTAGATTATCAAAATTTTCTTTAAGTTTTGAAAACTTTTCTTTTTGAACTTTTTATTTTACAACAATTTTGTAACTTTCCTTGTATAGGGCATTATAAGCATCTTGAAGATCTTCTTCATTTTCATGATCACTATTCAGATTTTTTTCACTAGTTGAATCATCATTATTTGAAAAAGTGAACTTAGCTAGAGTTATTAGGGCTTTAACATCATTACTCGACTCAGTTTCAGAATCTTCTGACTCAGAAGAAGCTTCAGAGCAGGAAGAGTTATCCCATATAGCCAACATACCTTTATTTTTTGGTTTATCCTTTTTAGGACATTTGTTTGCTAGATGCCCATATTCATGGCAGTTGTAACATTGACTGTCTTTTAAAGATTTCCAAGTTTTAGATCTAGATCTTTTCTTTTCAATAGGTTTTTGAAAATCTACCCTCTTTTTACTTTTAAAAATTTTGTAAAACTTTTTAGCTAAAAGGGCCATATCATCTTCAGAAATTTCTAAATCAGAATTGTTATTTTCATGAGAAATTTTTTTAGAAGACTTAAGGGCGATAGATTTACCTTTAGGAGCTTTAAAGTTTAACTCATAGGTTTGTAAAGAACCAACTAATTCTTCTACCCTCATATTATCCGTATCACGAAGTTCCTAGATTGCAGTCACCTTTGAATTGAATCGTTCAGGGAGTGAGCGTAGTATCTTTGCACAGACTTTACTTTCTGGGATTTTATCACCAAGACCCCACATAGAGTTGACAGTGTCATTCAATCTCGTATAGAAGTCCATAAAAGTTTCACTTTCTTCCATATGTATTTTCTTAAATTTGGTTGTGAGGATTTAGACTTTATATTTCTTGACAATTTTTGTTACCTAGTGTGTCATTTCTAAAATATCCCAGGCTTGCTTTGCAATATCACATGATATAATTCTTTTGAATTCATCCGGTGATAGTACGCAAGTAATTGCATTTAGAGCCTTTGTATTGTCACTACTCTCACTTTTCTGAAGAGCGGACCAAGAAAAATAAGGTGAGAATTTTATTGATTTAGATCCATTAGTGCTAGTTACTTCAGTGGTAGGAGGGGTCCAATTAGTCACTATGGCTTGCCACATGCTCTCATCCATGGATTTTAGGAAAATCCTCATTCTGGCTTTCCAATAGGCATAATTGGAGCCATCAAATGGTGGAGGCCTAGTGTAAGACCCGTATCCTAGCCTATACTGTTTCGTTGACTCTCGCGATCTATGATCGACGTTTGCGCATGACCCTAAGTCGTATCCTGTAGATTTGAGTTGACTTAATCTAATACGTGTACCATTGTGACCACACCGTCACCACGGTTCCGACGCCGTGACTCGCGCACCGATCCGATACCCTATCATGGAGATGTGGGCCGGCGTTTATTTCAAAGAAAACACTGCGCATTTACAATCCCAAGAGAATCTCTACAACATGTCCCATCAATCAATCAATCAATGCTTTCTTTCTCCCCAAGACAAGCAACCACCAAGTCAACTCTTTCTCACCCTCTCTCTTACACACCCATACATGTCAAGTACAACATCACCTCGCCCATCACTCACATCCATCACTCTCTCTCCTTACATCCCATCTCTCCCTCTCTTTCCCTTCACATTTTCCAAGCAAAAATCCAAGCAAGAGAGTGGACATCTATGGTTTTCCAAGAGAGGAAGTGCATGTATGTGGCCCACTTTCCCATTCCAAAACCCTCATCCTAGTCATTCATTTCTCATCTTCCACCATCAAAGTGAAGCACAAGGAGATTGACTTTCCATCAGACCAAGAAGATCATACGGTGGGTGTTTATTAGGCTAGATTTTCATGTTTTTATGATGGGCCAAGTGAGGCCTACCGATTAATGGTATGGATCTCACTTTGGACCCTTGATGTGGCCGATGGCCCACCTTGATTTTCATTATCATTCCATGATGGGGCCATTCTCCATGGACCCCATCATGACGTTTACTTTCCTAAGATCTAAAGAGGTCATTTAGACCTTCCATTTTGGTGGAGCAGTAATCTCCACCGTTGATTTTTGATTTGGTGGGCTCACATGTATTGGGACCCACTTGATGTATGATTGATTGTAAAGGAGGGCCCATAGTGTCGGGGTCCCTCCATCACACGTGTGTCTATCTCTCTCTCCCTCTCTCCTTCATTTCTTTTCTTGTTGTTGTATGTGATTGAGGTGGCCGTGTGGCCCACCTGGATGGACCCCACCATGAAGCATGTATTTGATCCAAGCCATTTATAGGTGAGGCCCACTTTATATGTGTATGTTCCACACCACCCAGCCATGTGGTGGCCCACCTAAGCAGGGCCCACCCTTATGATTTATTTAAACACCCCAAAAGAGTCCAGCGTCTGGACATTGAGTGAAAAAACACAAATATTGCCTTAGTTCAAGGCTTTTGGGAGGGGCTGCTCATGCAGGCCCCACCTTGATGTGTGTATTCAATCCAAGTCCTCCATCCCTTTCCCTAGCTCATTTTAGGCGTTGAGTCAAAAATGGAGTCAATCAGATGTCCTGGTGGGCCATAGCATAGGAAATAGCAATTTTCATCGTTTAAATGCACTCTGTCGTTGCTGTACCACAAAATATACCACACATTGGGCTCGTTTGGTCTGTCTCGAGCAGTAAAGACCAATGGCTAGGGTAGATTCACTTGATGAGGGCCGCACATGCGAAAAACTGCGAAATTACGTGATTTCAATATATATATATATATATATATATAAACTGCTGCTGGCGGGCGGCCGGCCATGTAGGCAGGGACCCACGGTTCCAACTGTGGGCCCCACCATGATGTATATTTGTCATCCAACCCGTTCATTGGGTGACCCCCTTCCTGAAGTGGCCCCCCTCCAAAAATCAGCCCCATCTGGAGCTCAAGTGGCCCACATCACAGGAAACAGTGGTGATGAATGTCTACCATTGGGACCCTTTTTTTTGGTCCAAAAGTTTTGAATCAAGATGAAATTTATTTTTTCTTTCCAGCTAGGTCCGTGCAACCTTATCAACGGTTGGATGGAAAGCAAACATTATGGTGGGCCCCCCGTGGGACCCACAATGATATATGTGTTTTATTCCCACCGTCCAGGCGGACGGTGGAGCCTACACTGATGTATGTGTTCTATGTGCACCGTCCACAGCTGTGGACGGTGGAAGCCCACCTTGGCCTATGTATGTATCCACACTGTCCACTGCTGGACGGTTAGTGGGACCCACCATGATGCATGCATTCCATCCATTCCTTCCATGCATTTTGAGAACCCATTTTATGGCTTATGGCAGGGGCTAATGAAGGAGTCAGATCCATGGTTCAAGTGGATCCCCACCACTATTTGGAGTGCGGTCCAGTTGATCTTTGAATATGATTCATTTATATATATATATATATATATATGTGTGTGTGTGTGTGTGTGTGTGTGTATCTATACATTTTAATGTATTTGTGGCCGTGCATCGACGCCCACCTTGGTATATGTATGAGGCCCATTTTGATGTATTTGTGCCCGTTATTGAGGCCCAACTTGATGTATTTGTGGCCCGTTATTGAGGCCCACCTTGATGTGTATGAGGGCTCGTTATTGAGGCCCACCTTGATGTGTATGAGGGCACGTTATTGAGGCCCACCTTGATGTGTATGAGGCCCAGCTATTGAGGCCCACCATCATGTGTATGAGGCCTGTTGTTGAGGCCACCTTGACATATATGAGGACCATGTGATTAGGCCCATTTTGATGTATTCTAGGGCCCATGGGTTGAGGCCCGTTGTGATGTATTAAGGCCCATGGGTTGAGACCAATTGTGATGTATAAAGGCCGTGGGTTGAGACCCACTGTGATGTGTATAGGGCTCGTGGGTTGAGTCCCATTGTGATGTATTTGGAGCCCATGGGCTGAGGCCCATTGTAATGTGATTACACCATGGTTTATGTGTTGACCTTTATGGCGGGCCATGCCTTGGGAGCAATGTTGGTTTAATGTCCACATTATAAGAATAATGTTAGTTAAATGTTCGCATTATAACTCTCCCTAGGGCCCATTGATAGGCCCATACTTGTTATGCATAGGCCATCAAGGCCCATCTTCGTTATGAGGATAGTTCATCACCATATAAACTGCTTAGTATAACTCTATGATTCATGCCCATACGCATCATATGTATGCCTGATATGAGGAATGTTTGATCATAGTATATGTCATTGGGTAGACCATTTACGGGACTCCTTATGAGACGGAGTGCCCACATTATCGCGCCGTATGCGTAGGATTGTTGCATGACTGGATAGTGTGACTCATGCATCTCGCATAGATGTGACTTGATCATTGTACGCCCTAGCGACATCAGGGTCGTGACCTCCATAGGCACATCGTGGATAGCTAGATGGGACACTGAAAATATTTGGTTCTAGCACTATGGGCACTTAGGATGTCCTTGGGTGAAAATCCCAGAACCTCCGAGGCTAGGAGTAGTCCCAACGTCTAGACCGAGTGGAACATGAGCGCTCGAGTGCCGAATACTAGTAGGCTGCATCTCCCACTGTGTCGTGGTCGGTCAGGAGGGGGTGTGGTCTTATCCGCCCGAGTGAGGGAGCTATAAGCTAGGTTGAGTATGACCAGCTCGTAAATGGGTCCGCTATCGACGAGCCGGGTAGGTATTGGCAGACTACTGGTCAGGCAAATAGTGAGGTCTATTCCACTCGCTGGGCTGTACAGCTAGGGAGGAGGCAGTCGGTGTCGAGTGTAATAAACCCCGATGATTTCCCCAGAGAGCAATCGTACTGATATGTGGACTTATTGAGCAGGAATTGCATATCCACTCATTCATTTATTCACTATCCACTCGGGCTGGTGATGGGTAACTATTTGTTATGTGTACCATCGCATGACCACGATTTCGGTTGGGCGCACGACTAACCTGAGATCAGGAGTTTACCACATGGTGTCTGACTATCAAAATTTAGGTATGTGACTGGTTTGGATAGAAGTTCCTTGTGAGAGACCCTATAGCCTGTGATACTTCGTACTATCACCCCGACTTCACAGCATGGTCATTTCATTTGCACCACATATCACATTGCATCTGCAGTACTTAGCATTTTGGGTTACTATGTTTTTGCACTTATATGGCCTAGATGAGGTTGATGGTATTCGTGGCTCGTCAAGATTTGCATATTGCATTGCATCTATAGCATCTGTTATTGTCTTATTATGTTTTGTATCGCATAGCCTTGGTACGACTGATAGCACTCATGGAACTTACTAATATATTTCCGCTTACTCTGATATCGTATGATTCATGATCTTGTCAGTATTTCTGCTTATTTCGATGATATATGATTTATGGGCTTTATGGTATACTTGACACTTATCTTGTATACACACTTTCACCACCCTCCAAGCTTTTGTAAGTTTATTCACGATAAATACATCCAAGTGGCATTAGGTTGTAGCAGTGTTGAGCTTGGAGCGTATAGTTGTCCTCTAGAGCTTTGATTTCGATATACATATTTCCCTTTCCGCATTGTATTCGAATGATTATATTAGTAAATATGTGATGATGATGTTGCCTTTATGATTTGGGTATACTTGTGGTTATGCTTCTTATGAGATAAATGTACGTTGGAAAATCCTCCTTGTAGGATCTCAGGATCGGAACCTGACGTATGTACGCTGGGGGCCGAGAATGGGGTACTACGGAGGCTGTCGGCACCGGGTTCGGCGATCGAGATTCCTGTGAATCCAATTTCTGGGTTTGGGGCGTGACACCTAGTGACTGAAAGGCTATAAAAATTTGACATCTTAAAAAGCTCAGATCAATTAGCTCAGGAATTTAATCCAAAAGAAAAATTAATTAAAATGAGCTATTAGGATCTGATACCACTTGAAAAGGCCGAGCTATATGTCCTAGAGGGGGGGGGGTGAATAGGACTATGCCAAATAAAAATTAATAAGCGGAATAAAAACAATAATATAGCCAAATGAATTGCAAATAACTAAAGGAAACAACAACCTCAAAAATCTAGTATTGAGACGTTGATACAAACTTGGTTCTAAGGACAACCTAACCCCAAAAACTAATGGTTTATGCCAGGACAACCTTACTAGAATGTGGGTGAGTATCAAAAACTCCAACTGAAGAGGATATGAAAGAAATAGAAACTAATCTATTACAACATTCACCATATAATGCCGAAGTGTAAAGATTACAACATTCACATCCACAAATACATTCTACAAACTTAAATCATAAAAGATAAAAGAAAAAATAAACCACACATCCACTAAACATAAAGACTTATAGTGGTTCGCTTGTGTACACCAACTGTTAAACAACAGCCACACAACTACTCCACTCCTAATATCCTCACACAGTAGATATTAGCGTTCACTATGAAATGGGTTTTTCAAGGTTCACCTAAAACTCTCACAATTGTGTCTTTCAAATGGGCTTACATAATTCAAAAACCCCACACTCTGAGTTTTCTAGATCACCCCAGACAAACCAAAAAAAAGAGATTTTTCTGGCACAATCTCAAAGAAACCAAAAGAATAAGATTTACAAAATAGTAAAATACTTATTTGGATATTCTGCTTTGTTGTAGCCCGGTAGAACCAATTTGGAGTAGAAGTTCAATCGTAGATGTTCAATGTTCACAATAACTATTGAAATGGCTCTAAGTTCTAAATAGATTTTAGATTAAATCACCTTGGGATAGCTTGATTTAATTTTGATTCCAAGAAATGAAAAATTTTCAATCCCTTCTTCAAATTATATTGGAATATAGAATACAAAATCAAATGTAAAAAGCTTATTAAAGAGAATATTAAATGAGCACTAAATAGCTAAAGAATAACACAAACTTATCTCTCAGAGTGATGTCTTGATTTTATTAGAATTGGTATAAAACTCTAAAAATCGTGCTCTATTTATAAGTGCAGAAATCATCCACTCGACTGACCCAGAGGTTGGCTCGACTAGTCATAGGACCAACAGACATTTGAAATTTCGAGCATGATAAGATCAGACCATTCCACGACTGGTCGAAGGACCTACTCGACCGTTCAAGTGGCCTCCATGACCGGTTGAGTCCTGTTCAGGACTGGTCGTGTGGGACTCATTTTAGTTGCTAGACTTTGAGTCAAGCTTGCAGGACTAGTTGAGCATAGATCGAGCACTGTTTGCTCGACCGGTCGAGCAATCTCCATGACTGGTCGAGGCTTTAACAAAAAATTCAAAAATTATTAATAAACTTAGGACTGGTCGAGGAATTTCTTTGGCTGGTCGAGCCAGTGCTAGGAATAGTCGAACATAGTCTAAGACTAGTCGAAAAACAGACTATGCACTTATAAAGTGACTCAATTAAATTATGTATTCAAAATGACCTATCCTATGGTCAATCTAGGGTCATTCATACCTTATAAGTGATGTTTGAACATTGAAACATCTTTTGCTTTAGTTGATTGTTGTTCTTTGAAGATCACGAAGCTTGTTATCTTGACATATGATGAAGCTTAAACTTGAGACATTTTGAAGCTTCAACTTGAAGTATTTTGAAACTTGAATTTGTAACCTTAAGAAGCTTGAACTTGAAATATCTTAAAGCTTGATCTTGAGGTACTTGAGTTACATTTCACCATGAGTTTTAAGTACCAAAGAAATGACTATTGAATCTTTGAAAGCATGAACTATTAGATGATGTTGTACTTGAATTCCGATACTTGAATCTGAAAACGAACACCTTGTAATGGATCATCTTGAACTTGTACAAGAATTGTATTTGACATGAAGATGAGCTACACAAGATATAAATTCCAAGAGGTTTTGGCACTACAAAATTTGACAATCATTAGAGCTAGAAAACATAGCACTTATAAAGTCCAGCAGTTGGGGCTACATCTTCCTTCACTCCATGGCACTATTTCTCGGGTTAGCTTGGAGTGTACTTTCCATGGACCTATAATGACCATGAGAAGGCTTATGTCCACCCCGAGCATCCTCCCTTGTGCTATTATCTTAAATAGAAAATGGTAAGGAAGGCATATGAATGGATCGTTAAGATTGAGAATATGGAATCCATCGATTTTTTCCCCTTTTACCTGACCTATGAAGCTGAAGATAGAGAGGTTGAAGACAACAATGATTTAGAGCGAATTGAAAGAATCTTCCCGATCTACATTCGATCCTATAGCCTGCCACTGCAAGAAGGAGTGGAATTCTGGAGGGAGCCCTACTACCCGTGTAGGTTTATGAGGCAATTTGGCTACGACCAAACAATTCCTCAAGTGAGAGAGGAAGTTACCCGACTAATGCGAGTTATGGGGTCTGTCTGTATAACTGGGCCTTAATATGGAAACAACTCTTGGCTAAGAACTTCAGTTCCTACTTAATTCTTTCAGGATTCAACCATCGGGTACAAGCTTCGTATGCTTGGATGCGCTGGTGGTCACACCATTTAGATTCCCCTTCCCAGGATAAGAAATTACAGATCGGAACAAGGGATCGGGTATTTTGTTGAAAAAAATCATGCAACTACTGCGGGGCAACTTTGTAGGAGAATTTCAACAAAAGAACCTATTAGAGAGATAAAGCCGCCGAACACTTTGGAGGGGTGGATTGCCTTTGGATCTCCTCTTGATCTTATAAAGTGGGCAGGATGACAAGCCACTTCTGTGGATGAATTTGGAACCCCCGGTGATATTCTCTCTTCTCCCACTCGTGAGATAGAAGGTCAAACCGGCGTTGTAGTTCCTCCTACCATAGATCACATGACAACTGCAGTTTCTCTTGCTGCAGGTCAAGTTGCTACTACCACTTCCCCTATGACTCGTTTGCGAGCCAAATCTCTATCCCGAGAAGTTCTAGCACAACAACTTCCTTCTCCCATTCAAGGTGCTAGTCTTCTTCCTAAAAAAACCGTCTATAAAGGAAAACGAGCACACTCTGAAGAGGACAGCTCGTCGATTATTCAGCGAGTACTTCAATCAGCCAAACATCTTCTTCCATAAGCTTGACTGATGAAGAGATGTCTTATTGGATGAGAACCAAGAAGCTGATACCAAGGTGGACATTGGCAAAGAAGGTGAAGTTAGGCTGAATTTCCACCTCTCGAAATTCGACTGGATCATCCATATCTTTCTTCTCTTGTAAGAGAGACTTCTTTTGAAGAAGAGCAACTTGATTATGGAGGGTCTAGCTGTTCCCCTGGTGCAAACATTTTTATCTCTTTCAATGCTTCGTATTCTCCTTACGTCATAGAGGCTACTGATACAATTGTGCATACCACCCTTCCAACGATAACAGAGGTTTCAGCGTCAAGGGAAGCGAAAATTCCACTGTCCAACATTCAGGTAGAAGCGGAAAATATATTTTCTCCTCAAAGTGTAGAGGTAAACTAGGATATGCACAAGCTCTGCTAGTCGTTACTGTGATTCCTGATGTCCCCATCCATGCCGAGAAATCCCCTGTCATGCATCCTTCTCCTATCCAACCGGTGGCTCGAAGATTGGAATTTTTCTTTGATCCTATTGACATTCCAACTCCAACAACTTTGGACTTGAGTAATGGAGTTCGTGAGCTTTCTCTCAATGTTGCTGTTACAGCTATAGACATACCTACATCTTCTGCAGTAGGAACATCTTCTGTGCGGGCAATTGCCCCCAGAGAAGGTATGCTTTCTCTTCTTTGTCATATATTTTCAAATGCTTATTATTCAATTTTGACGTTTCTGATTATGTCTTCCTTTTGCCTTCCAGCTATAGTTGCACCAACTTCGAGCGGCTCTGCAAGTTCGAACTTCATAGTTACGATCTCTGACAGAATTTCTTTGGAGAAAGTATCGCCCCTTATTCTCGTCTTCTTAAAAAATGCTATCTCTGTTATCGTGAATGCTTTCAAGGATCCTACTCAATGGCCCTTCTTGGACAGTGCTCTAGCTGTCCTTAAACATTCAGGCAGGCTTGCTCATATCAATGTTCTTCCTTTGCACGATTCCTTGTTACAATTCTATAATTCTATAAACAACTTGGAATTAGCATGAAGCACTGTTATTTCTTCAGAAATCATAGATCGCCAATGCGAACTTATGTCTCTTAAAGAGAAAATTTCTCAAACCGATTTCTTAATATCTGGTTACAATGCCGGGGATCTATCTCTTCATGATAAATTAAAAGCTTCTGACAAGAATAGGGTGGTTATTAAGAACCACATTGCTTTCCTACAAAAAGAGATAACTCTTCTCGAGGCGAAGAAGCAAGAAGAAGAATTGAACATTTACAAGATTAAGGAAGAAATTGAAGTTAATGCTCGTATTGGTGAAATTGAGAGGATTGAGCTGATGAAAGATAAAGAAATGGCTGCCTCCCTTGAGCAAGAACTAGCTAGTGTCCCTGATCAGGCCAAGATCATACTCGAAGCTAAACAGACACAAGCTGCAACACAAGTTCAGTTAAGAGAAGATCTACAGAGATATGTAATAGCATTAGGCATGTCAAGGGAATTGTAAAAGATGTCACTTTCATATGTAAATTCCTTTGTTTCTTTTGCCTTGCAATATTCAAATGAATTTCAATAATTTGTTTGAAATAGACATGTTTTCAGAAATTCTAACACCAACTTCGGGTACATATTGATACAACATTTCCTTTGCCAATTCACATAATCATGCTTTAATCTATTATGTAATATATTAACTCATAATTGTTAGTGCAACGTATCCCCTACGTGGTATTTATTTTGATGGGCGGGGCTAATTTTGGTTTTGAATTTCTTGCACACAGTTTAAGCTCTTGAGTAGTGGAGCAACCACATTTTTTTAGACTTATAAGTAGTTGGAGTCGGGTCTTATGTGAATGATCTCTGTAACTCTTTGGAGTTCACTGAACTTATCACAGCTAGGAAGTGCATAAACTGCGATCCATCAGAGGAGCACAATGAAGCTACCGAAGCCGTGAACTCGGTGGGATTTATGCACAGGGTTGGCCGCAGTAACTCTCTAGAGTTCACGGGGTGCGCAAGGCTACCATATGGTACCAAATCTAAGGCCGTCAGTCCATCACTGAGGGGGTATTTTATTTTGGAGACCTTGTCCTCATGAATTACTATTGAAATCAAGCCAGGAATCTGGGGGTCCTTATGCATGGTTGACCTATCTATGGACAATGGCCAAAGAGTGCACATTACAGCCCGTTTTTTCTTCGTCTGCAAGGTCAGACCCATTCATGGGAGGGCATTTTCTCTCACATTCCCCTGTGATGCTATCGGAAGCTATACAGACGTCATTGGTCTCACGCCTGATTAGCCCCTTCTACCCTTGGCCGTTTATGACTTTTGGTAGTAATTGACTTCATCCGCTACTCGCATGGGTCTAAGCATGTGATGGCCTCTATGGGCTTTTAAGGGTCACTGGCTTCTCACTGCTGCCCGCATAATTTCGAATATTTTATCAAGAGTAGTAGATGTATGGTTGGCCCTTTTAGGCTTATTCCATTGTTGTTGTAAATGATATAATGGCGATAATCATAATCGATGCTTGACAACTTGTTAGTGATCGGTGATAAGACTGATATGCTTGAATATGCTTTAGAATTTTCCTTTTATTCATTCATGTACAGAAGAATACATGGCATTGCCTTTTGAGGCTGTTTCATCATTTTGCTTATTCTTGCCCCCTTTTGATATAGAAGGATTGTATTAATTATCTTCTAAATCAAAACTGTATCCATCTTCAAGGATGATATATTTTGATGAAGCGAGCATTGACTGGTACGCTAACACCTCTTCCATCTTGATCCACAACACTATACGTCCCATTGGAGTATACTTCGGTTATTATGTACGACCCATCCCATTTAGGGTCAAACTTGCCCCGTGTTTTACGGGAGACTACTGTCACGCCCCAAACCAGGAAACCGGATTCACAGGAATCCCAATCGCGGAATCCGGTGCCGACAGCCTTCGTAGTACCCCATTCTCGGCTCCTAGTGTCCATACGCCAAATTCTGATCCTAGGATCCTAAAAGGAGGATTTTTTATTTTTTTTTTGTACATTTAACTTGTAATAAGCATAACCACAAGATTACCCAAATCACAAAGACAACATCATCATCACATATCCACTAATATAATCATTTGATTACAATACTGAAGGGAAATACATAAATCAAAAATCAAGCTCCAGAAGCCCGCTGCATGCTCCAAGCTCAACACTGCTGCAACTTATCATTACCTGCACGCATCTATCGTGCATAAACTTATAGAAAGCTTAGAGGGTGGTGTAAGTGTGTGCACAAGGTAAGTGCCAAGTATTCAATACAATGTCATCATCATACAATACCGAAAATACTGGTAATCCATAAATCGTACAATATCGGAATAAGCATAATTACCAACAAGGGCAGGAATTATCAGAGTAAACAAATATACTGGCAAGATCATAAATTATAAGATAATAGAGTAAGCGGAAATACGGACAAGTCCATGAGTCAATCAATATCAGAATACGCAATATAGAACAACTATACAAATGATGAGTCATAAAGAGCTAAATATCAAATACCGAGGATGCAATGCAATATACAATTCCTGATGAGTTCACGAATAGCGTTAGCCGTATCTAGACCTTATAAATGCAGAAACACAGTAACCCAAAATGCCATAAGCCGCGGATGTAAGGCAATATGTGGTGTGAATGGAATGACCATGCTGGAGTGTGAAGTCGGAATGATAGTATGTAGTATTGCAGGTTATGGGGTCCATCACAATGGACTTTTATCCAAACTAGTCCCACACCTAAATTTGGATAGTCAGACACAATGTGCTAAACTCCTAATCTTAGGTTAGTCGCGCACCCAACCGAAATTCTGGCCATGAGAAGGTACACGTAAAAAATAGTTGCGCACCATCAGCCCGAGTGGATAGTGAATAAATGAATGAATGAGTATGTATCTCCTGCTCAATAAGTCCACATATCAGTACTGTTCATCTTTGGGATCATCACCGGGGTCTAGTATACTCTATATGCAATTGCCGCCCACTAGATGTGCAACCATGCAAGTGGAAGAGACCTCACTATCCACCTGACCAGTAGTCAACCAATATCTACCTAGCACGTCGATAGCGGACCCATTCACGAGCTGGTCAAACTTAGCCTACCAATGCCCCTTACGCTCGGGCGGTTAAGGCCACACCACCTCCCAATCAACCATGACACAGTGGGAGACACAGCCTCATAGTATTCAGTACTCGGATGCTCATGTATCTACTCGGTCTCGACGTTAGGGCATCTCCTGGCCATGAAGGTTTAAGGATTTTCATCCAGGGACATCTATGACGCCTGTATGATAGAACCAAATATTTCCGGTATCCCCTCTAACCATCCACGATATGCCTGTGAAGGTCACGGCCCTGATGTCGCTAGGGCGTATAGCAATCACAGCACACAATGCAAGATGCATGAGTCATACAATCTAGTCATGCATCAATCTTGCGCATACAATGCGCTCATGTGAGATAACCTCCGCTTATCAAAGAGTCTCATAACAACACGTTGAATGAGATATGCAATGGTCAATCACATCTCATAACAAGCATGCAGATGATGCGTATGGGCATGTATGGTGATGCTATGCTGTCACATACTCATAATCAGTATCAATAACCGGCATCAACAATTGGCTTGAACAATGTAGATATTTAACCATCATTGCCCCCAAGGAATGGCCCTCATAGAGCTAAGCATATAATGGGCCCACGGCCTCACACAAGGGCCTAATATACAACACAATGGGTTTCACTCAAGAGTTTAATATACATCACGATGTACCTCTCACGTGGGCCTAACAAACATTACAATGGACTCTATCGCCTGACCCTCAATGCATCACAATGGGCCTCATCACGTATGCCTCATATACATCACATTGGGCTTTAAACACAGGCTGCATGTACGTCACAATGGGTCGTAACCCATGGGCCTCAAATACAACAAGTGGGACGCATCAATAGCCTTATATACACCTCAGGTGGGCCCTGCTCATGGGCTTCAAATACATGACATGTGGGCCCTACACATGGGTCTCGAATACATCAAATAGGCCATGCATCATGGGCCTAATACATATCACAATGGGCCTTACCTATAGGCCAGGAATACATCACAATGGGCCCCAACTACAGGTCGCATATACATCATATAGTTCTCGACAATCGGCCTCGACCTCAACAATTGCAATTGACACTCGAAATCGGCCTCAATACTCGGCCTTGACAATCGGAATTAGCCTCAATACTCGGCTTTGACAATCGGAATTGGCCTATACTATCGGCCTCGACAAATCGGAATCAGCCTCGATCGGTAATCGGTGATATTAATCGGAATCGATCAATAATCAAAATCGGTAACTCGGTTACGATAATCGAAATTGGCAATCGGCCACGATAATCGGCCTTGATCGCTAATCGGCAATTGGCAACAACAATCGAAATTAGCCTCGATGATCGGTCGATCAAGGCTTAAGGAGAGGTCACAATGTAGACATTAAACCATTATTGCTCATCAATGCAGTCATTTAACCAACATTGTTCCCAATGAGTGGCCCACACAAGGGATTCATACACAACTCAATGGGCCATACATACATCGTAACCATGGGCCTCGAATACATGAAAATGGGCCTTGCTAAATGGTTGGAAATACATCACAATGGGCCCCATCATATGGACCGAGAATACATCATAATGGCCTTACTAAATGGGCTAGAAATATATCACAATGGGCCTCTACCCATGGGCCCCAAAAATATTACATTGGGCCTCATCAAATGAGCCCCAAATACATCAAATGGGTCATATCAACGGACCAGATCAAATGGGCTAATTCAAATGGGCCGAACATATGTCAAGGTGGGCCTCAATGACGGGCCTCAACACATCAAGGTGGGCCCCAACAATGGGCCTCAAACACATCACAATGGGCTGGCAAGTGGGCCTCAACAATGGGCCCCATCAGCTGGATATACCACGCATACATTACGGTGGGTCTCATGAATGGACTGCTAAGGTAAAATAAACATATGATGGTGGGCCTCGAAATGATCTGAAAATAGGGTGGACGGTGTGGATACAACACCTACATCATGTGGGTCCGCAGTATCACCCAAACACTATCCAGCACCGTCTAAGCATTGTGGATGATATGGATGAAATAAACACAACGTGGTGTGTCCTCAGCATAATCCAAAGATGATCCAGTGTGGATCAAAATATACATCATGGTGGTGCACATAGATACACCACGTGGATACCATAGCAACATCGTCCAGTGTGGACACGAAATAAATACATCAATGTGGGTCCCATGTTGGTAAAATAGATGGACAACTAGGAGAAATGCATGCATCACGGTGGACCATTAAGATGGACGGTTTGGATATAACAATACTTCATGATGGAGGCCCAAGGACAGCTGAAGTCAATACAGTAAGCTACATATAGCTGTGTGCGGTGCACTATCCAATCCATCATACAGCAGGTGGGTCCCACGTGGGGGCTACCATAACATATAATATATTAAATATTATATATATATATATTATTATTATTATTATTATTATTATATTAATATATCTAATATGCATGTATAACACACTCCAGCGTCCAGTGCAATGGACGGCCTGGATATAGATATCATCAAGGTGGGGTCCAGCACATCACCAAGGTGGACCCCATGTGCTAGATACAGCACATGCATCAGGTGTACCCCACGCACTATCAGATGGATGGCTAGCTGCAAACCACAAGATCGTGATGGTGGGGCCATCAGAGTTTGGTGATGTCAATACACGGGCTATATAGCTATGTGGTAAACCAGCCAATATGATCCAACAGCAGGTGGGCCCCATGGTTTCAACGGTGGACGTTCACTTTCTCACTGTTTCCTGTGACGTGGACACCTGATCAAAGGCAGGATGGAGGGATGGAACACCAACATCACGGTGGGTCCCATGTGGGGCCTACCATAATGTTTATTTTCCATCCAACCCATTGATAAAGTCACTCAGACTTGGGGTACCACAGGAATGTTTATTTGCATCCAATTTGTTCATAAGGTCACGTGGACCTTGGGCCCACTGAAATGTTTATTTAAAATGGTTGGATGGTTTGGATGCAATACAAGCATCATGGTGGGGCCCATAGATGGACAGCGTGGATGTCACGGTGAGATCCACGGAACTTGGTGATGCTACTCCAGTAACTGGAGTGAGGTACACCAGCCGTCCCACCCTGGGACCGTGTGGAACATAAGGCATACATCAGTGGGTCCCATGTGGGGCCCACCATAATGTTTATATGCCATCCAAACCGTTGACGAGGTCACACGACCCAAATGAAGTGGGAAAACAAATTTCATAATCATCCAAAACTTCTGTGACACCCAGAAGGGTTTCAATGGCAGATGTTCAATCCACTGTTTCCTGTGAGTGGGCCACCTGAGCACCACACACAGCCGATTTTTGGAACGGGGGCTCACTCCCTAAGGTCCCACCTAATGCACGGTGTTGATGGACCGTACACATCACAGTGGGGCCCACCTCAACACCGTCCGTCCACCCATGCAAAGGGAAGGACGCTCGGCGTCCTCTGGCGTGTCAGCGGCAGCAGGATGCAATTTATTTTTTTTGTTTTTAAAAGTAAAAGAATCTCACCGGATTTCCCTAGGTGGGGCCCGCATCAGGCAGATCCACTCCAACCATTACGTTCCATAGCTCAGAACAGACAGATCAAGCCTAATATTGGGTATGTTTCGGTGTGCAGAATCATCAGGTGGGTTTTAACGGTGTAAATCGCTATTTCTTATACTATGGCCTGCTAGATAGTGTGATTAGGTTCATTTTTCAGCTCAACGTCTAAAATGAGCCGAGGGATGGAATGGATGGCGTGGATCAGCCTCATACATCAAGGTGGGGCCTGCAAGAGCGGTCCACCCCAAAATTATTTTTTTTAAAAAAATACTATATATATATATATATATATATATATATATATATATATATATATATATATATATATCGTTGATAGCTGTATACACCATGTCAATACACGCATTCCATGTTAGCATCTCCCTGGTGCACGTTCAGCGACGACATGGATATAACATGGGCTTCATGGACGGTCCCACATGGTCATGGCCCACATTTCATCAAGGTGGGTCTCACATGAATGTGGCCCACCTGACTTGAATCAATCTAATGGTCATGTTTTTCCACGACCATAAGGTAGGGTCCACATAACTTGGACGGTTTGGATAAGACATACATCAAGGTGGGCTCCATCCGAGTGGGCCACCGTGTAACGCCCTGAAAATCGGGGGTCGAGTGTAAATCAACTCCCGAGTTCCAACGCATCACTTATGCAACATGTTTAATGATATTTGAATGTTGTCTGTGTTAGAGCAGTAAACATGAATGAGATTATACCAAAGCGATAATTCATACTCCCGGATCGGTTGTATAAAAAAGCAAGCGGAAATGAGCGTATATATATGTATGTAAAGAAACAAAATAAACGATTCATTATCCAGAGTATGAATCCTACGAGTCACAATATACATGTCTGTTTATATAAACAAAATGTCAAAATAAACTAGGTACAATCCTCAGTAAATCCCATCGATCCGTGCCCTAGTCGAAGCCGCCCGAATCGCATATACGAGAACTCCTCCTGGTCCTCGTCATAATCGGCTCCGCTCCAGAGTAGTCGGATCGCCTAAACACGAGACAGTCTGGTTGGTGTGCGCAACACCGTCCCGTAACGTGGGAGTGAGTAGCTAACTCAGTGGAACGATAAGACATAAGTTATCATGTTAACAATACAGTCAAGCAGTAATGATAAAACAGTAAATCAAACACTCCTAGTTACTCTGATTAATGCAAGTATGAATGCAGGTATGATGGATGCCCTCTCCGACATACTCCCTCAAGTGACACCATCTCACGTTCGCGCATGCTTACATCCCACAGTGCTCCACATCTTCCAGGCACATGCGATGCATGATGAGTATGATGAAGTTTTTAATTAGTTCGTTTCAAAAAGCGGGATTGAGAAACTAAGGTACCTCCTTGTATCATTCCCAAACATGATCCAATCTAGGGTCGTCGATCCTAGTTAATATCGAGACGATGGTGTGTTTTCTAGGTCATTGCGAGAGGCCGCTAGAGGTCATTACCACAAAGGTTGCACCACTCCCCATCACCCCTTAAACGATTCACCACTATACAACTATACGAGAAAAGGCCTAGTTCATACTCTATATATCGCGGCGAACCCTAAGGCATAACTTCGAATATGCTCGCGGTCACTACAAAGGGCATGTCATGGGCATTACGCACGCACAAAGGTTGCACCACTCCCCCATCACCTTATCAATGTAGGCCGACGGCGCGAATATAGTGTCCCATACCACCATAATCGGCTCACGAGTTGAGTTGCTCCTTGGTCACTACGGGAGGCACGTAGCCCGGCGTAGGCCGACGGCTCGACCACGGTGTCCCATACCACCATGCCGGCTCATGAGTCTTAGCGGGTCGAGGTACCATGGTTAACGGGATTATCACTGGTAAGTTTGGTACCCTAGGTTCAAGCATTAGCGACCAAACATGGTGAACATACATAAGACACACGGTTTACTTGACGTGTTCGGCTAGCTCGAGCGCACAACAAGTTGGGCGATATGAAGCGCAAAAGCACCTCGTGTGGCCAACCACTATCGCCAACCGAAGTACGACACGGGTTCGCCAACACATCATGCGTGGCGGAACGAATCCCAACCACATCTTCAAGTCTGATACCGGATGCCTGGACTATGAACATAGTCCCAAGCTCAGTCAAATCCTAACTATAATACATGAAATACGGCATGATAGCATGGTAATTCAAGAACACTAGCAACCATAATATAAAGCATATCATGAAGCATGTTACTAAATAAGTCACAAAGCATGTTCAAAGCATGTTATAAAGCATTATGTAAATAGGGATACAAATACTTAAATTTCGTAGGCGAGTGGTTAGAGTGAACAACCACATGGAGAGTGTCATATGTGACTCTAAGGTAGCCGAGAATCGCATCTCAGCACCTACATAAGATTCTAACACTTAAGCACTTACACTCACAAGTGATTTCACCAACACTTGGAATGCAATGTTTCAACATACATGACGTATGCTAGAGAAATGTGTACTAGGATTGTCCCTTTACCAAACTAGTATTTTATACATATACATCATATTCATACAGCAATTAAACATGGCAATCACATCAGCAAATTTTATACGTATAGGGTACTTCGTCGTATACCCAATTTCGACATACATAGTGTTTACAAAGGAACATAGATTTCGGCGATTCCTTTCGCCAAGCTAGTATTTTAATCATGTATTGTATAATCATACATTAAATAAATATGTCAAACATTATTCCAAAAGAAATACGTATACGGTATTTCTACAATACGTAATTTCAACATACGGCGCATTTACAAGTAAACATATATTTTGGCGATTCCTTTCGCCAAACTAGTAATTTATTCATACATTATATAATCATACATTAAATAAACATGTCAAACATTTATCCGAAAAAAAATACGTATACGGTATTTCTACGTATACCTAGAATATGTGAAATTCCATATTTCACACCGTTAATCAAAACAGGAAACGGAAAGCACTTTGTACATGTGCAATTGCAAGCAGATCATGAATCTACCATTATCTGACATTGAAAGCGTTGAAAAAGTAACTTATACACTTAAAGTCCTCACCTTTGCCTTTGGAAACGGGCAGAATCGGCAAGGGTAATGGAACTTCCGTCTACGGGCGATTTCTAGCCTAAAAGCGGAATCGGTTAGTCGGTACACATCCTACATCGATCCCACCTCAAATCGGACCTAGGGTTAGGTTTTCTTACCTTCAAATGAGACGAAAACGCAGGACGCTAGAATAAGGCGGTGTAGGCCGTGTAACAAGCCAAAGCAGGAGGAGGAAGATCGGCAACAATCTCCAAGTCCTTCTCTCTCTTCTCTCTCTCCCTCTAGGGTTTTCTTCAAAATTCGTATGGCTGTGAGAGGGGCTGTTCTAAGCTCCTTTTATAGCCACAAACATTACGAAATTAGACTCGGGTTCAAGGTACTGCTAATATAGGATTTTCGCCGCTTTTCCGGCTCAAAAGGGAAGTTCGGTAGCCCTCCTTGAACCAAACGTCGACTTAAGCTCACCATCGATGGATCTACGTGGGATTACGTTTTGACTCATTCGGATACCCGGATCGCACGTGGCGGACCACTTTCGGATTCGACGGTCGGTGGGCCACGATCGAATTCCAAGTACATGTAAATGTTCTGAAATTTTTCTTAATCCGAGGGTGTAATTTGGTCCGATTCGACGGTCGGGTTGCTTAATATCTTCGACGCGTCAACGAACGATGCGAGATCACTATTCCGGATATTTATTTTGGCATATGAATAGTGTTTTCACACTACCTCGCTCCAGATTCAAACGAATGGCGTGGAACATCGGATAAAGGCCGATTTTTGAGATGATTGTTAAGCCCGGTGGGGCGGTCCTAGTACCTTAGCCGGGTTAATCGGACTCCGATGTGCGATCTAGACTAATCTGAAGTTTCGTTTCATTCCAGAAGCGAGACGGAAATGAGTTTGGTTCTAAACTTTAGGGTAACCTAGCGTCAATGATTCAGCAACTTTTGGGTCTTGCGATCGTATTTAAAGCGATCCTAACGGATTTCATGGCTAATTGAGTTTAGTACTTAGTTAACTTTGTTAAATTTCTAAAGGATTTAATCCTACGCGATTTCTGGTCGAGGTGGTACTCAACCCAATGTACGGAAATTTTCAGGTCGTTACACACTGAAAGAGCCAAGCTATATGCCCTAGAGGGGGGGTGAATAGGGCAATGCCAAATAAAACTTAAAACAGTAGAATAATAAAAGATATAAATAACAATGCTGAAATAATAACAATCTCAAAGCACATGAAATATGAGAATGAAACTAAATCAGTTCTAAGGACAACCTTACACCAAAAACCAATGGCTTATGGTAGGACAACCTTATTTCTAGAACAATCTAGCAATCACAAATGATATGGAAAATAAATCAAGAATAACTTACAGAAATAAATCCTAAGTTATTACACCATTCAGCCACACTTGCTTGAAATGAAAATTACAACATTCATCCACATAAGCAATCCACAATACTTAAGGAATAAATGAATAAAGAAATCAAGCGCATCCACAACACAACGATATATAGTGGTTCGCCTATGTGTTCACCAACTGTTAGCCAACAGCCACACAGAATGCTACTCCACTCCAATATCCTCACACAGGGGATATTAGCATGCACTCTAAAAATAGGTTTTCACAGGTTCACCAAAAACCTTCACAATTGTGTCTTTTTATCTCGAGCTTACACAATCCAAAAACCCCCACAATCTGAGTTTTCTGGCTCTCCTCAAATAACCAATACAATGAGATTTTTCTGGCAAATCTCAAACAAAACCAGAGAAAGTAAATTACAAAGTAAAATACCTGGATCTCCTTTTGAAGTAGCCCAGTAGAACCAATCGGAGTAGATGAATGATACGTCGTTCAATGTCCAATACTCACATAAAGAAAGGTTCTATGTCTAATTGATTTTAGATTAAATCAAGAAGAGAAAGGTCTATTTGATTTTGATCTGAGAAGAAAGAATATCACAAGTTTCTCTTTTCTAAATAAGATTGGAATGTAGATCAAAATCATAATAGAATAATGCTATCAAAAGGAATATTAAATATGCACAATAGCTTAAAAAATAATCACAACTTATCTCAGAGTATAGCCTTAAATCGCTTGAATTGAATGGAATGGAATGAATAAACTCTGAAATTCGTGCACTATTTATAGCCTAAAAAATCCCATCTTCGACTGGTCTTAGGATCCCTAGGACTGGTCGTAGCATCAAAGATTCTGAAAGATTTCCACGAGTTTAGATTAATTGTTCTCACGATTGGTCTTAGGTAGCCTACGACCGATCGTGGACCACCTACGACTGGTCGTAGGACTCGAGATAGGTCGCTAGAGTTCGAGTCGTATGACTACGACCGGTCGAAGGATGAGTCGTGGGACTTCCCAGGACTGGTCGAAGGACAACCAGGAAAATTTGAAAATCTGTAATAACCTAGGATGGTCCTGAGAAACCTAAGACTGGTCGAAGCAGACCTAGGACTGGTCTTAGGATTTCTAGGACTGGTCTTAGAACAGTCATAACAAGCATATTAAAATATTCGGATTATGTATCCAAAATGACCTATCAAATAAACCAACCTAAGATCAATCTAAGGTCAAACAAACCTTGAAGTGAGATGGACATTGAAGTCTTGAAGGTCTGTATTCTCAGATGATCTTGAACTAGAAACGTGAATCGAGTTGACGGCATTCTAGAACTTGGTACATTCTTGACATGTCTTGATGAAGTCTTTTAATCTTGAACTAGTTAGAAGCAAACTTGAAGTTTTCTATTCTTGTAGACTTCATCCATGACATGTCTTGCAAACATTCTTCATTTATGATCTTGTCTTGAAAACATTCTTCATTCATGATCTTGTCTTGAAGCAGTGTGTAGTCGTCTTGAAGCGGTGTGTAGTCACAACAAGAATCACAAGAAGTACAAGACATATAGGTTTTGGCACTACAAAATTTGACAACCAAAGGGATATGAAATCATAGCACTAACAATCTCCCCCTTTGTCAAATTTGTGACAAAACACATTTATAAATATAAGAGTAAAATGAAGAAAGAATCATTTGCCATCAGAGCCATTATCAGAGCCATCAGAGATACTCTACTCCCCCTAAGTGAGTAGAAACAATCAACCATATTCAATTACTCACTCTCTCCCTTTCTCCCATTCTCCTCCTTTCCATACTACTGCCCCTTTTTGTCACAAAATGACAAGGGAAGGCCAAAAGAGAGAAGAGAACACCATATGAAGAGTCAAGATTAATTATTAAATTAGTTCAACACTTCAATGTCATCAATCCAAATAAAATAAAACCAAACATATAACAAAAGTTATCAACCATAATAATAATACAGAATCCATCATATTCAAATAAAAATGATAATCCACCTAATCAGATCCAGATGAAGGAGCAGGGATGGTTGGATCAATCTGATGTAAGCCCTTATTAATGCGACGAAGATATTTTCGCATATATTTAAATTGCATATCATGGGCTACACTCAGGTTATCAACCTTCTCCTCCAATGCACTTAGACGTGCATCATAACTAGAAGATGGATCGTAATCAGAATCATTTTGGGAGTCAGTTTCAATTTCTTCAAATATATCATTGATATTTATATCCGCCTGTGGAGGAAGATCAGCTGCTTCCCCTTCATTTTCTGCTTCAGCACCTTCACCACCACCTTCATAGAATTGACCAGGAAGCAAATCCAACTTCATCTTATTTAAATTAGTATTATTGAATAAAAGATGATGAATTGGTGCCTCATTCTCAGGTAAAGCAACGAGCATATTTGTGGCTAAACAAGTCATAAGATAACCAAATGGAATATTACTATGACCCGGATGAAGACGAAACTGAATGATAAAATGACATATCAAAGAAGGTAAACAGACAACGATGCCGGACACAACATAGTGCAAAACCCGAACCATAAAAGCATTCAACTCAGTTTTATTGCTGGACCAAGGATACACGTTTGAGATGAAGATCCGGTGCAAAACTCTGTATCTGGGTAATAAAATTTTTGAGGGGAGCACATTTCCTTTGTGCGTCCAATGCACTTCCATATTGCATAAATCTCTTGTTAACATTTGTTTTTCCGATTCTGATGGTTTGTCATATAATGTATGGATCGGAATACCTTCATCCTTGACAGGTATATCCATAATACCTGATATCAAATGTCAATCTATTAGAAATTTCCCTTCTCTAGTAGCAATTGAGAACGTTAAATTATCAAGGAAAAAATCAGAGATACATGCAACCATAGATTGTGCAATGGATTGGTATGCAGGTCCACCCCAAAACAAAATGTTAGCCCAGCCGACAGATTCAAGGAGAGAGACAATCCCAAATTGTTCAATGTGATTGACACTTACAGGACGCTCAACAATAACTTTACGGCTACGTAAATCCCGTACATCATTGGGATCATCTTCGGGTGACCGAAGGTGCCGTTTTGTTATAGATGTAGATCTAGATAAAGATGGACCACGGGATGTTTTCTTTTTCCCTCTAACATTCATTTTTAACAAGATTTACCAAGGAGTAAGCACAAAGAACACAAGAGGTGGTTTCTCTAGATCAAATTTTTAGAGAGGAAACCCTAAACAATCAACAAAAGATGACATCAAGCTTATGGAATTTACAAATTAAAGCATAGAAAGCATAAATCTTCAATAAAAATGAAGAAAAATGACTTATCTTGAAGAAAATCACGAACTCTCAAGACTAGTCGAGCCACGACTTGTCGAAGGAAGAAGAGGAAATGAAGAACAAAGTGATTTTCCCCAAATTATATGATGCTCACGATCTCTACGACCGGTCGAGTGCAGTCTACGACCGGTCGAGTCAGGACCGGTCGTGTATGGCAAGGGCCGGTCGAGCATCGACAAAAATAAATATTTTTATGCACAAATTGAAATTTATACACATAAAAATTCAAAATATAGTATACTATGATACATGCAGACAAGTATATTCAATTTAAAATGCACATACCAAGATCAAATTTCATTTTAGTAAACTTGCTTTTGTCGAGCGGTTTAGTAAATATATCAGCAAGTTGGACATCGGTTGGAATATATTCCAAAGAGATAGCTTTCTCTTCAACTAATTCACGAATGTAATGATACCTAATGTCAATATGCTTAGTACGTAAATGCTGAATTAGATTTTTGAAAATATTGATAGCACTGGAATTATCACAATGTAAGATCATTGAATCTTGATTAATTCCATAATCGCTTAACATGCGTTTCATCCATACGAGTTGAGTACATGCATATCCTGCTGCGATATATTGACCTCAAGTGAGTGGAAAGCGATATTGAACTTTGCTTCTTGCTAAACCAAGAAACCAAACAGTTTCCAATGTAAAAACAACCACCACTGGTTGATTTTCTATCATCAATATTACCAGCCCAATCAGCATCTGAATACCTAGCTAATTTAACATTAGTATCAAAAGGATACCAAAGACCCAACTCAGTTGTACTTGCGACATATTTAATAATCTGTTTGACAGCAGTGAGATGTGAATCTTTAGGATTAGACTGATATCTCGCACAAATACCAACGCTAAAAGCGATATTAGGTCTACTAGCAGTTAGATATAGTAAACTACCAATCATACTACGATATAGCTTAGGATCTACATCTTTACATGTAGAGTCTTTTGAGAGTCTCAAAGTTGTACTCATAAGAGTATCAAATTTTTTACCATTTTCAAATCCAAACCTTTTAACCAAGTTTGTAGCATACTTGGTTTGAGAAATGAAGATTCCATCAGATTGTTGTTTTACTTGTAACCCTAGGAAGTAATTTAGTTCACCAACCATGCTCATTTCGAATCTTGATTTCATCAACTCTGCAAACTCAATAGACATGTTAGAACAAGTTGATCCATAAATAATATCGTCTACATAGATTTGTACCATTAAAATCTCATTATTATGTTTTTTAACAAATAGCATCTTATCGACACGTCCCACTTGAAAACTATGACTAAGTAAGAATTTAGTCAATTTTTCTTACCATGCCCTGGGCGCTTGTTTCAGACCATAGAGAGCCTTTTTGAGACGAAATACATAATCAGAAAGCTTGGGGTCTTCAAACTCAGAGGGTTGTTCTACATAAACTTCTTCATGTAAATCACCATTTAAGAAGGCACTCTTTACATCCATCTGATAAATTTTAAACTTTCTAAAGCAAGCGATGGAAATAAAAAGTCTGATAGATTCAAGGCGAGCGACTGGAGCAAAGGTTTCATCGTAATCGATGCCTTCAATCTGAGTGTACCCTTGTACAACCAATCTAGCCTTGTTTCGTATAATATTTCCAAGTTCATCAGACTTATTTTTAAAGATCCATTTTGTTCCAATAATGTGTTTATCTTTAGGTCTAGGAACAAGATACCAGACATCATTACGAACAAATTGATTAAGTTCATCCTGTATAGCTACTATCCAATTTTCGTCAGAAAGAGCTTCTTTCACATTGACCGGTTCTATTTGGGATGTAAAACAAACATAATTACATATGTTTTCAAGTTGTTTGCGTGTACGAACTCCAGTGAGAGGGTTTCCAAGGATTTGATTGGTTGGATGATCTTTGACAGTCCTAGGTTCAGATTGAGATGAAGAGGTATCTTGATTGTCGATTATAAGAATTTCATCATCATCTGAACTCGGAGCAAGTGTATTCAAATGATCATCAATGACCACATTGATGGACTCTTGAATCACACATGTTCTTTTATTTAGAACCCTATAGGCTCGACTGTTTAAGGAATATCCAAGAAAAATACCTTCATCACTTTTCGTATCAAATTTTCCCAAATTTTTATGATCACGTAAAATGTAACACTTACTACAAAAATTGAAAGTATTTTGATGAGGTTTCTTTTCGAACCATAGCTCATAAGCGAGTCTTATTTTCAGATTTACTAGTATAAACACGATTAATAATGTAGCAAGCAACGGTATTAATTGCTTCAGCCCAAAGATTTTTGGAGAGCTTCATACTTTTTAATATAACATTAGCCATATCCTGAAGCACTCTATTTTTTCTCTCAACTATACTATTTTGTTGAGGAGTTTTAGGTGCAGAGAATTCATGTGATATTCCCTGATCGCTACAGAATTTCTCAAAACTACTATTTTCGAATTCAGATCCATGATCACTACGGATCTTATAAACTTGAGAACCTTTTTCATTTTGGATTCGTTTGATGATCTTCTTTATTTCATCTAGGGTTTCAGATTTGTCTTTTAAGAATGATACCCAAGTGAATCTAGTAAAATCATCTACGATAACCAAGATGTATTTTTTGCCACCTCGACTCTCCGTTCTAGTTGGTTCAATGAGATCCATGTGGAGAAGCTCGAGAGGTCTAGATGTGGTATTGGAGTTCACTTTCTTGTGAGAACTCCTAATCTGTTTGCCCAACTGGCATTCACCACATATTTTGTCTACTTTTTGTAATTTGGGTAGACCTCTTATAAGTTCTCTTTTGCTCAATCTAAACAAGTTCCGGTAGTGTACATGTCCAAGGCGTTTATGCCATAATTCAGTCTCATTAGTATGGACCATGTAACACGATTGAGTAGATGAGCTAGCATCACTAACGATGTAGCAGTTTTCAGAAGTTCTGCGACCAGTTAATATAACAGAACCCTCTTTATCAATAATCTCACAACCTTGATTGGAAAACTTTACATTATGGTTGTTGTCGCATATCTGAGATATACTCAATAGGTTGTGTTTCAAACCCTCAACATATAAAACATTTTCAAATAAGGGAAGGTTATAAAGCTGAACCGTACCTTGCCTAATGATTTTGCAATTGCTTCCATCACCAAAAGTGACTGATCCATCAGTCCTATCTTTTAGATCGGTGAATAAAGCTTTGTTGCCTGTCATATGCCTGGAGCTACCACTAGCAAGGTACCACTTTGAATGGCTTGTAGCTTTGAAAGCATTGTGGGCAACCAAGCAGCCAACTTTAGGAACCCATTTCAGTACTGGTTTGGGTTTGGGAGTGTAGTTGGACTTTTTCTGTCTGTTGTTATACGAATGACCTATAGAGTTAAATTTTAATAGCTCCATGAGAAGATCAATAATCTTTTCAACCAAAGGATTTTGGTTTTGAAGATTTAAGTTGGCATGGCTATTTTTAGGTTTTCGAAGGGTCCTCGAATTTTTTGGAAAACCTTGATAAGTATTCTTTACTTTTGAGTTCGAAGACTCTCCTTTCACAAACTTAGGAGCAGTATTTTTAGGAGAAGTATTCTTATCATAGCCCAACCCGGATCGATCGCCACATTTTCTTGATCCGGATAACAATTTTTCTAATTTAGGATCACCTTGGGCATATCTCCAAGTGTCTTTCAAACTCAAAAGAGAAGCTACTTCATTTTTGAGTTTCTCGTTCTCGGTTTTCAAATCATCAACTTGGGAGGTTTTGATTTTTAAATCACATTTGGTCTTTTCAAAAAAATTAGAAATATGAGATTTTTCTAAAACAAGAGACTCATAATCTTCTTTAAGTTTAGAAAAATTTTTCTTTTGTAATTTAAGCTTGACAGCAATTTTACAACTCTCCTTATAAAGGGCATTGTTTGCATCCTGAAGATCATCTTCATTGTCGCAATCACTATTCAGATTCTCTTCGCTAGTTACTTCATCATAATCTGAAAAAGTGACTTTGGCTAGAGTCATAAGGGCTTTAATATCATCTCCCGACTCGTTTTCAGAATCTTCTGATTTCGAAGAGGATTCCGAATCAGATGATTCATCCCAAGTAGCCAACATACTCTTTCTTTTTAATTTGTCCTTTTTAGGACATTTGTTAGCCAAGTGCCCATACTCTTGACAGTTGTAACATTGACTATCTTTCAAAGATTTTCGAGCTCTAGGTTTAGATTGTCTCTTATCGTTTGATTTTTGAAAATCTACTTTTTTTTTATTTTTGAAAATTTTATAAAACCTTTTTACAAAAAGTGCCATATCATCTTCGGAATTTTCAAAGTCTGAAGTGCTCTCTTGTGGAATATTTTTAGATGACTTGAGAGCAATTAATTTTCCTTTTGGAGCTTTAAAGTTCAATTCGTAGGTCTGTAAAGAACCAACTAGTTCCTCAACCCTCATGTTATCCGTATCACGAAGTTCCTGAATCGCGGTTACTTTTGAATTGAACCGTTCAGGAAGTGAGTGTAGTATCTTTGCATACACTTTACTTTCTGGGATTCTATCACCAATACCTCACATTGAGTTTATAATATCATTCAATCTAGTGTAGAAGTCCATATACATTTCATTCTCCTCCATATGAATTTCTTCAAATTTCGTTGTGAGGAGTTGGACTTTAGATTTCTTGACAATTGATGTACCCTCGTGTGTCATTTCTAAAAGATCTCATGCTTGTTTAGCATTTTCACACGAGATGATTCTTTTGAATTCATCTGGTGACAATGCACAAGTAATTGCATTTAGTGCTTTTGCATTGGCACTACTCTCACTTTTCTGAAGTGTGGTCCAAAGGGCATGAGATATTACTTTCATTGATTTTGAACCACCTTCATCAGTTACTTCAGTGATAGGTAGTTTCCATTCGTTCACTGTGGCCAGCCACACACTTTCATCCATGGATTTGAGAAAGATTCTCATCCTTGCTTTCCAATAGGCATAGTTTGTGCCATTAAAGGGTGGTGGCCTAGTGACAGATAGGCTATCAAAATTTGACATCTTAATATAGCTTAGATCGTTAGCTCAGGAAATAAATCCAATAAATAAGCAATAAGCACGAGCTATTTGGCTCTGATACCACTTGAAAGGGCCAAGCTATATGCCCTAGAGGGGGGGGGGGGGGGGGTGAATAGGGCAATGCCAAATAAAACTTAAAACAGCGGAATAATAAAAGATATAAATAACAATGCTGAAATAATAACAATCTCAAAGCACATGAAATATGAGAATGATACTAAATCAGTTCTAAGGACAACCTTACACCAAAAACCAATGGCTTATGGTAGGACAACCTTATTTCTAGAACAATCTAGCAATCACAAATGATATGGAAAATAAATCAAGAATAACTTACAGAAATAAATCCTAAGTTATTACACCATTCAACCACACTTGCTTGAAATGAAAATTACAACATTCATCCACAAAAGCAATCCACAATACTGAAGGAATAAATGAATAAAGAAATCAAGCACATCCACAACACAACGATATATAGTGGTTCGCCTGTGTGTTCACCAACTGTTAGCCAACAGCCACACAGAATGCTACTCCACTCCTAATATCCTCACATAGGGGATATTAGCATACACTCTCAAAATAGGTTTTCACAGGTTCACCCAAAACCTTCACAATTGTGTCTTTTTATCTCGGGCTTACACAATCCAAAAACCCCCACAATCTGAGTTTTCTAGCTCTCCTCAGATAACCAATACAATGAGATTTTTCTGGCAAATCTCAAACAAAACCAGAGAAAGTAAATTACAAAGTAAAATACCTGGATCTCCTTTTGAAGTAGCCCAGTAGAACCAATCGGAGTAGATGAATGATACGTCGTTCAATGTCCAATACTCATATAAAGAAAGGTTCTATGTCTAATTGATTTTAGATTAAATCAAGAAGAGCAAGGTCTATTTGATTTTGATCTAAGAAGAAGGAATATCACAAGTTCTTCATTTCTAAATAAGATTGGAATGTAGATCAAAATCACAATAGAATAATGTTATCAAAAGGAATATTAAATATGCACAATAGCTTAAAAAATAATCACAACTTATCTCAGAGTATAGCCTTAAATCGCTTGAATTGAATGGAATGGAATGAATAAGCTCTGAAATTCGTGCACTATTTATAGCATAAAAAATCCCATCTTCGACTGGTCTTAGGATCCCTAGGACTGGTCGTAGCATCAAAGATTTTGAGAGATTTCCGTGGAATTAGATTAGCTGTTCTCACGACTGGTCTTAGGTAGCCTATGACCGATCGTGGACCACCTACGACTGGTTGTGAGTCACCTACGACTGGTCGTAGGACTCGAGATAGGTCGCTGGAGTTCGAGTCGTAGGACTACGACCGGTCGAAGGATGAGTCGTAAGACTTCCCAGGACTGGTCGAAGGACAACTAGGAAAATCCGAAAGTCTGTAACAACCTAGGACTGGTCTTAAGAAACCTAAGACTGGTCGAAGCAGACCTAGGACTGGTCTTAAGATTTCTAGGACTGGTCTTAGAACAGTCATAACAAGCATATTAAAATATTCGGATTATGTATCCAGAATGACCTATCAAATAAACCAACCTAAGGTCAATCTAAGGTCAAACAAACCTTGAAGTGAGATGGACATTGAAGTCTTGAAGGTCTGTATTCTCAGATGATCTTGAAGTAGAAACTTGAATCGAGTTGACGGCATTCTAGAACTTGGTACATTCTTGACTTGTCTTGATGAAGTCTTTTAATCTTGAACTAGTTAGAAGCAAACTTGAAGTCTTCTATTCTTGTAGACTTCATCCATGACATGTCTTGCAAACATTCTTCATTTATGATCTTGTCTTGAAAACATTCTTCATTCATGATCTTGTCTTGAAGCAGTGTGTAGTCGTCTTGAAGCAGTGTGTAGTCACAAACAAGAATCACAAGAAGTACAAGACATATAGGTTTTGGCACTACAAAATTTGACAATCAAAGGGATATGAAATCATAGCACTAACAGCCACACATCACACAAAATGAGAAAGAGAGAGAGAGAAGCACCCACCTCAAGATCTCTAACTCTACCTTCCACCGATGCGATCCAAAGCTCCAGTGGATAGACTTCAATGGTTGAGATTGAACTTGGATGGTAGAGATGGTAGGTAGGAAGGTGGGGCACACCTAGCTCTCTCATGGAGTATTAGACGTGAGTTTCTTAGGAGGAAAATGAGAGAGAGAGAGAGAGAGAATGAAGAGAGAGAGATGAGAGAGAGGGATTGAAGGAGAGAGTGATGGGAGTGATGTACTTTGTTGTAAGAGGAAGTTGACTTTTGGGGAGGGTAGTTGTACTTGGGGATGGGTGTTGTACTTGACATTTGATTGATGGATTGATGTGATTGGTCATAGAAATTCTCTCAGAATTCGCACGCGTGGCATTTTCATCGAAATGAACGCGGGCCCACATCTCCCGGCCTGGGTATCGCCTCGTCGCGCGAGACGCAGTATCGAAACCGTGGCGATGACGCGATCGCACTAGTACAAGTCTCGGGTTGAGTCGACGCTAATATACGAGACACTACTCGTGATCGCGCGCAAACGACGATAACAGATCGTGGGTCACCGAAATTCGACCGAAAGGACCGAGGAAGCCTACGGAACGGTACAGCTAGGATATGGGTCTTACAATTCTTCCCTCCTAATAAAAATTTCATCCTCAAAATTTACTATGACGCAGGACAAGGCAAGGGAAGAGGAGACATTGACTTATAGTAAATCTATAAACAAATATTGCTCTCTAATCTGAACCTCGTGCTCTCAGGATGCCTGATCGACACTATGATGACCCCACTAATCTTGGATCTCAGATCAGAAATGATCGAAGCTCGAATACTAAGCAGTCTCACAATCTCAATGGTAGGGAGCTCTGTTAGAAAATCTTTAAGTTATTCGAACTCGGGAATCTAATCATTCTAAGTTCTTAACAATCATAGAGTGCAGGGTAGCTATCAATAGATATATGATGTTATATTCAGGTATTCCCAAGTTATGCTCTGATACCAACTTCTGTCATGCCCCAAACCCGAAAATCGGATTCATAGGATCCTACAAGGAGGATTTTTTTTTTTGTACATTTAACTCGTAATAAGCATAACCACAAGATTACCCAAATCACAAAGGTAACATCATCATCACATATCCACTAATATAATTATTTGATTACAATACTGAAGGAAAATACATAAATAAAAAATCAAGCTCCAGAAGCTCGCTACATGCTCCAAGCTCAACACTACTGCAACCATTCATCACCTGCACGCATATATCGTGCATAAGCTTATAGAAAGCTTAGAGGGTGGTGTAAGTGTGTGCATAAGGTAAGCACCAAGTATTCAATACAATGCCATCATCATACAGTACCGAAAATACTGGTAATCCATAAATCGTACAATATCGGAATAAGCAGAATTACTAACAAGGGCAGGAATTATTAGAGTAAACAGATATACTGGCAGGATCATAAATTATACGATAACAGAGTAATCAGAAATACGGACAAGTCCATGAGTCAATCAATATCAGAATACGCAATATAGAACAACTATGCAAATGAGGAGTCATAAAGAGCCAAATATCAAATACCGAGGATGCAATGCAATATACAATTCCTGATGAGTTCATGAATAGTGTCATCCGTATATAGACCATATAAATGCAGAAACACAGTAACCCAAAATGCCATAAGCCGCGGATGTAAGGCAATATGCGGTGCGAATGGAATGACCATACTGGAGTGTGAAGTCGGGATGATAGTACGTAGTATCGCAGGTTATGGGGTCCATCACAATGGACTTCTATCCAAACTAGTCTCATACCTAAATTTGGATAGTCAGACGCAATGTGGTAAACTCTTGATCTCAGGTTAGTCGCCCGCCCGACCGAAATCCTGGCCATACGAAGGTGCACGTAACAAATAGTTACGCACCACGAGCCCGAGTGGATAGTGAATGAATGAATGAATGAGTATGCAACTCCTGCTCAATAAGTCCACATATCAGTACTGTTCATCTCTAGTATCATCACCAGGGTCTAGTACACTCTACATACAATCGCCGCTCACTGGACCCGTAACCATGTAAGCGGAAGAGACCTCACTATCTGCCTGGCCAGTAGTCAACCAATATCTACCCGGCAGGTCGATAACAGACCCATTCATGAGCTGGTCAAACTTAGCCTACCAATGCCCCTTACCCTCGGGAGGGTAAGGCCACACCCCCTCCTAACCGACCACGACACAGTGAGAGACGCTGCCTCCTGGTATTCGGCACTTGGACGCTCATGTATCCACTCGGTCTCGACGTTGGGGTGTCTCCTGGCCACGGAGGTTTAGGGATTTTAACCCAGAGGCATCTATGACGTCCGTATGCTAGAACTAAACATTTTCGGTGTCCCCTCAAGCCATATACGATATGCCTGTGGAGGCTACGGTCCTGATGTCGCTATGGCATATAGTAATCACAGCATACAATGCAAGATGCATGAGTCATACAATCTAGTCATGCATCAATCCTGCGCATACAGTGCGCTCATGTGAGATAACCTCCCCTTATCAGGGAGTCTTATAACAACACGCTCAATAACATATGCAATGGTCAATCACATCTTATAACAAGCATGCAGATGATGCGTATGTGCATGTATGATGATGCTATGCTGTCACATACTCATAATCAGTATTAATAACCGACATCAACAATCGGCTTCGACAATGTGGACATTTAACCATCATTGCCCCCAAGGAATGGCCCTCATAGAGCTAAACATATAATGGGCCCATGGCCTCACACAAGGGCCTAATATACAACACAATGGGCTTCACTCAAGAGTTTAATATACATCACGATGTACCTCTCACGTGGGCATAACATACATTATAATGGACTCTATTGTCTGATCCTCAACACATCACAATGGGCCTCATCAGGTATGCCTCATATACATCACATTAGGCTTTAAACACAGGTTGCATGTACGTCACAATGGGTCGTAACCCGTGGGCCGCATCAATGGCCTTATATACACCTCAGGTGGGCCCTGCTCATGGGCCTCAAATACATGACATGTGGGCCCTACACATGGGTCTCGAATACATCGAATAGGCCATGCATCATGGGCCTAATACATATCACAATGGGCCTTACCCATAGGCCACAAATACATCACAATGGGCCCCAACTACAGGTCGCATATACATCATATAGGTCTCGACAATCGGCCTCGGCCTCAACAATTGCAATTGACACTCGAAATCACCCTCGACAATTGGAATTAGCCTCAATATTTGGTTTCAACAATCGGAATCGGCCTATACTATCGGCCTCGACAAATCAAAATCGGCCTCGATCGATGATCGATCATGTTAATCAGAATCGATCAATAATCAAAATTGGTGACTCGGTCACGACAATCGAAATTGGCAATCGGCCACGATAATCGGCCACAACAATCGGAATCGGCCTTGATGATCGGTCGATCAAGGCTTAAGGGGAGGTCACAATGTGGACATTAAACCATTATTGCTCATCAATGCGGTCATTTAACCAACATTGCTCCCAAGGAGTGGCTCACACAAGGGATTCATACACAACTCAACGGGCCATACATACATCGCACTAGGCCTCAACCATGGGCCTCGAATACATGACAATGGGCCTTGCTAAATGGTTGGAAATACATCACAATGGGCCTCATCATATGGGCTGAGAATACATCATAATGGCCTTACCAAATGGGCCAGAAATATGCCACAACAGGCCTCTACCCATGGTCCCAAATATATTACATCGGGCCTCATCAAATGGGGCCCAAATACATCAAATGGGTCATATCAACAGACCAGATCAAATGGGCTAATTCAAATGGACCGAACATATGTCAAGGTGGACCTCAACGACGGGCCTCATACACATCAAGGTGGGCCCCAACAATGGGCCTCAAACACATCACAATGGGCTGGCAGGTGGGCCTCAACAATGGGCCCCATCAGCTGGATATACCATGCATACATTACAGTGGGTCCCATGAATGGACTGCTAAGGTAAAATAAACATATAATGGTGGGCCTCGAAATGATCTGAAAATAGGGTGGACGGTGTGGATATAACACCTACATCATGTGGGTCCGCAGTATCACCCAAACACTATCTAGCACCGTCTAAGCATTGTGGATGGTATGGATGAAATAAACACAACATGGTGTGTCCTCAGCAAAATCCAAAGATGATCCAGTGTGGATCAAAATATACATCGTGGTGGTGCACATAGATACATCACATGGATACCATAGCACCGTCCGGTGTGGACACGAAATAAATACATCGATGTGGGTCCCATGTTGGTAAAATAGATGGACAACTAGGAGAAATGCATGCATCACGGTGGGCCATTAAGATGGACGGTTTGGATATAATAATACCTCATGATGGAGGCCCAAGGACAGCTGACGTCAATACAGTTGGCTACATATAGCTGTGTGCGGTGCACTATCCAATCCATTATACAGTAGGTGGGTCCCACGTGGGGGCTACCATAACATATAATATACTAAATATTATATATATATATATATATATATATATATATATATATATATATATATATTATATTAATATATCTAATATACATGTATAACACACTCCAGCGTCCAGTGCAATGGACGGCCTGGATATAGATATCATCAAGGTGGGGTCCAACCCATCACAAAGGTGGACCCCATGTGCTAGATACAGTACATGCATCAGGTGTACCCCACGCATTATCAGATGGATGGCTAGCTGCAAACCACAAGATTGTGATGGTGGGGCCGTTAGAGTTTGGTGACGTCAATACACGGGCTATATAGCTGTGTGGTAAACCAGCCAATATGATCCAGCAGCAGGTGGGCCCCATGGTTTCAACAGTGGACGTTCACTTTCTACATTGTTTCCTGTGACATGGCCACTTGATCAAAGGCTGGATGGAGTGGATGGAACACGAACATCATGGTGGGTCCATAATGTTTATTTTCAATCCAACCCATTGATAAGGTCACTCAGACTTGGCGGCCCACAGAAATGTTTATTTGCATCCAATTTGTTCATAAGGTCAAGTGGACCTTGGGCCCACTAAAATGTTTATTTTAAATGGTTGGATGGTTTGGATGCAATACAAGCATCATGGTGGGCCCATAGATGGACAGCGTGGATGTCACGGTGAGATCCACGGAACTTGGTAATGCTACTCCAATACCTCAGTCGTCCCACCTTGGGACGGTGTGAAATATAAGGCATACATCAGTGGGTCCCATGTGGGGCCCACCATAATGTTTATATGCCATCCAAACCGTTGACGAGGTCACACGGACCCAAATGAAGTAGGAAAACAAATTTCATAATCATCCAAAACTTCTGTGACACCCAGAAGGGTTTCAATGGCAGATGTTCAATCCACTGTTTCCTGTGATGTGGGCCACCTGAGCACCACACACAGCCGATTTTTGGAAGGGGGGCCCACGCCCTAAGGTCCCACCTAATGCACAATGTTGATGGACCGTACACATCATAGTGGGGCCCACCTCAACACCGTCCGTCCGTCCATGCAAAGGGCAGGACACTGGGCGTCCTCTAGCGTGTCAGCGGCAGCAGCGGGGGCTGCTGCCTAATGCAATTTTTTTTTTAAAGAAAAGGAATTTCACCTGATTTCCCTAGTGAGGCCCGCATCAGGCAGATCCACTCCAACCATTACGTTCCATAGCTCAGAACAAACAGATCAAGCCCAATATTGGGTATGTTTCGGTGTGCAAAATCATCAGCTGGGTTTTAATGGTATAAATCGCTATTTCTTATACTATGGCCCGCCAGATAGTCAGATTAAGTTCATTTTTCAGCTCAACGTCTAAAATGAGCTGAAGGATGGAATGGACGGTGTGGATCAGCCTCATACATCAAGGTGGGGCCTATAAGAGTGGTCCACCGTAAAATTATTTTAAAAAAACTATATATATATATATATATATATATATATATATATATATATTGTTGATAGCTGTATACACCATGTCAATACACGCATTCCATGTTAGCATCTCGATGGTGCACGTCCAGCGATGACATGGATATAACACGGGCTTCATGGTCGGTCCCACATGGTCATGGCCCATATTTCATCAAGGTGGGTCTCACATGAATGTGGCCCACTTGACTTGAATCAATTTAATGGTCGTGTTTTTCCACCACCATAAGGTAGGGTCCACATAACTTGGACGGTTTGGATAAGACATACATCAAGGTGGGGTCCATCCGAGTGGGCCAAACATCACACAAAATGAGAGAGAGAGAGAGAGAGAGAAGCACCCACCTCAAGATCTCGAACGTTACCTTCCACTAATGCGATCCAAAGCTCCAGTGGATAAACTTCAATGGTTGATATTGAACTTGGATGGTAGAGATGATAGGTAGGAAGGTGGGCCACACCTAGCTCTCTCATGGAGCATTGGACGTGAGTTGCTTAGGAGGAAAATGAGAGAGAGAGAGAGAGAGAGAATGAAAGAGAGAGATGAGAGAGAGGGATTGAAAGAGAATGGGAGTGATGTACTTTGTTGTAAGAGGAAGTTGACTTTTGGGGAGGGTAGTTATACTTAGGGATGAGTGTTGTACTTGACATTTGATTGATGGATTGATGTGATAGGTCGTAGATATTCTCTCGGAATTTGTATGCGCGGTGTTTTGGTCAAAATGAACACGGGCCCACATCTCCTGGCCTGGGTATTGCCTCGGCGTGTGAGACGCGGCATCGAAACCGCGGCGACGGCGCGATCGCACTAGTACAAGTCTCAGGTTGAGCTAACTCTAATATACGAGACACGACTCATGATTGAGCGCAAACGCCGATAACAGATCGCGGGTCGTCGGAATTCGACTGGAAGGATCGAGGAAGCCTACGGAATGGTACGGCTAGGATACGGGTGACTACTATCGACCTTTTTAACATTAGTACCATGTCGCCTTTCTTGAAGGAGCGATACTTGACTTTCTTGTCGAAGGCATCAGAGATTCTTGCTTGGTACAATTGCAATCGCTATTGGGCTGCCAGTCATTTTTCATCTAGCAGATCTAATTCCGCTAATCTTATTCTTGTGTTCTTATCATTCGTTATTGACTAGTGTACTACAACTCTGAGCAATGCGACCTGTGTTTCGATCGAGATGATGGCTTCAACACCATAAACCAATGAATACAGCGTAGCTCTCGTCACGGTTCTATGAGTAGTCCTGTAGGCCCATAGAGCTTCTTGTAGCTTTTCATCCTAGTTGCACTTATTCCCAGTCACAATTTTCTTTAATATTTTTATAATTGTTTTGTTGAATGCCTCTGCTACCATTGGCTGGTGGATAGTAGGGTGTCGAAAATGAGTGATGAATTCTGAACTTTTGACACAGCTTTTCCATATCCCTGTTTTTGAAAGGAGTACCATTATCGGTGACGATTCTTTTTGGGATGTTATGGCGATATATTATTGCATGTCGGATGAAATTCAAGACGTCATTCTCCTTGACATTTCGGAGTGCCACTACTTTTGTCCATTTAGAGAAACAATCTGTTGCTGCCAATACGTATTTCTTTCCCTTAGACGAAGGCGGGTGTATGAGATCAATACTATCGTGTCCCCAGGTAGCGAAAGGCCAGGAAGTGACTGACTAATGAAGCTCTTCAGGAGGCACATGTATGACATCTCCGTGGATTTGACATTCATGACATCGCTTTGCATATTCTATGGCGTCCTTGAACATTGTGGGCCAGTAATATCTCATTCGATGCACCCGATGGAATAGATTTCGGCCGGCTTGACGTGCTCCGCATTCTCTGGAATGAGCCTCTCGCAACATTTGACTTGCTTCTTGTTTATCCAAGCACCGCAACAACATTTCATTGTAAGACCTTCTATATAATATCTTACTACACATGATGAATGTTTTCGATCTCTGCTTGATCTGTTGTTTTTGTGCTGAATCTTCTGGCAGAATATCATATTTGAGGTAATCCACAAAAGGCTGGCGTCAATCGTCTGCTGTCACCTCTAGACATGATATAGGAAGTGCTTCAGTGGTTTCATTAATAATCTCTGATGACGGCAAAAATCTTCTTTCTTCTATTATTACCTAAAGCGGACTCTGGTTCGTCCAGGATAAAGCTGCTGCCAGGCTAGCTAAAGTGTCCGCCCTTGCGTTCTCGCATCTTGGTATGTGCTTGATTTTGACATGATAGAACTGCTCTAACAACTGTTGCACTCTTCGACAGTATGGTAGGAGCTCTTATTTTCTTATTTTGAACTCAGTTAATTTATGATCAACTTGGAGTCCTCAAATATCTGCAGCGTTTTTATCTTCATTTCTTAAGCTATCTCTATCCCGATGATGAGGGCCTTATATTCTGCTTTATTATTCGTGTATGCAGTACCAAATGTGAAAGAATAAAGCAACAAGTCACCTTGAGGAGTAATAAATATCACTCCTGCAGCCGTTTCTGATGTTCAGGAAGCGCCATCGAAATACATTTGTGTAACGCCCCAACTTTTCAGGACCCGAGTATACGACCCGTTTCTCAAAAACCCGAGTGTTAACTTATAGAGAACTAAATTCCATACTTTTTTTTTCTTTCATCAGAGTAAGCAGATGAGCGTAGAATGGACAAATCAACATAAGGAAAAATTTCAATTACGTTTAGAGTATACAAGAGAGTGCCCATAATGACTTATACAAACTAGTGTCTCCTTTCTTACAAATACAAAATGAAATAACATTACATGGGAAACAAAGTAAATTGCAACAATCTTGGGCTGTGACATCCTGTAGCAGCCCTTAGCAAATATAATCATGCACTTTTGTCAACCATACCCTGCTCCTCACTAGTATGGATGTGAACACCATCAGGGCCACCTGTGCTACTTGTACGGTTGTGTATTTGATGGATGAGTGGCCAACCCAGTGTGAATTCCCCTCAAGATTACACACCGCAATATTAGATAAGAAATAGTATAAAACATCCAGGCAGCCAAAACAAAGTAAATGCAGTTTTATTATATGCATGGATGTATGAATGCAATCATTGTCCCGGGTAAGACATCCAGACAGACATTGGGCTCGTCGCCCATGCAATCATTGTACCGGGTAAGACATCCAGACCGACATTGGGCTCGTCGCCCATGAAATCATCGACCCGAGTAAAACATCCAGACGGTCTGTGCCTCGGGTAAAACATCTAGACAGACAAATATGTATGATAACAATAGATGATGGTTTGTGCCCCGGGTAAGACATCCAGTCAGGCGAATCCGTATGTCACATACGATAACAATAAATGTTGGTCTGTGCTATGCCTGCATGATTAGCCAACTCGGTATTAGTCCAATTATAATTAGCTAATTTAAACAAGCTCACGATTACTATGGGGAGCTCACGACCCAACGTAGGCCGACAGCTCGAGCATAGTGTCCCATGATCACCATCCCCAACCCGTGAGACTACCATCTTAGGATGTTTAAAGGAAACCCATCGACTAGTGGCCGATCATATTATAGTATATGGGGCTTACCATCGCATGGTTTCATAGTAAAAACAACAACCTTGGATGATAGGCCCACATCAATGATCCATCTAGACCACTATCCAATAACCACTAGATCGAAGGTTTATTGCAATCACAGTCAATCGAGTTACATCCTAAGTATGAGTGTACATTTATAAGTGAGGTTTTCCACTAATGTACCAGTTTACATTCCATAAGTAATCCATAAATAATCCACAAGCATGAACAAATATACAAGATGAACATTAAGCATGTAATATAGCAATTCAATTTTCTACCTGCTAACACATGTGATTATAAAAGGGAGATATCAATTATAAATTTAAATAAAAACTATAACTTAAGCTTATGAGAAAATGGAAAGCTCAAGGGGAAGAATCATCACCTTATAATTTGAACCGCCTACTAGTGTTACTAGAGAATACATGTTTCCTTATAATCAAATCCTATCATAAATTGTAAAGTTATACAGTTAGATCCAAACTTTATACGTTATTCTTAGTTAAGATCTTGACCTAGGGTTTAGATTACCGTGGTTTTAGGGTTTCTCCTAAGAGTCTAGGTCTAGACTTAGACCTTAGGGTTTTGGATTTGCTTATTTCTAGTATATAGAATTTGGTTTAAGTGCTTAGATTCTGAGATTTGAATGTTAATTTAAGTATAATCACAACATCGCCATTATCCTTAATTATATGATTAAGATTAGCCATGCGACGTTAAAAATCCTCGCGATGTAATAAATAGTATGATCTACTATCAATGATTGTACGTAAGATTGATAAATAAAGTGCTAGTATTTAGTAACAGTGATCTTTATTTGTAATAATAACTATTAACATGAATAACCTACTAACGGTTAGGATCATAGCTTATGTTTTAGATTACTTAGGTCTATGCTAGGTTTAGGGTTTGAATGTTAATTGATGTAAAATTACTTACCATGTTAATTTAATAACTATAACATAAGTGTTAACATTAGCAGTATAATTAATATTAGCTCATTATGGTAATAATAATTAGTATAATGTTAGAAATTACTATACTCCTACTATTGATGATGATAGGGTGAGCAGAATCAAATGTTTAGTAATTGTAGTTTTATTTATAATAACTAATACCACTATGAGAAATCTACTAGTGGCTAATCATGTTTAATAGTAGCGATAATTATCGTAATGCCAAAGGTAATTAAAATGATCTTCTTAGAGAGTATTTAACCACAAGAGGAGGCTCACCTTATTCTTGCCCAACGAGTGGCCCAAATTGGGGCCCAAAATTATCCCTAACTAAGGGCCGAACTGGGCCTTGCTTTGGCCTAGTCATTGGGTCCAATTTAAGCCCAAAAATGAGGCTGGGCTGCCTTCCTTAGCCCAGCAACCAACCGCACCAGTCCATGAGTTGGGCTAGACTGTCCCGGCCCAGCAATACCCTATAATTTGGAGTGGCCCAGCCGTATGTTTGCAAGGAGGCTGGGTCCAACTGTAAGGTTCAAAAGGGTTGACCCAACGCTAGGGCTGGCCAACCTAGAGCTTTCAAGGCTCACAGCATGGCCCACCTGCATCATGCAGGGCACGGCCCACTGAGATTCATGGTGGCATGGTGGGGCCCACTATGGTTCCAAATGCCCTGGATTTGTGCTGATTTCAGCCCACCCCTAGGAGTAATCTCGGTTCAGTTCCAGGGCTGGTTTCAACCCAACATATGGTTCAAGTGAAGGACAGTTTCAATCCATTTTCACGGCCAACGGAACACCTGTTTCCAGCCCCAAACATGGCCCAGCTAGGCGGCCCACAGTGTTGTTCTCTCTCTCTCTTTTTTTTTTTTTTCTTTTCTTTTTTTTCTTTCTGGTTATTACCTGCTGGAGATGGGGGTCCCAGTTCTGACTCCTGGATTTGGAAGGATGAACGGCTGCAAGAGGGTCCACGTGATGCACCTAAGGTCCGACAGGTCGGACTTTGAGTTGACTCAGCCTGGCCAGCTGAGCACGCCAACAGGCTGGGATCTAGCCGCCGATCACTCCCTCATTCTATTTCTCCCTCCTTTCTTCTTCTTTCTTTCTAACGTCACTTTCCTTTCTTTCTTTTCGTCACAGAATAGGCCACTGGCCACCCAACACGCCCCGAGTTCAAGTTTAACTCGGACGGTCTGAAGAGGTGCGGCACTAGCTGACTGCCCTTCCCTTTTTTTCTCTCTTTTTCTCCATTCTCTCTCTTTTATTTCTCTCTTTTCTCTCCCTCTCTCTTCTTTCTTGAACCAGGGATGTCACCAGACGAAATCACATTGCCCGAACCGATTTCGACTTGGTTTGAGTGGTGGAGAAGATGAATGTCATTAATGGCATCTTTGAAAACGAGGCTTCTTCCTCCAATCCAATGCTTGAAGACGGTCCTTGTGGACCCTGGGAAGCTTGCAGATAAGCTTCATCGATGCTTTGAGGAGATGGGGTTGGTGGGTTTGATCTTGGAAGGAGACGGCCGATTCCCTCTCTCATTCTCTTTCTTTTATACAAACCTAGCCTTGGAGGGCTAGGATTGTAGCTCACGAACGACTGAGATTGAAGGATTTCACCTCACACGGATTGCCCAGCTGGCGCACGGAAAATAGAGATTCTGTTTGCACCAGAGATTGTGTTCACGCACATGCATTCCATCATGCAAGATGAGCTAGGTTTTAGTAGGGCCCAAGCCCTGAACACGATGGACGGCTTGGATTGTCTATAGGGTCGGTGTAGGTGGGCCACAACTCATGCTCAAACCGTCCGGTTAACGGATCTGATGGAAGGAGGAAAAGAGAGAGAAGCTTTCTATTTTTAGAGAGCTCGGTCAAACCCAGTTTGACTGAGCTTTAAAGTCCTGTCCACGGCCAGTGCACGCCTCTAATGTGCACACCATTCCTGCGTTGGGTCCACCGTAATGTTTTTGAGAAATCCACCCCGTCCATTTGCCTTGGAGGCTCTAATCGGATTTTCGGACAAAAAATTAGGCAGATATAAAGTTTAGGTAGGCCCCATAGCTTGGTTTAGGTCCTACTTGGGGATTCTCGTCGATCCGACAGTTAGATTATATCGAAGTCGAACGTCAACGGTTAAAAGGTCCCAAAGGGCCATTTGTAAGGCTTTCGTCGTTTATTACTAACCAATACTAACATCAATATAGATTTCATTACTTTGGTATATTATTGTAATTAAAATAATTAAAATCTCATCTATATATATATATATATATATATATATATATATATATATATATATATATATAATATTTTAATATTAACATACTACCATATACATGCTATTAATCACCTATTTGTTAATATAAAATTCATAATATACAATATTATATTATACATACATATGAATTGAAAATTGTACAATATCATATTTGAAATCACATTGTTAAATAATACATGATTTTATTTAAAATATCTAATAATTTTTGTTTACATATTTATAAAAGATATTTAATGTTACACTAATATTTATAGTTCAATTATACATTGTGAAATCACCACTCATTATGTTTATTTAATATAATAATATTTTCAAAATATTTCATATACATTAAATATATATGTATCACCCTATTCCATACATTTTAAAATAAATTATTAAAATACATCTATAAATTTTGATTTATGTTTATATGAAATAATATACTTATGAAATATCATCTGATGTCTGGGTGGTTTGATTTTTTCTATCGAGGTGATCGAAATCCTAACAACGGGTTGTGCTGATGGTGTAATGGTTCATCTCAAACCCCAACGGATGAATGGGTTATCATACAGATGAGGACTGCTTTAAACTATCAGATTTAAACTGTAGTGATCGTGAATATTTAAGTGGGTTAGGTTTGTATTCATACTAAACTGGATTGCATGGTAACACCCGAGCACTGGAAAGTACAAGGTGTTACAATTTGCCACGAGTTTTGTGACTCAATCATCGTAACTTGTTCATCGGGCATATCGTCGCTGATGGTTTCACTGTCCACTATGGGATGAGCTGCCAAAAAATCTTCCACTGCCTGCCCTTTAAATGCTTTCGTCGGCTCATAAGTGGTTGTATATTCTGAAAGCAACAACATCCATTTGGCCAATCGTCCTGATAACATCAGCCTTGTCATTAAGAATTTTATGGGATCTGAGATCAAAATTATATCATGGGAGAGGCAATAATGTCTTAGTTTCTGTACCGCAAATATTAGTGCCAAGCATATTTTCTCAATCGGAGAATAATTATACTCTGTACCTATTAGAGTTCTACTCAAATAATATAGCGTAATTTCTTTCCCGTGTTCATTCGCTTGGGCCAATTGAGCGCCCAACGAGTTTTCAGCTGCAAATATGTATAAAATGAGTGGTTTACCCTTTGTAGGAGCTGCCAATATTAGAGGTTGTTTCAATAATTCTTTTATTGAATCAAATGCATTCTAACAGGACTTATCCTATACAAACTCCACTCCTTTCTTCATTAGATGAGAAAATGGCTGACATCTTCTTGCCAAGTTCGAAATAAAACGGCGAATGTATGCTAATTTTCCTTGTAAGCATTTCAATTCTTTCAATATTTTTAGGGCGACATATCTTGGATAGCCTTAAATTTCCCCGGATCAATCTCGATTCCCCTGTGCCTAATGACAAAGTCGAGGAATTTTCTTGATGACACTCCAAAGGCACATTTGGCTGGATTCATCTTCAGTTGTTTCTTTCGAAGCCGACAGAAGACTGAAGTTAAATGCTCATGATGTTCTTCATGATCATTTGATCTGATTACCAAATCATCTACTTAACATTCAACATACTTATGCATCATGTCCCGGAATATATTCTGCATGACTCTTTGATATGTTGCTTTGGCGTTCTTAAGACTAAACGACAAAACTTTATAGCAATAAATCCCCAATGAAGTTCTAAACGCCGTAACTTCTTCGTCTTCAGGAGTCATTCTTATCTGGTTATAACCGGCGTAACCATCCATGAAGGACATAACAACATATTTCGTCATACTATTGATTAACAACTCAGTTATCGGCAGCGGGAAATCATCTTTTGAGCAAGCCTCCTTCAGATTCCTGAAATCAACACATACCCTGATTTGTCCATTTTTCTTCTTTACTAGGATGACATTTGATATCCATTTAGGGTACTTGGCCTCTCTGATAAACTCAACCTTTATTAGTTTATTTATGTCTTCTTCTATAAGAGGAATTAGGTCCGGATGGAATTGCCTTTGCGCTTGCTTAATTGGCCTTTTGTCTTTAGCAATGTTCAACCGATGCATCACTACAGATGGTTCTAGGCCTGGCATTTCCACATACGTCTAAGCGAATATATCCTTGTTCTCTTTCAAGAGTTGGATATATTGATCGACTTCCTGTTTGAGAGACTGGCTCTTAGGAATGTATTCTTAGGCTCTTCTTCTGTTCCCAGATTTATTTCTCACAAACTGTCAAATATGGGTTGCCCCTCGTCTTCTATCTGCTTCGGAGCTGTTTCAGGGTGTTTGATTATTTCAGAGTTTATTTATCTTGTCGACTCGATTGTAATCATGTTCACCGAAGATTTTGCCCCCAATCCTCAAAATTTTTCTCGCTTTCTCAAGTTGACCCCTATGGGAATTTGAATTCCTTTCCTATAATTCAGGCCGGTTGGTTCTCGCTATCAAAACCCATACTTTTCATGATTTTCTTGCTAGCTGGACTATACCTCATGAGATCTTCGAATGTTAACCTTCCATAGCCCATGTCGTTATCAGCCCTTTCTTCTGTTTTCACTTCCAAAGGAGTGTAAAATTCGATCGGTCTCGGTATTTTGTGCTAGGTTTGACATGAAATCTGTTCGGAATGATCGAAAATGGCTTGCTCCTTTCGGCATACGGTAATGATACTGTGTAGTTTGACTTTAAGATCTCCAACTGTTCGGGCGATAATAGTGCTAACGGTGGCTGTCCTGGTTGTCTTAGGTGCTTGGATACAAAGTAAAATTTCTTTCTTGTATCTGCCGTCCCAGACGATTCTGCTTGTGCATTCTCATTTCTTGTCACCTTCATATGAGGATTTCGTGGGGCTTTGTTTTCATCATTCTCCTTTTCTTCTCTACTAGCAAATCCATCATAGTAACTAGCGTCAACGAAGAAGGCTTCAGCTTCTATATATGGTCTCGCATCGGCCATTACTTTATGTTGTATCCCATCTTTATAGTATTTAAAACACTAATGTAGGGTGGAAGGTATAATGTTGTACTGATGCATCCATGGTCTTCTCAAAAGGAGGTTGTATGTCATCGCTGCATTAATGACATGACAGACAACATTTGTAGTTAACTCTCCTATTTCTAGTGTTACTGTGATCTTATCAAGTGCACGCTGCCCATCTTGGTTAAAACCTTGATCATCATTCCACTGGGGCGTAAATTAGAACGACGGTATCCCAACTTATTCAACATTGTTAATGATAACAGATTCACTGCAGACCCATTATCCAGCATTATTCTCTTGACTTGTTTGTCGTAAACATGACTACGATCATTAGTGGCCTATTGTGCTCCTTACCACAGGTCAAATCATCATCGAAAAAGGAAATTACTGACATGCAATTCCCCTGTTCTTTGGGCTCCTTACTTTTCATTTCCATGAGTAGTGCCTCTCTAACATCACTGTCGGACAGGGCTTGGATCAACCTTTGCTGGGAGTCCTCTGACAACCTTAATGCATCGTAGACGCTTAATCGAGCTGGTATTCCTTTTAGATGACTTATTACGTCATAAAGCACTTTCCATATTTCATTCTTTTCTTCCTTTTTATTGCTGTCAAAGTAATTCTGAGTAACGTCTGCTCTTCCCGTTTCAGCTTTTTGTCTGGGGGGACTCGTCACTCTCTTTCTCGATCGTAAGGTGATTACTGCAGCTTTGCCTATCATCTTATGGTGCTCTCTCCCCGCTCTTTCGTGAATATCTTCTCGGACAGTTATTACATTCACTATCACTTTTGCATCTCTTTCTTTTTCTTTTTCAATTATTATCTCGCCTCTATTTATCATTCTTTGTATTATGCATTTCAGTGTGTAACAATTTTCTGTTGGGTGCCCTATCAAACGGTGATAGTGACAGAAATCTCTTTCCCCTATTTTTGCTGCTTCTTCTAGGCATTTGGATGGAGGTAATTCTATTGTGTTAGCCTTCAACAATTGATTCATCATAGGGACTACATCTTCTTTTTCGAATGCAAACCCCTCGTGAGAGTTAGGATGCCTGAGCCTTTTATCACTGAATCTGTCTCTAGGCCGATTTAATTCTTCTTTCCTTTCGGTCTTTTTCCCTCTTATTTCCCCCATGTCATGACTTTTCTTTTCATGATCGACTACATTTGTAATCAACCTATTGGGTCCCCTTCTGGCAGTTTCATAGTGAAATGCTGGCAGTTTTCTGGTCATTAGTTCCAAATCATGAGCTTTTGTAGCTAGATCACGGAAAGTTCTAATGTCGGCGTTGGTGAGACCGAATGCGATTCTTGTCTTAATAGAGTTCAAACACATCTTCACCTATTCTTTCTCCTATGGTAATTGTCTGTAAGAAGCTCCTAATGTCTTCCATTTGTCTATGAATTTCTCTACAGGTTCCCCTTCTCTCTGTCATACCGAGGCTAATTTTATGATAGTGACATCACGCTTTGACGAGAAGAAGTTTGACATGAATGCATCTTGCATCTGCTCCCAAGTCCACATCGATCCTGGCACTAAACTAGAATGCCATCGAAATGCCTTACCTGTCAAAGAGGATCTGAACAGCTGAAGGCAGTGTTGCTGTAACGTAGAGAAATTTCGCATGCTGGTGATGAAATGCATCAAGTGTTCCTTCGGTGATCTGTCTCCATTAAATTTTTAAAAATCAGGATGCTTGAAATTGGTCGGAAAAGGAATATCTTCCACCTCTCTCAGATACGGTGTTCGATATCTGAATCTTCCAATATTCTCACGTTCTCTTTCTGTTTTCACAACCTCTTCGATAAACTGTCTCACATCCTCTTGATTTATTGCCCTTACCGTAGGAGCAGATCCGAGTGATCCTACCCTTGGTGGCTGGGAGCCTTCAGGATGTTCTCTTCCATTCGCGGTACCCATCATTGGAGGAGCTGCCATCTGAGCTACATTGTGTACGAGAGTTGCCAAGGCCTCTCGGAGGTTTTTACATTCATCCATCAGCGTCCTCTGTGCTTGCGCCATCTCGGCCATATGATCCTCTGTAGTCGGCGGCGAGCCTTCATCTGTCTCAGCCATACATACAGCAGCCTCTCCATTCCTAGACGAAGCTATTGTTAGAGTAGAATAGGAATATATTGATAAGATGGGGCTTACCGAAAAAGGAGTCCCATCCGATTTCCTGTACTTTTGTGACACTCGGTCGATTGCGGTACATTTTGAGGCGAGACAGGGGCTGCCTGACTTACCAGTGGCGACTTACCCTTTTGTTATCTTGTCTATTGAATTCTTACAGCGGGTAGGGCTGGAAAATCACGCAATGTTAAGGAAGGAATAGATTTCCTTGGGTATATTGCCGGAGGCGCGAGTTTGGGGTTCTTTTTAGCTACATTTCTCATCACTGACCCCCCAATTCTTCACGCCGGTGAGCTTATCCTGGCAGTCTGGCTGTTTCTGGCTCTTAATTTTCAGTGTGAGACAACAACCCAATCGTTCCCATCCTCTTATGTTATCAGTGAGGCTATTATGACTGTAGTTGTTGCTTAAGATTCTTTGCGTGTAATTGACATGAATTCTTCTTTATAGCGCGGAGTTTGTTGTTAGCGTATTCTATAATGAACCCAGTTGACGTAAAACCGAAGACTGTCTTGTTTAAGGTGGTTGCCATTATCTTTTGTAATCTCTTCTTTTCCTGAATCATAAAAAAATGTAAATTAGTATTAAAATAATAACGTACTTTACTTTGGAGATGAAAGGGAGGACATTCCCATTGAGAGTCGCCATTTTGGCACCTTTACGACCCCAAACAGTGGTGAAAGTTCTCTGGATATTCTCTAAGTTATCACTGAATAATAAGAAATCTCCAGTGAAGTCACCATTTTGTTACGAAAAGAAACAAATGCATTTGATTTTGGGAGGATTATTCTATAATAACAAAGAAAGAATGAAGAGAACAATCACGGAATTTTATTTATACTGAATTCATTTACATCCTTTATCTCCTTTGATTCCAAAGTAAAGTATTCATATAACGTAAATAGTAAGTGTTTTAATATTAATCTCTGTAGTATCTTAGATCGCATCATGATCTTCAATTATGGAGACATTGCTGTGTTGGAATATTGCTCATTCTGATTGTCCTCAAGTTCCTGAGAAGATACATTGATACTTCAACTCAGACTAGAACTTGAACTGATCATCCATGCAGTGCACTTTCATGCAACCGAGTCATTTGTGTAGCCATATCCATTGTGAACCTCACAGATTGTGTGCCCACATTTTTTAAGCCCTCATGAGTTGTGCGCCGCACATGGGTTGTGTGCCACACCAGTTGTGCGTCGCACATGGGTTGTACGCCGCACAACTGATCTCTCTGATACCTGAATTTTGTTGAAGTCTGGGTCTCTCTCTGTCTGCTCCAATATCGTTCTCCTCCTCATCTAGGGGATAATGAGGTATTTATAACCTTCCGCACGTGTGAGCTCTTCTCAGCAAACCCCTTGTGCGCACATGTCCATTGTGCGGTCAGACCTGTTGTGCATCTCACAATCGACATCCCTCAAACCACCTCCATTGTATACCATATAACCTCTCTTTGAACAGCCTCCATTGTGCACAACACAACGATCATTTCCTCAACAACTTTAGCTGTCACGCCTTGAACTCGAAAACCGGGCTCACAAAATTCTCGATCATTGAATCTGGCATCGACAGCCTCCGTAGTACCCCATTCTCGACTCCCCGCACCCATATACCAGGTTCCGATCCTGGGATGCTACAAGGAGGATTTCAAACATGATTCGATTTGTAATGAGCATAACCACAAGCATAACCCACGAACAATAACCACAAGAACACCATCACAAAATCCACTATGATAAAAAACTTTGGAGTACAAGGCGTATGAAAGGGAAATACAATATACTGAAAATGACAAAAACTCTAAAAGCTCAGCTGCACGCTCCAACTGCGGCGAGACTACATCTGCGTCCTGGCATCACCTGCACGTATCAATCATGCATAAGCTTATAGAAATCTTAGAGGGTGGTGTAAGTGTGTGCGCAATATGAGCGTGCTTAGAATGCAAGGTCAGAGTAATGCAGAAACATGCTGATGAGTACATGAATGCAGTCAGCCGTACCAAGGCTATACGGTGCAAGATATGAATACTATCGGCTATGTTAAGACCATGCGATGCAAGATGTAGCTCAAGCATGCCAATCCTTATCATATATCAGTACAGTTCTCATTTAGGATAATCACCGTGGTTTAGTACACTCCAAAAGGCACTACTGCTCTCCTAGCCGCACAGTCCAAGTGAGCGTAAGAAACCTCACTATCCGTCTAGCCAATAGTCTGTCAATACCTATCCGGCACATCGATAGTGGATCCATTCATGAGCCGGTCAAACTCAGCCTAGTATTGCCCCCTACCCTTGGGCGAGTAAGGCCACACCCCTTTCCAACCGACCATGATACAGTAGGAGACGCGGCCTCCTGGTGTTCGACCCTCATGCGCTCATATATCCACTCAGTCTTGACGTTGGAGTCATCCTCTGGTACCATCGGGTTTAGGGATTTTCACCCAGGGACATCTATGGCACCCGTATGCTAGAACCAATATTTTTATATCTAATCCAGCCACCCACGATGTGTCTGTGGAGGCTATGGCCCTGATGTCGCTAGGGTATATAATAATCATGATCACACAAATGCAAGTGCATGAATCATCCTACCAAACATGCAACAATCCTGCGCGTACCGCGCGCTCATGTAGGGCAACTCCGTCTATCAGGGAGCCCATAAACAATCCATCCAAAGGCATATGCTATGATCAGTCACTCCTCATATCAAGCATACATATGATGCGTATAATCATGAATCATGGATCTATACTAAACATGTCATGGGGTAATGGGCTTGTGCATAACGGATAAGGGCCTATCAGTGGGCCTTAGGGAGAGTGACAATGTGGACATTTAACCAACATTGTCCCTACAATGTGGGCGTCAAACCATCATTGCTCCCAAGGCATAGCCCACTATAAACATCATTATACACCACGAAGGAATCACACATTGCAATGGACATAATTGTACCCCATTGGACCTTAAGTATATCGATTTGGGCCGTATCATATGGGCCTTATATTTATCAAGTGGGTCATATCAATGGGCCTTACATTCATTGCAATGGGCCTTGCATTTATCACAATGGGCCTCACAACATGGGCTTATAAATCATCAAAGTGGGCCTCAAAACGGGCCACCAGTATATCAAGATGGGCCTCAACAATGGGCCACCAATACATCAAGATGGGCCTCGTAACATGGGCCTTAAATATATATAAAGGCTAGCCCCTACAATGGGCCTGAAACCAATCAAGATGGGTCTCATATAAGGTGGATTACGTGGATATAAAACATATGGAAGGCATTGATGAAATACATACCTCATGGTGGGGCCCACACTAATGGAAGGTGTGGACCACAATACATACATGAGTGGGTCCCAAGTAGGACTCACCATAATGTTTATTTTCCACCCAACCTGGGCCCACTGTAATGTCTATTTTCCACCCCAAACCTGGGCCCACTGTGGTATTTATCTGCCATCCAAACTATTTATAAGGTCACGTGGACCTTGGGCCCACTGTAAGGTCACACAGTCAGGGGGCCCACCATAATATTTATTTGTCGTCCAACCTGTTTATAAGGTCACTTGGACCTGGGGGTGGGTGTGGGGCCCACCGAAATGTGGTTCACAAATCCACCCCACCCATTATGTGTGTCCCACTTGGCTGAGGGTTCAGACCAAATTTTAGCTGCACCCAAATTCCAGGTAGGCCCCACCAAGTGATTTTATATATTCTAGGCATGTCTTCACATGATTTTAGATGATATGGCCCACCTGAGTTCCGTATACGGCTGATTTTTGGATGGGCCGTAGCCGGGAGGATGGCCCACCAAACGCACGGTGTTGATGTTCGAAACGCATCACGATGGGGGCCCACAACTGGGGCCATGAGGCCCAGCTGTCCGTCTGCCCACTCGTGCATAGGCAGTGCTTGCTGCCTTCTGACAGTAGTAACACCTGTTGCTGCATCTCTTCTTCCTTTTTTTTCTAAGGTATTTCAACTGTGGGGCTTGCATCAATAAGATCCAACCCGTCCATTGGATTCCACGGTCCCTGATTGACCAAACGAGACCAATATGTGACGTGTTTTTGGCGAATAGAGGGATCAAGGTAGGTTTTAATGGTAATACCGCTATTTCCTATGGTATGGCCCGCTTGATTATCGGATCAGCCTCATCTTTTGGTTCAACGCCTAAAATGGGTTGGGAAGTGAAATGAACAGTGTGGATATATACATACATCGAGGTGGGGCCTACATGAGCAGCCCACCCCAAAAGTAAATTTTTTTTGTTAGCTGTTAGTACACGCCCATGCCAGTACATGCAATCCATGTTAGCCACCCCTGCCTTAAGTCCAGCGTCCAGAGATGTTGGACGACTTGAAGAAACACACCATCATGGTGGGTCCCACATGTACGTGGCCCACACCATTCGGATAACGTGATATTTGTGTTTTCTCATCATCCAGGCCACTGGATGGTATGGATAAGGTAGATGGACGACGTCGATAAAATACATCCATCATGGTGGGTCAACGATCGGTGTGGATCTAGTGGACCACACCCGTAAGAAGAGAGAGAGAGAGAGAGAGAGAGAGAGAGAGAGAGATCGGTGAGGATGGAGGGACCCCGCCACTATGGGCCCCTCTTGCATACAAATATACATCAAAATGGGTCCCCACGAATAAGTGGGCTCTAAAATAAGAATCAACGGTGGATCACCCACCTCTTGCACTCTTCCTTGCTCCTTAGCCTCCTTAGCTCTTTTGCTTGACTTTTAACGGTGGATGATGGACTTTGATGGTGGGGATGAGGAATGGACGGTTGAGATGGGAGATGAGAGAGTGGGAAAATGGGTCACACTTGTTGTTTGGGGAGAGGGAGAGAGCTTGGAGATATAGAGTTTAGGTTGCTTAGGATAGAATGAGAAAAAGAGAGAAAAAGATATTAAGGGATGGGTGACATGGTGGTTGTAAGGAAGGGTGATGTGGAGGTATGGTTTGGTTTAATTTTTTTGTAAAAGAGGGATGGTTAAGAGAGAGAGAGACTTAACTTGTGAAAAGGGAGGGATGATGATGTACTTGAGGTATGGTTGTACTTGACTTGTACTTGATATTGATTGATTGATTGATTGATGGGACATCTCATAGAGATTTCATTGTAATTTGCAACGCGCGGTGTTTCTTCAGAATGAACGCAGAATGACATCTTCCAGCCTAGATATTGGTTCGGTACGCAAGTCGCGGCGTTAGAATCGAGGCGATAGCGCGGTCGCCAAGGTACAAGTTTCAATTCGAGCCGACTTCGGTATGCAGGACTTAGCTTAAGATCACGCACAAACGTCGAAAACGAGTCGAGGATTGCTAGAATTCGACCGGCAGGATCGCAGAAGCCTACGCTACGGTATGGACTAGGGCAAAGATCTTACATTAGCTGTGCACTAGACAACCCAACTTCCACAGTTACTTCTGTTGTGCACCGCACCACCTATCTCCTATACCGGTTTCTATTATGTGCCACACAACCTAACTCCCATACTAATTTCTGTTATGCGCCGCACAACCCAATTGTGCTATGCCTGTATAAAATTTTCAAGGATTCTCGTTCCATCTCTTGATCTATAACGCCCTAAAAATCGGGGGTCGAGCATAAGCTCAACTCCCGAGTTCCAATGCATCACATATGCAACTTAATGAATGATGATTGAATGTTGTCTGTATTAGTGCATTGAACATGAGTGAGATTAAGCCAAAACAACATATCATACTCCAGAGACAAGTGAGATAGCAAGCGGAAGACTGTGATAGATATATAAACTATATAAACTGTGGTGAGTCTCCAAAGTGTGATAATGTTACCAGGTTAACTATTTACAAGTACAATTCCAAAATATACCAAATTGAGGAAGTGTAATGTCTTCGATCCCAATACTATAGCCCCGTCAATGCCATTCTAGGTCTTCATAGACCCGTTAAGAGTTACATGTAGGAGAACTCCTCCTCAACATCATAGTAGTAGTCCGACTCTACTTCATGAGCATCGCCATCACCTGCAGTTAAGACAGTCTGGTTGGTGTTGCAAACACCGTCCCGTAACGTGGGAGTGAGTGATCAACTCAATGGAACAATAAAGCAGAGGTTAACATGTTATCAAAACAGTCAAGCAGTAATGATAAAGCAGTACAGTCAACAATCCTAAGTACTCTTGTTAATGTAAGTATGAAATGCTGTCATGATGCATGCGCTTACCAACATACTCCCTCATGCGACACCATCTTATGTCCATGGCATGCGTTCATCCCTCAGTGCTCCGCATCTTCCAGGCACATGCAGTGCGATGATGAGCATGATTACCGAGTTGTTATTAGTCATTTTCATACAGCAGTATTGGAAAATAAAGGTACCTCCTTTGTATCATTCCCAAACATGATCCATTCTAGGGTCGTCAAACCTAGATAATCTCATACGATAGTGTGGTTCTAGGGCGTTGCAAAGGCTGTCAGGGCTGTTACACGCAATCATTACACCACTCCCCCATCACCTTTTTAACAGTTCATCACTAAATTGATACAGGCCTAATTCATACTTATAACATCCCAAAAATCGGGGGTCGAGCATAAACTCAACTCTCGAGTTCCAGAACATCACTTATGCAACAAAATGAATGATGATTGAATGTTGACTGTATTCGTGCATTGAACATGAGTGAGATTAAGCCAAAACAGCATATATACTCCAGAGACAGTTAAATTGCAAGCGGAAGACTGTGATAGACATATAAAATATATAAAAAAATCTGTGGTGAGTCTTCAGAGTATGATAAAGTTACTAGGTTAAATAATTATAAGTACAATTTAAAAATTTACCAAATGTGAGGAAGTGTAATGTCTTCTATCCCGAGTACCATAGTCCCGTCAATACATTACCAGGTCCTCATAGACCTGTCAGAGTATATGTAGGAGAACTCCTCAACATCATAGTACTAGTCCAGCTCTACTTCAAAAGCATCGCCATCACCTGAAACTCAACAAATCTGGTTGGTGTTGCCAACACCGTCCCGTAATGTGGGAGTGAGTGATCAACTCAGTGGAATAATAAGGCATAGGTTAACATGTTATCAACTCAGTCAAGCAGTAATGATAAAGTGATACAATCAAACAATTCTAAATACTCTTATTAATGCAAGTATGAAATAACATGATGAATGCCCTTGCCAAACCACCCTCATGCGACATCATCTTACGTTCGCGGATGCATACCTCCCTCAGTGCTCTACATCTACCAAACACATGCGGTGCGATGATGAGCATGATTACCGAGTAGTTATTAGTCCATTTCAAACAACAGTATTGAGAAACTAAGGTACCTCCCTTGTATAATTCCCAAACATGATCCATTCTAGGGTCGTCAGTCCTAGTTAATCTTAGACGATGGTGTGTTTTCTAGGTCACTGCAAAGGCTGCCAGGGCTGTTACGCACAAAGGTTACACCACTCCTCCATCACCTCTTTAATGATTCATCACTATACAGAAAAAGGCTTAGTCCATACTCTCTACACTGCGGCAAAACTCATTGCCTCACCGCTAATTCAGAGTATGTTCGAGGTCACTACAAAGGGATGCCAAGGCTGTTGCTCGCATTCGTTACACCACTCCCCCACACTACGTGAAAAATGGAAAAAAATGACGGATTTAGAGACGGTTCTGGACCGTCTCTAAAATTGCTTGGTTTAAAGACGCTTTAGAGACGGCTGTAAACCGTCTCTAAAATTAGGGACGGCTTCTGACCGTCCCTAATATTGTCTTTAAATGTTTTACGTCCGCAAATAATTTAAGACGGTCTTTAACCGTCTTATATAGGTCATCTGAGACGGTCAAAGACCGTCCGTATTAGAGACGGTCTTTAACCGTCTTATATCTTGATCATCGAGACTGCCATTTGGCCGTCAGAGTATTAAAACGGTCATTGGTAGTCTTTACTATGTCGAGATCACAAAGACCGTCTCTATTAGAGACTGTCAATGACCGTCTCTATTAGAGACTGTTACTGACCGTCTCTATTAGAGACGGTCCTTATCCGTCTTTTAGGATCGTGAAAGACCGTCTGTATTAGAGACGGTCCTTAACCGTCTCTAATGCTCAAGTACAAGTTGAACTATTTGGTTTAGAAAAAATAATTAACAATGTTTTTTTTTTAAAAAAAAACTGTGATTTTATAAAATTCTACATTTTGAAAAAAAAAATTAAGAACTTTGAATAATGTTGATAACTTTGAAAAAAAAATGATATTTTGAAAAAAAATATATAAAAAATAAAACAAAATTGTGAAAAAATTGACAAATTGTAAAAAATATATATTTTAAAAAAAAGAAAACTAGATTTTGTATTTTGACAAAAAAAATTAAAAAGTTATATAATAAGATTTCGATAAAAAAAAATGATATTTTGAAAAAGAAAATTTTAAAAATTAAACAAAATTGTGAAAAATTTGACAAATTGAAAAAAAAAAAATTTTTTTAAAAGAAAACTAGATTTTGCATTTTGACAAGAAAAATTGAAAAGTTATATAACAAAAGTGATATTAAAAAAAATAATATTTTGAAAAAGAAAATTTAAGAAATTAAACAAAATTGTGAAAAAATTGACAAATTGTAAAAAAAATAAAATATTTTAAAAAAGAAAACTAGATTTTTTATTTTGACAAGAAAAATTGAAAAGTTAGATAACAAAAGTGAGATTTTGATGATGTGTTGTATATCCTTGCCGCCCCTATGTTTTTCCAACCCATTTTTGGGCCGGGTATAAAAAATTGTGTAGATTTAAATCTTAAGTGGACCACACCACTAGAAAGAATGATAATATAGTACCTCGCCATTAAAAATTATAAAGAGCCCATCGTAAGGTTTTATTAATGTTTATTTGCAATCCAACTTGTTGATAATGTAAAGAATATCTAGATGAAGGTAAACTGCAAAGATCAAATTGATCCAAAACTTTTGTGGCCTTCAAAAGGTTTTTAATAGTTATTCATCATTGTTTTGATCGATATGGCCCACCTGAGATTATTGAGTTCTTGTGATTTGAAATCACATCCTAAAATATGATGAAAAAAATATATGGATGGTGTCGATATACATAAAATATATCAAGGTGGGCCCTACATGGTTAGAGTAACACTCATGAAGGAGTTACCTAAATAGTGAAATGGTACTATAAGGTCACCTCATGGGAACTTCCCATGAGGTTACTCTGTGTGCTCCCCACCATGATGTGTGTAGAACATCAGCACCATGCATTTGATGTGTCCCCTTTAAGTCCAAAAATCAGTCATATAAGAAACTCAGGTGGGCCATAGCATCTAAAACTATGCGAAGACATCCATAAAACATATAAAAGCATTTGGTGGGGCCCACATGAGTTTTGGATGTGTATGAAACTTGGTCTGACTCCTCATCCAAGTGGGACACACATAATGAATGGGCTAGATCTATGAACCACATCTAGGTGGGCCCAATAAATGATTATGAATGTTTTAATGGGAGGGTAACCCTCTCAACTATAGTATGTGGTGTGGCCCACCCAAATCATGGATTGACTTTATTTTTAAGCTCGTGGCCCACCATGGAATGGGGTATCTGATTACGGGGCAAATCCAAAGTTCAAGCGGACCCACCATAGAAAAGAGTGGGAGAGTGACACCTACTATTGAAACCTTCTTAGGGCTCATCGCGATGTTTATTTGAGATCCAATCTGTTTATAAGTTAATACAGACATGGATGAGGTTAAAACTTGGTCTGATTCCTCATCCAAGTGGGACACACATAATGAGTAGGTTGGATATGTGAATCACATTTACATAGGGCCAATATATGATTATGAATGTTTTAAGGAAACCCTTCTCTATTACATTTAAGTGAGTTACTCGTTACCCTTACCAGAGTAAACTCTATGGGGTCCATCGTTATTTATTTATTTTATCCACTCCATTCATCCATGTTAACAGATAATTTGACGTCTAAAGAACAAAAAGGAAGCATATCCAAAGCTCAAGTGGACCACACCACAGGAAATAGTGTGATTGAACCTCTACTATTTAAAATTTCTTGGAGGCCATAGAAGTTTTGGATCAAGCTGATGTTTGTGTTTTCTATTCATTCATGTATTTTTGATATTATGAACAACCTTTAACCGTTTTTGGACAATCTAATCAGTCCAGATTGAAGAGTAATAACTTCAGATGTTTAAATCAAAATTTACTCAAATTGTTGATCAATCTTGTTTGCCCAATATCTTTCTCATATGTAGCATGATTGGGGCGAGTAATGGATTTTTTGGATGTTGGTCGGTGCTCTATGGGTCCCACCATGATGTATGTGTTTTATCCATGCCGTCCATCCATTTTTACAAATCATATTAGGCCACGATACCAAAAATGAGAGGGATATAAATCTCAGTGGACCACACCACATGAAAACAATAGTGATTGGATATCCACCATTAAAACCCTCCTAAGGCCCACTGTACTTTTTATTTGACATCCTATATATTGATTAGGTCATACAGGCTCAGATGAAGGGGAAAAAACTATGGGAAGACATCCATAAAACATATAAAAGCATTTGGTGGGGCCCACATGAGTTTTGGATGTATATGAAACTTGGTCTGACTCCTCATCCAAGTGGGACACACATAATGAATGGGCTGGATCTATGAACCACATCTAGGTGGGCCCAATAAATGATTATGAATGTTTTAATGGGAGGGTAACCCTCTCAATTATAGTATGTGGTGTGGCCCACCCAAGTCATGGATTGACTTTATTTTTAAGCTCATGGCCCACCATGGAATGGTGCATCTGACTGATGGGGCAGATCCAAAGTTCAAGTGGACCCACGATAGAAAAGAGTAGGGTAGTGACACCCACTATTAAAACCTTCTTAGGACCCGCCGCGATGTTTATTTGAGATCCAATCTGTTTATAAGTTAATACAGACATGGATGCAGTTGAAAATTGGTCTGACCCCTCATCCAAGTGGGACACACATAATGAGTGAGTTGGATATGTGAATCACATTTAGGCAGACCCAATATATGATTATGAATGTTTTATCGAAAATTTGGGATTAACATACACCGTTCATCCATTTTTCGAGATCATTTTATATAAATATACAAAAAATGAATCATATTCAAAGATTAAATGGACCACACCACAAATAAGGGGAACAGATTAGCTACTCCCCCTACACCATCAAATGGCTGGTGGTTGGTGCTGTGTGGGCCCCACCACGATTTATGGCCCCACGACCATTTTTTATTTTTTTTAACTTTTAAACTAGTTGGATTTCAAATAAACATGGGCCTTAGGATAGTTTCAACGGTGGGAATCACCCTCCCGTTGTTTTCTGTGGTGCGGTCCACTACAGATTTTTATCTATCTCATTCTTTGGCTCGTGATATCTCAAAATGGATGGACGGTGTGGATATAACGAATACATTCAACAGATTGGATCATGCTGATATTTATTTTTTGCCTTCATTTGGGTCTTTATGACCAAATCAACAGATTGGATGTCAAATAAACAGTACAGTGGGCCTTAGGAGGATTTTAATTGTGAATATCCATTCATTATTTTTGTCCTGTGGTGTGGCCCACCTAGGATTTATATCCATATCATTTTTTGTATTCTATCTAAGCCATTCATATATTTTAAAATATTATTATAGGGCATGAAACTAAAAATTAGTTAGATTGAAGGCTAAAGTGGACCACACGGTAGAAAACATGGAGATTAAATCATATGTGCATCCTATGGTGTGGTCCACTTGGGCCTTCCATCTACTTTATTTTTGGAAATATTTGTTAAAATTATTTACTAAAATTAATGGATGGAATGGATAATGAAAATACATCATGTGGGCCCCACGGAGCGCCTTCCTGGAGCGTCCATGGGTCCCAACGCCCAAAAATGGGCACGCGCTCAAAAGTAGGGCGCCTCAAAACTCCCCCCATTTCTCTCTCTCCCTCACTCCGTTCCCTAACCCTTTCTCTTCCTCCCTCTCTCTCCCTTCCCTAATCCTCTCACTCTCTCTTCCCCAATCCTCTCTCTTTCTCTCTCTCTCTCTCTCCGTGGCCATATCTCCAAATTCGTTTGAAGCGGCGACAGGGAAGACGAACGGTAGTTCTTATGTCCTATCTCCCGCCGGTCGGATCCCTCAATCTCCTCTCCGATTCTTGGGATTTCCACACCGATTGAATCCTCCCTGTAAGCTTCCTTCCGCCAAACCCTACAACCCTAAAAAAAACCCTAAATCTCCTATTTCTCTATTTTCCATTTCAATTTTGCAGTTCCTGTCCATCTTGATTTCTGTTTGTAGCTGCCATTCACATTTGCCGTCTCTTGTACTCTTCATAGTGATATTGGTTTCCATCTTGATTTTTGTTTGTATTTATCTAGATATGGTAAGCTCTCAGCTTCACCACACCATTATGCAACCGGCCGTGAATCAAGGGTCATTACTGCTCTTGCCCTTTTGAAATCTCATCTTTTTAGGTAAACATATCTTTTTCTAGACCTCAAAAATGTTATATTTGTGATATTGGAGCTTTTTGTACACTTCATGATACTTTAGATGAGGCTGACAATGTTTAACTCTTGGCCAGTTACCAAGGTTATGTTAGTGCTGCTTTAGTGCTTGGCGGTGTTGATTTTACTGGACCGCATTTGCACCGTAAGTTTGATTTTGCATATAGGCATATGAAGGATGCAACATTTTTTGCATAAATTTTTGTGATTGAACAATTATCTTATGCAGATATACCCTCACGGTTCAACTGACACTGCCAGTTGCAACCATAGGTTCTGGTTCTCTTGTTGCGATGGCCATCTTTGAGTCAAAATACAGAGAGGGCCTGACTATAAGTTTGCTTGCTAGATTTGCATTTTTCTCCTCAGTCAATGTTTTGTGTCATCATTGTTATGCTGTCATCATTACAGAAGCCCCTCACTTGCCCCTGTCCCTGTAAACCATTGCTTGTGGGCCCCACCACTATGTTTATGTCATATCTACTCCGTCCATCCAACCCATTTCATAAGGTGATTTCCTACGTGGACTAAGGAAAACATAAATATAACTCCCATCAAAAACTCCATGGACGTGCTAAGATTTCAACGTTGGGCATTCAATCCCCACTCATGTGGTGCACTGGAGTTGTAGATCTCTCTTTTGTTTAGGTTGATGGCCTCAAATTAGCTGATGGAATGAATGTATAAGGTGGCTATAAAACAAAAATCATGGTGGACCTCACAGAGCGTTGGGCTACAGGGATAGCCGTGCAACCCCTGTTACATCCACTGCGTTACCACCCTTATCCACTGCTCTGGGTGGTCCCACATCTGTCCCCCGTCTCATAAATACCGAAAACTTTGGGTACACCTAAAGTTTTATGGAAAATCACTGCAGTGGACCTTCCATCAATTCAAAATTCAAATGCGAGAGAACAATGTTGTATTTTCTTGTCCCTGGCTGTACATACATGGAGTTAAAAGTAGCAATTAAACCCAAGCAAAAAAGGAAAACGGATCTTGGGCATGTTAGTGATCGACGCTGTGGATTCGATCAAATACACGACTGAGGGTGGTTGAGTAAAAAAACCTTTTAAGATTAGAAAATTCTTGAATATTGATGAGTGGCCTACAATTAACGGTCCATATTCATCAGAAAAAGTTAAATAATCAAAGAGTTGAGATATTTTAATCGGAAGTAAAAAGTAATAAAATGTAGCCAACTGTAAATAAGTTAAACAAGTCTTTTTTTGGGACCGTGGTTTGTGCTAAAACTTTTGTGCGTGTCACTATGATTTATGTTTTTCATTCACATCATCCATTCATTTTGCCACATCATTCTAAGGAAGCCCAAAAATGAGGCGGATCCAAAGCTCAAGTGGCCCACAATGGGAATATTTACATCCACTATCAAACTCATGCATTTTGTTCATGCATTTTGTTCATTGCAAATTCCACCCTGGAACAAGGATTCTTGATCTAGTCCGTAGCCTTTGCCCATTTTTCTTGTAGTGATTAATCATGAAATTTCATGATATTCGGTGCAACTAAATGCAACCTTAATCAATATATAATAATTCATGATTGTTAATGACTTTTCATTTCATGATTTTCTTTTAGGTTGTGGTTGATTTAGGGATATCAAATATTAATATTGATTGAGGTTTATGATACTAATCTTCAATCTTTTACATTGGCAAAAGGTCATTGGCTGATATTGTTAACTGAGGAAGGCAGAGAGGCATTAGGCCCTTGAAGAGAACTTGGTCCATGTCTTTTCTATATCTGAATTGGTTGAGCTAAAATTATCATCTTCACCTGGTGCCTTCCAGAACCGTTCCATGACATGACGCACATGCATACATACATATCATTTTGGAAAGCTGGTCAGAGACTATGCAACAAACTCTTTGAGGCTAAATCAGCTTAGCGTGCCCATTGAGTTGAGTCTTTGTACATTTATTTTATTATTTTTTAACATGCCACGAGGACTATTACTGTTTGATTGTTTACTTGTTTTTACCCCAAAACTTGTAGTTATTTGTATCAGTCTTCTCACAAGAAATGCGAGAATCAGCGGCCCCCACAAGCCCAACATTGAACTGTCAGCTCAACCATGTCATTTTTTCAGTCCTTGGATTTTGGAGGATAAGCAGCAACCCTGGACAAAATCAATGCACCATTTTCATCCCCTTAAAGCATTTCAAATTTGTTTCTGTTTGAGGACTGGACCCTACCCTTGTACAAGTTGCTTGGGTCTTTGGCTTAGAGTCCGTCCACATGTGAAGGGGAGTGATCATTTGATGAAAATTACTCCTACAACTATGTTATAATCTGTATCGGAAAGTGGTCCTTGCGGTACACCGTCCTACTGATATTTAGAATCCTTATCATCTCACATCCATCTCTAAGAAAGCAATGTCTGTGGATTCTTTCTCTTGATCTCCCAAAGTCTGAGACTCTTTTTTTCTTTGGGTGGTCCTTCCACACAAATTGGAGGATCATTCTTTGAGGCTCTTGCCGCTACGATATCTCTCTTTGCCTCACGAGGCTTTTAGTCATCTCAAATGTGGTTTGAATTCAATACAAGTACATACGCTCGTGGTGAGACAGAAGAAGCGGTGCAGTGTTGGATCTGGAATATACTAAGTCGGTTCTACCAAGTTATCCATTAAAACGACCTTTTGTCATTAATTTATTTAAAGAAAAACAAGCCAAAGGGAAGGAGTCCACCACCCATACCTGGTCCACACTGACAAAGTATGAGAACCACCTTTAAAGGGAATCTTGGAACAAAGGACTTGATGAAATTTCTTTGAATTGTTTTTTCTACTTGCAGAAGGGAGTGGAAGGATCCCTGATGTGATAATGTACATTGGGGGATATGGAGAGCAACGTATGAGGTTCATGTACCAATCAGTAAGAATCATTCAACCTCCTCACTGAGATATTTCTCTGTGCAAGTGTGGATGTATATTCAATCATATGTGATTACAAAAACAAAGTTGGGGAAGCATGTGGAGAAAAGCATGCCAAGTTGATGACAGATCTGTGGCTTCAATCGGTCAGATAAGATATGATGCAATTATTGGGTTTGAACAGGAGTTGGGAGAATGAGACCACCAAAAAAATTTAACTATTTGAATGAGTCTATATGGTTTCACTTTGGTCGATTCGAGTGGCTCCTACCCTCCAAGGTTCTGAAAAGCCATCTCCGCCCACCACCCTAGTTTTCCAGTGGTATTAATTTTAGAGGATTTGTTTTGGGTGGTTTTGATTCAGTTTGGTAGGTCCCAACCATGATCGAGTGGGATGCCGATTCTAATATCTTCATGCTTTTCTAGTATGTGGTTTTTTTTTACTCAAAAGTGCAAAGGTTTAAGACTTTCTGGTGCATTTTCCCTGCAATTACAATCCAAAGTAGAAAAGAAGATTTTTCTCCAGTCTTTCATCTCTTCTAATCTTTGTATTTTTAATCCATTGTCCAACTCCCAAACTGACATAATTGAACAATCTACTCCACTACAAGTTATCAAAGAAGGCCAACTGATACAGGACTCATGATGCAGAAACTAGGAAGGATCGAAACTGACTTTTTCTGAACATTGAAACTTCCCATTGGCTACATAAGCCATCATCATAAACCTTGTCCTATCTATTTGGTGTCGAATTTACTAATCGTTTCTAGCTAATCAATGACTCAAAACAAAGGTTGAATGACCCTCGTCAAGGTTTGAAGTAGGCTGAAACGGCTACTTATAGCCCAATTCATACTGGTTTTGGTCCCTAACTGAGCTGGTACACACCCATATAAAAAAAACCAGAATGTGTGTGGGGCTACAAGTTGGGTATATGCCATACAACCTGCTGTAAGGTGCGCCCTAAAATCAAGCTGATCCAAAACATAGGTGGGCCACATCACTACATGTTTTGGGCACATTTGGTTTCATTTGGCACAGCCCCATGTAAGTTTTAGATCAGCTATTTCTTCTTTTCCCTTATCGACAAGGGAGTACACCTTTTTTTTTTTTTTTTTTTTTTTTCAAAAAAGACAAATAGAGGGAAAGAGTTTGCCTCTGATGTGATGTTTCAAATGGCAATTTTGGAGGGAAAAAGATTTCCTTTTGTGGGATTGCAATCCAAACAGTTGCAAATGCATATAATAAAAATTTTTTTAAAGCATTTTCCGAGACTTCTTCTTAGCAAAACAAACAGGTGCAAAGGATTTACTTACCCTAGCACTGGTGTCAGTTTACCTCCCACTTATGTTTATGTTTTTTCTTTCACTTGCATTCCCCTAGTTTACCTTCAATTGAAACAGGCCCTAAAGAGATGGTGAAAAATGGGTGTAGTAGTCTAAACTTTCTCCTTTTCTTTTCATTTTTTTCTTCTTTTTTTCTTTTTACCTTTTTATTAGCAACAAGGAGACTAGTCGAGTACAAAAAACCAGCTACAAAGGATCAAATGACATACAAAAATGAAAATAAACAAATCCTACCCCATTTTGAGCTCCTTCATATCCATACGATATTCACCAGCACTTTTTTTCTGTTGCCCCCTTTTCTTCTTTTCTTTGCTCATACCTATATTTGCTGTAAAAATAGGAATTGAGTGTTTAGATACTCTACTTCTATCGACATAACCAAATGGCAAACTAATTTGAGAAAGAACTATATTAAACTTCTAAGATGACCAATCATAATTCATGAGCGGTATTTGATAGTCCTGGTAAAGTGTGGTGAAGATGTTCTCCTCACACATTGTTGATGCATGACTGATGACTGCTTTACGTATTACCAAACAAGTATTTTGCAATATCAGTATTCACATCAAAATTCCAGAAACTTTTTGTGTATTAAAATACAGAAAGTGCTTGTGCAACAAATCCTTGAACAACTATGTAGCATGTAGCTTACGCTATGTAGTGTAGCTTAGCCTTATCGCTACGTAGCTCATGAAAATAGCTTGAGTTGTGTAGAGTTTGCCTCTGATAATTTGCATATGCTATTCGCTACAAAGACTAGGCTACATGCTATATAGCTTACATTACAAATTATTTTTCACTACATTAAAATCAATAAATGTTTTCAATGATTTATTACATTTTTCTATTTTCAATCAAAATTAGTTAATCTTTTCAATGCTTTTAGTAAAATAATACAAGTAACTAATTCATGGCTTGGTTTTATTTTCAATTCTCCTTGGCAATATGCAAGTAACTAATTCCTCAACCATCTCATGGCCAACATCAATTTGAGTAAGCATAAACCTTTGGATCCTCTTTTTGAAAGGTATATTCACTCTAATCCAACTCCCAAGCCCGCAAATAAATTCAGCCCACAAATGTATTTCTTGCAATATTTCAAAATCTGAATGATATTTGTTACATTGCTGACAGTAACATTGTTTTCTAATATGTGCCACCAAAAAATTTGTTTATATTAAAAAAATTTCCATTTGATTTTTTTTTTGTATGGATGCATCATGCATGGTTTTATGATAAAACACATGTATGTATAAAACAAATTATTTGTTCCAAACAGGACATTTATGATAAAACAAATTATTTGTTCCAAACAGGACATTTATCAAAGGAGCACTATCAGGTGATATTTAAGATTTTCATTATAAATAGATTAAGAGCCAATGATAATTATAAGTAAACTTGCAGCAAAAAATAAAGAATATAATTTTTTTCAAAACATGGAAAGACTAATCAGTCCTACTTCTTGTAACTTGACCATATGCTTCAAATGGAGGGATTGCACAAAGATTTGGTTAGGGAGACTACGATGGTGAACTAGCATTACAACAAATATGAGAGCTACAAAGGTGAAAAGAAACATAAAGCAGTCGGTAAGATAAGATAGATTGACAGTACTTGTTTCAATTTTCTTGGATGGATGATGAATGTATTTGGGAATGTAAATGAAAATAAAAAACTTATAATATATATATATATATATATATGTTATCAATGGAGGATACCTTGTTTAGGGGGACATGAAATTCTTGTAGCTTATGGTATGGTGCCCCAATATTGGTTGTATGTTACTAGTATGTAGTAGATAATACTAGGTTCAATAGTAGATAATACTAGAGAATCCCTACACCTAATCCTAATCTACTCCTTAACCTAAACCTAAACTTGAAAACTCAAACCTAAATCCATACACAAACCCAAACCCGAACCCGATTTCCTAAACCTAAACCTTGACCTATAACCTATACTTATAACCTAAACCTAAACCTGTAACCTTAACCTAAACGTAAAACCTAAACCTAAACCCAAACCCGATCCCGAACCCAAATCTGAATCCCTAAACCCTTAGCCTAAACCTAAAACCCGATCGTAAACCCGATCTTGAACCCGAACCTGATTTCCTATACCTAAACCTTAACGTATTCTCAAATCCTTAAACTTAAACCTACACCTAATCCTAATCTCAACTCCTTAACCTAAACCTAGAGATAAACTTGAAAACCCAAACCTAAACCTGATCCCGAACCCGAATCTGAATTCCTAAACGCTTAGCCTAAACTTAAAACCCAAACGTAAACCCGATCTCGAACCCGAACCCAATTTCTATACCTAAACCTTAACGTATTCTCAAATCCCTAAACCTAAACCTACACCTAATCCTAATCTTAACTCCTAAGCTAAACCTAAACCTAAACTCGAAAACCCAAAACTAAACTCGAACCCGAACCCGATCCCGATTTCCTAAACCTAAACTTATGACCTTAACCTAAACCTATTCTCAAATCCCAAAAACCTGTAACCTAAACCTAAACCTATAACCTATAACCTAAACCAAAACCTATAACCAAACCAAAACCTATAACCTAAACCTGAACCCATTCTCGGATCCATAACCTATAACCTAAACCTAAACCTTAACCTAAACCAAAACCAAAACCTATAACCTAAACCCGAACCCATTCTCAAATCCCATTACCTATAACCTTAACCTAAACCAAAACCAAAACCAAAACCTATAACCTAAACCGAACCCAAACCCAAACCCGAACCCGAACCAATTCCTAAACCTTAACCTAAACATATAACCTATAACCTATAACTTAAGCTATACCTAAACCTAAACCTTACTTATAACCTAAAACTATTCTCAAATCCTTAAACCTTAACCTATAACCTAACCGAAACCTATACTTATAACCTAAAACTATTCTCAAATCCCAAAACCTATAACCTAAACCCGAACCCGAATTCCTAAACCTTAACCTAAACATATAACCTATAACCTATAACTTAAGCCTATACCTAAACCTAAAACCTTACTTATAACCTAAAACTATTCTCAAATACCAAAACTTATAACCTAAACCCGAACCCAAACTCGAATTCCTAAACCTTAACCAAAACATATAACCTATAACCTATAACCTAAGCCTATAACTTAAACCAAAAGCTAAACCTATAACCTAATCCTAAACCTATAACCTAAACTCAAATCCCTAAACTAAACCTACACCTAATTCTAATCTCAACTCCTATCCTAAACCTAAACCTAAAATTGAATACCCAAACCTAAACACAATCTCGAACCCGAACCCAATTTTCTAAACCTATACCTTAACCTATTCTCAATTCCCTAAACCTATAGCTTATAACCTAAACCTAAAACCTAAACCTAAACCTAAAACCTAAATGTATTCTTAAATCCCTAAACCTAAACCTACACCTAATCCTAATCTCAACTCCCTAACCTAAACCTAAACCTAAACTTGAAAACCCAAACCTAAAACCCGATCCCGAACCCGATTTCCTAAACCTAAACCTTAACCTATTATCATATCCCTAAACCTAAACCTAAACCTATACCTAATCCTAATCTAAACTCCCTAACCTAAACCTAAATCTAAACATGAAAACCCAAACCTAAACCCAATCCCGAACCCGAACCCGAATTCCTAAACCTAAACCTTAACCTATTTTTAAATCCCTAAACTAAACCTACACCTAAACCCGAACCCGATTCCTAAACCTAAACCTTAACCTATTCTCAATTCCCTAAACCTATAGCTTATAACCTAAACCTAAACCTAAACCTAAACCTTAACCTAAACTTATAACCTTAACCTAAACCAAAACCTATGACCTAAAACTTAAATGTATTCTCAAATCTCTAAACCTAAACCTACACCTAATCCTAATCTCAACTCCCTAACCTAAACCTAAACCTAAACTTGAAAACCCAAACCTAAAACCCGATCCGAACTCGAACCCGATTTCTAAACCTAAACCTTAACCTATTCTCAAATCCCTAAACTTAAACCTACACCTAATCCTAATCTAAACTCCCTAACCTAAACCTAAACTTGAAAACCCAAAACTAAACCCAATCCCGAACCCGAACCCGAATTCTTAAACCTAAACCTTAACCTATTTTCAAATCCCTAAACCTAAACCTACACCTAATCCTAATCTCAACTCCCTAACCTAAATCTAAACCTAAACTTGAAAACCCAAACCTAAACCCGATCTTGAACCCGAACGCGATTTCCTAAACCTAAACCTTAACCTATTCTCAATTGCCTAAACCTATAGCTTATAACCTAAACCTAAACCTTAACCTTAACTAAACCTAAACTTGAACCTATAAGCTATAACCTAAACCTAAAACCTAAATATATTATCAAATCCTTAAACCTACACCTACACCTAATCCTAATCTCAACTCCCTAACCTAAACCTAAACTTAAACTCGAAAACCCAAACCTAAACCCAATCCCAAACCCGAACCCGATGTCCTAAACCTAAACCTTAACCTATTGTCAATTCCCTAAACCTATAGCTTATAACCTAAACCTAAACCTAAACCTAAACCTTAACCTATTCTCAAATTCTAAACCTAAACCAACACCTAATCCTAATCTCAACTCCCTAGCCTAAACCTAACTTGAAAACCCAAACCTAAACCCGATCCCAGAACCCAAACCCGATTTCCTAAACCTTAACCTATTCTCAATTCCCTAAACCTTAACCTATAACCTAAACCTAAACCTATAACCTACACTTATAACCTAAACCTAAACCTATAACCTAAACCTAAGACCTAAAACCTAAATGTATTCTCAAATCCCTAAACCTAAACCTACACCTAATCCTAATCTCAACTCCCTAATCTAAACCTAAACTTGAAAACCCAAACATAAACCCGATCCCGAACCCGAACCCGATTCCCAAACCTTAACCTATTCTCAATTCCTTAAACCTATAGCTTATAACCTAAACCTAAACCTAAACCTAAACCAAAACCTATGACCTAAAACCTAAATGTATTCTTAAATCTCTAAACCTAAACCTACACCTAATCCTAATCTCAACTCCCTAACCTAAACCTAAACCTAAACTTGAAAACCCAAACCTAAAACTTGATCCAGAACCCGAACCCGATTTCCTAAACCTAAACCTTAACCTATTCTCAAATCCCTAAACCTACACTTACACCTAATCCTAATCTAAACTCCCTAACCTAAACCTAAACCTAAACTTGAAAACCCAAACCTAAACCCATTCCCGAACCCAAACCCGAATTCTAAACCTAAACCTTAACCTATTTTCAAATCCCTAAACCTAAACCTACACCTAATCCTAATCTCAACTCCCTAACTTGAAAACCCAAACCTAAAACCCTATCCAGAACCCGAACCCGATTTCCTAAACCTAAACCTTAACCTATTCTCAATTCCCTAAACCTAAACCTACACCTAATCCTAATCTAAACTCCCTAACCTAAACCTAAACCTAAACTTGAAAACCCAAACCTAAACCCAATCCCGAACCCGAACTGAATTCTTAAACCTTAACCTTAACCTATTTTCAAATCGTTAAACCTAAACCTACACCTAATCCTAATCTCAACTCCCTAACCTAAACTTAAACCTAAACTTGAAAACCCAAACCTAAACCCAGATCCAGAACCCGAACCTGATTTCCTAAACATAAACCTTAACCTATTCTCATTCCCCCCTAAACCTATAGCTTATAACCTAAACCTAAACCTTAACCTTAAGCTAAACCTAAACTGAACCTATAACTTATAACCTAAATATATTCTCAAATCCCTAAACCTACACCTACACCTAATCCTAATCTCAACTCCTAACCTAAAACTAAACCTAAACTTGAAAACCCAAACCTAAACCCGAACCCGATTTCTAAAAACCTTAACATATTCTCAATTCCCTAAACCTATAGCTTAATAACCTAAACCTAAACCTTAACCTATTCTCAAATTCCTAAACCTACACCTACAACTAATCCTAATCTAAACTCCCTAACCTAAACCTAAACCTAAACTTGAAATCCCAAACCTAAACCCGATCCCGAACCCGAACCCGAACCCGATTTCCTAAACCTAAACCTTAACCTATTCTCAAATCCCTAAACTTAAACCTACACCTAATCCTAATCTAAACTCCTAACCTAAACCTAAACCTAAACTTGAAAACCCAAACCTAAACCCAATCCGAAGCCGAACCCGATTCCTAAACCTAAACCTTAACCTATTTTCAAATCCCCAAACCTAAACCTACACCTAATCCTAATCTCAAATCCCTAACCTAAACCTGAACCTAAACTTGAAAACCCAAACCTAAACCCAGATCCCGAACCCGAACCCGATTTCCTAAACCTAAACCTTAACATATTCTCAATTCCCCAAACCTATAGCTTATAAGACCTTAAAACCTTAACCTTAACCTAAACCTATAACCTTAAAACCAAAACCTATGTCCTAAAACCTGAACTTATAACCTATAACCTAACCTTAACCTAAACCTAAAACCTAAACCTTAACCAATACCTAAAACCTAAAAATAAACCTAAAACCTATATGTATTCTCAAATCCCTAAACCTAAACCTACACCTAATCCTAATCTCAACTCCCTAACCTAAACCTAAACCCGATCCCGAACCCGAACTGTTTCGATTTCCTAAACCTAAACCTTAACCTATTCTCAATTCCCTAAACCTAAACCAAAACTTATGACCTAAAACCTAAATGTATTCTCAAATCTCTAAACCTAAACCTACACCTAATCCTAATCTCAACTCCCTAACCTAAACCTAAACCTAAACTTGAAAACCCAAACCTAAAACCCGATTAGAACCCGAACCCGATTTCCTAAACCTAAACCTTGACCTATTCTTAAATCCCTAAACTTAAACCTACACCTAATCTAATCTAAACTCCTAACCTACACCTAAACCTAAACTTGAAAACCCAAACCTAAACCCAATCTCGAACCCAAACCCGAATTCCTAAACCTAAACCTTAACCTATTTTCAAATCCCTAAACCTAAACCTACACCTAATCCTAATCTCGACTCCCTAACCTAAACACTGAACCTAAACTTGAAAACCCAAACCTAAACCCGATCCAGAACCCGAACCCAATTTCTAAACCTAAACCTTAACATATTCTCAATTCCCTTAACCTATAGCTTATAAGACCTTAAAACCTTAACCTTAACCTAAACCTAAACCTATAACCTTAAAACCAAAACCTATGTCCTAAAACCTAAACTTATAACCTATAACCTAACCTTAACCTAAACCTAAAACCTAAACCTTAACCAATACCTAAAACCTAAAAATAAACATAAAACCTAAATGTATTCTCAAATCCCTAAACCTAAACCTACACCTACACCTAATCCTAATCTCAACTCCCTAACCTAAATCTAAACCTGATCCCGAACCCGAACCCGATTTCCTAAACCTAAACCTTAACCTATTCTCAATTCCCTAAACCTATAGCTTATAACCTAAACCTAAACCTTAACCTAAACCTATAACCTTAACCTAAACCAAGACTTATGACCTAAAACCTAAATGTATTCTCAAATCTTTAAACCTAAACCTACACCTAATCTTAATCTCAACTCCCTAACCTAAACCTAAACCTAAACTTGAAAACCCAAACCTAAAACCCGATCCAGAACTCGAACCCGATTTCCTAAACCTAAACGTTAACCTATTCTCATTTCCCTAAACTTAAACCTACACATAATCCTAATCTAAACTCCTTAACCTAAACCTAAACCTAAACTTGAAAACTCGAACCTAAACTCAATCCCGAACCCGAACCCGAATTCCTAAACCTAAACCTTAACCTATTTTCAAATCCCTAAACCTAAACCTACACCTAATCCTAATCTCGACTCCCTAACCTAAACCACGAACCTAAACTTGAAAACCCAAACCTAAACCCGATCCCGAACCCGAACCCGATTTCCTAAACCTAAACCTTAACATATTCTCAATTCCCTAAACCTATAGCTTATAAGACCTTAAAACCTTAACCTTAACCTAAACCTATAACCTTAAAACCAAAACCTATGTCCTAAAACCTAAACTTATAACCTATAACCTAACCTTAACCTAAACCTAAAACCTAAACCTTAACCAATACCTAAAACCTAAAAATAAACCTAAAACCTAAATGTATTCTCAAATCCCTAAACTAAACCTACACCTAATCCTAATCTCAACTCCCAAACCTAAACCTAAACTTGAAAACCCAAACCTAAACCTGATCTTGAACTCGAACCCGATTTCCTAAACCTAAACCTTAACCTATTCTCAATTCCCTAAACCTAAACCTTAACCTAAACTTTAAACCTTAACCTATAACCTAAAACTTGAATGTATTCTCAAATCCTTAAACTTAGACCTACACCTAATCCTAAACCTAAACTTGAAAACCCAAACCTAAACCCGATACCAAACCCGAACTCGAACCCGATTGCTGTAATAATGTAGCCCAATCATAAGGCAACAAACAAGAATGTATCCCTTTTAACACATGCCCCTTTTTACAAAGCTTTAATTTTTGTTGTTGTTTCTATTAATTGAAACACTTTTTGCATTATTTGCTCATATTAGGTTTATTTTAATGATCGTTTTATTTTAAAAGTGCCCACTTTTTTGGATGAAGTTTCGCAATTTTTCATGATTTGAATTATAATGTTTTGTTGGTTGAATATTTTTTATTAGATGAAAGACACATAGAATTGTTCTTGATTTTTTCCTTTTTTTTTTTTAACTTATGAAGTTAAACTTTATATGTATTATGCGTGGATGAATAATGTATTGTGGATAAGATTGTTTGTATTTGGATGGATGTAGTTTATGTTTGGATGGATTTACGTAGTTTGGGTTTAGATGGATGTGAATGTGAATGTGAATGTGATGAAACAGGTGTATATCAGTCCTGTTTGGATGAAACAGGTGAATGTGAATGAAAAACAGTGTATGTCGATCTGTTTGGATGAAACAGGTGTATGTCAATTCTGTTTGGATGAAAGCAGTGTATGTGAAATGGTGTATATCGATCTGTTTGGATGAAACAGGTGAATGTGAATGTGATGAAACAGTTTGGATTTACGTATGTGAATGAAACAGGTGAATGTGAATGTGATGAAACAGTTTGGATTTACGTATGTGAATGAAACAGGTGAATGTTAATGAAACAGGTGTATATCAGTCTTGTTTGGATGAAACAGGTGAATGTGATGAAACAGTTTGGATTTACGTAGTTTGTATAACAGGTGTATATCAGGAAGAATACTGTAACATGTCAAATTTAAAAATGTCCTTTAAGGGTCATAAGGGACGGCCCATAGCGGTCATTTTAAAGGACGGTCCATGACCGTCCTTTTAAAGGATGGTCCATAACCGTCCTTTGAAGGCTCATAAGAGACTGTCCATGACAATCCTTTTTAAGGACGGTCTGTGACCGTCTTAAAAAAGGACGGTCCATGGCCGTCCTTTGAAGGCTCATAAGAGACGGTCCATGACAGTCCATTTTAAGGACGGTCCATAACTGTCTTTTTTTCGTCAATAAGAATGACGGTTTTCAACTGTCATTTAAAAAATAAGACACGTCAAAATTTAACGGCCTATGCGACGGTCCATGACTGTCCTTTTTGGTCATTTGAGACGGTTTTGGACCGTCCTTTTTTCGCTGTTTTGGCGTAGTGCCATCACCTTATCAATGTAGGCCGACAGCACGAATATAGTGTCCCATACCACCATAATCAGCTCACAAGTCAGGTTGCTCACTGGTCTCTACTGGGAGGCACATGGCCCAGCGTAGGCCGACAGCTCGACCACGGTGTCCCATACCACCATGCCCGGCTCATGAGTCTTAGCGGATCGAGGTACCATGGTTAAAAGGGATTTCACTGGTAAGTTTGGTACCCTAGGTTCAAGCAGTAGCATCCAAACATCGTGAACATACATTAGACAGATCGGGTTACTTGACAAGCTCGGCTAGCTCGAGCGCACAACAAGTTGAACGACATGAAGTGCATAAGCACTTCGCGTGGCCAACCACAATCGCCAACCGAAGTACGACTCGAGTTCATCAAACACATCTCACGTGGCGAAATGAATCTCAATCACGATCTCAAGTCTGGTACCGATTGTCTGGTTATAAACATAGTCCCAATCACAATTAATCCATATTCAAAGCATGTGGAGTAAAACATAATAAACAAAGTAATTCAAGCATGCTAACAAACATGTCATAAGTATGTATAAAGCATGTTATAAAGCATGTCATAAAACATCATATAAACAAGAATACAAACACATATATTTCACAAATAAGCGGCAAATAAGCAGTTTAAGTAAATAACCTCATGGAGGAAATCACACATGTCTCTAAGGTAGTTGAGAATCCCATCTCAATACCTACCTAAGGCATCATCATCCAAACACCTACTCATACGAGCATTTTCATAAACACTTAGCATACACTATTTCAACATACTTAGTGTATATTAGTAAAACATGTATTAGGGCGAGTCCTTTCGCCAAGCAAGTATTTTACGCACATATGATATATTCATACAGCAAATAATCATGTCAAACACACTTCCAAAATATATACGTATACGGTACTTTCTACAATACACTATTTCTACATACATAGTGTATATTAGCATAACATTTATTAGGGCGAATCCTTTCGCCAAATAAGTATTTTATCCATATATCATATATTCATACAACAAATAATCATGTCAAACACATTTCCAAAATATATACGTATACGGTATTTTCTACGAATACCTAGAATATGTAAAATTCCATATTCTACGTCTTTAATCGAAATAGAAAACAGAAAGTACTTTGTACATGTGTAATTGTATATAGATCATGAATCTATCATTATCTGACATTGAAAGCGTTGAAAACCATAACATATACACCTAAAGTCCGCACCTTTTATCGTAGAATCGTAACGAAGCCGATAGGTTTGCCAAGCTTCCGTATATGGCAGTTTGGTAACCTAAAGAATGAAATAGCTACATAACCTATAACCTTCATAACCCCAAATCAGTTTAGGGTTAGGGTTTCTTATCTAGAAACGTCGCTAAAATCGCTTGAAAAGTAATAAGAATGAGGTGGTTAAGCACCTAAGGCAACAAGGAAGAAAGGCAGGGAGGATCTCCCACAACTCTCTCACTACAAAGGGCTGCCAGGGCTGTTACACGCAATCGTTGCACCACTCCCCCATCACCTTATCAATGTCGGCCGACAGTACGAATATAGTGTCCCATACCACCATAATCGGCTCACGAGTCTAGTTGCTCAATGGACACTACGGGGAGGCTCGGGCTGATGCACTCGCAACACCACGAAACCCCAACGTAGGCTGACAGCTCGACCACGGTGTCCCATACCACCATGCCCGGCTCATGAGCCTTAGCGGATCGAGGTACCAAGGTTAACGGGGTTGCACTGGTAAGTTTAGTATATTAGGTTCAAGCAGTAACGTCCAAACATGGTGAACATATATTAGATAGATCGGGTTACTTGATGAGATCGGCTAGCTCGAGCGCACGACAAGTTGAACGACATGAAGTGCATAAGCAATTCGCATGGCCAACCACTATCACCAAATGAAGTACGACTCGAGTTCGTCGAACATATCTCTTGTGACGACTGAATCTCAGCCACGAATTCAATCTCGTTACCGATTGCCTGGACTATACAATAGCCCCAATTACATTCAATTACAGAACAGTTCAAGCAGTAATGGATCAAGATTTCAAATCATACAATCAATTATCCAATATTGTCCGCTTAGGGCTGCCAGGGCTGTTGCACGGAATCGTTACACCACTCCCCCATCACCTTTCATGGATTTATGGAATACGACTTAAGCATGTGAAGTAGTCAGAGCAGAGTTAAATAAACAAGTAATTCAAATATATTAACAAGCATGTTATAAAACACAATGCAAACAGGAAATCTAAACACATAAGTTTCATAAACTAGTAAATGATAAAACTAAACAACTTACATGAAGGAAATCATACACATTACTAAGGTAGTTGAGAATCCTATCTCAACACCCTTATACATTACAATTTACTAACTACTACTCAATCAGACATTTCAACAAACACTTTAGACTACATACATCAACATACATAACGTATGTTGATCATATAGGTATTAGGCCAAATCCTTTCACTAGGGAGCTGCCCCATGGATAACACGCATGCACCCACGATGGATAATCATGGCAAGCATGAATCCAAGTTCCATATTCATTTGAACATTTTCACAAACACTTGGGCTACACAATTTAACATATATCGTGTATATTGGCCGTGACGTGATTTAGGGCAAATCCTTTCGTCAAAGGGGGTATCGCCTATACAACAATCATATATCCATGACAATTAGTCATGGCGAGCACGAATGCAAATTCTTTACTCATTCGGTCATTTCCACAAACACTAAAAATACACCCTTTTTAACATACATAATGTATATTAGCAAAAACGTGTATTAGGGCGAATCCTTTCGCCGAGTGAGTATTATATATATATAGCATGTTCATACAGTAATTAATCATGGCTAACATACTTTCAAAATTTGTACGTATACGGTATTTTCTACAAATACGAAGAATACAGTATATTCAACATAGTTAACGTATAACCGAAAAATAAAACGGACAACACTTTGTACATGTGCAATTGCATGCAGATCATGAATCTATCATTATCTGACATTGAAAGCGTTGAAAACCATAACCTATATATCTAAAGTCCGCACCTTTTGTCGTAGAATCGCAATAGACTCGATAGATTCGCTAAGCTTTCGTATACGGCAGTTTGACAACTTATAGAATGAAATAGATTAGCTATTTCATCATTTGCAATATTCATAACCCTAGATCAGATTAGGGTTAGGGTTTCTTACCTAGAAACGAAGTCAGAATCGCCGGGAAAGCGATTAGATCGTGATGATTAAGCTTGGATAGTGGTAGGGTAGAGTATCGGGAAGTTTCTCCCACAACTCTCACACTTTCTCTCTCTTTTCTCTCTTCTCTCTCCTAGGTTTTCTCAAATTCATATGGGAGGAATGAGAGAGGGTTTAAGATCCTTATATAGGTCCAGAACTCACGGAAATAGACTCGGGGTCAAGGTATACTTAGGTTATAGCCAAAGTGGGTCTGTTCCGTCTCAACGGACCACTTCTAGCGGCCTCCCTTGAACCAAAGGTTGGACTTAAGGTCACTAACACTGGATCTAGGTTCAGCTAAGGTTTTGTTCCAGTCGGGTTTTCAGATCGCACGTGGCGGACCAGTTTCAGTTCAACGGTCAGCGAATCTCAATCGGGGATTTCAAGTACATATTGATGGATATGTTTGGGCAAATATCCCTGATCCGAGGGTGTAATGTAGTTAGATTCCGACAGCCTAGTTGCTTATAAATTGTCCGCAAGTGACACGTGCCAGATTTCATAAATTTGTATTTTATTTTTAATTAATTTCACATTTCTCACAATCCTTACTCCGGGCTCAAGCGAATAGCACTGGGACATTATCTGGATTTGATTTTCGAGATGGTTGTCAAGCCCAGCAAGGTGGTCCTAACCATTTAGCTTCGCGTTAATCGGACTTTCGATATGCGGTCCAGATCTGATACGGAGTTTCGTGATGCTCCCGAGAGCAGTCGGGTAATGAGATTGATCCTAAAATTTTGGGTAATGTAGCGTCAATGGTTCTACAAGTTTTGGGTCTTGCAGATCATATTTAAAGTTGTTCGAGCTAATTTTATTGATCGTTCAATACTTAACCAAATTCCGCCCTAATTATGATAAAATACGATCTTATGACAGTTCTATGCCCCTTTCTGGCGATTTTAGGTAGTATATCATTTTAATTATTTTTCTAGTAGTTCATCATCAAGTCTACTTTATCTCTATCAAATTTCATTAGGTTTCGTGTTGTAGAAAAATTCTAGAAATTTTAGAAGCGGCAGCTGTCCAAACTAATGCTTTCCGAATAGTTGTCACAACGATCTATATTTAACTATATTAAATTTTTTATTATATTTTTCTATTCTTTTTATATGAAACTAGACTTATTAAGCTTCAATATGGTTTTGAATAACCTAATTCGAAGTTATAACGAGGACAATATGACTTTTTGAAGTCAGACCAAAATCGCAGAAAAAAGTGGCCGAAAACGGGCCAGCCAATGAACTGTGGCCCGCCCGAACCCACTGAACCGCGGTAGACCACGGTAGGCACGGTGCCGTCACGATTCGCTGGACTGTCCAGTGGTGGTTTTTGCCACTTGAGTTTTGAAACGGGCGTATCTTGTGAACCGGGATGAGTTATTCGACGTGCAATATATGATTTTGGGGTAGGAGAAGCTGATCTATCCAAATGACCTATTTATTTCTTTAGATTCCAAATGGTTAATGGTCAAAAATCTATTTTTTTTATTTATTTACTATTTATGATAAATTTTAATTTAAGTATTGTTCTTCCTCACCTAAACTTTAGGATTCATGTCTAATATGAAAGTACTTAGAAACATTTGAAGAATATGGTGGTGAAAGGTGAGATTTTGAAGGAAATGGGTTAAAAAGTGATTTTAGACTTTGAGATTGAGTTTGGAGAAATTAATAAGATGTTAGGATCGACCCATTGCCTAAGGATGCCTAACTCCAGGTTGGCAAAAATCCAGGATGTTACAATCTACCCCCCTTAAAAATAATTTCATCCCCGAAATTGGCTAAAGGTAATAAGTAAGAATTTTATTCTTTCATTTGCCTAAGACTCATTGATTTCAAGTTTATATGCGCGGTAGGGTGTATATTGTGCATGCTAGTCTAGTACATTTTAGGCACTACCCCCCTTAAAAAATTTATTTCTTTATCCCTTGCTTATTCCCTAATAGGTTGATACAATTTATTCCGTTATCTATTTGACATCTTGACGACAATTCCCATCTATTTAAAGTAAGATAACTGTTTTCAATGTTTGACCAACACGGAGAGACGGTTATAGTGGGCTTGATCCCGATACATCGATCATCTACCTGGCCAAGGTAGAAAGCTCATCGTATCCCTTCCTAGTCCTGGTAGATCCTGGTCTTCTGCTCGGCCAAGCAGTGAGTCCATTGGTAGTCGCCCAGGATTGAGAATTGGGTCAAGCCGCGAATACTTCGCAGTTGTATATGTCAGTAACTCTGTAGTCCGATCACTCTAAAAACGTAGGGAATGTCCATTATTGAAAGGCTCAAATTTTCTATCTATAAAGTTGCCCGTTGGGAGTAATTTCTTTCGATCCTGGGCCAGTGAGGCAAGGGTCCACCACGCTTCCGATGAGCCACCCAGATCAAAGAATGTATAGACTGACTTAACTAGATTAGGCTCTTAACATTCTACCCCCCTTAAAAATATTTTTACTCTAAGGGCAGCAGAATCGATATCCTGATCCGTATGTCGGAACAAAGTGTACTTTAAAACATATCCCTGAGATATAACAAGTAGCCAGTCTTAATTTAAGAGTAGCGATACTCCAATAGGTGTAATCCAAAGTCCAAGCTCATACGCTAGATGAGTTCATACCATGTTTAATACAAGAAATTGTTTTATCGCTTAGGGTCAAAAGTTATCTAATTGGAATTGGGTTGCCCTAACTTGAATTTAACTACGCTCAAGCACTACACACATGCTCATATTAGCTAAGAAGGTCCTAGGATTCAGACTATTAATTTACTAGATTTCCCATACTGTCAAATTTGTTTGCAAAATCTAGGAGTACCAACTCTAAGTCCAAAATGCTAATGGCCTATTTGGCCAGTGGTCTTAAGTTGTATTTAATGGGCTTGCATTGTTAATCCCTCCTCGGGATTGGGAGTTGCATAGTTGGTAGGAGGGTGGGTGGGGATTAATTTTATAGGCTTTGGAAAATGAGTCTTGTATTGGAAAGTGTGAGATGGGATTTCCATATCCCATGATGAGGAATTTCTAAGTGTAATTTGGAAAGGAAAACCCGGGATATACCTTTCATTGCATACATTCCAAACATGACATTAGAAAACATGGGATACACCCAATCTAGGGACCATACCTTACACATACATTTATTATTACTTTTACGATTCCATCCACCTTAAACTCACCTAATGCAGTTATGGGACACAAAACTGTGGATTTGGTGCTCAAATGAAAGGAAATGAAGAAGATAGGAGAGGGGTTATTGGGTTTCGGAATCTTGAGCCTACATAGGCTCAAATGAAAGGGAATAAAGAGGGAAAACGGAAAGATAGAATGGATTAGAGAACTTACACGATTTTGAGCCTCAAATGGGGGATGTACAGGCTCAAATGAGAGAGAATGGAGAGGGTAGGGGAGTAGGACTTGCTGTAAACAGTGGACGTGAATGGGTTGTGACAGAAAATGACGGAATGGGTGATTGGAGGGAAGGTTTGAGAGAGGAAACAGTAAGTTGAAAGGGAAAGAGGACTTGAAGGGGTAGGAAATGAGAGCGGGGGTAAAATGGAGCAAAAACAGGGGTCCCCATGAAAATTTGAAATTTTGTGGGCACCACATGAGCCAAGGGGTCGGGCCGACACCGACCCACACCAGCCCGACCAGCCCGGCCCAAGGGGACCGCGGTCGACCACGGTGAGTGCGGCGCCGCCGCGGTCCTCTGGACTAACCGCGGTGCTGCCACGGTAGGACAGTGGCCACCCCCCTCCCAAGGTGCCAATGACACCTCGGGTCCACCGTGGGTCCCCTCGGATTGCATTATGTGGCCCCCGACTCCGTTTCGAGTCGTTATGGGAAGCTTCAGATGCACATTTGTATTTAACAATTTCTAACAGCTGGGATGGGATGATTTGTGATCTACACACGTCGTTTGACGATCTAGAAGTAGTTTTGGGGTTGACTCGTGCGATCACGATCGAGTACCGACTCAAACAACACGACTGATTTCACTGAACTTCGCCGTTCGACGAATTTGGAAAATCCTAAGTCTGTTTCTATATTCCGTCGCTCCCTCCTAAGTCAGAGTGCGTCAAAGTGCATCGTGAGACCATAACCCAAGTCCGGTTTAATCCAAATCATGCTCTAATACCATCTTGTAACGCCCTGAAAATCGAGGGTCAAGCATAAGCTCAACTCCCGAGTTCCAACGCATCACATATGCAACATAATGAATGATGATTGAATGTTACCTGTATTAGTGCATTGAACATGAGTGAGATTAAGCCAAAACAGCATATCATACTCCAGAGACATGTGAGATAGCAAGCAGAAGACTGTGATAGATATATAAACTATATAAACTGTGGTGAATCTCCATAGTGTGATAATGTTACCAGGTTAACTATTTATAAGTATAATTCTAAAATATACCAAATTAAGGAAGTGTAATGTCTTCTATCCCAATACCATAGCCCCATCAATGCCATTCCTGGTCTTCATAGACCCGTCAAGAGTTACATGTAGGAGAACTCCTCCTCAACATCATAGTAGTAGTCCGACTCTGCTTCATGAGCATCGCCATCACCTGCAGCTAAGACAGTCTAGTTGGTGTTGCAAACACTGTCCCGTAACGTGGGAGTGAGTGATCAACTCAGTGGAACAATAAAGCATAGGTTAACATGTTATCAAAATAGTCAAGCTGTAATGATAAAGCAGTACAGTAGTCAACAATCCTAGTACTCTTGTTAATGCAAGTATGAAATGCTGTCATGATGCATGCCCTCACCAGCATACTCTCTCATGCGACACCATCTTACGTCCGCGGCATGCGTTCATCCCTTAGTGCTCCACATCTTCCAGGCACATGCAGTGCAATGATGAGCATGATTACCGAGTTGTTATTAGTCCTTTTCATACAGCAGTATTGAGAAACTAAGGTACCTCCCTTGTATCATTCCCAAACATGATCCATTCTAGGGTCGTCAAACCTAGATAATCTCATATGATAGTGTGGTTCTAGGGCGCTGTAAAGGCTGTCAGGGCTGTTGCACGCAATCGTTACATCACTCCCTCATCACCTTTTTAACGGTTCATCACTAAATTGATACAGGCCTAGTTCATACTCTATTCACCATGGCAAAAATCGTCGCCCCCCCGCAAATTTAGAGTATGCTCGAGGTCACTACAAAGGGCTGCCAGGGCTGTTACACGCAATCATTGCACCACTCCCCCATCACCTTATCAATGTAGGCCGATAACACGAATATGTGTCCCATACCACCATAATCAGCTCATGAGTCTGGTTGCTCAATGGACACTACGGGGAGGCTCGGGCTGACGCACTCGCAATACCACGAAACCCCAACGTAGGCCGACAGCTCGACCACGGTGTCCCATACCACCATGCCTGGCTCATGAGTCTTAGCAGATCGAGGTACCAAGGTTAACGGGGTTGCACTGGTAAGTTCGGTACCTTAGGTTTAAGCAGTAGCGTCCAAACATGGTGAACATACATTAGACAGATCGGGTTACTTGACGAGATCGGCTAGCGCGAGCGCATGACAAGTTGAACGACATGAAGTGCATAAGCAGTTCACGTGGCCAACCACTATCACCAACCGAAGTATGACTCGGGTTCATCGAACTTATCTCTCGTGTCGACTGAATCTCAGCCACGAATTCAATCTCGTTACCGATTGCCTGAACTATATAATAGCCCCAATCACATTCAATTACAGAACAGTTAAAGCAATAATGGATCAAGATTTCAAATCATACAATCAATTATCCAATATTGTCCGCTAGGGTCGCTGTGAGTACATTGCACTAATCGTTACACCACTCCCCCATCACCCTTCACGGATTTATGGAATACAACTTAAGCATGTGAAGTAGTCAGAGCAGAGTTAAATAAACAAGTAATTCAAACATATTAACATGCATGTTATAAAACACAATGCAAACTGGAAATCTAAACACATAAGTTTCATAAACCAGTAAATGATAAAACTAAATAACTTACATGAAGGAAATCATACACATCACTAAGGTAGTTAAGAATCCTATCTCAACACCCTTTTACATTACAATTTACGAACTACTACTCAATCAGACATTTCAACAAACACTTTAGACTACATACATCAACATACATGATGTATGTTGATCACATAGGTATTAGGCCAAATCCTTTCACTAGGGAGCTGCCCCATGGATAACACACGTGCACCCTGATGTTTTATTTAAACCAACATGATTTAAATGATTTTTAAACTCGCAAGTATACGAATCAGATGCAGATACGGTACATATTACGAGATCGTTCCCACGAGGACTGGTCGTCACAATTCAAATCTATGATTCTCCTTAACTAATCCAACAAATAATGGAACTAATTACTAAGCACAATTCTAAGAAAAAAATAAAACAATTAAGAACAGGGAAGAAAATTCAATCAGAGAGAGAGCACTAGGACTTTCAAATCCACCCCTGATTATCCTAACCCTTGTTTTGTCTGTTGATTCACCTTGATCTAGATTGATACCACTTATACAGAGAAAGCACAATCTGTGTCCTTAATCGGGCATACAGACTGTCTAATTCCTTTAAGCAATGCCATGAATGACATATCCCATATCCTTGGTCAGGCATAAGGGATGTACAGTTCATTAAAGCATCCTGTTTCTTCCTCTATAGGAAACCTGTTCTTGATCAGACACAAGTACCTATAATAAACATCCATACAACATCCATATATATACTTTAGTCAAGTTCATAGATGGAGAAGTATAGAATTTAAACCCATAAAGCCCACTTAGAGAAAGAAACAAATTGATTAATATTCAAAGTAAATCAACCAATACAAGAGCTAATCAAATTAGGGGCTTCATCTCAGCCCTAGCTGAGAGATTAGTGACCCATAAAATCCATTAAACAGATGAAATAAAATTCATAAAAAATGTATCTTCTTTCTTCTCTTTCTTCTCTCCCTTGCTCCAGATCTGGAATCCCTTGGTTCTGAATGCCTTTCCCACGTCCAAAACTCCCATTTTATAGCTGCTGGATGGCTGGGGTCGGTGGCAGAGTCATAGAAGGACATGAAGTGTAAATTTTCGCAGCCGTGATCGGTGGGCCCCACAGAGGTGTTTTCTGGAAAATCCACCCCGTCCATTAGATTCAGGATGAAATTTCAGTCAGGAATGGGTGGTTTTGAATGTCCATTGATGCGACCCAGAGAAGATATCGCAACAAAAACAGTTTTTAACGTCACCGGGCAGCCCTTTTGTGGCCTCTGTATCACGCACGTGTGTACGCATGGGAGTGAAATATCAGCATGGTTTTGAAGCTCTCGAACCCCTCTACACGATGGACGGATTGGATCGGCCGGAAGGACGACGTACGGAGCCCACTAATTTTCGTAAAAACCGGCAGCGGAAGACGCTACGCGGACGCGAAACGGCTGCTGTTACGATCAGTGGGTCCCACCTTGATGTTTATTGTGAAATCCACTCCGTTCACCGAATTTCTATCGAAATTTCGGTCAGAAATATGTATTTTTTCTCTGTTTTGGTCCGGGCCACAGAATATCTTATCACACCGTCCAACTTGCGTTTGAACGGTTTGATTCAAATCTTGATGATGATTTTCAAATCGGCCACCTAGGCAGTGATACTGGTTTTCAATTGGATGTGATGGACGGTCCGGATTATATCTCTGGATGATAAGCGGGACCCACAACCGACGGCAAGTGTCGCCGTTCGCAGACGCTGGAGAAGAAGCTGACGAAGGCGCGGGTCAGTGGTCGTTTTGACCAAAGCAGCGGTGTGGTGCGCCGCTGGTGCACACGTGCAGGGTGCTCACTCCCCATACTCAGGGCCCACTGTGATGTTTACGAGAAATCTGCACCGTCCATCCTTTTTTCCATTTTATTTAACCCCCCAAAACCGAATTTAAGGCAATTCCAGATATCAGGTGGGCCCAGAATCTATGGTTTGTGGGCTGATTTATCAGTTGGGCCACTTCCTGAGATCTTCAATGGCTGAAATTTAATATGTATGGTTAATTTACGGCCCTCATCACATGTATAAAGTTTCGAGTTGATCGGATGGTGGGAAACATGTGATCTTGCATTCTGGACCCTTTTCGGGCTCCTTTGGCTTGCTTTCCTCCGATCCCAGGCGTGTAAATTCTTCACCATTAGTTCTCTGGAGTCCATCCCGTGCTCTAGTGACTTCAGAACGTCAAATCCATGCCTTTAACATCAATTTCCAATTAACGCTCCTGATTTCATCCTGTAATAAAAACACGATTAAAACACTCTATTAAACCTTATCATGTACATAAAATTAGGCAATTACTGGGTCTGATATGCAATATTCGACCCTGATCACACCCACGACGGATAATCATGGCAACCATGAATCCAAGTTCCATATTCATTTGAACATTTTCACAAACACTTGGGCTACATAATTTAACATATATCGTGTGTATTGGCCGTGGCGTGATTTAGGGCAAATCCTTTCATCAAAAGGGGTATTGCCTATACAACAATCATATATTTATGACAATTAGCCATGGCGAGCACGAATGCAAATTCTTTACTCATTCGGTCATTTTCACAAACACTTAGAATACACCCTTTTTAACATACATAACATATATTAGCAAAAACGTGTATTAGGGCGAATCCTTTCACCGAGTGAGTATTATACATATATATAGCATGTTCATACAGTAATTAATCATGGCTAACATACTTTCAAAATTTGTACGTATACGGTATTTCTACAAATATGAAGAATACAGTATATTCAACATAGTTAACGTATAACCGAAACACGAAACGGACAACACTTTGTACATGTGCAATTGCATGCAGATCATGAATCTATCATTATCTGATATTGAAAGCGTTAAAAACCATAACCTATACATCTAAAGTCCGCACCTTTTGTCGTAGAATTGCAATAGACTCGATAGATTCGCTAAGCTTTCGTATACAGCAGTTTGGCAACCTATAGAATGAAATAGATTAACTATTTCATCATTTGCAATATTCATAACCCTAGATTAGATTAGGGTTAGGGTTTCTTACCTAGAAATGAAGTCGGAATCGCTGGGAAAGCGATTAGATCGTGATGATTAAGCTTGAATAGCGGCAGGGTAGAGTATCAGGAAGTTTCTCCCACAACTCTCACACTTTCTCTCTTTTCCCTCTTCTCTCTCCTAGGTTTTCTCAAATTCGTATGGGAGGAATGAGAGAGGGTTTAAGGTGCTTATATAGGTCCAGAACTCACGGAAATAGACTCGGGGTCAAGGTATACTTAGGTTATAGCCAAAGTGGGTCTGTTCCGTCTCAACGGGGCACTTCTGGCGGCCCCCCTTAAGCCAAAGGTCGGACTTAAGTTCACTAACACTGGATCTAGGTTTAGCTAAGGTTTCGTTCCAGTTGGGTTTCCAGATCACACGTGGCAGACTAATTTCAGTTTAACGGTTAGCGAATCTCGATCGGGGATTTCAAGTATATGGATGGATATGTTTGGGCAAGTATCCCTGATCCGATAGTGTAATCTGGTTAGATTCCGACGGTCTGGTTGCTTATAAATTGTCCGCAAGCGACACGTGCTAGATTTCATAAATTTGTATTTTATTTTTAATTAATTTCACATTTCTGACATTCCTCACTCCGAGCTCAAGCGAATAACACTGGGTCACTATCTGGATTTGATTTCTGAGATGGTTGTCAAGCCCAGCAAGGCGGTCCTAACAGTTTAATTTCACGTTAATCGGACTTTCGATGTGCGGTCCAAATCTGATACGGAGTTTCGTGATGCTCCCTAGAGCAGCCGGGTAATGAGATTGATCTTAGATTTTTAGGTAATGTAGCGTCAACGGTTCTACAAGTTTTGTATCTTGCAAATCGTATTTAAAGTGGTTCGAGCTAATTCTATTGATCGTTTAGTTTAGTACTTAACCAAATTTCGTCCTAATTATGACAGAATACGATCCTAAGGCAGTTCTACGCCCCTTTCTAGCTATGTTAGGTAGTATATCATTTTAATTATTTTTTAAATAGTTCATCATCAAGTCTACTTTATCTCTACCAAATTTCATTAGGTTTCATGTTGTAGAAAAATTCTAGAAATTTTAGAACCGGCAGTTGTCCAAACTAATAATTTCCAGACAGTTGTCATATTGATCTATATTTACTTATATTAAAATTTTCATTATATTTTTCTATTATTTTTATATGAAACTAGACTTATTAAGCTTCAATCTTATTTTTGAATCACCTAATTCAGAGTTCTAACGAGGGAGATATGACTTTTTTAAGTTAAACCAAAATCATAGAAAAAGTGGCCGAAAACGGGCCAGCCAATGAACTGCGGCCCGCCCGGGCCCGCTGGACCGCGGTAAACCGCGGTAGGTGCGGCACCGCCCCGGTTCGCTGGACTGTCCAGTGGTGGTTTTCGCCACTTGAGTTTTGAAACGGGTGTATCTTTTGAACCGGGATGAGTTATTCGACGTGCAATATATGATTTTAGGGTAGGAGTAACTGATCTATCCAAATAACATATTTATTTCTTTAGATTCCAAATGGTTAATGGTCAAAAATATATTTTATTTATTTTTTTACTATTTATGGTAAATTTTAATTTAAGTATTGTTCTTCCTCACCTAAACTTTAGGATTCATGTATAATATGAAAGTACTTAAAAAAATTTGGAGAATATGGTGGTGAAAGGTGAGATTTTGAAGGAAATGGGTTAAAAAGCGATTTTAGACTTTAGGATTGAGTTTTGAGAAATTAATAAGATGTTAGGATCGACCCATTGCCTAAGGACGCCTAACTCCAGGTTGGCAAAAATCTGGGATGTTACAAGATCGATTTTTATGCCTCAACAAGGATGATGTGGAACCATGCGTGATACGTAAATCAGATAACAAATCCACTCCTCCACTTGAGTATCAGTTGTTGGGTGACATATTGATTATCATAGATCATCCCCTCAATCAAATAATTGGAGATCCTAAATCTGATGTGAAAACTCGGAGACAACTTGAGACCACATTTAGTCATCTATGTTTCACCTTAAAAATTGAACCAAAGAAGGTTGTAGAAGTACTTAAAGATGAATTTTGGATTGCAACAATGCAAGATGAATTGTAACAATTTGAAAGGAATGTGGTGTGGTAGCTAGTCCCTAAGCTACAAGAAACAAATATCATTGGAACAAAATGGATTTTCAAGAACAAGTTTGATGAATCTGGGGATGTGGTGAGGAACAAGGTGAGACTCGTTGCACAAGGATACTCACAAATAGAGGGCATCAATTTTAATGAAACGTTTGACCCGACAGGGCTTTTATAGTCTATCAAAATACTCATGTCTCTTGCATGTGTATTGAAATTTAAATTATTTCAAATGGACAAGAATAATGCCTTCCTCAATGGTGTACTTGAGGAAGAAGTATACGTTAAGCAAGCTAAAGGATTTTTTAAATCACAAATATCCTCAACATGTATACAGATTGAGTAAAGCGCTTTATGGCCTTAAACAAGCACCATGAGTGTGGTATGAGCATATAACGCAATTTTTGCTAGACCATTTTTTGATGGTGGAGCGTTGATAAAACATTGTTTACACAAAAGACCAGTAGTGCCTTACTAATTACCTAGATTTATGTGGATGATATTGTTTTTGGATCCACTTGTGAAGATATGGCTCATGAATTTGGTGAATTGATAAAATCTAAATTTGAGATGAGCATGGTTAGTGAGCTCAATTTCTTCTTGGGATTATAAGTGAAATAAGTGCAAAATGGGATTTTCATATGCCAGACTAAGTACGCTAAAGAATTGGAAAAAAATATTTGGACTTGAATTTATCCGTACTCATCATACTCTCATGAGCACCATACTCATACTTTCCAGAGATGCAAATGGCAAGAGTGTGGAACAACACTCGTATCACGGTATGATAGGGATCTTACTATACCTAACAGCGAGCCGTCCGAACCCAGCCAGACATTTCCTTTAGCGTAGGTTAATGCGCTAGGATCCAGACCAATCCTAAAGGGTCACATTTGACTATTGTTAAGAGAATTATAAAATATGCGGCTGGGACTACTAATTTTGGCCCATGGTACCCTTTTAACACATCGACTATTATTGTCGGGTATTCAGATGCTGATTGGGCTGCTAATATTGATGATCGCAAATCAACCAGCGGTGGTTATTTTTATATCGAAAATTGTCTTGTGTCTTAGCATTGCAAGAAACAAAACTCTATATCTTTGTCTACTGTCGAGGCCGAATACATTGCAGCTGGTAGTTATTGCACACATCTTCTTTGGATGAAGAAAATGTTGTTGGATTATGATATTGAACAAACAACAATGATAATATTTGTGATAATATTAGTGCTATTAACATTTTAAAAAATCCAGTCCAACATTTTAGAACAAAGCACATTGACATCTGACACCATTTTATTCATGAGCTAATAGAGGAAAATGTGATTGTGTTGGGTTATGTGCATATCGAGCGACAACTTGCTGATATTTTAACAAAGCCACTGGATGCCAATAGATTTGGAGATCTCTAAAAATCTATTGGAGTATGTGCAGTCTAATTTCATCATTGACCCAAATGATTTAATTGCTATATTTGAGGATTTTTTCCCTCATTATTCTTTTTGAATATATGTGTGTTTATTTTTTTAATATATTATGTTTTTAAATTTTGATTGAGTGTACAAATGATGATTTATTGGTAAATATGTGTGTACATCTCATTATATAGGTTAGTGCAAGATGAATTGGTAAATTTGAACTAATAGACTGCTTAGATGGCATCGAAGAGGTGGTAGGTTGAATAACATTGGCAGGCTTCGTGTTGGTCTCCCCGAACTTGCCCAACTCCATGCTCAGTGGGGAACTTCATCGTGGGGTGGTAGGTTGAGACTACCACTCTCATGGCATTGAGGGATGATCGTCCAAGGATCACGTTGTAGACTGAGGGACAGTTGACCACCAAAAATTTGATCATTATGGTGGTCTGGTTCTGTCCTTCTCCCGCGGTGACAGGAAGCTACATGGATCCTTCTGAGGTGATCTTGTTTCCTGTGAATCCAAGCCATGGAGTTTTAACAGACCTGAGTCATGACCTCTCCATTCCCATCTTGTCAAACACGTCAATGAAGAGGATATCGGCCAAGCTGCCAGTATCCACAAGGATGCGAAATACCTTGCGGTTGGCTGTGGTCATAGTAATGACCAGAGCATCATGATAAGGGTGGTGGAGTCCACGAATGTCTTCCTCAGTGAACATTAGGTCTCAAGGGAGCACCCTCTGTTCTTTTGGAGGTCCACAGGTAAGGTGAACATGATGGTCCGAGATAATGTTCTGAGCATGTGCTTTACAAGCTCGATTTGAATTCATGCCTCCCATAAGTCCACCAAAGATGGTACAAATTTCACCGGTGGGCTCGTTATTGATTGTACTGCTGGGCTACTCTCCCTTTGATCTGATCGTTCTTCTTTGATGTACTCTCATAAATGCCCATTGCGAATGAGGGCCTCAATCTCTTCTTTGAGATCAAAACAGTCATTGGTGGAGTGGTCATGGTCGCGATGGAAGCGACAATACTTTTGCTTATCCCACTTGTTGGCATCGGTCCTCATCCAGTTTGGCCACTTTAGAAGTCACTTATCCCAAACTTCCATGACGACTTATTTGGGCATAGCGTTGAGAGGAGTGTATGACCTAAACCTGCTCTTAGGTCATCTTCTCGGGCGTTGACCCTTAATTGGGTCCTCGTCTCTTCTTCTTTTGCTAATGGGCATTTGGGGAGGTGCTTCCTCTCTTCGCTTCTTGTCTCTAGCTAACCTCTCGGCATCTTAAGTAGCTTTTTGAGAGCTGAAAAGTTTCTCAGCGTTACAATATTTTTGTGCACGGTTCATAAATTCAGCCAAAGTTTTTAGAGGGTTCTTGCCTATCGAAAAGAGGAATCTCCCTTCCCTGAGCCCGGCTATCATGGCAGTCAATGCTATTTTGTCTAAGTAATCGTCTACTTGGACTGCTTCTTCATTGAAGTGCGTGATGTACTCTTTTAGTGCTTCACCTTCCTTCTGCTTAATAGCGAACAGGTGAGTAGATGGTTTCCTTCGACCCTTCCCGATGATAAACTGTGTTAGGAAGACCTTTGTGAGGTCGGAAAAAGGGTCGATCGACTTCTGCTTCAACTACCTGTACCATCTCCACGCTGCTCCTGTTAAGGTTAGGGCAAAAGCACAACACATGATCGGCTTCGACGCCGATTGGAGCTCCATCCATGTCCTGAAAGATTCTAGGTGCTCGACGAGGTCTTTAGAACTAGATAATGGAGTGACAGATGGCATTCAAAATCTTGGAGGGAGGGCCGGCCTCATAATATTGTCAGTGAATGGAGGTTTAGCCTCTTTCAACATAGCGTCTATCAAGGTTAGGGCTTGTGCCCAATAAGCTTGACATATATCACCAATTTGTTCTCATAGTTTCTCGAGTTGGGCTTCCCAAGGGTCTTTGTTCTCAGCAATCGCTTCAGGAGCGGCTTCTACTTCGGGAGCCTTTTTGCGCCTCCTCTTCTCTAACTCATGACATAAGTCAGAGGGAGCCAGCACGACAGTTCCCGAGGCATGAGAGGGTGCACAGTCTGAAACATTATGAGATGGGTTTTTTTGGGAGCCAGCTGGTGCTGTGAGTCCAACAGTCGCCCGTGTAACAGCTTCTTGGTCGGGAGGAGGGATCTGTCTCTCCAACATCTGCCTTATTTGTTCAATGTCGCTAGCCAATGATTCAACCTGGTGCTGTAGAAGGAGGAGGTGGCTTCCTCACTTCCGAAATCATTGTACTGGGCTTATCGGAGAAGATTCAACCTAGAATTGTGAAGATGAATCCCGATGATCAGCAGGTTGTTATGCCAACGCAAGATCAACAACAGCGATATCATGAGGAGCTTTCTTCCTTCCCTTGACCATTGTAGAACTAAGGGGAGCTTCGAACGGCTTTGATGTCATTTTCCACAGACGGTGCCAAATTGTTGATGTAATTTTTTGGTTAACCCCTCTTAGACCCTCAAGTGCCCGCACAAGAAGAAAACAAAGGAGACCCTAGCTAGAGTAGGGGACCATCCAAGCATGGAAGCCGACTGCTCACCTCAGTGGAATAATTGTTGCTTCAGATGACTATCCTCTTATATTGGGCCGATCTCAAATTGCGTAGTCCTATATTTTGCCTTCGGTCCAAGCACTCCTTAAGGACTAACACAAGCTTGACAGGAGCTCAGAAATGGATGGAGCCATGTAAAAGCTCTGTAGCTTGGGATCTCGACACCTTCTGTCCACCAAATAAATGGAGACGGGTTGTTGAGGAACTTCATAGTCACGATTGGTGCTGTCTTGGCCTGTAACACCTCGTGTTTCCAAGACCCGAGTATATGACCCATTTCCCAAAAACCCGAGTGTTAGCCTAAAGAGAGCCAAATTCCATATATATTTTTCTTTCAGAGTGAGTAGTTAGCGTAGTATGGACAAATCAAAGTAAAAGAAAGTTACATTATCATTTGAATATACAAGAAGTTGCCCATAATGACTTATACAAATCAAAGTGTCAATATTAATAATACAAGATTTACAAAATTCAATACATGAGCAAGGTTAATATGCATTCAAACATAAGTCGCAAGGTCGCGCAGCTTCTAATAACAATATAGTTGTACATCCACCCGACTCCTCACTAGTCTGAACCTGAAAATCACTTAAGCCACTTGTGTTGCCTGTACGGTTATATATTTTAATGGATGTGTGGCCAGCTCAGTGTGAATTCCCCTTAAGATTACACACTACCACATTAAGTAAGCATAGTTATAAAAACACATAAGGCATACAAAATAATACATGATGCAGTCTTTATTAGATGCATGGATGCATGAGTGTATATCGACTTGGGGATACTCATCCAGTGGGTAAAAAGTCGCCCAAGGAGAACTAGTCACCCGGAAAAGACTATACAATGAGGTCACCCAAGGAGGACTAGCCGTTCGCAAAAGACCATACAACGAGGACGCCCAAGGTGGACTAGTCTCCTGGAAAAATACTCAAAGATACGCCAAAGGAGAACTAGGCACTCGAAAAAGTCCGCATGCATGAAATGTATGATTAGCCCAAACATTATTATTCCATTTACAACCAGCCAATTCAAGAAAGCTCAAAGGTCACTGCGGGGGGTTCATCACCCAGCGTAGGCCGACAGCTCGGACATAGGTCCCATACCACCATCCCCAGCTCATGAAACTACCACCTTAGGATGTTTAATGGAAACCCGTCGACTAGTGGCTAATCATGTTACAGTATATGGGGCTTACCATCGCATGGTTGCACAAAATAATACAACGAACCTGTATAGGGCAAATACTAAAACAAGCCACCTCGGGCTAATGTCAAAACTAAGCCACATAGGGCCAATATCAAAACCATGTGATAAAGACCATCCTTAAAAACTACGTAGACACAATAACCCCTAGATAGTAGGCCCACATCAATATTCCAATTAAACCATCATTCAATAACCACTGAGTTGAAGGTCCATTTCAACTACCATCAATCGAGTTACATCCCAAGTATGTTGTAAATTAATATGTCGGGGGTTTCCCCACTGATGTACCAGTTTAAGTTCCATAAGCAATCCACAAGTAATCCATAAGTATAAGATGATATACTGGATAAATATTAAGCATGTAATATAGTAATTCAATTCCAACAATTACACATGTGATTATAAGATAGAGATATCAATTATCAATTGAAATTAAAATAAAACTACACTTAAGCTAATGGGAAAATGGAAAGCTCAAGGGAAAGAATCATCACCTTATGTTTGAATCTCCTACACCATCGCTACGAAATGCGTGTTCCCTACCATCAATCGTGAAGTTGTAAAATTAGATCCAAGCTTACACCCTATTTAGGGCTTAACATAGGGTCTGGATTACTTAGGTTTTAGGGTTTCATCCTAGGGTTTAGTTAAATGCTTATATTCTAGGATTTGAATCCTAGTTTATTATTAATGTTATTATTGTTATTATTATTATTATTATTGTTATTATTATTATTATTATTGTACCTTGGGCCAAATAATATTCATGATAGGAGTACTAATCCATCATATTAATAATGATGGTGTAGAAGTTCATGTTAAAATATACCGATATTATCTGTTATTCTTTTAAATGATTAATAATGCCAGTAATAATAATATCTTTTACTAGCAATAATATAGTAAGGATTTACACTTATAATCATATTAATAAGGATTATACTAATCCCATAAGGAAAATGATAAATATTTTCTAATGATAATAATGATAATAATAATAATGGCTATCCATAATGGATTTGGTCACGATAATAAATACTATGATTTACCATTGAGACTAACATTTAAGAGAGTTAAATGGAATTCTACTATGTAATAACTAAGATTTGTTTATGATAACTAGTGTAAGATCCGTATCCTAGCCCGTATCGTTCAGTAGGCCTCCCCATTCCTCCCGGTCGAATTTCGGCGACCCGTGATCTGCTATCGGCATTTGCGCTGGATCCTGAATCGTGTCTCGTATATCAGAGTCGGCTCAACTTGAAACTTGTACCCTTGCGACCGCGCCGTCACCACGGTTCCGATGCCGAGTATTACGCGCTGAGGAGATACCTGGGCCAAGAGATGTGAGCCCGTGTTCAATTCGAGGAAAACACCACGCGATGCAATCCCGAGGGAATCCATCACATCAAATGTCAAGTACACATTTCATCACTCCTATCACTCACACCCATCCCCAAGTGCAACCACCCATCCCCAAAGTCAACTCTCTCCCTTACACAAGTACTCCCATCACTCACCTTTTCACCCATCACCATCTTACATCACCTCTCTCTCTCTCTCATCTCTCTCTCATTTTGAAATTTCTATCTCCCAAGCAACTCCAACGTCCATGGCTTCCATGGAGAAACTAGTGTAGTCCACCTTCCTACCTCCCATCTCCACCCTTCATGACCCATCTCAACCGTTGAAATTGTCCCCTTGGAGCTCTAGTATGCGTTAATGGAAGAAGAAGTCCAAGAAGATCTACCAGTGGGTGCTTTTATTTATTTATTTTGTGATTTGAGGGCCAACATATGTGGGACCCATCTTGATGTATGCATGTATAGGGAGGGCCCATAATGGCGGGGTCCCTCCACTCTCACGATCTTCTCTCTCTCTCTTTCTTTCTCTCTTTTTCCCTCTCCCTCTTGATGTGCGGCCCACCCGATGCGTGTGACATATCCACACCATCCATCACCGTGGAACCCACCATGATGCCTGTGTTGCATCCAAACCATCCAACAGTGGGACCCCAACTGGCTGACTGACGTCATTAGGTTTTGTGGGTCCAACGTGATACATGTGTATATCTAAACTATCCAGATGGTGGGACCCATCTTCTGACTATCGTTAGTAAGTTCAGTGGGTCCCACATGATTAAATGTGTTGGATCCTAACCGCCCACCTACTGTTGGGCCACACAATGATGTATTTGTTTCATCCACACCGTCCAGACCATCTAGACGATGCCAGACAAGTTGGACGGTCCTATGGACCCCACTCATGATATATGTGTTTTATTCTGCTGCAACAGCAGCCGTGGGACCACATCTATGTGGACTTCATGAGATGTGTGTGTTGTATCAATGCTGTCCATCTATTTTTACTCCACCCCGCCGACCTGTTTTGCAATCCCCACCGTCCAGATGGCTGGACGTTGGGCCAAACAGCGATGTATGTTGAAATCCTCATCGTCCATATCTCTGGATGGTGGGCCCCCCTTGAATGTATGGATGGAATCCATCCATCCAGACAGTCTATCTGGACGCTGGAGGGTACAGATCCATTGGCTTATATAATAGTAATATATATATTAATATAATATTCATATATATAATATATGTTAATATGATATTATGGTGGGCCCCACGTGGGGACCCACCTTGATGTATAGAATTATCCCCACCGTCCAGTAGTTTTGGACGGTGGGTCTTCGGACCGTCAGATCATGGGTCCCATGTGGGACTCCATGATGTATACGTTTCATCCATGTTGTGCCACCATGATATATGTATTTCATCATGTCATCCATCCGTGGCCCACCCCACACGTGTGGGTGGGACCCACATTGATGTATCTGCACTGTTCAGATCTTCTGGATGGTGGCAACCCACCTTGTGTGTGTGTGTGTACATTGTCTAAAGACAGGGACTGGCCGTTTCAAAAAAAATAAAATAATATAATATAATATTGTATTATATATATATATATATGTACATGCATGTGAGTGGTGGGCCCCATGTGGGACCCACCTAGATGTATTTTTTATATCCAAATCATCTGTCCATTTGGAGATGGTGGGGCCCGCTGTCATTCGACGACAGCACGTTATGTGACCCCACCATGATGTATGTGTTGTATCAAAACCGTCCGTACATTGTGGACCCACCTTATATGAGTTTTACCCAAGCTGTCCACCTATTTTGCCAGCGTGGACACCACCATGGTGTATTTATTTCATCCACATCATCCAGATTGTGCTAGATGGTACTGGACAGTGTTTGGACAGTGTTGATCATCGTTAGTGGGCCATGTGGCCCATGGAATGATAGTGTACAGTGATACACATGTTACACCACAATTATTAAAATGATTTTTTTAGTGTGGTCCAAACCCCTTTGAGGCCCATTGGTGTGGCCCACCTGTCTTGTATTTGAGGCTCATATGATGGGGCCCACCTGTTGGAATCTGAGGCCTATGGGCAAGGCCCATCGGGATGTATTCGTGGCCTATGGGCAAGGCCCATTCTGATATGTACTAGGCCCATGAAGCGTGGCCCTTTTGATGTATTCGAGGCCGAGATACATAGGCTATTTGATTCATATGAGACCCATGTGTAGGGCCCACATGTTATGTATTTGAGGCCCATGAGTAGGGCCCACCTATTGTGTATATGAGGCCCATTGATGCGGTCCACTTGATGTATATGAGTTCCATTGATGCAGTCCGCTTGACGTATATGAGGCCCATTGGTGCGGCCCATTGGTGCGGCCCATTGATGCAACCCACTTGTTATATCTGAGGCCCATGGGTCATAGCCCATTGAGATGTATACTCGGCCCATATGTTGTGGCCCATTGTGATGTATTTTTAGCCCATTTGGTAAGGCCGAATGAGATACATTTTTCGGCCCATGTATTACTGCCCATTGTGATGTACATGAAGTCCATGAATGAGGCCTAATGCGATGCCTATACGACCCATGAGTGAGGCCCATAATGATGTGTATTAGGCCCTTGCGTGAGGCTATGGGCCCACTATATGTTTAGCTCTATATAGGCCACTATTTGGGAGCAATATTGGTTAAATGGCCACATCGATGGGCAATGATGGTTTAATGTCCACATTGTGACCTTCCCTTAGGCCTTGTTCGGCCGATCATTGAGGTCGATTGTTTATCGAGGCCGATTCCGTTTATCGATTCTAATTTTGATTATCGAGGCTGATTTCGATTTCGATTGTCGACGCCGATTTCAATTTTGATTTCGATTGTTGAGGCTGATTCTGATTTCGATTATCGACACCAATTCCGATTATCGAGGACGATTCCGATTGTCGAGGCCGATTTTGATTCCAATCGTTGAGGCCGATTCTGATTCCGATTCTAATTGTCAATACCGATTCTGATTATCGAGGTTGATTCCAATTGTCGAGGCCGATTATTGAGGCTGATTTCGATTTCGATTGTCGAGGCCGATTCCGATTGTCGAGGTCGATTGTCAAGGCCAATTCCGATTGTCGAGGCCCAATGTGAGGTATATGTGGCCCGTATTTGAGGCCCGTTGTGATGTGTATTCAGCCCGTGTTTAAGGCCCAATGTGATATATATGAGGCCTATGTGATGAGGCCCACTGTGATGCATTTGAGGGCTAGGTGATGAAACTCATTGTGATGTATGTTAGGCCCATGTGAAAGGCCTATCGTGATGTGTATTAAGCTCTTAAGTGAGGCCCATGGTGTTGTATATTTGGCTCTTGTGTGAGGCCATGGGTCCACTATATGTTAGGCTCTATGTAGGTCATTCCTTGATAGCAATGCTGGTTAAATGTCCACATTGTCAGGGTCAATAGTTGATGCCGATTATTGAAATCGATTATGAGTATGTGATTGTATAACATCATGATACATGCCCATATACATCATTTGCATGTTTGTTATGAGAAGTGGTTGACCATTACATATGCCTCTCACTGTGTCGTGGTTAGTTGGGAGGGGGTGTGGCCTTACCCGCCCAAGAGAATGGGGCATAACTAGGCTGAGTTTGACCAGCTCGTGAATGGGTCCACTATCGATGTGTCGTGTAGATATTGGCTAACTTCTGGCCAGGCTGATTGTGAGGTCTCTTCCACTTGTAAGGTCGCATGTCAGTGGGTGGCGATTTACATGTAGAGTGTACTAGACCCCGGTGATGATCCCAGAGATGAACAATACTGATATGTGGACTTATTGAGTAGGAGTTACATACTCATTCATTCATTCACTATCCACTCGAGCTGGTGATGCGCAACTATTTGTTACGTGTACCTTCGCAATAGCCAGGATTTCGGTTGGAGAGCACGACTAACCTGAGATTAGGAGTTTACCACATTGAGTCTGACTATCCAAATTAGGTATGAGATTGGTTTAGAGAGAAGTCCCTTGTGATGGACCCCATAGCCTGCGATACTACGTACTATCATCCCGACTTCACATTCCAGCATGGTCATTTCATTCGCACCTCATATTGTATTACATCCACGGCACATGGCATTTTGGGTTACTGTGTTTCTGCATTTATATGGTCTAGATATAGCTGACGCTATTCGTTAGCTCTTCCGAATTGTATATTGCATTGCATCCTCAGCATATGATATTTGGCTCTTTATGACTCCTCATTTGCATAGCTGATCTGTATTACGTATTCTAATATTGATTGACTCTTGGACTTGTCAGTATTTCCACTTACTCTGATATCATATGATTCATGACCTTACCAGTATCTCTGATATTGTATGATTATGACATTGTATTGAATACTTGGCACTTACCTTGTTCACACACTTACAACACCCTCTAAACTTTCTATAAGATTATGTAGATAGAGCTTGGAGCAGTTGCGTGGAGCTTGGAGCATGTAGCTGACTTCCGGAGCTTTGATTTTATTTTGACATATGTATTTCCCTTTCAGCATTGTATTCAAAGTTTATATTAGTGGATACGTGATGATGATGTTGCGTTTATGATTTTGGTAAACTTATGGTTATGCTTCTTACAAGATAATGTACGTTGGAAAATTCTCCTTGTAGGATCCCAAGATTGGAACCTGGCATATGAGTGCTTGAAGCCGAAAATGGGGTACTACGAAGGCTGTTGGCACCGGATTTGGCGATCGGGATTCCTGTGAATCTAATTTTCGAGTTTGGGGCGTGACAACTAGGTTGAGCACAAATGATTTTCCAATGGCTAATCATATTTAATGTTATCGATCCTCATAGAATAGGGGCAAAAATGGTAATAATAGTGTGGACTATTATCAATGGTAATATTTAGGAATAAATACTAATATCTAACATCCAACCGTTGTAGTTCTATAGTAACTAGTAGTAGCATGAATTAACCTTCTAATAGTTAATCGCATTTAATAACCGCAATAGTCATAATAACACTAATAATAATAGTGAATCAAACAATTTATGTTGGGAGAGAAAGCTGACCCATGTAAGTTGACTAGACAGCAAGTCGACTCAGTTAGAGTTGAGTGAGTTGATTCTCCTCCTTTCCCGAGCAAGTTCCTCTCACTAAATGAGCAAGTTGCTTTCTCCATTTCCTTAAGTATGAAACTGAGGGCCCATGCTCAACTCAGCCCATCTAACTCGGTTTCAAACCGAGTTAACTCAACTTAACCCACCACACTTCCTCCTTCTTTCTCTTTTCTTTTCTCCCTTTCTTTTCTTTCTTTTCTTTCTTCCCTGGGATGAATCGGACCGAACCAGGCCTGACTCGGCTTGGAGTTGGCAACGTGTGCAGCACTCCCGCTCACACTCACCCTCTCCTTCTTCTTCTCTTTCATCTCTTTTCTTCCTTCTTCCATCTCTCCCTCTCTCTTTCCTCCTACTACGTTGGAACTCCCAACAACGCTCGAACCAGCACACCAGCAGGGTCCCTAGCCTAGGCCAACTCAGGCCAAACTCGGCAGTGGGCCGACTAGTAGAAAGAGGACGCTATCCTCCCTCTCTCTCCCATTTCTCTTTCTCTCTCTTCTCCCTTACTCCTTTTCTTCCTTTCTTCTAATTCTCTTTTCTGCATCTTTCTTAGAATTGGCTACTAGCCACCCCAACTTGACCGAGTTTTTAGCTAACTCAGGCTGCTGATGTGGTGCGGCACCAACCCGAACCCAACATCGGCCCTCTTTCTTTCTCCCATTTTCTCTCCTTTCTTCCCTGAAAGGGTGGTGAGAATCTAGAGAGAAACGACTCCTATTTATAAGCTTAGGGTTCGTTTACACCGTTACAACGAACGCTCCAGTAGGCGCGACCACACTTATGGTCCCATTTCTGATCTTGCGTGCATGAGTTTGATCAACCATAAGGGATGGAATGCTAGCCCCGAGGCCCACTGGAAAAGTACATTTAATTAGCTAGTGGGGCCCATGATATGATGATGGGTCATCAGACTGGACGGAGAAGATGGTGCAACCATTAATGGTGGATTTTTGTCCATGGTGTTTTTCCATGATCTAGTCCGTTTGAACGGGTCAGATGGGACCCCAGATCACGGTGGGGCCCATTTTTTAGGCCTATCATCGGTGTTTCACCAAGCCTCATGAGTTTTTCCACCTCGTGCGGTCTTCTCGTGAGACGAGATACGCTTGGCTTTCTAGTCGATGCCACCCTAGAGGGAGTGGTTGAGGTTTCTCCACGTGGCCTGTCCAATGGTTTGGATCGAGCCAGCAAGCTTTCTATAAGAGGAAACTGCTTGACAACCTTCCACCTGACAGAAGGTTGTCTGCTCTTTCCCGGTGCTAGATGCAGGGCTGTGATTGAAGCGGGGAGGAATGGCTGGGATTGAAGGAAGGCAGCGGGTGCAGATCGCCAGCATGGTAGGGAAAGATAGAGAAATTCCATTCCCGGAATGAGCCTCTCACAACTCTGCTTGGGCCCACGCTTGTGCGCATGCGTGCGTGCATGAACTTGCATGGGTGATGTGGTTTTGATTAGACTCACGTTGCGCATGTGATGTACGGTTTAGATTAACTCAAGGTGGCCCACCTTGATCGCGATGGATCAATCTATGAGAGACAAGAAGCACGGATGATGTTTTTCAAATGTGCTGCTGGTGAGAAAGAAAGAGAGAGAATTCTCTCTTTTTCGAAAAGCCTCGGGTCAAATGGCATTTGACCGAGCTGGCGGTCCGACGTACGTTTGGTGCAACAATACTAGTGTGCGAACTACTCCTATGTGGGGTCCACTGAGGTGTTTAGATGAAATTCACTCCATTCATTCGCCTTGGAGACTCTAATTAGGTCTTTTGACCAAAAATCAAGCAGATCTAAAGTTTAGGGGTACCATACATCTAGGTTTTTGTCATCTATTTATAAATTTGTACTGATCCGATGGCTAGATTTCATTCAACCTAATCATCAACGGCTACCAGAGCCCTAGGGTTCAGCTGGATAAAATTTAAAGGTTAGGCTAGTAGTCAGATGGTCTAAGTACGATGATCGAGTGGTACACCATTTAAATTGGATGTTGTGGATCTAATGAATGGATTTACTAAGTTGGGTCCCGATACTGGTGTGTGTGGTTCAACTGTTCTGATAGAGTGTTATGAGAAGTTTCTTCATGATCAGATCCCCATAATTGGGTCCTTTGAGGTTTATCATTGATCCCACCAAGGTGCGATGGTCCATCTTTAAAGTTCTTGGATGGATCACCTTATTTAAGGATGAAGATCCCTCTCAATGGTATCACGGGTCTTAAACTAGCTTAGGTGCACCCTAATAGTCAGCATCACCATGTGATAGTCGGTTTCACATGATTGGGTGTTTGATCATTGAATAAGGTGCCACAAACTTGGTGAACAGTGGGTCTTAAGGTCTCGGGCTTGCAATCGATGATGAATGGTTTAATCGATCTATTGAAGCGATTGAGATCCTAAAATCGACGTTTCAAAAGCTATGATGGACTAAATTTGAAAATCAATCTGGTGGAGGGCTTGTCGTACGAATGAATGTTGTACTAGATGGTTGAGATGGATGATTTGAGGATCATTGGATGTCGATGTGTAAGGAAAGCAATATGTGTTTATCAAACACATGTACACTAATTTAGATTCTTATGGTAACACTCGAGTACGGAAAAGTACGAGGTGTTACATGGCCGCTTGTCTTTAGGCCAAGAGGAGTGCACATATATCCGAGTCGACCTCATACTCCAGTCCAGTTTTACCCATAACAACGTTATATATCACTTAGGTTGTTTCATAGTTGTTTAAGTGAGCATTGAAGAGAGCTTTGAAATAGTTATTACAGCTATAAATCCCTTTAATCTTAAGCCATCTTTTTCATAGGAGTTCATCATTCAATCCATGGCATAAAGGCAATTACTATAACATTCATTACCTGGATTGAACTATGAACTCCAACCTTCATTAATAATCTAACAACACTCTTTAATGGCAAATCATTATGCTGGGATCTTTGAATACTTAGCCTTGGAAATTTTCTCCAGCTCTTCAAGATTAATCATTAACTAGATTAAATTCACCCAAACCATGACCCAACAACCTTAGCATCTTCAATTAGAGTATCTACAATAGGTTGTGGTTCAAGGGACCTGAAGATTCTTCATCAATTAGAAGATCTTCATTATCATGTGGTAATTGGGGCTCACTCACTTAGAGGTGAGTATTAGAGTCCATTTTGTCTAAAACCCTTTCCTTGTGTAGGATAGGGATTTAGAGTTTGGTATCTACAAACTCGCCAAGTCCTTTCATAGGCCTTTGATGGAAGAGTATGTGTAGAGTCCTTGTGTAGGATCTATTGTCCTTATGTAGGACTTATTGTCTTGTGTAGGCATTTTTTATAACATTGTGTAGGTTCTAAAGGTTCATGGTTAACCTGATTTAAAACCATTGGATAGTGAATTCCAGTAAACTCATGGGTTGAGTGGGTCCACTGGGAGTGGAGTAGGTACGTAGCCGAACCACTATATATCATTGTGTTTGTGGTGCATACTTTTTCTTGTGTTTGTGATGATTCATGTTATGCTTAAATTATGCACACAACATGCTTGATGAAATTTAGCTTTCATATGTATTACTATCCTAGCTTTTGATTGTGATTTCTTTTCAGTTAATCATGTCTTATAAAGTGCGTAGTAGTTATTATTTGTTTTAAGTAGGATTAAAGTTTTGAAAAGTCCTATTCACCACCTTCTAGGACACTTGGATATAACTCTATACTTCACTAGTAGTGGTTTACCCGTAATTTCAGTGTACGATTGCACATGATATTATTTTCTGAAAAATGTTTTAAAATTAAATGCTCGAAACATTGATTCTTCGCATGTGTTGCTTCGGACTAGCAAAATATTGGTTGGGGTGTGTGTTGAGTGTGAAATATTACATATTTTCCCCTTGTTATGCATTGGTTTGGTCAATATGAATGTGCTTAATTGATCTAATTACACATAGTTGCTCTTATGAGGTGATTTTGAGAGCTTAGGAGAAAATGACACTTAAAGTGATGATTTGATGCTCAAAGACTTACTATGATGAGGATTGGATCTTTGGAGGTCAAGATTAAAGAATTCAATAGTTTAAGATCCAAGGAAACCAAGTGAAGAAGGAAGAAAATTGAAGAAATCAAAGTACAAAAAATCGTAGTGTTGAAATTGACTATTCGATGCTATCGATGACAGGTCCGATGACATCGAAGTAAGTGTTCGATGCCACCGAAGCCACTTCTATCCCATCGCACAAATCAGAGAAAAATTGAATTTCTTGCTGGACATATTTGAGCGCCTTTCGATGTCATCGAAGGTGTGTTAGATGCCAAAAACCATTGGATGCCAACAGAATTAGGGATCTCTCAAAATCTATTGAGGTTTGCGCGATTTACCATTTTCTAAAGGCCCACTGTGCTTAACTGCCATATTTGAGGAATCTTAGCCTCAATCTTTTTTTTTTTTTAAATTTAAAATATATGTAAATTCAATTTTGATCCATGAGCTTTACTAGTCTTTTTGGACATATATGTTATCCATTTTTTGTGGATGTACAAAATACATATGAAAGATATTTTCTTGCACATCATTCTGAAAATACCTGCAAATACATTGTTTTAAGTACCTTCGGTAGCACCGAAATGATTATCGGTGGTACCAAAATCGGGCAGTGTTGAGGCATAAAATAAGCAAAGAAGTGAAGAAGAGAAAGATCAAAGAAATCAGTTTGAAGATTAAAGAAATCAGTTTCAAGAATACTTTGCGCGGGTTCGCGCAAAGTGAATAGATTGCGCTGGACCGCGCAAAGTAAATGGGTTGCGCGGGTTGATCAAGGAAGACAGATTGCGTGGGACTGATAGATTGCGTTGGACCGCACAAAGCATGTTGTTTGCGCGTGTCCGCGCAAAGTACTTTGCGGTGGTATAAAAATGGTTGGATGTTATTTTATCCCACATCGACCAGAACAGAGATTTTCACTGGTAAAAATGTCTATAAATACCCCATTCTTTCTCTCAAAAGGGGTTCGAAGATTTTAGAGTGAAAGAAAGACGAAGGAGAAGATAGAAGGTGCGGAGTATTGGACTCCTTTAGTTTGCGCCGACCGGCGCAAAGCAGCATGGGACTTATATAGTTTGCGCGGACCTGCGCAAACCGATCGCTGTGCCTATAACAACAATGGGTCATTATGTCTTCTTGGAATGATTAAAGTCTTCAAATCTTCAAGTTCTTCTTGTTCAGGAGAAAAGGAAGAATTATCGACAAAAAGGCGTATTCCTCCTAAGTTTCGGAGATGACCGAAATAGACCGAAATGTTCGGAATCTCTGTTCTCTTGAAGACTGTTGATCGACTTGTCTATTCCTCCTAAGTCATTGGAGATGATTGAAATCATTGCCGTTATGCTGCCGAAAATTATATTTAACTATAATAATTGTCACTTATAATGAATTCTTTGTAAACTATCTTAGAATCAAGGGATACCAGAGGATGTAAATGAATTCAGAATCAATAAAGTGTGATGATTGTCTTTGTAACTATTCCATTTTTTGTTTGAATAAGATAGTTCTCCCAAATCAAATACATTTGTTTCCTTGTCGAAACAAAATGGCGACTCTGCTAGGGACCTATCTTATTTAACACTAACATTGGAAAAGTTGCAAAACTCTCATTATTGTTTTTGGCGTCTATTAGACGTCAAAATGGCGACTCTCAGTGGGAACATCCTCCCCTTCATCTCTAAAATAGTTTACTTAATCTTTCGCATACTAATTTCATGTATGTTTTATTATTGAAGGTACCCAAATTCAATCACATAACATTGTTAATAGCTAACGTTGTGAGAAAAGTGAACTTCCGATTCACCGCTACTAGGTTTGTAATTGAATATGCGCCAAGCCAAACTCCTGAGCATACGAAAGCAAGCATTACAAGCAGGCGCAAAATGACTCAAGTAACAGTGGGAGTCATTTCCGTCTCACCCCAACCACAAGAAAGTGATGAGAGTTGGACTTTGGTCTTGTCCAAAAAGACAAAAGCGAAGACCCTAAAGAACCGCAAGGCGAAATTGCTTGTACAAAGAGCTGAGGGACCAATCACGCGTAGTATAGCAAGAAGAAAACCTGAGCTTATTCCTCCAGCGATTTATCCTGAACAAGCTGCTCCGCAGTTCTCATTGCACAATTTTCCAGCTTTGGTCGCCCCAAAGACCAAATGGACAGAAGCACAGAAAGGTAAAACACTGATGATAGGATCACCAATGCCTGTATCACCCCAGACCAGCCCGCCCATAACTGTATCACCTCGATCGGTTGAAAACACGGGAAGTACGCAAGAGTCAAACGAGACTCCAATTTCTCTCCTCTTTATAAGTCCTGTTACATCAACATAATCTTGTTCTACTCAAAAAATAGCTTCGACAAACAACATAAACAATAAAGAGGCTACAGTATATATGGCAGAGACGGGTCAAGGAAATAGACCAACTACTGAAGAACGTGTTGATCAAATGGCAGAGGCACAAAGAGTGCTAATGGATGAATGCCGGAACCTTAGAGAAGCTCTGGCAACTCTGGCACATAATGTAGCTCAGATAGTGGCTCCACCTATGATGGGAGCAACAAATGGACAAGAGAACCAACCTGAAGGTTCCCGTCCGCAGGGGATAGGATCGCGAGGGTCAGTTCCAGCAACAAGAGCTATAACACAGGATGACGTAAGACAAGTCGTCGAAGAAGCAGTCAGAATAGAAAGGGAGCGTGCGAACACCGGTCGTTTCAGATATCGAACGCCCTACCCGAGAGAGGTAGAGGATGTTCCGTTTCCGGCAAATTTTAAGCACCCAGATTTTCAGAAGTTTAATGGGGAAGGATCACCAGAAGAACACCTGATGCATTTCATCACCAGCATGGGGAATTTCTCCACGATACCTCAATACTGTTTACGTTTATTTGGGTCATCGTTGACAAGTAAAGCTTTCAGGTGGTATTCAAATCTAGCACCAGGATCTATACGCACATGGGAAGAAATGCAAGATGCTTTCATGTCAAACTTCTTCTCGTCAGAGCGCGATGTTAGCATCACAGAATTAGCTTCGGTACGACAGAGAGAAGGAGAACCAGTTGAAAAATTCATAGACCGATGGAAGACACTGGGGGCATCGTGTAGGCAGTTGCCAGAAGAAAAAGAACAAGTCAAAATGTGTCTGAACTCTATGGAGACAGGGATTGCGTTCGGACTCACCAGCGCTGATATCGGAACCTTTCGCGATTTGGCTACCAAAGCCCATGCATTAGAATTGATGACTCGTAAGATGCCGGCATTTCATCATGAAACTGTCAGAAGAATACCTGGTAGGACAACCGTCAACACCATCGATCGGGATAAGAAAAATCAAGATGCAAGAGGCTCAAGAGACAAAAGGCCGGAAGGAAAAGAAGGCTGGAATCAATCAAGGGACAGATACGGTGGAAAAAAGCTCAGAATGCTCGATTCTCATGAAGGATTTGAGTTTGATAAAGAGGACGTGGTGCCTATGATGCAACAATTGTTAAAAGCAGGTACCTTGGAATTACCCGAACCAAAACGCCCTGAAGATGTGACAAGAACTCGAGAAAGAAACTTTTGCCGTTATCATCGCCTAGTGGGACATCCGACTGAAAATTGTTACACGTTAAAATGCATCATACAGCGAATGATAAATAAAGGTGATATAATAACCAGCGAAAGCAAAGAAAAGAATACAAGGGCGACAGTAAATGTATTGTCAATTCAAGAAAAGACTCGGGGAATAAAAGAGAAAGGAAATCGAAGGTCGATAAGAAATGCGACAATGATTACGTTGCGATCAGGAAAGCAGATAACGAGTCCGGTAAAGCAAAAGGCAGGAATTATAAGGAAAGAAGTGACTGAAAGACAGAATACTGAGGATAGAAGTAGAAATGAAGACAAAGCGACAAAAGTGGCTTATGATGTAGTTAGTCACTTGAAGGGTATACCGGCACGTTTAAGTATTTATGATGCGCTCAAGTTGTCAGAAGAATTTCGGCAGAGTTTGATTCAAGCACTGTCTGATCACGATGTGAGAGAAACTTTACTGATAGAAATGAAGAATGAAAGAAATAATGAAATAATGAATTGTCTACCAGTAATATCTTTCTCTGATGACGATTTAATTGGTGAAACGGAACACAACAGGCCATTGATGATAGAAGGATACATTTGCGAAAAGAAGATAAAATGGATTATGATAGATAATGGGTCTGCAGTAAATCTTTTGCCACTCTCCATGATTACTAAATTGGGTTTTCGCCATTGCTCAGACTTGCCAATGAATGATGATACAAGGGTTTAATCAAGATGGACAACGCGCACTCGGTAAAATTACAAAGAATATGGAAGTGGGAGAATTAATCACTACTGTTGTATGTCACGTTATAAATGCTGTGACGACATATAACCTTCTCTTGGGAAGGCCATGGATACACCGATACAATATTGTACCTTCTACTTTACACCAATATTTCAAATACTGTAAAGACGGAATGCAGTGTAAGGTGATGGCCGATGCGAAACCCTATACGTAAGTTCGTGAGTCTTTCTTTCATGGATGCTAGCTATTATAAATGTTTCTCCGAAGAAGTGGGAAATGGTGATGGAAAAAAGTCTTAAAAATGTTCGAATAAATAAAGTTAAAGAAGAAAGGGCGAATCTTAGGATCAAGTGAAGCAAGAAAGAAGTTCTATTTTGTACCAAAGCGCCTGAGACAGCCAGGACAACCGCCGTTGACATTGTTGTCGACAGAACAGCTGAAAGTCTTACAGTCCAATTATACAATGCCCTTACCCAATATTGAAAGATGTAAGCCATTTGCAGCCGCTCTAAAAACATTCCAAGTCAAAGCCAGTGCTAAATATCCTGAACCAATAGAGTTTCACGTTGCAGCAGAAATGAAGAATGAAAATACAAGCAATGTATATCACGGAGAGTTAACACCGCAGAATTTAAGAAAATACAGTGCAGCAAGCAAGAAAATCATGAGAAATATGGGTTTTGATTGTGACAAACCCACCGGCTTGAATCATGGGAAAGGAATTCAAATCCCCCTCGGGGTTAATCAGGAAAAGTGGAGAAAATTCCAAGGATTGGGAGCAGAATCATCAGTAAGCATGGTATCAATTAACATGACTTCAGCCGCAAAAGATGCTAAGGTAGTCGAGTATCCTGAAACTGCTCCAAGACAAATAGAAGATGGGGGGAAACTGACGATAGATGGCTTGCGAGAAATAAATTTGGGAAAAGCGAGAAGAGCCAAGGAACACATTCATCGGCGTCACAAATTTTTCAGATCAGGAATTTGAGAAATATGGCCAACTTCTCAAAGAAAATAAAGACATCTTCGCCTGGACATATGAAGAAATGTTGGGACTAGAACCCTCTGTGGCAATGCATCGATTAAATATTTCCAAAGAAAAGAAACCAGTGAAGCAAGCATAAAGGTGATTCCATCCAGATCTGATTCCATTAATCGAAAAAGAAGTGAATAAACTAATAAAGGTTGGGTTCATCAGAGAAGTTAAATATCCCAAGTGGATATCAAACATTGTTCCGGTGAAAAAGAAGAATGGGCAGATTAGAGTATGTATTGACTTCAGAGATCTGAATGAAGCATGTCCAAAGGATGATTTCCCTCTCCGATAAAATGTAATTATTAATTGATAGCACTACTCAGTATGCTATCATGTCCTTTATGGACGGATATGCAGGCTATAATCAAATCAGGATGGCACCCGAAGATGAAGAGGCGACGGCTTTCAGAACACCACTTGGAATTTATTGTTATAAAGTTATGCCTTTCGGTCTCAAAAATGCTGGGGCAACATATCAAAGGGCAATGAAAAATATTTTTCAGGATATGATGCATAAACATGTTGAATGCTATGTTGATGACTTGGTGGTCAGATCGGGAGATCATCAAGAACACCGTGAACATTTAGCATCAGTCTTCCGTCGGCTCAGAAAGAAGCAATTAAAGATGAACCCTGCTAAGTGTGCATTCGGAGTATCTTCTGGCAAATTCCTCGGCTTTGTTGTACGACACAGAGGGATTGAGATTGATCCAGAAAAAATTAAAGCTATTCAAAATATGCCGCCACCAACGACGTTGAAGGAATTAAAAAACTTATAAGGAAAATTGGCATACATTCGCCGTTTCATTTCGAACCTTGCAGGAAGGTGTCAGCCATTTTCTCGGTTTATGAAGAAAGATACAAAATTTTAATGGGATCACGCCTGTCAAAATGCATTTGACTCAATTAAGGAATTATTAAAACAGCCACCGGTGTTAACAGCTCTAGTGAAAGGTAAGCCACTTATCTTATATACATCTGCAGCTACAAATTCTTTGGGTGCTTTGTATTAGCACTGAGTAAATGAAGTTTAAAAGAGATCGCTCTTTATTATCTAAGCCAAACACTGATGGGGGCAGAATGTAATTATTCTTTGATCGAAAAAGAGTGTTTGGTGTTGGTATTCGCTGTGCAAAAGTTAAGGCATTATTGTCTTTCTCATGATATAACTCTAATCTCAAGAGCAGATCCGATAAAATTTTTGATGACCAGGCCAATGTTATCAGGAAGACTAGCCAAGTGGATGTTATTGTTATCAGAATATACTATTTCGTATAAGTCGGTGAAAGCAGTGAAAGGACAAGCTATGGCAGATTTCCTCGCAGCACATCCTATAGCAGAAAATGAGGAAATCAATGACGAATTCCCAGATGAACAGGTTATGTTGGCTGAATCTCAGAATCTCTGGCAGATGTATTTTGATGGTGCTGCTCGAATAACGGGAGCGGGGGCAGGAGTGATATTCATTACTCCTCAAGGCGATTTGTTACCATACTCCTTCACGTTGGGCACTACATGCACAAATAATGAAGCTGAATACAGAGCTCTTATCATCGGAATGGAAATAGCCCAGCAGATGGAAATAAAATTATTGCATATCTTCGGAGATTCTAAATTGATCATAAATCAATTGACAAATGTAATTTGAAGTAAGGAAAGAAGAACTCCTACCTTATTATCGTAAGGCACAACAGATTGCTTGAACAGTTTTGTCATGTGGAAATTAAACACATATCGCGGTTGGAGAATGCAAAAGCAGATATTTTTTAGATTTAGCGGAAGGCTCTATCCGCACAAACCGAAGTCCTCTTCGGTAACTATAGAAGAAAGAAGATTCCGCCATCTCAGAGGTTATCGAAGAAACCGTTGAAATGTTTCTTATATCCCCGTCTGGAGGTAATGACAGATGATTAGCGTCGACCTTTTGTTGATTATCTCAAATATAATATCTTGCGTAAGATAATGCACAAAGACAAGCCAGATTAAGCGATCGGGCAAATTTATCATATGCAGCGAAGTATTGTATAGAAAATCTTATAATGGAATGCTGTTAAGGTGCTTAGACAAGTAAGAAGCAAACCAAATGCTGCGGGAGGCACATTCAGGTGAATGTGGAGCACATCAAGCCGGCCGAAATTTATGCCATAGAGTGCATCGAATGGGTTATTATTGGCCTACTATGTTCAAAGATGCAATAGAATATGCAAAGCGGTGTCATGAATGTCAAATACACGGAGATGTAATACATGTTCCCCCAGTAGACTTACATCAGTCTGTTGCTTCTTGGCCTTTCTCAGTTTGGGGACTCGACGTGATTGGTCTTATAAATCCCCCTTCATCTAAAAGAAAATAGTATATTCTGGCAGCAATAGATTATTTCTCCAAATGGACCGAAGCAGTCGCCTTGCGTAGTGTAAAGAGAAAGACGTGGTCAATTTCATCCGGCATGATATAATAAACCGTCATGGTATTCCGAAAAAGATTGTCACTGATAATGGCACCCCTTTTAAAAATAGAGGCATGGAAAAGTTGTGTCAGAAGTTCGGCATCCAGCATTCTTTTTCAACACCTTACTATCCTCCGGCTAATGGACTAGCAGAGGCGTTTAACAAAACGATTGTCAAAATAATGAAAAAAACGGTGACAGGCAATAAGCGCGATTGGGATGAAAAGTTACAAGAAGCATTATGGGCCTACAGAACCACCCATCGTACAGCAACAGGGGCGACACCGTATTCATTAATCTATGGTATGGAGGCAGTTATCCCAATTGAAATGCAGGTGGCATCACTCCGAATAGCAGTGCATCAGTCTATAACAGACGATGAAAATGCAAAAATAAGGCTGAAAGAATTAGATCTGCTCGATGAAAAACGTCTTGAAGCTCAGCAGCGGTTGCAGTCATATCAGGCCAGGATATCGGATGCATTTGATAAACAGGTTAAATACCGCTCTTTCAAAAAAGGGGATATGGTGTTAATGTTGAAAAGACCAATAGTGATTACTCGCCGGACAGGGGGCAAGTTCGAGCCTAAATGGGACGGTCCATATGTGGTAAAAGAAGTATACTCCAATGGGGCATATAGAATCACAAATCAAGAGGGACAGTGGTATCAAGATACTTGTCAACGCCCGTTTCATCAAAAGATACTATCCCTAAAGATAGACATGTAGATTTTGACCCAGAATATTATCGCATAATGATTCTGTATCAAAAGGGGGCAAGGATGAATAAGATCATGTCTATATGTCAACAAAAGAAGCTATAAAGAAGAAATTCACAAGCATGTCAATTATCAAGAATTAAATCTGAAAAATATATATGATCATCATCATCACCAAATAAAGTTTGACAAAGTCAAGATATTGACAAAATTATATTACCTTACAAGGCACGGATTTTCTTATATTGACAAGACTGATATATTGCCTTACAAGGCATGGATCTTCTTGAAGATATTATCCCAGTTGAAAATATCTACTATACTGGCAATGGTGATGATCATAAATATTATTGCCTTACAAGGCATGGATCTTCTTGAAGATATTATCCCAGTTAAAAATATCTACTATACTGGCAATGGTGATGATCATAAATATTATTGCCTTACAAGGCATGGATCTTCTTGAAGATATTATCCCAGTTGAAAATATCTACTATACTGGCAATGGTGATGATCATAAATATTATTGCCTTACAAGGCATGGATCTTCTTGAAGATATTATCCCAGTTGAAAATATCTACTATACTGGCAATGGTGATGATCATAAATATTATTGCCTTACAAGGCATGGGTTTTCCTAAAGATACTATCAAAAGCAAGGATATATCAATATCAGTCAAAGAGGTATCAAAAGCAAGGATATATCAATATCAGTCAAAGAGGCAGTATAGCCAAGCCAAATCCTAAAAGAGCCAAATTGAGCCAAATAAAAAAAGATCAAGCTCGAAAAAAAAAATGCTCTCAAAGGATCAAGCTCTAAAAGAGCCGGCCAACTATACGTAAGACCTATGAAGATCGCCATTCGGCAATGCGAGCAGGAGTCGGTGGCCTAAAAAGCCCGCGAAGACCATCGTGCGCACCCATGCGGCAATGACGAAGTCAAGGATTCAAAGCCTAAAAAGGCCATAAATCCGCGAAGACTAGTCACCGTAACTCCCATGCCGTCTGTATAGCTTTCGGCAGTGCCACGGGGAACGGATGAAAATGCCTTTCGTGAATGGGCTCGACCTTGTAGACGAAGAAAACAGGGGCCGCAGTGCGAGCTTTATGCCAACCGTGCGTAAGACCCTCCAGATCTAGGGTTTGATTTCAGTAGTAACTCGTGAGGAAGGGCTTAAACCTACTCATTGATGGACTGGCGACCCTAGATTTGGTGCCCAAAGGTAGCCTTGCGAGCCCTGCGAACTCTAGAGAGTTACCGTGGCCAACCCTGTACGTAAAACCAACAGTTCACCGCCCGTAGGCGTCAATGGGCCCCTCTGATGGACCTTGGCCGTGAGCTCAAGGCAGTGAGAAGCCCAAAAGCAAACTCTAGAGAGTTACAGTGGCCATCACATAAGACCCATAAATGCTCCACTACTCATGAGCTTAAACTGTGTGTGTGCGCACACTCCACTACTCATGAGCATAAACTGTGTGTGGCTAATTAAATTGAAACTTAGTACCACCAATTTAAATACTCACATAGAGAATCCTGCACTAACAAAGCATAAAAGGTTTAGAAATTATAAAGGATGTAATGAAATTATTATATAAAGTATAAATATAATTTGATAATATTAGTATAAATGTCATCAACATGCAAGGTGGAAAATACCATTATAAACATCTCAAAATACTATCATGAAATATATGAGAAGCCAAATAAATTATATATCCAAGAAACATGAAAGCAAAGAATACATGTTCAAAAATTACATGTTTAAAGATCTTCTGTAATCCCCATTGCTTCTGAGTATCTGCACAAATCTTCTTTCAATTGTGCCTTAGCTGCATCATGTTTAGATTTTTCTTCAAAAATAAGTCTTGCCTGATCAGGAACGCCAGCAAGCTTATTCTCCAAAGAAGCAATCATTTCTTTACCTTGAAGTTGTGCGGATTTTTCAATATCAATGGATTGAGCATTTGCCCGTATCTTTTCTTCAACATCTTGAATGATTAAGACCTGCTCATGATTCCTTCTCTCCAGCTGAGAGATTTCTTCCTTCAGAGCTGCAATGCGATCTTGAATAGTTATACTTTCATCAATATGAATCTTTAATTGATCTTGAAGAATCATATGCTCTTGTTCAAGTTTAGAAATTGATGAAGCTGTCAGAAGGGCTTGTTCTTGCGATGAAACCAACTGCTTTCTACACTCTAAAATCTCAGGGGCAATTGTAACATTCTCTACTGACGCCAAAGAAATTACGGAATCACGAAATTTGAGGAGTGAATCCCGCAAAGGAGATATGTTGATTCTAGCCATCTTGGCAGAGCTCTCCAGAATCTCTATAGCAACATCCAAGTCCAACCACTGGTCAGGATTTCTGAAGATATGGATTATTGCTAACAAAGAATGTTTCACCATAAGCATTTTATGAACAGGGATTTTCGCAAAGGATGACAGTTCAGAAGTAGTGGCTACAGAATCAGAACTAGCTGCACCGCTGCAAGAAGGAATTCCTATAGCAAAAGAAGAAGGATATTCAAAATATTATTATGAAATATATAGTCTTGAGTAAAGATAATCAGCGTATATATATGTACCTGTCACTGGAATACGACTAATAGAAGGAGAAGCTCCCTGAGCTATGGAAGGACCAAGTTCCACCATATCAGCAAAAGATGGTGCTCTAGCTTCCGTGCTTGAATCTCTGGTAGCCGGAGTTGGCAAGTCCGTAGTTTCTGTTGGAAATATGATTTCACGAGCCACTACTCTCTGTATTACCAATGGAATTACGGGTGCTCTTGGTGAAGATACCACAAGAGGGCTCACTGAAGAGATAACACCTATTTCTACAACTTGGGCACCTAAAAAAAGGGAGACACGATAATTTTAAATAAATAATAGTTGTTAAAATATAAAATATATGCATATGAAAATTAAATTTCCTTTACCTGGTGAATACCCATATTCTCCATAATCTAAAGGCTCCTCTTCATCTTCTCTACGCAGGAGATTTAACAGAACATTAATGCTAGGAGAAGCCTTAGTAAAGTGGGAAGATTCCATCTCAACTTCTTTCGCAGCTATTTCCTCATTTCCGTCAATGTCAACTTCACCTTCTTCAAAGTCATTATCTTTATCTTCACAACTGTCGCCATCTCCGCTGTCTTCATATTGTGAAGATTCAGTAGTATCTGATGATGAAGTTGAACTTTCATCTTCCAAAATTTCTTCGTCAACTTCTTCAATAATAACTTGCTTCCCTTTGTAAGAAACGGGTTGGCTGCTCTCCGGTACAGACTCTTGGACTATAGGGGAAGCGGATGCTTGGCGGGTTCTTTCTGGAAGAATAGGGGATGATGTTTGCAAACGCATTTTTGATCTAGTCATCGGGGAAGATGGACTAGGACCGAGAGGTTGAGGAGGAGATATGGAAGTACCAATAGCTGGTTCTTCTGGAACTGCTACAGTCTCTGTAGGAATTGGGGAAGATGTACCTTCAGCATTGTCTGCGGCTTGGTTTGAAGAGTCTCGACGAGATTTCTCGAATTCTCTCAAAACTCCGTGGGCAAACCAGCCATCCAAAGTGTTAATAGGCTTGATTTCACGGATTGGGTCTTCTAATGATATTTTCCTACAAATTTCTCCCGGATGGGATGCATGGCTCTTTTCTGGAATATAGCCGATTCCACTCTCTAAATTTCTGCCCCTCAGCCTGGGCAGATGAAGAAAGATAGAAGAATCCACTGGCAAGCATTTAGTGACCAAGTATGATTGGTGATCCCACCATCGCATCCAGCTATACGATGTACGGACTATGTGATCACAGCCTGGAATTATGAAGAGGGATCCAACGCAGCCATTCAGTAGCTATTTCCATATCATAGCCCAGTTAAGAGGACCAGTTCCATAATGGCGCATTTTTTTGGTAACTAGCCCGCAGTCTTGAGGCACGGTTTGATCATAACCGAATTGACAAGCGAAGTGACTGGGGTAGTAAGGTTCTCTCCAAAATTATGTTCCTTCCCGAAGAGGCAAACTGCATGAGCGAATAGAAAAGAAGAAAGCTCTCTCTCGCGCAAAGAAGCATTTCTTGGTCCACCATATCCGTATCTTGAAGGTGTAGCGATAAAGGCGAACCGAAAGAAGTTTATCCGTCATCATCCCGAATTTTATTGGCAACCCACTCATATGCTCTTTTTGCCATTGTTCTTTGCTGAAAGAACCAGAGTGGAAGATGAGAAGGATGAGTATATGCTTGCTCAAGCTTCAAAAGTCCAAGGAAAATATACTCCTAGCCACCCCGTAATATAATGCCAAGAAGTATGCGCAGACGAAGCTCCAAGAATCGGGTCTTTTACGTGGGTAGCTACTTCTCCAAGAGCCCTGTAAATAGAACATAATACTGGAGGAGCAAGAGAGTATTTATGGCCTTCCGCTAAAGCACCAGCCACAACAAAGACGCTTGACGAACAACATCTGCCCATTTAGAGTTGGGCAATACGACCAAACTTAGCCAGTAAGCTAAGAACGCTGCAAGCTCTCCAAAAGAGCTATATTCTGGTCTTCCTCTTATTGCATCTCGAAGCTTCGTTAGTTCTTTGGAATGACAATCACGAAATCTTCAAAGAAAGAGTAAAGATGAGAAGGTTAATATACAGAATGGCTAAACAGCAAGAATACAAAAAGGAAGATCAATTATCAGATTGATAAATACCTGAGACCCCTAGAGAAATGAGCCAGCCATTGCAGAGGGAGAATTTTGTGGAAACTTGGAAATTTGCCCATCTCTTTGAATAGTTCTATGGTAGTCTCAGAGATGGAAGGCTTGCGGTCTGGAGAGGATACAAAGGCCAATTCTCTGTTTGTAGGAATGAATTCATCATAAAATTTGCCTGTTATCGTGAGACCGGCTATACAATGAAGGTCCCAAAGTGATATACTCATTTCACCATAAGGTAAATGGAAGGAGTTGGTTATAGGCGACCAGTATTCAAGGAAGCCTTTCAGAATATTGGGTTCCTTATAAAAGTATTTGGAGGTTACTTCTATGGCATCATAAAGGCCGATCTTTGCAAGAGTGCTCGTATGCTTCAACAATATAGCCTCGCCCATTCAAGTAGTAATGCGGCGAAAGTGTTAATGTGCCTCTGATGAGGAATTCTGCTTGGCCCCAGAGTTGATCTCGATTTCTGAAGCTCTGATGAACTGTCTCATAAAAATGAGAAGGAAAGAGATCATGGGGACTGTTGAAAGGAACTAAGAAGATCATGGGATGAGCTTCTCCTATCCTCTGTTGCGGCTTCTGTGTCTAAATGATTCCCTCTCGGATTTAGGGCTCTCTTAAGGCCCACGATTCAGTATACATTAATCTCTTGCCATGAACGTAATCTTTTGACTCACAGTCAAGCATGGACTGATGGCGGTATACTTTGATGGGAATAATCGTCATCCCCTCCGCATGAGGCTTATCAAACTTCATGATACCTTCAACAACTCGTACCGAGTTCCACGAGTTTTGAAGTCTCTTCTTCTTATGTTCTTTGATCTTCTCTGCGAATTCTTTCGCTTTATTGCGGTGAATTTTCTTTGGACGAGAAGCCGGAGGACTGCTTCTTCACGAGGAGGTGGTCTTTCACTATCAGCACGAATATGAGCTGTGGACTTTAACCATTCGTCCCAGTCATATTCTTTGCCGTGTTTAGGCGGACATTTGATGTCTCCCAATGATATGGATCTATGAATGGGGGAAGGCAAAGATCTAATGCGGTCAGAAAAGTCGAAGGTGGGAAGAACAGACTCTTTGAAGTAAGCAGGAGTTCTGGAAGTGGTCTTTGTCCGCTTAGCAGGAGGTTGATCAGAAGAAGGCGAGTCAGAAGGAGTTATGAGACGGGCTGTTTGTTTAATACGAGCCATGAAAATGAGACAAAGGAAGGAAAATAGATGACAGAGTAAGAAAGGAAGAAGAGAGAAAATGGCTAAGTGTTGGAAACAGTCCGAAAGAAATTGGCTAAGTACGAAGTACTTTGCGCGGGTCCGCGCAAAGTATATGGTTTGCGCAGAAAATCTTTAAGTTCAAAGGACGTCGCGCAAAGTGAAATGGTTTGCACGGGTTCGCGCAAAGTGAAAAGCTTTGAGTGGAAGAAAATTGCCAGAGCAGAGTTTCGATAGAGTGCTGATCGTGAAAATGATGAAGTCGTTGGACTATTTATAGTATTTCTGGCCGAGTATGGTACTCGACCGAGCTTTGCATGGGGCAGCGCAAACCCTATAAAATAAGTGGTTTGATCCTTTTTCTTTGATTTTATGAAAAAACAAAGAACGGATCAAGGGGACAACTGTTGAGGCATAAAATAAGCAAAGAAGTGAAGAAGAGAAAGATCAAAGAAATCAGTTTGAAGATCAAAGAAATCAGTTTCAAGAATACTTTGCGCGGGTTCGCGCAAAGTGAATAGATTGCGCTGGACCACGCAAAGTAAATAGGTTACGCGGGTTGATCAAGGAAGACAGATTGCGCGGGACTGATAGATTGTGCTGGACCATGCAAAGCATGTCGTTTGCGTGTGTCCGCGCAAAGTACTTTGCGGTGGTATAAAAATGGTTGGATGTTATTTTGTCCCACATCGACTAGAACAGAGATTTCCACTGGTAAAAATGTCTATAAATACCCCGTTCTTTCTCTCAAAAGGGGTTCGAAGATTTCAGAGTGAAAGAAAGATGAAGGAGAAGACAGAAGGTGCGGAGTATTGGACTCCTGCAGTTTGCGCCGACCCGCGCAAAGCAGCATGAGACTTATATAGTTTGCGCGGACCAAGAAAGCATGTCCAATGCATGACCCGCGCAAACCGATCGGATCTATAACAAAGAATGGGTCATTATTCTGCTGGAATGATTAAAGTCTTCAAATCTTCAAGTTCTTCTTGTTCAGGAGAAAAGGAAGAATCATCGACAAAAAGGCATATTCCTCCTAAGTTTCAGGAGATGACCGAAATAGCACCGAAATGCTGCCGGAATCTCCGTTCTCTTGAAGACTGTTGATCAACTTGTCTATTCCTCCTAAGTCATTGGAGATGATTGAAATCATTGCCGTTATGCTACCGAAAATTATATTTAACTATAATAATTGTCACTTGTAATGAATTCTTTATAAACTATCTTAGAATCAAGGGATACCAGAGGATGTAAATGAATTCAGAATCAATAAAGTGTGATGATTGTCTTTGTAACTATTCCATTTTTATGTTTGAATAAGATAGTTCTCCCAAATCAAATACATTTGTTTCCTTGTCGAAACAGGCGGACATGCTTATATAAGTCGGTTGCCAAAAAGGCCCCTTTTGCCCTAGTTTTGGTCATGTCCCAAACTCGGAAACCGGGCTCACAAAATTTTCAATCACCGAATCCGGCGCTGACAACCTCCATAGTACCCCATTCTCAACTCCCAATAACCATATGCCAGATTCTGAACCTAAGATCATACAAGGAGATTTTTAGTATGAGTTTATATATATATATATATATATATATATATATATATATATTAAGGGAGTACAACCACAAGCATAACCAAGTCACAAAAACATCATCACCACATATCCACTAATAAAATCATTTGAATACAATGCTGAAAGGGAAATATGTAAGTGTTATAGTTTATATTCCTGTCTGTTGTCAAATTTGTGATACTAAAATCACTATTATATAACTTGCATAAGTGAAGCTCTCTCAAAGATCAACATTCATGAACAAGCAAAGCTCACAAAAAGCAAAGCTCACAAGTACAAATATTCACTCAAAGATCAACCTTGACTGCAAGTATTGTTCACAAGACATGACTCAAGAATGCAAGACTTTAAGAAGAGTACAAGGCAGTTCATAAAGAACTCAAGACACTTTCAAGGTTGAGCTACATCAAGATTTCAAGATTGAACTACATCACGACTTCAAGGTCTGTTTCAATGTCCTTACTTCATATTGAGGTTTGATTGACCTTAGGTTGACCAAAGGAGTAGGCCATTTTGGATACATAAATCATATGTTTAAGTTACATGAGTTTGGGCAGTTTTAAGACTTGTCCTAGGCTTTCCTCGACTAGCCTTAGCTTTGCTTCGACCAGTCTAAGAAATTCCTCGATCAGTCGTGAGTTTGTTACAAAATTCAAATATTTTCTGTTAGGCTTCGACTAGTCCAGGAATCCGTTCGACCAGTCGAAGAAACAGTGACGACTGCATCTTCAACCAGTCGAAAGTCTTCGACTCAAAGTCCAGTGATGAAATTCAGGTTCTTCGACCTGTCGAAGGAGACCTTCGACCAGTCGAAGGTGACCTATGACCAGTCAAAGGAGTCCTTCGACCAGTCGTAGAACAGTCAAAGCTTATCGTGCCCGATTTTTTTCAAATCTGTTAATTCTTCAACTAGTCGAAGAGCTCCCTAGACCAGTCAAAGACGCGATCTGCTCACCTATAAATAGAGCACGAATCTCAGAAGAATTCAAGGAATTAATTAATCCATTCAAGCCAATCTTCGTCAAACTTCTAAGAGATAATTCTGTGCTCCATCTAAGTTAAGTGTGTTTATTTAATATTCTCTTTCTTTAGCTTTATTTAATTGATTTTGTTTCTGCTATTCCAATCTAATTTGATAAGAGAAATTGTTATTCCCTTTCTTTGGAATCAAAATCAATTAAGGCAAGCCCTATTTGGTTTAATTTAAAATCTATTAGAACTTGAACCATTGTAATTGATTACTGGACATTGAACTTGGACATTCAATCATCTACTCTGATTTGGTTCTACCGGGCTGCTACAACGAAGGAGATAATCAGGTATTTTACATTTAATTGTAAATTCCTTTATGTTGTGGTTTCTTTCAAGATTTGCCAGAAAAATTTTCTTGTATTGGTTATCTGAGGAGAGCCAGGAAACCTCAGAAGTGGGGTTTTTTTTAATTGTGTAAGCCCATAGACAAAGACACAATTGTAAAGGTTTTAGGTGAACCTGTGAAAACTTATTTTGTTAGTGAACGCTAATATCCCCTATGTGAGGATATTAGGAGTGGAGTAGCATTCTGTGTGGCTGTTGTTTAACAGTTGGTGAACACACAAGCGAACCACCATAATCCCTTGTGTTGTGGTTGAATGATTTATACTTCTAATCTTTAATTATTTATTTGTGGGATGAATGTATGGTGGTGAATGTTGTAATCATTTAATTCAAGCATTGTGGGAATTTTGTAATAGTTTAGAATTTATTTTCTGCTATTCTTTTATCAGCTTGATATTCAATTTCCTTTAAAGTTGTTCCAGCAAGGTTGCCCTGCCATTTTTATGGTGTATAGTTGTCCCTAGAACAATACATTTGTGATTACAATTTATTTCAGTTCAGTTTGTGTTTATTTCTGTATTCCTCTTTGGTTTGAGATTTGATACAAAGATTTTTCTAGAAATAAGGTTGTCCTACCATAAACTCTGGTTTTTGGTGTAAGGTTGTCCTTAGAACAACATTTGTATCAACCTCTCAAGATCTGAATTTTGAGGTTGTTTTACTTTCCTGCATTGTGATTTATTTTGGCTATCATATTCTTTTTAATTCCGCTGTTATAAGTTTTATTTGGCATAGTCCTATTCACCCCCCCTCTAAGACATATAGTTAGGCCTTTTCAAGTGGTATCAAAGCCTAATAGCTCTCTTTAAATTAATTCTTGGATTTAATTCCTGAGCTAACGATTTAAGCTATTTTAGATGTCAAATTTTGATAGCCTTTCAGTCACTAGGCCTCCACCCTTTGATGGCTCCAACTATGCCTATTGGCAAGCCAAAATGAGGATCTTCCTCAAATAAATGGATGAGAGTGTGTGGCAAGCCACAATGACTGAATGGAATCCTCCTATCATGGAAGTTACTGGGGTTGACGGTTCAAAATTTATGAAAGTCACACCAGATTACCAATGGACCACACTTCAGAAAAGTGAGAGTAGTGCAAATGGTAAAGCACTAAATGCAATCACTTGCGCACTATCACCGGATGAGTTCAAAAGAATCATTTCCTGTGATACTGCAAAGAAAGCTTGGGATATATTAGAAATGACACACGAGGCTACTACAATTGTCAAAAAATATAAAGTCTAACTCCTCACAATCAGATTTGAAGAAATTCATATGGAGGAAAATGAAATGTTTATGAACTTTTACACTAGATTGAATGACATTGTAAACTCAATATGGGGTCTTGGCGATAAAATCTCAGAAAGTAAAGTGTGTGCAAAGATATTACGCTCACTTCCTGAACGGTTCAATTCTAAAGTAACCGCGATCCAGGAACTTCGTGATACGGATAATATGAGGGTAGAAGAACTAGTTGGTTCTTTACAAAATTACGAGTTAAACTTTAAAGCTCCTAAAGGTAAATCTATCGCACTAAAATCCTCTAAATGTAATTCAGAAGAAAATTCTGATTCAGAAGATAATATGGCTCTTTTAGCTAAGAAATTTTACAAGATTTTCAAAAGCAAGAAAAAGGTTGATTTTTAAAAATCGAATGATAAAAGAAAGTTTAGACCCAAATCTCAAAAATCTTTGAAAGATAGTCAATGTTACAACTGTCAAGAATATGGGCACTTAGCAAATAGATGTCCTAAAAAGGACAAACCCAAGAAGAAGGGTATGTTGGCTACATGGGATCAATCATTTGATTCTGAAGCTTCTTCTGAATCAGAAAATTCTGAAACTGAGTCGGGCAATGAAGTTAAAGCTCTTATGACTCTAGCCAAATTCACATTTTCAGATAATGACTCAACAAGTGAAGAAAATCTGAGTAGTGAAAGTGAAAATGAAGATCTTCAAGACGCTTACAATGCCCTATATAAGGAAAGTTATAAAATTGCTGTCAAACTTAAACTTCAAAAAGAAAAGTTTTCTAAACTGAAAGAATGCTTTGAATCACTTGTCTTAGAAAAATCACAAATTTCAGATTGTTTTGAAAAATCAAAATGCGATTTGGAATTCAAAAACTCCCTAATTGTTGATTTGAAATCTGAAATTGATAAACTCAAAAATGAAGTATCTTCTCTTCTGAGTCTAAAGGACACATGGAAATATGCCCAAGGTGATTCAAAGTTAGAAAAACTTTTATCCGGATCAAGAAAATGTGGCGATCTATCCAGGTTGGGCTATGATAAAAATTTATCTCCTAAACAAAAGTATACTCCTCCTATGTTTGTGAAAGGAGAGTCCTCTAACTCAAAAGGGAAAAGTACTTATCAGAGTTTTTCTAGAAATTCAAAAACTTTTCAAAAACGTAGAAGCAGCCATGTCAACATTAATTAGAAACGAAATCCACTAGCTGAAAAGATAGTTGATTTACTCAAGGAGCTCTTAAAATCTAACTCTATAGGTCATTCTTACAACTATAAATAAAATAAGACCAACTATGTTCCTAAACCCAAAACAGTTATGAAATGGGTTCCTAAAGTTGCCTGGTTGGTTGCTCACACTGCTTTCAAAGCAACAAGTCATTCAAAGTGGTACCTAGATAGTGGATGCTCTAGGCATATGACAGGTGACAAAGCTTTATTCACGGATCTAAAAGATATGACTGATGGTTCAGTCACATTTGGTGATGGTATCAACTGCAAGATTGTAGGCCAAGGTACGGTTCAACTTTTTAATCTTCCTGTGTTTAAAAATGTTTTATATGTTGAAGGCTTAAAACATAACTTGCTTAGCATATCTCAGATATGTGATAATAACCATAGTGTTCAATTTTCTAATCAAAGCTGTGAGATACTAAACAATAAGGGTTCTGTAATATTAATTGGACGTAGAACGTCTGAAAATTGCTATATTATTAGCGAATCCAGCTCATCTAATTAAACGTGTTACATGGTCCATACAGACGAGACTGATTTATGGCACAAACATCTTGGACATGTACATTATCGAAATTTATATAGATTAAGCAAACGAGAACTTATAAGAGGTTTACCCAAACTTCAGAAATTAGATAAAATATGTGGTGAGTGCCAGATAGGCAAACAAACAAGGAACTCACACAAAAAGGTGAATTCAAATACCACATCAAGACCACTCGAACTCCTCCACATGGATTTAATAGGACTTACCAGAACGGAAATTCGTGGTGGGAAAAAGTATATCCTGGTAATAGTTGATGACTTTACCAGATTCATATGGGTAGTCTTCTTAAAGGATAAATCTGAAAACCTTGAAGAAGTAAGGAAAGTTCTCAAAAGGATTCAAACTGAAAAATCTTCTTAAATCAATAAGATTCATAGTGATCATGGATCTGAATTTGAGAATAGCAATTTTGAGGAGTTCTGTACCGACCAAGGAATATTACATGAATTCTCTGCTCCCAAAACTCCACAACAAAATGGAATTGTGGAAAGAAAGACTAGGGTGCTTAAAGAAATGGCTAATGTCATGTTGAATAGCATGAAGCTCTCTAAAAATCTTTAGGGTGAAGCAGTCAACACAGCTTGCTATATTATTAACCGAGTCTACACTAGCAAAGATAATAATAAAACGGCTTACGAATTGTGGTTCAATAAAAAGCCTACTGTCAAATACTTTCGAGTTTTTGGCAGCAAGTGCTATATTTTACGAGATTGTGAAAATTTGGGAAAATTCGATACGAAGAGTGATGAAGGGATTTTTCTAGGATATTCCTTAAACAGTCGAGCTTATAGGGTTCTGAACAAAAGAACTGGTGTGATTCAAGAGTCCATCAATGTTGTCATTGATGATCACTTAAACACGCCAATCCCTAATTCAGATAATGATGAAGTTCTAATCATTGATAAACCCGATACTTCATCGAATCGACCGATTCTGAAGTTGAGGACTCTTAAAGATCATCCAACCACACAAATTCTTGAAACCCTCTCACGGTGTTCGCACCCGTAGACAACTTGAGGATATATGTAATTATGTATGTTTTACATCCTAAATAAAACCATCTAATGTAAAAGAAGCTCTTGCTGATGAGAACTGGATTGTTGCGATGCAAGAAGAGCTTAACCAATTCGTAAGAAATGATGTTTGGTATCTCGTACCAAGACCTAAAGATAAACACATCATTGGAACAAAATGGATTTTCAAAAATAAGTCTGACGAGCGTGGTAATATAATTAGAAACAAGGCTAGACTAGTGGTACAAGGTTATACCCAAATTGAAGGAATTGATTTTGATGAAACTTTTGCACCAGTAGCACGTCTTGAATCTATCAGACTATTTATATCCATTTCATGTTTTAGAAAGATAAAGATCTATCAAAGGGATGTGAAAAGTGCTTTTCTAAATGGTGATATACATGAAGTAGTCTATGTTGAACAGCCAATGGGTTTTGAAGATCCCAAAAATACTGATCATGTGTATCGGCTTAAAAAGGCACTTTATGGATTAAACAAGCACCTAGGGCATGGTATGAGAAACTAACAAAATTTCTTTTAAGTGATAATTTTCAAATGGGATCTGCTGATAAAACTCTGTTTGTTAAAAAACATAATAATCATATCTTAATGGTACAAATTTATGTAGATGATATCATTTATGGATCAACTTGTATTGACTTGACTACTGAGTTTGTAGATTTGATGAAATCACAGTTCAAAATGAGCATGGTTAGGGAATTGACTTATTTCCTTGGATTGCAAGTAAAGAAACAATCTGAAGGAATATTCATTTCTCAATCTAAGTATGCTTTGAATCTAATAAAGAGATTTGGATTTGAGAATAACAAGAATTTCGATACTCCTATGAGTACTACCGTGAAACTCTCAAAAGACTCTAATGGTAAAAATGTTTATATAAAACTTTATCAGAGTATGATTGGTAGTTTGTTATATTTAACTGCCAGTAGACCTGATATTTCTCTAAGTATTGGTATTTGCGCAAGATATCAATCTGATCCAAAAGAATCTCACTTGATTGCTGTCAAGTGGATTATTAGATATGTCGCAAGTACTGTAAATCTCGGTCTCTGGTATCCTCATGAGTCTAGTGTCCAATTAGCTGGGTACTCGGATGCTGACTGGGCTGGTAATCTAGATGATAGAAAATCAACCAATGGTGGTTGCTTTTACATTAGAAATTGTCTAGTTTCCTGGTTTAGTAAGAAACAAAATTCTATATCACTTTCAACAGCTGAAGCTGAGTATATCGCAGCTGGTAATGCATGTACATAGCTTGTTTGGATGCAACAAATGCTAAGTGATTATGGAATTAAACAGGATTCTATATTATTACATTGTGATAATTCCAGTGCGATAAATATTTTAAAAAATCCTATTCATCATTCTCGTACTAAGCACATTGACATTAGATTTCATTATATTCGGGAATTAGTAGAAGAAAAAGTTATATCTCTGGAATATATTCCTACCGAAGATCAACGAGCTGACATTTTCACAAAACCTCTCGATAAAAGCAGGTTCAAAAAGATAAAATTTGATCTTGGCATGTGCATTTTAAAATGATTATTTATGCCTACTTGTATCATAGTGTATATATTTACTAGATTAAATTCCAAATTTTGAATAATTTGAAAGAAATATGAATTTTTGGACACTCTTCGACCAGTCGTGAGTATACTAGACCAGTCATACTTCGACCGGTCGTAGATATCCATGACCAGTCGTAGATCTCGGGAATCACTTAAAATTTGGAGATTTTGCCTTTCTTCCTCATTCCGTTTTTTCTCTTTAAGGAGCCGAGCTTCGACTTGTCAAACCCACTGTTCTTATTCTTCAAGGTTAGTGTTCCATATACGTTTTTTCTTGCAGATCTGTGTCTAGATTGTTTCCTTTTCTAGCTTGAAGCTTTCTATTTTGGATTTCATTGAGATTTGGGGTTTGGATTTTGAAAAATCTATTTTGAGTAAACCCACTTCTCAATCCTTTGCAACTTCTTATTTCCTTGTTATCGTTGTTGCAAATGGCTTCTAGAGGTAGAAAAACTACTTCCCGTGGTCCTTCTTCTTCCTCCAGATCGACCATTATTACTAAGCGTCATCTTCTTGTTCCCAATGACGATCCATCTTATGTTAGGGATATTAGATTACGTAAAGTTATTGTTGAACATCTTGTTGATTTTAATCATATTGTACCTTTTGACATCTTTTCTATGCTTGAAGCTGTAGGTTGGGTTAACTTATTACATTGGGGTGGGCCAGCATACCGGTCCATTGCCCAATCCATGTTTGCATGTATTAAAGACTTCTCACAGGATAATTTAACTTTTAAAATATCTACTAGAGAAGGGCCTTTTGACATTAATCGTCATTTAATTTCAGCCCTTATGGACATTCCTGTGAATGATGAGGGTATTCCTATCCATAACCTAACTGATAAACCCTCAGTTTCTGAAAAATGTATGCTCACTAGAGACTTGTGCAACATGGATGTTCACTGGACACAAAAAGGGAATGCGCTTCCCACAAGGTATTTATTACCCAAATACAGAGTTCTCCATAAAATCTTTGTGTCTAATTTGTATCCTCGTTCGGGTAATAAAACTGACTTGACCTCGTCTATGGTTCGTGTTATCCATGCTATTGCCAGTGGTACTCAGATTTGTTTACTATCCTTAATCTGTCATTTCATTCTTCAGTTTAGACTCCATCCTGGTCATAGTGACATTCCTTTTGCCTATTTAATGACTGTATTGGCTACTCATATGTTAGTCGATATGCCGGTTGATGAGACACATATCCATCATCGGATTTTCAACAATACTAATATCAATAAGATGAAGCTGGAATTACTTCCTGATCAAGGTGGTGGTGGTGGTGGTCATGAAGAAGCTGGTGATGACATTAATATGGATGACATTTTTGAGGAACTGGATTCTGATTCAACAAATGATCCAGATTTTGAACCATCTGATGTTGATGCACGTCTGAGTGCATTGGAGGATAAAGTTGAGAATATAAATGTAAAGATGGAAAACATGTCTGTTGCTCATGATTTACAATTCAAGTACATGCGCAAATATCTTAGGCAATTGAACAAAGGCATGCGCCAACTTGATCCCTCTATTCCTGCTCCGTCATCTGGTTTTGGTTTTGATTAGTTTATATGGGATTTTCTGGTCTGTAATAACTTTATATCTTAGCACTAGGTTGACTGATTTGGATTTGGATACTATCTTTGTTTTATGTTGAGTATTTGTTCTATGTAAAACTATGCTGAGTATCTCTATCTCTGGTTTTTGCTATGATCTCATAACTCCTCATGTTTACTCTCATATATCCCTTTAGTTAGTTCTCCTTTATTATTATTTCTTTTGTCATATTATGATAAAAAGGGAGAGAATGGTTTGTTCTTAACGATGTGATTGTGAGAGGAGTAGCACTGGTTATGTTACACAGGGGGAGTATGTTTGAACTAGTTGAATGAACTGGTTGAATGTTGAATGTTGAATATTGAATATTGATTTGCAGGTAAGCCAGTTGATATTAACTAGTTCATGATTCTTTAACTGGTTGTTTTACTTTATGTTTATCTTGGTTATATGTTTTGTCACTAATTTGACAAAGGGGGAGATTGTAAGTGCTATAGTTTATATCCCTGTCTGTTCTCAAATTTGTGATACCAAAATCACCGTTATATAACTTGAATAAGTGAAGCTCTCTCAAAGATCAACATTCATGAACAAGCAAAGCTTACAACAAGCAAAGCTCACAAGTACAAAGATTCACTCAAAGATCAACCTTGACTGCAAGTATTGTTCACAAGACATGACTCAAGAATGCAAGATTTCAAGAAGAGTACAAGGCAGTTTGTAAAGAACTCAAGACATTTTCAAGGTTGAGCTACATCAAGATTTCAAGATTAAACTGCATCAATACTTCAAGGCTTAAACTTCAAGGTCACTTGTTTCTAATGTTTCAATGTCCTTACTTCATGTTGAGGTTTGATTGACCTTAGGTTGACCTTAGGAGTAGGCCATTTTGGATACATAAGTCATATGTTTAAGTTACATGAGTTTGGCGAGTTTAAGACTTGTCCTAGGCTTTCTTCGACTAGTCTCACTTTTTTCACTTCGAGCCTAAGAAATTCCTCGATCAGTCGTGAGTTTGTTACAAAATTCGGATATTTTCTATTAGGCTTCGACTAGTCCAGGAATCTGTTCGACCAGTCAAAGGAACAGTGACGACTGCATCTTCGACTAGTCGAAAGTCTTTGACTCAAAGTCCAGCGATGAAATTCAGGTTCTTCGACCAGTCGAAGGAGACCTACGACCAGTCGAAGGAGTCCTTCGACCAGTCGGAGAATGGTCAAAGCTTATCGCGCCCAAATTTTTTCAAATCTGTTAATTCTTTGACTAGTCGAAGAGCTCCCTAGACCAGTCGAAGACGCGATCTGCTCACCTATAAATAGAGCACGAATCTCAGAAGAATTCAAGGAATTAATTAATCCATTTAAGCCAATCTTCGTCAAACTTCTGAGAGATAATTCTGTGCTCCATCTAAGCTAAGTGTGCTTATTTAATATTCTCTTTCTTTAGCTTTATTTAATTGATTTTGTTTCTGCTATTCCAATATAATTTGATAAGAGGAATTGTTATTCCCTTTCTTTGGAATCAAAATCAATTAAGGCAAGCCCTATTTGGTTTAATTTAAAATCTATTAGAACTAGAACCATTGTAATTGAGTACTGGACATTGAACTTGGACATTCAATCATCTACTCTGATTTGGTTCTACTGGGCTGCTACAATGAAGGAGATAATCAGGTATTTTACATTTAATTGTAAATTCCTTTCTGTTTTGGTTTCTTTTAAGATTTGCCAGAAAAATCTTCTTGTATTGGTTATCTGAGGAGAGCCAGGAAAACTCAGAAGTGGAGTTTTTTTAATTGTGTAAGCCCACAGACAAAGACACAATTGTAAAGGTTTTGGGTGAACCTATGAAAACCTATTTTGTTAGTGAACGCTAATATCCCCTGTGTGAGGATATTAGGAGTGGAGTAACGTTCTGTGTGGCTGTTGTTTAATAGTTGGTGAACACACAGGCGAACCACTATAATCCCTTGTGTTGTGGTTGAATGATTTATACTTCTAATCTTTAATTATTTATTTGTGGGATGTATGTATGGTGGTGAATGTTGTAATCATTTAATTCAAGCATTGTGGGAATTTTGTAATAGTTTAGAATTTATTTTCTGCTATTCTTTTATCAGCTTGATATTCAATTTCCTTTAAAGTTGTTCCAGCAAGGTTGCCTTGCCATTTTTATGGTGTATGGCTATCCCTAGAACAATACATTTGTGATTACAATTTATTTCAGTTCAGTTTGTGTTTATTTCTATATTCCTCTTTGGTTTGAGATTTCATACAAAGATCTTTCTAGAAATAAGGTTATCCTACCATAAACTCTAGTTTTTGGTGTAAGGTTGTCCTTATAACAACATTTGTATTAACCTCTCAAGATCTGAATTTTGAGGTTGTTTTGCTTTCTTGCATTGTGATTTATTTTGGCTATCATATTCTTTTTAATTCCACTGTTATAAGTTTTGTTTGGCATAGTCCTATTCCCCCCCCCCCCCTTCTAGGACATATAGCTAGGCCTTTTCAAAATACATATATGAAACAAAACTCCAAGGCTCTAGTACACGCTCTTGGTTCAATGCTGCTACGACCTAACATCAACTACACGCAACGGTCGTGCATAAGCTTTCAAGAAGCTTAGAGGGTGGTGTATGTGTGTGCAATGCACATGCCAAACATATAAATATCAGAGTAAGCGAAAAATACTGCCAAGTCCATAATTTTTCGAGTATAAGAACATAATAAACCAAATGTCATATGCTGAGGATGCGATGTAGATCGACTATGCAATGCAAAGCCATAGTAAGCCAAATGTCATATGCTGAGGATGCAATGCAATATGTAAATCCTGACGAGTCCACGAACACCATCAGCCTTATCTAGGCTATGCAATGCAGAAACATAGTAAACCAAATCTCATATGCAGAGAATGCAATATGGTATGCAATGTAAAGGAAATGACAAAGCTAGAGTGTGTAGTCGGGATGATAGTAGGTGGTATCACAAGTTATGAGGTTCATCACAAGGGACTTTTATCTAAACCAGTCACATACCTAAATTTGGATAGGTAGACTCAATGTGGTAAACTCCTGATCTAAGGTTGGTCACGTACTCAGCCAAAATAATGGCCATTGGGAATGTACATATAATGATTTAGTTGCGTACCACCAACCCGAGTGATAGTGAATAAATGAATGAATGAGTCAAATGTTGAGTACGCAACTCCTACTCAGTAAGTCCACATATCAGTACCATACATCTCTGGGATATCATGGGGGTCTAGTACACTCCACACCAGATTGCCGCCCTATCGTGCACAACTAGGTGAGTGGAAGAGACCTCACTACCCATCTAGCTAGTAGTTCGCCAATATCTACTAAGTACATCGCTAGCAGACCCATTTTCGAGCTAGTCAAACTCAGCTTAGCTTTGTGCCCTACCCTCAGGCAGATAAGATCACACCCCCTTCCAACCAACCATGAAATAGTGGGAGACGTGGCCTACTGGTATTAGACACTCGGGTGCTCATGTATTCACTCAGTCTAAACATTGGAGCATCCCCTAGCCACGAGGTTTAGGGACTTTCACCCACGAAGATCTAAAGTGCTCATATGCTGAGTCCCAAACATTTCGGTGTCCCATCTGGTTATCCACGATATGCCTGTGAAGGTCATAACCCTAGTGTCGATAGGGTGCCAAGTGATCATGTCACACAAAATACGAGATGCATGAGTCATATCATCCAGTCGTGCATCAAACCTACGCGTACCGCATGATCATGTGGGGGCAACTCCATCCCATAAGGAGTCCCCTAAATAACTCAACCCAATGGCATATGCTATGATCAATCTTCCTCACAACATGCATACAAATGAAGCGTGTGGGCATGTACCATGATGTTATACTAAGCATGTTCTCATGGTGTCTTACTAGACTAAGTACACTAGCATGATTATTAGATATAAACAATAATCGACCTAAACACAAGAATAGTTAATGTGACGCAAGGGTCCATATATTTAAGTGTCTTCAATAGCACACTGAAGCCCTATACTCTTGTGAATACTTAACAAATGGCCACCAGGGCTCCTATAACACGTACATACATAAGGTGCATAGGTTATGGTGGTACATAAGTTCTAACATGTATCATTATTATCAAAGACATCACTCAACATCAAATTTATCCTCATAACATGTATCATACAATCATGTGCATTGAGTTCATAGCATATAGGGATTCACATGCATCATCAATATCATGGCCATTGTCCAATAATATCATTATACATGCCCTAGGCATTAGTTATCTATCATGTATAAGGTTATCCTTACATCCACCAACATCATTTATTTATCATTATCCACGCATCAAGTAAAATATAGTTTTCTTATCCACATTATCATCATGACAATCAATACGTACATTATTATCACTTGGATATCAAGCATGGTGGTCAACAAGCATGTTTTATCATCATGTGTGTTTATATATATATATATATATATGTGTGTGTGTGTGTGTATGTGTGTGTGTGTGTATGTGTGTGTGTGTGTATATAATATCATCATCATTACCATGATGATCATTTTCACTTCATGATTAACATAAACAATGTCATAAGTGTTATAAATAATTACTCATCCATCATCAATGCATACGCTATAATTCACCATCCATTAAATCATATTTATCATTTCAACCAACAACTCACAATCATCATTATCATGTTATCATACATGTATCATCATCTCACCCATCACTAGTTGCATCCTACCTAGTGTGACTTCCAGAATGGACTTGAACTACATGCAAGGCATGAGATCGTATAAGTCAAGTGTGAGTCTCACTTGATGAACCAATAGGCTAACGCAAGGGCATAAATGCCCAACTACAACACTTTTAATGGTGTGGATCTAATTCTACAACTAAGTGGGCCCCACACATTTCACCAACTAGAAATAATGCACAATCTCAAACATAAAAGATAACATGCTAACATCTTTTATGTGATATATCATATTGGGCCCACTAGCCACATACACAACAAATAAAAAAAGCCCAATTATCCAGTTTATGCATTGTAAAATAGGTCTCTCTAAGCGTGGTCCACTTGACTAGAGGTAGTATGAAAGGCACGCTGCCCAGTAGGCAATGGGCCTGCCCAACAGACTCAAGCAAGGTTATTATTATGGGTTTCTCATTCCCTAAGGATTTCTCTTAGAGTAGGGCCCGCTTGGGCCTTAGGTTTGCATCGTTTAGATGGGACCAAGGCCACCTATATCTTAAGAGAACATTTGTACAACAAGATCTGTCCACTAAATATTTTACAAGTTATACAATACCCATTTACAAAACATGCTAGGTGGACCTCATTACATGAAAGGTAAGGCCCATACAAGATTGCCCATACTAGATGGCCCACTTAAGGTTTTTAAGCCCAACAATATCTGAGAGTTATTTTTAAGAGTTTAGATACTACATTAAATGCTTTGGGAAGGTGGTGGACCCCACTGACATGGCCCCACATAAATTTTAAGGTGAGCCTCATTGGTTTGTTGTATACAATTTATGGTGATGTCCTAAACATGGGTACTTGGAGGAAATGTGTAGGAAATACAGTGCATAATTAGTTTTGTCCCGACTTTGAGTATGTCCCAAGATTACAAGGGACCACATTTTAGTGTGCCATTAGGTGCCCTTGTTAGTACTATTTAAGTAATTCAAAAAATTATAATATGGGATCAACTGGTTGAGCACACATAATATTTGGTATAGGGCCAAACATAGGTCCTTTAATTTTCTACACATAATTTTCTACATAACCATACTAGCCCCATTTTGGGATCCACTCCCTGATCATGTGAGGTCTGATTTGGTCCAATTAAAATATTATTTATCTATTCGTTGGTGTAGGTTAAAGGTTCCAAGTGGCGGTCTACTCATATCTCTAACGTGTGGTCCACTACAGAGGCCCAAAGTTGGTACAAAACACAAATGATCAGACAATTTTCAACAATGGGGTCTCTCAAAACTTAGGGCCCAATTTTCAAACACTTTGGGATCATTCCTGACAAAAGGTGGGACATCCCAGCTCACTTATATAAGGATTAAACATTCCCTAAAGTGGGACCCTTAACTACAGAGTGTGGGGCCCACAACAAGGTTTCGAAGAGGCCTACATACAATGTAGTTAGCTACTTAGAAATATTCTAGCAAATAGAAAGTACAAAAGAAAGGAAATAAATAAAATGACATGTGGGGCCCACACGCTAGCAAAGCATAGATAAGAGACACAAATCAATACACATGGCTGTCCATATTAAATGAACTAATAAAGTACATAAATCAAAAGTTGTCTCACTACCAAGTGGGTCCATAATAAGAGGATGAATGTTGTGGTCAACATACATGCAACATACAAGTAGCATATGAAATGTCTTGATCGAGTATCTATGATCAGATTCTATGTTGGAAAATTCAAGCCAATGGATGGTTTGGGAGTATGTCATTTAGGCTATATATAGGTTTCCAACCATATAGAGCCTGGGATCTATTTGGACCATACAAAACAATTTAAGGTTTATCCTTATGGAAGTATCTATTGGTCCAAAATTTTCTAAATTTTATCATGAAAGAATCTGACCATAGGGACCATACATATGATTTTTTACTATCTCAAGTAAGTTAAGAACAAATATCAAATACATCTGACCATTGCAATCACGGATATGGCTTACACAAGAATGGTCAAAACAAGCCTCCAAATACATCTGTCGTATAAGGCCAAGATCTAAGCCATCTGAACTCCGATTGAGGCTTATTATATACCGTTGGAGAGCTAGTTCAATTTTCTACATATCTAACAGAACATATATTTTTAATACATTCATTAAAGGAATTAAAAATGGGTTCGTTATTGGAAAATCGAAATCCTACATGTGTTGCTGGACAACAGCGAAGTAAACTTGATGCTACGGATGATTGGACCGTTGGATCGATATGAAATTTGGCCCAAAGTTAGATCATATTATGGTTCATAATGTTTCCAAGTTTCGACTCCGATCTTGTCACGATTGACTTTATATGATTTTTAAAACTTCTTGTCTAGATACAAAAACAGGATTACATGTGAGGGGTGTGTATGTTCATCATGGTGGGCCATTGGCCACGCCTAGGGTCTAAAATGGGATCCCTACCATTAACCGGTAGGTCCCACTTGTCCCATACATAAAAAAATGAAAAATCTATCCTATAAAACACCCACCTCTATCTCCTTCTTGGTTTCTAGAACTTCTTAGCTTCCAATCTCCTTTTTTAATGGTGGAAGATGGGGTTTTGAGGGTTAAATGATGGTGAGAATGATTAGGAAAAGGGGCTGAGCTATGAGGTTTCTTCTTCTATCCTAGAGCTTAATGGTTGCTTGGGAGAGAGAAGAATGCTAGAGAAATGAGAGAGATGGGGTAGTTATAGAAGGGAAGCATGATGGTGTGTAAGGCTAGGATGGTGGTGTAATGATGGTTGTAAGAGGTGATGATGAGTTGTAATTGGCATGGGACGAGAGAGAGGGTAGCATGCTAGTAATGATGGGTTATAAGGCATGCATGGGGCTAGGCATGATGTCATGATAAGTATAGGTTAGACTAGGCTAGGTAGGCATGATGTTATATAATGATGATTCTAATTGTAGAGATCCTTTCTTATCTGGAATCCCTCGGGCCCGCAATGTGCGGTATTTGCCAGGATTATGCACGGCCACAACTCCTAGCCTAGGCATCGCATTGGTGACAAGATGCAGCATTGGAACCGCGACGATGGTGCGGTCATAATGGTACAAGTTTCGAGTCGAGCTGACTTAGATATTCTGGATGCAACTTAAGGTCATGTGTAAACATTGTTTATAGGCTGCAGGTCAACAAATTCGATGGGGAAGAATGGTGGAGTCCAAGGAATGATATGGTACTAGGATACGGGCTTTCCAGGTTTCCCTTACCCTTTCGCTGGAAGTTTTCCTACCAAAACTAACTGGTTCCATGGCATTCCTCAGGTATTTTCCCACCATCTATTCATTTCTTCTTAGGACTTTCTTCTTTTTGCTTCACCTGTGGCATATCTACTACATTCCCATATGGAAGGTCAAGGTTATTCTCCTCCTAGGGAGGGAAGAACCAAAAAGAAACACGATCAGGGAAAATCATTTGGTACTAAGACCAAACTCTGTGCCCTAAAAAGAGGTCAAAATATATGTCAAAATAATCAACCTTCCTGTCCTCAAAATGATCCCCCTCCCCGTCCGAGTCCCATCGTGGCCCGTTTTGCATTTCGAAAAATCATATGTGAAAGGAATGTTGATGTCTCATGTCTCGAATCATATAATGTCTATGACATTGTTCACAACCATGGTTGGGCTCCTATTTTGTCCCTCGAAGGGGAAGTCGATGTTAATTTAGTCAAAAGCCTTTTGTCTTATTATACACAGCCAAAAGATCAAGACTCCCTTGCATCACAGTCAACTATCAAGAGAGAACTTTTATTACCCTTGCCTGGATAGCTTCCTTGATTAAAATGCCTATTTACTTGGAATGTCCATCTGAGCTTGATATGACCAATGGTGAAAAATGCATTGTTTGGACCGAATTTCTCTGCAGCAGTCATAATATTGAGTGGAGCAAAGGGAATGCTCTTTGTACTACTGAAATGTCAAATGACTATCGCATTCTACATCTCATTTTCATGTCTAATGTCTACCCTCGGTCGGGTAATTATACACAACTGACCCCGTTCATGGTTGAAACTCTCTATAAACTTGGAATGGGGGAACCCATGTGTCTTCCCACCATGATATTCCATCAAATTGTATCGGCCTTTGAGTCAAATAATAGTGGAATCCCATTTGGATGGTTGATCTATCGGTTAGCAAACCAGTTTGGCATAAAGGGAAACACGGGCGAAGTTCTCACTGCCCCTAGCTCACAGCTCTCAACATTACACGAATGCAATTTTCAGCTAGACATGGGATGAAGCCTCACCCTTAGGTTGATGCACCTTCAACAGTGGTTCCTACATCCACCGAAGATGATGCAGCTGCACATCCTGCTCCTTGTACCTCCTTGAAGGAAACACTTATCACTCTCAGAGAGCAACAAAAGGAGATCATTGAACGTCAGTCCCGTTTAGAAAAGATAGTTCACTTTAATTAGAAGATTGTGGAACAGATTGTAGTGCATCTGTCCTGTCGTCAGGATGATTTCATGAAGGCTACAAAACCCAACCATTCCTAAATTTACTAATCCTGTGAATGTGCTATGATTTTTTTTAAAAAAATACTAACTCATGTAGCCTGAGTTTTTTGTTCTTTACTTAGGCTTTAATTTTTGGATAATTATACCCTTAGGGGTTTGTTATTTTATTTTCGGATGACGGATTATTCTACTTAAACTTGGGGTAGTAATTTTAATGCATCTATGATGCTGTAGTTATGCTCATGTTGGCTATTCTCTTTCATGGTTATATTTCTTCTGACATCGGTTATATCGTTCTATTGATCACATAATGTTTATGTATTTCCTACTATTCCATTTTAACTTTATGTGATTTGCATGTTCTCTCTCTACACTGAATTTCTTCATATATTGGCTTACTTCTTGGTAAATCCTTTGTTAATAACTAACAAAAAGAGGGAGAAAAAACCTATCCACCCACCAAAACACTCCGTTGTTTTCTGCAGGATACAGGATGATCGTGGAAGAAACTATGGGGGAGCAACATCTCTATGTTACATATCTAGTCTTATGTTTGAGTTGTAATTTGGTACATGATATTTAATCATTTTTTATTTTGGTAGGTCATGGTATGGATCATGATAGTATCCTAGGATAGGTTGTTTTTGTCATGTAATTGAAAAAGGGGGAGATTGTTAGTACACTTATTTGCATACATGTTTGTCAATCACGTGACTAGTTGTGTCAAGTAATCGGATGAGTCCTTTACAAGTGAAGAACAACGACGCAACTGGAGCAGAAGCACAATCTACAAATTCAAGAAAAGAAAAGCTTTTATGATCTGGATCCTTCATATAAATGACCTTGACCCATACATAGGAAAACCCTCTTAGATCATCTATATAAGCCATTCTAACCTTATAAGTTCCACCATTATAGAGTTGGCATTGAGAAGGTTCAAGTTGTTGAATGAATCATAAGACATTGAATTAAAATAGGAAAATATGTCCTAAGTTCGGCAGGAAGAGGTGCCACCGAATGACACTTTCGGTAGTACCGAAGATACCTTTGGTGCCACCAAAAGTGCCCAAAACGTTCCAACAGGTTTCAAAGAAAATTCGGTACCGCCGACTGAAATTTCGGTACCACTGACTGCTACCGATGTACAAATTTCAGTGCCACTGAAAGTAGTAAAATTCATCCAGCAACTTTAGGATTAAATTCGGTACCACTGAGTGATATTTCGATGCTACCGAGTGAATTTCGGTACTACCGAAGTTTCCTTTGCAGAACAAAAAACTAGACATTTTATATCCGTTGGGACCTTTTGTCTATAAATATATGACCCAAAACTTTGTAAAAAGTGTGGATTTAGGCATTTAAGAGTCCCTAGGTTGTCTCAAGCTCAAATCACTCATCCTAGACTGTATCCACATGAGATTCATGTTCTTTTCATTGTGATTCATCACTCATGAGCATACAAAGCTCCTATTAATGAAGAACATGATCTCAAGCCTCATCTAGAGTATAAAGACCAGACCTATAGGGAAAACCTTAGTCTCCATGATACTCTAGAGCATCCATTAGTTGAATCTCTTAGGAAATCCATTCATAACCTTCGTTAGAGATTCAACCAACTCTGTAACATCCTGAATTTTTGCCAACCTGGAATTAGACGTCCTTAGGCAATGGGTTGATCCGAATACCTTATTAACTTGTCAGAACTCAATCCCAAAGTCTAAAATCACTTTTTAACCCTTTTCCTTCACAAATCTCACCTCGCACCACCTCGTTCTTTAAATCTTTCTAAGTACTTTCACATTAGACACAGATCTTAAAGTTTAGGTGATGAAGAATAATACTCAAACTTAAAATTACTGTAAACATAAATAAAATGGGCTTTTGACCATTGACTTTATGGAATCATCGACGAATAGGTTCTTTAGAAACATCAGCCTCTCCTGCCCTAGGACCTTCTTCTGTCATAATTAGGGCATGAATTAGTTAAGTATTAATTACTTGGATCACTTTATATACAAACTACAAAGGTCCAAGTACCACCTCAGACAAAAATCTTACAGGACTAAATCCTTTAGAAATTAGACAAAGTTAACTAAGTGCTACACTAGATCACATATGAAATCCGTACTAATCACTTTAAATCCGATCTGTAAGACCCAAAACTTGTAGAATCAGTGACACTAGGTTACCCTGAAATATAGGATCAATCTCATTACCCGGCTTCTCTCGGGAGCATCACGAAACTCCGTATCGGATCTGGACCGCACATCGAAAGTCCGAATAATATGAAGTTATAGAATTAGGACTACCTTGTTGATCTTGACAACCATCTCAGAAATCAAATCCAGATAATGTCCCACGACTATTCGCTTGAGCCCAGAGTGAAGAGTGTGAGAAAATGTAGATTTCTTAAGAAATCAAGTCTCATTTAAGTAATCTGAGACTTGTCACTTGTGGGCCTGATATAAGCAATTAGACCGTCAGAATCTGACCCAAATACACCCTCGGATCAGGGGAAATTTTATACACATGTCCATGTACTTATAACCCCGATCGAGTTGCGATGACCGTTGAACTGAAACTGGTCTGCCACGTGCGATCTGGAAACCCGACTAAAAAAACCTCAGATGAACCTAGATCCAGTATAAGTGAGCTTAGGTCTGACCGTACACTAAAAAGGGGCCGTCAGGAGTGCTCCGTTGGATTAAGATGGACCCACTTTGGCTATAAACTAAGTATACCTTGACCCGGAGTCTATTTCCATGAGTTCTGGGCCTATATAAAGACCTTAAACCCTCTCTCATTCCTCCCATACGAATTTGAGAAAACGTAGGAGAGAGAAGAGAGAAAAGAGAGAGAAAGTGTGGGAGAAGTGGGTGAAGGATCCTAGTGCTCTATCCTACCATCATACGTGCTTAACCATCGCTTTCTAATCGCTTTTCCGGCGATTCCGGCTTCATTTCTAGGCAAGAAAACCCTAACTTTAACCTATTTTAGGGTTTGAATTGATTCAAGTAGCGAAATAGCTAACGTATCCCATGCTATAGGTTGATATATTGCCGTAGACGAAGACTTAGAGATTCTATCGACTCCGTTACACTTCTATGGCGTAAGGTGCGGACTTTAGATGTATAGGTTATGGTTTTCAACGCTTTCAATGTTAGATAATGATAGATTCATGATTTGAATGCTATTGCACATTTACAAAGTGTTGTTCGTTTCGTTTCTCAGTTATACGTTAACTATGTTGAATATACTGTATCCATCGTATTTGTAGAAAATACCGTATACATATGAAATACGAATTTGTGCTTGCCATGATTAATTGTTATCTAGGTATGCTTGATACATGTGTATCAACTTCTGGGTGAACAAATTAGCCTAATTCCTGTTATATTAACATACGTCGTGTACGTACTAGTTGTAGCCTAAGTGTTTGCAGAAATGTTCGAATGAATATGGAAATATGATTTATGCTTGTCATGACTATTGGTCATGAATGCATGATCATGGTTCATGTGGTAATCCTTTGCGAAAGGATTCACTACGACATGTGTTTTAACTAGTATATTATAGGTATGTTGGAATGTGTAGTCTAAGTGTTTGTGAAAATGCTTGTATAGATACGTACTTAATCTTGTAGTGCCTTGAGTAGGTGTTGAGATAGGATTCCCAACTACCTTAGTGATGTGTATGATTTCATTCATTTAAGTTGTTTAGTTAATTACTTACTGGTTTATGAAACGTATGTGTTTGGATTTTCTTGTTTACATTGTGTTTTATAACATGCTTGTTAATATGTTTGAATTACTTGTTTATATAATTCTGCTCTGACTACTTCACATGTTTAAGTTGTATTCCATAAAATCTGTGATAGGTGATGGGGGAGTGGTGTAACGATTCCGTGCAACAGCCCTAGCAGCCCTAAGCGAACAATAATGAATATCTAATTGTATGATTTGAAATCTTGATCCATTACTGCTTTAACTGTTTCGTAATTGAATGTGATTGGGGCTATTATATAGTCCAGGCAATCGGTAACGGGATTGAATTCGTGGCTGAGATGCATTCGCCACGTGAGATGTGTTTGACGAACCCGAGTCGTACTTCGATTGGCGATAGTGGTTGGCCACGCGAAGTGCTTATACACTTCATGTCGTTTAACTTATCGTGCACTCGAGCTAGCCGAGCTCGTCAAGTAACCCGATCTGTCTAATGTATGTTCACCATGTTTGGACGCTACTGCTTGAACCTAAGGTATCGAACTTACCAGTGCAACCCCGTTAACCTTGGTACCTCGATCTGCAAAGACTCATGAGTCGGGCATGGTGGTATGGGACACCGTGGTCGAGCTGTCGGCCTACGCTGGGGCGATGTGTCTCCCCGTAGTGACCAGTGAGCAACCTAGACTCGTGAGCCGAATACGGTGGTATGGGACACTGTATTCGAGCTGTTGGCCTACACTGTTTTGATGGGTGATGGGGGAGTGGTGTAACGATTCCGTGTAACAGCCCTGACAGCCCTAACCGTACCCGGTGTAGTGACCTCGAGCATACTCTAAACCTACAGCGAGGCGATGAGCCTTTCCATAGTAATTAGAGTATAAACTAGGCCTGTATTGATAAGGTGATGGGGGAGCGGTGCAATGAGTGCATGTACCAGCCCTGACAGCCCTTTACAGTGACCTGGAACCGCATCATCGTATGAGAGTATCTAGGACTGACGACCCTAGAATGGATCATTGTTTGGGAATGATATAAGGGAGGTACCTTAGTTTCCCAATACTGTTGTATGAAAAGGACTAATAACAACTCGGTAATCATGTTCATATCGCACTGCATGTGCCTGGAAGATGTGGAGCACTGAGGGATGAAAGCATGCTGCGAACGTAAGATGGTGTCGCATGAGGGAGTATGTTGGCGAGGGCATGCATCATGACAACATTTCATACTTGCATTAACAAGAGTACTTAGGATTGTTGATTGTACTGTTTTATCATTACTGCTTGACTATTTTGATAACATGTTAACCTATGCTTTCCTGTTCTACTGAGTTGATCACTCACTCCCACGTTACGGGATGGTGTTCCGGACAACCACCAGACTTTGTCTGATTGCAGATGGCGACGCTACTCCTGAGGCGGAGCTGGACTTTTGTGACAACGAGAATGCTTCCTCGTATATGTTATTTTCTGGTGGCTTCATGTGAGTCGTGCCTTGATCGACGGGGTTACAGGGATGTTGACTAGACGACACTACACCTTTGGTATATTTTGAAATTGTACTTGTAATTAATTAACCTGGTAACATTATCACACTCTGGAGACTTACCATAGTTTATATATTTTATACATCTATTACAGGCATCCGCTTGCAATTTAATTGTCTCTGGAGTATGATATGCTATTTTGGTATAATCACATTCATGTTTCAATGCTCTCGTCATAATCATCATTATTTGTGTTGCATAAGTTATGCGTTGGAACTTGGGAGCTGAGCTTTGCTCGACCCCCGATTTTCAGGGTGTTACAAACTCCCATTACCTTGATTACCTTTATAGGACATCATATTCAAGGTTTTTGATTATGAAGTTGGAACAATAGGTAAACTACAACATAGCGATTGGAGTAGCATCGGGGAGCTGATTCAAGTACGGAAGAGCGAAGATCAAGCAACCCAAGACAAGTTACAAGAGAGGACTTATTCTGATAAGTGTCATTTTTTAAGAGTCCAAAGTTTATTCTCTATCCTTCTGCAGGATTGAAGCTAAGAGTTTGCTATCAACAAACTCGTGCAGGTGCCTTGTGTGGCACCTTGGCTGATGGGCGTAAACGTAGGTGCTTTGTGTGGGACCTTGGCCGGTGGGCCTAAACATAGGTGCCTTATAAGGGACATTAGCCGGTGGGCCTAAACGTAGGTGCGTTGTGTGGAACCTTGGCCAGTGGGCCTATATGTAGGTTCTTAGTGTAGGACCTTTATTCGTGTGAAGAGCATAAATTGTTGAGTCCTTTGAGTAGGGCTGTAAAGGTTAATGGTGAACCTAATTTAAAACCATTCATTGTGAAATTTGACACACTCTAAGAGAGAGTGTGGTTGTCAGGAGTGGAGTAGGCAAGTAACTGAACCACTATACATGCCTGTGTTTGGAATTGATATTTGCCCATCTATTTTATTATGCTTATGTGTTTGAATGCTTATGTATATATGCATGATTAGATGAATGCCAAGGATTGATATGTATAATATCTCACACACACATGTTCGCTATGCTATAGGACAGTCACTTAATTTGCTTATCTTGAATAGCCTATGTGATTAGATCCTCTATTTTCTTGGAAGCCTTTAAAGTTAAGTTGTCATGCTTAGTTTAAAGTACTAAGTAGCTGTATTAGGCAATTAGGAGTTTTAATAGGAAAAATATTTGAAAAGTTCTAACCCCCCTCTACGACTCTTGGAGATTCCATACTTCTACTACAGCGGTCTAAACGGCAATTTCACTGACATCTTCCATGCGCCAAATGGTCGAGACAATGTGCAATGGGGAATTCATCAATAAAGATGTCAATGATGTGTGGGATTATTTTAACGAGCTTCCTAAAAACACACAATCGTGGGACATCTCCCCTAGACACAATACCACTTCTAAGCCTATTGGCGGAATATACTTGTTGAAAGAGGAAGACGATATTAATACTAAAGTGGCCAGTCTCACAAGGAAACTCGAGGCCATGAAGCTTAAGAAGGATAAGGCTAAGGAAACTGTTTGTGGTATTTGTGCTTGCAATGTTCATACAACTAAAAATTATCCAACAATACCTGCTTTTCAATAAATATTGAATGAGCAATTGAATGTCATGAACAATTACCAAAGGCCTTTCAAAGGACCCACTTTAAACACATACAATTCAAGTTGGAGAAATCATCCAAACTTCAGTTGGATGAATGGACACACTGCTACTCCTTAAGGAGTCCCTAACCAATTTTTAAATCAAGGGAAACTTCAAGAGGAATTGGTTCATAATCCCACACAAACTCAAGAGTTTATCTAGCAAAGTACTCTCCAAGCCTTACAAGAACTTACAAAGGCTTTACAAAAGATAGACTTATGCGTTATGGTTATGCAGAAAGGGATCCTTCTAGCTCAACCTATCCCCAATCCTATACCACAATACAGAGTTAGTGAACCAAGCTCTTCAAACCAAATAGAGCAAGCCAAGTCTATCACCAGTCTTAGGAGTGGGAAAACAATTAACAAATCCATTCAGTAAGGGCTTAAAAGTCTAAGAACCTGGAAGAAGATACGAATGATAGACCTAACACCGCCCCAGATTGGTTGGAAACGGAACCTCAAAATAAGCCGATTACTCCATTCTCCTAAGGGTTGATTGCACCAAAACCTCTCTCTAGCTCTCATAACATTCTAGAGGTGCTTAAATAAGTGAAAGTCAACATTCCTCTACTGGATGTCGTTAAACAAATACCTTTATATGCCAAATTTCTGAAAGATTTATGTACGACCAAAAGACGGCACAATATTCAAAAGAATTTTTTTTTAACAGAAAAAGTGAGTGCCATCTAAAGCAAGATGTGCCACAAAAATACAAAGATCCTGGTAGCCCAACCATCACTTGTGTAATTGGGAACTACCTGATTGAGCACGCACTTCATGACTTAAGAGTGAGCGTAAATCTGATTCCTTACTCGGTCAAGAAAATCTAGGTTTGGGTGAATTAAAACCCACCCGGACCACATTACAACTTGCTGATCACTCAGTTTGTGTACCAAGAGGGATAATCGAGGATGTGTTGGTCTAGATTGATAAATTCTACCATTCAATAGATTTTATCGTCCTAATTACTCAACTCATCATAGATATGAGCAGTCAAATTCCCACCATTCTTGGTCGACCATTCCTTGCTACATCAAATGCAATCATCAATTATAGGAATGGAGTCATGGACTTATCTTTTGGAAATATGAGATTAGAGCTCAATATCTTTTTCAATATGAGTAAACAGGTAGAAAATGATGACGATGCCCACGACATTAACATGATTGATTCTTTCTTGGAAGATAGAGAAATCCTAACTATAAGACCCGTATTCTAAACCGTACCGTTCCATAGGCCTCCGCGGTCCTCCCAGTCAAATTTTGGGGACCCATAATCTGTTATCGACAGTTGCGCGTGACCCTGAGCTACATCCTGACGATCTGAGTCAACTTGGCCTGAGACTTATATCATTGCGACTGCGCCGTCACTGTGGTTCTGACACCGCATCTCATGCGTCGAGGCGATACCCGGACCAGGAGATGTGGAACCACATTTAGTTCGAGGAAAATGTCGTGCGTTTACAATCCTAAGAGAATCTCTACAACATATCCCATCAATCACCTGAATCAAGTACACATCTATCACTTCGCATGTCAAGTACAAGTAACCACCCTCTCTCTTACACAAGTACTCCAAAGTCAACTCTCTCCCTTACATGTCAAGTACACCATCACCTCACATCCATCACTCACACCCATCACCTCTCTTACAACCACCCCTTCTCTCTCTCTCTTTCCCTTCAAAAATTCCAAGCAAGAGAAGAGAGTGGACGTCCAACAATACCAAGAGAGAAAGTGAGAGGTGTGTGACCCACTTCCCACACCAAAATCCTTCATCCTAGCCCTTCATCTCTCATCATCTTCCATCAAAGAGAGGCACAAGGGAGGCACAAGGAGATCGGCGTTCCATCGAACCAAGAAGATCGAACGGTGGGTGTTTCTATAGGCCTGATTTCATATTTTTATGATGAGCCAAGTGAGGCCCACTGATTGATGGCATGGATCTCACTTTGGACCCTAGATATGGCCGATGGCCCACCTTAATTATCATAATCATTCCATGATGGGGCCATTCTCCATGGACCCCATCATGATGTTTACTTTCTAATTTAAAAAGAGGTCATCTAGACATTTAATTTTGGTGGAGAAGGAATCTCCACAGTTGATTTTGATTTGGTGGGCCCACATGTATTGGGACCCATTTGATGTATGATTGAATGCATGAAAGGAAGGACCCATAGTGTCGGGGTCTCTCTCTCTCTCTCTCTCTCTCTCTCTCTCTCTCTCTCTCTCTCTCTCCCCCCACCCTCTTTCGCCATTGTTGTGATGATGTGGCCATGTGGTCCACCCAGATGGACCCCACCATGAAGCATGTATTTTATCCAAACCATCTGTAGGTGAGGCCCACCTTAAAATGTGTTGTATGCAACCGTCCAGTGTCCAAGGACGCTGGATGTTGCCACACAGTGAAGTATGAGTTGACGGTGTGGTGTACTGACAACAACCAACAAATAAAAAAAATAATATATATCAGTTTAGTTTAAAGCTTTTAGGTGGGCCACTCATGCAGGCCCCACCTTAATGTATGAATTCAATACATGTCATCCATCCTATTTCCCAACTCACTTTAGGCGTTGAGCCGAAAAATGAAGTTGATCCGATTTTCTGGCGGGCCATATCATAGAAAACAGTGTTTTTACCATTGAAATCTACCCTGATGTTTCTATACACCAAAACACCTCGAATATTGAGCTTGATTGGTCTGTCTTGAGCCTTAGAATTCAATGGGTGGAGTGGATCCTCCTGATGCGGGCCCCACATGGAAAAACAACAGGAAAATGATTTCAATAATAATAATTATTATTATAATAAATATTAGGCAGTAGTGCCTACTGCTGCCACTGACGCCAGAGGACGCAGCAGCATCTTGGTGCTACGTGGACGCTGGTGGATGGGACCATGGGTCCCAGCCGTGGGTCCCACCGCGATGTGTGTAGAACATCTACACTGTGCATTGATGGGCCCCTTTTTGTAGTGGGGCACCCCCCTAAAATTAGTCGTATGCAGGAACTCAGGTGGCACACACGGCAAGGAACAGTGATGATTGAGCGTTTGCCATTGAGACCTTTTTTTTTGTGTTGTCACAGAAGTTTTAGATCAGATATGAAATTTGTTTTTACTCTCATCCGGGTCTGTATGACCTTATTAACAGATTGGATGGAAAATTAACGTTATGGTGGGCCCCACGTGTAACGACTCGAAAATTTTCATACAAGGACCCGAGTACCACCCCGACCAGAAATCACTTCGGATTAAATCCTTTAGAAATTTTACAAAGTTAACTAAGTGCTAAACTAGATTAGCCATGAAATCCATTTGAATCGCTTTAAATACGATCTACAAGACCCAAAACATGTAGAATCATTGACGCTAGGTTACCCTAAAATCTAGGATCAAACTCATTACCCGTCTGCTCTCGGGGGCACATTGAAACTCCGTATCAGGTCTGGATCGTACATTGGGAGTCCGAATAATACGAGGTTAAGGACTTAGGACCGCCTCGCTGGGCTTGACAACCATCTCGAAAATTAAATCCAGCCAGTGTCCCACTGCTGTTCGCTTGAGTCCGAAGGGAGAGAGTGTGAAAACACTTGTTTTCTTTCCAAAATAAATATCTTGAATAGTAATCTGAGACTTGTTACTTGCAGTCATTTTGTAAGCAACCAGACCGTCAGAATCTGACCCAAATACACCCTCGGATCAGGAAAAATTTCATAAACATATCCATGTACTTGGAATTTCAGATCGGGATCCGCTGACCGTTGAATTGAAACTGGTCCACCACGCGTGATCTAGGAATCCGACTGAAACGAAAACTTAACTCCACCTAGATCCCAAGTCCGTGAGCTTAAGTCCGACCTTTGGCTCAAGGAGGCCCGCCAGAAGTCATTTGTTGAGTTAGAAAAGTGCCGCTTTGGTTATAACTTAAGTATACCTTGACCTTAAGTCTAGTTTACATTCTTAGGCTATATAAGGACCTTAGAACCCTCTCTCTCACAGTCATACGAATTTGAGAGAAACCCTAGAGAGAGAAGTGAGAAAAGAGAGAGAAAGAGTGAGACATACTTGTTAACATGCTTGAATTACTTTGTTTATTATGCTTTACTCCACATGCTATGAATAAGGATTGGTTGAGTTTGGGACTATGTCTATAGTTTAGACAATCGGTACCAAAGTTGAGATCGTGGTTGAGATTCATTTCGCCACGTAGGATATGTTTGACGAATCCGAGTCGTACTTCAGTTGGCGACAGTGGTTAGGCCATGCGAAGTGCTTATATACTTCATGTCGTTCAATTGATTGTATGCTCGAGCTAGTCAGGCTCATCAAGTAACCTGATATGTCTAATGAATGTTCACTATGTTTGGTCGCTACTGCTTGAACCTAGGGTACCAAACTTACCAGTGGAATCCCGTTAACCATGATACCTTGATCTGCTAAGACTCATGAGCCGGGCATGGTGGTATGGGACACCATGGTCGAGCTGTTGGCCTACGCTGGGACCACGTGTCTCCCCGTAGTAACCAGTGAGCAACCAGACTCGTGAGCCGATTATGGTGGTATGAGACACTATATTCATGCTGTCGGCCTACATTGATAAGGTGATGGTGGAGCGGTGTAACCTTTGTGCATAACAGCCCTGACAGCCATTTGTAATGACCTTGAGCATACTCTGAATTTGCGGTGAGGCGACGAGTTTTGTCGCAGTGTATAGAGTATGAACTAGGCCTGTATCTGTATAGTGATGAACTGTTAAAAAGGTGATGGGGGAGTGGTGTAACCTTTGTGTGTAACAGCCCTGACAGCCTTTGCAGCTACCTAGAAACACACCACCGTATGAGATTAACTAGGATTAATGACCCTAGAATGGATCATGTTTGGGAATGATACAAGGGAGGTACCTTAGTTTCCCAATACTGCTGTTTGAAATGGACTAATAACTACTCGGTAATCATGCTCATCATCGCACTACATGTGCCTAGTAGATGTGGAGCACTGAGGGATGAACGCATTCATGAACGTAAGATGGTGTCGCATGAGGGTGGTTTGGCAAGGGCATTCATCATGTCATTTCATACTTGCATTTAATAAGAGTAGTTAGGATTATTTGATTGTACTGCTTTATCATTACTGCTTGACTGAATTGATAACATGTTAACCTATGCTTTATTGTTCCACTGAGTTAGCTACTCACTCCCACGTTACGGGACGGTGTTGCACACACCAACCAGACTCTGTCTCAGGTATAAATGATACGTTGATTCAGGAGGCGGAGCCAGACTACGATGAGGACTAGGACGAGTTCTCATACATGCAGTACTCTGACGGCTTTGCTTAGGCTGACTGGATCGCGGGGATTTCAGGATATATCTGTTTTAGTTATATTTTGATCTTTTGATACAGAAACAATACATGTATATGGTTACTTAGTTAGTGTTCATACTCTGGAGATTGAGATGGTTTTATTCCTTTACATACCTTTTATATACAGTTTCAGTCTTCCGCTTGCCTTTATACCATTGATCTGGAGTATGAATTACTGTTTTGGTATAATCTCACTCATGTTTATTGCACTGACATAGACAACATTCAATCATCATCATCTATGTTGCATAAGTGATGTTTTGGAACTCGAGAGTTAAGTTGCTACTCGACCCTCGAATTTCAGGGCGTTACACCACGTGGGATCCACTGATGTTGTGTGTAGGAGTGGGACGACAGGTATACCTCACTCTAGCTACCTAGCTGCTGAAGTGGCGTCACCAAGTTCTGTGGGTCCCACCTGTATTATCCACGCCGCCCATCAATGGGACCCATGGTGCATGTGTTGCATCCAAACCGTCCAACTATTTTGAAAGCTCATTTTATGGCATGAGCTAAAGAATGAGTCAGATCTAAAGTTCAAGTGGACCCCACCATTTAAAATAGTGGACGATGACCTCCACCATTCAAACTTCTTAAGAGCCATAACAGTTTCCAGTCAAGCTTATATTTTTGTTTTCACTTCATCTATCACTATGTTAACCTATGAATAGGTTGGATTTCAAATACATTACGGTGATTCACACCGTGATGTGACCAGCCCTTTGATCAGGTGCACCACACCACAGAAATAGTGGAGGATTGAACGTCTATCATTGAAACCCATTTGGGTCACGGAAGTTCTAGATCAATGGGGAATTATTCTCCCTCTTAATCCAGGTCAATAGGACCTTATGATTAAATTGGTTGGAAAATAAACTTTATAGTGGGCCTTGTGAATTGTGTTAACAGTGAAAATTATTATCTCCACTATCACTTGGGGTATGGTCCAAATGATCCTTCAATATGACTCATTTTTAGGAATTTATGAGGCCCATGTGATTAGGCCCATGTGATTAGGCCCATCTTGATGTATTTGTGGCTCATTGATGTGGCCCACTTGTAGATGGTGTGGTCCATTAGTGCGATCCGTAAATGTGGCCCATCTTGACGTATTGGTGGCCCATCTGTTAAGGCCCACCTGGATGTAATTGTTGCCCATTTGATGAGGCCCGATGTGACGTATTAGGCCCATTCCATGCAGCCCATTGCAATGTATATCAGGCCTTTGTGTGAGGCCATGGGCCCACTATATGTTTGGCTCTAAGTAAGCTACTCCTTGGGAGCAATGTTGGTTAGATGTCCACATTTATGGGCAATGATGGTTTGATGTCTACATTGTGACCATCCCTTAGGACTAGGCCCATTCTCATCATTCTCTCGTGGGTCAACCCAAATAAGTGGGCCCCATTCGCCGTAGACGGATGACTCCGAGCTATCAGATTTGATACAACCATGGGCGAGTGCCGATCTTTATACTATGGTTGATCGACTGATCATCTATGGACCCTACCTTGTTTATATGCTGATTATCAATATCGATTACCTATCAATTCCAATTGTTGTGGCCGATTGACCGATTAGCATTGAGATTGAGAATCGAGGCCGATTCTGATTGTCGAGGCCGAGCATCAAGACTGATTTCAAATTTTTGAGGCTGATCGTATAGGCCGATTCTGATTATCGAGGTTGATTGTATAGGCCGATTCCGATTGTCGAGGTCGATTCCGAATTGTCTAGGCCAATCGTATAGGGCGATTCTGAATTGTCGAGGCCGAGTATTGAGGCTGATTCTGATTGTCGAGGCTGATTGTATAGGCCGATTCCGATTGTCGTGGCCGAGTATCGACGCCGATTCTGAATTGTCAAGGCCGCTCGTATAGGGCGATTCCGATTATCGAGGACGAGTATTGAGGCCAATTTCGATTGTTGAGGCCGATTGTATAGGTCGATTCTGATTGTCAAGGCCGAGTATTGAGGCTGATTCCGACTGTCGAGGCTGATTGTATAAGCCGATTCCGATTATCAAGGCCGAGTATTGAGGCCGATTCCGATTGTCGAGGCAGAACATATAGGCTGATTCCGATTATCTAAGCTGAGTATTGAGGCCGATTTCGATTGTCGAGGCCGATTGTATAAGCTGATTCTGATTGTCGAGGTTGAGTATCGAGACTGATTCTGAGTGTCGATTCCCATTGTTGAGGCCGATTTCAATTGTTGAGGCCGATTTTGATTACCGAGACTGATTGTCGAGACTTATATGATGTATATGCGACCCGTAGTTGAGGCTCATTATGATGTGTTTTCGGCCTGTGAGATGTATATGTGTGTCGTGTTTGAGGCCCAATGTGATGTATATGCGGCTCGTATTTGAGGCCCATTGTGATGTGTATTCAGCCCATGATTAAGGCCTAATGTAATGAATATGAGGTCTATGTGATGAGGCCCATTGTGATACATTTGAGGGGCAAACGATGGAGTCCATTGTGATGTATATTAGGCCCATATGAGAAGCACATCATGATACGTATTAAGCTCTTGAGTGAGGCCCATGGTATTATATATTAAGTCCTTGTATGAGGCCATGGGTCTACTATATGTTAGGCCCTATATAGGCCATCCCTTGTGGGTAATGTTGGTTAAACGTCCACATTGTCGAGGCTGATTGTTGATGTCAGTTATTGATACCGATTATGAGTATGTGATAGTATAGCATCATGATACATGCCCATACGCATCATCTGCATGTTTGTTATGAGATGTGATTGACCATTGCATATGTCATTGGACAGGTTGCTATGAGACTCCCTGATAGGCGGGGATTGTCTCACATAAGCACATGGTATGCGTAGGATGGATGCATGACTGAATTGTATGACTCATATATCTTGTATTGCATGTTGTGAGTACTGTACGCCCTAGCAACATCAGGGTCATGGCCTCTACAGGCATATCGTGGATGGCCAAATGGGATACCAAAAATATTTGGTTCTAGCATACAGGCACCATAGATGTCCTTGGGTGAAATCCCTAAACCTCCGTGGCCAGCAAACGTCCCAACGTTGAAACCGAGTGGATATATATGAGCGCATGAGGGCCTTATACTAGTAGGCCGCGTCTCCCACTATGTCGTGGTCGATTGGGAGGGGGCGTAACCTTACCCGCCTGAGTGAGGGGGCAATATCTAGGTTTAGTTTGACCAACTTGAGGAATGGTATCGACGAGCCAGGCCCAATATTAGTAGGCGGATAGTGACGTCTCTTCCACTTACCCAGTTCTGTGTTCGAATAGGGGCGACAAGCTGGCGTAGAGTGTAATAAACCCCGGTGATGATCCTAGAGAGGAATGGTACTGATATGTGGACTTATTGAGCAGAAGTTACATACTCATTCATTCATTTACTATCCACTCAGGCTGGTGGTGCGTAACTATTTATTAAGTGTACCTTCACAATGGTCATGATTTCGGTTGGGGCGCGCGACTAACTTAAGATCAGGAGTTTACCACATTGTGTCTGACTATCCAAATTTAGGTATAGGACTGGTTTGGATAGAAGTCCCTTGCGGTGGACCCTGTAGCCTGTGATACTATGTACTATCATCCTCACTTCACACTCCAGCTTGGTCAGTTCATTCGCATCGCATATTGCATTACATCCGCAGGCATATGGCATTTTGGGTTACAATGTTTCTGCACTGATATGGCCTAGACGAACTTAGCAAGATTTACATTTTGCATTGTATCCTTGGCATCTAATATTTGGCTCTCTATGACTCCTCATTTGCATATCTGATTTGTATTGCGTACTCTGATATTGTATGATTTATAGATTTGCAGTATTTCCTCTTACTCTGATATCGTATGATTCATGATCTTTCCAAAATTCTAATATTGTATGATTATGACATTGTATTGAATACTTGGCACTTACCTTACGCACACACTTACACCACCTTCTAAGCTTTCTATAAGTTTATGCACGATAGATGCGTGCAGGTGGCAGGGTTGCAGTAATGTCGAGCTTGGAGCATACAGCCATCTTCTGGAGCTTTGATTTTTTATATATGTATTTCCCTTTCAGTATTATATTTAAATGTTTATATTAGTGGATATGTGATGATGATGTTACCTTTGTGACTTGGGTAAACTTGTGGTTATGCTTCTTACGAGATAGATGTACGTTAAAAAATCTTCCTTGTACGATCTCAGGATCGAAATCTGGCGTATGGGCGCTGAGAGACGAGAATGGGGTACTACGGAGGTTGTTAACACCAGATTCGGTGATCGGGATTCTTGTGAGTCCAATCTCTAGGTTTGGGGCGTGACAGAAGATGGTATTAGAGCATAACTTGGTAATACCTGAGGATAACATCACATATCTACTCATAACTATCCTTCACTCTATGATTGTTGAGAACTTAGAATGATTAGGTCCCCGAGTTCGAATAACTTAGATATTTCCTGATATAGCTTCTTACCGTTGAGATTATGAGGCTGCATAATATTCCATTTTCGATCATTTCTGATCTTGGATCCAAAGATTAATAGGGTCACCATAGTGTTAATGATGCGTCTTAGGAGGGCAATGTTGAGATTAGATAGCGCTATCTTCATCCTTTGGAAGATTGATTGTGCCTGGACTTATATACTTGATGTTGTTTCCTCTTCTATTATGCGTTATGTTTACTTGCAATAATAGTGTAAATTTCAAGGATGAAATTTTTATTTGCAGGGGAGAGCTGTAAGACCCCTATTTTAGACTGTACTGTTCCATAGGTCTCCGCGGTCCTACCGGTCAAATTATGGGGACCTGCGATCTATTATCGACAGTTGTACGCGACTCTGAGCTGCATCCTGACGATATAAGTCAGTTCAGCCTGAGACTTATATCATTACGACCGCACCATCGCCGCGGTTCCGACTCCGTGTCTTGTGGGTTGAGGCGATACCTGGACCAGGAGATGTGGACTCGCGTTCAGTTCGAGGAAAATGTCGCGCGTTTATAATTCCAAGAGAATCTCTACAACATGTCTCATCAATCACCTCAATCAAGTACACATCCACCACTTCACATGTCAAGTACAAGCAACCACCCTCTCTCTTACACAAGTACTCCAAAGTCAACTCTCTATCTTACATGTTAAGTACACCATCACCTCACATCCAACACTCACACCCATCACCTCTCTTATAATCACCCCTTCTCTCACTCTTTCCCTACACAAATTCTAAGTAAGAGAAGAGAGTGGACGTCCAACAATTCCAAGAGAGAAAGTGAGAGGTGTGTGACCCACTTCCCACCCCAAAATCTTTCATCCTAGCCCTTCATCTTCCATGAAAGAGAGGTACAAGGAGATCGACGTTCCATCGGACCAAGAAGATCGAACGGTGGGTGTTTCTATAGGCCTAGATTTCATGTTTTTATGATGGGCCAAGTGAGGCCTACCGATTGATGGTATGGAGCTTACTTTGGACCCTAGATATGGCCAATGGCCCACCTTGATTATCATGATCATTCCATGATGGGGCCATTCTCCATGGACCCCATCATGATGTTTACTTTCTAATTTGAAAAGAGGTCATCTAGACCTTTCATTTTGGTGGAGAAGGAATCTCCACCATTGATTTTGATTTGGTGGGCCCACATGTATTGGGACCCACTTGATGTATGATTGAATGCATGAAAGGGAGGACGCATAGTGTCGGGGTCCCTCCATCGCACATGTCTTTCTCTCTCTCTCTCCCTCTCTCTTTCACCCTTGTCGTGATGATGTGGCCGTGTGGCCCACCCAAAAGGACCCCACCATGAAGCATGTATTGTATCTAAGCCATCTGTAGGTGGGGCCCACCTTAAATGTGTTATTTACAACCGTCCAGCGTCCAGGGACGCTGGACGTTGCCACATAGTGAAGTATGAGCTGACGGTGTGGTGTATTGACGACAACCAACAAAATAAAAAAAATAATATATATCAGTTTGATTTAAAGTTTTGGGGTGGGCCACTCATGCAGGCCCCACCTTGATGTATGAATTCAATCCATATCATCCATCCTATTTCCTAACTCATTTTAGGCGTTGAGCCGAAAAATGAAGCTGATCTGATTTTCTGGTGGGCCATAGCATAAAAAACAGTGTTTTACCGTTGAAATCCACCCTGATGTTTCTATACACCAAAACACCTCAAATATTGGGCTTCATTGGTCTGTCTTAAGCCTTAGAATTCAATGGGTAGAGTGGATCCTCCCGATGCGGGTCCCACATGGGAAAAATCGCAGGAAAATGATTTCAAAATAATAATAATAATAATAATAATAATAATAATAATTAGGCAGCAACACCTGCTGCTACCTCTGACACCAGAGGACGCAGCAGCGTCTTACTGTTCCGTGGACATTAGAGGTTGGGACCGTGGGTCCCAGTCGTGGGCCCCACCGTGATGTGTGTAGAACATCTACACCGTGCATGATGGGCACCTTTTTATTGTGGGGCACCCCCCCCAAAAAAAAATAAAAATCAGTCGTATATAGGAACTCAGGTGGCCCACACGGTAGGGAACAATGATGATTGAGCGTCTGCCATTGACACCCTTTTTTTGGGTTGTCATAAAAGTTTTGGATCAGATATGAAATTTGTTTTCCTCTCATCCGGGTCTGTATGACCTTATTAACAGATTGGATGGAAAATTAACGTTATGGTGGGCCCCACGTGGGACCCATTGATGTTGTGTGTAGGAGTGGGACGGCAGGTGTACCTCACTCCAGCTAACTAGTTGCTAGAGTGGCGTCTCCAAGTTCTGCGGGTCCCATCTATATCATCCATGCCGCCCATCTATGGGACCCATGGTGCATGTGTTGCATCCAAACCGTCCAACTATTTTGAAAGCTCATTTTATGGCATGAGCTAAAGAACGAGTCAGATCTAAAGTTCAAGTGGACCCCACCATTTAAAATATGGATGGTGACCTCCACCATTCAAACTTCTTAGGAGCCATAGCAGTTTCCACTCAAGCTTATATTTTTATTTTCACTTCATCTATCACTATGTTAACTTATGAATAGGTTGGATTTCAAATACATCATGGTGAGCTACACCGTGATGTCACCAGCCCTTTGATCAGGTGGACCACACCATAGAAATAGTGGAGGATTGAATGTCTATCATTGAAACCCATTTGGGTCACGGAAGTTCTGGATCAATGGAGAATTGTTCTCCCTCTTAATCCAGGTCTTCAGGACCTTATGATTAGATTGGTTGGAAAATAAACTTTATAGCAGACCCTGTGAATTGTCTTAGCAGTGAAAAATTTATGAGGCCCATGTGATTAGGCACATCTTGATGTAGTTATGTCTCATCCGTTGAGGTCCACCTTGGTATATATATAAGGCCGATGGGATTAGGCCCATCTTAATGTATTTGTGACCCATTTATGTGGCCCACTTGTAGATGGTGCAGCCCAGTGGTGCGGTCTGTAAATGCGGCCCACCTTGACATATTGGTGGCCCATCCATTAAGGCCTACCTGGATGCAATTGCAGCCCATTTGATGAGGCTCGATGTGACGTATTAGGCCCATGCCATGCGGCCCATTACGATGTATATCAAGCCTTTGTGTGAGGCCATGGTCCCACTATATGTTTGGCCCTATGTAGGCCACTCATTGGGAGCAATGTTGGTTAGATGTCCACATTGATGGGCAATGATGGTTGGATGTCCATATTGTGACCTTCCCTTAGGCCTTGTTAGGCACATTCTCATCATTCTCTTGTGGATTAACCCAAATAAGTGGGCCCCGTTCGCCGTAGACGGATGACTCCATGCTATCGGATTTGATATAACCACAGGCGAGTGTCAATCTTTATACTATGGTTGATCGGCTAATGTAACGACCCTCTATTTCTACCTTAAATTTCAACTTAAAAATTTGAACCGACCACCTCACCATACTACACTATGAACAAACATAAAATAGGTAGCAAAATCCTAGTAAAAAAATAAAGAAAAAGAAAACCTATCTTGCTATAAACACCTGTGTATACTAGTGAACACAATTAAATGAAAAGTAATAATCTAACTAAACTGACCCTTAGAACTTACAACCCTTATACCATAGCCATTAAGGGCCTTCCAAGTCAAATGGACGGTCTGGATCGATTTAGACCATCACAGAAACCCCACATCTAGGCGGTGCATGTGCACAGATGGCGTACACAGGGCACGCACGAGAACACCACATCGAGTCAAACTCCTTTGACCCGATGGAATTTGCAAAAGCGGGGAAATTGAAAATCCCTCCCGCCCAGCGTCGTTCGATCTGAGATGACCATTCGATGGGGCAAACCATCAACTCCTAAATACAGACACCAGATCCGAACCATGCATCACGTCCTGTGGGTCCACCTACCTGGATCAGGCTATAATTATCGATTGAAAGCCTTCGGTATCACCTCTGTCAGCGACTGATCAAGGTGCGAATTGGGATGGCGCTGACATGTGCAATGAATCCACGTCCGTGGTATCTCCCACCAATTCGACGGTTGGAAACCGCCGGTGGATAGTCACATACGCACGCAAAATCCCAGTCACCCCTACCATTTCCAAAAGTAGCTACCTACTCACCGGAATGCGGAAAGAATATTGCCAAATACGGACATCTCAATCTCCACCGTCCATTGTCTTCTAGAAGACTCGGCGGTGCCTCGTGAGACGTTGAGATTAGGTTTCGTAAGGGGAGTGCCTGGCGGACGAGTTTTTGGGGAGAATTTGAAATGGCGGACGAGTTCTCACTGAAAATAAAATCATCTTAATCTGTGGCCATCCTTGCTCCGTAAAATGGACCCCACATTACCTGTAGGTCATATCAGGATCGTCCAAATGGCCCTGATCATTGGTGTAGCCACTCGGTGAGAAGTTGCCATTTTTCCCGGTTGTCTTCCTCAAACTGACGGTGAAACCCATCCTTTCAAGATCAGGCCCTTTCACTAATCCGAAGCGTCCATCGTGTGGCCCATCAAACCCGAAACCCATCCACGAATGACACTTGGACCCATGCACATGATCTGGTACTTGAGAGAATCCTGATGGTAGTGTTCTCTCGATCGGTTTGATTTAACAGCCCGCTAATCCCTGCAATTAGTAGGAGACGTTTCCAGAAACATAGTGGCTATAAAAGGGCCGTGAATTAGGGCAAATTCTGAGGGTAAGGAAGAGAAAAGAAATAGAAATAGAAAGATGGAGAGGGTGAGAGAGAGCCGCTCGAGTAGGTTACTGGTTTGATAGCAACTTGACTTAGTCAAGTCAGTTGAGTAATCTGACTATTGTATACAAGATAGAGGAGCAAAGAAATATCTTAGGATAGTAAGAAGTTAGAGAGAAGAGGGAGATTTGAAGGAGGGAAGTAGGGAGTGAAATCTGAGATGGAGTGGCTGCTGGAACCCATTTTCAATAGCCATTTCAGCTCATTTTGAGTCGCCCAGGTCGCCCTCCAATCAACGACCAACTACATCGCTTGCTAGGGAAGTCTATTATCCCAAACCAGCTGTCAGCGACCGAACGTCTTCCCAAACTCTGGTAATCCTCATTGCCTTTCCTCTACTATAAAAGTACTCTTCTGTTGGGCTGACCAGACTCATCGTCACCCCCAACTCAGTCACAGGTTGAGTGACTCAGCTGCGAGCACCAGGGTTAAAACCCTGATCTGGGCTCATGACTGTAATCATTTCTCCTTGAGCTAAAATCAGCACCACAAGCTAGTGTCCGAACTATAGGTTATGCGGCTAGCTATAGGCCGAATGATCTCGACTGAGTTAGGGTCACCACTGGGTCCATGGCTCAAGACCCTTGCTGACTTAGAACCTAGCTCATTTATAGCTGGGAGGTGACTTACCCTAGCCAACAAAGGTCTTTGCCATGGATGATCTAGAACCACCCTGTTGGGGTTGGATTCGATTGTTTTTTTCCTCTATTGTGTCGACCCTGCACTCGGTGATGGGTTGACTTGACCAACCCCCAACTGAGTCGAGCTGATTCCTATACCAGATCCACTTAAGGTGGGTTTAGAAGTTGTTAGAGCCGATAATTATTAATTTGACTTTATAATGGCAGATATCATCACAAGTAACTCAACTAGCTAGTAGTTGAAACCCTCAACCGAGTTAACTCGGTCCTGACCTACTAGACATTGAAATATGTTATTAGGTGACATTTACAAACTGACCTTGCTGGAAATACTCCCTAACAGTCTGTTTCGAATCTGACTCACCTCACAAGGAAGTGCAAGTGAGAAGGACTTCTGCTTTAGGTTAGGAGCATCGCCTATAGCTTCTTCCATTTACTGATTTCTATGTAGATTACATCTGTAATGTAGAGAATTTTAGAGGATTATTAATTCCCAGTTACCTTGATTTTCATGAAGAGATTGCTTTAATGTCACATTTCTTTATAATTATGTATGTGATGTATTACCTTATAAACTCCAAGTTACATTTATAATCACTTGCCTATGAATATATCTTTGTTAGACATGTTAATAATAGAAAGATTCCATATAAGATTTGTTGTGAATTGTGTAGTGAAACATTATCTTCATAACTTTCTATTTTCTCTAGTCTCTAATTTATCGACCCTATCTTGTGGATAGTTCTTAAGATATGGCAAATATAAAGGGGTTCACATATAGTGTACAAAGGGATGATTGAGATTTCATCTCCCATCATTATTACTATTGTCGTACGACAAAATTCTTCTTGTTATCATTTATATCATGAATATAACTCTAAAGTGCTTGACTCAAGCTTCATAAACTCTTACTCATTATACCTTGTGAGTAGGATGAAGAATGATTATGGGAAGAGTCCTTAAGAGACTTAGAAGAACTCTTAGATAAATCAAATGATATGACCTCACTCAAAAATTTACATGACTCTTGGTGAGACCTCCTTAAATGTAAAGAAACTATGGAAATCCATGTGGAATGTGTAGTTGGATATTTCCTATTTGAAAATTTAAAACCATTCCTATTCTGTCAAGGCAATGTATATATGTGTCATGGTGCATAACATTCACGCATGACATGTGAGCTTTTCCGAGTGCTTAATGTAAGCCACAATCTGCTCGATTTACTATAGATCAGTTGAATGACTAGAGTTGTGCATTTGAGTTACTTTGGGTGCTCTTATTTTATATGAGGCTTTTCCGAGATTTTTACTCCTCCTTGGGCATACCTCAGGTATTTTTCCAGGAGATCGTCCTTGGGCACACTCACCTTTATGGCCTTTTCCAGGTAGTTTATTTACCTCGGGTGGTCTTTTATTTTGATAGCTGGATTGCATACCCAGATCTGTGACTTGAACATACATCCATACACCCATTCATTCATTTATAATTTCATGATTTGTCTCCTTGAAATTTGAATATGTTGTATATGTATTTGTATCGTCATGTGAATTATATATATGAATTGTTAATCTATTTTGGAATGATGTGTTATGGTTGAATCTATGAGGGAAATTCTCACTGAGTTTTCACTGACCCATTAGTGCGGTTGCACCAAATAGACACAGGTATGACGGAGGAAAATGATGCCTATGCCGACACCCCTAGTGCAGCAGAAGAGGAGTACGGAGAGGAAGAACAGTATGCTGACTCGGTTGAGCCATCGGAGCTCAACTAATGACCTAGGATTGTTTTCTTTCATGTTTCAGACATTACCTTAGTTTTGCTTGCTTTGGGTATTGTAATTAAAAATCCCCTGCTGTGGGATCTAGCGTTACTTGCTTTACGTAATACTTTTATTTACGTATGTTGAACTCTTTCGGTTAGCCTATACCATTACCATGGTTTTACTTTGTTATTATGAATTGTGTCGGTACACAAATGAATGGTAGTTTTATTCTATAATGTAACCCTCGGGTTCTCGTATTTAGGCGACCATCCTCAGGTCACGAGAATCAGGGTGTTACAAGTTAGTATCAGAGCGAGAGTTTAGACAACCTTGCCTTTGGGAAGGTGTTTGTACAAACTTTCTACATTTTATATTTAGAATTCCCTAGATGACCCCTTAAACTAGGAAACTGAACTTAGGAAAATTTCCACTAGATTTAGGTTATTTTGAGAACTTAAAAACTCAAACACAGGTCCTCAGTATTAAATTCCATAATTACCTTAGGTTTCAGGCATATACACTTTCTCACGTCAACACCCTTATTTGACTACACTCCACTATAAATATTTTTTTCTGACTAACAAACATTCTACCCATGCTAGTATTGCAGAGACTTGACTTTCAATTCAAGTAAGTACATAAACTTCACATTTTTACAGAAAGTCGAATTCTATTATAATATCCTTCTTGAGTTCAACAAATTAAAATATTCATTGATTGAATGGTTGAGGTATTCTAACTATGAAAATGTAAGTACTAGGTGTAAACAGCGTGATCTTTAAGCTATCAATTATCTTACCAAGTTGAGATTGCAAACTTTGTAAGATGTTAGAATTTTGTGATTCGTGAACTATGATTAATAAATACGAGTAAACCTTAATCTTGTCAAATTCTCCTGTATTTCCTTTCATTCATTGCTCACTTAATGCTATCTGTCTGCTACAATAACTCACTCTACCTAAATTCATCATTGTATATGTATAGGTGTTCCTAACATAAACAGTATCTCAACAAATTCCTTACGTAACTGTGATGTGGAAATCAGAAGAACTACAGTCACTTATTATAGTCTCTTGAGGTTAGGCCCTCCGTTAACTACTGTATTCTCTCCACACTGTATACGATCATTATTTGAACATAGAAACAAAACTTAGACGCTTATTTTAACTATTGGGAACGTAGATCCAGGAACTAGAAATGTAGTTCCCCCTAGAAAATTCACTTCGCTAGGAAGAGACTGTTAACTTAGGAGCATGGAAAAACCTAAGTTCCATTGAAGCGTAAAAATTTGTATTATAAAACTATTGTATGGAATGATGCACCCTGATGTTACATCCCAAAATTTCAGGACTTAATGGCCCCAAAGAAGAGACCCCTACAAGCCTAGGCACCTCTAGCGATGCCGCAAAATACAGGGAGGACCGAAAGGGAAGAGAGTCCCATATATACTCCGGTACTCCCGGCGCAATCTGTGGAGCCTGACTCAGAATCTAGAGCAAGGGCCATCCCGTCACCCCAACCAGCGCCAGCGGAGAGGACGTCATCATTTGAAGCACAGTCAGGGATTCCTACACCAAATGCTTGGGAACAGATGGTTGCATTACTGAGTCAACAACAGGCCTTTAAGCGAGAACAACAAGCTACCATGGTGGCAGCAGTTGCAGCTATGAATCTGGGACCACGCAGGGTAGTTTCACATCCTGTGTTTAGGAATGATGCTGACATATTTGAGAGATTTCAGAAACTGTGACCTCCGACCTTTGCAGGGACGACTGATCCCATGGTGGCCGAACATTGGCTGAAACGCATGTTGAAATTGATGGAGCCATTAGGATGCTCGGACACGTAAAGGGTGACCCTTACCACCTTCTCATTGGAAGGGGAAGCAGATGACTGGTGGGATTTTACTCGTAGGATCGCTGGGGCAGAATATTTATGGACCTGGGAGAGGTTTCAGACCAAGTTTAACGAGAAATATTTTTCGGAGTCATTTCGCGAAGAAAGGGTGTCACAGTTCTTCAAGCTCGAGTAGGGTAACATGACGGTAGCACAGTACGAGGCTCGCTTTGCCGAACTTTTTCGGTATATACCTTACTATCGTTAGTGAAGAACGAGTCAGGCTGAGAAAATTCAAAGATGGACTACGGCCGGGGATCAGGTCGAAATTGTGTTGTTTTGACTTTTCTCGATATGCGCAAGTGGTGGACAAGGCCACCAGGGTAGAAAGGGATGTAGACCAGATGATGAGAACTCGAACTCCGTTCGGGGATTCGAGTAGCTGAGTCAGACCCGCTCCTCCACCTCCTAGCCTCGCTATGGTCGATAAGCGAGCTAGGGCTTCTGAGTATCCAGGTACGCCGTGCAATTATTGTGGGAAGCCTGGGCATACCGCAAGGTTTTGCTTCAGGAGGGCACGTGATGAGGGCAACAAGCCTGGGCCACTAGCGATTCAGCCCCATCCACCGCAGCCTGTGGCTAGGCCACCAATCAGCAGCTGACCTCCATTTCATAGACCAGCAGCTCCACTACAGAATAGAGCCCCCACGGCTCGGGTATTCTCTATGTCCACTAAAGAATGAGGGGACACTCCACGAGTGGTCCAAGGTACGACTTATATTCAGAATGTTCCAGTATTTGTTCTGTTTGATTCAGGTTCAACCATATCTCTTGTTAGTTCATCCATAGTTAAAGAACTGAATTTAGAATTAAACCTCCTTGAACAACCCTTGGTCATAGCATCTCCAATGGGTGGGTTTGTAGAAACTGCAAGATTTTGTCCCGCATGCCTGGTTGTACTGGAAGGCCATAAGACTCGTATGAACTTAGTTGTGATGAAATTGAAATAGTTCGACATCATTGTTTGTATGGACTGGCTTACCCAGGCCCATGCGGTATTAGACTGCCATGCCCAGACGGTTACGGTAACATTACCTGGGCAGTCACCCTTTACTATAAAAGGGAAATGTCAATATGAGACCTATGAGCGTCTATGGGCTCTGAAAAAGTCAGAATCAGTAGAGGTTACCATTGATCTGATACCGGTGGTTAATGAATTCCCAGAAGTATTTTAAGACATACCAGGGTTACCGCTAAGGAGAGAGGTTTTACCATTGACCTCCTACCCGCTACCACCCAAATATCCATGGCTCAATATAGAATGCCGCCATGTGAGATGGAAGAATTGCGGGTATAGATTGATGAATTATTGGGACAAGGTTTCATTCGCCCTAGCGTATCCCCATGGGGCGCACCAGTGCTATTCATGAAAAAGAAAGATGGATCGCAGTGGCTTTGCATTGATTACAGGAGATTGAACCAGGCTACAGTAAAGAATAGGTACCCTTTACCACGTATCGACGACTTATTCGATCAACTCAAGGGTGCCAAATATTTTTCAAAAATCGATCTCAGGTCGGGGTATCATCAGCTAAGGGTCAGAGAAGAAGACATCCCCAAGATAGCATTCGACACCAGATATGGACACTACGAATTCTTGGTGATGCCATTCGGACTCACTAACACGCCTACGGTATTCATGGATCTGATGAATCGAGTCTTTATGCCATACTTAGACCGATTTGTCATAGTCTTCATCGACGACATTTTGGTCTATTCCAAGAGTCGTGAGGAGCACGAGGAACATTTAAAGACTGTTCTGAAGACCCCTCAGGAAAGGTAGTTGTATGCAAAATTTTCAAAATGTGACTTTTGGAAAGAAGAAGTAAAATTTTTGGGTCACGTTGTAAAGAAGGAAGGTATTGCGGTTGATCCAACCAAGGTCGAGGCTGTAGTGAAGTGGGAATGACCTGATACAGTCACTGAAGTCAGAAGCTTTTTGGGAATGGCTGGATATTATCGACGATTCATTAAAGAATTTTCTCATATCACTCAACCCCTAACACAATTGACTAAGAAGAATGTAAAATTTAGTTGGGGCACTGAAGCAGAGACATCCTTCCAGGAACTTAAGAAGTTACTCACCACTGCTCCTGTGCTCATACTTCCAGAAGAGGGGGCCAAGTACGTCGTCTATAGTGACGTATCACAGATAGGGCTAGGATGTGTACTCATGCAGAACGAAAGGGTGATTGCTTATGCTTCCAGGCAGCTAAAAAAACATGAAGAAAATTATCCTACCCATGACCTGGAACTCGCCGCAGTGGTTTTTGCCCTGAAGATCTAGAGGCACTACTTATATGGGGAGGAGTTCGAATTATTCTGCTATCACAAGAGTTTGAAGTATATCTTCACTCAGAAAGATCTGAACATGCGGCAACGTCGTTGGATGGAAACACTGAAAGACTTCAAATTTGAAGTATCTTATCATCCTGGCAAAGCGAACCTTGTAGCTGATGCCTTGAGTAGAAAAAGGAATCACGAAGTTATGGCTGGTCTCATGGTAAGAGATGATGTGATGAAGGATTTTATCCAGGACGGTGAGGCGCAGTTGTCTTTTAAAGGACCATGTGTCCTGGTAGCTTCGTTGGTTATTGAACCAGCCTTGATACGCCGTATTATCGAATCTCAAGACCAGGACGAAACATTAAAGAAGTTGAGACTAAGGTACGAGAATGAAGGGATGCCAGACTGGCACGTTAGTTTCGACGGTGGCCTGAGGTATCGAGGCCATATCTGTGTACCAGCAGTGGCAGAATTAAAACAGGCAATAATGAGTGAAGCACATAAGTCCCGTCTAACCGTTCATCCGGGAAGTACAAAAAAGTATCGGGACGTCAGGCGTCAATATTGGTGGGAAAATATGAAGCGGGATATTGCAGAATACGTTTCAAAATGTCTCACTTGCCAACAAGTGAAGGCAGAGCACCGTAAGCCACCAGGTCTTTTGCAACCGTTACCTCTCGCCGAATGGAAGTGGGACTGTATTAGCATGGACTTCATCTCGGGACTTCCAAAGACACGTAGGAATCATGACTCTATCTGGGTAATTGTTGACAGACTCACCAAGTCAGCCCGTTTCCTTCCTATACGTATAAATAATTCAGTTGACAACTTGGCTAAGCTGTACATTCGGGAGATTGTTCGTGCATACGGTAGTCCACGGGAAATTGTGTCGGATCGCGACACCAGGTTCACTTCCACTTTCTGGGTGAGATTGCAAGAAGAGTTGGGTACAGAGTTGAAATTTAGCACAGCATTTCACCCCCAGACAGACGGGCAGACCGAAAGGGTGAACCAGGTGCTAGAAGACTTATTGAGAGCCTGCGTATTGGACTTCAAGGGTAGTTGGGATGATCATGTCTATCTTGCAGAATTCACTTATAACAATAGTTTTCAGACCAGTATTGGTATGGCACCATTTGATGCATTATACGGACGACCTTGTCGAGCGCCACATTGTTGGGATGAAATCGGAGAGAAGAGTTTGTTGGGACCAGAACTTGTCTAGGAGATTACAGAGAAGATTGACATAATTCGAATGCGCCTGCGTATGGCCCAGAGCAGGCAGAAGAGTTACGTATACAATCGTAAGTGAGATTTGAAATTTACCGTCGGTGATCACATATTCTTGAAGATCTCCCTTATGAGGGGCGTCATACGATTCGGGAAGAAGGGAAAGCTCTCTCCCCGGTTCATCGAACCCTTCGAAATTATGGACAGGGTGAGAGCTGTTGCCTATCGCCTGGCTCTTCCACCAAAGTTCGCCAATGTTCATAATGTTTTTCACATATCTATGCTGAAGAAATATGAACTGGATACATCTCATATCATCAGTTGGGAAGAAATTGAGTTGAATGATAACACTAGCTACATTGAGGTCCCTGTGCGCATCCTAGACCACAAGGAGTAGATTCTGCACACCAAAACCATTCCACTAGTGAAGATCCTTTGGTCACGTCGCGGAGTCGAGGAAGCAGCATGGGAGCGCCAAGCAGAAATGCAGGAAAAATACCCACACCTTTTCGACGATATCACTCAGGTACAATTTCGGGGCCGAAATTTTTTTTTTAGGGGAGGTGATTGTAACACCCTCTATTTCTACCTTACATTTCAACTTAAAAATTTGAACCGACCACCTCACCATAATACATTATGAACAAACATAAAATAGGTAGCAAAATCCTAGTAAAAAGAAAAAACTATCTTGCTATAAACACCTGTGTTTACTAGTGAACACAATTAAATGAAAAGTAATAATCTAACTAAACTGACCCTTAGAACTTACAACCCTTAAACCATAGCCATTACTGGGCCTTCCAAGTCAAATGGACGGTCTGAATCGATTTAGACCATCGCAGAAACCTCACATCTAGGTGGTGCATGTGCACAGATGGCGTACACAGGGCGCGCACAAGAACACCACATCGGGTCAAACTCCTTTGACCCGATGGAATTTGTAAAAGTGGGGAAATTCAAAATCCCTCCCGCCCAGCATCGTTCGATCTGAGCTGACCATTCAACGAGGCAAACCATCAACTCCTGAATACAAACTCCAGATCCGAATCGTGCATCACTTCCTGTGGGTCTCACCTACCCGGATCAGGCTGTAATTATCGATTGAAAACCTTCGGTATCACCTCTGTCAGCGACTGATCAAGGTGCAGATTGGGATGGCGCTGACATGAGCAATGAATCCACATCCGCGGTATCTCCCACCAATCCGACGGTTGGAAACCGCCGGTGGATAACCACGTATGCACGTAAAATCCCAGGCACCCCTACCATTTCCAAAAGCAGCTACCTACTTGCTGGAATGCGAAAAGAATATTGCCAAATATGGACATCTTAATCTCCACCGTCCATTGTTTTCTAGAAGACTCGGCGGTGCCTCGTGAGATGTTGAGAATAGGTTTCGTAAGGGGAGCGCCTGGCGGACGAGTTTTTAGGGAGAATTTGAAATGGCGGACGAGTTCTCACTGAAAATAAAATCATCTTAATCTGTGGCCATCCTTGCTCCGTAAAATGGACCCCACATTACTGTAGGTCATATCAGGACTGTCCAAACGACCCTGATCTTAGGTGTAGCCACTCGGTGAGAAGTTGCCATTTTTCCCCGTCGTCTTCCTCAAACTGACGGTGAAACCCATCCTTACAAGATTAGGCCCTTTCACTAATCTGAAGGGTCCATTGTGTGGCCCATCAAACCCGAAACCCATCCACAAATGACACCTGGACCCATGCACATGATCTGGTACTTGAGATAATCCTGATGGTAGTGTTCTCTCAGTCAGTTTGATTTAACAGCCCGCTAATCCCTGCGATTAGTAGGAGACATTTCCAGAAATAGAGTGGCTATAAAAGGGCTGCGAATTAGGGTAGATTCCGAGGGTAAGGAAGAGAAAAGAAATAAAAATAGAAAGATGGAGAGGGTGAGAGAGAGCCGCTCAAGTGGGTTGCTGGTTTGATAACAACTCGACTCAGTCGAGTCAGTTGAGTAATCCGACTATTGTATATAGGATAGAGGGAGCAAAGAAATATCTTAGGATAGTAAGAAGTTAGAGAGAAGAGGGAGATTTGAAGGAGGGAAGTAGGGAGTGAAATTTGAGATGGAGTGGCTGCTGGAACCCGTTTTCAACAGCCATTTCAGCTCGTTTTGAGTCGCCCGGGTTGCCCTCCAATCAACAACCAACTACATCGCTTGCTGGGGAAGTCTATTATCCCAAACCAGCTGTCAGCGATCGAACGTCGTCCCAAACTCTGGTAATCCTTATTGCCTTTCCTCTGCTACGAAAGTACTCTTCTGTTGGGCTGACCAGACTCATCGTCACCCCAACTCAGTCATAGGTTGAGTGACTCAGTTGCGATCACCAGGGTTAAAACCCTGATCTGGGCTCATGACTGTAATCATTTCTCCCTGAGCTAAAATCAACACCACAAGCCAGTCTCCAAACTATAGGTTATACGGCTAGTTGCAGGCCGAATGATCTCGACTGAGTCAGGGTCACCACTGGGTCCGTGGCTCAAGACCCTTGCTGACTTAGAATCTGGCTCATTTATAGCTGGGAGGTGACTTACCCTAGCCAACAAAGGTCTTTGCCATGGATGATCCAGAATCACCCTGTTGGGGTTGGATTCGATTGGTTTTTTTTCCCTGTTGTGTCGACCCTGCACTCGGTGATGGGTTGGCTTGACCAACCCCCAACTGAGTCGAGCTGATTCCTATACCAGATCTACTTAAGCAGGGTTTAGAAGTTGTTAGAGCTGATAATTATTAATTTGACTTTATAATGGCAGATATCATCACAAGTAACTCAACTAGCTAGTAGTTGAAACCCTCAACCGAGTTAACTCGGTCCTGACCTACTAGTACATTGAAATATGTTATCAGGTGACATTTACAAACCAACCTTGCTGGAAATACTCCCTAACAGTCTGTTTTGAATCTGACTCACCTCACAAGGAAGTGCAAGTGAGAAGGACTTCTGCTTTAGGTGAGGAGCATCCCCTATAACTTCTTCCATTTACTGATTTCTATGTAGATTACATCTGAATGTAGAGAATTTTAGAGGATTATTAATTCCTAGTTACCCTGATTTTCATAAAGAGATTGCTTTAATGTCACATTTCTTTATAATTATGTATGTGATGTATTACCTTATAAACTCCAAGTTACATTTATAATCACTTGCCTATGAATATATCTTTGTTAGACATGTTAATAATAGAAAGATTCCATATAAGATTTGCTGTGAATTGTGTAGTGAAACATTATATTCATAACTTTCTATTTTCTCTAATCTCTAATTTATCGACCCTATCTTGTGGATAGTTCTTAAGATATGGCAAATATAAAGGGGTTCACATATAGTGTACAAAGGGATGATTGAGATTTCATCTCCCATCATTATTACTGTTGTCGTACGACGAAATTCTTCTTGTTATCATTTATATCATGAATATAACTCTAAAGTGCTTGACTCGAGCTTCATAAACTCTTACTCATTATACCTTGTGAGTAGGATGAAGAATGATTATGGGAAGAGTCCTTAAGAGACTTAGAAGGACTCTTAGATAAATCAAATGATATGACCTCACTCAAAAATTCACATGACTCTTGGTGAGACCTCCTTGAATGTAAAGAAACTATGGAAATCCATGTGGAATGTGTAGTTGGATATTTCCTATTTGAAAATTTAAATCCATTCCTATTCTGTCAAGGCAATGTATATATGTGTCATGGTGCATAACATTCACGCATGACATGTGAGCTTTTCCCAGTGCTTAATGTAAGCCACATTTTGCTCGATTTACTGTAGATCAGTTGAATGACCAGAGTTGTGTATTTGAGTTACTTTGGGTGCTCTTATTTTATATGAGGCTTTTTTAGGATTTTTACTCCTCCTCGGGCATACCCCGGGTATTTTTCCAAGAGATCATCCTTGGGCGCACTCACCTTTATGGCCTTTTCCAGGTAGTTTATTTACCTCGGGCGGTCTTTTATTTTGACAGCTGGATTGCATACCCAGATCTATGACTTGAACATACATCCATACACCCATTCATTCATTTATAATTTTATGATTTGTCTCCTTGAAATTTGAATATGTTGTATCTGTATTTGTATCGTCCTGTGAATTACATATATGAATTGTTAATCTATTTTGGAATGATGTGTTATGGTTGAATCTATGAGGAAAATTCCCACTGAGTTTTCACTCACCCAATAGTGCGGTTGCACCAAATAGACACAGGTATGACGGAGGGAAATGATGCCTATGCCGACACCCCTGGTGCAACAGAAGAGGAGTACGGAGAGGAAGAACAGTATGCCGACCCAATTGAGCCGTCAGAGCTCAGCTAATCATATATGGACACTGCCTTGTTTATATACTGATTATCGATGCTGATTATCGATTGATTCTGATTATCGTGGCCGATTGACCGATTAGCGTCGAAACCGAGTATCTAGTCCGATTCCGATTGTCGAGGCCGAGTATCGAGGCCGATTCCAAATTGTCATGGTTGATCGTATAGGTCGATTCCAATTGTCAAGGCCGATCGTATAGGGCGATTTCGATTGTCGAGGCTGAGTATTGAGGTCAATTTCGATTGTTGAGGCCAATTGTATAGGCCGATTCCGATTGTCGAGGCCGAGTATTGAGGCCAATTCTGATTGTCGAGGCATATTGTATAGGCCGATTCTGATTGTCGAGGTCGAGTATCGAGGCCGATTCCGAATTGTTAAGGCCGATCGTATAGGGCGATTCCGATTGTCGAGGTCGAGTATTGAGGCCAATTGTATAGGCTGATTCTAATTTTCGAGGTCGATTCCGATTGTTGAGGTCAATTGTATAGGTCGATTTCGATTGTCGAGGCTGAGTATCGACACCGATTCCTTTTGTCGAGGCCGATCGTATAGGCCGATTCCGATTATCTAGGCTGAGTATTGAGGCCGATTTCGGTTGTCGAGGCCAATTGTATAGGCCAATTCCGATTGTCGAGGCCGAGTATCGAGACCGATTCCGTGTGTCAATTCTGATTGTTGAGGCCAATTTCGATTGTCGAGACCGATTTTGATTGCCTAGGTAGATTGTTGAGACCTATATGATGTATATGTGACCCATAGTTGAGGCCCATTGTGATGTGTATTCGGCCTGTGTGATGTATATGCAGCCCATGTTTAAGGCCCTATGTGATGTATATGCGGCCCGTATTTGAGGCCCATTGTGATGCATTTGAAGGGTGGGCAATGAAGTCCATTGTGATGTATATTAGGCCCATGTGAGAGGCACACCGTGATGTGTATTAAGCTCTTGAGTGAGGTCCATGGTGTTGTATATTAGGTCGTTGTATGAGGCCATGGGTCTACTATATGTTAGGCCCTATGTGGGCAATCCTTTGGGGGCAATGTTGGTTAAACGTCCACATTGTCGAGGCCGATTGTTGATGCCGGTTATTGATACTGATTATGAGTATGTGACAGCATAGCATCATGATACATGCCCATACGCATCATCTGCATGTTTGTTATGAGATGTGATTGACCATTGCAGATGTCATTGGGCAGGTTGCTATGAGACTCCCTGATAGGCGGGGATTGTCTCACATAAGCACACGGTATGAGTAGGATGGATGCATGACTGAATTATATGACTTGTATATCTTGTATTGCATGTTGTGAGTACTGTATGCCCTAGCAATATTATGGTCGTAGCCTAGACAGACATTTCGTGGATGGCCAAATGGGACACCAAAAAATGTTTTGCTCTAGCATATGGGTGCCATAAATGTCCCTGTATGAAAATCCCTAAACCTCCATGGCCAGTAAACGCCCCAACGTCGAAACCGAGTGGATATATATGAGTGCATGAGGGTCGTATATTAGTAGGCCGCGTCTCCCACTGTGTCATGGTCGGTTAGGAGGGGGCGTGACCTTATCCGCCTGAGTGAGGGGGCAATATCTAGGTTGAGTCTAACCAACTTGAGGAATGGGTCCGCTATCGACGAGCCGGGCCTGATATTGGCAGGTGGATAGTGAGGTCTCTTCCACTTACCTAGTTGTGCGCGCGGTAAGTTGGCGTGGAGTGTAATAGACACCGGTGATGATCCTAGAGAGGAACGGTACTGATATGTAGACTTATTGAGCAAGAGTTGCATACTCATTTATTCATTCATTCGCTATCCACTCAGGTTGGTGGTGCGCAACTATTTGTTACGTGTACCTTCGCAATGGTCAGGATTTCGGTTAGGGCGTGCGACTAACCTGAGATCAGGAGTTTACCACATTGCGTCTGACTATCCAAATTTAGGTATGGGTCTGGTTTGGATAGAAGTCCATTGTGGTGGACTGCGTAGCCTACGATACTATGTACTATCATCCCCACTTCACACTCTAGTTTGGTCATTTCATTCGCATCGCATATTGCATTACATCCGCAGACATATGGCATTTTGGGTTGTAATGTTTCTACATATATATGGCCTATACGGACTTAGCAGGATTTACATATTGCATTGTATCCTCGGCATCTGATATATTGGCTCTCTATGACACCTTATTTGTATATCTGATTTGTATTGCGTACACTGATATTGTATGATTTAAAGACTTGCAGTATTTTCGCTTACTTTGATATCGTATGATTCATGATCTTGCCAGAATTTTGATATTTTATGATTATGACATTGTATTGAATACTTGGCACTTACCTTACGCACACACTTACACCACTCTCTAAGCTTTCTATAAGCTTATGCACGATAGATGCGTGCAGGTGGCTTAGGGTTGCAGTAGCGTCGAGCTTAGAATGTGCAGCCGTCTTCTGGAGCTTTGATTTTTGATATACATATTTCCCTTTCAGTACTGTATTCAAATGTTTATATTAGTGGATATGTGATGAGGGTCGTATATTGCATCTTAGACCTCGATTATTGCCTGATTTTACGTACATGATAATGCATAATGTCGTAATTTAATTGTGTTTTTGTTGCAGGAAGTAATAAGGAGCGTTGATTGAAAAAGAGTATTAAAAGCATGGATTTGACTCTCCGAAGTCACCAGAGCAAGGGACGGACTCCAGAGGAGCAATATTGAAGAATTTAGATGCTAGGGATCCGAGGAAATCAAGTCGTTCACGTTAAAGAGACCCGAAACTGGTGAAGACTGTAAGATCACAACGTTCCCGCCATCCGATTGGCTTGAAACTTCATACATGGCCTGGGGACCATAAATAAACTGTACATATTAAATTTCAACCATTGGATATCTCGAGAAGTCGGCCAACAGATAGATTAGTCCATTAATCTCCAATTTCAGGCCTACCTGATATTTGGAACTGCCTCAACTTTGGTCTCGACGGTTTAAACAGGGAGAAAAAGTGAATAGATGGATTTGATTTTGCAAAAGCTTCGCAGTGGACCACGTATGTGATGCATGTACACCATGCACATCAGCGCTGGCCTCGCATAAGACCCGTCAGTTGGTCCAAGCGGGCACTGACCTGCGTTTTAAGTGAAAACGACAGATGCCGTTTTTGGTCTCTAGCATAACGACCGACGCTGCCAGTTTTTGCGGAACGAAGTGGGCCACCATCAGGCCCTTTACGGCCCATCTAAGCCATCCATTGTGTAGAGGGCCTCGAACCCATCAAAACCTTGCTTAAAGTTTGCATCCATACATGCACACGTGTGCGATATAGAGGCCACAAGCAGGCTGCCCTGCGACATTCAAAACGATCTTAGCATGATATCTTCTCTGGACCGTATCAAAGGACAACCAAAATCGTCCCTTCTTGACCGAAAATTCATCCTGAATCTAATGGACGGGGTGGATTTCCCTGAAAACACCACTATGAGGCCCATCGAGCACCACTGTGTTGTACGTGCGCAAGATTACGCATCCGGATGCCAATCGACTTTTCAGGCGATTGCACGAGCAGAATGTTGATCATATGGCAGGTCTGAACCATCCATCATGTGGTCCATCTCAAAATGTCACAAGAGACATTAATTTACTGACATCAGGCAAGGAAATCAGGAGTTATGAAGCTGTGAACCTGGCTGCGAAAAGGCTTTCGCTGCGCGGTTGTTGCCGCGAAACGTGTGATTTTCCCACCGACTTCAGCATTGCACCACCCCTAACATCTATAAAAGGGCCTGAGACGTCCAAAGCAAGGGGAGTAGCAGAAGGGAGAGCGAGATCCAGAGCTGGGGAGAGAAGAAAGAGAAGAAAGAGAGAGAGAGAGAGAGAGAGAGAGAGAGAGGAAGAAAGAAGGGAAGGATGTTCTTATTGTTTAAATTTTATTTCTCCTTCTTTCTAATTGATTTTATGGATTGCTAATTTTTTAGCTAGGGCTGAGATGAAGCCCCTAATTTGAATAACTCTCGTATGTGTTGAATTCATCTAATTTGATTGATTTGTTTCTTTCTCTAGTGTGCTTAATTGAAATTTCTGTACTTCTCCATTCTATGAGCTTAACGAAAGTCTAGATGTGGATGTTGTTTGGAATCTTATTCTAAGTGCTTGTGTCTGACCATGAACAGGTTTCCTATAGAGGAAGAAATAGGAATCTACATCTCTTCATGACTGACCATGGATGGAAAGATGTGATCCTTATGCTTTAAGAGATTATACATTCTGTGTGCCCGACCAAGGACATAGAGTGTGCTTTATTTATAAATTTATATCAATCTGAATTAGGGTGAATCAACAAGTAAAACAAGGGTCAGGATAATTACGGGTGGATTCGAAAGTCCTATTATTCTCCTTGATTGAATTTTTCTTATTGCTCTTGGTTATTTTTCATAGATTTGTGTTAGTAGTTCGCTAAACTATTTGTTGGGTTAGTTAGGAAGAATTGTTAATTTGGAATTGTGACAACCAATCCTTGTGGGAACGATCTCGTAATACGTACCATATCTTCATGTGATTCGTATACTTGCGAGTTTAAAATCATTTAAATCAGATTGGTTTAAACAAAACATCAAGTTTTTGGCACCGTTGCCGGGGACTGTTTCGGTCCAAATTGGATTTATGATTCTTTCTTATCATAATTCATAGCCTTAGGATTTTTCTCGCATTATTTTAGGAAACTTAATTTTTTTTTGTTTTTATTTTTGTTTACGGGAATTGAGGAAGGAAGCTGCAAAATAAAATTGTCTTCAAAAGGAGGAGCTCCTAAATCTTCAGACATCAGTCATCTCCTTTCCCGGGTTGTTTCTTCCAATTCTTGTTTACATAGTTTTATTTTGTTTTTAAGAATTCATAATTTTTAGTTTTATTTCTCTTAGGTTGCATCTTAGTTTAGTTTTCTTTCTTACATTGCAATAACATAGTTTATGCTAGGATGTAGATCTCTGAACATAGGACTAACACCTTTTGATCCTGAAATAAAAAGAACCTTTCGTAAGAGATTTAGAAACATTCTATTTAAAATGGCGGACTAGAATGGAATTAAAGCTCTTAAAGATTATTCAGCTCCTGTCCAATTTAATGTGCCTTCATGCATAGTGTTGCCAGCCACTACGGCAGCACACTTTGAACTTAAACCTGGGGTAATACAATTGTTGCCCTCCTTCTATGGTTTATATAAGGAGGATCTATATCATCATGTTAAAAAATTCCTAGACATTTGCTCCACCTTTAGGTTCCAAAACTTTTCAGATGATTCAATCTGTTTGCCTTTTTTTCCTTTTTCTTCGAAGGATAAGGTGAAAGCATGGTTAAATTCTTTAGGAGTTGGGTCTATCACTACATGGGACCAATTGTCTAAGAAGTTCTTAAACAAGTTCTTCCCGGTTCACAAAACTAATGCTCTCCGAAGAGAAATTACTAATTTCACACAAAAAGAGGGTGAGCGCTTTCATGAATGTTGGGAAAGATGGAAGGACTTACTTCTTAATTGTCCACACCATGGTTTTGAAAAGTGGCAACAGGTTTAATACTTCTATGACGGTTTGACACCCCAAAACCATCGCATGGTTGATGCCACCAGTTGAGGGTCATTCATGACCAAAAGTGATGTCAAAGCTTAGAATATCTTTGAAACCTTCTGTGAAACTTCCTAGCAATGGGACTATTCAAATAGAGATGAAAGAAGTCTCCAACCACAGAAGAAAGGAGGTATATATGAGATAGGAGTCATGTCAGATCTTTATGCCAAAATTGATAGCCTGACAAAGAAAGTTGATGCTTTGATGTTAAATAATGGATCTCCAAATACAACTCAAATCGAGTCATGTGCCATATGTTCCAGTCCCGTCCATCCTATGCAGTCTTGTCCATCTAGTGCAGGATTTCCTGAATTTCTCTCTGAACAAGTGCATGCTATGAATACCTTTCAGAGAACTGGGAATGATCCTTACTCAGACACCTATAACCCGGGGTGGGCTAGACATCCAAATATTTCTTGGGCAAAAGGACCACAACAACGAGGACCATCTAGAAATCCTCTAATGCAACCACACCCCTAAGTTGGTAGTCAACAACTTCAACAGTTTCTGCAATATCAACAACTTCCGGCACAATCAAGGAAACCATCTCTTGGGGATACACTCAATCTTTTTATGCAGAGTTCTCTTCAATTTTAAAAAGATACCCAACAAACTTTGCCAGCTAACCAGCAAAGCTTACATGCAAAGACGCAATCCATTGCCAAGCTGGAAGTACAGTTGGGTCAACTTGCTGCCACATTGAGTGAGAGAGAGAAGGGCAAGTTCCCTAGTCAACCTGTGGCAAATCCAAAAGGATAGTATGAGATTAGCACTAACTCAAATCAAGAACAATATCATGAGCAATCCAAATCAATCATTGCCCTTTGGTCCAGTAAACAAATCGAGAACAAAGTAGAGATGCCTAGGGAAGAATCAAATTCCAAATTGGACGACCAAAATGAAGCGGAGAGACATACTAATGCATTCAAAGTCCAAAAGCACTCTAACTCTCTAGGAACCACTCGTGTGCCATCTTATGTGCCTAAAGCACCTTTCCCTCAACGTTTGGCGCTAGTTAAGAATGGAAACAATTTTAATTAAATATTGGACATGTTTAAGAAAGTGCAAATCAACATTCCATTGCTTAATGCTATCAAGCAGGTCCCTTCTTACGCTGAGTTTCTTAAGGAATTATGCACTCAGAAGCGTAAGCTGAATGTTCACAAAAAGGTCTTCCTTGCAGAGTAACTCAGCTCCATGATTCAGTATAACGCCCCTCCTAAATTCAGGGATCCAGGAGCTCCTACCATTTCTTTCGTCATAGGAGAGCATAAGATTGAGAAGGCATTGCTTGGTTTAGGGGCGAGCGTCAATTTGTTACCATACTCTGTGTATGAGCAGCTAGGACTTGGTGAGTTGAAATTAACCAAAATAACACTCCAACTAACTGGTAGATCTATCAAGTTACCCCGTAGTGTTATTGAGGATGTACTAATCCAGGTTGACAAGTTTTATTTTCTAGTGGACTTCATCGTTCTAGATACTCAGTCTGTCTAGAATCCTACAAGTCAAATCCCGGTTATCCTAGGACGTCCATTCTTAGCCACATCCAATGCTATCATAAATTGTAGGAATGGAGTTATGAAGCTGTCTTTTCGCAACATGAAGATTAAATTCAATGTTTTCAATGCTGGACAGCAACCGTTAGACTCAGATGATATATTTGAAGTGAGCATGATTGAGAGTCTAGTGCATGAATCTTTCCTTCAATCGTCCAAAGACTCACTTGAGACTTGTCTAACACATTTTGGCATAGATTTTGACATTAAAAGTTCCATACAAGAATTCAATGCATTGCTAGACTCTAATCCTATAATGGATACTACAAATTGGAAAGCTAAAGTGGAACTTCTTTCACTCTCTGAGTCTAAATTGGTTCCGTCTGTTGAGAAACCACCTGACCTTGACCTTAAACAATTACCTAAAAATCTCGAGGATGCATTTTTAGATCTTTTTAAGACTCTGCCTATCATCATAGCCTCTAACCTTGAGACGGAACAGGAGAGCAAGTTCCTTAATGTTCTTAGAGAATATAAGGCAGCAATTAGGTGGACGATAGCAGACATAAAGGGAGTATGCCCCACTGTGTGTATGCATCGTAATGATCCTGATGAAAATGCAGAAACATCGCGTGAAATGCAAAGGAGGCTTAACCCTAACATGGAAGAAGTTGTTCGAGCAGAAGTGCTTAAATTATTAGACGATGGTATCATTTACCCTATTTCAGATAGCACAGTTTAAGTTATTCCCACAAAGTCTGGGATTGGTTAATCAAGGTGTTGAGGAAATTTAGCTGGCGGACCCAGGTTATCAAGATTTACTAATTCATGGTCCATGGTTGCTTTCATTGCTTGTCTGGTTGAAGACGTTAAACTTACTGCTCCTGGGAAGCAACCCAGCTTTTCATTCCATTTAATTTTTCTAGTTAGTTTAATATTTGTGGGTAACATTACTGCAAACCTTCACGAGACTACAACTCGTCCACTAGGGGCAACCTAGGGTTTTAAAGGCTTATTGCATATCCTAAATGTAATCGAGAGCACGTGCAAAAGTGGTATAGGTAGGATCTTCTTTTTTTGATTTTATTTTTGTTATTTTGCTTTAGTTGATTTCTCTCTTGCGCTGACCTGCTCTTACTCTAACATCTTCAGAAAGCCTCTTGATTCTTTCGTCCAGGTACTATTTTTCCATCACTCCTCTTTTATTGTCATTGTCCCATGTGCATTACATGCTTATTTTTTTACATTGAGGACAATGTAGATTTTAGGTTGGGGGGGGGGGGAGATTAGGTTACCTAATCAGTATTTTCTTGGTCTTGAGTAAAAATTGTGAACAGTTTTAAATTTTTATGGAATTTCTTGTGAATTTGAAGTGATTTTTAAGGATAGTTGTGATTTGAGAATTACAAAATACGTGATGTTGGTGTTTTATGACTCTTGGATTCAGTATATGTTAGATTTCACAATTAAATTTGAGTTGTTAACCCATGATTAGAAGCTTTAAACATTGATTGAGTCATGATTTCACAAGATGCATCTCGCTTACACATTGAATGATTAACTTGGTAATCACTAAGCATGAAAGGAACCAGCCTGAAAAAAAAATCATTTTCAGTAAGAAGAATTGAAAGGGTAGGTCGCATAATCTTCACCATAGGTTTGCTCCCTATAGATGAAGATTTGATTCCCCATGGTTGATACTTAGAAAAAGTTAAGTGACTAGTTTACACCATAGGTTTGCTTCCTATGGGTGAGGATTTGACTCCCCTCCTTGGCGTTACTGTTCATGAAAAAAAATCAAAGGCTGATAGAATGAAAAGTTAATTTGTAAGGAAAGTGTTGGTTTCAGTTGTCATGAATTCCGTTGTTAATTACCAATGATATCATGCAATTGACAATTGAATCTCTTAATGATTGTAAGCTGAAATTACACTATACACTCATGGAACTCAATGTTTAGAATTTTTTGATTGATGGATTAATACTTAGAACTTGATTAGGAAGTTTATCATGAGCTTGATTCCAGGAAAGAAAATACTGCTCACCATTCATGAATCTTAGAATTCTCGCATCTCAATTATTTGTTCATAAGTCACTTGGGTTTATGGGAATTGTCTTTTATTTCTGAAATTATTTTTCACATGTTTTGCTCTAGACTAGCAAAATCCTGGTTAGGGGTCGTTATGAGGGTCAAATATTGCATCTTAGACCTCGATTATTGCCTGATTTTACGTACATGATAACGCCTAATGTCGTAATTTAATTATGTTTTTGTTGTAGGATGTAATAAGGAGCATTGATTGAAAAAGAGTATTAAAAGCGTGAATTTGATGTTCCGAGGTCACCATAGCAAGGGACGGACTCCATAGGATCAATATTGAAGAATTTACATGCTAGGGATCCGAGGAAATCAAGTCGTTCAGGTTAAAGAGGCCCGAAACTGGTGAAGAATGCAAGATCACAGGGTTCCCGCCATCCGATTGGCTAGAAGCTTCATACATGGCCTAGAGACCATAAATAAACCGTACATATTAAATTTCAACCATTGGATATCTTGAGAAGTGGGCCAACGGACAGATTAGCCCATTAATCTCCAATTTCAGGCCTACGTGATATCTGAAACTGCATCAACTTTGGTCTTGACGGTTTAAATAAGGAGAAAAAGTGAATAGTTGGATTTGATTTTACAAAAGCATCGTAGTGGGCCCCGTATGTGATCCATGTACACCATGCACATCAGCTCTAGCCGCGTACAGGACCCGCCAGTCGGTCCAAGTAGGCGCTGACCCACGTTTTAAGTGAAAACGGCAGTTGACGTTTTCAATCTCCAATGTAACGACTGACGCTGCCGATTTTTACGGAACAAAGTGGGCCACCATCAGGCCCTTTACGGCCCATCCAAGCCATCCATCGTGTAGAGGGCCTCGAACCCATCAAAACCTTGCTGAAAATTTGGATCCATACATACACACATGTGTAATACAGAGGCCACAAACAGGCTGCCTTGTGACGTTTAAAACGATCTTAGCATGATATCTTCTCTGGACCGCATCAAAGGACAACCAAAATCGTCCCTTCTTGACTGAAATTTCATCTTGAATCTAATGGACATGGTGGATTTCCTTGAAAACACCACTACGAGGCCCACCAAGCACCACAGTGTTGTACGTGCGCAAGATTACGCATCCGGACGCCGACCGACTTTTGGGGCGGTTGCACGAGCAGAATGTTGATCATATGGCAAATCTGAACCATCCATCATGTGGACCATCTCAAAACATCTCAAGAGGCGTTGATTTTACTGACATTAAGAAAGGAAATCAGGAGTTATGAAGCCCCAAACTTGGCTGCGAAAAGGCTTTCACTGCACGGCTGCTGTTCCGAAATGTCTGATTTTCCCACCGACTTCAGCATTCCACTACCCCTGGCATCTATAAAAGGACGTGAGACATCCAAAGCAAGGGGAGCAGCAGAAGGGAGAACGAGATCCAGAGCTGGGGAGAGAAGAAAGAGAAGAAAGAGAGAGAGAGAGAGAGAGAGAGAGAGAGGAAGAAAGAAGGGAAGGATGTTCTTATTGTTTAAATTTTATTTCTCCTTCTTTTTAATTGATTTTATAGATTACTAATTTTTTAACTCGGGCTGAGATGAAGCCCCTAATTTGAATAACTCTTATATGTGTTGAATTCATCTAATTTGATTGATTTGTTTCTTTCTCTAGTGTGCTTAATTGAAATTTCTGTACTTCTCCATTCTATGAATTGAACCAAAGTCTAGATGTGGATGTCGTTTGGAATCTTATTCTAGGTGCTTGTGTCTGACCATGAATAGGTTTCCTATAGAGGAAGAAATAGGAATCTACATCTCTTCATGCCTGACCATGGATGGAAAGATGTGATCCTTATGCTTTAAAAGATTATACATTCTGTGTGTCCGACCAAGGATATAGAGTGTGCTTTATTTATAAATTTATATCAATCTGAATTAGGGTGAATCAACAAGTAAAACAAGGGTTAGGATAATTAAGGGTGGATTCAAAAATCCTAGTATTCTCCTTGATTGAATTTTTCTTACTGCTCTTGGTTATTTTTCGTAGATTTGTGTTAGTAGTTCGCTAAACTATTTGTTGGATTAGTTAAGAAGAATTGTAAATTTCGAATTATGACAACCAGTCTTCGTGGGAACGATCTCGTAATACATACCATATCTACATCTGATTTGTATACTTGCGAGTTTAAAATCATTTAAATCAGATTGGTTTAAACTAAACATTAAGTTTTTGGCGCCGTTTCCAGGGACTGTTTCGGTCCAAATTAGATTTAGGATTCTTTCTTATCATAATTCATAGCCTTAGGATTTTTCTCGCATTATTTTAGGAAATTTAATTTGTTTTTGTTTTTATTTTTGTTTACTTGAATTGAGGAAGGAAGCTGCAAAATAAAATTGTCTTCAAAAGGAGGAGCTCCCAAATCTTCTGACATCAGTCATTGCCTTTCCCGGGTTCTTTCTTCCAATTCTTATTTACATAGTTTTATCTTGTTTTTAGGAATTCATAATTTTTAGTTTTATTTCTCTTAGGTTGCATCTTAGTTTAGTTTTTTTCTTACATTGTAATAACATAATTTATGTTAGGATGTAGATCTCTGAACATAGAACTAACACCTTTTGATACTGAAATAAAAAGAACCTTTCTTAAGAGATTTAGAAACATTCTATTTGAAATGACGGACGGGAATGGAATTAAAGCTCTTAGAGATTATTCAGCTCCTGTCCAATTTAATGCACCTTCATGCATAGTGTTGCCAGCCACTACGGCATCACACTTTGAACTTAAACCTGGGGTCAAACAATTGTTGCCCTCCTTCTATGGTTTAGATAAGGAGGATCCATTTCATCATGTGGAAGAATTCCTAGACATTTGCTCCACCTTTAGGTTCCAAAACTTTTCAGATGATTCGATCCGTTTGCCTCTTTTCCCTTTTTCTTTGAAGGATAAGGTGAAAGCATGGTTGAATTCTTTAGGAGTTGGGTCTATCACTACATGGGACCAACTGTCTAAGAAGTTCTTAAACAAGTTCTTCTCGGTTCACAAAACTAATGCTCTCCATAGAGAAATTACTAATTTCACACAAAAAGAGGGTGAGCACTTTCATGAATGTTGGGAAAGATGGAAGGACTTACTTCTTAATTGTCCACACCATGGTTTTGAAAAGTGGCAACAAGTTCAATACTTCTATGACGGTTTGAAACCCCAAAACCGTCGCATGGTTGATGCCACCAGTTGAGGGTCATTCATGACCAAAAGTGATGTCGAAGCTTAGAATTACTTTCAAACCTTTTGTGAAACTTCCCAGCAATGGGACTATTCAAATAAAGATGAAAGAAGTCCCCAACCACAAAAGAAAGGAGGTATATATGAGATAGGAGTCACGCCAGATCTTTATGCCAAAATTGATAGCTTGACAAAGAAAGTTGATGCTTTGATGTTAAATAATGGATATCCAAATACAACTCAAATCGAGTCATGTGCCATATGTTCCAGTCCTGCTCATCATATGCAGTCTTGTCCATCTAGTGTAGCATTTCCTGAATTTCTCTCCGAACAAGTGCATGCTATGAATACCTTTCGAAGACCTGAGAATGATCCTTACTCAGACACCTACAACCCAAGGTGGGCTAGACATCCAAATTTTTCTTGGGCAAAAGGACCACAACAAGGAGGACCATCTGGAAATCTTCTAATGCAACCGCACCCCCAAGTTGGCTGTCAACAACTTCAACAGTTTCTGCAATATCAACAACTTCTGGCACAATCAAGGAAACCAACTCTTGAGGATACACTTAATCTTTTTATGCAGAGTTCTCTTCAATTTCAAAAAGATACCCAACAAAGTTTGCTAGCTAACCAGCAAAGGTTACATGCAAATGCGCAATCCATTGCCAAGCTAGAAGTACAGTTGGGTCAACTTGCTGCCACATTGAGTGAGAGAGAGAAGGGCAAGTTCCCTAGTTAACTTGTGGTAAATCCAAAAGGATAGTATGAGATTGGCACTAACTCAAATCAAGAACAATATCATGAGCAAGCTAAATCAATCATTACCCTTTGGTCCAGTAAACAAATTGAGAACAAAGTAGAGATGCCTAGGGAAGAATCAAATTCCCAATCGGTGGACCAAAATGAAGTGGAGATACATACTAATGCATCCAAAGTCCAAAAGCACTCTAACTCTCCAGGAACCACTCGTGCCATCTTATGTGTCTAAAGCACCTTTTCCTCAACATTTGGCACTAGTTAAGATATGAAACAATTTTAATGAAATATTAGACATGTTTAAGAAAGTGCAAATCAACATTCCGTTGCTTAATGTTATCAAGCAGGTCCCTGCTTATGCTAAGTTTCTTAAGGAATTATGCACTCAGAAGTGTAAGCTGAATGTTCACAAAAAGGTCTTCCTTGCAGAGTAACTTAGCTCCATGATTCAGCATAACACCCCTCCTAAATTTAGGGATCCAGGAGCTCCTACCATTTCTTGCATCATAGGAGAGCATAAGATTGAGAAGGCATTGCTTAATTTAGGGGCGAGCGTCAATTTGTTACCATATTCTGTGTATGAGCAGCTAGGACTTGGTGTGCTAAAATCAACCAAAATAACACTCCAACTAGCTGATAGATCTATCGAGGTGCCCCGTGGTGTTATTGAGGATGTACTAATCCAGGTTGACAAGTTTTATTTTCCAATGGACTTCATCGTTCTAGATACTCAGCCTGTCCAGAATCCTATAAGTCAAATCCCGGTTATCCTGGGACGTCCATTCTTGGTCACATCCAATGCTATCATAAATTGCAGGAATGGAGTTATAAAGCTGTCTTTTCGCAACATGAAGATTAAACTCAATGTTTTCAATGCTGGACAGCAACCGTTAGACTCAGATGATATATTTGAAGTGAACATGATTCAGAGTCTAGTGCATGAATCTTTCCTTCAATCGTCCAAAGATTCACTTGAGACTTGTCTAACACATTTTGGCACAGATTTTGACATTGAAAGTTCCATCCAAGAAGTCAATGCATTGCTCGACTCTAATCCTATAATGGATACTACAAATTGGAAAGCTAAAGTGGAGCTTCTTCCACCCTCTGAGTCTAAATTGGTTCTATCTGTTGAGAAACCACCTGTCCTTGACCTTAAACAATTACCTTGACCTTAAACAATTACCTACAAGTCCTTATAAGACTCTGCCTGTCATCATAGCCTCTAACCTTATGAAGGAACCTGTAACACCCTGAAAATCAGGGGTCGAGCAAAGCTCAGCAACTGAGTTCCAACGCATCACTTATGCAACACAGATAATGATGATTGTGATGGCAGCATTGAAACATGAATGAGATTATACCAAAACAGCATACCATACTCTAGAGACAGTTAAATTGCAAGCAGAAGATTGTGATAGATATATATAAAATATATAGACTGTGGTAAGTCTCCAGAGTGTGATAACATTGCCAGGTTAAATAATTACATGTGCAAGTCCAAAGTATACAAAAACAAATGTAATGGCATCTAATCAGCAACCTTGTAACCCCATCGATCAAGACACGGCTCGCATGAAGCCGCCAGAATACAGCATATACAAGAAGACATCCTCGTCGTCGCAAAAGTCCGGCTCCACCTCATAAGCATCGCCATCACCTGCAGCTACAACAGGGTCTGGTTGGTGTGTACAACACTGTCCCATAACGTGGGAGTGAGTGATAAACTCAGTGGAATATTAAAGCATAGGTTAACATGTTATCAAAATAGTCAAGCAATAATGATAAAGCAGTACAATCAACATTCCTAAGTACTGTAATTAATGTAAGGATGAGATGCGATTATGATGCATGCCCTCGCCAACATACCCCCTCATGCGGCACCATCTTACGTTCGCGGTATGCTGTCACCCTCAGTGCTCCACATCTTTCAGGCACATGCAATGAGATGATGAGCATGATTACCGAGTTGTTATTAGTCCATTTCAAACAGCAATATTGGGAAACTAAGGTACCTTCCTTATATCATTCCCAAATAATGATCCATTCGAGGGTCGTCAGTCCTAGACAATCTCATATGATGGTGTGCTTCTAGTTCGCTGCAAGGATTGCTAGGGCTGTTACATGGAATTGTTACACCACTACCCCATCACCCTATCAATACAAGCCTAATTTATACTCTGTAACTACGGGAAGGCTCGTCACCTCAGCGCAAATTTAGAGTATACTCGAGGTCACTACATCGGGTACGGTCAGGGCTGTCAGGGCTGTTACACAGAATCATTGCACCACTCCCCCATCACCCATCAAAACAGTGTAGGCCGACAACTCGAATATAGTGTCCCATACCACCATAATCGGCTCACGAGTCTGGTTGCTCAATGGTCACTACGAGGAGGCTCGTGGCCCTAGTGTAGGCCGACAGCTCGACGGCGGTGTCCCATACCACCATGTCCGGCTCATGAGTCTTAGCGGATCGAGGTACCACGGTTAATAGAATTCCACTGGTAAGGTTAGTACCTCAGGTTTAAACAGAGGCGTTCAAACATGGTGAACATACATAAGATAGATCGGGTTATTTGACGAGCTCGGCTAGCTCGAGCGCACAACAAGTTGAACGACATGAAGTGCATAAGCACTTCACGTGGCCAACCACTATCGCCAACCGAAGTACGACTCATGTTCGTCGAACACATCTCACGTGGCGAATGAATCTCAACCACGAATTCAATCCCATTACCGATTGCCTGGACTATAATCATAGCTCCAAACCCAATCAATCCTTATTCAGAAGCATATAGAGTAAAACAGAATATACAAAGTAATTCAAGCATGTTATAAAGCATGTTATAAAGCACAATATAAACAGGAAATACAAACACATATATGTCATAAGTAAGCGGTCAAACTAAACAAACAACATGGAGGAAATCATATACATCTCTAAGGTAGTTGAGAATCCCATCTCAATACCCTTATACATTACAATTTACTAACTACTACTCATTCAGACATTTTAACAAACACTTTAGAGTACATACATCAACATACCTGACGTATGTTGATCACATGGGTATTAGGCCAAATCCTTTCACTAGGGAGTTGTCCCATGGATAACAAGCGTGCACCCACAACGGATAGTCATGGCCAGCAGGAATCCAAGTTCCATATTCATTCAGTCATTTCCACAAACACTTGGGCTACACATTTTAACATATATAGTGTATATTGGCCGTGGGGTGATTTAGAGCAAATCCTTTCGTCAAAGGGGTATTGCCTATACCACAATCATGTTTCTATAACAATTGGTCATGGCGAGCATGAATGCGAATTCTATACTCATTCGGTCATTTTCACAAACACTTAGAATACACTCGTTTAACATACATAGCGTATATTAGCAAAAACATGTATTAGGGCGAGTCCTTTCGCTGAGTAAGTATTATACATATATATAGCATGTTCATACAGTAATTAATCATGGCTAACATACTTTCAAAATTTGTATGTATATGGTATTTTCTACAAATACAAAGAATACAGTATATTCAACATAGTTAACATATAACCGAAAAATGAAATGGACAACACTTTGTACACGTGCAATTGCATGCAAATCATGAATCTATCATTATCTGACATTGAAAGCATTGAAAACCATAACCTATACATCTAAAGTCCGCACCTTTTGTCCGTAAAATTGTAACGGAGTCGATAGAATCTCTAGGTCATAGTCTACGGCAGTATATCAACCTATATCACGGGATACGTTAGCTATTTCGCTACTTGAATCAATCCAAACCCTAATACAGGTTAGGGTTAGGGTTTTCTTACCTAGAAATGGAGCCAGAATCGCCAGGAAAGTGATTAGAGTGAGTTAGTTAAGCACGGATAGTAGCAGGGTAGACTATCAGGGAGATCCTCCCACATCTCCCACACTTTCTCTCTTCTCTCTCCTAGAGTTTTTCTCAAATTCGTATGGCTGACTGAGAGAGGGTTTTAAGGTCCTTATATAGCCTAAAAACACACCGAATTAGACCTAAGGTCAAGATATACTTAGGTTATATCCAAAGTGGACCTGTTTCAGCTTAACAGAGCATTTCTGGAGGCCCCCCTTGAGCCAAAGGTCAGACATAAGCTCACAGACAATGGATCTAGGTGGAGTTAAGTTTTCGTTCCAGTTGAATTCTCAGATCACCCGTGGCGGACTAGTTTCAGTTCAACGGTCACTGAATCTCGATCGGGGATTTCAAGTACACTGCCATGTATATAAAATTTTTCCTGATCTGAGGGTGTATTTGGGTTAGATTCCGACGGTCTGATTACTTATATTTGGCCCACAAACACCAAGTCTCAGATTACTTAAAGTTCATTTAATTTCTAAAGAAAACTAGGTTTTCTCACACTTCTCGCTCCGAGCTCAAGCGAATAGTCGTGGGACACTCTGGATTTGATTTCTGAGATAGTTGTCAAGCCCAGCAAGGCGGTCCTAAGTCTATAACTTTGTATCATTCGGACTTTCGATGTGCGGTCCAGATCTGATATGGGGTTTCAATGTGCTCCCGAGAGCAGTCAGGTAATGAGTTTGATCCTAGATTTTAAGGTAACCTAGCGTTGATGATTCTACAAGTTTTGGGTCTTGTAGATCGTATTTAAAGTGATTAGTGTGGATTTCGTAGCTAATTCAGTTTAGCACTTAGTTAACTTTGTCTAATTCCTAAAGGATTTGAGGTTTGAGAGGTTCATAAGGGGTTAGGATCTACCCCTTGCCTAAGGACATCTGATTCCAGGTTGGAAAAAATTTGGGATGTTACAGAACCAGAGAGCAGGTTGCTCAATGTTCTTAGAGAATATAAGGCAGCAATTAGGTGGACAATAGCAAACATAAAGGGGGTATGCCCCATTGTGTGTATGCATCGTAATGATCCTGAAGAAAATGCGGAAACATCGTGTGAAATGCAAAGGAGGCTTAACCCTAAAATGGAAGAAGTTGTTCGAGCGGAAGTGCTTAAGTTATTAGATAATGATATCATTTACCCCATTTCAGATAGCATAGTTCAAGTTATTCCCACAAAGTCTGGGATTGGTTAATCAAGGTGTTGAGGAAATTTAGTTGGCGGACCCAGGTTATCAAGATTGACTAATTCATGGTCCATGGTTGCTTTCATTGCTTGTCTGGCTGAAGACGTTAAACTTAGCGCTCTTGGGAGGCAACCCAGCTTTTCATTCCATTTAATTTTCCTAGTTAGTTAGTTTAATGTTTATGGGTAATATTACTGCAAACCCTCACAAGACTACAACTCGTCCACTAGGGGCAACCTAGGTGTTTAATGGCTTATTGCATACGCTAAATGCAATTGAGAGAACCTGCGAAAGTGGTATCGGTAGGATCTTCTTTTTGTGATTTTATTTTTGTTATTTTGCTTTAGTTGATTTCTCACTTGTGCTGACCTGCTCTTACGCTGATATTTTCGAAAAGCCTCTTGATTCTTTCGTCCAGGTACTATATTTCCATCACTCCTCTTTTATCCCATGTGCATTGCATGCTTATTTCTTTTACATTGAGGACAATGTAGATTTTAGGTTGGGGGTGGGAGATTAGATTACCTAATCAGTATTTTCTTGGTCTTGAGTAAAAATTGTGAACATTTTTAAATTTTTATGGAATTTCTTGTGAATTTGAAGAGATTTGAGAATTACAAAATACGTGATGTTAGTATTTTATGGCTCTTGGATTCAGTATATGTTAGATTTCACAGTTAAGTTTGAGTTGTTAACCCATGATTAGAAGCTTTAAACATTGATTGAGTCATGATTTCATAAGACACATCTCGCTTACACATTGAATGATTAACTTGGTAATCACTAAGCATGAAAGGAACCAGCTTGAAAAAAAAATCATTTTCAGTAAGAAGAATTGAAAGGGTAGGTCGCATAATCTTCACCATAGGTTTGCTTTCTATAGATGAAGATTGGATTCCCCATGGTTGATACTTAGAAAAAGTTAGGTGACTAGTTTTCACCATAAGTTTGCTCCCTATGGGTGAGGATTTGATTCCCCTCCTTGGCGTTACTGTTCATGAAAAAAAATCAAAGGCTGATAGAATGAAAATTTAATCTGTAAGGCAAGTGTTGGTTTCAGTTGTCATGAATTTCGTTGTTAATTACCAATGAAATCATGCAATTGACAATTGGATCTCTTAATGATTGTAAGTTGAGATTACACTATACACTCATGGAACTCAATGTTTAGAATTTTCTAATTGATGGACTAATACTTAAAACTTGATTAGGAAGTTTATCATGAGCTTGATTCCAGGAAAGAAAATACTGCTCACCATTCATGAATCTTAGAATTCTCGCATCTCAATTATTGGTTCACAAGTTACTTGGGTTTACAGGAATTGTCTTTTTTTTTTTCTGAAATTATTTTTCGCATGTTATGCTCGGGACTAGCAAAATGCTGGTTAGGGGTTGTGATGAGGGTCGAATATTGCATCTTAGACCCGATTATTGCCTAATTTTACATACATGATAATGCCTAATGTCATAATTTAATTGTGTTTTTGTTGCAGGATGTAATAAAGAGCGTTGATTGAAAAAGAGTATTAAAAATGTGGATTGGACGCTCCAAAGTCACCCGAGCAAGGGACGAACTCCGGAGGACCAATATTGAAGAATTTACACGCCAGGGATCCGAGGAAATCAAGTCGTTCATGTTAAAGATGCCCGAAACTGGTGAAGAATGCAAGATCATAGGGTTCCCGCCATCCGATTGGCTCGAAACTTCATACATGGCCTAGGGACCATAAATAAACCATACATATTAAATTTCAACCATTGGATATTTTGAGAAGTGGACCAATGGACAGATCATCCCATTAATCTCCAATTTTAGGCCTACTTGATATTTGGAACTGCCTCAACTTTGGTCTCGACGGTTTAAACAAAGAGAAAAAGTGAATAGTTAGATTTGATTTTGTAAAAGCATCATAGTGGGCCCCATATGTGATGCATGTACACCATGCACATCAGTGCTGGCCACGCACAGGACACGCTAGTCGGTCCAAGTAAGTGCTGACCTGCATTTTAAGTGAAAACAACAGTTGCCGTTTTCGGTCTCCAGTGTAATAATCGACGCTGCCGGTTTTTTCGGAACAAAGTGGGCCACCATCAGGGCCTTTACAGCTGATCCAAGCCGTGCACGGTGTAGAGGGCCTCGAACCCCTCAAAACCTTACTGAAAGTTTGCATCCATACATGCACATGTGCGCGATACAGAGGCCACAAACAGGCAGCCCCGCGACGTTCAAAACAATCTTAGCATGATATCTTCTCCGGACCGCATCAAAGGACAACCAAAATCATCCCTTCTTAACTGAAAATTTTGTCCTGAATCTAATGGACAGGGTGGATTTCCCTAAAAACACCATTATGAGCCCACCAAGCACCACAGTATTATACGTGTGCAAGATTACGCATCTGGACGCCGACCGACTTTTGGGGTGGTTGCAGGAGCAGAATGTTGATCATATGGCAGATCTGAACCATCCATCATGTGGACCATCTCAAAATATCCCAGGAGACGTTGATTTTACCGACATCAGGCAAGGAAATCAGGAGTTATGAAGCCCCGAACTTGGTCATTTGCGAAAAGGCTTCGCACATTTGCGTTGTTTGCACTGCGAAACGTCTCGATTTTCCCTCCGCTTCAAAGCATTCTCACGCCCGACATCTATAAAAGGGCCTGAGACGTCCAAAGCAAGGGGAGCAGTAACAGCGAGAACGAGATCCATAGCTGGGGAGAGAAGAAAGAGAAGAGAGAGAGAGAGAGAGAGAGAGAGGAAGAAAGAAGGGAAGGATGTTCTTATTGTTTAAATTTTATTTCTCCTTCTTTCTAATTGATTTTATGGATTGCTAATTTTTTAGCTAGGGCTGAGATGAAGCCCCTAATTTGAATAACTCTTGTATGTGTTAAATTCATCTAATTTGATTGATTTGTTTATTTCTCTAGTGTGCTTAACTGAAATTTTTGTACTTCTCCATTCTATGAGCTTAACCAAAGTCTAGATGTGGATGTTGTTTAGAATCTTATTCTAGGTGCTTGTGTCTGACCATGAACAGGTTTCCTATAGAGGAAGAAATAGGAATCTACATCTCTTCATGCTTGACCATGAATGGAAAGATGTGATCCTTATGCTTTAAGAGATTATACATTATGTGCGTCCGACCACGGACATAGAGTGTGCTTTATTTATAAATTTATATCAATTTGAATTAGGGTAAATCAATAAGTAAAATAAGGGTCAGGATAATTAGTGGTGGATTCGAAAGTTCTAGTATTCTCCTTGATTGAATTTTCCTTATTACTCTCAGTTATTTTTCATAGATTTGTGTTAGTAGTTCGCTAAACTATTTGTTGGATTAGTTAAGAAGAATTGTAAATTTTGAATTGTGACAACCAGTCCTCGTGAGAATGATCTCGTATTACGTACCATATCTACATTTGATTCGTATACTTGCGAGTTTAAAATCATTTAAATTAGTTTGGTTTAAACAAAACATCAATATGTGATGATGATGTGGCCTTTGTGACTTGGGTAAACTTGTGGTTATGCTTCTTACGAGATAAATGTACGTTGGAAAATCTTCCTTCTAGGATCCCAGGATCGGAATCCGACGTATGGGCTCTAGGAGCCTTTGTGACTTGGGTAAACTTGTGGTTATGCTTCTTACTAAGGAGGCTGTCGACAGCAGATTCAGTGATCGGGATTCCTGTGAGTCCGATCTCCGGGTTTGGGGTGTGATACTAAATCTATACTCTGACCCTCTAGAGATGTGCTTGGCCCACTCCCATGATTTAGATGATGGCATGATTAGTTAGATGGGTGTCATTCTTGATATTGTGCCAGTACTTGAAGTTAACCGGTGAAGGCCACAATTTGAAGAATTACCCCAAACTGATATAGTGCCTTAACTGTCTAGCATCAAAGCGTCAAAGATTTACCTAAAACTTTTACCTCTAATCTTAAATATGTTTATTTAAGTCAAGATGAGATGTACCCGTTGGTGATTTCTTCCCACCTTGAGCAAGAACAGGAGAATACACTTATCTCTACTTTCATTAATCACAAAGGAGCCCTTGGATGGTCGATTGTGGACCTCAAGGGAATTAACCATTTTATTTGTACTCACCACATTCATCTTGAGGATAATGCAAAGACCTCCCAACAACCACAATGTCGATTAAATCCAAACATGAAAGATGTGGTTAAGGCCGAGGTTCTTAAGTTATTGGTTGTTAGTATCATATACCCTATATTCGATAGTCAATGGGTGAGTCCAACTCATGTGGTTCCCAAGAAGTCTGTAATCACAATCATAGCCAATGCCAACAATGAACTCATGCCAACTAGAGTCACTACTGGTTGGAGCATGTGCATTGACTACAAGAAGTTGAATACCGTCACTGGGAATGACCACTTTCCTTTGTCCTTCATTGATCAAATCTTGGAAAGGCTAGCTAGTCACTCTTACTATTACTTCCTTGATGGATATTCGGGCTACAATCAAATAGAGATATCCCTTGAAGATCAAGAAAATGCAATGTTTACATGTCCTTATGGCACTTTTGCCTACCAAAGGATGACATTCGGATTGTAATGCCCCCCCCCCCCCCCCAACTTTTTAATGATGCATGTTGAGTATTTTTTTTGACATGGTGGGGCAATATGTGGAGGTCTTCATGGACGACTTCTCTGTCTTTGGTCCATCCTTTAGCAATTGTTTGGAAAATCTTAAAAATGTGCCGAAATCATGCGAGGAAAAGAATTTGGTACTAAATTAGGAGAAGTGTCATTTCATGGTTCGTAAGGGAATTGTTCTTGGATGTAACATCTCGTCCAAGGGAATTGAGGTGTATAAGGATAAAATTGATCTTATCTCTAACATACCTCCACCCACGAGCATACAAGACGGGAGATCCTTCTTAGGATATGTCGGATTTTACAGAAGATTCATAAAAGACTTTAATCACCTCTCTCGTCCTTTATACAATCTACTTCAAAAGGATGTACCATACGAGTGGACTGAGCAATGTCAGGAAGCTTTCACTAAGCTTAAAGGCATGTTAACAGCCGCACCTATCATGCAGCCACCCGATTGGAGCATCCCTTTTGAAATTATGTGTGATGCGTCTAACTATACTATTGGGGCGGTGTTACGCCAGAGAAGAGATAAGAAGCCCTATGTTATTCATTATGCAAGTAGAACTATAAATCCTACCCAAGTGAATTACTCTACTATGAAGAAGGAACTCTTAGCCGTAGTGTTCACTTTAGACAAATTTAGGTACTACTTGATTGGATCCAAGATCATCATCTATACCGATAATACGGCGTTGAAGTATCTTCTTTCTAAGAATGATACTAAGCTCTGCTTGATAAGATGGATCATCATACTCTAGGAATTTGATTTAGAAATAAAAGATAAAAAGGGAGTAGAGAACGTAGTGGCTACTATCTTTTAAGACTTGATCTCCTTGATGCCCTTAAGACGACAACCATAAACAACATGTTCCCTGATGAACAACTTTTTAAACTCTCCCACCTACCTTGGTTTGCTAACATTGTAAATTATCTAGCTAGGGTTTCATACCAAAAAATTGGACTATGCAAGATAAAAAGAAATTTTTTGTCGAGGTATATAAGTTTTTCTGGGATGATCCTTATCTGTTTAAATATTTTTCAGGGAGATGTGTGCCAGACAATGAAAACCAAAGTGTCATCTCCTTCTATCACTCTTAGGACTGTGGAGGTCACTTTTCTGCTAAAAAAACTACGGCCAAAATTCTGCAGTATGGCTTCTATTGGCCCACTATGTTGAAGAATACTAATGAGTTTTGTAAAGCTTGTGAACATTGTCAAAAATTAGGAGTGTTGTCCCATCGAAATATGATGTCTTTAAACCCTAATTTGATCATTAAAGAATTTGATTGCTGGGGCATTGATTTCATAGGACCATTCCCCTAATCTTTTACAAATTTATACATTTTACCAGTAGTAAACTATGTCACTAAATAGGTCGAAGCGATCCCATGCTGGAACAATGACCATCGAATGGTCATTAAATTCTTAAAAGAAAGCATTCTTTCCCAATTCGGAACACCTCGAGCCATCATTAGTGATAGAGGTTCAAACTTTTGTAATAGGCCATTCGAGAACTTAATGAAGAAATATGGCATCTCTCACAAGTTGAGCACTCCATAATACCCACAAACGAGTGGGCAATTTGAGATTTCCAATAGGGAGATTAGAGAAAAAAGAAAGGATTTCCATCTTGCGTTCGTTGTTGCGCATACAACAGATTGCATGGGTCCTTGCAGATTATGTAGATTTGGTTGTTACCATGAATTAGGTTTAATAGGAGGTTCGGATCGTCTAGGTTGGCTGGAGTGGTGGCCCACTTGGATCAATCGCACACTGCTCACTTGCAATTGAGTGGTTTTTTTTTTTGAAACTGTGCTTGTGAGTGCTTGGAAGCATGTGAGAAGACATATGGCCTGGTCAGTTTTGCCTCGTGGTCTTGATGAATGGCCAAGATCGTCCGGAGCGATCACGAAAATGGCCCGCAACGCTTCCCATCGGAACGCTTTCCGTTTGGATGGTGTACAGTGAGAAAACCTCCCTTTTTCTCGCGCGTTCATGGGCAAACCTTGTTTGACCCGATTCTTGGTTTGGTGTTCCGCCGATGTACATGAGTTTGTGCACTCTCTGATTCGTTATGTGGTCCACAATGATATTTTTAGAAGATCTACTTTGTCCATTCATTTTTCCATCTAATTTAAGGGGTTGAACCCAAAATTAAAGTATATTCAGGGATTAGGTGGATCATACTACATGAAATAATGGTTATTTGTGATTTCCATCGTTAAAACCTGTGTAGGCCCTATAGTGATGTTTGTTTGTCATCCAACCTGTTCATAAGATCATATAGACATAAAGGAAAGAGAAATATCCTACCATGACTACCCATGACCTTTCTTCAACCGATAGACTCCAAAATTTGCGGTTGAGGGGCTGATCTGTCAATTGGGTCACTTCTACAATGATCTAAGGGATGAAATTCGACATGCATGGTTAATTTATAATTCATAGGCATGGTATAAAATTTCACATTAAACGGATAGTGAGAACTATGTGATTTAGAATTCAGGGGTCTAGGTTAGTGGCATTCTCATAATTATTACTGATCTAAGTGTTTTGTGAAATCCAATGGTTCTACGTGGTTGTATGCACCTTTCTAAACAATTCTTACAAACGAACTCACATTTAGATCATTACAAGTTAGGGAGATATTTGCTAGTTCATTCAAGGGAAGGTACCTACGTCAAATCATATGATGGATTGTGTCAGACCTGTGTCCTAGTACCATTCCGTTCCTTAGGATCTCACGGTCCTCCCGGTCAAATTCCGGTGACCCACGGCCTATAGTTAGTATTTGCATATGACCTTAAGTCGCATTTTGTAAACCAGAGTCGACTCAACCCCAGACATATATCATTGCGACCGCATCGTTGCCGCGGTTCCAACGCCGTGTCTCGTGCGTCAATGCGACGATTGTTATTATTTCAGCATTGTTATTTATATTTTTTATTATTCCGTTATTTTAAGTTTTATTTGGCATTGCCCTATTCATCCCCCCCTCTAGGGCATATAGCTTGGCCCTTTCAAGTGGTATCAGAGCCTAATAGCTCGTGCTTATTGCTTATTTATTGGATTTATTTCCTGAGCTAACGATCTAAGCTATATTAAGATGTCAAATTTTGAAAGCCTATCTGTCACTAGGCCACCACCCTTTAATGGCACAAACTATGCCTATTGGAAAGCAAGGATGAGAATCTTTCTCAAATCCATGGATGAAAGTGTGTGGCTGGCCACAGTGAACGGATGGAAACTACCTATCACTGAAGTAACTGATGAAGATGGTTCAAAATCAATGAAAGTAATATCTTATGCTCTTTGGACCACACTTCAGAAAAGTGAGAGTAGTGCCAATGCAAAAGCACTAAATGCAATTACTTGTGCATTGTCACCAGATGAATTCAAAAGAATCATCTCGTGTGAAAATGCTAAACAAGCATGGGATCTTTTAGAAATGACACACGAGGGTACTTCAATTGTCAAGAAATCTAAAGTCCAACTCCTCACAACTAAATTTGAAGAAATTCATATGGAGGAGAATGAAATGTTTATGGACTTCTACACTAGATTGAATGACATTGTAAACTCAATGTGGGGTCTTGGTGATAGAATCCCAAAAAGTAAAATATGTGCAAAGATATTACGCTCACTTCCTGAACGGTTCAATTCAAAAGTAACCGCGATTCAGGAACTTCGTGATACGGATAACATGAGGGTTAAGGAACTAGTTGGTTCTTTACAGACCTACGAATTGAACTTTAAAGCTCCAAAAGGAAAATCAATTGCTCTCAAGTCATCTAAAAATATTCCACAAGAGCACTTCAGACTTTGAAAATTCCGAAGATGATATGGCACTTTTTGTAAAAAGGTTTTATAAAATTTTGAAAAATAAGAAAAAATGAGATTTTCAAAAATCAAACGATAAGAGACAATCTAAACCTAGAGCTCGAAAAACTTTGAAAGATAGTCAATGTTACAATTGTCAGGAGTATGGGCACTTGGCTAACAAATGTCCCAAAAAGGACAAATCAAAAAGGAAGAGTATGTTGGCTACTTGGGATGAATCATCTGATTCGGAATCCTCTTCGAAATTAGAAGATTCTGAAAATGAGTCGGGAGATGATGTTAAAGCCCTTATGACTCTAGCCAAAGTCACTTTTTCAGATTATGATGAAGTAACTCGCGAAGAGAATCTGAATAGTGATTGTGACACTGAAGATGATCTTCAGGATGCATACAATGCCCTTTATAAGGAGAGTTGTAAAATTGCTGTCAAGCTTAAATTACAAAAGGAAAATTTTTCTAAACTTAAAGAAGATTATGAGTCTCTTGTCTTAGAAAAATCTCATATTTCTAATTTTTTTGAAAAGACCAAATGTGATTTAAAAATCAAAACCTCCCAAGTTGATGATTTGAAAATCGAGAACGAGAAACTAAAAAATGAAGTAGCTTCTCTTTTGAGTTTAAAAGACACTTGGAGATATGCCCAAGGTGATCCTAAATTAGAAAAATTGTTATCCAGATCGAGAAAATGTGGCGATAGATCCGGGTTGGGCTATGATAAGAATACTTCTCCTAAACAAAAGAATACTACTCCTAAGTTTGTGAAAGGAGAGTCTTCGAACTCAAAAGTAAAGTATACTTATCAAGGTTTTTCAAAAAATTAAAGGACCTTTCAAAAATCTAAAAATAGCCATGCCAACTTCAATCATGAAAACCAAAATCCTTTGGTTGAAAAGATTATTGATATTCTCAAGGAGCTATTAAAATTTAACTCTATAGGTCATTAGATAACAATAGACAGAAAAAGTCCAACTACACTCCTAAACCCAAAACAAGATTTGAAATGGGTTCCTAAAGTTGATCGCTTGGTTGCCCCTGCGCTTTCAAAGCTACAAGCCATTCAAAGTGGTACCTTGACAGTGGATGCTCCTGACATATGACAGGCGACAAAGCTTTATTCACCGATCTTGAAGACAGGACTGATGGGTCAGTCACTTTTGGTGATGGAAGCAATTACAAAATCATTGGCCAAGGTACGGTTCAGCTTTATAACCTTCCCTTATTTAAAAATGTATTATATGTTAAGGGCTTGAAACACAACCTACTGAGTATATCTCAGATATGTGACAACAATCATAATGTAAAGTTTACTAATCAAGGTTGTGAGATTGTTAATAAAGAGGGGTTTGTTATATTAACTGGTCGCAGAACATCTGAAAACTGCTACATCGTTAGTAATGCAAGCTCATCTACTCAATCGTGTTACATGGTCCATACTGATGAGACTGAATTATGGCATAAACATCTTGGACATGTACACTACCGGAACTTATTTAGATTGAGCAAAAGAGAACTTATAAGAGGTCTACCCAAATTACAAAAAGTAGACAAAATATGTGGTGAATGCCAATTGGGCAAACAGATTAGGAGCTCTCACAAGAAAGTGAACTCCAATACCACATCCAGACCTCTCGGGCTTCTCCACATGGATCTCATTGGACCAACTAGAACGGAGAGTCAAGGTGGCAAAAAATACATCTTGGTAATCGTAGATGACTTTACTAGATTCACTTGGGTATCGTTCTTAAAAGACAAATCTGAAACCCTAGATGAGGTAAAGAAGATCATCAAACGAATTCAAAATGAAAAAGGTTCTCAAGTTTATAAGATCCGTAGTGATCATGGTACTGAATTCGAAAATAGCAGTTTTGAGAAATTCTCAGTAGCGATCGTGGAATATCACATGAATTCTCTCCGCGCTACCAAAACTCCTTAACAAAATGGTATAGTTGAGAGAAAAAATAGAGTGCTTCAGATATGGCTAATGTCATGTTAAATAGTATGAAGCTCTCCAAAAATCTTTTTGGGCGAAAGCAATTAATACGCTGCTACATTATTAATCGTGTTTATACTAGTAAATACGAAAATAAGATCGCTTATGAGTTATGGTTCGAAAAGAAACCCTCTTGTCAAATACTTTCAATTTTTGGCAGTAAGTGTTACATTTTACGAGATCGTAAAAATTTGGGAAATTTTGATACGAAGAGTGATGAAGGTATTTTCCTTGGATATTCCTTAAACAGTCGAGCCTATAGGGTTCTAAATAAAAGAACGGATGTGATTCAAGAGTCCATCAATGTGGTCATTGATGATCATTTGAATACACCTGCTCTGAGTTCAAATGATGATGAAATTCTTATAATCGAAAATCAAGATACCTTTTCATCTCAATCTGAACCTAGGACTGTCAAAGATCATCTAACTAATCAAATCCTTGGAAACCCTCTCACTGGAGTTCGTACACGCAAACAACTTGAAAACATATGCAATTATGTTTGTTTTACATCCCAAATAGAACCGGTCAATGTAAAAGAAGCTCTTTCTGATGAAAATTGGATAGTAGCTATGCAGGATGAACTTAATCAATTTGTTCGTAATGATGCCTAGTATCTTGTTCCTAGACCTAAAGATAACACATTATTGGAACAAAATGGATCTTTAAAAATAAGTCTGATGAACTTGGAAATGTTATACGAAACAAGGCTAGACTGGTTGTACAAGGGTACACTCAGATTGAAGGCATCGATTACGATGAAACCTTTACTCCAGTCGCTTGCCTTGAATCTATCAGACTTTTTATTTCCATCACTTGCTTTAGAAAGTTTAAAATTTATCAGATGGATGTAAAGAGTGCTTTCTTAAATGGCGATTTACATGAAGAAGTTTATGTAGAACAACCCTCAGGGTTTGAAGATCCCAAGCTTTCTGATAATGTATTTCATCTCAAAAAGGCTCTCTATGGTCTGAAACAAGCACCCAGGGCATGGTATGAAAAATTGACTAAATTCTTACTGAGTCATAGTTTTCAAGTGGGAAGTGTCGATAAGACGCTATTTGTTAAGAAACATAATAATGAGATTTTAATGGTTCAAATCTATGTATACGATATTATTTATGGATTAACTTGTTCTAACATGTCTATTGAGTTTGCAGAGTTGATGAAATCAAGATTCGAAATGAGCATGGTTGGTGAACTAAATTACTTCCTAGGGTTACAAGTAAAACAACAACCTGATGGAATCTACATTTCTCAAACCAAGTATGCTACAAACTTGGTTAAAAGGTTTGGATTTGAAAATGGTAAAAAATTTGATACTCCTATGAGTACAACCTTGAGACTCTCAAAAGACTCTACATGTAAAGATGTAGATCCTAAGCTATATCGTAGTATGATTGGTAGTTTATTATATCTAATTGCTAGTAGACCTGATATCGCTTATAGCGTTGGTATTTGTGCAAGATATCAGTCTAATCCTAAAGATTCACATCTTACTGCTGTCAAACGGATTATTAAATATGTCGCAAGTACAACTAATTTGGGTCTTTGGTATCCTTTTGATACTAATGTTAAATTAGCTGGGTATTCGATGCTTGATTCAATGGTAATATTGATGATAGAAAATCAACCGAGTGGTGGTTGTTTTACATTGAAATTGTTTGGTTTCTTGGTTTAGCAAGAAGCAAAGTTCAATATCGCTTTCCACTGCTGAGGCTGAGTATATCGCAGCAGGATATGCATGTACACAACTCGTATGGATGAAACGCATGTTAAGCGATTATGGAATTAATCAACATTCAATGATCTTATATTGTGATAATTCCAGTGCTATCAATATTTCCAAAAATCTAATTTAGCATTCGCGTACTAAGCATATTGACATTAGGTATCATTACATTCGTGAATTAGTTGAAGAAAAAGCTATCTCTTTAGAATATATTCCAACTAATGTCCAACTTGCTGATATATTTACTAAACCGCTCGATAAAAGTAGGTTTACTAAAATGAAATTTGATCTTGGTATGTGCATTTTAAATTGAATATACTTGTCTGCATGTATCTTAGTGTACTAAATTTTAAATTTTTATGTGTATAAATTTCAATTTCTGCATAAAAATATTTATTTTTGTCGATGCTCGACCGGCCTTTGCTATACACGACTGGTCCTGACTCGACCGGTCGTGGACTGCACTCGACCGATCGTAGAGATCGTGAGCATCATATAATTTGGGAAAAATCACTTTGTTCTTCATTTCCTCTTCTTCCTTCGACGAGTCGTGGCTCGACCAGTCTTGAGAGTTCATGATTTTCTTCAAGATAAGTTGTTTTTCTTCATTTTTATTGAAGATTTATGCTTTCTATGCGTTGATTTGCTTATTCCATAAGCTAGATCTCGTCTTTTGTTGATTGTTTAGGGTTTCCTCTCTAAAAATCTGATTTAGAGAAAACCACCACTTCTAGTGTTCTTTGTGCTTGCTCCTTGGTAAATCTTGTTGAAAATAGATGTTAGAGGGAAAAAGAAAATATCCCGTGGTCCATCTTCATCTAGATTTACTTCTATAACAAGACGGCACCTTTGGTCACCCGAAGATGATCCCAATGATGTACGGGAGTTACGTAACCGTAAAGTTATCGTTGAGCGTCCTGTAAGTCTCAGTCACATTGAACAATTTGAGATTACACTTCTCCTTAAATCTATTGGCTGGACTAACATTTTGTTTTGGGGTGGGCCTGCATACCAGTCCATTGCACAATCTATGGTTGCATGTATCTCTGATTTTTCCCTTGATAATTTAACTTCTCAATTGCTACTAGAGAAGGGAAATTTTTGATAGATCGACATTTGATATCAGGTATTATGGATATACCTGTCAAAGATGAAGGTATTCTGATTCATACATTATATGACAAACCATCAGAATCAGAAAAATAAATGTTGACAAGAGATTTATGCAATATGGAAGTACATTGGATGCACAAAGGAAATGTGCTCCCTTCAAAATTTTTATTACCCAGATACAGAGTTTTGCACCGGATCTTCAGTTCAAACGTGTATCCTCGGTCAGGCAATAAAACCGAGTTAACTGCCTTCATGGTTGGGTATTGCACTCTGTTGTGTCCGGCATTGTTGTCTGTTTACCTTCTTTGATATGTCATTTTATCATTCAGTTTCGTCTTCATCCGGGTCATAGTGATATTCCATTTGGTTATCTTATGACTTGTTTAGCCACAAATATGCTCGTTGCTTTACCTGAGAATGAGGCACCAATTCATCATCTTTTATTCAATAATACTAATTTAAATAAGATGAAGTTGGATTTGCTTCCTGGTCAATTCTATGAAGGTGGTGGTGAAGGTGCTGAAGTAGGAAATGAAGGAGAAGCTACTGATCTTCCTCCACAGGCTGATATAAATATGGATGATATATTTGAAGAAATTGAAACTGACTCCCAAAATGATTCTGATTACGATCCATCTTCTAGTTATGATGCATGTCTAAGTGCATTAGAGGAGAAGGTTGATAACCTGAGTGTAGCCCATGATATGCAATTTAAATATATGCGAAAATATCTTCGTCGCATTAATAGGGGTTTACATCAGATTGATCCAACCATCCCTGCTCCTTCATCTGGATCTGATTAGGTGGATTTTTTATTTTTTTTGGTTTGAATATGATGGATTCTGTATTATTATTACGATTGATGACTTTGGTTGTATGGTTTGGTTTGATGACATTGAAGTGTTGAACTAATTTGATAATTACATCTTGACTCCTCATATGGTGTTCTCTTCTCTCCTTTGGCCTTCCCTTGTCATTTTGTGACAAAAAGGGGGAGTAATAGGGAAAGGGGGAGAATGGGAGAAAGGGAGAGAGTGAGTACTTGAATATGGTTGATTGTTTCTACTCACTTAGGGGGAGTAGAGTTGTAACGCCCCGGATTTTTGCCAACCTGGGACTAGACGTCCTTAGGCAATGGGTCGATCCTAACACCTCATTAACTTGTCAGAACTGAATCCCATAGTCTAAAATCACTTCTGAACACATTTCCTTCACAAATCCAACCCTTCACTACCTTGTGCTTTCAATTTGTCAAAGCACGTTAGCCCTAGACACTAACTTAAACTAGCTAAGTAGTAAAACTTGGATCACTTTATATACAAACTACAAAGGCCTAAGTACCATCTCAGACAGAAATCTTACAGGACTAAATCCTTTAGAAATTAAGTGATATTTAGCTAGTGTTAAACTAGAGTGCCTGTGAAATTAGCACCAATCGCTTTAAATACGTCTCGCAAGACTCAAAACTTGTAGAATCATTGACGCTAGGTTACCCTAAAACTTAGGATCAATCTCATTACCCCCATTTGCTCACGGGAGCATCTCGAAACTTCGTATTAGGTCTAGACCGCACATCGGAAATCCGATTAACACGAAGTTAAGAAACTAGGACCGCCTTACTGGACTTGACAATCATCTCAAAAATCAGGTCCATCCGATGTCCCACGGCCATTTGTTTCGATTCGGAGCGAGGGTGTGTGAAAAACACTATTCCCATTTCAAAATAAATATCAGGAATAGTGATCTGGCATCATTCGTTGACGCGTCAGTATAAGCAACCAGACCGTCAGAATCAGACCAGATTACACCCTCGGATCAGGAAAAATTTCAGGAACATTTACATGTACTTGGAATTTTGGATCGTGGCCCACCGACCGTCGAACTGAAAGTGGTCCGCCACGTGCGATCTGGGAATCCGATCGAGTCGAAAATGTAATCCCACATAGATCCATGTGTGGTGAGCTTAAGTCTGACGTTTGGCACAAGGAGGGCCACCAGAACCTCTCTTTTGAGCTGAAAAAGTGACGAAATACCTATATTAGCAGTAACCCTTGAACCTGAGTCTATTTTGGGAAGGTTTGAGACTATATAAGGACCTTAAACCCTCTCTCATGGCAGCCATACGAATTTAGATTTGAGAGAGAGAAAAGAGAGAGAAAGTGTGGGAGATCTGGGAGAAACTCCCTGCTGCTGTTCCCTGCTGTTATCGGTGCTTAACCACCTCATTCTTGCCGCTTTCCCGGCGATTCCGGTGTCATTTCTAGGTAATAAACCCTAACCCTAACCTGTTTGGGGGATTAGACAGTTGTAGGTTAGGAAATAGCTAACCTATTTCATCCTCTAGGTTGCCAAACTCCCGTATACGGAAGCTTAGCGAACCTATCGACTCCGTTACGATTCTACGACAAAAGGTGAGGACTTTAAGTGTATAAGTTACGGTTTTCAACGCTTTCAATGTCAGATAATGATAGATTCATGATCTGCATGTAAATGCACATGTACAAAGTGCTTTCCGTTTCCTGTTTCGATTAACGTTGTAGAAATTGGAATTTCACATACTCTAGGTATACGTAGAAATACCGTATACGTATTTTTTTTGGAAAAACGTTTGACATGTTTATTTAATGTATGATTATATGATATATGGATAAAATACTAATTTGGCGAAAGGAATCATTTGAAATACATGTTCATGTGTAAATGCTACGTATGTTGAAATTGTATATTCTAGAAATACCGTATATGTAATTTTTTGGGAAAATGTATGACATGTTTATTTAATGTATGATTATACAATATATGTATAAAATACTAGTTTGGCGAAAGGAATCGCCAAAATATATGTTCCCTTGTAAATGTCAAGTATGTTGAAATTGTGTATTCTAGAAATACCGCATATGTGTAAAATTTGGAAGTGTAATTGTCATGATTATTTGTTGTATGAATATGATATACGCGGGTAAAATAACCGCTTGGCGAGAGAATAGCCCTAATACGCGATTTGCTAACATACGTCATGTATGTTGGAATGGCGTACTCTAAGTGTTGTGTAAGTGCTTGTGTGTGTAAAGGCTTGTTTATTAGTGCCTTAGAAAGGTGCTGATATGGAATTCCTGACTCCCTTAGAGACATGTAGGATCTCCTCCATGCGGTGGTTCGTTAGAACCACTCCCTTGTAATGTGTACGTAATTGTATCCCTATGTGGATAGTGCTTTACTACATGCTTTACAACATGCTTTACATCATGTTTTACTTCATGCTTTATAACATGCCTGCTAACATGCTTGTATTGATTGTTTATCATGCTTTACTCCACATGCTATTGATGAAAACTGTTTGAGTTTGGGACTATGTCTATAGTCCAAACATTCGGTACCAGACTTGCGGTTGTGGCTGAGATTCATATCGCCACAACGGACGCGTCTGGCGAACCCGAGTCGTACTTCGGTTGGCGATAGTGGTTGGCCACACGGAGTGCTTTTGCGCTCCATATCGCTCAACTTGTGGTGCGCTCGAGCTAGTCAGGCTCGTCAAGTAAACCGATATGTATATGTGTGTTCACCATGTTTGGTCGCTACTGCTTGAACCTAGGGTACCAAACTTACCAGTGGCGATCCCGTTAACCATGGTACCTCGATCCGCTAAGACGCATGAGCCGGGCATGGTGGTATGGGACACCGTGGTCGAGCTGTCGGCCTACGCTGGGGCCATGTGCCTCCCCGTAGTGACCATTGCGCAACCAACCTCGTGAGCCGATTATGGTGGTATGGGACACTATATTCGAGCTGTCGATACATACGGCGAGAGCCGAGTACGGTGAGACCTGTGCTCGTGCTGACGGGCGACGAGTCCTCCGTAGTATCATCGAGTATACTCCAAGTGTCTGTGATTGGCGACGAGTCTTTCACAGCAACTAGAGTATGAGTTGAGCCGAGTACGGTGAGACCTGTACTCGAGCTGACGGCTAGTGATTGAGCCAAGTACGGTGAGACCTGTACTTGAGCTGACGGTCAGCAATTGAGCCGCATACAGTGAGATCTGTATCCGTGCTGACGGGTGACGAGCCCTTTGTGATGCCTTCACTACGCCTCTCAAACCATAACATCGTATGAGATTAACTAGGACTGACGACCCTAGAATGGATCATGTTTGGGAATGATACAAGGGAGGTACCTTAGTTTCCCAATACTGCTGTTTGAAATGGACTAATAAAAACTTGGTAATCATGAGCATCATCGCACCGCATGTGCTTTGTAGATGTGGCGCACTGAGGGAGTAAGCATTCACGAACGTAAGATGATGTCGCTTGAGGGTGGTTTGGCAAGGGCATACAGCATCATGTCATTTCATTTTCACACTTAACAAGAGTAGTTAGAAATGTTTGATTTGTACTGCTTTATCATTACTGCTTGATTGAATTGACAACATGTTAATCTATTCTTTACTGTTCCACTGAGTTGATCACTCACTCCCACGTTACGGGACGGTGTTGTACACACCAACCAGATTTGTTGAGTTTCAGGTGGTGGCGATGCTTGTGAAGCAGAGCCGGACTACTTCTATGATGATAGGGGAATTCTCCTATCTATATATCTCTCTGTGAGTCAATGAAGACCGATATTGTATTGACGGGGCTATGGTACATGGGATAGGAGGCATTACACTTCCTCACATTTGGTACATTTTAGAACCGCACTTGTATTTATTTAACCTGGTAATGTTATCACACTCTGGAGACTCATCATAAGTTATATATTTTATCTATCTATCACAGTCTTCCGCTTGCAAATTTAACTGTCTCTGGAGTATGATATGCTGTTTTGGCTTAATCTCACTCATGTTCAATGCACGAATACAGTCAACATTCAATCATCATTCATTTTGTTGCATAAGTGATGTTCTGGAACTCGGGAGTTGAGTTTATGTTCGACCCCGATTTTCAGGGCGTTACAAGATGGTATCGAGCATGATTTTGATTAAACCGGACTGGGTTATGGTCACACTACGCACTCTGACGCACTCTGACTTAGGAGGGAGCGACGGGATGTAGAAACAGTCATAGGTATCCCGATTTCGCCAATTCGCAAGGTTCATTGAAAACGAACGCCGAAATCGAGTATGTATTCAACCATGGTCGCACGGGTCAACCTTAAAACATTTCTAGGTTGTCTAGTGAAGGGTCTAGATCATAACCCACCTCATCCCAATCATTGAGAATCAGTAAATGGGCGACAAACGTGATGAGGATAACTACCCCAAATCCTTGGAGCTTCTCTAGACTCCTCCCAGAGACTTCTCGAATCTACAAGAGGAGAAAGCAGAAAATAGAAATAAATTCTAATAAATTCGAAACTGATTAGTGAATGACTAAAAACGAGTTCACCACCCTTTAAATAAGGATACCAGGTAATGGGAAAGAAATCAGGAACAAACTACAACTAAAACTTCTAGAATTCGCGACTTACTATGGGTCGTGATGTCTACTAGTGGGTAAAGTTTTTGGTCAAAAAAATAGTAAGTGTCCTAAACGACTTCACCCAACCGTTCTCCTAATTATTCTAAACTCTTTTCTCATTGGGCACAACTCCTAAAGCCCAACGGATGAAGAGAAATCAAACTAAAACTACTATTTTTGGCAAAATGAAATTGAAGCGGGGAAATAACCATCAATCGGGGGGTTTTCTCACAATTCCGGGCTGCGCAACCCGGCGTAGCTAGGTTGGTTGGCTTCATTAGCTCGTTCTACCCCAAATTCATATATTTTACGTCAGATAACTCATTCCGGATTGCAAGATATGTCTGATTGTCCCAAAAATACCCGAAATGGAGCAAATCGGAGTCGGGGGCCTCCCCACTCAAATCCGATGGGACCCAGGGTTAAACCAGGGTGCATTTGGCACCTTGGGACCACAGAGAACACGGCCCCACCGCGGCGGCGCGGTTCCGGCCAAGGCGGACCGCGGTCCGGTGGCCCATCTGAGGTGGGTCCGGGGCTGGAGTTGGTCGGCCTGACCTCCCCTACCCCCTGGCACTTGCGGTTTTGGCTGGGGTTTGGGATTTTAGGGGCTGGAGCACCTCTCTCTCTCACATCTTCCCTTCCAAACGCCCTCCCCTTCTATTTCCAATTTTTTCCCTCCAATCCTTCCTCCAATCTTTCAATCCACTATTTTCAACCATGATTCACCCACTTCCATCGATCACAGCCACACCTACCTTCTACCCTTGTCGTTTCCCTCATTTGGACACTCACACCTCCCATTCGAAGCTCACATTCGTGTAAGCTTTCAACCCATCTCATCTATTCATTTTTCCTCCTACAATCCCTGTCAGTTGGGGCCTTCGCAATCTCTGTTGAGGCTCAAGTCTGTGGGGAACCAGAAAATCACCCTTGTTCTCCCCTTTTCTTCACTTCTCTATGGCCTTCACAATCTCCAAATGATGGAACATTTGGGGCCCGTTCAATCAACTACATTAAGTGGGATTAGGTGGATGGAATTGTAAAAGTAATAATAAATCTATGTGTAGGTATGGTCCCTAGATTGGGTGTATCCCATGTGTTCCGAAATCATGTTTAGAATGTATGCAATTAAAAGTAAATTCTGAGATTTCCTTTCCCATAACACTTAGAAGTTCATTACCCTGGGATTTGGAACTCCCATCTCGCGCTTTCCCACACAAGGCTCATTTTCCAAGGCCTATAAAATTAATCCCCTCCCACCCTCCTACCAACCATGCCACTCCCAATACCGAGGTAAGGTTAGTAATGCAATCCCATTTAGTACGACTTAAGACCACTGGCCAAATAGACTCTTGGAGTTTTGAACCTAAAGCGGTGCTCCTAGATTTTAACAGACCTGACCGTATGGGAAATCCAACGAGTTAATAATGTGAACCTTAGGATCCTCTTAGCTGGTATGAGCATATGTGAAATGCTTGGGCGTAGTTAAATTTAACTACAGCCAACTCAGTTCCAATTAGACAACTTTGACCCTAAGTGATAAAGCCCTTCCTTGTATTTAAAAAAAAAATGAAGTGAAATCATCTAGCGTATAAGCTTAGACTTTGGACTCACCTATGGATTCCCGCTACTCCTAAATTAAGGCTAGACTACTGGTTAGGCTAAGGAAAGTAAAAGACTAATTAATTATACTAAGCCAATTGAATAATAGACTTAGTTATTCGGCTTAACTGACTCAGACCCACTACACAATTTTCTTTCCGTGTTGGCCCGACCATTTGCAACTAAAGGTTTATCCCTTTGCTTTTGAAAAGTATTAGGAGTATATAGCCGATAGTGACTTTGTCTTTTAGGCCTAAGGAATTACCCAAATGGGCAACAAACAGTTAAAAATTAGGTCAAATGGGCAACAGACAGTTAGGAATTAGGTCTCGAATCTCATGTCATTATAACATACACATTGTACATATGAACTTAGAAAAAAAAAAAAATAGTCTGCCTGTTGACCTATTCTTTCCAAATACCTTTGTACTAATAAGGTATAAAATTATCTTACAGTAATAAACTAGATATGACTTGGGAGGGTAAATTGAGATCGTAATAAAAGTCCTTTGGTAGAATTAGGCATCTTGCCTCAAACTCACACCTGCCCGTGACCTCAACCACATTGCCCATCATTTTAGCTCCTCTCGATACCCATAGGTATTAATGCCATAGTACACATCGTCGATGAAAGGCAGACCAATGTATTTCCCATTTCATTTCAAGGATAGGTTATAAATTACACCTTGTTCCGACATACGGATCAGGACATAGCTCTTGAGCCTTGAGGGCGAAAATAAATTTTAAGGGGGGTAGAACATGATGAACCCGCTCTAGTTAGGTCACCTAATACACCTCTTAGACCTAGGTGGCGCAGCGGAAACATGGTGGACCCTATCCCACTGGCCCAGGATCGAAACGGTGCTCGATAAATACGAACATTATAAAAGCCATAGTAAGTTCTACTATGAGAAACCGTTTTAAGATGATTTAGTAAGATTTGATTCACCCTTTCCTTGGACATAGATAATATCGAGGACTCTCTTGGATTAAGACCTAAAGGGCAACCTTAGAATAAACAATTTGAGCCTTTCAATGATGGACATTCCCTACTCTTAGAGAGTGATCGGACTACGGGGTTACTGACATCTACAACTGCGAAGTTTTCGCGGCTTGACCCAATTCCCAATCCTGGGTGACTACCGATGGACTCTCTGCTGACGAGCGGACGACCAAGATTCACCAGGATTCGGAAGGGATACGATGAGCTTCCTACCCTGGCCCGGTAGATGATCGATGTATCCGGATTGAGCCCACTATTACCGTCTCTCCGTGTTGGTCAAACAATGAAAACAGTTATCTTACTCTAAATTGTTGGGAATTGTCGTCGAGACTCCAAATAGGTAAAGAAATAAATGGTAGCAAACCATCAGGGTATGAAAAATGGATAAAGAATTAAGTTTTAAGGGGGGTAGAATAAAATGAACCAGCTGGTATATACCCTACCACGCGTGGAAACTTGGAATCAATAAGTCTTAGGCGAATGAAATAATAGAAATCTTCCCTTATTACCCTTAGCCAATTTCGGGGACGAAATTTTGTTTTAAGGGGGGTAGATTGTAATGCCCTGGATTTTTGCCAACCTGGGACTAGACGTCCTTAGGCAATGGGTCGATCCTAACACCTCATTAACTTGTCAGAACTGAATCCCATAGTCTAAAATCACTTCTGAACACATTTCCTTCACAAATCCAACCCTTCACTACCTTGTGCTTTCAATTTGTCAAAGCACGTTAGCCCTAGACACTAACTTAAACTAGCTAAGTAGTAAAACTTGGATCACTTTATATACAAACTACAAAGGCCTAAGTACCATCTCGATTGAGAAATCTTACAGGACTAAATCCTTTAGAAATTAAGTGAGATTTAGCTAGTGTTAAACTAGAGTGCCTGTGAAATTAGCACCAATCGCTTTAAATACGTTCTGCAAGACTCAAAACTTGTAGAATCATTGACGCTAGGTTACCCTAAAACTTAGGATCAATCTCATTACCCATTTGCTCACGGGAGCATCTCGAAACTTCGTATTAGGTCTAGACCGCACATCGGAAATCCGATTAACACGGTTAAGAAACTAGGACCGCCTCTTGGACTTGACAATCACTAAAAATCAGGTCCATCCGATGTCCCACGGCCATTTGTTTCGATTCGGAGCGAGGGTGTGTGAAAAACACTATTCCCATTTCAAAATAAATATCAGGAATAGTGATCGGCATCATTCGTTGACGCTGTCAAGATTAAGCAACCCGACCGTCGAATCGACCAAATTACACCCTCGGATCGGGAAAAATTTCAGGAACATTTACATGTACTTGGAATTTTGGATCGTGGCCCACCGACCGTCGAACTGAAAGTGGTCCGCCACGTGCGATCTGGGAATCCGATCGAGTCGAAAATGTAATCCCATATAGATCTATGTGTGGTGAGCTTAAGTTTGACGTTTGGCTCAAGGAGGGCCACCAGAACCTCTCTTTTGAGCTGAAAAAGTGACGAAATACCTATATTAGCAGTAACCCTTGAACCTGAGTCTATTTTGGGAAGGTTTGAGACTATATAAGGACCTTAAACCCTCTCTCATGGCAGCCATACGAATTTGGATTTGAGAGAGAGAAAAGAGAGAGAAAGTGTGGGAGATCTGGGAGAAACTCCCTGCTGCTGTTCCCTGCTGTTATCGGTGCTTAACCACCTCATTCTTGCCGCTTTCCCGGCGATTCCGGCGTCATTTCTAGGTAATAAACCCTAACCCTAACCTGTTTGGGGGATTAGACAGTTGTAGGTTAGGAAATAGCTAACCTATTTCATTCTCTAGGTTGCCAAACTCCCGTATACGGAAGCTTAGCGAACCTATCGACTCCGTTACGATTCTACGACAAAAGGTGAGGACTTTAAGTGTATAAGTTACGGTTTTCAACGCTTTCAATGTCAGATAATGATAGATTCATGATCTGCATGTAAATGCACATGTACAAAGTGCTTTCCGTTTCCTGTTTCGATTAACGTTGTAGAAATTGGAATTTCACATACTCTAGGTATACGTAGAAATACCGTATACGTATTTTTTTTGGAAAAACGTTTGACATGTTTATTTAATGTATGATTATATGATATATGGATAAAATACTAATTTGGCGAAAGGAATCGCTGAAATACATGTTCATGTGTAAATGCTACGTATGTTGAAATTGTATATTCTAGAAATACCGTATATGTAATTTTTTGGGAAAATGTATGACATGTTTATTTAATGTATGATTATACAATATATGTATAAAATACTAGTTTGGCGAAAGGAATCGCCAAAATACATGTTCCCTTGTAAATGTCAAGTATGTTGAAATTGTGTATTCTAGAAATACCGCATATGTGTAAAATTTGGAAGTGTAATTGTCATGATTATTTGTTGTATGAATATGATATACGCGGGTAAAATAACCGCTTGGCGAGAGAATAGCCCTAATACGCGATTTGCTAACATACGTCATGTATGTTGGAATGGCGTACTCTAAGTGTTGTGTAAGTGCTTGTGTGTGTAAAGGATTGTGTATTAGTGCCTTAGAAAGGTGCTGATATGGAATTCCTGACTCCCTTAGAGACATGTAGGATCTCCTCCATGCGGTGGTTCGTTAGAACCACTCCCTTGTAATGTGTACGTAATTGTATCCCTATGTGGATAGTGCTTTACTACATGCTTTACAACATGCTTTACATCATGTTTTACTTCATGCTTTATAACATGCCTGCTAACATGCTTGTATTGATTGTTTATCATGCTTTACTCCACATGCTATTGATGAAAACTGTTTGAGTTTGGGACTATGTCTATAGTCCAAACATTCGGTACCAGACTTACGGTTGTGGCTGAGATTCATATCGCCACAACGGACGCGTCTGGCGAACCCGAGTCGTACTTCGGTTGGCGATAGTGGTTGGCCACACGGAGTGCTTTTGCGCTCCATATCGCTCAACTTGTGGTGCGCTCGAGCTAGTCAGGCTTGTCAAGTAAACCGATATGTATATGTGTGTTCACCATGTTTGGTCGCTACTGCTTGAACCTAGGGTACCAAACTTACCGCATGGCGATCCGTTAACCATGGTACCTCGATCCGCTAAGACGCATGAGCCGGCATGGTGGTATGGGACACCGTGGTCGAAGTTGTCGGCCTACGCCGGGGCCATGTGCCTCCCCGTAGTGACCATTGCGCAACCAACCTCGTGAGCCGATTATGGTGGTATGGGACACTATATTCGAGCTGTCGATACATACGGCGAGAGCCGAGTACGGTGAGACCTGTGCTCGTGCTGACGGGCGACGAGTCCTCCGTAGTATCATTGAGTATACTCCAAGTGTCTGTGATTGGCGACGAGTCTTTCACAGCAACTAGAGTATGAGTTGAGCCGAGTATGGTGAGACCTGTACTCGAGCTGACGGCTAGTGATTGAGCTAAGTACGGTGAGACCTGTACTTGAGCTGACGGTCAGCAATTGAGCCGCATACGGTGAGATCTGTATCCGTGCTGACGGGTGACGAGCCCTTTGTGATGCCTTCACTACGCCTCTCAAACCATAATATCGTATGAGATTAACTAGGACTGACGACCCTAGAATGGATCATGTTTGAGAATGATACAAGGGAGGTACCTTAGTTTCCCAATACTGCTGTTTGAAATGGACTAATAAAAACTTGGTAATCATGAGCATCATCGCACAGCATGTGCTTTGTAGATGTGGCGCACTGAGGGAGTAAGCATTCGCGAACGTAAGATGATGTCGCTTGAGGGTGGTTTGGCAAGGGCATACAGTATCATGTCATTTCATTTTCACACTTAACAAGAGTAGTTAGAAATGTTTGATTTGTACTGCTTTATCATTACTGCTTGATTGAATTGACAACATGTTAACCTATGCTTTACTGTTCCACTGAGTTGATCACTCACTCCCACGTTACGGGACGGTGTTGTACACACCAACCAGATTTGTTGAGTTTCAGGTGGTGGCGATGCTTGTGAAGCAGAGCCGGACTACTTCTATGATGATAGAGGGAATTCTCCTATCTGTATCTCTCTGGCAGGTCAATGAAGACCGATATTGTATTGACTTGGGCTATGGTGCATGGGATAGGAGGCATTACACTTCCTCACATTTGGTACATTTTAGAAGCGCACTTGTATTTATTTAACCTGGTAATGTTATCACACTCTGGAGACTCATCATAAGTTATATATTTTATCTATCTATCACAGTCTTCCGCTTGCAAATTTAACTATCTCTGGAGTATGATATGTTGTTTTGGCTTAATCTCACTCATGTTCAATGCACGAATACAGTCAACATTCAATCATCATTCATTTTGTTGCATAAGTGATGTTCTGGAACTCGGGAGTTGAGTTTATGCTCGACCCCCGATTTTCAGGGCGTTACAAGAGTATATTTTTTTTTCTGATGGCTCATGATTCTTTCTTCATTTTACTCTTATATTTATAAATGTGTTTTGTCACAAATTTGACAAAGGGGGAGATTGTTAGTGCTATGATTTCATACCCTTTGGTTGTCAAATTTTGTAGTGCCAAAACCTATATGTCTTGTACTTCTTGTGTTTCTTGTTTATGACTACACACTGCTTCAAGACAAGATCATGAATGAAGAATGTTTTCAAGACAAGATCATAAATGAAGAATGTTTGCAAGACATGTCATGAATGAAGTCTACAAGAATAGAAGACTCCAAGTTTGCTTCTATCAAGTTCAAGATTAGAAGACTTCATCAGGACAAGTCAAGAATGTACCAAGCTCGAGAAAGACCATCAACTCGACTCAAGCTTCTACTTCAAGATCATCTGAGAATACAGACCTTCAAGATTTCAATGTCCATCTCACTTCAAGGTTTGTTTGACCTTAGATTGACCTTAGGTTGGTCTATATGATAGGTCATTCTGGATACATAATCCGAATATTTTAATTTACTTGGTGTGACTGTTCTAAGACCAATCCTAAAAATCTTAAGACCAGTCCTAGCTTTGCTTTGACCAGTCTTAGGTTTCTCAGGACCAGTCCTAGGTTGTTACAGATTTTCGAATTTTCCTGGTTATCCTTCGACTAGTCCTGGGAAGTCCCACGACCAGTCGTAGGTGTCTCACGACCAGTCGTAGGTGGTCCACGACCGGTCGTAGGCTACCTAAGACCAGTTGTGAGAATAGCAAATCTAATCCCGCGGAAATCTTTCAAAATCTTTGACGCTACGACCAGTCCTATGGTCCTAAGACCAGTCGAAGATGGGATTTTTGAGGCTATAAATAATGCACGAATTTTAGAGTTTATTTATTCCATTCCATTCAATTCAAGTGATTTAAGGCTATACTCTGAGATAAGTTGTGATTATTTTTTAAGCTATTATGCATATTTAATATTCCTTTTGTTAGCATTTTTCTATTGTGATTTTGATCCATATTCCAATCTTATTTAGAAAAGAGGAATTTGTGATATTCCTTCTTCTGGGATCAAAATCAAATAGACCTTGCTCTTCTTGATTTAATCTAAAATCAATTAGACATAGAACCATTCTTTATGTGAGTATTGGACATTGAACGATGTATCATTCATCTACTCCGATTGGTTCTACTGGGCTACTTCAAAAGGAGATCCAGGTATTTTACTTTGTAATTTACTTTCTCTGGTTTTGTTTGAGATTTGCCAGAAAAATCTTATTGTTTTGGTTATCTGAGGAGAGCCAGAAAACTCAGATTGTGGGGGTTTTTGGATTGTGTAAGCCCGAGATAAAAAGACACAATTGTGAAGGTTTTGGGTGAACCTGTGAAAACCTATTTTGATAGTGCATGCTAATATCCCCTGTGTGAGGATATTAGGAGTGGAGTAGCATTCTGTGTGGCTGTTGGATAACAGTTGGTGAACACACAGGCGAACCACTATATATCATTGTGTTGTGGATGTGCTTGATTTCTTTATTCATTTATTCCTTTATTATTGTGGATTGCTTTTGTGGATGAATGTTGTAATTTTCATTTCAAGCAAGTGTGGTTGAATGGTGTAATAACTTAGAATTTATTTCTTTAAGTTATTCTTGATTTATTTTCCATATCATTTGTGTTTTCTAGATCGTTCTAGAAATAAGGTTGTCCTACCATAAGCCATTGGTTTTTGGTGTAAGGTTGTCCTTAGAACTGATTTAGTATCATTCTCATATTTCATGTGCATTGAGATTGTTATTATTTCAGCATTGTTATTTATATTTTTTTATTATTCCACTGTTTTAAGTTTTATTTGGCATTGCCCTATTCAACCCCCCCCCTTCTAGGGCATATAGCTCAGCCCTTTCATTTTCTCATCCTCCATTGTAACTAGAGATCTTGGGACATCCCAACCCATCTCCATATCCAGCCCTCTTCCACCTATTTTACCCACCAATCCAACCATCAAAAGCCCATCTCCACCATTAAAAGAGCTTCATAGGAGCATTGGAGCATAAGGGAATAAGAAGAAGTTGAAGATCTAAGGTGGGTGCATGTTTAGGATTATATTTCCCTTTTCCCTTCATAAGTCTTTGGTTTTTCTTACATAGGAGCATGCAAGACCCACCAATCAATGGTGGAAATCTTACTTGATCTCTTGGATGTGGCCAATGGCCCATCCTTATTGCATGCATGATCCATGATGGGGCCATTCTCCATGGACCCCATCATGATGTTTTATTTAAATCCATGCTATTGATGGGTCATCTAGACCAATGATTTGTGGTGGGGATGCCATCCCCACCTTGATTTATTGATTTGAGGGCCCACCCAATCATGGGACCCATCTTGATGAATGTATGATGCATGTTGTAAATCCTAGAGGGGCCCATAGTGGCGGGGCCCCTCCATGACACGTCTCTCTCTCTCTCTCTCTCTCTCTCTCTCTCTCTCTCTCTCTCTCTCTCTCTCTTGAGCCTTTGCATGATGGCCCACCAGATGCATGTTGTTGTCCAAACATGGGACGGCCACACATCCAGATTTTTGGGGTCACCCATTTTCAGGCCAATTTGGATAGGGAAAACACAAGGATCAGCCTGATTTTCTAGATGGGTGGTCCACCCACGTGGACTCCTTGCATGATGTATATGTTTCGTCCATGTCGACTGCCCGTGGGGCCCACCTTGCTGACGTCCAACAGCTGGCTGGACTGACCAGCATTGATGGTATCGTCTAGCGCCCCTGGATGAAGGAGAACACAAATATCAGGTTTATTCAAAGCTGGTGGGCCACACGTGTGAACCCACCTTGATGTATGGGTTTCATCTGCACTATCCAGCCTACTGGAAGGTGGGATGCACCTCAATGTATGTGTTTTATGCCACGCCGTCCATCCGTTTACTGGACGTGGGACCCACCCTACACATGCTGCACGTGTGGGGGTGGGGCCCACCTTGATGATATGTGTTGTATATGCATCGTCCATCCCAGGGCGTTGCGACTCACGATGGGGCATGTGTTGTATATCCATACCATCCAGACCCGTGGACAGTGTGGCCAGTTGTGATATATGTGTTATATGCACAAAGTCCATCCATGGGGGCCGCATGATGGATGTGTTCTGGTTGTGGGCCCACCATGTTGTACGTGTATATCCATGCTATCTAGTCCACTGGATGTGGGCCCACCATGCTGTACATGTTTCATCTATGTCGCCCACTTGTACGACCCGCTGTGATTTATGATGTATCCACGCTGCCTGTCCGTTTGGACAGGCCTGGGTGAAGGAAAATGCAAATATCTGTTTGGTTCAAACTGTGGTGGGCCACTTACGTGGACCCACCTGCCATATGTGTAGGGCCCACCTTATTGTATATACAGGCTTGCCATCCATTTTTCTTAGATTATGGGCTGCCCCATTAGGCCCAATGTGATGTATATGAGGTCTATGTAGTGAGGCTCAATGTGATGCAAGTAAGGCCTTTGTGTGAGGCCCAATATGATCTATATGTGGCCCTTGTGTGAGGCCCAATGTGATATATGTGAAACCCATATGATGAGGCCCACATGGTGAGGCCCATTGTGATGTATATGTAACCCTTCTGTGTGAGGCCCATTGTGATGTATATGAGGCCCTTGTGTGCAGCCCATTATGGTGCATATGAGGCCTATGTGATGAGGCCCAATTGTGATGTGTGATTCCACCATGATGTATGTGATGATGTTCATGATATCAGTCCATTTTCCTAGTTAATATAAGGATTGTGGACCCCATTATAGGATATGTTCTAATGGGCCTAGCCTTGGGAGATATATGTGAGGCCCATATGATGAGGCCCAATGTGACATATGTAAGGCCCATATGATGAGGCACAATGTGATGTATATGAGGCCCATATGGTGAGGCCTAATGTGATGTATATGTAGCCCTTGTGTGTGAGGCTCATTGTGATGTATATGAGGCCCTTGTGTGGGGCCCATTGGGTGCATATGAGGCCTATGTGATGTATATATAGCCCTTGTGTGTGAGGCTCATTGTGATGTATATTAGGCCCTTGTGTGGGGCCCATTGTGGTGCATATGAGGCCTATGTGATGAGGCCGAATGGTGATGTGTGATTCCACCATGATGTATGTGATGATGTTCATAATATCCATCCATTTTCTTAGTTAATATAAGGACCGTGGACCCCATTATAGGATAGGTTCTAATGGGCCTAGCTTTGGGAGCAATGATGGTTAAATGTCTACATTGTAGGAGCACTGGTGGTTAGATGTCCACATTGTGATCCTCCCTAGGGCCCGTTGTTAAGCCCATTCTCATCTTCTCTTAGTGGGCTAACCCAAGTTGATGGGCCCCCACTATTAGTAGTATGATCCATCTCACCTTATTAGGCTATCCCAATTCATTGGGCCCCCATTAATATTAACACGACCCGCCTCATTGGGCTTACCCCAAACCGTTGGGCCCCCATTATTGCTAGTATCTTCATCATGCCTTGTGGATTTGTCCAAGGTCATAGAGCCACCTTGTGCATATCAGGCCTATTGGGAAGCCTAGTTTGCTACGTGTCAGAATTGGCGTGGAAGCCCACTCCTTGTTCTTAGGCCAACCTTGCCATGAGAAGAGTATATCATTATCGTAGATGGTAGGATCTACGATGTCAGATTTGGTATATCCACTGTTGAGGACTGACCTTCATGTTATGGATCCGATGTCCTTCTATGGACCCCGCCATATGTATAGGCCGATTATCATTGAGTATGTGTTAGCATAGCATTATGATACATGCCCATACGCATCATTCGTATGCTTGTTATGAGAAGTGATTGATCATAGTATATGCCATTGGGCAGATTGTTTATGGGACTCCCTGATAGATGGAGTGGCCTTATATGAGCGCGTAGTACGCATAGGATTGATGCATGACTGGATGGTGTGAGTCATGCATTTTGTATTGTGTGTTATGATTACTGTATGCTCTAGCGACATCAGGGCTGTAGCCTCCACAGGCATATTGTGGATGGAAGGATTGAACACCGAAAATGTTTTGGTTCTACATGGGGAGCGATAGATGTCACTAGGTGAAATTTCCTAAACCCTTATGGTACCAGGAGGTTGCTCTAATGTCTAGACCGAGTGGATGCATGAGTACCAAGTGCCAAATATCAAGAGGTCATACTTCCCACCGTGTCGTGGCCGGTTGGAAGGGAGTGCGGCCTTACCCCCCTCCCCCCCAAGAGGAGGGACAAAGCTAGGCTGAGTTTTACCAGCTCGAGGAATGGGTTTGCTATCGACATCTCGGATAGATATTAACAGACTACTTATGAGGCGGATAGTGAGGTCTCTTCCACTCACATTGTTGATTGCGATGGGGCGACAATCTAGTTTAGAGTGTATGAGACCCCGGTGATATTTTAGAGATGAGTTATATTATTATGTAGATTCAAATGAGGATTGATATGCTTGAATTGCATCTCGCATATAACATTGGCCATGTAGGCCTTGCATCGCATAGCCTTGGTATGACCGATAGTATTCATGCCTTGCATAGCCTTGGTATGACCGATAGTATTCATGCCTTGCATAGCCTTGGTATGACCGATAGTATTCATGCTTTGCATTGCATAGTGTAACGACTCGGAAAATTCCGTACAAAGGCCTGAGTACCACCTCAGGCAGAAATTACTCAAGACCAAATCCTTTATAAATTAGACAAAGTTAACTATGTGCTAAGCTAGATTAACTACGAAATCCACTTGATCCACTTTAAATACGATCTGTAAGACCCAAAATTTGTAGAATCATTGACGCTAGGTTGCCCCAAAATTTAGGATCAAACTCATTACTCGACTGCTCTCGGGAGCACATTGAATCTCCGTATCAGATCTGGACCGTACATCGAAAGTCTGAATAATACGAGGTTATAGAATTAGGACCGCCTTGCTAGGCTTGACAACCATCTTGGAAGTCAAAACTAGATAGTATTCCAGGGCTATTCGCTTGAGCCCGGAGTGAAGAGTGTGGGAAAATGTTATTTTCTTTAAAAATTAAATCTAAATTAAGTAATCTGAGACCTGTCATTTGCGACCCAAATATAAGCAATCAGACCGTCAGAATCTGACCAAATACACCCTTGGATCAGGGAGAAATTTCATACACAGGTCAGTATACTTGTAACCCTAATCAAGTTTCAGTGACTGTTGAACTGAAACTGGTCCCCCACATGTGATCTGGGAACCTGACTGGAATGAAAACTTAAATCGACCTAGATCCAAGATCAATGAACTAAAGTCCGACCTTTGGCTCAAGGGGGTCTCCAGAAGTGCTCCGTTGAGACAGAACAGACCTACTTTGTCTATAACCTAAGTATACCTTGGCCTTACTTGACTACTTCAAAAACTTCAATATTACTTTAAGTTGTACTTGAGTCTCGCATTTAGTTTTGAATCTTGAACTTCGACTTGCACTTGAACTTGAGTCTTGACCCTGAGTTCTCTCTTAATATTGTAGCTTAAACTATCATGAAGCTTGAAGAATTCTTTGAGCTAGACTTCAAGTGTTGACGAGGTGTCTCGAACAAATTTATCAAGATATAAACACACGACATACGGAGAAGTTTTGACACAAAATTTGACAATCAAAGAGGAATCAAATCATAGCACTTACAATCTCCCCCTTTGTCAAATTTGTGACAAACCACTTCTTATACTTCAATAAGATAAGCATCACATTATATAATAACGAATCATGCACCAGTTGTCATAAAATAAGCAACTGAGACAACTCAACTCCCCCTGAGTTAATACACCTCAACTCCCTCTGAGTAGGTGTAACGCCCTGAAAATCGGGGGTCGAGCATAAACTCAACTCCCAAGTTCCAACGCATCACTTATGCAACAAAATGAATGATGATTGAATGTTGTCTGCATTAATGTAGTGAACATGAGTGAGATTAAGCCAAAACAGCATATCATACTCCAGAGATAGTTAAATTGCAAGCGAAAGACTGTGATAGATATATAAAATATATAAATTGTGGTGAGTCTCAAGAGTGTGATAATATTATCAGGTTAAATAATTGCAAGTATAGTTCCAAAATATATCAAATGTGTAAGGTCCTCTAGTCAACATCCCTGTAACCCCATCGATCATGGCACGACTTACATGAAGCCGTCAGAAAATAACATATACAAGAAAGTGTCCTCATCGTCGCAGAGGTCTGGCTCCGCCTCACAAGCATCACCATCTGCAATCAGACAAAGTCTGGTGGGTGTTCGGAATACCGTGCCGTAACGTGGGAGTGAGTAGCTAACTCAGTGGAACAATAAGGCACAGGTTAACATGTTATCAATACAGTCAAACAGTAATGATAAAGTAATACAATCAAACACTCCTAACTACTCTTATTAAAGCAAGTATGAATGCAGTCGTGATGGATGCCCTCACCACACCCTCCCTCGTGCGACACCATCTTACGTTCGCGGTATGCTTTCATCCCTCAGTGCTCCACATCTTCCAGGCACATGCAATGCATGATGAGCATGATTACCGAGTTTTTATTAGTCCATTTCAAACAACAGGATTGGAAAACTAAGGTACCTCCCTTGTATCATTCCCAAACATGATCCATTCTAGGGTTGTCAATCCTAGTTAATCTCAGACGATGGTGTGTTTTCTAGGTCCTTTGCGCAAAGGTTGTCGGTACAGCATACGCACAAAGGTTACACCACTCCCCCATCACCTCTTTAACGATTCATCACTATACAGAAACAGGCCTAGTTCATACTCTTTACACTGCGGCAAAACTCGTCGCCTCACTGCAAATTCAGAGTATGCTCGAGGTCACTACAAAGGGCTGTCAGGGCTGTTGCTTGCATTCATTGCACCACTCCCCCATCACCTTATCAATGTAGGCCAACAACACGAATATAGTGTCCCATACCACCATAATCGGCTCACGAGTCTAGTTGCTCACTGGTCACTACGGGGAGGCACGTGGCCCCAGCGTAGGCCGACAGCTCGACCACGGTATCTCATACCACCATGCCCGGCTCATGAGTCTTAGCGGATCAAGGTACCATGGTTAAAAGGGATTTCATTGGTAAGTTTAGTACCCTAGGTTCAAGTAGTGGCGTCCAAACATGGTGAACATACATAAGACAGATCGGGTTGCTTGACGAGCTCGGCTAGCTCGAGCGCACAACAAGTTGAACGATATAAAGCGCACAAGCACTTCGTGTGGCCAACCACTATCGCCAACAGAAGTATGACTCGGGTTCGTCGAACACATCTCACGTGGCAAATGAAACTCAGCCACGAATTCGATCCAGTTACCGACTGCCTGGATTGTACAATAGCCCCAATCACATTCAATTTCAGATATTTAAAGCAGTAATGGATCAAAATTCAAATCATATAATCAAAGACTGATATTATCCGTTTAGGGCTGCCAGGGCTGTTGTACGTACTCGTTGCTCCACTCCCCCATCACCCATGACGGATCATACAACATAAACATGAATTTAAACATACGCATTACATAGATAAAATTATACATTCAATTAAGCATGTTATGAAGTACAACATAAGCATGATTTTGTACCTATTCAATTCCTAATCACACAAATATCTAAAGAAACCATACACATTGTTACAGAAGTTGAGAACCATATCTCAACACCCTTAAACATTACAATTTACTAACTACTACTCATTCAGACATTTCAACAAACACTTTAAAATACATACATCAACATACATGACACATGTTGATCACATAGGCATTAGGCCAAATCCTTTCACTAGGGAGTTGCCCCAATCATAACACGCGTACACCCACGATGGATAGTCATGGAAAGTAGGAATCCAAGTTCCATATTCATTTGAACATTTTCACAAACACCTGGGCTACATATTTCAACATATATAGCGTATAATGGTCGTGGCATGATTCAGGGCAAATCCTTTCGTCAAAGGGGTATTGCCAATACAACAATCATATATCCATGACAATTAGTCATGGCAAGCACGAATGAGAATTCTATACTCATTCAGTCATTTTCACAAACACTTAGAATATACTATTTCAACATACATAGTGTATATTAGCAAAACATGTATTAGGGTGAGTCTTTTCGCCAAACAAGTATTTTATCCATATATAATATATTCATACAACAAATAATCATGGCAAACACATTCCTAAAATTTAGATGCATACAACACTTTCTAGAATACACTATTTCTACATACATAGTGTATATTAGCAAAACATGTATTAGGGCAAGTCCTTTCGCCAAACAAGTATTTTATCCATGTATAATATATTCATACAAAAAATAATCATGTCAAACATATTTCCAAAATTTATATGTATACGGTACTTTCTACAAATACCTAGACTATGTAAAATTTCATATTCTTCACCTTTAATCGAAATGGAAAACAGACAGCACTTGTACATGTGCAATTACATGCAGATCATGAATCTATCATTATCTGACATTAAAAGCATTGAAAACTATAACGTATACACCTAAAGTCTGCACCTTTTGTCGTAGAATCGTAACGGATATGATAGGTTTGCCAAGTTTCCGTATTCGGCAGTTTGGCCACCTATAGATCGAAATAGGTTAGCTATTTCAAAACCTACAACCAATACAACCCTAAAACAGATTAGGGTTAGGGTTTCTTACCTAGAAACGAAGTCGAAATCGCCGGAAAAGCGATAAGAACGGAGTGGTTTAAACTTGGATACGGCAAGGAAGAACGGCAGTAAGAAGCTCCCACTTCTCTCTCTCTTTCTCTCTTTTCCCTCTTCTCAAAATCAAATTTGGATGGCTGAAATGAGAGAGGGTTTAAGGTCCTTATATAGCTTAAAACTTCACCGAAATAGACTTGGGAACAAGGTATACTTGGGTTTTGTCCAAAGGGCTTCTGTTTCAGCTCAACGGAGGACTTTTGGCTGCCCCCCTTGAGCCAAAGGTCAGACTTAAGCTCACTGACATTGGATCTACGTGGAGTTAAGTTTTCGTTTCAGTCGGATTCCCAAATCACACGTGGCGGACCAGTTTCAGTTCAACGGTCAGTGGATCTCGATCGGAGATTCCGAGTACATGGATATGTTTATGAAATTTTTCCTGATTCGAGGGTGTATTTGGGTCAGATTCTGATGGTCTGGTTGCTTATAAAATTACTGCAGGTGACAAGTCTCAGATTACTATTCAAGATATTTATTTTGGAAAGAAAACAAGTGTTTTCACACTCCTCGTTCCGGACTCAAGCGAACAGCCGTGGGACACTACCTGGATTTGATTTCCGAGATGGTTGTCAAGCCTAGCGAGGCAGTCCTAATTCCTTAACTTTGTGTTAATTGGACTTCCGACGTGCAGTCCAGATCTGATACGGAATTTCGGAATGCTCCCGAGAGCAGCCGGGTAATGAGATTGATCCTAGATTTTAGGGTAACCTAGCGTTAATGATTCTACAAGTTTTGAGTCTTGCAGATCGTATTTAAAGTGGATCAAGCGGATTTCGTAGCTAATCTAGTTTAGCACTTAGTTACATTGTCTCATTTCTAAAGGATTTAGTCCTATAAGATTTCTATCAGAGGTAGTACTTAGGCCTTCGTAGTTTATACATAAGGTGATCCAAGCTATAATACTTAGCTAGTTTAAGATAGTGTCTAGGGTGAAAGTACTTAGAAAAAATTAAAAGATCAAGGTGGTGAAGGGTGGGATTTGTGAAGAAAATGGTTTGAAAAGGGAATTGAGGCTTTAATTGAGTGTTTGAGAAATTAAACCGGTGTTAGGATTGACCCATCGCCTAAGGACGTCTAATTCTAGGTTGGAAAACATCCAGGCTATTACAGTAGGTAAATATTATATCAGTATACATCATATCAATCATACCTCATAAATAGAATGCACACATTCTCCCCCTTTTTATCAAAATATGACAAAGGAAGAAACAAAGATAGGACATGAAAGACAGAAATAGTGATAGCAACTCAGAAAGATATAATGATAAAAAGTGCAGAGTGAAGAACAAAACAAGAGAAGTATGCAAGGTGAGTCAGAGTACATATTAAAAGAGTTAACAAGTGATGTTTTAAGACAGTAATCCACACAACCAAGGAAAGAAACTTAGTTAACTTGTTACAGACTAAAGATTAAACATTCTCAATCGGAACCAGAAGATGGAGTATGAATGTTAGGATCACTTTGATGAAGGCTCTTCTGTAAGCGCCTAAAATATTTGCGCATATTTTTAAATTGTTGATTGTGGCCAACATTCATCTATTCTACTTTTTCCTCTAATGCACTAAGACGTGCATTGAAATCAGATGGTTCAAAGTCTGGATCATTTCTAGAATCAGAATCAATTTTATTAAAAATATCATCCATGTCAATATCATCGGCCGACAACTCATCACCTTCGACACCCATCTCAGCTTCAGCAGCAGCATCACCTGCATCAACATCAACTTGACCAGGAGCCAAACCCAACTTCATCTTATTCAGGTTGGAATTGTTAAATATGAGGTGTTGGATAGGAGCCTCATCGACGGGCATAACGACTAACATGTGAGTGGCTAATACATTTAACGGATATCCAAATGGAATATCACCATGGCCAGGATGACTACGAATTTGTATGATAGAGGAAAAAATCAAGGAGGGCAAATAGATGTTAGCACCAGTAATGATCGAGTACAAAATACGAACCATAAACAGAGTCAACTCAGTCTTGTTTCTAGAGTGAGGATACAGATTAGAAGTGAAGATACGATGTAAAACTCTGTATTTGGGTAACAAGTATTTTGTTTTAAGGGCATTTCCATTTGCAGTCCATGGTGCATTCATGTTACACAATGCTCTAGTAAAAATACGTTTTTCCGATTCTGACACTCTCTCAGAAAGTGCACTAAGATGAACACCATCATCATTTACTCGAATATCCATAAGGTCAGAAATTAAGTGTCGATCAACATGAAACGACCCTTCTCTAGTATCAATAGTAAAAGTCTGTTGCTCAGCAGAGAAGTCAGATATGCATGCAACCATGGCCTGTGCTATGGACTGATACGCCGGTCCACCCCAGCGTAAAATGTTTTCCCATCCTACAGATTGAAGGAACGGAAGGAGACCATAAGGAGCAATATGATTTAAACTAACAGCTTTCTCAACAAAAACATTGCGCATACGCAGGTCACGTATATGCGAAGGATCATCTTCAGGATCCCTAAGATGACGTCTAGTGATTGCATTTGAACGAGAAGAAGATGCACCTCTATAAATTTTCTTTTTACCTTTAGATTCCATATTCTTGAAGAAATGAAAGAAAGTTCAAGAAAATAGAGATGGGTTTCTCTAGATTCAACAAAAAGGAAGAAGAACCCAAAAAGTTGAAGATTTATAAGAAATAGACAACAATGATTAAAAAAATTAAGAGTAAAGATTAAGATTCTCTAAGAAAATAAGAAAAATCACTCTAACCTGGAGGAATCGAACACAAGGGTTCGACTAGTCGAAGCTCGGCTCGTTGGAGAGGAGGGTTAGAATGAAGAAGAAACAAGTTTTTCCCAAATTAAAAAGATCATTGCGCGCACGACTGGTCTTGTGATGTACTCGACCGGTCGTAGCAAGACTGGTCGAGCACGTTCTCGACCGGTCTTAGACCAGAAAAAAATATACAATTTTCACAGAATTTTGAAATTTAAACATATTAACATTATATATAATATGATACTAATATGCATGATCAATCATTCAAAATTGCACATACTAAGACCGGTCGTGCGCGCCTGCTTTTGTCGAACGGTTTAGTGAAAATGTCAGCAAGCTGAGTCTCAGTAGGAATATATTCTAAAGATACTATTTTTTCTTCCACTAATTCAAGAATATAATGAAACTGAATGTCAATGTGCTTAATACGTGAATGTTGGATTGGGTTTTTTGAAATGTTTATTGCACTGGAATTATCACAGTATAAAACCAAATAGTCTTATGCGATTCCATAATCACTCAGCATACGTTTCATCCAAACCAACTGAGTACATGCATTTCCTACTGCAATATATTCGGCCTCATCAGTTAAGAGTGATATGGAACTTTGTTTCTTGCTAAACCAAGAAACCAGACAGTTTCCAATGTAAAAACAACCATCGCTGGTTGATTTTCTATCATCTATATTTCCTGCCCAATCAGCATCCGAATACCCAGCCAATTGAATACTAGAATCATAGGGATACCAAAGACCCAGATTAACTGAACTTGCGACATATCGAATAATTCATTTAACAGCAGTTAAGTGAGATTCTTTAGGATTAGACTGATATCTAGCACAAATTCCAACACCTAAAGCAATATCAGGTCTATTTGCAGTTAGGTAAAGTAAGCTACCTATCATACTATGATACAATTTACGATCTACATCTTTACCTGTAGAGTCTTTTGAGAGTCTTAGAGTTGTACTCATAGGAGTATCAAAGTTCTTACCATTTTAAAATCTGAATCTCTTAATCAAGTTTAATGCATACTTAGTTTGTGAAATAAAAATTCCATCAGATTGCTATTTTACTTGCAACCCTAGGAAATAATTTAATTCACCAACCATGCTCATTTCGAATTTAGATTTCATTAGATCTGTAAACTCAATAGTCATGTTAGTACAAGTTGATCCATAAATTATATCATTCATATAGATTTGAACCATTAAGATATCATCGTTATGTTTCTTAACAAGAGCGTCTTATCAACACTACCCATCTGAAACTTTTGACTTAGTAAAAACTTAGTCAATTTTTCATACCATGATCTGAGAGCTTGTTTCAGACCATAAAGGACCTTTTTAAGATGATACACATGATTAGTAAACTTAGGGTCTTTAAACCCTGTAGGTTGTTCAACATATACCCCTTCATGTAAATCACCATTCAAAACGGCACTCTTTACATCCATTTGTAAATTTTAATTTTCCTAAAGCGGGCAATTGAAATAAAAAGTCTAATTAATTCAAGACGAGCTACAGGGGCAAAGGTTTCATCATAGTCAATACCTTCAATTTGTGTGTACCCCTGTACAACTAACCTTGCTTTACTTCGAATAATATTTCCAAATTCATCAGACTTATTTTTGAAAATCCATTTTGTTTCAATAATATGTTTATCTTTAGGTCTAGGAACAAGGTGCCAGACATCATTTCTGATAAACTGATTAAGTTCTTCCTGCATAGCAACTATCCAGTTTTCATCAGAAAGTGCTTCTTTCACGTTTACCGGTTCTATCTGGGATGTAAAGCATACGTAGTTACATATGTCCTCTAATTGTCTACGAGTACGCACACCAGTGAGAGGGTTTCCAAGTATTTGATCAGTTGGATGATCTTTAATAGTTCTTAATTCAGAATTAGTTTCACTTGATGAAGTATCTGGTTTTTCATATATAAGAGCTTCATCATTATCTGAACTAGGGGCAGGTGTATTCAAGTGATCGTCAATTACTACATTTATTGAATCTTGAATCACACCGGTCCTGTTGTTCAGAACACGATATGCACGACTGTTTAAAGAGTATCCTAAAAAAATTCCTTCATCACTTTTAGTGTCGAACTTTCCCAGATTTTTACGGTCATGTAAAATATAGCACTTGCTACAAAAAATTTGAAAATATTTGACAGTAGGCTTTTTCTCAAACCACATTTCATAAGCCGTTTTATTATTAGATTTGCAAATATAAACATGGTTGATAATGTAACAGGCGGTATTCACTGCTTCAACCCATAAATTTCTAGGGAGCTTCATGCTATTTAACATAACATTTCCCATTTGTTGAAGCACTCTATTTTTTCTTTCGACAATACCATTTTGTTGTGGAGTTTTGGGTGCAGAGATTTCATGTGATATTCCCTTATCACTACAGAGTTTCTCAAAATCGCTATTTTCAAACTCGAATCCATGATCACTACGGATCTTACTAACTTGAGAACATTTTTCAGTTTGGATCCATTTTATAATCCTTTTCACTTCATCAAGGGTTTCTGATTTGTCCCTTGAGAATGAAACCCAAGTGTATCTTGTATAATCATCTACGATAATCAAGATGTATTTTTTACCACCTCGACTTTCCGTTCTGGTTGGTCCTATAAGATCCATATGGAGAAGCTCGAGTGGTCTAGATGTGGTATTAGAGTTCACCTTTTTGTGAGAGCCCCTCGTTTGTTTACCATACTGGCATTCACCACATATTTTGTCTACTTTTTGCACTTTAGGTAGACCTCCAATTAGTTCTCCTTTGCTCAATCTGTATAAATTTTGGTAGTGTACATGTCCAAGGCATTTATGCCATAATCTTGTCTCGTCAGTATGGACCATGTAACACGTTTGATTAAATGAGCTTCCATTGCATACTATATAGCGGTTTTCAGAAGTTCTGCGACCAGTTAATATTACAGAACCCTTTTTATCTATAATCTCACAACCTTGATTAGAAAATTTAACATTATGGTTGTTGTCACATATTTGAGATATACTTAACAGGTTGTGTTTTAATCTTTCAACATATAAAACATTCTTAAATAAGGGAAGATTATCAAGTTGAACCGTACCTTGGCCAATAATCTTGCAGCTGCTACCATCACCAAATGTGACTAATCCATCAGTCATATCTTTTAGATCGGTGAATAAAGCCTTATCACCTGTCATGTGCCTGGAACATCCACTGTCGAGGTATCATTTTGAATGGCTTGTTGCTTTAAACACAGTGTGGGCAACCAAGCAGGTAACTTTAGGAACCCATTTCATAACTGTTTTGGGTTTAGGAACATAGTTGGTCTTCTTTTTGTCTCGATGTTGTAAGAATGACCTACTTGAGTTAGATTTTAAGAGCTCCTTAAGTAAATCAATTATTTTTTCAAAGCAAGAGGATTTATATTCGATTTTTAAAATTTATATAGCTGTTTTTAGGTTTATGAAAAGTTTTTGTATTTTTAGAAAAAACTTGACTAGTACCTTTTCCTTTTGAGTTAGAAGTTTCTCCTTTCACAAAGTTGGCAGAGGTATACTTCTATTTAGGGGATGTATTTTTCTCATAGCCTAACCCGGATCTATCGCCACATTTTCTTGATCCGCATAATAATTTTTCTAACTTTGGATCACCCTGGGCATATCTCCATGTATCCTTCAAACTCAGAAGAGAAGATACTTCATTTTTAAGTTTCTCATTTTTAGATTTCAAATAATCAATCAAGGAGGTTTTGAATTTCAAATCACATTTTAATTTTTCAAAACAATCTGAAATATGCGATTTTTCTAAAACAAGAGTTTCAAAATATTCTTTGAGTTTAGAAAACTTTTCTTTTTGAAGCTTAAGTTTGATAGCAATTTTACAACTTTCCTTATATAAGGCATTATAAGCATCTTGAAGATCTTCTTCATTTTTATAATCACTATTCAAATTTTCTTCACTTGTTGAATCATCGTGATCTGAAAAAGTAAACTTGGCTAGAGTCATAAGGGCTTTAACTTCACTGCCCGACTCGGTTTCAGAATTTTCTGATTTAGAAGATGCTTCAGAATCAGACGATTCATCCCAAGTAGCCAACATACCCTTCCTTCTGGGTCTGTCCTTTTTAGGACATTTGTTTGCTAAATGCCCATACTCTTGGCAGTTGTAACACTGACTGTCTTTCAAAGACTTCCAAGTTTTGGACTTAGGTTTAGATCGTTTCTTTTCATTTCCCTTTTGAAAGTCGACCCTTTTCTTGCTTTTGAAAATTTTATAAAACTTTTTCGCCAAAAGAGCCATATCATCTTCAGAATTTTCTAAATCTGAGTTTTCTTGAGAAATACCTTTAGAAGATTTCAAAGCTATAGATTTACCTTTAGGAGCTTTAAAATTTAATTCATAGGTTTGTAAAGAACCAACTAGTTCTTCTACCCTCATATTATCCGTATCACGAAGTTCCTGGATCGCGGTTACTTTAGAATTGAACCATTCAGGAAGTGAGCGTAGTATCTTTGCACACACTTTACTTTCTGAAATTTTATCGCCAAGACCCCACATAGAGTTTACAATGTCATTTAGTCTAGTGTAAAAGTCCATAAACATTTCATTTTCCTCCATATGAATTTCTTCAAATTTGGTTGTGAGGAGTTGGACTTTAGACTTTTTGACAATTGAAGTACCCTCGTGTGTCATTTCTAGTATATCCCAGGCTTGCTTTGCAGTATTACAGGATATAATTCTTTTGAACTCATCCGGTGATAGTGCACAAGTGATTCCATTTAGTGCTTTAGCATTGGCACTATACTCACTTTTCTAAAGGGCGGTCCATAAATAATAAGCAGGTACAGACACAGTTTTTGAACCATCAGATTCAGTTACTTCAATGGTAGGAGAGTTCCATTCAGTCACTGTGGCTCGCCACACACTCTCATCCATTGATTTGAGGAAGATCCTCATTCTGACTTTCCAATAGGCATAGTTGGAGCCATCAAAGGGTGGAGGCTTAGTGACTGATAAGCTATCAAAATTTGACATCTTATTAATATAGCCTAGATTGTTAGCTCAGGAAATAAATCCAAAAAGAACAATAAGAACGAGCTATTAGGCTCTGATACCACTTGAAAAGGCCAAGCTATATGTCCTAGAGGGGGAGGGGGAATATGACTATACCAAATTAAAATAAAATCAGCAGAATAAAATAAATCAATAGCCTTACAATTATAAATCAATTCACAATGCTGAAATCAAATCACCTTAATAAATAATTATTGAGAGATTGATACAAATTCAGTTCTAAGGACAACCTTACACCAGAATAAACAAGGGCTTATGGTAGGACAGCCTTATTTCTAGAACATCTTTTGGATCAAGAACTCAATTTTAATAGAAATAAATGAATAGCAAAAAATTGAAATTAAATGCAGAAATATAGATCTAATTTATTACAACAATTCCCACACTTGCTTGAAATGTAAATAGTTACAACATTCACATCCACATGTACATTCCACACAATTGAATGATAAAAGATATGAAAATTAAGCAAGCATTCAATCTACAAGACAAAGAGTTATAGTGGTTCGCCTGTGTGTACACCAACTGTTCTTCAACAGCCACACAGAATGCTACTCCACTCCTAATATCCTCACACAGGGGATATTAGCGTTCACTATCAAATAGGTTTTCATAGGTTCACCCAAAACCTTTACAATTGTGTCTTTTTAACTTGGGCTTACACAATTCAAAAACCCACACTTCTGAGTTTTCTGGCTCTCCTCAGATAACCACATAAATTGAGATTTTTCTAGCGAATCCCAAACAAAAACCAAAATAGAATGGAATTTACAGAATTGTAAAATACCTGGATTTCTCCTCTTGTAGCTGCCCGGAAGAACCAATTAGAGTAGATGTTCAAATATAGAAGTTTAATGTCCACTACTCACTTTAATATGGTTCTAAGTTCTAATTGATTTTAGATTTAAACCAGCTGGGCGTAGCTATATTTGATTTTGATTCCAAGAAGAAGGAATAAGTCAATTCCTCTTTTCAAATCAGATTGGAATACAGAAACAAAATCAAATTAAATAAGTTATCAGTAAGAGAAAGAAATTATGCACAAAATAGCTTTAAAATAAACGCAGACTTATCTCAGAGTGGAGCCTTGAATTCAATTAATTATTTAATGAAAAACTTTGAAATTCGTGTGCTATTTATAGCAGAAGAAGTTCATCTTCGACTAGTCCTAGGGTCACCATGACTGGTCTTGGAATAAACTGATTTTTGAATTTTTGAGCGCGATCGCATCAGACTGTTGTATGACCGTTCATAGGCAGTCCACGACTGGTAGAAAGCAGTCCACGACTGGTTGAAAGCAGTCCATGACTGGTCGAGACCCCTCTATGACTGGTCATGCAATAATTGATTTAGTTGCTGGAGTTTGAGTCGAAGCCTTACGACTAGTAGAAGGTCGAGTCGAGACCATCTCACGACCGGTCGAGCAGACTCCAGGACTAGTCGTAGGCGAACCAAAAAATTCGATAAATTACAACCATTTTAGGACTGGTCTTGAAACTTCTTAGACTGGTCGAGATAGTGCTAAGACTGGTCGAACAGGGTCTAGGACAGGTCTTAGAGTAGACCAAAATCATGTAATAATATTCATTTGGATTATGTATCCAAAGTGACCTACCCTAAGGTCAATTTAATGGTCTATCAAACCTGGAACATGAAGTATGGACATTGAACACTTCATTTGCTTAGACTTTGATCTTTATGAAGCTTGATTTCTTCTCGATGTAGCTTGACTACTTCAGAAGCTTCAATGTTACTTTAAGTTGTACTTGAGTCCCGCATTTAGTTTTGAATCTTGAACTTCGACTTGCACTTGAACTTGAGTCTTGACCCTGAGTTCTCTCTTAATATTGTAGCTTGATCTATCATGAAGCTTGAAGAATTCTTTGAGCTAGACTTTAAGTGTTGACGAGGTGTCTCGAACAAATTTATCAAGATATAAACACACGACATACGGAAAAGTTTTGACACATAAAATTTAACAATCAAAGAGGAATCAAATCATAGCACTTACAGAAACACCGGTAATAGCCTGCTAAACTAAGAAAACTGCGGATCTCGGACGCAATCATGGGCTGGTCCCACTAACACATTGCCTCAACCTTCGAGGGGTCCACTGCGACACCCTCCCTCATTCCTCCTGCCAAAACTCGCACTTCTTTAGTTTTGCATACAGCTGGTGGGCGCGGAGGGTCTGTAATGCAATATCCAAATGCTGCTCGTGCTCCTCACGGGTCCTCGAATAGATCAGAATATCGTTGATGAAGACTACAACAAACTGATCGAGATACGGACAGAAGACCTCATTCATCAACTGCATGACGACCGTAAATGCATTGGTCAGTCCGAAGGACATGACCTGGAACTCAAAATGACCATAGAGTGTCCTGAAAGCTGTATTCAGAATGTCCTCCTCTTGGACCCAAATCTGGTGATAACCAGAATGCAAGTCAATCTTATAAAAGAACTGCGAACCCTATAGCTGATTAAATAAATCGTCGATCCTCAGGAGCGAATACTTGTTCTTAATCGTGACTTTATTGAGCTTGCGGTAATCACGCTGAGCCTTAACGAGCCATCCTTCTTCTTCACGAAGAGTACCGGTGCTCCCCACGATGAATTGTTCAGACGGATAAAGCCTAACTCTCACAACTCATCTAACTACCTCTGCAGTTCCCGTAACACTAACGGTGTCATACGATACGGGGCCTTTGAAATAGGCGTGGTACCAGGCACGAGATCAATCTAAAACTTGGTGTGTCGGCGAGGCATAATCCCGGAATCTCCTAGAACACATCAGGAAAATAAAAAACAATCGACAATTGATCAATACAAGCAGTAACAGGCTCCTCAATGGCGCAGGACATCAAGCAAGATAATGGCTCCCCGCGGGGCTCTTCAACGAATTGAAACTATGGCAAGCCTGGTATATAGAACGTGACTGTACTCGCGGAGTAGTCCAAGATGGCGTGGTACTCAGTAAGCCAATCCATGCCCAAGATAACATCGAAATCTGATATTGGCAGCACGTACAAGTAGGCGGGCAAGAAAATCTCTCCCACTAACACGGGGCAAGATGAACAGATGTTGTCTAATACTGTAGTCTTCCCCAAGGGCGTCAATACCGTCAACCCCTCTCAAGCAGACTTTGTCGGCAATCCAGTCGAATGACAGAATCCCTTAGACATAAACGGGTGCGAAGCAGCGGAATCAAATAAAACCCAAGCGATGCATGCAAAGACTGGAAGTATACCCTCAACTACTCCTCCAAATGACTGCGGATCTTGCTGAGCTGCATAGAACCTAGCCTGAGCCGGTTGGGGAGGTGTCTGTTCCCTCTGAGCGTGTTGCTGCTACTATTGATGTCGCTGAGGAGGTTAAAACTGTTGCCTCTGCTGTTACGGCCTCGGAGGCTGGTGCTGATGCTGCTGTTGAGGTGGCCTCAGTGGTGGGGGCTGCTACCGCTGCTGCTATTGGGGTCTCTGCAGCTGTTGCGGTGGAGGCTGTTGTGCACCTCTCGATTGCTGCTAGGGGCGGAGAGACTCCCACATATGTGCCCCATCCCACCACATCCAAAACATGTGCTAGTGAACTGTCTCGGAGGTGGTCCTGGAAGTGTTGCTGGCCCTCGGAAGGCTGGGTGACCTGTGCGCCTCTGTTGTTGTGGTCAATGTTGCTGGGAGTCACCGGAAGGAGCCTACCTCTTCCAGTCTCTCCTCTGACCGCGATCAGACTGAGAATTGGCCCACTCAGCCTCATAAATCTGGGCCTTCTATACCACCCCCTCAAAAGTCGGGAGCTCATACCCAATAACACGGCCTCGAAGACCGTAACACAAACTGTCCTCGAAACGGTGGACTCTCAGCCCCTCATCATCTACCAAATAAGGTGCAAATCTGGACAACATTACAAAACGAGTTACGTACTGAGCCACTGTCATATCTCCCTGCACCAAGGCCTCGAACTCCAACACTTGCTGTCATCAGATGTGATCATGTAATGCCCTAAAAATCGGGGGTCGAGCATAAACTCAACTCCCGAGTTCCAATGCATCACTTATGCAACATAAGGAATGATGATTGAATGTTGTTCGTATAAGTGCATTAGAGATGAATGGGATTAAGCCAAAACAACATATCATACTCCAGAGATAGTTAAATTATGCAAGCAGAAGACTTTGATAGATATATAAAAAGATATAAACTATTGTACGTCTCTAGAGTGTGAACATGTTACCAGGTTAAATATATCAATGTATACTCCAAAAATAGACAAAATGAATATACAAGGGTGCTCCAAAAGAGCAAACTAAAGTGTAATGACATCTAATTAGCAACCTTATAACCCCATCGATCAAAAGATGGTCTACATAGACCCACCTGATAGCTGTGTAAGGAGAAACCCTCCTCATCATCATAAAAAAATCCGGCTCTGCTTCGCAAGCATCGCCATCATCTGAAACTCAAACAGGGTCTGGTTTAGTGTTTAAACACCATCCCGTAACATGGGAGTGAGTGATCAACTTAGTGGAATAATAGAGCATAGGTTAACATGTTATCAATTCACTCAAGCAGTAATGATAAAGCAGTACAATCAAACACTCCTAAATACTCTTATTAATGCAAGTATGGAATGCAGCCATGATGCATGCCCTTGCAAACCACCCTCGTAAGACACCATCTTACGTCCATGGCATGCGTTCATCCCTAAGTGCTCCACATCTTCCAGGCACATGCAGTGCTATGTTATGAGCATGATTACCAAGTTATTATTAGTCCTTTTCATACAGCAGTATTAGAAAACTAAGGTACCTTCCTTATATCATTCCCAAAAATGATCCATTCTAGGGTCGTTAGTCCTAGATAATCTCATACGATGATACAGTTCTAGGTCACTGTAAAGGGCTGTCAAGGCTGTTACACGCACTCGTTGCACCGCTCCCCCATCACCTTATTAATACAGGCTTAGTTATACTCTTGTTTACTATGAGAAGGCTCGTCGCCTCTCTGCAGATTCAGAGTATGCTCGAGGTCACTACAAAGGGCTGTCAGGGCTGTTACACGGAATCATTATACCACTCCCCCATCACCTTATCAGTGTAGGCCGACAGCTCGAATACAATGTCCCATACCACCGTATTCAGTTCACGAGTCTGGGTTGCTCATTGGTCACTACGGGGAGGCACATTGCCCCAGCGTAGGCCGACAGCTCAACCACGGTGTCCCATACCACCATGTCCAGCTCATGAGTCTTAGCGGATCAAGGTACCAGGGTTAATGGGATTACACTAGTAAGTTTGGTACCTTAGGTTCAAGCAGTAACGTCTAAACATGGTAAACATATATTAGACAGATTGGGTTACTTGACGAGCTCGACTAGCATGAGCACACATCGCATCAATCGACATGAAGTGCATAAGCACTTCGTGTGACCTAACCACTACCAACAACCAACATACGACCCGGGTTTGTCAAATACATCCTACGTGGTGAAATGAATCTCAGCCACGACTTCAAACCTGTTACCGATTGCCTGGACTACAACATAGCCCCAATCACATACAATCCGTAACCAGAAAGCATGTATAATAGTCAAAGCAGAATTAACAAAGTAATTCAAACGTGTTAACAAGCATGCTATAAAGCACAATATAAACAGGAAATACAAACACATACATTTCATAAGTAAGCGATTAAATTACACAACTAACATGGAGGAAATCATATACATCTCTAAGGTAGTTGAGAATCCTATCTCAACACCTACCTAAAGCATAATCATCTAAGTACTTACTCATACAAGCATTTTCACAAATACTTAGAATACACTTATTTATCATACATAACGTATATTAGTAAAAACATGTATTTGGGCGAATCCTTTCGCCGAGTAAGTATTACACATATATATAGCATGTACATACAGTAATTTATCATGACAACCACACTTTCAAAATTTATACGTATACGGTATTTTCTATAAATATACAGAATACACAATATGCCATAATTTGCATACGTAACTGAATCGCAAAACTAACGTCGCATTGTGCATGTACAATAACACCCAGATCATGAATCTATCATTATCTGACATTGAAAGTTTTGAAAACCTTAACCTATACGTCTAAAGTTAGCACCTTATGCCGTAGAAGCATAACGAATTTGATAGAAATGCTAAGTCTTCTTCAACGATGTTATATCAACCTATAGCAAGAATTAATTAAGCTATTTCGCAACTTATAACCTTTGAAACCCTATAACAAGTTAGGGTTAAAATTTCCTTACCTAAGGATGATGTCAGAATCGTTAGAAGAGCGATTATTAGAAGGTGATGGTTAAGCACGTATAACAGTGGGATAGAGTATCAGGAAGATGATCCCACTACTCTCACACTCTCTCACTTTTCTCTCTTCTCTCTCCTAGGTTTTCTCAAATTTGTATGGAATGAGAGAGTGAGAGTTTAAGGTCCTTGTATAGGCTAAAAACTCACCAAATTAGACTTAGGGCCATGGTATACTTAGGTTATGTCCAAATATGGACAGTTCCGTCTCAACGGAGCACTTCTGGAGCCCCCCCTTAAGCCAAAGGTCGGACTTAAGCTCACTGACTATGGATTCAGGTCAAGTTAAGTTTTCGTTCCAGTCGGGTTCCTAGATCACATGTGGCGGACCAGTTTCAGTTCAACGGTCACCAAAACTCGATCACGGTTACAAGTATACTGACCTGTGTATAAAATTTTCCCTGATCCAAGGGTGTATTTTGGGTCAGATTCTGACGGTCTAATTGCTTATATCGGGCCCGCAAGCGACAAGTCTCAAATTACTTAAATTTGATTTAATTTATAAAGAAAACCATGTTTTCTCACACTCCTCGCTCCAGGCTCAAGCGAATAGCCTTGAGACACTATCTGGATTTGACTTCCGAGATGGTTGTGAAGCCCAGTAAGCTGGTCCTAATTTTATAACCTCGTATTATTTAGACTTTTGATGTACAGTTCAGATCTGATACGGAGTTTCATGATGCTCCCGAGAGTAGCCGGGTAATGAGATTGATCCTAGAGTTTAGGGTAACCTAGCATCATTGATTCTACAAGTTTTGGGTCTTACAGATCGGATTTAAAGTGATTAGTGCGGATTTCGTATGTGATCTAGTTTAGCACTTATTTAACTTTGTCTAATTTCTAAAGGATTTAGTCCTGTAAGATTTCTATCTGAGGTGGTAGTTGGGCCTTTTTAGTTTGTATATAAAGTGATCCAAATAATTAATACTTAACTAAATCATGCCCTAATTACAACAGAAGAAGATCCTAGGGCAGGAGAGGCTGATGTTTCTAAATAACCTATTCGTCGATGATTCCATAAGGTTAATGGTCAAAAGCCCATTTTATTTATATATGTACTATTTACAGTAATTTTGAGTTTGAGTATTGTTCTTCACACCTAAACTTTAATATTTGGGTCTAATGTGAAAGTACTTAGAAAGATTTAAAGAACGAGGTGGGGCGAGGTGAGATTTGTGAAAGAAAAGGGTTAAAAAGCGATTTTAGACTTTGGGATTGAGTTCTGACAAGTTAATAAGGTGTTCGGATCGACCCATTGCTTAAGGACGTCTATCTTCAGGCTGGCAAAAAATTGGGGTGTTACAGATCAGGAAAATACTGTCGGTCAAACTAATCCACAAAATCCTCCCAGGTCCACACAAAATCGACGCCCGTTGCTCGAGAGACTGATGTTCACCAGTGCTCAGCCTCACAATGGAGAAGAAATACTGCTAATCGAACTCGACGTTGGGTCATACATCCCATCATATCAAATATCTTCTCCACATTGGAGCGTCATCTCTCAGCTACTATCGGGTCTAGCTCACCCTGGAAACAAGGGGGATCGAGCTGTCAAAACTTTCGAAGAAGGGCGCTCGCGTGCTCCTGCTTTACCTGGGCTAGTGAAACAATGGGGTACTTGCCCTGCCCCTGAAGTGCGGCCGTCACAGCCTATAACATCTGCTGTAACTAGAAGGCACTCACGGGTACGGTCGGATCGGCACCGGTCTCTGGTAGAGGAGCGGCATCCTCAGGATGGGCAGTAGGAATCTCTAGTGGTGGAGTGGGGATCGTAAGTGGTAGTGCGGGAGTCTCAGGTGGTGGTGCGGGAGTCTCAAGTGGTGGAGCAGGAGTCGATCAGGTCACTCTCCTAGGCGACATGTCCTATAAGAAAGAGAAAAGGCGCCTATCAAGTTTGAAAACTCTCGAAGGCACGCACGTTAAGGGTCTGTAATAAAAATCGCTAGGTTATCCGAACTTATGACTTAGTCATTCATAACAAACATGTAATATTGTTCTTAGTTATTTCCAAGTTATGCTCTAATACCAACTTCTGTCACGCCCCAAAATCGAAAATTGGGCTCACAAAATTCCTAATCTCATAATCTGGCACCCACAGCCTCCGTAGTACCCCATTCTCAGCTCCCAGTGCCCATTCGCGAGGTTTCGATCCTGGGATGCTATGAGGAAGATTTTTAACGTCAGTTTGATTTGTAATAAGCATAACCAAAGGCATAACCTACAAACAACAACCAAAAACTTCATCACATTTCCACTATGATAAAAAACTTGTAACGCCCTGAAAATCGGGGGTCGAGCATAAACTCAACTCCCGAGTTCCAGAACATCACTTATACAACAAAATGAATGATGATTGAATGTTGACTGTATTCGTGCATTGAACATGAGTGAGATTAAGCCAAAACAACATATCATACTCCGTAGACAAGTTAAATCGCATAAGCGGAAGACGATGATAGATAGATAAAATATATAAACTGTGATGAGTCTCCAGAGTGTGATAACATTACTAGGTTAAATAAGTACAAGTACAGTTCTAAAATATACCAAATGTGTAAATGTAATATCTTCTATCCCAAGTAACATAGCCCGTCAATGCGCACTGTGTCTTGAGACCCGTCGAGAGAGTTACATGATAGGAGAACTCCTCATCACCATAGAAGTAGTCCGGCTCGCTTCATAAGCATCGCCATCATCCGAAATTCAACAACTGGTTGGTGTGTACAACACCGTCCCGTAACGTGGGAGTGAGTGATCAACTCAAGTGGAACTAAGTAAAGCATAGGTTAACATGTTATCAATCCAAAGTCAAGCAAGTAATGATAAAGCAAGTACAAATCAAACAATTCTAACTACTCTTATTAAGTGCGAGAATGAAATGACATGATCTTTGTATGCCCTTGCCAAACCACCCTCATGCGACATCATCTTACGTTCGCGAATGCTTAACTCCCTCGATGCGCCACATCTACTAAGCACATGCGGTGCGATGATGATCATGATTACCGAGTTATTATTAGTCCATTTTAAACAAAGCAGATTGGGAAACTAAGGTACCTCCCTTGTATCATTCCCAAACATGATCCATTCTAGGGTCGTCATCCTAGTTAATCTCATACGATATTATGGTTTGAGAGGCATAGCGAAGGCATCACAAAGGGCTCGTCACCCGTCGACACGGATATGATCTCACCGTATGCGGCTCAATTGTTGACCGTCGGCTCCAAGATGGTCTCATCGTACTCGGCTCAATCACTAGCCGTTAGCTCGAATAGGTCTCACCGTACTCGGCTCAACTCATACTCCGATTCTTTGTGAAAGACTCGTCACCAATCACAGACCTTGGAGTATACTCGAAGATACTACGAGAGGACTCGTCGTCCGTCAAGACGAGTACTGGTCTCACCGTACTCGGCTCTCCTTGTAAGTATCGACGGCTCGAATATAGTGTCCCATACCACCATAATCGGCTCACGAGTCCGGTTGCTCACTGGTCACTACGGGGAGGCACGTGGCCCCAGCGTGGCCAGACGGACTTGACCACGGTGTCCCATACCACCATGCCCGGCTCATGAGTCTTAGCGGATCGAGGTACCATGGTTAAAAGGGATTTCACTTTGGTAAGTTTGGTACCCTAGGTTCAGCAAGAAGAGCGACCAAACATGGTGAACATACATAAGACAGATCGGGTTACTTGACGAGCTCGGCTAGCTCGAGCGCACAACAAGTTGAACGACATGAAGTGCATAAGCACTTCGCGTGGCCAACCACTATCGCCAACCGAAGTACGACTCGAGTTCGTCGAACACATCTCAAGTGGCAAATGAATCGCAGCCATGAATTCAATTCTGGTACCGATTGTTTAGACTATAATCATAATCCCAAACATGATAACTTGCAGATAGATAAAGCAGTAATGGATCAAGATTCAACTCATACAATCAAGGTATGGTATTATCCATTTAAGGCTGCCAGGGCTGTTGTACGCACTCGTTGCTCCGCTCCTCCATCACCCATGACAGATCATACAACGTAAATATAAATTTAAACATATGCATTACATAGTTATAATCATAAGCAGTTGAGCATGTTATGAATCACAACACAAGCATGAGTTTATACATGTTCAATTCCTAATCACACAACAATCCAAGGAGATCATACACATAGTTAAAAGAGGTTGAGAATCATATCTCAACACCCTTATACATTACAATTTGCTAACTACTACTCATTCAGACATTTCAAGAAACACTTAAACAAACATGCATCAACATACATGACATATGTCGATCACATAGGCATTAGGCCAAATCCTTTCACTAGGGAGTTGCCCCAATCATAACACGTGTACACCCACGACGGATAGTCATGGCAAGCAGGAATCCAAGTTCCATTTTCATTCAGTCATTTCCACAAACACTTGGGCCACACATTTTAGCATATATGGTGTATATTGGCCGTGGCGTGATTTAGGGCAAATCCTTTCGTCAAAGGGGTATCGCCAATACAACAATCATGAATCCATGACAATTAGTCATGGTGAGTACGAATGAGAATTCGGTACTCATTCAATCAATTTCACAAACACTTAGAATACACTGTTACAACATACATGGTGTATGTTAGCAAAACATGTATTAGGGCTATCCTTTAGCCAAGTGAGTATTTTATCCATGTATAATATATTACTACAGCAAAAATCATGATAAATACATCTCCCAATATTTATACGTATACAGTATTTTCTAGAATACGTATTTTCAACATACATAGTGTATACAAGCAAACATGTATTACGACGATTCTTTTCGTCAAGAAATTAATTCATACGTACATAATATATTTATACAACAATTAATCATGACAAACTCATCGCTAAAATATATACGTATACGGTACTTCTTACAATACCGTATTTCTACATACATGGTGTATATTAGTAAACATGTATTTAGGCGAACCCTTTCGCCAAATGAGTATTTTATCCATACATCATATATCCATACGACAATTAAACATGTCAAACATATTTCCATAAAAAATATGTATACGGTATTTTATACGAATACCTAGAGTATGTGAAATTCCAAATTCTACAATTCTAATCGAAACAGAAAACGGAAAGCACTTTGTACATGTGCAATTGCATGCAGATCATGAATCTACCATTATCTGACATTGAAAGCGTTGAAAACCGCAACCTATACACCTAAAGTCTGCACCTTTTGTCGTAGAATCGCAACGGAATCGATAGGTTTGTCTAGCTTCCGTATACGGGAGTTTGGCAGCCTAAAGAACGAAACAGGTTAGTTATTTCATAACCTACAACTGTCTAATCCCCCAAACAGGTTAGGGTTAGGGTTTATTACCTAGAAATGACGCCGGAATCGCCGGGAAAGCGGCAAGAATGAGGTGGTTAAGCACCGATAGCAGCAGGGTAGAGCGGCGAGGAGATCTTCCCACAACTCCCACACATTCTCTCTCTTTTCTCTCTCTCAAATCTCAAATTCGTATGGCTGCCATGAGAGAGGGTTTAAGGTCCTTATATAGTCTCAAAACTCACCGAAATAGACTCGGGAACAAAGTATACATAGGTTATGTCCAAAGCGGACCTGTTTCAGCTCAACGGAGGACTTCTGGCTGGCCTCCTTGAGCCAAAGGTTGGACTTAAGCTCACTAACGCTGGATCTACGTTCTATTAAGTTTTCATTTCGGTCGGGATTCCAGATCACGCGTGGCGGACCAGTTTCAGTTCAACGGTCAGCGGATCTCGATCGGAGATTCCGAGTACATGTAAATGTGTATGAAATTTTTCCTGATTCGAGGGTGTAATTTGGTCAGATTCTGACGGTCTGGTTGCTTAATACTGATCCGCAAACAAATAATGCCAGATCACTATTCCAGATATTTATTTTGTAAAGGAAATAGTGTTTTTCACACTCTCTCGCTCCGGACACGATCGAATAGCCGTGGGACATTGTCTGGATTTAATTTTCGAGATGGTTGTCAAGCCCAGTGAGGCGGTCCTAAGTCCTTAACTTCGTATTGTTCGAACTCCTGATGTACGGTCCAGATCAGATCCGGAGTTTCGATGCGCTCCCGAGAGCACCCGGGTAATGAGATTGATCCTAGATTTTAGGATAACCTAGCGTCAATGATTCTGCAAGTTTTGGGTCTTGCAGATCGTATATAAAGCGATTCAAATGGATTTCATGGCTAATCTAGTTTAGCACCTAGTTCACTTTGTCAAATTTCTAAAGGATTTAATCCTAAGTGATTTTCGTCTGAGGTGAAACTTAGTCCATTGTAGTTTGTATATAAAGTGATCCAAGTTATACTACTTAGCTAGTTTAAGATAGTGTATAGGGCGAAGGTGCTTTGAAAAATTGAAAGCACAAGGTAGTGAACAGTGGGATTTGTGAAGAAAATGGTTTAAGGAGCGATTTGAGGCTTTAATTAAGCGTTTAAGAAGTCAAACCTGTGTTAGGATTGACCCATTGCCTAAGGACGTCTAATCCCAGGTTGGCAAAAATCCGGGGCGTTACAATCTACCCCCCTTAAAACAAAATTTCGTCCCCGAAATTGCCTAAGGGTAATAAGGAAAGATTTCTATTATTTTATTTGCCTAAGACTTATTGATTTCGAGTTCCTACGCGTGGTAGGGTATATACTAGCCTGGTTCATTTTAATCTACCCCCCTTAAAACATATTTCTTTATCCATTGCTTATACCCTGATGATTTGCTACAATTTATTTCTTTACCTATTTGGAGTCTTGACAACAATCCCCACAATTTAGAGTAAGATAGTTGTTTTCATTGTTTGACCAACACGGAGAGACGGTAATAGTGAGCTCGATCCCGATACATCGATCATCTACCGGGCCAGGGTAGGAAGCTCATCGTATCCCTTCCGAATCCTGGTGGATCCTGGTCGTCCGCTCGTCAGCAGAGAGTCCATCGGTAGTCACCCAGGATTGGGAATTGGGTCAAGCCGCGAAAACTTCGCAGTTGTAGATGTCAGTAACTCCGTAGTCCGATTACTCTCTAAGAGTAGGGAATGTCCATCATTGAAAGGCTCAAATTGTTTATTCTAAGGTTGCCCTTTAGGTCTTAGTCTAAGAGAGTCCTTGATATTATCTATGTCCAAGGAAAGGGTGAATCAAATCTTACTAAATCATCTTAAAACGGTTTCTCATAGTAGAACTTACTAGGGCTTTTATAATGTTCGTATTTATCGAGCACCGTTTCGATCCTGGGCCAGTGGAGTAGGGTCCACCACGTTTCCGCTGCACCACCCAGGTCAAAGAGGTGTATTAGGTGACCTAACTAGAGCGGGTTCATCATGTTCTACCCCCCCTAAAATTTATTTTCGCCCTCAAGGCTCAAGAGCTATGTCCTGATCCGTATGTCGGAACAAGGTGTAATTTAGGACCTATCCTTGACATGAAATGGGATGCGATCTCCCACTACGTTGGTCTTCTTTACATCAATGATGTGTATTATGGCATTGATACCTATGGTCATAGAAAGGAGCTAAAGATGAAGGGTATTGTGGTTGATTCGGGGTCAGGTGTGAGTTTGAGGCAAGATGCCTAATTCTACCAGGGAGTTTTGTCACGGCCCAAAATTATCCTATTTAATCATGTCTAGCTTAATAGGCATGCTATCTTTCTATGTTCATAAGAACAATATGTATGCCGACATGGCATGCGATTTGGGACCTAATTCCTAACTGTTTATTGCCCATTTGGGCAATTCCTTAGGCTTAAAAGACAGTCTCTACCAACTATATACTCCTAACACTTTTCGAGGTCAAAATTATAAACTTTTAGTTGTAAATGGTTGGGCCAACACGGAAAGAAAATTGTGTAGTGGGTCTGAGTCGGATACATGGACCTCCTGCCTAGCTAGAACAGAAAGTTGCCATATCATTTCTTAATCCTAGTCGATCCCGACCTTCTGCTTGATCAGAGCATAGGGTTCATTGGTCACTACCAGGATTGAGGATTCGATTCAAACCGCGAATACCTCGCTTATATGTAGTTTCTCTACTCCATGTTCCCGATTGTACTAAGTCCTTGAGAAGGAAATTCTAAGGGATGTATTGATTGGACCTAACATTGAATCCAAGGGATATATAGGTTTTCTCTAATCGTGAATAGTTTCTACGTCAAACAAGCTCCCTAAGAGTTACTAAGGAAGCTTAAAGTATTAAGGGGATTCAACAACGGAACGGGGTCTCGCTCCAACCTATTTAAGCCAACTAACTACGTCTATCACTCAATTATCTTAACATTGTTAGTCGTTTACATTTCTTAGTCTAATCAGCAGCCTAGGCTCAACTTATGAGCAGCAATAATCCACTAGTTGTAATCTAAAGTCTATGCTTATACACCAAATGATTTTATACCCTTTCTAAATAAAGAAATTATTTTATCGCCTAGGGTCAAAGTTGTCTGATTGGAATTGGGTTGCCGAAACTCGAATTTAATTACGCACAAGCATTTCACATATGTTCATACTAGCTAAGAAGATCCTAAGGGTCACATTATAAATTTGTTGGGTTTCCTATATGGTCAGGTCTGTCGAAATCCAGGAGCAACGCTCTTGGTCCAAAACTCTAAGAGTCTATTTGTCAAACAACTATTTACTCTAAAAGCTTAAGCTATCAAAGTGTGGTGGGTTAATGTGTATTAAGGGACTTTATCACTGCATCACTACTTGGCCAATGGTCTTAAGTTGTATTAAAATGGGACTGTATTGCTAATCCCACTTCAGGATTGGGAATGGCATATTTGGCAGGAGGGTGGGCGGGGATTAAAATTACTTTATAGGCTTTGGAAAATTAGGATTGTGTTGGAAAGTGTGAGATGGGATTTCCATATCCCACGATGAGGAATTTCTAAGTGTAATTTGAAAGAAAATTTCGGGATTTACGTTTAACTGCCTACACTCCAAATATGGTATTGGAAAACATGGGATGCACCCAAATCCCATGAGATTGAGAAAATGGCCGTAACCAATTCGAATAGGGCCATGGAAAGTGAATGAAAAGTGAAGGGGAGAGAAAGTAAGGGTTGGAGGTTTGTTCCTCCATGAGTTTGAGCCTTAACAAAGATTGTAAAGGCCCCAACGCGAAGGGATTGAAGGAGGAAAATGAGTAGATGGGATGGGTTGAGAGCTTACCTGAATTTGAGCTCCAAATGAGGCATGTAAGTGCTCAAATGAAAGAGAATGGAGAGGGTAGGGGGTAGGTTATGTTGTAATCGTTGGAGGAGGATGTATGGTTGTACATGAAACAACGAAATGGGCGATTGGAGTGGAGGTTTGAGAGAGAAAAAATCAGAAATGGAGGTTTGGGCATTTGGAAGGGGTGATGTGAGAGAGAGGGGAGCTCCAGCCCCCAAAATCCTAAACCTTAGGCCAAACCGCGTGTGCCACGTGGTAGGGGAGGTCGGGCCGACCAACCCTAGCCCCGGCCCCACACCAGATGGGCCACCGGACCGCGGTCCGCCGTCGGAACCGCGGCTCCGCCAGGGTCCGCCTTGGCCAGAACCGCGCCGCCGCGGTGGGGCCCTGTTCAGCATGCTCCCAGGGTATCAGAAACACCCTGATTTGACCCTGGGTCCCATCAGATTTAAGTGGGGAGACCCCCGACTCCGATTTGCTCCATTTCGGGTATTTTCGGGACAATCAGACATATCTTGCAATCCGGAATGAGTTATCTGATGTAAAATATATGAATTTGGGGTAGAACGAGCTAATGAAGCCAACCAACCCAGCTATGCTGGGTTGCGCAGCCCGAAATTGTGAGAAAACCCACCGATTGACGGTCATTTCCCCGTTTCAATTTCGTTTTGTAAAAAAAAGTAGTTTCAGTTTAATTACTCTTCATCGGTCGAGCTTTAGGAGTTACGTCCATAGTGAAAAGGGCTTGGAATAATTAGGAGAACGGTTTGGTGAAGCCAAATAGGACACTTACTATTTTTGGGTGAAAGCCTTGTGCACTTAGTAAACATCACGACCCAATAGTAAATCGCGAACTCCAGGAGTTTTAGTTGTAGTTTGTTCCTGATTTCTTTCCCATTACCTGATATCCTTATTTAAAGGGTTGTGAACTCGTTTTTTTTTTTTTAGTCATGCATTAATCAGTTTCGAATTTATTACAATTTATTTCTATTTTCTGCTTTGTCCTCTTGTAGATTCGAGAAGTCCAGAGAAGCTCCAAGGATTCGGAGTAGTTATCCACATCATGTTTATCGCACATTTTACTGATTCTCAATGATTGGGATGAGGTGGATTGTGATCTAGACCCTTCACTAGACAACCTAGAAATGTTTTAAGGTCGACCCGTGTGACCATGGTTGAATACATACTCGACTTCGGCGTTCGTTTTCAATAAACTAGCCGTTGGACGGAACAGGGATGCTTAAGACTGTTTCTACATTCCGTCGCTCCCTCCTAAGTCAGAGTGCGTCAGTGTGCGTCGTGTGACCATAACCCAGGTTCGGTTTAATCTAAATCATGCTCTGATACCAACTTGTAACGCCCTAAAAATCGGGGGTCGAGCATAAACTCAACTCCCGAGTTCCAGAACATCACTTATGCAACAAAATGAATGATGATTGAATGTTGACTGTATTCGTGCATTGAACATGAGTGAGATTAAGCCAAAACAACATATCATACTCCAGAGACAGTTAAATCGCAAGCGGAAGACGATGATAGATAGATAAAATATATAAACTGTGATGAGTCTCCAGAGTGTGATAACATTACTAGGTTAAATAAGTACAAGTACAGTTCTAAAATATACCAAATGTGTAAATGTAATATCTTCTATCCCAAGTACCATAGCCCCGTCAATGCGGTACAGGTCTTCGAGAGACCCGTCGAGAGAGTTACATGATAGGAGAACTCCTCCTCATCACCATAGAAGTAGTCCGGCTGCGCTTCATAAGCATCGCCATCATCTGAAATTCAACAAATCTGGTTGGTGTGTACAACACCGTCCCGTAACGTGGGAGTGAGTGATCAACTCAGTGGAACGGTAAAGCATAGGTTAACATGTTATCAATCCAGTCAAGCAGTAATGATAAAGCAGTACAAATCAAACAATTCTAACTACTCTTATTAAGTGCGAGAATGAAATGACATTATGCTGTATGCCCTTGCCAAACCACCCTCATGCGACATCATCTTACGTTCGTGAATGCTTAACTCCCTCAGTGCGCCACATCTACTAAGCACATGCGGTGCGATGATGATCATGATTATCGAATTATTATTAGTCCATTTCAAACAGCAGTATTGGGAAACTAAGGTACCTCCCTTGTATCATTCCCAAACATGATACATTCTAGGGTCGTCAGTCCAAGTTAATCTCATACGATATTATGGTTTGAGAGGCGTAGCGAAGGCATCACAAAGGGCTCGTCACCCGTCAGCACGGATACAGATCTCACCGTATGCGGCTCAATTGTTGACCGTCAGCTCGAGTACAGGTCTCACCGTACTCGGCTCAATCACTAGCCGTCAGCTCGAATACAGGTCTCACCGTACTCGGCTCAACTCATACTCCAGTTGCTGTGAAAGACTCGTCGCCAATCACAGACCTTGGAGTATACTCGAAGATACTACAGAGGACTCGTCGCCCGTCAGCACGAGTACAGGTCTCACCGTACTTGGCTCTCGCCGTAAGTATCGACAGCTCGAATATAGTGTCCCATACCACCATAATCGGCTCACGAGTCTGGTTGCTCACTGGTCACTACGGGGAGGCACGTGGCCCCAGCGTAGGCCGACAGCTCGACCACGGTGTCCCATACCACCATGCCCGGCTCATGAGTCTTAGCGGATCGAGGTACCATGGTTAAAAGGGATTTCACCGGTAAGTTTGGTACCTAGGTTGAGCGATAGCGACCAAACATGGTGAACATACATAAGACAGATCGGGTTACTTGACGAGCTCGGCTAGCTCAAGCGCACAACAAGTTGAACGACATGAAGTGCATAAGCACTTCGCGTGGCCAACCACTATCGCCAACCGGCACGACTCGAGTTCATCGAACACATCTCACATGGCAAATGAATCGCAGCCACGAATTCAATTCTGGTACCGATTGTCTGGACTATAATCATAGCCCCAAACATGATAACTTGTAGATAGATAAAGCAGTAATGGATCAAGATTCAACTCATACAATCAAGGTATGGTATTATCCATTTAAAGGTCGCTAAGTTTGTACATTGACGCACTCGTTGCTCGCTCCCCCATCACCCATGATGGATCATACAACGTAAATATAAATTTAAACATATGCATTACATAGTTATAATCATAAGCAGTTGAGCATGTTATGAATCACAACACAAGCATGAGTTTATACATGTTCAATTCCTAATCACACAACAATCCAAGGAGATCATACACATAGTTAAAAGAGGTTGAGAATCATATCTCAACACCCTTATACATTACAATTTGCTAACTACTACTCATTCAGACATTTCAAGAAACACTTAAACAAACATACATCAACATACATGACATATGTCGATCACATAGGCATTAGGCCAAATCCTTTCACTAGGGAGTTGCCCCAATCATAACACGCGTACACCCACGACGGATAGTCATGGCAAGCAGGAATCCAAGTTCCATTTTCATTCAGTCATTTCCACAAACACTTGGGCCACACATTTTAGCATATATGGTGTATATTGGCCGTGGCGTGATTTAGGGCAAATCCTTTCGTCAAAGGGGTATCGCCAATACAACAATCATGAATCCATGACAATTAGTCATGGTGAGTACGAATGAGAATTCGGTACTCATTCAATCAATTTCACAAACACTTAGAATACACTGTTACAACATACATGGTGTATGTTAGCAAAACATGTATTAGGGCTATCCTTTAGCCAAGTGAGTATTTTATCCATGTATAATATATTACTACAGCAAAAATCATGATAAATACATCTCCCAATATTTATACGTATACAGTATTTTCTAGAATACGTATTTTCAACATACATAGTGTATACAAGCAAACATGTATTACGACGATTCTTTTCGTCAAGAAATTAATTCATACGTACATAATATATTTATACAACAATTAATCATGACAAACTCATCGCTAAAATATACACGTATACGGTACTTCTTACAATACCATATTTCTACATACATGGTGTATATTAGTAAACATGTATTTAGGCGAACCCTTTCGCCAAATGAGTATTTTATCCATACATCATATATCCATACGACAATTAAACATGTCAAACATATTTCCATAAAAAATATGTATACGGTATTTTATACGAATACCTAGAGTATGTGAAATTCCAAATTCTACAATTCTAATCGAAATAGAAAACGGAAAGCACTTTGTACATGTACAATTGCATGCAGATCATGAATCTACCATTATCTGACATTGAAAGCGTTAAAAACCGCAACCTATACACCTAAAGTCCGCACCTTTTGTCGTAGAATCGCAACGGAATCGACAGGTTTGTCTAGCTTCCATATACGGGAGTTTGGCAGCCTAAAGAACGAAACAGGTTAGTTATTTCATAACCTACAACTATCTAATCCCCCAAACAGGTTAGGGTTAGGGTTTATTATCTAGAAATGACGCTGGAATCGCCGGGAAAGCGGCAAGAATGAGGTAGTTAAGCACCGATAGCAGCAGGGTAGAGCGGCGAGGAGATCTTCCCACAACTCCCACACTTTCTCTCTCTTTTCCCTCTCTCAAATCTCAAATTCGTATGGCTGCCATGAGAGAGGGTTTAAGGTCCTTATATAGTCTTAAAACTCACCGAAATAGACTCGGGAACAAAGTATACATAGGTTATGTCCAAAGCGGACCTGTTTCAGCTCAACGGAGGACTTCTGGCGGGCCTCCTTGAGCCAAAGGTTGGACTTAAGCTCACTAACGCTGGATCTACGTTCTATTAAGTTTTCATTTCCGTCGGGATTCCAGATCACGCGTGGCGGACCAGTTTCAGTTCAACGGTCAGCGGATCTCGATCGGAGATTCCGAGTACATGTAAATGTGTATGAAATTTTTCCTGATCCGAGGGTGTAATTTGGTCGGATTCGACCGGTGCAGTTGCTTAATACCGATCCGCAAACAAATGATGCCAGATCACTATTCCAGATATTTATTTTGTAAAGGGAATAGTGTTTTTCACACTCTCTCGCTCCGGACGCGATCGAATGGCCGTGGGACATTGTCTGGATTTAATTTTCGAGATGGTTGTCAAGCCCAGTGAGGCGGTCCTAAGTCCTTAACTTCGTATTGTTCAGACTCCCGATGTGCGGTCCAGATCAGATACGGAGTTTCGATGTGCTCCCGAGAGCAGCCGGGTAATGAGATTGATCCTAGATTTTAGGATAACCTAGCGTCAATGATTCTGCAAGTTTTGGGTCTTGCAGATCGTATTTAAAGCGATTCAAATGGATTTCATGGCTAATCTAATTTAGCACCTAGTTCACTTTGTCAAATTTCTAAAGGATTTAATCCTAAGTGATTTTCGTCTGAGGTGGAACTTAGTCCATTGTAGTTTGTATATAAAGTGATCCAAGTTATACTACTTAGCTAGTTTAAGATAGTGTCTAGGGTGAATGTGCTATGAAAAATTAAAAGCACAAGGTAGTGAAGGGTGGGATTTGTGAAGAAAATGGTTTAAGTAGCGATTTGAGGCTTTAATTGAGCGTTTAAGAAGTTAAACCTGTGTTAGGATTGACCCATTGCCTAAGGACGTCTAATCCCAGGTTGGCAAAAATCTGGGGCGTTACAAAACTTTATAAGTACAATGAGTATAAATAGAAATACAATGAAAATGGACAAAAAGCCCTAAGATGATCGGCTATGCGCTTCTACCTCAGCGTTGATGCAGTCCAACATCACTTGCACGCAACAATTGTGCATAAGCTTACGGAAAGCTTAGAGGGTGCTAAAAGTGTGTGCACAAGGTAGTAATACAATTATGCAGTATCAGAGTAATGCAGAATATGCTGATGAATTCATGAATACCATTAGCCGTACCAAGGCTATGCGATGCAAGGCATGAATGATGTAGGCCATACTAAGGCCATGCGATGCAAGATGCAACTCAAGCATACGAATACTCATCTAAGTCCATATGTCAATACAATTTAAATTTGGAATATCATCAGGGTCTAGTACACTCTAACCAGATTGCCGCCCCATCCTGCCCAACAAGGTGAGTGGAAAAGACCTCACTATCCACCTGCCAATATCGGACTCCGTTCGTTGATAGGGAACCCATTCCCCTTCTCTTGGGTAGGTAAGGTCGTACCCCCTTCCAACCGACCATGACACAGTGGAAAGCACGACCTCTGGTGATCAGCACTCGGTCTAGACGTTTGAGCAACCTCCTAGTACCATAAGGGTTGAGGGACTTTCACTCAGGGATATCTATAGCACCCTATGTAAAACAAGATTTTTGGTATCCAATCCTGCCAACCACGATACTTATGTGGAGGCTCCAGTCCTAATGTCACTAGGGCGTACAGTAACCATGTCATACAATGCAAGATGCATGAATCACGCAATCCAGTCATACAGCAAACATGTGCATACTGGGCACTCGTACGGGCAACTTTCCTTACCAGGGAGTCTATAACAATTTGCCCAATGGCATGTGTCATGATCAATCACTCATCTCATCACAAGCATGTAAATGATGCGTATGGACATGTATCATGATGCTATGTTGTTATATACTCGTAATCAGAATCGAAAATCAGAATCGATAATCAGAATCGATCAATCACACACGGCTAATGAGGCCCACTTATTTGGGGTAACCCATGCAGAGAATGGGCCTAACAAGGCCTAAGGGAAGGTCACAATGAGGACATCTAACTATCATTGCCCATCAATGTGGACATCTAACCAACATTGATCCCAAGGAGTGGCCTACATAAGGAATTCATACACAATGTAATGACCACACATACATCACATTGGGCCTCGCACATGGGCCTCACATACATCGTATCAGGTCGATTGAATGGGCCAATCAAATGGGCTGATTCGAATGGGCCGACCAAGTGGGCCGAATCAAATGGGCCGATTCAAATGAGCCGAATCGATGGACCTCATGAATATCAAATCGGGCCCACCCGTATGTATTTTGAGATCCAACTTATTCATGATTAGCATAGAGATAGATGAAGTGAAAACCAATTATCAGCTTGGGTGGGAACCATTGTAGCTCCTAAGAGGTTTTAAATGGTGGATGTCACTATACCCCATTATTATTGCAAATGGTGGGTCCACTTGAACTTTGGATCTCACTCATTACCCCATGCCGTAAAATGATCTCACAAATAGTTGGACGGTTTGGATACAACACATGTATCATGGTGAGTCCCATAAATAGACGGCGTGGATGGAACAGGTGAGACCCATGGAACTTGCCGCGGTGAACAGCAGCTGGCAGTGGGATCCACTTGCTGCCGTGCATAGCAGCAATATGGCTGCTATATAGCTACCACGTACATGTAGTTGCTGCTGTTTAAAAGAGGCAGAGGTGGGTCTCATGTAGGGCCAACCCTTATATATTCATAAAGTATATATAATATAATATATATACATAATATATCTAAATAGCTACTACTATTGCTGCTTACTACATTAAAAGGGAGTGCAGGTGGGTCCCACGTAGGGCCCACCCTCATATATATCTATAATATATATACATAATATTATATAATATATTATATTATATATTAATATAATATAATATATTAATATTATATGTAATATACACAACGTCTAGGCCCTGGACGGCCTAGACATACACATATATCATGGTGTCCCCACACGTGGGGTGGGTCCCATCATCCAGGAACGATGGACGGTTTGGATAAAACACATACCCTATGGTGTGGCCCATGGATGGACAACGTGAGGTGGAGGGCATGGATGGGTCCCATGGACCCCATTGTCCGTATGCACTTCACTGTTAACTACTCCCACTGTCAGCCACACTTCACTGAGGTGCACGTCCAACGTCCCTGGACGCTGGACTGTCGATACAATAAAGGCATCATGGTGGGTCTCACTTGGACGTGGCCCACCAGATTTGGATCAATATGATATTTGTGTTTCTCCTACATCTAAGCCCACCCATAAACGGTCAATAAGGTTCCCTCCGGATGGGATGGTGTGGATCATACATCATAGTGGGGTCCACAATACATGAGAGAGAGAGACATCGGCGAGGATGGAGGGGCCCCACCATTATGGGCCCCTCTTTAATACAAAGCCTACATCAAGGTGGGTCCCACCATAAGTGGGCCCTTACAGCACAAAAAAATAAAGAAGTGGAGATCCAAGATCATCCACTGTCTCCTTCTTGCTCTTTAAGCTTTCCTTGTTCCTTGGCTTCGATCCCAATGGAAGAGATGGAGTTTGGATGGTTGAGATGGGAGATAAGAGGGTAGGAAGTGGGCCACACACAAAGTTCTCTTGGAGGGTGAAAGGGCTTGGACATGTGGTATTTTTAGGTTGCTTGGAAAGTGGTTTGAGAATGAGAGAGAGGTTTGGAAAGGGAGAGAGAGAGATAGGTGATGGAGTGATGGATGTGGTGAGTGATGGGTGTGTGAGAAACTTTTGACTTTAGGGGTAGATTGTGTAAGAAAGGTATAGGTGGTGTAAGAACTTTTTGACTTATGGGGTTGCTTGAGGATGGGAGTGATGTGATGGTGTACTTGACATGTACTTGACCCTTAATGGGATTAATTGATTAATGGATGTGACATTTGGTAGAGATTCTCTTTCATTTTGTAACGTGTGGCGTTTTCCTCAAACTGAACGTGGGTCCACATCTCTTAGCTTGGGTATCGCCTCAGCGCGCGAGACACAACATCGAAACTGCGGTGATGACGAGGTCGCTAGGGTACAAGTCTTGGGTTGAGTCGACTCAGGTTGACAGGACTCAGCTTAGGATCGCGCATAAAAGTCAGAGAAAGGTCGAAGGTTACCGGAATTCGACAGGGATGATCGCGGGAACCTACGGAATGGTACGGACTAAGATATGGGTCTTACATTATTACTGCTAGCGTCCAAAGGACGCAGCAGTAAGCAGTGTCCTAGTTGCTTTAAATATAGCGCAGGGGCTATAGGACCACAACGCCCCCAATGATGTATGTATTTGATCCACACCGTGCATTTGATTTCCCAGGTCATTTTAGGCATTGTGCCAAAAAATGAAGCCAATCCAAATCTCTAGTAGGCCACACCATTGAAAATAGTAGTAACAAGTGATAATTACCATAAAAAATCTATTGGGTCTGCCTTGATGTTTCTCTACGCCTAAACGTATCGAATATTGGGCTCAATGGACTTGTCACGAGTCATAGAACCTAGCAGATGGACTAGATCATCCTCACGTGGGCCTCACCTATGAAAAACCATAAAAAAGACAAAATAATAATAATAATAATAATAACAACAACAACGCTGGACGTTGTTGCTGTCAGCGTCCAGAGGACGTTGCAACAAGCAGCATTCTATTGTTTAGTTGAATGAAGCGACGGTGGGTCCTACCATAGGTCCGGATGTATGTCGAGTATTTACACCGTGCATTTGATGGGTCCCCTCTAGATAATGGGCTACCCCAAAAATCAGCCGTACAGGGAACTCAGGTGGTCCACACCATCTAAAATCATGTGGAGATATGGCTAAACATATTAAAACACTTGCTAGGGTCCTACTGAAATTTTGATGCATCTGAAACTTGGTCTAACCCCTTAACCAAGTGGGACACACAAAATATATGGGCTGGATTTATAAACCATGTCTTAGTGGGCCCAACAAATAATTATGATTGTTTTAATCGACGGTAACCCTCTCAACTTTTGTGTGTGGTGTGGTCCATATATGCCACAGATTGACGTTATTTTAAACCCCATGCCTACCATGGATTGATGCATCTGACTGATGGTATTAAGGGTCAACACGCGTCGCGGTGGGTCACTCACAACTCAACCTCACAGGAAGTCCCCATGGGCTCCACCTTGTAGTACGACGTATATCCATACCATTCATCAGTTTATTCTTATTATTTAAGGATATGTTACCATAGATTAGTCAGATCCAAATCTCATGCCGTGGGAGCAGTATTGATCACTTGTCCACCGTTAAAGACTTCCTAGAGCTGCAATAATGTTTGTGAGAAATCTACCCATCTATCCTTTTTAACCGATCATGGGCCACCTAATGTACATGTTTTACTAGTCATTCATCTATTTTGTTAGATCATTTTAGAGTGTGGGGCTGCCTATATATTTACTGCTACCTAAACCATTTTCGTGGTACTCATGGTAATGGTTATTCCTCATTTAGCTTGTGAATTGGTAGGATCATGTGGATCACCACACCATGTGAGTTCGTGATATTTTTACATCCCACTAAACTGTACAAAATTGGGGCAATTGTGTAACTACTTGTCTAAGTGGATTTATGAATGTGTGACCCAACCATATGATCATGTGATGCTTAGGTGACCGCTAAACTAGGTGAACTTGTGGTGTGCATGTGGTGGCCTCTAATCCATGTGAACTCATATGCATCCCTAAATTGCAGGTAATTGACTTCTGGCCCTTAGTTAAGTAATTACATAATGCTTGGAAAGTCCTTGACTACCTGAAATCATGATTGGAGTGTGACCCCAAGTCGTAGGTTGGTGCAACGTGTATTCAGCCTATGAAATATGTTTGATTATCACTTGTGTGTGGGCACTAGTTTTGTGAGGGTCCGATGGAATAGTGGGCATGACCAATGTGAGATAGTGATTTGGGTCGAACCCCCTTAATTAGGAGGACATGTGGCATAAGTATGGCCACCTAATCATGTACAAAGGTGGTGTATATGTAGTTGTCTAACCATATGATTGCAAAATATGCACAAGGCCACCTAACCGTATGAAATTAAGTGGCATTGGTTGCCATTCAGCAACATGGGTTTGTGCTTATCGACATAGACACCGCCACTTGAATCATGTATAACCAAGTTGTACATTAGATCGAGTGTGATGTAGGGTTATGTTACCCAAGCTAATGCTATCAAGGTCCTGGATTCTATGCGATGTGATCTCTAAACCGTAAATGGTATGATGAAATGTAGCCCTTGACCCTTACCCATGTGACACCGAATATGAGTCATTAACTATGTGACGTGTGAAGTGATTGTAGTATAAGACTTATTGTAGCCATGAATGGTGGGTATAATTGTGATTGTTCAATTATGTTTGGATATTTTGAAATGTGGATACTAGATCATGATAGTAATCGTATATATACTAAACTATGTGAAATTGTGGTATTGTCCGCCTGACCATGTGAAAGTTTAATAAAGTGGTTACCCCATTATATGAGCTATGATGTAATGAAAATACGTAACCATCTAACCTTAAGTCCTTTATTATGACAAATAGAGTGACATTTGTGTGGCCTCTCAACCATATGTACTTCTGATAACGGAGTGACCACAGGACCATGTGGGCATATGAGAATTGTGTGGTCACTCCAGACTCGTGGACTATGTCGATGATGTAATCCCTTGGGTATGTGAACTTAGGATGTGCGTCAGATTGATTGTTGGACCCATCTCATTAATAGTATTGGGCTTAATTTGTAGACTCCACTTATATGTTCACAATGGCATTAGAGTGGTGGGCCTATTAGCCTTAAAGCCCACCTTGAGTGGACACCTTGTGAGCCCATTAGCAGTAAACCTATCGGGCCCATAGGTTACTTCCTCTTACTAAGAACGTAAGACTCCATGAGAAATGCATATTGGGCCTATGTTTGGACTTGTTGGTAAGTGCATGAGACTCCTTATGATGTATGTATGCCAAGTCCCATTTGGGCCTTGTAAATGAGTTATGATTGATGGACTCCAACGATCAATCATGAGACTCCTTATGATGTAATCCCTTGGGTATGTGAACTTAGGATGTGTGTCAGATGATTGTTGGACCCATCTCATTAATAGTGTTGGGCTTAATTTGTGAACTCCACTAATATGTTCACAATGGCATTAGAGTGGTGGGCCTATTAGCCTTAAAGCCCACCTTAAGTGGACACCTTGTGGGCCCATTAGTGGTAAACCTATCGGGCCCATAGGTTACTTCCTCTTACTAAGAACGTAAGACTCCATGAGAAATGCATATTGGGCCTATGTTTGGACTTGTTGGTAAGTGCATGAGACTCCTTATGATGTATGTATGCCAAGTCCCATTTGGGCCTTGTAAATGAGTTATGATTGATGGACTCCAACGATCAATCATGAGACTCCTTATGATGTAATCCCTTGGGTATGTGAACTTAGGATGTGTGTCAGATGATTGTTGGACCCATCTCATTAATAGTGTTGGGCTTAATTTGTGAACTCCACTAATATGTTCACAATGGCATTAGAGTGGTGGGCCTATTAGCCTTAAAGCCCACCTTAAGTGGACACCTTGTGGGCCCATTAGTGGTAAACCTATCGGGCCCATAGGTTACTTCCTCTTACTAAGAACGTAAGACTCCATGAGAAATGCATATTGGGCCTATGTTTGAACTTGTTGGTAACTGCATGAGACTCCTTATGATGTATGTATGCCAAGTCCCATTTGGGCCTTGTAAATGAGTTATGATTGAGTCCTCGAATGAACTGTTTGTGGTAATCAAATGGACCACCCAATAAGCCAGAAGATTAGGATGTAGCGACCCACTAACCGGCCCATTCAAGCATGGCAATGAACTGGGCCTTAGTCCACTTGAAATGATAGCTAGATATGTTGATGCATTGGATTGAAATCTAATTATACATGAGGTAATGGCACATGTGTGGTGATTGTGTAATGTGATACTTGTGGTGATGATGATGCATGTATGGTTACATGCAATGATTTTATTGTATGGTAATGGTAATTTATGTTTATATGTTAGGATGGTGTTCAATTGGACGTAAGGACACCGTATGTATTACCTCGAGTCGTAGATAGTGCACCTAGCGCCGAATAATGACGTGACACTTTTGCACCCACTTCTTACGGAGCTGATGAGGTGAACCACTTAACTCTTAATCATGAATGAGTATGTTGGTGATACGAACTAGCTTTTGAATAGATATGGATCTTTATATATGGATTTGATACATGTTATGGTATGTGCTTATTCCTTGCACATGTTTGATATACAGTTTATTGTGGTAACACTGTATGAGGTCTCGGCCATGTGATTTGTGCTGAGTGATGGATTAATCCTAGTTGTGCTATTGTGTGGTTGGTGCACACTTGTGACGCGGAAGTGTGGACAGTCGCATAGATCCATGATCATGAGGGAGAGTACACATTATACCACTGTTTCGCCATGTTAGTACCATGATCATTTTTTATTGGTCTGATGATATTTGTACATATTGCATTTGCACGCATGCATACATGTACATGCATCATGGATGAGGAGTGCATGGTGTGCATAGTTTGATCATACAGAGATCATATGCATATGGTAGAGGATGTTGGTGCAGGGTGCACATGATGGAGTATGTGGTAGAGGATGTTGATGCTTGTGAGACCTGTATCTTATCTCATACTGTTTCGTATGCCTTCGCAGTCCTCCTGGTCAAATTTTAGCAACCCACGATCCGTTATCGGCGTTTGCGCACGATCCTGAGTCGTGTCCCATATATAAGAGTCAGCTCAACTTGAAACTTGTACCCTTGTGACCAAGCCGTCGCTATGGTTCCGATGCCGTGTCTAGTGCGCTGAGGCGATACCTAGGCTAGGAGATGTGGGCTCACGTTCAGTTCAAGAAAAATGCTGCACAAGAGAATCTCTACCAAATGTCAAATCAATCCCATCAATCAATCAAAGTACACAACCCATCAAGTGAAGTACCCTATCCCATCCCTAAGTACACAACACCATCCCCAAAGTCAACCTTTCCATCCCATCTCTTACACACCCATCCCTTACATCACCTCTCTCTCTCTCTCTCTCTCTCATCTCTCTCATTCTCCTAAGTAACCCAAGCACCCAACGTCCATGGCTTCCATGGAGAAGCTATTATGGCTCACCTTCCTACCTCCCATCTCCACCATCCAAGGTTCATCTCAACCTTTGAAATCATTCCCATGGAGCTTTAAAAGCTATAGGCGGAAGAAGGAAGAAGAGATCTTGAGGTGGGTGTTCATCATCTTTTTTTTTGGATTTAGGGCCCACTTATAATGGGACCCACTTGATGAATGTTTTATATTTAAAGGGACCCACAGTGGCGGGGTCCCTCCCATCTTCACCGATTTCTCTCTCTCTCTCTCTCTTATTTTTTTTGTGGCCACTTGATGAGTGTTTGGGGTGATTTAGACCGTCTAGCTGGTGGGACAATCTAGCTATCCAGAATGTTGGACGTCTGGTCTACCCACCATTAGTCCAGCAGGACCACTTGGATGTAGGGAAGAACACAAATAACAACTTAATCAAAACCTTAGTGGCCCACCCACGTGGCACCACTGTGATGAATGGGTTTAGCCCTCACCATCCATCTGTGGACGTGGGACCCACGGATGTAGTGTTACATCCCACCGTCCAACACGTGGACGATGGGAATCACTGTAATATGTGTTTTGTCTCACTGTCTTAGGATGGTGAGACCCTGCACGTGTAGTGTCCTCACTGTCTAGCTAGGGCGGTGGGACCCACTGTGACATATGTGTTTGATCCACACCGTCCACTCAATTTCCCTGCTCATTTTAGGCGTTGAACCAAAAAAATGAAGCCAAACCGAATCTCTGGTGGGTCATATTGTAGAGAATAGTGGTTTGGGTGGTGTAAACTGTTAGGGCCACTGTGATGTTTCTACACACCGAAAAATACTGCATATTGGACTCTTTAGACCTATTACGAGTCGGAGAGACCAATAGTCGGCATGGATCCCCTTGATATGGGCCCCACCTATGAAAAACAACATAAAAACAAAAAATAATAATAATAAATAAATAAAATATTCATATGGGACATTGTTGCTGCCAGCATCCTCTAGATGACGCAGCAAATAGCGTCCTTACTGCTTGTTTGAAGGGGGGACAGTGGGCCCCACCACAGGCCCTACCACGATATATGTTGTACATCTACACCATGCATTTGATGGGCCCCCTTTAATCAGTGGGTCACCCCAAAAATCAGTCGTTCATGGCACTTAGGTGGCCCACACCATCTTAAATCATGTGAAGACATGCTGAACATATAAAAGCACTTGCTGTGAGGGCCACTGTGATGTTTGGGTCTTATCCACACTATCCAGATGGCTGGACGGTGGGACCCACCATTGATGTATTTTATATCCACACCATCTATCAGGTGGACCACTGTAGAAATCAGTGGAGATTGAACGTCCACCATTAAAACCCTTTTTGGGTCATATAAGTTTTGGACCTATATGAAATTTGTTTTTCCTCGTAGTCCATGTCCACGTGACCTTACGTACAGATAGGATGGAAATAAACGTTATGGTGGGCCCCACGTGGCACCCACTGATGAAAGTGTTTTACCCACAACGTCCTACGTGTCGACCAACCTTGTGAAGTTGGACGGTTGGCGTACATCACTCCAGCTATACAGCTGTTGTAGTGATGTTAATAAGTTCTATGGGACCCACGCAGCTGGCAGCTACTGTGAGGTCAACAAGCTTTGGGGGTCCCATTCCATATCGTCTATCTATTTTTCAGTTGGACCGTCCACCCATGTGACCCTACCATGATGTATGTTTTGTATGCACATCGTCCAGCAGTGGACGGTGGTGCCCATTATGTATGTGTTTCATATCCACACTGTCCAATCGATGGGACCCGCCTTACTATGGGTTGTATATCTAGTCAGTCCATCAAATGCATGCCCCTGGAACCACCATGATTTATGTGTTTTATCCCAACCGTCCATCCACTTGCTGGGATGTGGACCTCATCCACGTGGGACTCCCTGATGTATGTGTCTTTCCTATGTTGTACATGGGCTGAGACGTGGGGCCCATATGATGTATATTCGTACCATCCATCCCTAATAAATGGGACCCACCTTAGTGTATATATTTTATATCCCCCATCCGTCCAGTTTGCTGGATGGTGGACTCCACTTTGACTATCCGTCCAACTGCCCTAGGATGGTGGTAACCCACCTTATGTATATTCACGCATCCATCTATTTTCTGGGGTGGGACCCATCTTAATGTATGTATTGTATTTCAGCACCGTTCATCTGGACGTGTTATGGGGCCAACTGTGATGTATATGTTTGACCTGCACCATCGAGCTTGTTGGACGGTGGGCCCACCTACTGTGTATTTGCAGGGCCTAGCATATTGTACGCATTTCATCTATGTCATCCACTTATGCGGCCCACCTTGATGTGTGTATAGCAGGTGCACTGTCCATCTGTTAGGGCCCATTTGATATGTTTAAGGCCCACCTTTATGTGTTGCATACGAGGTCCATTGGCATGGCCCATTGATGCAGTCCACTTGATGTATATGAGGTCCATTGGCACAACCCATTGATGCAGCTCACTTGATGTATTTGAGGCCCACGTGCAGGGCCCACCTGTTGTGTATTTATGGCCCATTTAGCGAGGCCGATTCCAATTATTGAGGTCGATTCCGATTGTCGGGTTGATTTTGATTCTCAAGGCCGATTATCAAGGCTGATTCCGATTGTCGAGGCTGATTGTTGAGGCTAATTTAGATTATCGAGGTTGGTTCCGATTATCGAGGTCGATTTTGATTGTTAAGGCCAATTCTGATTGTCGAGGCCGATTCTGATTATCGAGGATGATTGTCGAGGCTGATTGTTGAGGCCAATCTGATTGGCGAGGTCGATTCCGATTGTATAGGCTGATTGTCGAGGCCGATTATCGAGGTCGATTACCATTTTCAATTATTGAGACTGATTCCGATTGTTAAGGCTGATTATCAAGGTCGATTCTAATTGTTAAGGTTGATTATCGAGGTCGATTCTGATTGTCGAGGCCGATTTTGATTGTATAGGCCAATTTTCGAGGCCAATTACTGATTCCGATTGTAGAGGCATATTCCGATTGTTGAGGCCGAGTCTGATTATTGAGGTTGATTCCGATTATCGAGGTCGATTCTGATTCTCAAGGCCGATTCCAATTGTCGAGGTCGATTCTGATTATCGAGGCCGATTGTCGAGGCTGATTTCAATTGTCGAGGCCGATTCCGATTGCCGAGGCTGATTTCGATTGTATAGGCTGATTGTCGAGGCCGATTGCTGATTCCAATTATCGAGGTTGATTCCGATTATTAAGGTCGATTATCGAGGCCGATTTTGATTGTCGAGGTTGATTATCGAGGCCGATTCGATTATCGAGGCTGATTCTAATTGTACAGGCCGATTGTCGAGGCCGATTGTTGAGGCCGAGTCCGATTATTAAGGCCGATTCTGATTATTAAGCTCGATTCTAATTGACGAGGACGATTTCGATTGTCGAGGCCGATTGTCGATACCGATTATGAGTATGTGACAGCATAACATCATGATACATGCCCATACGCATCATCTGCATGTTTGTTATGAGATGTGGTTGACCATTACATATGTCATTGCACAGGTTGTTATGAGACTCCCTGATAGGTAGAGGTTATCTCACATGAGCGTACGGTAGGTACAAGATTGATGCATGACTGGATTGTATGACTCATGCATCTTTCATTGTGTATTGTGATTACTGTATGCCCTAGCGACATCAAGGCCGTAGCCTCCACAAGCATATCGTGGATGGCCAGATAAGACACCAGAAATCTGTTATTAGTATCGGCCTGCCATAGATAGCCTTGGGTGAAAATCCCTAAACCCTCTTGGCACCAGAGGATGCCCCAACGTTTAGACCGAGTGGATATATATGAGCGCCTGAGGGCCGTATACTAGTAGGCCGCATCTCCCACTGTGTCATGGTCTGTTGGGAAGGGGTGTGACCTTACTCGCCTGAGTGAGGGACAATATCTAGGTCGAGTTTAACCAGCTTATGGAATGGGTCCGCTATCGATGAGTCGGGCCCGATATTAGTAGGCGGATAGTGAGTTCTCTTCCACTTACCTAGTTGTGCGCTCGGATTGGGGAGACAAGCTGGCGTTGAGTGTAATAGACCCCGGTGATGATCTTAGAGATGTACAGTATTGATATGTGGACTTTTTGAGTAGGAGTTGCATACTCATTCATTCATTCACTATCCACTCGGGCTGGTGGTGTACAATTATTTATTACGTGTAACTTTACAATGGCCAGGATCTTGATTGCGGCGTGTGACTAACATAAGATCAGGGGTTTACCACATTGAGTTTAACTATCCAAATTTAGTTATGGGACTAGTTTGGATAGAAGTCCCTTGTGATGGACCCCATAGCCTCCGATACTATGTACTATCATCCTGACTTCACACTCCTGCATGGTCATTGGCACCGCATATTACGTTGTACCCTCGGCATCTGATATTTGGCTCTCTTGAACTCCTCATTTGCATAGCTGATTTGTATTACGTACTCTGATATTGTATGACTCATAGACTTGTCAGTATTTCTGGTTACCTGATATTGTATGGTTCGTGGACTTAACAGTACCTCCGTTTACTCTGATATTATATTCTGAGCACGCGTATACTGCTCACACACTTACACTATCCGCTAAGCATTGTATAAGCTTATACATGATAGATGCGTGTACGTGACATTATGATAGAGCCGAGCTAAGGTAGGAGCGTGCGGTTGTGCTTCTGGAGTTTTCTTTGATATTTCTATTTTAAATTTCCCTTTCAGCATTCTACTCAAATGATTATATTAGTGGATATGTGATGATGATGTTATTCTTGTAATCTGGGTATACTTGTGGTTATGCTTCTTATGAGACAAATTTATGTTGAAAATCCTCCTTGTAGGATGCCAGGATCAGGACCTGGCATATGAAAATTGAGAGCTAAGATTGGGGGTACTACAGAGGCTGTCGGTACCAGATTCAACAATCGGGAATTTTGTGAACCCCGTTTCTGAGTTTGGGGCGTGACAGTGCAGGTGCACATGATGGAATATGTGCAGATATTATCTGGTCTGAGAGGCCACGGGCTTGGTCCCTGGGTTGAAGTCCCTACGCAAATATATCGGGCACAATCCCTGGGTTGAAGTCCCTAAGCGAATATATTGGGCACGGTCCCTGGGTTGAAGTCCTTAAAGTTCACTTGATGCTACATTATAATTTATGTTTATGTCGATGCTGATATTACATGTATATCCTTTCCACGATGATCATGGATTGCATATTTGATGTGGTCGGCAGGGGAGCCTGATTGGTATTAAGGTTGCATCGTATGCATTTGTGGCTTATATGCATAGCATTGCTTGAGTACGATTATATTGCATAGCGTGCTTGTGGATTATCATTGCATTTTGCATAGCATCCTCATGCGATGGATTGAACATAACAACATCGTGGTTATACTGATGAGACCACCACAGCGGCATCGTAGTTGGTATTTGGCATTGAAAATTTGGCTTTCTTATACTGGGTCCCAGACACCTGGGTAAAATTCCCTAAATCTCGAGTGGTACCCTCGAGGCTCATCGTCAAGATTGGGCGGATTCCATGTGTCACCTGGTGTTGAAGACCATAGTAGGTCTGACTCCTGTCGATGTGGTCTGGTAAGAAGGTTGACCAACCCCGAAATGGGTCTGCTACCGGTGTGCCGGGTGGGTATTAGCATGGCTATATCCCCCCACTGACAAAGCGGGTATGTGAGGCCTCTATTCAACAAGTTTCGGACTTGTTCTGGATAGTAGGCCCCGGTGATTCCCATTGATGATAATTATATTGTGATGTGGACTTTTAAATGAGGATTTGCATGCCTGCATACACACGGCATACTTTTGCATATCATCTCCTGCATTGCATCATGCCCTCTTGGCTTTATGTATCATTACTTGGTCACTATGCTTCAGCTTGTGTACTCTGATTTTTTATTGTTACTGCATGCTTGTACACCACACACACACACACACACACACACACAAGTGTACTCACTAGGCTTTTTACCTAACTTCCTATTTTCCATTTTTTAGGGCAGGAATAGCTTGGAGGACTTAGCTCTTTGGATACATTTTGTCTAAGCTATATTTTGGTGATGCCTTCATTTTGTACATTTTGGAAAAGCATTGTACTTATAACTATTAGGATTTATAATGGAGACTGTTGCTTAGTATCATGATTACCAATCATCATGCTTAGGTATGATAAAAAAAAATTCAGTAAAAAGTCTTCCTTGTGGTGCGCCGAACTCGGGACTTGGTGTATGGAAGTCAAGTGTCGAATTTGGGGTATTATGGAAGTTGTCCATCCTCAGATTTAGGGTGTGACAATTATGGAGGCTTCCCGAATACTTGACGGATCAAGAATGATCATGCAATAGTCAAGTGTAAACCGCTTTATCATTTCCTTTGTGTAACGCCCCGGATTTTTGCCAACCTGGGATTAGACGTCCTTAGGCAATGGGTCGATCCTAATACCTCATTAACTTGTCAGAACTGAATCCCAAAGTCTAAAGCCGCCTTTGAACTCATTTCCTTCACAAATCTCACCCTTCATCACCTTGATCTTCCAATTTTTCTAAGAACTTTCACCTTAGACACTATCTTAAACTAGCTAAGTAGTATAACTTGGATCACTTTATATACAAACTACAAAGGCCTGAGTACCACCTCGACCAGAAATCACTTAGGACTAAATCCTTTAGAAATGAGACAAAGTAAATAAGTGTGAAACCAGATTAGCTACGAAATCCGTTTGAATCACTTTAATACGATCTGCAAGACCCAAAACTTGTAGAATCATTGACGCTAGGTTACTTTAAAATCTAGGATCAATCTCATTACCCGGCTGCTCTTGGGAGCACATCGAAACTCCGTATCAGATCTGGACCGCACGTCGGAAGTCCGAATAACTCGAAGTTAAGGAATTACGACCGCCTCACTGGGCTCGACAACCATCTCGAAAATCAAGTCCAGACAATGTCCCATGGCCATTCGATCGTGTCCGGAGCGAGGGAGTGTGAAAACCACCATTTCCTTTACAAAATAAATATCTTGAATAGTGATCTGGCATCATTTGTTTGCGGATCAATATTAAGCAATTAGACCATCAGAATCTGACCAAATTACACCCTCGGATCAGGAAAAATTTCATACACATTTACATGTACTCGGAATCTCCGATCGAGATCCGCTGACCGTTGAACTGAAACTGGTCCGCCACGCGTGATCTGGAATCCCGATCGAAATGAAAACTTAATAGAACGTAGATCCAGCGTTAGTGAGCTTAAGTCCAACCTTTGGCTCAAGGAGGCCCGCCAGAAGTCCTCCGTTGAGCTGAAACAGGTCCGCTTTGGTTATAACATAAGTATACATTGACCTAGAGTCTGTTTTGGGGAATTCTTAGGCTATATAAGGACCTTAAACCCTCTCTCATGGTAGCCATACGAATTTGAGATTGAGAGAGAGAAAAGAGAGAGAAAGTGAGGGAGAAGTGGGAGCTTCTCCCTGCCGTACTTCCCTGCCGCTCCACGGGCTGCACCGCCTCTTTCCAGACGCTTTCCTGGCGATACCGACTATGTTTTAAGGTAATAAACCCTAACCCTAGACCTGTTTTGAGGTGTATAGGCTACAGGTTATGAAATAGCTAACCTGTTTCGTTCTCTAGGTTGTCAAACTCCCGTATACGGAAGCTTAGCGAACCTATCAATTCCGTTGCGATTCTATGACAAAAGGTGCGGACTTTAGGTGTATAGGTTATGGTTTTCAATGCTTTCAATGTCAGATAATGATAGATTCATGATCTGCATGCAATTGCACATGTACAATGTGCTTTCCGTTTTCAGTTTCGATTAGAATTGTAGAATTTGGAATTTCACATACTCTAGGTATTCGTATAAAATACCGTATACGTATTTTTTATGGAAATGTGTTTGACATGTTTATTTGTCGTATGGATATATGACGTATGGATAAAATACTTATTTAGCGAAAGGATTCGCCTAAATACATGTTTACTAATATACACCATGTATGTAGAAATACGGTATTGTAAGAAGTACCATATACGTGTATATTTTAGCGATGTGTTTGCCATGATTATTTGTCGTATGATTATATAATATATGGATAAATTACTTATTTGGCGAAAGGAATTGCCGTAACACATGTTTGCTTATATACACTATGTATGTTGAAAATGCGTATTCTAGAAAATACTGTATACGTATAAATATTGGGAGATGTATTTATCATGATTATTTGCTGTAGTAATATATTATACATGGATAAAATACTCACTTGGCTAAAGGATAGCCCTAATACATGTTTTGCTAACTTACACCATGTATGTTGTAATAGTGTATTCTAAGTGTTTGTGAAAATGATTGAATGAGTATAGAATTCTCATTCGTGCTCGCCATGACTAATTGTCATGGATTCATGATTGTTGTATTGGCGATACCCCTTTGACGAAAGGATTTTCCCTAAATTACGCCACGGCCAATATACACCATATATGTTAAAATGTGTGGCCCAAGTGTTTATGGAAATGACTGAATGAATATGGAACTTGGATTCCTGCTTGCCATGACTATCCGTTATGAGCGTACGCGTGTTATGATTGGGGCAACTCCCTAGTGAAAGGATTTGGCCTAATGCCTATGTGATCGACATATGTCATGTATGTTGATGTATGTTTGTTTAAGTGTTTCTTGAAATGTCTGAATGAGTAGTAGTTAGCAAATTGTAATGTATAAGGGTGTTGAGATATGATTCTCAACCTCTTTCAACTATGTGTATGATCTCCTTGGATTGTTGTGGGATTAGGAATTGAGCATGTATAAACTCATGCTTGTGTTGTGATTCATAACATGCTCAACTGCTTTATGATTATAACTATGTAATGCATATATTTAAATTTATATTTACGTTGTATGATCCGTCATGGGTGATGGGGAGCGGAGCAACGAAGTGCGTCTATGATTTCAGCAAATTCTAAACGGATAATACCATACATTGATAGTATGAGTTGAATCTTGATCCATTACTGCTTTATCTATCTGCAAGTTATCATGTTTGAGGCTATAATTGTAGTCCAGACAATCGGTACTAGAATTAAATTCGTGGCTGTGATTCATTTGCCACGTGAGATGTGTTCGACGAACCCGAGTCGTACTTCGGTTGGCGATAGTGGTTGGCCACGCGAAGTGCTTATGCATTTCATGTCATTCAAGTTGTTGTGCGCTCGAGCTAGCCGAGCTCGTCAAGTAACCCGATCTGTCTAATGTATGTTCACCATGTTTGGACGCTACTGCTTGAACTTAGGGTACCAAACTTACCAGTGAAATCTCTTTTAACCATGGTATCTCGATCCGCTAAGACTCATGAGCTGGGCATGGTGGTATGGGACACCGTGGTCGAGCTGTCGGCCTACGCTGGGGCCACGTGCCTCCCCGTAGTGACCAGTGAGCAACCAGACTTGTGAGCCGAATACGGTGGTATGGGATACTGTATTCGAGCTGTCGATACTTACGGTGAGAGCCGAGTACGGTGAGACCTGTGCTCTTGCTGATGGGCGACAAGTCCTCCGTAGTATCTTCGAGTATACTCCAAGGGTCTGTGATTGGCGACGAGTCTTTCATAGCAACTAGAGTATGAGTTGAGCCGAGTACGGTGAGACCGTACTCGAGCCGACGGCTAGTGATTGAGCCGAGTACGGTGAGACCTGTACTCGAACTGACGGCCAGCAATTGAGCCGCATATGGTGAGATCTCAGTATCCGTCTGTGACGGTGACGAGCCCTTTGTGATACCTTCGCTATGCTTCTCGAACCATAATATCGTATGGGATTAACTAGGATTGACGACCCTAGAATGGATCATGTTTGGGAATGATACAAGGGAGGTACCTTAGTTTCCCAATCGTGTTTTGGAATGGACTAATAATAACTCGGTAATCATGATCATCATCGCACCGCATGTGCTTAGTAGATGTGGCGCACTGAGGGAGTTAAGCATTCGCGAACGTAAGATGATGTCGCATGAGGGTGGTTTGGCAAGGGCATACAGCATCATGTCACTTCATTCTCGCACTTAATAAGAGTAGTTAGAATTGTTTGATTTGTACTGCTTTATCATTACTGCTTGACTGAATTGATAACATGTTAACCTATGCTTTATTGTTCCACTGAGTTGATCACTCACTCCCACGTTACGGGACGGTGTTTTGAACACCCACCAGACATTGTCTGATTGCAGATGGATACGCTACTCCTGAAGCAGAGCCGGACTACTACTATGATGTCGAGGAGGAGTTCTCCTACATGTAACTCTCGACATGTGTCTCTCAAGACCTCGGGCACTTGTATTTGACGGGGCTATGGCACATGGGATAGAAGACATTACACTTACACATTGGTATAATTTGAACTGTACTTGTAATTTATAACCTGGTAATGTTATCACGCTCTGGAGACTCACCACAGATTTTTTATATTTTATATATCTATCACAGTCTTCCACTTGCTAATTTATTGTCTCTAGAGTATGATATTCTGTTTTGGCTTAATCTCACTCATGTTCAATGCACAAATACAGTCAACATTCAATCATCATTCATTTTGTTGCATAAGTGATGTTCTGGAACTCGGGAGTTGAGTTTATGCTCGACCTCCGATTTTCAGGGCGTTATCTTTGTTCATTCAGACTGTGGAATTTCAACAACTAATTAAGAAATGGCTTGACAGAACGTAATAAGGTCTCATGGACATGACTTTATTAATGATAGGCCATGGTTGATGGGGCTTTCCCTAAACATCGTGGCTAGTGGCTCGACTCAGATCGATTTGCTTTACCCAGGCCGAGCATAGCTAAACATCAAAGGGTTGGTTTCATTGACTAGGTCCTTGGTTTCCCTTCTACTAGAAATTTCAATCTACAGCGAGGCTGATTTTGTATTGACCGTATAGGAGATCGGGGACCAGGCCATCCAGGGCCCTATTAATCTTATCGAGAGATTTCTCGGTAGAATGTAACGTGTAGGGTCCCATATAAAACTACTTTAGGGGAAACATAACGTTTGGCAAGGGAGGTGGGTAGGTATCTGCCTGAGAAGAGACGCACGGTCGTAGTGCTGACCATTTCTTTGCATTTCTTTGCCATAACCTATCCCCTCCATCTTCTTCTTCTCTATCCCAATATCTTGTAATAAATCAGCATGGGCCTTGATGCCATCCTTACTATCAAGGAGGTCCTCCGATCTTGTGTAATCATGTGGTTTAAAACTAGCAAAGTAATGAAATGAAACGATCTTGACTAGTCAAAACCTCTTTTATTTTTTTCATTTGCATTTTCTTTACAACTATAAAAATGAAATGATCATGTCTGATTCCTCTCATGACCCGGCCTGATTAATAGAGTAATCAGTCGTTGCTATGATGAATGTAGCTATTTCAGTTGAAGGTGGGTGACTCTATTCATTTGGATTAGCTGTCGATACTTGAGAGAGTCATGGTTCCTTAGTAAAAACCATTAACCTTAATTGCGTACACCCGTCAAATTTGCATGACACATGTTTAGTGTTTCACATCACAAGCGCAACACTTAAAAGCTTCATAACTTGAACCATTCTTTCTAAGTAAGGCTTTGCTTATCTAGTTACCTTCTCACGACTCTGGGAATGTGGGATCCCGGTCGTTTGTAACACCGCTTATGCACACATGTCCTAATCCACATCATTAATAAACCGTCCACCACACCTCATTTCACCCAGTAACCCCACCCAAGTGATTTGTTCTGGATGACCTTGAGACTATCATGTGGACCACGTCATCATTGTGGTTACAATGGTAAAAACTGTGTGTCAATCCAATGCTCCATTTGTGAGATATGACCCATCGAATCCATGACCCAAGTAGTGTATCTTGTAACAATAACCAACCTTTATTGTGCAAGGTTCATTGGACTTAGGCCCATGTGGGCCTAAAGCCCATTTTCTAGATCATGGAAACTATCACAAGATAAAACAATCACTACATGACAAATAAAGAGTTAGCACATATAAGATAATACACTATAAGACAAAATTGGATTCTATCCCAAAATTCATCATTAACCCTCTCCCCATGCCTTAAAAACTAATCATGGCCCATATCTACCTCATCCTATACATGCATCCAATGCATGTCTTGATTTATGCTACATCACTTCAAATAACCAATTGCAACACTCCACTTCATCATCCACCATGCATCACCTACAACCCACAATCCTTATCCGTTCATTAGTCAATGCATGTCTAAATTTCTTCCACCTTGGCCAATACATGCTTAGCACCATCCACCTCATCCATCCACTACCTATATTATACACTACCTTCTACCTCACTTTTAGCACTAATAAGACCCCATAAACTTGTCACATCATCGTGCCACCTCAACCCTCAATTCCTTATATAAGAGTAAGAGCTCTCTTACACTCATTCTTTTCCTATACTTAGAAAATTCTAAGATTTTAAGAGAGAGTGAGAGAGAGTGGGGCCAAGGTGTGACCCATCATCACTCCGAGAGGGAGTGGACTATACATCATTATCCAACCATCTATCCATTTGAGGTGAGTTTACACCCCCTCCTTCCATCCTCCTCATCCTCCTCTTTCTTAATTTTGTATTTTTTTATGCATGTGGGGTCCACTAGTGTGGAGCCCCATGGGTTCATATATTACTAGCTATGGTAGTTAGCAAAGTTTCCCATGTCAGTATGGTCCACCATGATGAACATTATATACATACCCTTCACATGTAATCCCAATTTTATATCTGGATAGAAACTTATAAAATTCATATAAAATTAATCATGCTAATATCTAATTTGAAACTTAGGAATCATATGAACCACAATATTAGCTAACTCTGGGCCAAATTTCATGGCCATCTAACAGTCCAATCATCTGTGGCATTAACTTTACTTAGTAATTGTCTAGCAGAACACAGAGGGTTCCGATTTGCCAAAATTATGACCCACTTTTGGTCCCTTTATTGAACCCAATAGAAAGATATATTCTGTTAGCTTAGTAGAAAATTGAAGTAGCTTTCCAATGGTATATAATACGCCTCGATCAAAGATCGGATGGCTGAGATCTTGGCCTTGTATGAAAATGTATTTGAGAGCTTATTGTGACCATTTTTGTGTGGGTCATATCCATGATTCCAATGGTCAGATGTAATTGATATTTTTTCTTAACTTAATTAAGATAAGTAATAATCATATGTGTGGTCCCTATGGTCATATTCTTTCGTGATAGAATTTAGAAAACTCCGGACCGATGGATACTCTTGTAAGGATAAGCCTTAAATTTCTATATGTGGTCCTGATGGATCCAAGGCCCTGCATGGTTGGAAACCTATATATATCCTAAATGATGTATTCCAAAAGTATCCAATGGCTCAGATTTTCCAACAGAGAATCTGACCATAGAAATTTGATCGATACATTTCATGTGCTACTTGATGAGTATGTTGAAATATCATTTGCACTTTCTGTCTATTGAAATATTTCTAAGTACCAAACTACATTGCATGTAGACATCTTTAACATCTTGTGGTGGGCCTCACACTTTATAGTTAAAGGTCCTACTTTGGGGGATGTTTAATCCTTATATAAGTGAGTTGGTATGTCCAACCTTTTTGATAGGAATAATCCCCAAATCTTTAAAAATTTGGCCCTAAGTTGTGACAGACCCCATTACTGAAAATTGTTTGATTATTTTTGTGTTTCGTACCAACTTTGAGCCTCTATAGTGGACCCTACATACAAGATATGAGTAGGCCACCACTTGGAACCTTTAAGATATACCAATGAATAGAGAATTTATATTTTACTTGAGTCAAATCAGACCTCACATGATCAGGGAGTGGATCCCAAAATGTGGCAAGGCACAGTTGTGTAGAAAATTCTATGCAGAAAATTAAAATACTTATGTTTGGCCCTATACCAAATATTATGTGTGCACAACCAGTTGGTCCCAGCTTATACTTTTTGAAGTAAATATATAGTACTACCAGGGGCACCTAACAACACCCTGAAAGGTGGTCCCTCGTGATCATGGGACATACTCAAAATCGGTCCAAAACTAATTACACACTGTGTTTCCTACACATTTCCTCCAAGTACCCATGTCTGGGACATCACCGTAAATTGTATACACCCAACCAATGAAGCTCGCCTTATAAATTTTAAAGCCCACACATAGATCTACCAAATGGATTCTTCCTTTCACCAGATGTGGGTCCCAAATGATCATAAATCTGAAGATGGCCAGAAACCAACATTGCACAAAAAAAAATCTATCCGAAGTAAAATTTATGTGGGGCCATGTCAGTGGGGTCCACCACCTTCCCAAAGAATTTAATACAACATCTAGACTCTGAAAAATAACTCCCAGGTGTTGTTGGGCTCAAAACCTTAAATGGGCCATCTAATATGGGCTATCTTGTATGGGCCTTACCTTTCATGTAATGAGGTCCACCTAGCATGTTTTGTAAATGGGTGATATATAACTTCTAAAATAATTAGTGGACAAATCTTATTGTCCAAATGTTCTCTTAAGATATAGGTGACCTTGTGCCCATATAAATGATGCAACCCTAAGGCCCAAGTAGGCCAACACTAAGAGAAATCGTTGGGGGAGTGGGAAGCCCTCAATGGTAACCTTCCTTGAGCCCGTTAGGAAGGCTCATTGCCTACTAGGCAGCGTGCCTTACACACTACCTCTAGTCAAGTGAACCACGCTTAGAGAGACCTATTTTAGAATGCATAAATTGGATAATTGGGCTTTTTCATGGTTTATTGTGTATATGGCTAGTGGGCTCAATATGATGTATGGCATGAAAGATGTTAGCATGTTGTCCTTATGTTTGAAATTGTGCATTGCTTTTAGTTAATGGTGGAATGTGTGGAGTCTATTTAATTTTGAAATTAGATCCACACCATTTAAAGCCTTGCAGTTGGATGTTTATGCCTTTAAGTTGGCCTATTGGTACACCAAGTGGGACTCACGCTTGACTTATATGTGTAGCGTCTCGATTCATGTTGCCAATTATACGCGCACCTAAACTTATATATATCTATCTTATGAGTAGTATATTGAAAACGTAAGCGTAATGAATTAACGAGGATGATAGAAGTAATTTCAAGTAGTGTATCAGATAATCAGAGTATGTAGTGAAAGCTTAATGGGCCACGTAGAATTTCCCCTTATGAGAATATAAGATTTCGTGATATTTCCCATGAGTTGAGAACAATCGAGATTATGAACTGATGGAACCACACTTATGTGAAATTTATGCAGTTTGACTCAAATTCTAAGTCCTAGTAAATCTCAAATGATTCCAAAGCCCTGATCAAGCAAATGATCGAGATTTAACAAGGTTATGAAGTGATACCAGTAAATCCTCTGTACTACGCAGGTGAAGGATCTGTGTATCAGGCACAAATCCATTACAACCATCTATTCATATTATCTCAGACATGGGAAGTAGGGAAACCTTAAAAGCATGGAAAATGACTTGTTTAATAAAAAGCACTAAATTTCGGGGGCAAAATTGTGTTTAAGGGGGGTAGATTGTAACACCTTAGACATTTCAATACCCGAGTATTGAAAGTTCTTGAGTGTTATTGTGAAATTTAACTTGATATGTACATGTGTACGATACCAATCTAGCTATCCTTGCCTTACTTCTACTCTTGAACATGAATCTAACCATTAAGAATGAGCTCCATTCATAGATCCTACCATTTGACCGTTAAATCTAAGGAAGACTATTTGTCACGTCCCAAACTCAGAAATCGGGCTCACAAAATTCTCGATCGCTGAATCTGGTGTTGACAACCTCTGTAGTTCCCCATTCTTGGCTCCTTGCACTCATATACCAGGTTCCAATCCTCGGATCCTACAAGGAGGATTTTCTACATAAATTTGTTTCATAAGAAACATAACCATAAGCATAACCCATAAACAACAACCAACAACATCACCACATATCCACTATGATAAAAAAAACTTTGAGTACAACGCATAAGGGAAATACAATATTAATATCGGAAGCTCTAGAAGATAGCTGCATGCTCCAATCTCAATGCTGTTGCGATGTCCTAGCATCACCTGCACGCGATGATCGTGCATAAGCTTATAGAAAGCTTAGAGGGTAGTGCAAGTGTGTGCACAAGATAAGTGCTAAATATGCAATATCAGAGTAATGAGGAAACATGTTGGTTAGTCCATGAATGCTATCAGACGTACCAAGATGCAAGGCATGAATACTATCGGCCATACCAAGGCTATGTGTAATGCCCTGAAAATCGGGGGTCGAGTAACAACTCAACACCCGAGTTCCAAAACATCACTTATGCAACATAAATGCTTATGATTGAATGTTACCTGTGTTAGTGCAATAATCGTGAGTGGATTATACCAAAACAGTAATTCATACTCCAGATCAAGTTATAAAATGCAAGCAGAAGACTGAAAGATGTATATAAATGCATATAAAGCCAGAAATGGTCATAATCGGTCTCCAGAGTATGAACACTTTACTGAGTCACCATATACATGTTTTAATTTCAAAAATCAAAATGCCAAAACATAGTGCAACTATAATGGTAAACCCTGTAGTCCCATCATCTGAATGGCCTAAGCAAAGCCTCTAAAGAACTGCTTGAAGGAGAACTCATCCTGATCATCATAGTAATCAGGCTCAGCCTCCTGCGTCACGTCGATACCTGTATCTAAGACAGAGTCTGGTGGGTGTCCAGAACACCGTCCCGTAACGTGGGAGTGAGTAGCTAACTCAGTGCAACAATAAAGCATAGGTTAACATGTTATCAATTTAGTCAAGTAGTAATGATAAAGCAGTACAATCAAACATTCCTAAATACTCTTATTAATGCAAGTATGGAATGCAGTCATGATGCATGCCCTCGCCAATGCTCCCTCGTGCGACAACATCTTACGTTCACAACATACGTTCATCCCTCAGTGCTCCACATCTTTTAGGTACATGTGGTGCTATATTATGAGTATGATTACCGAGTTATTATTAGTCCTTTTCATATAGCAGTATTGGGAAACTAAGGTACCTTCCTTATATCATTCCCAAACAATGATCCATTCTAGGGTCGTCAGTCCTAGATAATCTCATACGATAATACGGTTCTAGGTCGTTGTAAAGGGCTACCAGGGCTGTTACACTCACTCGTTGCACCGTTCCCCCATCACCTTATCAATACAGGCCTAGTTTATACTTTGTTTACTACGGGAAGGCTCGTCGCCTCTCCGCAGATTCAGAGTATGCTCGAGGTCACTACAAAGGGCTGTCAGGGCTGTTACATGCAATCATTACACCACTCCCCCATCACCTTATCAATGTAGGCCAATAGCTAGAATACAGTGTCCCATACCACCATATTCGGATCACGAGTCTGAGTTGATCACTGGTCACTACGGGAAAGCTCATGGCCCCAGCGTAGGACGACAGCTCGACCACGGTGCCCCATACTGCCATGCCCGGCTCATGAGTCTTAGCGGATCAAGGTACCAAGGTTAACGAGGTTACACTGGTAAGTTTAGTACCCTAGGTCCAAGCAGTAGCGTCCAAACATAGTGAACAAACATTAGACAGATCGGGTTACTTGACGAGCTCCACTAGCAAGAGCGCATAATCAGCTGAACGATATGAAGTGCATAAGTACTTCGCGTGGCCTAACCACTATCGCCAACCAAAGTACGACTCGGGTTCATCAAACACATCCTACGTGGCGAAATGAATCTCAGCCATTACTTCGAGCCTGTTACCGATTCTCTGGACTATCACATAGCCCTAATCACATTCAAGTCATAACCAGAAAGCATGTGTAATAGTCAAAGTAGAATTAATAAAGTAATTCAAACATGTTAACAAGCATGTTATAAAGCACAATATAAACAGGAAATATAACACATACATTTCATAAGTAAGTGATTAACTTAAACGACTTACATGAAGGAAATCATACACATCAATAAAGTCATTGAGAATCCTATCTCAACACCTACCTAAAACACTATCGTCTAAGTACTTACTCTTAGAAGCATTTTTACAAACACTTAGAATGCACTCATTTAACATACATAACGTATATTAGCCAAAACATGTATTTGGGCGAATCTATTCACTGAGTAAGTATTATACACATATATAGCATGTACATCCAGTGATTTATCATGGCAAACACAATTTCATATTTTGTATGTATACGGTATTTTCTACAAATATACAGAATACACTAAATGCCATAATTTGCATACTTAACCGAATCGCAGAACGAACATCGCATTTTGCATGTACAATAACACCTATATCATGAATCCATCATTATCTGACATTGAAAGCATTGAAAATCATAACCTATATATGTCTAAAGTCCTCACCTTACGCAGATAAACGCATAACGGAGTCAGTTCGTTCACCCTCGCTTTGTCTAAGGCACAACGACAACCTATTCCATGAAATAGGTTAGCTACTTCACCCTATCAATGATTAGAAACCCTAGAACAGATTAGGGTTAGGTTTTCTTACCTAAAAATGAAGTCAGAATCGCCGGAATAGCGATTAGATCGGGATGGTTAAGCACGTATAATTGCAGGGTAGAGTAACAGGAAGAATCTCTCACTCTACTCACACTTTCTCTGTCTTTTCTCTCTTCTCTCCTAGGGTTTTCTCAAATTTGTATGGTGATAATGAGAGAAGGTTTAAGGTCCTTATTTAGGCCTAAAATACTTCAAATTAGACCTAGGGCTAAGGTATACTTAGGTTATAGCCAAAGTAGGTCTGTTCCGTCTCAACGGAGCACTTCTGGAGCCCCCCCTTGAGCCAAAGGTCAGACTTAAGCTCACTGACCTTGAATCTAGGTCGAGTTAAGTTTTCATCCCAGTCGGGTTCCCAGATCACACGAGGCGGACCAGTTTCAGTTCAACGGTCACAGAAACTCGATCAGGGTTACACGTATACTGACCTGTGTATGAAATTTTCCCTGATCTGAGGGTATATTTGGGTCAGATTCTGACAGTCTGATTGGTTATATTTAGGCCGCAAATGACAGATCTTAGATTACTTAATTTAGATTTAATTTATAAAGAAAATCACGTTTTCTCACACTCTTCACTCCGGACTTAAGTGAATAGCCCCAGAATACTATCTGGTTTTGACTTCTGAGATGGTTGTCAAGCCCAGCAAGGTAGTCCTAATTATATAACCTCGATTATTCGGACTTTCGATGTGCGATCCAGATCTGATACGGAGATTCAATGTGCTCTGAAGAGTAGTCGGGTAATGAGTTTAATCCTAGATTTTGGGGTAACCTAGCGTCGATGATTCTACAAATTTTAGGTCTTACAGATCATATTTAAAGTGGATCAAATGGATTTCATAGCTAATCTAGCTTAGCACATAGTTAACTTTGTCTAATTTATAAAGGATTTGGTCTTGAGTAATTTTGCCTAAGGTGGTACTTGGGCCTTTGTACGAAATGTTTCAAGTCGTTACAATCTACCCCCCTTAAAGAAAAAATTTACCCTCGAAATTAGTACCTTTCGTACTCCTCGAGAAGCTGAGGGTAGTTCTTTCAGACCTCGGCTGCTGTCTCCCAGGTAGCTTCCTCCTTTCTATGATGCGTCCATCGTACCTTCACGAGTGGAATCACCTTACTACGCAACACCTGCTCCTTCCTACCTAGGATACGCGTCGGACGCAGTACATATGTAGCGTCTTCACTCAACTGCACCTGCTCCCAATGGATGATGTGTGAAGGATCAGGGATGTATTTCTTCAGCATAGATACATGAAATACATTATGTACACCCGCGAGTGGTGTAGGCAAAGCGAGACGATATGCCACCACTCCCACTCGATCAATTGTCAGAAATGGGCCAATGAACTACGGCGTAAGCTTCCCTTTCTTCCCAAACCGAAGGACTTCCTGCATAGGGGAAACTTTGAGGAATACATTATCTCTAACCTCAAACTCAAGTGGTCGTTGCCTCGTATCGGCATAACTCTTCTGTTTGCTCTATGCAGTTAGGAGTCGACACCTGATAATGTCGATCTTTTTCGAGGTCGCCTGTACTAACTCTAGGCCAATCAAACTGCGCTCACCGACCTCAGCCCAGCAATGCGATGCTCTGCAAGGATGCCCATACAAGGCCTCGTAAGGAGCCATACCAATACTCGCATGAAAACTGTTATTGTAGGTGAACTCTACATACGGGAGACAGTCATCCCAACTGTCCTTGAAGTCTAACACACAGGCCCGCAGCATATCTTCTAAAATCTGATTCACCTGCTCTGTCTACCCGTTGGTCTGAGGGAAAAACGCAGTACTGAATTTCAACTTCACACCCATCACTTCCTCGATACGAGTCCAAAAGATAGACTTGAATCGCGTGTCACGGTCTGACACACTCTCTAAGGGAACTCCATGTAGATGCACTATTTCTTTGATGTACAACCTAGTCAAGTCGTCTGCAGAGTTCGTGACTTTAATAGGGAGAAAATGAGCCAATTTGGTCAATTGGTCCATGATCACCCAAATAGAGTCATAACCCTTTCTCGTCTTCGGCAGCCCCGAGATGAAGTCCATAGAGATGAAGTCCCACTTACATTCAGCTATGGGCATGGGTTGAAGGAGTCCAGGAGGTCGACGATGCTCAGCCTTGACCTGCTGACACGTGAGACAACGTGAAACATACTCTGCAATGTGGACCTTCATATTGTCCCACCAATATGACCACTTCATATCCTGATACATCTTCGTGCTACCTAGATGCATCGCAAGCTTTGATCTGTGGGCAGTCTCGAGAAGCTCCTGTCTCAAGTCCTGAATATCTGGGACGCATAGGCGACCATGGTATTGCAGGCCCCCATCTGTGCCAACTCTCCACTCGGAGTCCACATCATCGCTAGCTTGCTCGAGAAGCTCAGACAACCGCTCGTTGCCCTTTTAGGCCTCGATAATTCGATCATTAATAAGTGGCCGCACCCGAACTTGTGCGACAAACTTGAATGGTTCCTCCACTTTGAGTTTCTGCTCGAAGTCCCACATGAACTCTATTATATCCCACTCTGCTATCATCAGTGGAGCCGCAAATGCTATAGCCTTCTTGCGACTAAACGCGTCTGCTACAAGGTTGATCTTGCCAGGACGGTAGGAAACCTCGAACTTGAAGTCCTTCAAGGTCTCCATCCATCGGCGCTGCCTCATATTCAAGTCCCACTGAGTGAATATATACTTAAGGCTCTTGTGGTCGCAGAAAAGATTGAATTACTCTCTGTAGAGGTAATGTCTCCAGAGCTTCAATGCGAATATGACCGCTGCTAACTCAAGGTCGTGCATAGGGTAATTCTCCTCATGCTTCCTTAATTGTCTTGAGGCATACACAATCACCCTGTCCTTCTACATAAGGACACAACTCAAACCAACGCAAGACGCGTCAGTATATATAGTATACGTAACCCATTGCTCTGGCAATACTAGCACAGGGGCAGATGTTAGCCTGTCCTTCAGCTCCTGAAAAGCTACTTCTGCCTTCTCATTCCAGGCGAACTTCAGATCCTTCCATGTCAACTGAGACAACGGTCTAGCTATCTTCGAGAAGTCTTAAATGAATTGTCGGTAATAGCCTGTCATGCCCAGAAAACTCCTCACCTTAGTAACTGAACTAGGCTGCTTCAAATCCTGCACTATGACTACCTTAGCCAGGTCCACTGCTATCCCTTCCTTGGACACCACATGTCCCAGGAACTTGACTTCCTCCTGCCAGAAGTCGCACTTCTTATACTGCGCGAACAACTAGTTCTTCTTCAGAGTATCTAGGACTGCCTGTAAGTGTTCCTCGTGCTCTTCCCGACTTGTGGAGTATATCAGGATGTCGTCGATAAACACGATGATGAATCGGTATAGGAATGGCCGAAATACTCGGTTCATCAAGTCCATGAATACGGGTGGTGGGTTCGTGAGACCGAACGACATCACAAGGAACTCGTAATGCCCAAAACTAGTCTTGAAGGCCGTCTTCTGCACATCTTCATCCTTGACACGTAACTGATGATACCCTGACTGTAAATCGATCTTAAAAAATACTTTACTCCCTTCAACTGATCAAACAGGTCATCTATCCTAGGCAAAAGATATTTGTTCTTCACGGTCAACTGGTTTAACCTACGGTAATCAATACATAACCGTAGCGACCCGTCATTCTTCTTGACAAATAACACAGGTGCTCTCCAAGGAGACACACTGGGTCGTATAAAGCTCTTCTCTACCAGTCCATCAATCTGTTTCCTCAATTCCTTCACCTCACATAGAGGCATACGATACATTGGTAATGAAACGGGTGTCGCACCAGGCACAAGATCAATGGTGAAGTCGATCTTGGGCCGAGGAGGCAACCCAGGAATCGGCTCAAACACATCCCCAAAAGCTTGAACTACAGGCGTATCCATAAGTGTTGGAACATTAGTAGCCTCCAATGAAGAAGCGAAACAATACAACCAAGAAGCGTGACTGACCTGAACAGGGAAAGTAAAAGTCGTGCCCTCTGGTCCGTGGGCTATAACCATCCTAGTCTCGCAATCGATCTTTGCTCGCATCTCAGTGAGCCAGTCCATACCGAAAATAATGTTGTAATGGAATAGGGGGACAACGATCAGGTCAACTAATATCATTCTGCCACCTAAGTTTATCGGGCAGCCCTCACACATACTAGTAACATCAGAGAAAGTCCCTGTGGTAGTGATGACCCGCACTCCTCTCGTAGGAGCAGTATTAAACCCAATCGCTTGACTGCCGTGCATGAGATCATAGAGGTAGTGGACCCTGTGTCCACTAATAAGAAGACAGGAATACCTTGGACGTGTGCAGTGACCTCGAAGGCCATAGGTGTTGAAGGTGCTGTCTCTAGCTCTTCTGTTGTGAGCGCATGAACACGTGCCTGTTGTGTTCGGCTGGGCTGAGGCATCATAGGTCACTGTGGCAGCCTATAACAAGGTGTAGGTGGTCTGAAGGATGGATGTGTAGGTGCTGTCCGTAGTGGTGGAGCCGATAAAGCCTGAGGGCAAGAACAATCAATCCGCTGCAGTGGTGCAAACTTGCTATCTCTCATTCGTGCAAAGCAACTCTATGCAGGGTGACCCAGTTTCCCGCAGTAAGAATAGGTCACACCTGGACGCCTCATCAGAACTACTGGTGCCGCATTCCTGGGAGGAGAGTCAATACGTGGCCTCTTGCCGAGGAATGGCCTGCTCTGAATATCTGGTTGTGGCCTAGGAACCATAGGGTCACGAGAGCATGTCAGTCACTCAACATCCTGCTCTGCCCGCATAGACATGTGTACCAGCTCGGCATAGGAGGGTATGCTGACACAGCACATCTTTGACTGAATGTTAGGTCGTAAGCCCTCAGAAAAATGTCATATCCGCATCTGCTCGTCAGTAAGTATCGTAGGGACGTATCTGCCCAACTCAGTAAATCGATGCTCATACTCAGTAACTGTCATGCCTCCCTGCCTGAGGCGCAAGAACTCAATCTCTCTCTCATGTCGGTAGGTCCGAGGGTAGTACTTTTCGTGAAAATGAAACTCGAAAGTTGCCCAAGTCCATACGTAGCCAACTGCGACTGTCCGTAGGACACTATCCCACCACATACTAGCCTCCTTCTCAAACATAAAGGTGGCCAACTCAACTTGCTCTGACTCGGTACAATGCAACATCCGTAGCATCTTGGAGATGCAGTCTAACCAGTATTCAGCCTATCAGGTCTGTGAGAACCCGTAAAAGTAGGAGGCCTCAAGTGCTGAAATCGCTTGAGAAGGCCATTAGTATCCAAAATTCCCCGTAGGGTATGTAGCAGGTGCAGGCGGAGGCACATCCTTAACCTGAGCAGAAGGCTCTGCAGTCTCAGTAGGATGTATAGATGGTGAAGGTGGAGTCGCACTCCCACCTTGAGATAAGGCCCCTACAATAGTGGCCAAGAGCTGCCGGTGCTGCTGCTGCATCAGCATCATCATCTGCTCAAACCTATCAGTAGGCGGGGCAGGCTGAGGCATGTACTGCATCGAGGAAGACACAGGGTTCTGCTCGCGAACCGATGGTGTATAAGGTGGTAGTCCAGCTGTAGGACCAGTGGAAGGCTGAGACGCAGGTATAGTCTCACGATTCGGGCCCAAACTAGGGTCCGTACGACCATCTCTGTGGGAAGGAGCCTGGTCCATCGTATCAGTGAGTGCGAGGTGTGTCATGCTCCACGTATATTTCCATGGCATACCCTATACATCATAGGGTGCAATGCATGTAAGATGAAGCATAGTAACACAATACACAATCACTTAAGCATTCCACACACTTCATAGAAAAAGAGGCTGCATGGATTTCATTTAACAAAATTGTCACAATACATGGAATACAGAGTTACATAAATCATAGCAACATGAACGTAGGCATGCACGGGTTCGCTCTCTGCCCCACTTGATACAGGAAGTCTACCATGAGGCGCGTCCACTCACTGCGATTGCTCCACCTGCGGTAGACGTTGAATGTGAAGATGTGATGGAGTAAACGGAAGTTGTCAGACATATTAGTCGCTAGGGATGAGGTGTGATTTAAACCCATCGTTTGACGGTCTAAGAGTGTTTTAGGGTCGACTCGTGTGATCACGGTTGAGTACAGACTCAAACAAAATGACAGATTTCAGTGAACTTCACCGATTGGCAAAATCGGGATACATATGACTGTTTCTACGTTTTTCTCACACCCTCCTATGTCTAAATGCGTCAGCGTACATCGTGGGACCATAACCCAGGTCCGATTTAATCCAAATCATGCTCTGATACTAACTTGTAACGCCCTGAAAATCGGTGGTCGAGTAGTAACTCAACACCCGAGTTCCAAAATATCACTTATGCAACATAAATGCTTATGATTGAATGTTGTTTGTGTTAGTGCAATAATAATGAGTGGGATTATACCAAAACAGTAATTCATACTCCAAATCAAGTTATAAAACGCAAGCGAAAGACTGAAAGATGTATATAAATGCATATAAGACAGAAATGGTCACAATCGGTCTCCAGAGTATGAACAATTTACTGAGTCACCATATACATATTTTAATTTCAAAAATTAAAATACCAAAACATGGTGCAACTATAATGGTAAACCATGTAGTCCCGTCATCTGAATGGCCTAAGGAAAGCCTCTAGAGAACTACATGAAGGAGAACTCATCCTGATCATCATAGTAATCAGGCTCAGCCTCCTGCGTCTTGTCGATACCTGCATCTAAGACAGAGTCTGGTGGGTGTCCAGAACACTGTCCCATAACGTGGGAGTGAGTAGCTAACTCAGTGGAACAATAAAGCATAGGTTAATATGTTATCAATTCAGTCAAGCAATAATGATAAAGCAGTACAATCAAACATTCCTAAATACTCTTATTAATGCAAGTATGGAATGCAGTCATGATACATGCCCTCGCCAATGCTCCCTCGTGTGACAACATCTTACATCCGCGGCATGCGTTCATCCCTCAGTGCTCCACATCATCCAGGCACATGCAGTGTTATATTATGAGCGTGATTACCGAGTTATTATTAGTCCTTTTCATACAGCAATATTGGAAAACTAAGGTACCTTCCTTATATCATTCCCAAACAATGATCCATTATAGGGTCGTCAGTCCTAGATAATCTCATACGATGATATGATTCTAGGTCACTGTAAAGGGCTGTCAGGGCTATTACATGCACTCGTTGCACCGCTCCCCCATCACCTTATCAACATAGGCCTAGTTTATACTCTGTTTACTACGGGAAGGCTTGTCACCTCTCCGTAGATTTGGAGTATGCTCGAGGTCACAACAAAGGGTTGTTACATGCAATCGTTACACCACTCCCCCATCACCTTATCAGTGTAGGCCGACAGCTCGAATACAGTGTCCCATACCACCGTATTTGGCTCACGAGTCTGAGTTGCTCACTGGTCACTACGGGGAGGCTCGTGGCCCCAGCATAGGCCGACAGCTCCACCATAATGTCCCATACCACCATGCTCGGCTCATGAGTCTTAGTGGATCGAGGTACCAAGGTTAACGGGGTTACATTGGTAAGTTTGGTACCCTAGGTTCAAGCAGTAGCGTCCACACATGGTGAACATACATTAGAGAGATTGGGTTACTTGACGAGCTCGACTAGCATGAGCGCACAACTAGCTAAACGACATGAAGTGCATAAGCACTTCGCGTGGCCTAACCACTATCGCCAACCGAAGTACGACTCAGGTTCGTCAAACACATCATACGTAGCGAAATGAATCTCAGCCATGACTTCGAGCCTGTTACCAATTGTCTGGACTATCACATAGCCCCAATCACATTCAAGTCGTAACCAGAAAGCATGTGTAATAGTCAAAGTAGAATTAATAAAGTAATTCAAACATGTTAACGAGCATGTTATAAAACACAATATAAACAGGAAATACAACACATACATTTCATAAGTAAGCGATTAACTTAAACAAATTACATGAAGAAAATCATACACATTGCTAAGGTCGTTGAGAATCCTATCTCAATAGCTACCTAAAACACTATCATCTAAGTACTTACTCTTATAAGCATTTTTACAAACACTTAGAATACGCTCATTTAACATACATAACGTATATTAGCCAAAATATGTATTTGGGCGAATCCGTTCACTGAGTAAGTATTATACACATATATAGCATGTACATACAGTGATTTATTATGACAAACACAATTTCATATTTTGTACATATACGGTATTTTCTACAAATATACAGAATACACTAAATGCCATAATTTGCATACGTAACCGAATCGCAGAACGAACGTCACATTTTGCATGTATAATAACACCTAGATCATGAATCCATCATTATCTGACATTGAAAGCATTGAAAACCATAACCTATATGTCTAAAGTCCGTACCTTACGTCTATAAACGCGTAACGGAGTCAGTTTGTTCACCCTCGCTTTGTCTAAGGCACAACGGCAACCTATTCCATGAAATGGGTTAGCTACTTCACCCTATCAATGATTAGAAACCCTAGAACAGATTAGGGTTAGGCTTTCTTACCTAGAAATGAAGTCAGAATCGCCGGAATAGTGATTAGAGCGGGATGGTTAAGCACGTATAATAGCAGGGTAGAGTAACAGGAAGAATATCTCACTCTACTCACACTTTCTCTCTCTTTTCTCTCTTCGAAATCAAGCTTCATAAAGATCAAAGTCTAAGCAAATGAAGTGTTCAATGTCCATACTTCATGTTCTAGGTTTGATAGACCATTAGATTGACATTAGGGTAGGTCACTTTGAATACATAATCCAAATGAATATTCTTACATGATTTTGGTCTACTTTAAGACCTGTCCTAGACCTTGTTCGAGCAGTCCTAGCACTGTCTCGACCAGTCTAAGAAGTTCCAAGACCAGTCCTAAAATGGTTGCAATTTATCAGATTTTTTGGTTTGCCTACGACTAGTCCTGGAGTCTGCTCGACCGGTCATGAGATGGTCTCGACTTGACCTTCGACCAGTCATAAGGCTTCGACTCAAACTCCAGCAACTAAATCAATTGTTGCACAACCAGTCGTAGAGGGGTCTCGACCAGTCTTGGACTGCCTACGACCGGTCGTACAATGGTCTGATGCGATCGCGCTCATAAATTCAAAAATCAGTTTATTCTAAGACCAGTCGTGGTGACCCTAGGACCAGTTGAAGATGAACTTCTTTTGCTATAAATAACACACAAATTTTAGAGTTTTTCATTGAATAATTAAGTGAATTCAAGGCTCCACTCTGAGATAAGTCTGCGTTTATTTTTAAGCTATTTTGTGCACAATTTCTTTCCCTTTTTGATAGCTTATTTAATTTGATTTTATTTCTGTATTCCAATATGATTTGGAAAGAGGAATTGACTTATTCCTTCTTCTTGGAATCAAAGTCAAATATAGCTACGCCCAACTGGTTTAAATCTAAAATCAATTAGAACTTAGAACCATATTAAAGTGAGTAGTGGACATTAAACTTCTACATTCGAACGTCTACTCCAATTGGTTCTTCCGGGCAGCTACAAGAGGAGAAATCCAGGTATTTTACAATTCTGTAAATTCTATTCCATTTTAGTTTTTGTTTTGGATTCGCTGGAAAAATCTCAATTTGTGTGGTTATCTGAGGAGAGCCAGAAAACTCAGAAGTGTGGGTTTTTGAATTGTGTAAGCCCAAGTTAAAAAGACACAATTGTAAAGGTTTTGGGTGAACCTGTGAAAACTTATTTGATAGTGAACGCTAATATCCCCTATGTGAGGATATTAGGAGTAGAGTAGCATTCTGTGTGGCTGTTGAAAAACAGTTGGTGTACACATAGGCGAACCATTATAACTCTTTGTCTTGTGGATTGAATGCTTGCTTAATTTTCATATCTTTTATCATTCAATTGTGTGGAATGTACATGTGGATGTGAATGTTGTAACTATTTACATTTCAAGCAAGTGTAGGGATTGTTGTAATAAATTAGATCTATATTTCTACATTTAATTTCAATTCTTTGTTATTCATTTATTTCTATTAAAATTGAGTTCTTGATCCAAAAGAAGTTCTAGAAATAAGGTTGTCCTACCATAAGCCCTTGTTTATTATGGTGTAAGGTTGTCCTTAGAATTGAATTTGTATCAATCTCTCAATACTTATTTATTAAGGTGATTTAATTTCAGCATTGTGAATTGATTTATAATTGTAAGGCTATTGATTTATTTTATTCCACTGATTTTATTTTAATTTGGCAGTCCTATTCACCTCCCCCCCTCTAGGACATATAGCTTGGCCTTTTCAGTTTCATTGAGGGCTTATCCCGTATTGCAGCCTCGCTGACCAAGTTGACTCAGAAGGGCGTAGAGTTTATTTGGAGAGATGCCTATGAGCGAGCATTTATGGAGTTGAAGGACCGCCTCATGTCCGCTCCTGTCCTCACTCTTCCCTATGGGAGTGATGGATTCATTGTATTCACCGATGCCTCGCATATTAGTTTGGGTGCTGTCCTGGTGCAACACGGAAGACGAGTGGCCTTCGCGTTTGGTGTGGAGACATTATCTCTATGGGGTTAGGTTTGAGCTCTTTTCTGACCACAAGAGCTTGAAGTACCTCTTCTCGCAGTCTGAGTTAAACATGAGGTAAAAGCGATGGATGAAGCTCCTGAAGGACTATGACTTCGATCTTCAGTACCACCTGGGCAAGGTGAACATGGTGACAGATGCCCTCAGCCGTCAGCCATGAGTCCTTGTGGTGCATACGATGGTCTAGGAGTGGAGGATGCTTGATGATATAGCAGAGTATGATTTTGAGTTCGGTCTGTAGTATTCTATGGTGCAGTTATCGAGCCTGTTGATTCAACCTTCGCTTGTCGCTAGGGTGATCGAGGCTCAGCCGGCGGAAGAGTCATTGCAGAGTTATATGACTGAGGTGGCATCTGAGAGTCAGACAGATTGGCAGATTGGTTTAGACGGTGGACTTCGCTTCGGAGGCCGATTATTTGTCCCAGATATTCCTGAGTTAAGCAGAGATCTTATGACCAAGGCGCATTGATCGCGATTTTTTATCCACCCTGACTCGACGAAGATGTACCGTGACAAGAGGCGACTGTATTTTTGGGTCAAGATGAAGCGCCAGATCTCTAGTTTTGTGGCTGAGTGTGACACATGCCAGCGTGTCAAGGCCGATCATCAGAGACCTCCTGGTCTATTACAGCCATTGAGAGTTCCAACGTGGAAGTGGGAGCACTTATCAACCGACTTGATTATGGTCTTGTCGAGGACTCAGCGCAGTCATAACGCCATCTAGCTCGTCATTGATCAATGACAAAGTTGACACATTTTCTTGCGATTCGGGCGACTTGGCCTTTGGACCGGCTTGTGAGGTTATTCATCGAGGAGATTCTAAGATGGCATGACATTCCAGTCTCGATCGTTTCTGACCAAGACCGGAGGTTCACGTCTCACTTTTGAGAGATGGGAACTGATTTGTAGCTCAGCACCGCATACCACCCCCAGACCGATGGCTAGACCTAGAGGGTCAACCAGATCCTTGAGGATATGATTCGAGCCTGAGGGATTGATTTCGGGTGTAGCTGGGATGAGCATCTGTGATTAGCTGAGTTCGCGTACAACAACAGCTATCAGGCAACCATTGGCATGGCTCCTTTCAAGGCACTATACGGCAGACCATGCAGATCACAGAGTTGTTCAACCAAGGTTAGAGAGCGTCGTCTCTTAGGTCCCGAGCTTGTGCAGCAGACGTCAGAGGCTATCTATATTATCAGACAGAGGATCCGCACAACTTAGAAATGGCAGAATAGTTTTGCTGATCGCCAGCGTCGTCCCTTGGAGTTTGATGCAGGGGACCATGTGTATCTCAAGGTCTAACCCATGAAGGGAGTAGTTCGATTTAGAGCGAAGGGCAAGCTTGCCCCGAGAGTCATAGGACCTTTTGAGATCACTGAGCGCATTGGCGCCGTAGCCTATCGGCTTGCCTTGTCATCTCAGTTGTCTGATGTCCATAATATTTTTCATGTCCCTATGTTAAGGAAATGTGGGTCAGACATCATTCTTGTTATTGATTGGCAGCCATTAGAGGTTGGTGAGGAGGCTTCCTATATTGAGCAGCCAGTTCGTATCCTTGATCGGAAGGAGCAAGTCCTCCGGACCAAGGTCATTCCGTTGGTGAAGGTTCAGTGGGGTCACCATTCTATTGAGAAGGCTTCTTGGGAGCGCGTGACCGAGATTCGAGAGCGCTATCCCCATCTCTTTGATGATTGATTTTGTGTTGTATTTTGTATGGTATCTCTGATTTTGTATGATGATGTTATATTTATTCTTCCTCGTAAGTTATGGCCAGTTGCGATGATTGTATAAATTTTGAGGATGGAATTTCTATTAGGAGGGGAGAGCTGTAAGACCCGTATCTTAGTCCGTACCATTCCGTAAGTTCCCACGATCATCTCTCTCGAATTCTAGTAACCTTCGACCTTTATCCGATATTTGTGCGCGATCCTAAGCCAGGTCCTGTCAACCCTACTCAACTCAACTAAAGACTTGTACCCTAGCGACCATGCCATCACCGCGGTTCCGATGTCGTCTCTCGCATGCCGAGGCGATACCCAGGCCAGGAGATGTGAACCCGTGTTCAATTCAAGGAAAATGTCACGCATTACAAAACCCAAGAGAATCTCTACTGAATGTCACATCCATCCATCAATCAATCTCATCAAGGGTCAAGTACACCATCACCTCACACCCATCCCCAAGCAACCCCATAAGTCAAAAAGTTCTTACACCACCCATACCTTTCTTACACAATCTACACCTAAAGTCAAAAGTTTCTTACACACCCATCACTCACCACATTCATCACTCCATCACCCATCTCTCTCTCTCTCCCTTTACAAACCTCTCTCTCTCATTCTCAAACCACTTTCTAAGCAACCCAAGAACACCACACGTCCAAGCCCTTTCACCCTCCAAGAGAACTTTGTGTGTGGCCCACTTCCTACCCTCTCATCTCTCATCTCAACCATCCAAACTACATCTATTCTGTTGGGATAGAAGCCAAGGAGCAAGGAAAGCCTAGGGAGCAAGAAGGAGACGGTGGGTGATCTTGGATCTCCATTTCTTTATTTTTTTGTGATGTAAAGGCCCACTTATGGTTAGACCTACCTTGATGTAGGCTTTGTATCCTTGCTGATGTCACTCTCTCTCTCTCTCTCATGTATTGTGGACCCCACTATGATGTATGATCCACGCCGTCCCATTCGTAGGGCCAACCTTGCTGACTGTCTATGGGTGGGCCTAGATGTAGGAGAAACACAAATATCAGATTGATCCAAATCTGGTGGGCCACGTCCAAGTGGGACCCACCATGATGCCTGTGTTGTATCCATAGTCCAGCATCCAGGGACGCTGGACGTGCACCTCAGTGAAGTGTGCCTGATAGTGGGAGTAGCTAACAGTGAAGTGCGTACAGAGAGTGGGGTCCATGGGACCCATCCACGCCCTCCACCCCACGTTGTCCATCCATTGGCCACACCATAGGGTATGTGTTTTATCCAAACCGTCCACCGTCCCTGGACGGTGGGACCCAACCCAGGTGTGGGGACACCATGATATATGTGTATGTTCAGGTCGTCTAGGCTTGGACGTTATGTATATTATATATAATATTAATATATTAATAGTGAAATGCATACGGATAGTGGGGTCCATGCGACCCATTATAACGCCCTGAAAATCGGGGATCGAGTAGTAACTCAACACCAGAGTTCCAAAACATCACTTATACAATATAAATGCTTATGATTGAATGTTGTCTGTGTTAGTGCATTAATCATGAGTGGGATTGTACCAAAACAGTAATTCATACTCCAGATCAAGTTATAAAACGCAAGCGGAAGACTGAAAGATGTATATAGAGGTATATAAAGCCAGAAATAGTCACAATCAGTCTCTAAAGTATGAACACCTTACTGAGTCACCATATACATGTATTAGTTTCAAAATCAAAATGCCAAGAAAAGTGGTACAACTATGATGGTAAACCCTGTAGTCCCAACATCTGAATGGCCTAAGCGAAGCCTCTAGAAAACTGCATGAAGGAGAACTTATCTTGATCATCGTAGTAGTCAGGCTCAGCCTCCTGCGTCTTGTCAACACCTGCATCTAAGACAGGGTCTGGTTGGTGTGTACAACACCGTCCCGTAACGTGGGAGTGAGTAGCTAACTTAGTGGAACGATAAAGCATAGTTTAACATGTTATCAATTCAGTCAAGAAGTAATGATAAAGCAGTACAATCAAACACTCCTAAATACTCTTATTAATGCAAGTATGGAATAAAGTCATGATGCATGCCCTCGCCTACACTCCCTCGTGTGACACCATCTTACGTCCGTAGCATGCTTTCATCCTTTAGTGCTCTTCAACCTGGGGCACATGCAGTGCTATGTTATGAGAGTGATTACCGAGTTGTTATTAGTCCTTTTCATACATCAGTGTTGGGAAACTAAGGTACCTCCCTTATATCATTCCCAAACAATGATCCATTCTAGGGTCGTCAGTCCTAGATAATCTCATACGATGGTGCGGTTGTAGGTCACTGCAAAGGGCTACCAGGGCTGTTACATGTACTTGTTACACCACTCCCCCATCACCCTACATGGCTAATCATCAAATCAGTACAGGCCTAGTTGTACTCTCGTTGCTACGGAAGGGTCGTCGCCTCTGCGTAGGCTCGGAGTACTCTCGAGGTCACTAAAAAGGGTTGTCAGGGCTGTTACATGGAATCATTGCACCACTCCCCCATCACTAAATCAGTATAGGCCGACAGCTCAAATATAGTGTAACCACCGTATTAGCTCACGAGTCTGGGTTGCTCACTGGTCACTACGGGAGGTACATCACCCCAACGTATGCCGACAGCTCGACCACGGTGTCCCATACCACCATGCCTGGCTCATGAGTTTTAGTGGATCAAGGTACCAAGGTTAAGTAGGATTCACTAGTGAGTTGGGTACCTTAGGTTCAAACAGAGGCATCCATACATGTGAACATACATCGGCAGATCGGGTTACTTGACGAGCTCGACTAGCACGAGCGCATGTTGAGTTGAGCAACATGAAGTGCACAAACACTCCGTGTGGCCTAACCACTGCCGACAACTTTAGTACGACTCGGGTTCGTCAAACCCATCTTAAGTGGCGAATAAATCTCAGCCACGAACTCGAGCCTGTTACCGATTGCCTAAACTATATCATAGCCCCACTTTCACTTCATTCCAATAGGTAATCATAAGAGACAGTCAAAACAGTAATGAACAAATAATTCAATTCGTACAAGCATGTGAGCATGTTGAGAAATGTAACACAAACATGATTTGCACACACATTCATTACATGAATAAAACAGACATCATAATGTATCGTACATGGAGGAAATCATATACATAATTAAGGTAACCGAGATTCATATCGTAGCCCTCATACAAAACTACTATTAGTAATACTTAGCACATTCAGACATTTCTACAAACACTTAGACTACATACATCATCATACATGATGTATGTGGTTTACACATATATGTGGTCAACTCCTTTCACTAGGGAGTTGCCCCGTAAATGTAACGCCCCGAACTTTTCGATGCTCGGGCATCGAAAGTCCTCGAGCGTTACCATAAGATTCAACGTGACATATACATGTGTACGATGCCAATCCAACTATTTTAGCCTTACATCCTTTCCCTGATACTAACTTAACCATTGGGGATGATCTTCATTCATAAATTAAGCCATTTGACCGTTGAATTTCAAGACAAGCTCACCCATCACGTGATTTGACATAAGTACTTTCCCTTAGATGGCGTGACGAATAACTCCCTATCTATAATGATTTAGATATATGTTCTTTTGTAAGAACTGCTTAGAAACATGTTTATAACCATGTGGAGTCATTAGATTTCTCAAAACTCACACATCAGCAATAATTACGAAAATGCCATTGACGTAGGCCCCTGAATTCCAATTCACACGGTTCTCATCATCCGTTTCATGTGAAATTTTATACCAGGCCTAATTATCATAAATTAACCGGAGACATCAAATTTCAGCCCTTAGATCATGGTAAATCAGCTACTTGACCTCTACATCCATTCTTACACTTATCAGATCAAGATTCTGATCCGTCCATCTTGTTCATGACATATGAATATACTTAGCCCACCAGTAGAATCAGAATCTGATAAACTTTCATGTGTAAGAAAGTCGCTCGAATCTAACGTTATGTAAGCCCTACCCCTAATCACTCCAAAAATCCACGTTATGTCCATCCATTTACTAAACTGACCATACATTCACCTACATACAAGGATAAAGTTCTAATAATCAAGTTCTCTTATTTTTAGAAGCTCATCTGACCATCCATCATGTTTGGATCTGCCAAATGGGCCACCCGAATATTAGGATGAATCGGTCATTTTGAAGATCTTAGAACACAGGTCCAAACTACCGGATAATACTACAAATAGACATATATAAACATGACATTAAAACCCTGGAGTAGTATAGTCCATTGAAGTGGATCTCAGTCATCCTTGAGAGATCCTAGCTCAAATTTGGGCGACGGAAAGAGCGTAAAAAATAACGATCACCTGTTAAATTTCATCACATTTGGACTGAGTCAGGTCGAGTGGGGTTGTGTTGGATCCGATCCAACCTCCTTTATGGCCTAGCTGTGAAGAAAAATAAATAAATAAAAGATCAGAAGAAGGAAGAGAGAGCCACCGCTGAGTCGACTCGACTGAGTCGTCAAACCTGGTCCAGTCCAGCTCCTTGCTGGTCAATTCTAACCATGGGAGTTGAAGAAAAGAAAAGGAGGAGAAGAGGAAAAGAAAGAGAGAAGGAGTGGTGTTGGTTGAGGCGTTGAGCCGAGTTAACTCGACTCGAACCGAGTCGGCTAGGTGAGCCCACATTCGCTTCCCAAAATTAAATTATTTCAATTATCATTGTTACTGTTAATTCTAAATTGTGGATTATTAGAGTTAGGTATAACTAACCATTAGTAAATTTCATATATATTAAAATTAGTTATTCTAGACAAAATCTCAATTATTAAATATAAGCGCTTTATTTCTCATATTACCACTAGTTGCAGAGCACACTATTTAATTCTCATCAAATGATTATTAGTGTCACATTAGCTAATATTAAGGATATGGTTAATATTAATAATTATTTTGGAATTACTAGTATTATTATTCGTAGTATTGTTGTTGTTATTTAGCCGTTATTAAATTATTATTTTAAGTTAGTAATATCATCAATACCGTTATTACATCACATAGAAATTAAATCTAAAAATCAAAACCTAAACCTACGCTCTAGGGTGAAGTCTTAGACCTAAGTAACTTAAACCATAAATTATGAACCTAATTGATAAGTTATTCTCTATGACATCACTACAGGTTCCTTTACTAGGGTAATACTATTATAAGTCACTATTAGTATCATTACTCGTGGGTTGATAGATAATTTAATATAATATTAGTCATTGTAATATTTTCAAAATTTATGACTAATTTATTTATTAATTTTACTCAATTATTACTCTCATTGACAATACCATTAATGGTCACACCAATTAAAGTCCAAATTCCATAATCAAATTCTAGAATCTAAGTTTAGGACTAAACCCTAGGATGAAAACCCTAATTCTACACTAAAACCCTAAAAGATAACCCTAGGCTATAATCTTAAACCCTAGGTAGTAGGTAGAACTTGGATCTAATTGTACAAGTTCTTGATTTATGGTAGGGTTGATTCTAAGGGTACACGCGCTTATTAGCAACATCAATTGGTGGTTCAAGTATGAGGTGATGATTCTTTCCCTTAAGCTTTCCATTTTCCCATTAGCTTAAGTTATAGTTTCTATTTTAACTTGTAATTGATATCTCCATTTCATAGTCACATGTGATAATTGTTGAAATTAAATTGATATATTACATGCTTAATGTGTATCCTGCATATTTATTCATGCTTGTGGATTATTTGTGGATTACTTATGGAACTTAAACTGGTACACCGGTGGGAAACCCCCACCTATATGTGTACACCCATACTTGGGATGTAACTTGAATGGTTGTGATAGTAATGGACCTTCGGCTTAGTGGTTATCGAATGATGATTTAAATTAACCATTGATGTGGGCCTACCATCTAGGGTTGTTGTGTCAAATGGTTTTTAAGGATGGTCTTTTATCGCATGATTTTGATACTTGCCTTATGTGACTTATTTTGATATCTGTCTATGTGGTTTGTTTCGATATCGCCCTATGTGGCTTTATTTTTGTATTTGCCCTATATGGGTCTGATGTTTTATATCTTACAGCCATGTGATGGTAAGCCCCATATATTGTAATATGATTGGCCACTAGTTGATGGGTTTCCATTAAATATCCTAAGATGGTAGTCTCATGGGCCGGGGATGGTGGTAATGGGACACTATGCCCGAGCTGTCAGCCTACGCTGGTGATAAATCCCCGTAGTGACCTTGAGCTTATCTAAATTGGCTGATTGTAACTGGATTAATAACGGTTTGGCTAATCATGCATCCATGGAATATTGGCGATAACGGGTGGCTAATTCTGGATGCTATAGCACGTGCCCTGGAGTTGTTGGGGTATCGTTTCACTAGCTCCCAGACAACCGACTATCGACTCCTGTTCCGACTGGATGATTTTACTAGGTCGATGATTTGCATGGGCGACGAGCCCAAGTCCGACTAGATGTGCATCCCCAGGTCGATGTGCATTCACGCATCCATGCATTTAAAAGGACTGTATCATGTATTGTTTTGATTACCTTATTGTTTTATAAATATGCTTACCTAATGCGGCGATGTGTAATCTTGAGGGGAATTCACACTGAGTTGGTCACTCATCCATCAAATATACAACCGTACAGGTAGTACAGGTGGCTTTAGTGATATGCATGTTCAGACTTGATGAGGAGTAGGGTATGATCGCCAGGGATGCATGGCTGTATTTGTCTGGAGGAGCTACGTGGTCTTGCGGCTAATATTTATATGCTTTCTTCTATTCTTCATGTATTAAATTCTTATAAATCTTGTACTTGTTAAATTCAGAGACATTGGTTTGTATAAGTCATTATGGGCAGCTTCTTGTATATTTTAATGATAATGAAAATTTTCTTTATGTCAATTTGTCCACACTAAGATCATTTGCTTACTCTGATAGTTGGAAAAAAATGTATGTACACTCGGATTTGGCCATCCTTTAAGGTTAACACTTGGGTTTTTGGGAAACGAGTCGTATACTCGGGTCCTGAAAAGTTGGGGCGTTACAGTAAACCACATGCATATACCCATGATGGATGATCATGGCGTGCACGAATCCGGGTTCCATATTCATTTAAGTATTTCCACAAACACTTGGGCTACACACTTTATCACATATAGTGTGTATTTGCCATGACATGATTTTAGGGCAAGTCCTTTCGCTAAGGAGTTTTCGCACATGTATTAATCATATATTTACAACAAATAAACATGTTAAGCACAAATCCAAATTCCAAACGTATTCAAATATTTCAACACATACATAGAATACACTATATTACACATAGTTCATATATAACTGAAACATGAAATGGACGACGCATTTTGCATGTGAAATAGCACCCATAACAAGAATAAGTCATTAACTGACATTGAAAGACTTGAAAACCATAACCTATATGTCTAAAGTCTGCACCTTATGCCGTAGAAGTGTAACGAAGTCAATAGAATCTCTAAGTTTTCGTCTACGGCGGAACAACAACCTATAGCATGAATTAAGTCAGCTATCTCGCTACTTGTAACAGTTGAAACCCTAAAACAAGTTAGGGTTAGGGTTTTCTTACCTAAGAACGAAGACAAAATCGCCGGAATAACGATTAGACGGTGGTGGATAAGCACGTATGGTAGCAAGTTAGAGCAACAGGATCTTTCTCCCACTTCTCCCACACTTTCTCTCTCTTTACTCTCTCTCTCACCTAGGGTTTTCTCAATTCGTATGGGATGAGAGAGTGAGGGTTTAATGTCCTTATATAGGCCCAGAACTCACGGAAATAGACTCAGGGCCATGGTATACTTAGGTTATGTCCAAATACGGACTGTTCCGTCTCAACGGAGCACTTTTAGAGCCCCCCCTTGAGTCAAAGGTCGGACTTAAGCTCACTGACCTTGGATCTAGGTCGAGTTAAGTTTTCGTTCCAGTCAGATTCCTAGATCACACGTGGTGGACCAGTTTCAGTTCAACGGTCATTGAAACTCGATTAGGGTTATAAGTATACGGACATGTATGGGAAATGTTCCCTGATCCGAGGGTGTATTTGGGTCAGATTTCGACGGTCTGATTGCTTATATTTGGACGGCAAGCGACAAGTCTCAGATTACTTAAATTTGATTTAATTTTTAAAGAAAACCATGTTTTCTCACACTCCTCGCTCCGGGCTCCAGCGAATAGCCTTGGGACATTATCTGGTTTTGACTTCCGAGATGGTTGTCAAGCCCAGCAAGGCGGTCCTAATTCTATAACCTCGTATTATTCGGACTTTCGATGTGCGGTCTAGATCTAATACGGAGTTTCGTGATGCTCCCGATAGCAGCTGGGTAATGAGATTGATCCTAGATTTTTGGATAATGTAGCTTCAACAATTCCACAACTTTTGGGTCTTGCAGATCGTATTTAAAGTGATTAGTGTGGATTTCATATGTAATCTAGTTTAACACTAGTTAATCCTCGTCTAATTTCTAAAGGATTTGGTCATGAGTGATTTCTGCCGGAGTTGGTACTCGGGCCTTTGTACGACATTTTTTGAGTTGTTACACCCATCCACACCCTCCACCCCACATTGTCCATCCATTAGCCACACCATAGGGTATGTGTTTTATCCAAACCGTCCACCGTCCCTAGACAGTGGGACCCACCCCAAATGTGGGGACACCATATATGTGTATGTTCAGGTCGTCCAGGACCTAGACGTTGTGTATATTATATATAATATTAATATATTATATTATATTATATTAATATATAATATAATATATTATATAATATTATAGATATATATGAGGGTGGGCCTTACGTGGGACCCACCGCTGCCTCTTTTAAACAGTAGCAGCTGCATGTACACGACAGCTATACAGTAGTCATATTGTTGCTGTGCACGGTAGCAAGTGGATCCCACTGCCAGCTGCTGTTCACCGCGACAAGTTCTGTGGGTCTCACCTGTTCCATCCACGCCGTCTATTTACGGGACCCACCATGTTACATGTGTTGTATCCAAATTGTCCAACCATTTATGAGATCATTTTACGACATGGGATAAATGAGTGAGATCCAAAGTTCAAGTGGACCCCATCATTTGTAATAATAATGGGGTACAATGACATCCACCGTTTAAAACTTCTTAGGAGCCATAGTGGTTCCCACCCAAGCTGATAATTGGTTTTCACTTCATCTATCTCTATGCTAATCATGAATAGGTTGGATCTTAAAATACATAAGGTGGGCCCAATTTGATATTCATGAGGCCCATCAATTCGGCCCATTTGAATCAGCCCATTTTGATTTGGCCCATTTGATTCGGCCCACTTGGTTGGCCCATTTGAATCGGCCTATTCGAATCGACCCATTTGATCGGCTGATTCAATCGGCCCGATGCGATGTATGTGAGGCCCATGAGCGAGGCCCAATGTGATGTATGTGTGGCCGTTACATTGTGTATGAATTCCTTATGTAGGCCACTCCTTGGGATCAATGTTGGTTAGATGTTGTAACACCCCGTACTTTTAGTACTTAGGTGTTAGGATGTAAACCTAATATAGTATAAACATTAATCAAGCCACCCATTTTCAAGATAGATTATCGGGTCATCAGAGAAGCCTGATTTAGGATTTTAATAACCTTGCTAGACAATTGAATTCCACATAGTTATCACAGGTCTTAGACCACACAATCCACAAATTGTTCGACGTATGCCAACCATATGATTGTAAGAGCTATCATAGGTTTAAATTATGCGCCTATTCAACCGAAAGATCGACCATCCAAAATATTCATTGTGGAACATGGAAAGTCTTTATCAGCCCACTAGCGCTAGAGTCCTCTTAGATAGGACGTAAGGGTTCAAATCATCATAATCACCATTGAATTCTCTATGAGCAGTCTCCAAGGCCACTTGATTACTAAATTCTTCAATGAGTTTCACTAAACTAGGCCAAGAACCCTAGGAATCATCACTGGTCATATTTTGTAATGATCTGACCGACAGATCTCCATAGATCATAAAGTAACCCATGTATTTAGAAAACATGGCTCACTTACAAATTTAAATTCTTCTTGTTAAGCCCTTTAGTAAATAAAGGACATTAATTAAAATGAAAATCATGATAAACACATTAGAAAATAATGATAGTAATATAATAATAATAATAATAATAATAATAATAATAACAAAGGGAAATAAATAATTATCTTATATAGTTTATACTGAAGTAATAATAATAACATTAGTATTAATGTTAATGTCTAATTAGTAAATCATTACAAAAGACATGTGAACAGCCAATATGACCCTTTTAACCGTTGACGTTCGATATCGAGAAGATCCGACCATCGGATCATCACAAGAGACACTTAAAAACATTTGCTTAAATAATACGGCCCACCCAAGCATTTAATTTGCCACACCTCCGGTCAAGATGGCCCAATCGAGCTATAAAACATAATGGACGGAGCGGATGTCTCACAGATATCACGGTGGACCCCACACAGGGGGCGTGTGCATCCCAATCACCGTGCACGGGGTGCACCAGACTGCTTGGACCGGTCAAACCGTGTCTCACTGTGGAATGCCTAAAGAAGCATGGATTTCCCTCCCTTCCTTATTTGAAAATTTAAACAAATGGACGGATAGGCGTCCACAATTTCGATCTGAGGCCCACCCTCGATGCCCTGCTAGATGATCTAACCTGTCCATCTTGTGCGGACGGTTCTTCTGGACAAACCCTATGCATTTTTACATGTAGCTGCTTGCATGTAGGGACACAAATCTAGGCGTTTATAGACCACAAAAAACCACATTTCCTAAAATGGAAACCGTCTGTTGCTGCCAGCTTAGCAATCAGCGTCAACACCCATTCTCGAGCCTCAATATTCCATAGAGAGTCAATCCTGGCCGTTGGATAACGGCGGTGCTGTTGCCAGTTAATCCAGTCATATGACAAGATATTTCCAGCAAGGAGAGAGTCGGTGGAAGCCTTAGATTCGATCCACACCGCTCTCTCTCAATCCGACGGTGTAGAAATGTTAGGGCAGTGCTATTAGAGGGAGAGGATTGAGCATCTCCCCATTCTCATCGCCATTCTTGCAGCTCATAGCAGGAAAATGTCGTTTCTTCTCCATTTGGAACCCACCACCCAAATCTCTCCTAAGCTTCGAAACAACCCATCTGCAAGCACCATTTGGAAGGGCTAGACCCTCCAATAGCCTCATTTTGAAAAATGGTGGGCTACATTTCAATCCACCATTAGAGGCCGACCTTCTTCTTCGCCGTTCTCCCGCACTTAGTGACTCGAAATGAGTAGGGTTTGGGCCGAGTCTGGCCTAATTGGCATCCCTCAATGAGACGTTTCTAACTAGACAAAAAGAAAGAGAAAGAAGGAGAGAGAGAGAGAGAGAGAGAGAGAGAGAGAGAGAGAACAAGTGAGGAATGAGGGAGAGAACCGAGAGCTTGAGCTGGGCCGGGTCGCTGACCAATGTACCGGGCCGAACTCGGTCCGAGTTCGTGAGTCGGCTGGGTTCATTGCTAGACACCTTCCAATGGAAATGGTAGGAAATAAAGGAGAAAGAAAGTGAGAGAAAAGAGAGAGGGAGAAAGAGGAAGGAAGAGGTTTGGCTTGAGTTATAGGCTTACTCGCTGAGTCAGCTGGGTCGAGTCGCCCATGAGGATGGCCTAGGTTGAGTAAGATGGGTCTGGTTTAACCTAGCCACCTTGCTGGACATTAGCTTTGGGTAGAAAAAAAAATGAGAGAGAAGAAAGAGTGTAGGAGAGAGTGAGTGGGTTCGGGTAGCAACCTAACCCGTTGTTGAGTTGGGTCCGGGCTAGGCTAGGGACCCTGCTGGGGGCCTAGTTCAAGTATTCCAGGATGCCCCAGCATCGTTGGGGAAGAAGAGAGAGGGAGGAACATAAGAAAAATCAAAGAGAAAAGAGAGGAGAAGGTGCAGGGCTGTCTGGCCCAAACCGAGTCAACTCGGCTGGAACTGAGCCAACTCAGTTGAGGCCAACTCCAGTTGGGCTAGGTTGGACTTGGTCTGATTTGGGTTAGCCTAGAAAAGGAAAGAAGATGAGTGAGACAAGCGATGGTGAGTCAAGTTGACTCAACCGAGTCGACTAGGTGAGCCATATTTCCTTTCCATATAAAGGTCATTTCGGTTATATTGATTGTCATTAGATTTATTAATATTAAACATGATTAACCATTAATAAACTATCTATACTATGTTAGTTAATTTTGTTAAATATAAGTGCTTCATTTGTCACCCCTAAACATTGTCATGAAAATTATTAATCATGGATAGCCATCACCACACCGTCTACATTAATATTAGAAACTACTATTAAATGATATTAATATGACACCCATCACTTGAAATATATTACCATTAATAATATATTTTAATATTTGTTACCATTATAATACTTGTTACTACCATGATCGCAAGTATTAATCTATATATCACCAACGATGACTGGTGACTAACCATATTATTACAATTTGCTAAAATTACACACATATTATAGTTCAACCCCTATGACTAAACCTTAAAAGCCTAAGCAACCTAAACCCTAGGTTGAGACCTTAACCCTAAGTAGTGTGTTAGGGTTAGATCTAATTATAAAACCTCATAATTCATGGTAAATCATAACATCAATTATCATGACGGGAATTGATAGTTACGATTTAAAATCATTAGAAAATATTATCATTAGTATTAGTCCCTATTGTACTATTATTAGAAAATATCCTATTATTATTACTTGATTTATTTAAGAGATTATTAGTCATTATAAAGATGTTAGATAATGTTAATATATTCAAACGTGAACTTATGAACCACCATTATTCATATCAATGGATTAATACTCCCATTAGGAATATCATTTGACCCATTGCACAATACTAATAATAATAATAGTAATGGGAATACTAGTATAGGATTCAAGTCCTAGAATCTAAAGCCTACAACTAAACTCTAGCATGAAGCTCTAATTCTATACTAAAACCTTAAAAGTAATCCGAACCCTAGGTTATGATCTTGAACCCTATGCAGCATGTAGAACTTGGATGTAATTGTGCATCCTGATTTATGGTAGGATTTGATTGTAAGGGAACGTACATTCCTTAATAATGTGGGTAGGTGATGCAAAGTATAAGGTGATGAATCTTCCCCTTGAGCTTTCCATCTTCTCATTAGCTTAAGTTATAGTTTTTATTTAAATTCGTAATTGATATCTCCCTTTTATAATCACATGTGTTAGCTGGTGGAAATTGAATTGCTGTATTGCATGCTAAATGTTTATCGTGTATATTTAATTCATGTTATTGGATTATTTGTGGACTGCTTTGGGATTTAAACTAGTACATTAGTGGGAAACTCCCACCTATAAATGTACACCCATACTTGAGATGTAACTTGATCGATAGGTCTCAATTAAACATCCTAAGATGGTAGTCTCATGGGCCAGGGATGGTGGCCATGGGACACTATACCCGAGCTGTCACCCTACACTGGGCCATGCACTCCCTGTAGTGACCGTGAGCTTATTTAAATTGGCTGGTTACAATTGGACTAATAACGGGTTGGCTAATCATGCATGCATAGCATAGACCAACATCTATTACTATTGTACGTGATGTAAGTATTGTTCCGATTGGATGATGTGTCCCGGGTTCAATGATTGCATGAATAATGTATGTATTGTTCCGACTAGATGATGTGTCCCGGGTTCAATGATTGCATGGGTGATGTACTGTAAGTGTAATAGTTATTTGCCCATTTAGTTGTCAAATTTTGTGGTACTAAAAACACAATCTATGTCTTGTGTAGCATGTTGACGTGTATATTCATGTCACTGCATCAATACAACAAGCTAAGAATGGTGATCTACTTTAAGAAGTTCAAGTTTAAGATATTTGTCTACTTCTGTAAGTTTCACAAGAGCTACATCAAAAGGCATGTTCTTATTTAAGTTTCAAGTACAACTCAAGATCAAGTACAACTCAAGAATAAAAGTACAAGATGAAGTTCAAGCTTTAGTATAAGACCCGTATCTTAAACCGTACCGTTCCGTAGGTTCCCACGGTCTTTCCGGTCGAATTTCGGTAACCTTCGACCCTTAACCGGCGTTGCACGCGACCTTGATTCACACGTCGTTAATCTGATTCTACTCAACCTGAGACCTGTACCATTGCGACCGCGCCGTCGCCGCAGTTCCAATGCCGTGACTCGCGCGCCGAGGTGGTACTCTGGCCAGAAGATGTGGGCCAGCGTTCAGTGCGAGGAAAATGCGGCACATTGCAAAACCCAAGAGATGTCACATCAATCAACCATCATTCAATCCCATCAAGTCAAGTACACATCACTTCACACTCTTCCCCAAGCAACTCCCAAAGTCAAAAAGATTCTTACAAACCCATACCTTCCTTACACCAAAAGCCACAAAAGTCAAAAAGGCTCTTACACACATCCATCAATCCATCAACCATCCTTCTCTCTCTCTTTATAAGTCTCTCCCCCCTTCATTTTCAAACCCATTCTAAGCAACCCAAAACCTCTCACACGTCCAAGCCTCTCCCACCTCTCCCAAGCAACAAGTGTGGCCCACCTCTTCCTACCCTTCCATCTTCCATCTCAACCATCTAAACCTCATCTCCTCCGTCGGAATCGAAGCTAAGGAGCTAAGGAAGCCTTGGGTGCAAGTAGAAGAACCGGTGGGTGATTTTTGGATTTTTGTTTTCATCCATTTGTTTGATGTAAGGGCCACATGTAGTGGGACCCACCTTGATGTAGTTTTTGTACCAAAGAGAGACCCATAGTGGCGGGGCCCCTCCATCTTTGCCGGTGAATATCTCTTCCTTTCTCTCTCTTTCTATGATCATGGCCCACCTATGATGTATGTATTTTATCCATGTTGTCCACCGAGTGGCCCACATGGAAGTCCGTTTGGACGGGCCCAAATGAAGGAAAACACCAATATCAGTTTGATCCAAGAGTGTGGCTCACCTGATGTCAGGCCACCGTGTTGGGAAAGGTCATCCAAACCGTCCATTCATGTGGGGTTTACTTGATAGGTGAGCCCCTTTCACCCAGGCCGTCCCTGGACGCTGCCACCTACTTTAACACACACACACACACACACAGGTACTTATATGTGTATATACAATACATACAGTATATATTCCATATATTATATATTATATAATATCATATTTTAATGGGTGGGCCACTGCTCGTGGGACCCACCCACTGGCAGCTCTGTCCATCTATCCAGTGGGACCCAGCACCTCACGAGGTGTGTGGACCACACGTGGTGTATGGGTCTTACCCACGCCGTCCACCCATTTCTTTTATATCTGGGACGTCCATGTATGGACGGCCAGCAGCAGGGCATTGCCCCTCTTGGCGTCAACATCCAAGCCGTCTAGATGGTGGGACCCATCTACCATTTGACGTCAGCAGTTTTTGTGGGTCCCACGTGTGATCCAGACCGTCCAGACGGTGGGACCCAGATCCACGACTCAATGGTAGACGGAGTGAAAAATACCTCATTTCAACGCTGAGGTCTTGCCATCCATCCCTACTGGCGGTGGCAACAGTGAAGTGTCAGCGGACGTGGGTCCTGGGGACCATCCTAGCCACACCGTCCATCCACTCCGTGGGCCACACCATATCACAGGTGTTTAATCCAGACCGTCCACCATCTTTAGACGGTGGGACCCACCCCACGTGTGGGGATAACACCATGATGCATGTTTTTATCTAGGCCATCCAAGACCTGGACGGTTGTCTCATAAAATCTATATTATATTATATAATATATATTAATATCATATATGATATGGTGGTGGGCCCTACGTGGGACCCACCTCTGTGATGTTGTCAGGAAAGAAAAAAGAAAGAAAAAGAAAGGAAAAGGAGAGGGGCACGTGGCACCCTCTCTCTCTCTACATCTCTCTCTGACGCTCTCTCTATCTTCATCTCTCTCTCTATATCTCACTCTCTCTCTAGCTCACGTGCTTTCTCCCTCTATCTCTCTCTCTTTATTTATTATTTTTTTTCTTTCTTTTGTTTTCTCTCTCTGTCTCTTTGAACGCCAGCGCATGTAGGTCCCGCATGATGTAGGTGTTTTACACATGCCGACCATCCGACGGTGGGACCCACTCCCTATGTATGTGCTCTATTGACACCATCCATTATTTGAACGGCGGGGCCCACCATGATGCATGTGTTGCATTCATACCGCCCACCATTTAGGAGATCATTTTAGGGCATGGAAAAAAATGGATGAAATAGATATAAGTGCAAGTGGGCTCCACCATTCAAATAAGTAGACCATGTCATCCACCGTTCAAACTCCTAAGGGCCACGAAAATTTCTATTTGTTTTCATTTCATCTATTTATATGTTAACCTGTGAATAGGTCGGATCTCAAAAATATATGAGGGCGGACCCGATTTGAAATACCTGAGGCCTATTTGACTCGGCCCATTTGACTTGGCCCGATTGATTTGGCCCATTCGACTCGGCCCATTTGATCGGCCCATATGTATAGGCCCATTTGATGTATCTGAGGCTCACGGGTTATGACCCATTGCAATGCGCATAAGGCCTATTGGTGTGGCCCATTAATGTGGCCCACTTGACGAATGAAAGGCCCATATGGTATGACCCATTTGATGTATCTAAGGCCCAATGGGATGAACCTAAGGCCCATTGCAATGTGTAACCCCAACCTGGTTCATATAATAGTGTTTACGACGGGCAATGCCTTGGGAGCAATGTTGGTTTGACGTCTACATTGTCGAATGATGTTGGTTAAATGTCCGCATTATGATTCTCCCTAGGGCCCCTTGTTAGGCCCATTCACTTTATGGGTTAACCCCAAATACGTGGGTCCCATTCGCTGTAGACGAACGACTTCATAACCACGGCCGACACCAATTATCGACCCTAATTATCAGTGTCGATTGTCGAGGCCGACGCCAATTATCGACCCTAATTATGGGTGCCGATTGTCGAGGCCGACGCCGATTATCGACCTTGATTATCGGTGCCGATTGTCGAGGCTGAGGCCGTTTATCGACCCTGATTATCGGTGCCAATTATCAATGCTGATTATCCGTGCCGATTGTCGTGACCGATTTGCTGATTCCGATTATTGACCGATTTCGATTGTTGCGACCGATTGCAGATTATCGATCGAGGCCGATTACGTGATCGATTGCCGATTTTTGATTGTCGTGACCGATTTACTGTTTTCGATTGACGTGACCGATTTGTCGTTGTCGATTGTCGTGGCCGATTGCCGATTCTAATTAATTTGACTGATTGCCGATTAGCGATCGAGGCCGTTTATCATGACCGATTGCCGATTACGATTGACGTAACCAATTTGCCGATTGCGATTGTCAAGGCCCATTGAGATGTATTCGAGGCCCATAAGACGTGGCCCATTGTGATATATTTTGGGCCCATATGGTGAGGCCCGACTTGATGTATATTAGACCAGTGAGATGCGACCCACTTGATGTGTATGTGGCCCATGAGTGAGGCCCATCGCGATGTGTATTAAGCTCTTGAGTAAGGCCCATGGTATTGTATATTTGGCCCTAGTGTGAGGCCATGAGTCCACTGTATGTCAGGCTCTATATGGGTCATTCCTTAGGGGCAATGTTGGTTAAATGTCTACATTGTCGAGGTAAATTGTCGATGTCGGTTATTAATACCGATTATGAGTATGTGACCGCATAGCATCATGATACATGCCCATACGCACCATCTGCATGTTTGTTATGAGATATGGTTGACCATTGCATATGTCATTGGGCAGGTTGTTATGAGACTCGCTAATAGATGGAGGTTATCTCACATGAGCGCATGATATGTGCATGACTGGTGCATGACTGGATTGTATGACTCATGCATCTTGCATTGTGTGTTGTGATTACTGTACGCCCTAGCGACATCAGAGTCGTAGCCTCCACAGGCATATCATGGATGGCCAGATGGGACAACGAAAATGTTTAGTTCGAGCATCGTGCTGCTATAGATGGCCCTGGGTGAAAATCCCTAAACACCCTTTTGGTACCAGAGGACGCCCCAACATCGAGACTGAGTGGATATGCATGAGCGCCCGAGTGCTGAATACCAGGAGGTCGCGTCTCCCACTGTGTGATGGTCGGTTGGGAGAGGGTGTGGCCTTACCCGCCCGAGGGAGTAGGCATAGCTAGGGTGAGTTTGACCAGCTCGAGGAATGGGTTCGCTACCGATGAGCCGGGTAGGTATTGGCAGACTGCTGGCTAGGCGGATAGTGAGGTTTATTCCACTCACTGGGCTGTGCAGCTTGGGAGGAGGCAGTCGGTGTGGAGTGTAATAGACCCCGATGATTTTCCCAGAGAGTAACCGTACTGATATGTGGACTTATTGAGCAGACGTTGAATATTCATTCATTCATTCATTCACTATCCACTCGGGTTGGTAGTGCATAACTATTTGTTACGTGTACCTTCACACGGTCAGGATTTCGGTTGGGCGCGTGACTAACTTGAGACCAGGAGTTTACCACATTGTGTCTGACTATCCAAATTTTGGTATGGGGCTGATTTGGATGGAAGTCCCTTGTGATGGACCCCATAGCCTGTGATACTTCGTACTACCATCCCGACTTCACATTCCAGCATGGTCATTTCATTTGTACCACATATTACATTGCATCAGTAGTACTTAGCATTTTGAGTTACTATGTTTTTACATGTATATGGCTTAGACAGACTTAGCAGGATTTACATATTACATTGTACCCTCGACATCTGACATTGGTTCTCTGTGACTCCTCATTTACATAGTTGAATTGTCATGCTAGTATTTTCGATATTATATGATTTATGGAGTTGAATTGTCATGCTAGTATTTTCGATATTATATGATTTATGGGCTTATCATTATTTCTGTTTACTCTGATATTGTATGATTCATGTTCTTGTTAGTATTTCTGCTTATTCCGATTATATATGATTTATGGGCTTTATTATATACTTGACACTTACCTTACACACACTTTCACCACCCTCTAAGCTTTTTATAAGCTTATGCACGATAGATGCATGCAGGTGGCATTAGGTTGTAGCCGCGTTGAGCTTGGAGCATGCAGCTATCTTCCGGAGCTTTGATTTCGATATATGTATTTCCCTTTTTGCACTGTATTCCACTGTTTATATTAGTGGATATGTGATGATGATGTTGCCTTTGTGACTTGGGTAAACTTGTGGTTATGCTGATTATGAGTTAAATGTACATTGGAAAATCCTCCTTGTAGGATCCCAGGATCGGAAGCTGGCGTATGGACGCCGGGAACTGAGAATGGGGTACTACGGAGGCTGTCGGCACCGGATTCGGTGGTCAGAAATTTTGTGAGCCCGGGTTCCGAGTTTGGGGCGTGACATAAGTTGGTATCAGAGCATAACTTGGGAATACCTGAGGATAACATCACATATCTGCTGATAGCTACACTTCATTGTGTGATTGTTGAGAACTTAGAATGGTTAGACCCCCGAGATTAAATAACTTAGAAACTTCCGGATATAGCTCCCTATCATGTGTGCCTTCATGAGTGCCTAAGGATGATAGACCCTTGTTCCTTCCTGTAGGACATGACACCCAAGAGAGTGACCCGAGCGACTTCTGTTTCGTCCCCTGAGATTCCTGTTCCCCCACCCGAGACACGCACCCCATCCGAGTCTAGTGCAAAGACCGACCGTGTCCATAAGTGCGGACCTGCTACAGCAGATGTTGCAAGCAATGACCGCCATTCTTCAGAGAGGAGACCGGAAGAGGAAGGCCCCCTCTGGTAGCTCCCAGCTACAGCGATGTCGACGACCACAGAGGCATAGGAACCGTCCGTCCTTTCGAGCATTTGCACCACCTAAACGTCAGTCTTCAAGTGTATGCTTCAGATGTGATGAGGCGGTGCACCGCTTTTGGGAGAGCCCCCACCCTCAGCAGCCCCTGCCACCCAGACCATTCTCTAGTGTTTGCTTCAGGTGCGGTGGGATAGGGCATCGTAGGAGTGAGTGTCCCCGTCCTCAGCAGCAGCAGCGACGACAGTATCTGCCACCGGGACCCCATCAGCGTCAGCCGCAGCAGGATCCTCAAACATTAGGAGGAGTCGTCGACGATTCGTGTGACTTTGCCTCGACACTGTATTCTTAGATTGTTCATGAACGAGGCATTTTGGGAGTTAGAGCTTGAGATTTGTGGGCGTTATCCCCATCGTTTAGACGTTTGATTATGTTGGTATGTTGTGTTCTGATTATCTATATATAGTGGTGTGGTTTCTCTCCCTTGGTAAGCCCTGTATTGGTTATGTTGTGGTTTAAATTTTGAGGACTAAATTTTTATTAGGAGGGGAGAGCTGTAAGACCCGTATCTTAGACCGTACTGTTCCGTAGGTTCCCGCAGTCTTTCCGGTCGAATTTCGGTAACCTTCGACCCTTAACCGGCGTTGCGCATGACCTTGATTCACACATCGTTAATCTGATTCGACTCAACCAGAGACCTGTACCATTGCGACCACGCCATCACCGCGGTTCCGATGCCGCGACTCGCGCGCCGAGGTGATACTCTAGCCAGAAGATGCGGGTCAGCGTTCTATGCGAGGAAAATGCTGAGCATTACGAAACCCAAGAGAATCTCAACGAGATGTCACCTCAATCAACCATCAATCAATCCCATCAAGTCAAGTACACATCACTTCATACTCTTCCCCAAGCAACCCCCAAAGTCAAAAAGATTCTTACAAACCCATACCTTCCTTACACCAAAAGCCACAAAAGTCAAAAAGGCTCTTATACACATCCATCAATCCATCAACTATCCTTCTCTCTCTCGTTACAAGTCTCTCTCCCCTTCATTTTCAAACCCATTCTAAGCAACCCAAAACCTCTCACACGTCCAAGCCTCTCCCACCTCTCCCAAGCAACAAGTGTGGCCCACCTCTTCTTACCCTTCCATCTTCCATCTCAACCATCCAAACCTCATCTCCTCCATCGGAATCGAAGCTAAGGAGCTAAGGAAGCCTTGGGTGCAAGTAGAAGAACCGGTGGGTGATTTTTGGATTTTTATTTTCATCCATTTGTTTGATGTAAGGGCCACATGTAGTGGGACCCACCTTGATGTAGTTTTTATACCAAAGAGGGACCCATAGTGGCGGGGCCCCTCCATCTTTGCCGGTGACTATCTCTTTCTTTCTCTCTCTTTCTATGATCATGGCCCACCTATGATGTATGTATTTTATCCATGTCGTCCACTGAGTGGCCCACATGGAAGTCCGTTTAGACGGGCCCAAATGAAGGAAAACACCAATATCAGTTTGATCCAAGAGTGTGGCTCACCTGACGTGGGGCCACCATATTGGGAAAGGCCATCCAAACCATCCATTCATGTGGGGTTTACTTGATAGGTGAGCCCCTTTCACCTAGGCCGTCCCTGGACGCTGCCACCTACTTTAACACACGCACACATGTACTTACATGTGTATATACAATACATACAGTATATATTCCATATATTATATATTATATAATATCATATATTAATGGGTGGGCCACTGCTCGTGGGACCCACCCACTGGCAGCTCTGTCCATCTATCCGGTGGGACCCTGCACCTCACGAGGTGTGTGGACCACACGTGGTGTATGGGTCTTACCCACGCCGTCCACCCATTTCTTTTATATCTGGGACGTCCATGTATGGACGGCCAGCAGCAGGGCATTGCCCCTCTTGGCGTCAACATCCAAGCCGTCTAGATGGTGGGACCCATCTACCATTTGACGTCAGCAGTTTTTGTGGGTCCCACGTGTGATCCAGACCGTCCAGACGATGGGACCCAGATCCACGGCTCAATGGTAGACGGAGTGAAAAATACCTCATTTCAACGCTGAGGTCTTGCCATCCATCCCTACTGGAGGTGGAAACAGTGAAGTGTCAGTGGATGTGGGTCCTGGGGACCATCCTAGCCACACCGTCCATCCACTCCGTGGGCCACACCATATCACAGGTGTTTAATCCAGACCGCCCACCATCTTTAGACGGTGGGACCCACCCCACGTGTGGGGATAACACCATGATGCATGTTTTTATCCAGGCCATCCAAGGCCTGGACAGTTGTCTCATAAAATCTATATTATATTATATAATATATATTAATATCATATATGATATGGTGGTGGGCCCTTTGTGGGACCCACCTCTGTGGTGTTGTCAGAAAAGAAAAAAGAAAGAAAAAGAAACGAAAAGGAGAGGGGCACGTGGCACCCTCTCTCTCTCTACATCTCTCTCTGATGTTCTCTCTCTCTTCATCTCTCTCTATATCTCTCTCTATATCTCACTCTCTCTAGCTCACGTGCTTTCTCCCTCTATCTCTCTCTCTTTATTTATTATTATTTTTTTCTTTCTTTTGTTTTCTCTCTCTGTCTCTTTGAACGCTAGCGCATGTAGGTCCCGCATGATGTAGGTGTTTTACACACGCCGACCATCCGACGGTGGGACCCACTCCCTATGTATGTGCTCTATTGACACCATCCATTATTTGAATGGTGGGGCCCACCATGATGCATGTGTTGCATCCATACCGTCCACCATTTAGGAGATCATTTTATGGCATGGAGAAAAATGGACGAAATAGATCTAAGTGCAAGTGGGCTCCACCATTCAAATAAGTAAACCATGTCATCCACCGTTCAAACTCCTAAGGGCCACGGAAATTTCTATTTGTTTTCATTTCATCTATTTCTATGTTAACCTGTGAATAGGTCGGATCTCAAAAATATATGAGGGCGGGCCCGATTTGAAATACTTGAGGCCCATTTGACTTGGCCCATTTGACTTGGCCCGCTTGATTCGGCCCATTCGACTCAGCCCATTTAATTGGCCCATATGTCTAGGCCCATTTGATGTATCTAAGGCTCACGGGTTATGACCCATTGCAATGCGCATAAGGCCTATTGGTGTGGCCCATTAATGTGGCCCACTTGACGAATGAAAGGCCCATATGGTATGGCCCATTTGATGTATCTAAGGCCCAATGGGATGAACCTAAGGCCCATTGCAATGTGTAACCCCAACCTGGTTCATGTAATAGTGTTTACGATGGGTAATGCCTTGGGAGCAATGTTGGTTTGACGTCCACATTGTCGAATAATGTTGGTTAAATGTCCGCATTATGATTCTCCCTAGGGCCCCTTGTTAGGCTCATTCACTTTATGGGTTAACCCCAAATACGTGGGTCCCATTCGCTGTAGACGAACGACTTCATAACCACGGCCGACGCCAATTATCGACCCTAATTATCGATGCCGATTGTTGAGGACGACACCAATTATCGACCCTAATTATCGGTGCTGATTGTCGAGGCCGACGCCGATTATCGACCCTGATTATCGGTGCCGATTATCGAGGCCGACGCCGATTATCGACCCTGATTATCGGTGCTAATTATCAATGCTGATTATCGGTGCCGATTGTCGTGACCAATTTGCTGATTCCGATTATTGACCGATTTTGATTGTTGCAACCGATTGCAGATTAGTGATCGAGGCCGATTACGTGACCGATTGTCGATTTTCGATTGTCGTGACCGATTTACTGTTTTCGATTGACGCGATCGATTTGCCGTTGTGGATTGTCGTGGCGGATTGCCGATTCCGATTAACTTGACCGATTGCCGAATAGTGATCGAGGCCATTTATCATGACCGATTGCCGATTACGATTGACGTAACCGATTTGCCGATTGCGATTGTCAAGGCCCATTGAGATGTATTTGAGGCCCCTGAGATGTGGCCCATTGTGATATATTTCGGGCCCATATGGTGAGGCCCGACTTGATGTATATTAGACCCGTGAGATGCGACCCACTTGATGTGTATGTGGCCCATGAGTGAGGCCCATCGCGATGTGTATTAAGCTCTTGAGTAAGGCCCATGGTATTGTATATTTGGCCCTGGTGTGAGGCCATGGGTCCACTGTATGTCAGGCTCTATATGGGCCATTCCTTGGGGGCAATGTTGGTGAAATGTCTACATTGTCGAGGTAGATTCTCGATGTCAATTATTAATACCGATTATGAGTATGTGACCGCATAGCATCATGATACATGCCCATACGCATCATCTGCATGTTTGTTATGAGATATGGTTGGCCATTGCATATGTCATTGGGCAGGTTGTTATGAGACTCCCTAATAGACGGAGGTTATCTCACATGAGCGCATGATATGTGCATGACTGGTGCATGACTGGATTGTATGACTCATGCATCTTGCATTGTGTGTTGTGATTACTGTACGCCCTAGCGACATCAGGGTCGTAGCCTCCACAGGCATATCATGGATGGCCAGATGGGACAATGAAAATGTTTAGTTCGAGCATCGGGCTGCTATAGATGGCCCTGGGTGAAAATCCCTAAACACCCTCTTGTACCAGAGGACCCCCCAACGTCGAGACCGAGTGGATATGCATGAGCGCCCAAGTGCCGAATACCAGTCGCATCTCCCACTGTGCGATGGTCGGTTGGGAGGGGGTGTGGCCTTACCCGCCCCAGGGAGTAGGCATAGCTAGGGTGAGTTTGACCAGCTCGAGGAATGGGTTCGCTATCGACGAGCCGGGTAGGTATTGGCAGACTGCTGGCTAGGCGGATAGTGAGGTCTATTCCACTCACTGGGCTGTGCAGCTTGGGAGGAGGCAGTCGGTGTGGAGTGTAATAGACCCCGGTAATTTCCCTAGAGAGTAACCATACTGATATGTGGACTTATTGAGCAGACGTTGCATATTCATTCATTCATTCATTCACTATCTACTCGGGTTGGTAGTGCAAAACTATTTGTTACGTGTACCTTCACACGGTCAGGATTTCGGTTGGGCGCGTGACTAACCTGAGACCAGGAGTTTACCACGTCGTGTCTGACTATCCAAATTTAGGTATGAGACTGATTTGGATAGAAGTCCCTTGTGATGGACCCCATAGCCTGTGATACTTCGTACTACCATCCTGACTTCACATTCCAGCATGGTCATTTCATTTGTACCACATATTACATTGCATCCGTAGTACTTAGCATTTTGAGTTACTATGTTTTTGCATGTATATGGCTTAGACAGACTTAGTAGGATTTACATATTGCATTGTACCCTCGACATCTGACATTGGTTCTCTGTGACTCCTCATTTACATAGTTGAATTATCTTGCTAGTATTTCTGATATTATATGATTTATGGGCTTATCATTATTTCCGTTTACTCTGATATTGTATGATTCATGATCTTGTTAGTATTTCTGCTTATTCCGATGATGTATGATTTATGGGCTTTATTATATACTTGACACTTACCTTACACACTTTCACCACCCTCTAAGCTTTTTATAAGCTTATGCACGATAGATGCGTGCAGGTGGCATTAGGTTGCAGCCGCGTTGAGCTTGGAGCATGCAGCTATCTTCCAGAGTTTTGATTTTGATATATGTATTTCCCTTTTTGCACTGTATTCAACTGTTTATATTCGTGGATATGTGATGATGATGTTGCCTTTGTGACTTGGGTAAACTTGTGGTTATGCTTATTATGAGTTAAATATACTTTGGAAAATCCTCCTTGTAGGATCCCAGGATCGGAAGCTGGCATATGGACGCCGGGAACCGAGAATGGGGTACTATGGAGGCTGTCGGCACTGGATTCGGTGATCGAGAATTTTGTGAGCCCGGTTTCCGAGTTTGGGGCGTGACATTTAGAAAATCTCAAGTTTAAGCTACATAAGAGATCTCAAGCTTCACAATCTTCAAAGGTCAACCAACATCTGAAGAAATGAAGACTCAATGTCCATACTTCACATTTAAGGTATGAATGACCTTAGTTTGACCTTAGGGTAGGTGTCATTTTGTATACATAATTCGAATAAAATATTTTTATAAGTGTTTGGTCTGTTGTAAGACCAGTCCTGGACTCTATTCGACTAGTCCTAGAACTGGCTCAACCAGTCTAAGAAATTTTAAGACCAGTCCTAAGTTGTTACAAAATTTTGATATTTTTTAGTTGAGCTTTGACCAGTCCTGGAGTCTAGTCGACCGGTTGTAGGAACAATGTCAACTCATTCACGACCAGTCCTGCAGCTATGACTCAATCTCCAACAACCATTCTTGGTGCCTCAAGACCAGTCGTGGGATGGTCACGACTAGTCGTGGAGGCCTCACGACTAGTCGTGGATACCGTAAGACCAGTAATGGAACAGTTTTATCCGATGACGCTTAAAATTTCAAAATGCAGTTCGACCTACGACTAGTCGTGGTGGCCACTCGACCAATCATAGACGCGATTTCTGCAACTATAAATAGAACACGAATTTCAGAGTTTTTCAAGAATTCAATTCAAGTAAAATCAAGGCATCACTCTGAGATAAGTTTGTGTTATTTAAGCTACGTTGTGCATATTTCATATTCTCTTTTGTTAGCTTTATTTATTTGATTTTGTTTCTGCATTCCAATCTGAATTGAAAAGAGGAATTGCTGTATTCCTTCTTCTTGGAATCAAAATCAAATAGAGCTAGCCCAGCTGGTTTAATTTAAAATCAATTAGAACCTAAAACCATTTCAAAGTGAGTATTGGACAATTAAACTTCTATATTCGAACTTCTACTCCAATTGGTTCTTCCGGGCTACAACGAAAGGAGAAATCCAAGTATTTTACGTTACTATAAATTTTCTTGTTTTTGGTTTTTGTTTGAGATTAAGCCAGAAAAATCTCAATCTAGTGGTTATCTAAGGAGAGCCAGAAAACTCAAAAAGTAGGGTTTTTTGAATTGTGTAAGCCCATTTGAAAGACACAATTGTGAAGGTTTTAGGTGAACCTGTGAAACCTATTTTCATAGTCAACGCTGATATCCCCTATGTGAGGATGTTAGGAGTGGAGTAACAATCTGTGTGGCTGTTGTTTAATAGCTGGTGTACACATAGGCGAACCATTGTGTTTTGTGGTTTAAATATTTATTTAATTTCTATCTTTTATCATTCAAAGATGTGGAATGTATATGTGGATGTGAATGTTGTAATCTTTTACATTTCAAGTATTGTGGAAATGTTATAATAGTTTAGAATTTCAATTCTTGCTATTTTCTTTATTCCTCTTCAGTTTGAGATATTGATACTTATACCGTTCTAGTATGGTTATCCTGCCATAAACCCTTGGTTTTTATGGTGCAAGGTTGTCCTTAGAACAACATTGGTATCAGCCTCTCTATTTTATTATTTGAAGATTGCTTTACATTTCAGTACTGTGATTTGTTTAAAGTTTTATCTTTCAAGGCTATCTTATTCATTTAAATTCCGTTGTTAAAGTTTTAATTTGGCATAGTCCTATTCACCCCCCCCCCTCTAGGACATATAGGTAGGACTTTTCATGTACGTATTGTTCTGACTGGATGATGTGTCCCGGGTTCAATGACGAGCACTGTCTGCACGGATGAGCATCCCCGGGGCAAAGATTACATTCCATACATTTATGTACTTAATAAGACTTCATCTACCGTATTTTGGTTATCTGGATGTTTTATACTATTTATTACCTAATGCGGCGGTGTGTAATCTTGAGGGGAGTTCACACTGAGTTGGCAACTCATCCATCAAATATATAACCATACAGGTAGCACAGGTGGCCTTGATGATGTTCACATTCATATTCGTGAAGAGCAGGTTATGGTTGACAAGGGTACATGATTATATTTGCTAAGCGCTGCTATAGGATTTCACAGCTCGAGATTGTTGTAAATTTACTATGTTTCACATGTAATATTATTTCATTTTGTATTCTTAAGAATGGAGACATTAGTTTGTATAAGTTATTATGGGCACTTTCTTGTATACTCTAAATGTAATTGAAATTTTCCTTTATACTGATTTGTTCACTCTATGCTCATCTGCTTACTCTGATAAAAGAAAAATATTATATCCGACCATCCTTTAAGGTTAACACTTGGGTTTTTGGGACACGGGTCATATACTCGGGTCCTGAAGATTTGGGGCATTACAGATGTCCACATTGATGGGCAATGATGGTTAGATGTCCTCATTGTGACCTTCCCTTAAGCGTTATTAGGCCCATTCTCTGCGTGGGTTAACCTAAATAAGTGGGCCCCATTCGCCATGTGTGATTGATCAATTTCAATTTTTGATTCCGATTATGAGTATATAACAATATAGCATCATGATACATGTCCATACACATCATCTACATGCTTGTGATGAGATGAGTGATTGATCATAGCACATGCCATTGGGTAGATTGTTATGGACTCCCTGGTAAGGGAAGTTGCCCGCACGAGCACGCGGTATGCACATGTTTGCTATATGACTGGATTGCGTGATTCATGCATCTTCCATTGTATGACATGGTTACTGTACACCCTAGTGACATCAGGGCCGTAGCCTCCACAGGAGTATCATGATTGGCAGGATTGGATACCAAAAATCTTGTTCTACATAGGGTGTTATAGATATCAGTGGGTGAAAGTCTCTAAACCCTTATGGTACTAGGAGGTTGCTCCAACTTCTTGACCGAGTGGGTGCATGAACGCTAACTGTCGATTACTAGAAGGCCACGTTTTCCAGTGTGTGGTGGTTGATTGGAAGGGGGTGCGTCCTTACCCACCCGAGAGGAGGGGGCAAAACTAGGCTGAATTTGACCAGCTCGAGGAATGGGTCTGCTATTGACGAGCCGAGTTCGATATTGGCAGGTGGATAGTGAGGTCTTTTTCACTCACCTTGTTGCGCGTGATGAGGCGACAATCTGGTTGGAGTGTACTATACCTCGATGATATTCCAGAATTAAACTGTATTGACATATGGACTTAGATGAGGATTCGTATGCTTGAGTTGCATCTCGTATCGCATGGCTTTGGTATGGCTGACATCATTCATGCCTTGCATCGCATAGCCTTGGTACAACTAATGGTATTTATGGATTCATCAGCATGTTCCGCATTACTCTGATACTGCATAACTGTATTACTACCTTGCGTACACACTTTCACCACCCTCTAAGCTTTCCATAAGCTTATGCATGACCATTGGATGCAGGTGACATTGGACCACAACAGCGCTGAGGCAGGAGCGCAAAGTTGATCATCTTGGAGCCTTTTGTCCATTTTCACTATATTTTCCTTTATGCTCATTGTACTTATAAAGTTTTTTTATCATAGTGGAAATGTGATGGAGCTTTTGGTTGTTGTTCGTGGGTTATGCATTTGGTTATGTTTATTACGAATCAAACTGACGTTGAAAATCCTCCTCATAGCATCCCAGGATCCGAACCTTGTGAATGGGCGTTGGGAGTTGAGAATGGGGTACTAGGGAGGTTGTCGGTGCCGAATTCGGTGATCAGAAATTTTGTGAGCCCGGTTTCCAAGTTTGGGATGTGATAAATAATGTCCTCACTATTTTATTTATTTATTATTATTTTTATTTTTTAATATTGTTGTGGTATTATGTGCACATGTGTACATGGGTGTGTGTGTATGGCATATAAAAATTTTAGTGGGGCCCACTATCAATACATATAAATTGGCCACACTTGGATTGTTTGGATGGTAAACAAAAATTTTGGTGGGGCCCACTGTCAATGGGTCCCACGTGAAGTCTATAACAATTTAGTTTTGTATATTTTCTCCTATACATCCACATCATTAATCAGTCATTATCATCATGATAATTATCTTCACCATCAATCATATTATCTTCATCATCCACATTACCTCTAACATTAGAGCATCATCTTCATCATCCATAAACATAATGAAAACAAAATAAGAATGAGTGGGGAGGGTGTACTCACTTTGATGGACTAGATGGATGGTTGAGATGGATGGAAGGGATGAGATTGATGGAGTTGATGGTTGAGATGGATGGAATGGATGGGATTGATGGAGTTGATGGTGGCCCATCAAGATCACATTTCTCTCTCTCTCTCTCTCTCTCTCTCTCTCTCTCTCTTTATTGTAGGAAAATGGTGAAAATATTAAGGGATGGAGGAATATTTGTAGAGAAATGGATAAATATGTGGTTAAGCTATATTAATGTGATTAAGTTAACTTAGGTTAGGATTATGGAAATTTGTGCATGATTAGGAATTAATGGTGTATTAAGGGACATGGGGTGGCATGGCATGATGACATCATGCATAGGATATGGTATAGAGAAGGGTTGACTTTGGGGTACACATGAGAGAGAGATGGTATGGGTGTGTAACATCACACACATGGGTAGAGATTCTCTCACCCATGTGTGGCATGGTGCATGTGGCATGGCATGTGTTGTGCACATGTGTGGAATGCAATATATGGCGCCATGCGCATATGATACACTAATGTTTCTTCGCGGCGTATCTCACTAACGGAGCGTCATACAGATGTACGGGTGGTACCTCCGCATTCACGGTGATGGGGCAATCGATATGAAATATGTTTCGAGGCCTTGGGGCTCCGGTCAGTCGGGTGTGCACTATGCACGGCTAGTTCATGTCTTGTCCAAGGGTGTCAATCGTCGTGCACACAGGTATAGAAAATGGTACGGAATGGACGTGGTCCTACAATAATTGCCCATGTTGATCGATCATTTACAGAACGGTTAGTGATACTCTTAAGGAGATAATGGGCATGGAAGAGTCTTAGAAAGAGCTGGGACTGAAGGTGATTTTCTCCTCTATGGTTTCGGAACCTGAGAGAGGAAATTTATCTTAAGATAAGGATATGTATGGTATAGACTGTTGGGTTGTGAAAACTCGAAGCCTAGAGTTCCCATTTTATAGACGAGATAAAGCGAAGGAGAGTTAATGCACATAAAGGAAGGGCGTCGGATGAGCTTTCCGAGATGTAAATGCAGTTATTATAGATATGTTGAAAGGTAGTGATAATTGATTCCTTTTAACTTGATGTATCACTGTAAGGAGATATGGTGAGTACACCTGGGGATGGCTAAGTACTGGTAGCCATACTGCTATATGGAGGCAAGTGAATCATGTGAATGGCCATTTATCCCATGCATGCATGTGTATTCAGGATATGAAATGCGAAATGACCTAAATATTGGCTGAAAGTTTTCAAAAAGCTTATTTCATTATTTTGACGCTCATCGACTGCATTACTACATAAAGAAAGATAGAAATATAAAAACGATAAAGGCTGATTAAATTGAGACTTCATATTTTCAAACTCCTCCAAGAGGACCTGCATCTCTGCTTCATCTTTTTCCTTAGTAGGCTCCCAACGGTCTCCTTCCTCGAAGATAAGCGGCATGAAATGAAGTAACTGATCAACGCGAAAAGAAATTGAGTGAACCTTAAGTTCGCTCGCCCTTTTCGCAGTATAACTCGTTGTTGACAAAGTTCGATATATACAAATATGTTCATCTATAAATTCTAAATCCTATGGATTCATAATATCTTTTGCATAAAAGGAGTTGCCCCATTCTTGTAGTTTGTTGTTGAGGGTCAAATATTACATATTATCTCCCATTTATATATTGGTTTTATGAACATGATAATACTTAATGTTCTATTTTACTTATGTTTGTGATGCAAGGTGAATTTAAGAGCTTGGATTGAAAACGGTGATAAAAGCATGGATTTGATACTCAAGAATCACCAAGGCAAGGGATGGATCTTAGGAGACCAAGATTGAAGAATTCACATGCCGAAGATCCAAGAAAACCAAGTGAGGAATGAAGTGAAGAAAAGATATCCTCAAATCGTCCTAAAAAAACATATTCTGAAACTCTGGGTCATTTTATGAAATTGCGCAGAGTGAAGTCTATTTTGTGAAACTGCACAGAGTGAAGTCTATTTTAGCAAACTACATAAATTTGACAGTTTATAAAGTTTTCCAACTAGGTGCGAAAGTTGGAGTTCCACAACTATAAATAGGACTCCATGGGATGTTCTTAGGCATCTTCTAGGGTTTAAAGAGTGAAGCAAAAGGATGAAGAAGTCGTTGCCAAGATTTTTTCTTCTTCTTCTTTATTTGTTTTCATGTTTTTCTTAAGCGACTTTGGTCTAATCATGTCTATGGTTGGATAAACCTCTTAGCTAGGGCTAAGAGGTGTTGTAGCGTGATGAGATGTTTCTGTTGCTTTGATTCATGTTTATGTTGAACCTTCTTTTATTCTAATTTGATATTTAAGGATTACTTTCAGTTTTTAAAGGTTTATTATGACTCAAATTATAGTAGATCTGCAATAGCTTTGAGTATCTTCTTTTCTTGATTTTGAGATTGTGGGATTGGTAAATCCTATTGTTGGCCATCATCTCATGGGCATGGTTTGGTGATGGAATCCCTTCAAATTATCACAATTCTCCTCCATTGAGAATTAAGTCAAGGAAAGTTTAGATTTGATCTTAATTGTTATTTCTTCCAATTGGATAAGATAAGACTCTAATTCTAATTATGGTACTTAAATCAAGTAAGAGGACTCCCTAATCACTGCAAGTGAATCCTTGGTGCTCTAGTTCACTTTCGATATTTGATAAATCCTTCACAGTTACTCTCTTTTATTTCATATTTAGACTTAGATCTTTTTCTAGTTCCAGTTCTAGTTCTTTTCAGAATACGTACAAGTTTAGTCCCCGTGGTTTCGACCTCGTTCTCACGAGTTATTACTACATCACGACCCTACACTTAGGGTTGTGAACAAGTTTTTTAGCGCCGTTGCTGAGGATTGACGGTTGCGTTTTCTGGATTTGATTACTTCTGGATTTAGGTTAAGATTAGGATTTTTCTACTTTCTATTTTTAAGTTAGGGTTTTTTTTCAGAATTATTTTAGAAACTAATTTACTTTCTAATTATAGGATAAAAACTTTCCTAATTTGTTTTTAGAAACTAATTTTTATTTTTTAGAAACTTTCCTAATCCATTTTTAGAAACTAATTTCCTTTCCCTTTTCTGTTTTTAGAAACTTTCCTTTTTCTTTTTTTAGAAACTAGGTTGCTTTCTTAGTTCTTTTTTTTTATAAACTAATTCTCTTTCCTTTTTATTCTACAAGATCCAAAAATAGAAACTTTTAATTTGACAACTTCTTTCTAATTATCTTTCTTTATATTTCTAGATTTAGAAACTTTATTAATTTTTTTAGAAACTAACTTTCTATTTCTAGATTTAAAAACTTTCTTAATCTGTTTTAGAAACTAACTTCCTATTTCTAGATTTAGAAACTTTCTTAATTTGTTTTTAGAAACTAATTTGCTTTTAGGACTAATTGACTAATTTTTTGTTTTGTTTTTAGGTTAGGATTTTTCTAGATTGTTTTTCAGGAACTAACATTGTTTTCTATTTTGAAGGATCCCAACATAGATCTTCTCCAATTTGGTAACTTCCTTCTAACTTCTCCTCTACTTACTTTCCATATTGCTGTAGGATTTTTTCTTTTATTCTATTTTAGGATTAGATTCAGAGTTAGGGTTTCACCATGCAAGAGTGGGAAAGTCAGTATGTCGAGATAGCTAAGAGATATTGGGAAGGGATGTATGATGATTATGATAGGAAATAGCCTAGTCTCAATTTTTTTTTTTAAATATCATTGAGAACCAACCAGAATATTATTCTCCACCAGTTAAGAAGTCCTTCGGTGATTATAAGCGGGTGAATAATTGCACTCCATGGATTAAGAATACAGTACGCGATTATTGGGGTCATCGTAATTATTGGAATGAGGATAATTATCAACCATCTATCAAGAAGAGAACTATGTATGAATATATTATGGTTGATAATATGTACCAACAACCACCAGATTCTCCCACCTATGACCCGTATGACTATAATCAGTGGAAACATCAATGTTGGGAAGATGAACCAGCAATACATCATAGTGACAATTCTCTTGGGTCCTTTACCTTTGAATCCCAACCAGAAACGATCCAAGAGGAGTCACTTCAAGGTTACACAGACGATTTTACTAGCATCAGAAGAACGATAGAAGTGCTTGCATTGCGCCTTAATAAGCTAAAGGAGGCTAGTTAACCTTAGCCTCAACCTAATCCAATTCTTCATTCCCAACTCCCTACTTATAATCAGTGGAAATATCAAGATTGGGAAGTTGAATCAACAATGCATCATGGTGACAATTCTCTTGGGTCCTATACCTCTAAGATCCAACAAGAAATGATTTAAGAGAATTCACTTCAGAATTCCATACAAACTCTAGAGCTCATCTAGCAAAACACACTTTAAAGATTACAAGAACTTACAAAAGATATACAAAAGTTAGGTTCGCGTGATGCAATTATGAAGAATACTGAAATGAGAATGAGGGGTTGGATTCTATTAATAATCATATGGTTTAATTTTCCAGAGAGTCGATCTCGATGACTGTCCAAAGTAAAGATCAAGAGACATAGGTATCTTTCAAATATAATGATAGTGACACGCTTCACTCACATGATACACTTGGCTTCAATGAGGAAGAAGCTAGTTTATTCGAGCCTCAACCCAACCTAAAAAATAGAATGTGAGGAAAGTGATTCCATCCCGCTTGTGAACTACACTAAATTAGAAGATGGTGAGTGTTGGGATGACAGTTATGAGTTTACAGCCCAAATTCCCTCAGAATAGATCTCAATATGGTTCAGGAAAGTGATCACGAGGTACGAGAAGTTATCGACTATAATGATCTACTCTACCCATCTAACACAACTGATTTAAATGTGGAGGATGAGGGAGATGGACGAGTCGCTCGATATGACTCTAGAATTTGATTATAATATGATTAGGGAGATGGACGAGTCGCTCGATATGACTCTGGAATTTGAAACCACCCAGTTAAGGCCATCATCTGAGCTGTCAACCCTTGATGATATACTGCCTCTACTGAGTAGTAGCAATGAACAGAATTTTCACATCAATGCGCCTACTGATCCACAATCTATCTATGCAGGGCAGGGCGAGACGTATCCAGTGACAATTGACTCTCACCAAGGTGAAGAGCAAGAGATCATATTTCCCTCTATTTTAAGAGAAGACAATGGAATTATTGGGCATATCATCACAGACCTTAATGCGAAAAATGAGCCTCTCTCAACTGACTATCTCAACTCTTTGAAAGATCACTTGATATATTTTACAGATTCAAATGATCCCATGATAAAAGAAATAATGGATGCCTCACAAAACAATACCTCGTTGGTTGTTACTAACCGAGAGAACCCTTATTTTAAAGCCCCTCCTTCCAAAGATCTTGAATGTTTACCATTAAGGGAAGAGGAGCTGACAGTTGAATCGAAGTCTAAAACTTTGGAATATGTTGAGACTACATCACTTACTGAGAATTTCTCTAAATTTTATCTACCTGTAATCTCTAATTCACCATGTTGCGCTAACTCTAAAACTTTCTCAATCTCAGGTGAATCATATGTACTTTGAACACCTCAGGAGATTAAAAGGAAACTTTATGGGGAGGTTCATAAATTTCTTTGGAAATTCATGCTCTAGGACATCTAAGCCTATTGCAAAAAGGGCTTTTAGATGATCTTGTTGAGAAACCTACTGAGAAATTTATCAAGATATTGGTCGGAGGAGGAACCTTGCAGCATGACTGAGTATCTTTTCCCTATTTTCCTAGTTAGTTTTACTGCTTTCAAAGAATTTAAATTATATTAGTTTGCTTTATGCTGTTTAGGATAATTTGCTTATTGTCTGTTAAGTCTTTTGTGCTAACCCATCTTCACACGAGATCATTGGAAAAACCTCAAAAAATTCCTTCTTCAGGTATTATCTTTCCATCGCCTCCCTTTTCTTTTCATTACCTCTTTTGCAATACATGCTTATTTCTTTTACATTGATGACAATGTAGATTTTAGGTTGGGGAGTGTGGATTAGACAAATTAATTAGTGTTTTCTTAGTCCTTGAGCAAAAATTGCTGAAAATTGATTTTTTTTAAAAAAAAATTAGAATTACAGGATGCTTAATGTTGATGGCTTATGTCTCTTAGAGTTTAGTCACTTGAGAGATCTCAAAATTAATTTAAGTCATTAATCCACGATTAAAATTTTTAAACATTGATTGAGTCATGATTTCACAAGTCATATCTAGCTTACACAGTAAAGTGTCAGTTTGATATTGAATTGTTAACTTGATGATTATTACGCATGGAACCTGGGGAATTTGTCCATCATGTTCAATAAGAAGAATTGAAAAGAAAGAAAAATAAAATACTTAGCTAAAAAAACTGTTGTCATCGAAAAGGGCTACCTATTAAAGATCTTTAAAAAGGTTGACATAGTGTGAAAGCCATCGATGCAAAAATCAAAAGCTAGAGGAGTAAAAGATCGAATTAAAAGATGAACTGTAAGGTAAGTTTTGTTTTAGGTTTTGGTTGTCTTGAATGCTCCTTTAACTAACAATGTTATCATGAAACTGAACCTTGGATTGTGATAAGTCTAGACTTCACTATACACCCATGAAAATCAATGTTTGAAAATTTTCTAATTGGAGGATTAATGCTTTGAACTTTAATATAAAACTTACTGAGTGCTAGAGTTTAGGAGAAGGTAATGCATGACATTGATGTATTTTAGAATTCTGTTATCTGATTATTTTTTAAAACCACTTGAGCTTATAGAAATTATCATACGGTTCTCAAAATATTTTTCGCATACTTTGCTCGGGACTAGCAAAATGTTGGTTGGGGATTGTGTTGAGGGTCAAATATTATATATTATCCCCTATTTATATCTCAGTTTTATGAACATGATAATGTTTAATGTTCTATTTTACTCATGTTTATGTTGCAATGTGAATTTAAGAGCTTGGATTGAAAACAGTACTAAAAGCATGGATATGATGCTCAAGAATCACCAAGGCAATGGATGAACTTAGGAGACCAAGATTGAAGAATTCAAATGACAAAGATCCAAGAAAACCAAGTGAGGAATGAAGAAAATCAAAGATTTGAAGTGAAGAAAAGAAATCCTGAAAAAGCATATTCTGAAACTCTGGGTCAATTTCTGAAATTACACAAAGCAAAGTCTATTTTGGGAAATTGGGCAAAGTGAAGTCTATTTTGGGAACTGGGCAAAGTCAAGTCTATTTTAGCAAACTACGTAACTTTGAGGCGGTTTCTAGAGTTTTCCAACTAGGTGCAAAAGTTGGAGTTTCACAACTATAAATAGGACTTCGTAGGATATTTTTATGCATCTTCTAGGGTTTAAGGAGTGGAGTAAAGGGTGGAGAACCCGTCGCCAAGAGTTTTTCTTCTTCTTCCTTAGTTGTTTCATGTTTTTCTTAAGAGACTTTGGTCCAATCATGTCTATGGTTGGCTAAACCTCTTAGCTAGGGCTAAGAGGTGAAGCTTGTAGCATGATGGGATGTTTCTCTTGCTTTGATTCATGTTTATGTTGAACCTTCTTTTATTCTAATTTGATATTTAAGGAATACTATCAGTTTTTAATAGTTTATTGTGACTCAAATTACAGTAGATCTGTAATAGCTTTGAGTATCTTCTTTTCCTGATTTTGAGATTGTGGAATTGGTAAATCCTATTATTGGCCATCGTGACATGGGCATGGTTTGGTGATGGAATCCCTTCTAATTATCATAATTCTCTTCCATCGAGAATTAGGTCAAGGAAAGTTTAAATTTGATCTTAATTGTTACATCTTCCAATTAGATAGGATAAGACTCCAATTCCAATTGTGGTACTTGAATCAAGTAAGAGGGCTCCCTGATCACTGCAAGTGGATCCTTGGCGCTCTAGTTCACTTTTGATATTTGATAAATCCTTTTATTCCATATTTAGGTTTAGATCTTTTTCTAGTTCTAGTTCTAGTTCTTTTTAGAATACGTGCAAGTTTAGTCCTTGTGGATTTGACCTCGTTCTCACGAGTTAGTACTACATCGCAACCCTACACTCGGGGTTGTGAACATTCGTCCATCATGTTAGAGTGGTACGATTGTAACATTCTGAGCATCGACCGGTTGAATTGATGGGCCTAAATGAAAACTTATGGTACTAAGCTCTCTCATATTTACCACTCATGTCAGACGAATCCTTTACGGTCGTTTCTTATTGGTCAAGGTAACATTAATTGACACTGATTATAGAAAGCTCTCTCGTAGCAGTCTGCCATGGTGGCTTACTGTTTTAACTTTTTGCGTAACTTTTCCAGCTAGTTATTCAATTCGGTCGAAGGATGAAGGTTGAGCGAGCATGAGGCATCAGTAACGAACCTCCTCATGTCAGAGGGTAGAAAAGTAAAAGAGAAATCTTTCAACCCTTCCTTCAAAATCTCCTGAAGAAATGACTTCGCCCCGACGATTAAAGAAGGTAATTCAATGGCCATGATATTGTTTAAAAGTAATGATGAAGTTTGAGGTGTGGCATTATTTAAATAGCCCGATTGAAAAGCTACCTACTCATGACAGGTGCGTGTTAGAGTAAAAAAAAATGATGATGATGATGATCAAGTAAGATTGAAGAAAGGCAAGTTGGGCGGGTGGAGTGTTCCGCGAGTGATGAGTTACGCGGATGGCAAGTTACGCTGGCACATAAGTTGAACGGGTCCATGCAACTCATCATGGGTGTGTGGGTTCGTACTACTCCCTTTATTGTTGGTTGGATTAGGAATTCGAAGTGGGGTCCACAGCTCAGAATTCGAGGACCCACACATGCGGAAGCCTAAAAATACCCCCTACCCCCTCATTTGAAAGATGGGATTTTCCAGAAGTGCCTCTGACAGGTACTGGAGATAATAGAGAGAGAGAGAGAGAGAAGGTGAAGGTAGGGCCGCGCAACTCATGGAGAGTTGCGCAAGCCCCGCACACCTCCTCGGCCTATGCAACTCATAGAGGAGTCTCGGCCTACGCAACTCATAGAGGAGTTGTACGGATACCCTAAGAGGCAGCAATACGTCGATCTTCTATTAGGCTTTCAAGTATTTTAAACATTTCGAGGGTTCTAAGACCCCTTTATTGTGATAATAAAGGAAGATGTGTGCGTGGAGAAGATCCACACAACTCATCTCCCATGGAGACATGAATGATATGAGCCGAAATGCTGCCGAAATTCATATCTAAATCTATTTTACTTGTATTTATGTCATAGAAACTTTATTATGGAATCAAAGGATTAAAAGGATGTAAATGAACTCAGAATGAATAAATTTGATGAATATTCTCTCTATTCTTCTTCTTTGTCATTATTAAGTAAGACGATTTCCCTGAATCAAATACTTTTCATTTCTGGTCGAAACAAAATGGTGACTCCACTATGGAACTCTTCTATCTTACTTAGTATCGACTGAGGAACAATCCAGAGAATTTCATCATTGTTTGGCATCCTATAAGATGCCAAAATGGCGACTCTCGAAGGGAACATCCTTCCTTTCATCTATGGGTTAGAGTATATTTGCAAATTAGTACTAATCGTTGCCATTTGTATTCTCTGACAGAATTACGATACGATATACATACCCAAGCTATAATCAATGGCAACTGTTATAAGCAAAATGATTTTCTACTTCATACTCATAGGATTCGTAGTGGGGCATGCCCGTGACCAACTTTTGATATATCAGAAGTAGGAAGACAAGTCTCAAGTTACTGTCGGAGTCGTAACGATCTCTCCAATAGCACAAGATAATGAAAATGATTGGATTGTCGTATCACGCCAAAGATCAAAGGACCGAAATAGCATTACTGTTGGAGTAAGTCCGTTGATGCTAAAAACTAGAGGACCGGTAACAAGAAACGCAGTAAGAAAGAATCTATAACTCGCCCCTCCAGCGATAAACCTTATAAGATCCTCATCCTCACCAATGTCGCGACACTTCCCAGCCCTATTTCTCGCAAGTGCCCGATTGATGAAGAAACAAAAGGGTAAATCACCTATGGGAAGTCCACCAGTTTATGAATCGCTTCAAAGTGTATCACCTCAAGTTGTATCACAGTTAACCGATCTCTGTGAAAGCACTGAAGAAATAAACGGAACTCCTATTTTAATAAGCCCTATTACGTTGGCATGTTCTTACTCCACTCCAATGACTGCTTCGTCAGGAAATGGGGAAGCCACCGTATGTATGGTCAGAACAAGTAAAGATCCGCCGCCTACCACTAAAGATTGTATGCCTAAAATGGCCCAAGCAAAGAAAACACTGATGGAAGAGTGCAAAAGCCTACGAGAAGCCTTTGCTACAATTGCACATAATGTGGCCCAGATAATAGCATCTCCGATGATGGCTACTATGAATGAATGAGAGCAACAAGAATAATAACCCGAAGGTTCTCAACCACCAAGAGCGAGATCACACATATCAGCCCTGGTAGTGAGGGCAATAACTAAAGAGGAAGTATGACAAGTGGTTGCAGAAGCTATTAGAGTGAAAAGGGAACATGATAGTGTGGGAAGGTTTCGTTACCGAACACCATATCCGAGAGAAGTAGAAGACATACCTTTTCCTACTAATTTTAAGCACCCTGAGTTTAAAAAATTCAGTGGGGATGGGTCTCTAGATGAACACTTAATGCATTTCATCATGTCCATGGCTAACTTCTCTACTATTCCTGAATATTGTCTGCGACTGTTCGGGTCTTCTTTGACAGGCAAGGCATTCAAATGGTATTCTGGTCTGGTGCCCGAATCAATATAAACTTGGGAACAGATGCAGGATGCATTTATGTCGAATTTCTTTTTGTCAAACCGTGATGTTAGTATTACAGAGTTAGCGTCCGTGAGGCAAAGAGAGAATGAGCCTGTGGAGAAATTTATTAGTAGATGAAAGACTCTAGGAGCATCGTGCCGACAATTATCAGAAGAAAGAGAGCAGGTAAAAATGTGTTTAAGCTCCATGGAGACAGGAATCACATTTGGACTCACCAGTGCCAACATAAGAACCTTTCAAGATCTGGTGACTAAAGCACATGCATTAGAGCTGATGACTAAAAAGATACCAGCATTTCAAATCCGCACAGAAAGGAGAGGACCACATAGGGCAATGGTGAAAGTCATTGATCAAGGGAAAAAGAAAAACATTTTTCATGACAAATGGGAAACAAGAAGAAGAGAAGACTCGGTCATATGATTCTCATAGGGAATACGCTTTCGATAAAGAAGACATGTTGCCAATGATGGAACAATTATTAGTCACCGGAACCATCAGGTTGCCCTCACCGAGATATCCAGAAGAGGTCAAAATGACTAAAGAAAATAACTATTGTCATTACGATCGTTGTCTAAGGCATCACACAGAAGATTCCTTTACACTAAAAAATATATTACAGAGGATGATAAAACAAGGAGAAATAGTTCTGAAAAAGGACGACGAACGATGTAGAAAGGTGACCATAAATGTAATGTATGTGATCAAGTTGTCAAAAGCTTCTGTTAGAAAAGTCAGCCTAGAAGATCTAACTTCTGCCTATCGCCAAAGGATGAACTGATAAAAGAGTCGCAAAAGAGAATTTTGGGAACATCTGCATTTAAAGGGGATGACATGCCTCAGATGTTATACCGATGGTTAATAATAGATAAAGTCAAGCTACCATAGTCTGAATACTTGAATGGAAAGAGGCAAGTAGGAGAAAGATATGAAACCATGGTGTAAAGCATATTTATTATGAGAATAAACTTGCATCGAAACACCCAACAGATATCAAGTTTATCAAGCGTACATCAATCCAGAAGGTAACAATGATTTTGGTTCTGAAAGGTATTGGTCTAATACTTCTGAACCAAAAGGGGGCAAGATAGGTAAACAATAGAAAAGTTATAGAAATCAGAACTATATATTTCTCACTGTATGTGAATAAAATGTAGATTTTCAGGTTTATCGCCAAATGAAAAGTGTAAATGATTATCGCCAAATGAGAAAAGTAAAGGGTCAAGGTATATCGCCAAATGATAAGAGCTAAAGTTTATCGCCAAATGAAAAGCGTCAATGATTATCGCCAAATGAGAAAAGCAAAGCACCAAGGTTTATCACCAAATGACAAGAGCCAAAGTTTATCACCAAATGAAAAGTGCCAATGATAATCGCCAAATGAAAAGTGCCAATGATCATCGCTAAAACCACTAGTGATTACTATCAAATCATCAAAGATAACCGTCATCTCCATGGCTATATTGCTGACACAAGGGCCATTTTACTATCTGAATTAATTGAAATTAATAGCATTGCCAGGCTGATATACCATTCTAACTATAAAATTTTGTTTCATATCATCAACAAGAGACGATATATCAATTTTGATTTATTACCTTTAGCACGGCCTATAAAACTAGTTGCATACAAATATCATTTGCAATGGCAATCTATCATCTACAACAGTGGAATGAGCTTATAAAGCCAAACCACGTATAAATCCTATGGCAACGACACCGATCTATTATTTATGGCGACAGAGCTGAGCCTATGAAGCCAACTACATATAAGACTTATCATCATTGGCGATGGCGATGCAATGAGAATACTAGGGTAGCAGTGAGAAGCCTATGGCCCTAAAAAGCCAGTAAAGAGAATCATGCGAACCCATGTGGGCAGTTGATAAAGCAATCACATAAGACCTATGTCGTCTGTATAGTTTTCGGCAACGCCACGAGGGTTGGTGAGAAAATGCCCTCTCGTGAATGGGTCTAACCTGGTAGGCGAAGAAAAAGTGAGTCTCTGAAGCAACATGACTCCCCAGGTCCCTGGCTTGATTACAATAGTAATGCATGACGACAGGTCTCCGATGCAAGATGACCCCTCATTGATGGACTGGAGGCCTTGGATTTTGTACCCAAAGGTAGCATTGTGCGCCCTGCGAACTCTAGAGAGTTACTGTGGCCAACCCATGTGCGTAAAACCCATCGTGTTCACTACCTTGGTAGCTTCACTGGGCCCCTTTGATGGATCGCGGTTTGTAAACTCCTTGATCGTGATAAGCCCCGTGAACTCTAGAGAGTTACAGAGGCCATTCACGTAAGACCCGACTCCAACTACTTATGAGTCTAAAAACAGTGATTGCTTCAACTACTTATGAGCTTAAAATATGTGTGAAGCTAACTGAAATCAAAATTTAGTATCGCCTATGAAAATAACACCATGTAGGCAACAACATACTAACAATCACCCTATAGAAGCATGTTTACAACACATCTTTCAAAATTCTTACCGAATTATCAAAATTCATTTATGATGTTTGAAGAACAAAATATGAAAGTGATCACAAGTATAAAAGAAAATTCATACATCCTCTGACATTCCTAACGCTAAGCATATATCGCTGAAAATCTTCCTTTAATTATACTTCTGCAGTCGTGTTGTCCAGTTTAGCATTGACAATAAGCTTTACTTTATTCGGAATGTCAGCTAGTTCTCGCTCTAGAGAAACTATCGTGGTCTTTTCTTTCAAAATCTCTAATCATTCCAAGTCAGCTATTCGTCTGTTATCTTCAATATCAGCTTCAAGTTTAGTGGTCCTTAAATCAATTTCATGTCGTTCAGCCTTTAAATCAGAGACTTGTTGCCTAAGGCTCAAAATCTTCTTACCTATGAGTGTCGAAGATTGTTTGGACACCCTTAACTCCTCCTCGAGTGAGCTGAATTCTTTATCATATCCAGAGATTGTAGTCACTGACATAGAAACCTTATCTTTGAGCCGAGATAGTTCCTTTTGGCAAGCGAGAATATTAGGAGCAATAGTTATGTTTTGAGCAACCCCTAATTTGTGACATGTCTCGCAGAAGTGAGAAAGAGACTCACGCAGGGGAGAGATGTTGATTCTCGCTATTCTTACAGCATTTTCCGAGGATGCAAGCACTATCTCCAAATCGGACCACGGTGTCGGATCTTTAAAAATATATACAGCCACCAATAAAGAACTTTTCAACAAGATTAACGCAAGCTGGGAATCTTATCTAAAGATATTTTATGTGAAACAGAGGCAACAGAGCTATAACTGGCAGAGCAACTAGAAATACGACAAACTACAAAATATACAAAAAGAAAAGCATGAGTCAGAAGATGAATTGTAAGATACTATTATAAAATTTGGCAATAGAATAAAACATACCTGAAGCAGGTGAAACCATTGGAGCAAAGATTGTCGTTCCTATGGGTTGCACTTCTTAAAGAAGAGAAGATGGGCCAGGCATGTCCAAATCCATGTTAGCAAAAGATGGTGCCCTAGTTCCAGTACTAAATGCATTTGTAGTAGGACTAATGGCATCAGTTGGTTTTGTAGAGAAAACTATGTCGCGAGCCACTCTATTGGTCTTAATGGGGAGCTTGAGGGGTGCCCTGACTTTTCTGGTAGTGTGTTTACCAGAGGAAGGGACAGTTGGAACAACTTGTATTATGTCTGTAGGAATTGGTAGAGTCTTTGGAACTATTGTTGGAATTGGCATAGTCTCTGGAACTGTTGCTGGAGCTGTCAGGGTCTCTGACACTGTTATGGCATCAGTTGGAGGATCAGAAAGTATTGCACACGAGAGAGGAGAGTAGTTGTTGTTGAACGATATAGTCGTATCAGTACCAAGTATATCTTCATACTCTCCATAGTTAAGGAGTTCTTCTTCATCATTGACTGCTGTAGATATGGCAATGTGATTGGTGTCTCTATGAGGGACTCCCTTATCAACTTCGGGGATTTTAGTAATATGCTCATTATTACCCACTTCTATCTCTCCTTCATTTACTTCTTCCACTTCTACCTCTCCTTCTTCCGCTTCCTCCTCCTCTTCCACATCTACCTCTCCTTCATTTGCTTCTCCTTCATTTGTATTTAATTTGTCCTCTTCCCTCGAATTGCCAGAAGAGGACTCACACCCATTGGAAGAAGAGCTGCTGGAGGAATACCCTGCGCTTTCTTCCTTAGACGACAATGAAGAAGATGGTGAATCCAAAGTTAATTCTTCGACAATCACTTGTTTCCCTTTTCACGGAGACTGTCCCTTCTCGATGGGTACAGGATCTTCCATAGTAGCAATCATGAGAGATGCAGAGCATCTGGCTCGAGTCTGCGATCTAGTGATGGGGGATGACGAATTTCTATGAGTGGATGGTAATTGGGAACTAGACAAAGATATTGTTTAAGGTTCAGAAGCTCTTGGGGCTATTAGGAGTTCAGAAGGTCCAACAGTCATTGGGATCAGGATGGGATCTGTTGATGTAGGAACTTGAGGAGTGTTTGCAGCGTCCGTGATGACATCTTCTTTGCCTATATACCTTATATAAGCCTTCAAGTGTGTTAAGGGGAGCCCGTAGGCAATCCAAGTAGGCTTAACTTCATGGATGGGTTCTTCTACAGGGATCTTCATGCAAGCTTCGCTGGGAGTGGGGGCACGATCATGTTCAACAGTATGTCCGACTGCTTCTATAAGATTACATTTCCTGATTTGGGGGCAGGGATCTATATAGGAGAATCCACCGGCATGTAACGACGGATCAGGAAGGATTGGTGTGCCCACCATCTCATCTATGGATATGTTGTGCGAATGAAGCAAACAAAGCTGGGGATGATGAATTTTGAATTAATCTGTGCTGCGAACAATTGTCTTCACACCAATCCCCAGTTGTAGGGGCCTACACCATAACTTCTCATGGTACGGGTCACCACTTCGGGATGTTCTAGAACAGTTTGATCATACCTGAATTGTCGCACAAACCTATTCGAGTAGTAGGGTTCCCTCTAAAATTCACTACCTTCCCATAGCGGCAAATTGTTGGACTGTATGGAGATGAAGAAAGCGCGCTCGGATGGAGAGAGTTTATCATCATCATAAGCTTTGTGATCTACAATATATTGGGGGAAAGAGAATTGATAAAAATCAATGGAATTAGTCGACTCAATCATATCAGACACCCACTCATATGTCCTTCTTGGCATAACACTTTTCTGGTAATGACATAGCGGGATTCGCGAAGGATAGACATAGGATTTTTTCAGATCATTATACGTCCAAGTAGACGCCTAGTCACCCAAAGAAGTAGTGTCATAGCGTGAATGCCAAATTGACGCCGACGGCCTGGCTCTGGCAATGAGTGGTAGCATCACCGAAGGCTCTATATAATGAGCAAAGGACAAAAGGCTCCATGAATATTTCTAACCCTCCACCAATCCCCTGCAATGGCGAATACAGAAGGCCTGATGGCATCAACCCATTTAGAACTGGGAAGTACAATAATACTGAGCCAATATGTGAGGAATGCTACCAGTTCACCATTGGATGAGTATTCTGGTGGATTTCTTATTCTATGACGAGCATTTTCCAGGTCATCAGAATGACTGTTTTTTAATCTGCTAGGAACAAAGGAGAAAAGAAAATGAAAAAGTGTTAGTAGGTGCATATCGATGAAGTGTATAAAGTCATGACATGAAGCAAAGAATTATACCATAATTCTCGAGAGAAGTGAGCTAGCCAGAGGAATTGAGGGATCTTTTTAATGTTGGGAAACTTGGACATTTTCCTAAACAACTCAACCGAGGCATCAGACACCAATGCCTATATTTTTTAAGGTGAGAAATGGGAAAACTCTTCGTTTGTGGGTATATACTCGTCGTAGAAGCGACCGGTTATGGGAAGTCCCGCCATTCTGTACAAGTTCCAGAGAGTGATGCTAACTTTGCCAAGAGGCAGGTGAAAGGAATTGGTGGTGGGGCACCAGTAGCTGAGGAATCCTTTATAGACCATGTGGTCTTTGTGAAAGTACTCAGAAGTGGCCTCGATGGCACCGTAAAGGCCGACTTCCATCACTATAACATGATGTTTATTGAGAATGGCTTTTGTCCAGTTAGTGTAAACTTGCGTGCAGATAGAAAGCCGCATGTTCAGAATTACTCGTTTCCCCATAGTGATCTCATGTCCTTGAAGCACTGGCGCAATGTTTCATAAAAGGCTGTCGGGAACAATTCATGAGGATCATAACAAGGGATAAGAAACTGCATGGGATGAATATCACTGGCCTGCTGCTTCGATCCACTTTCTGATAAGATGCCCTCCAACATTCATGCCTCCTTCATGGACCAATTGAGAGTATACATCATCCTGCCTTGAGTTGTTCGGTCTGTAGGCTCACTGTGAAGAATGGACTGATGATTGCGTATATTCAGGGGAATTACCACCAACTCATTTATGAAGGGACTATTGAACTTGATGAAACCATCATGAACTTTTAAAGTGTCCCGAGTATTTAGGAGTTCTTCTTATGCTCCTTAATTTTCTCTTGAAGCTCTTCATCTTTCGATTTCCTTCACTGCTTCTTGGAAAAAGACGGTGGTGGTGTGTCTTCCCTGACCGAAGATCGAACAATGTCAGTGTGAAGGTTAGATGTCAATTTTGTCCACGTCTCCTAATCATTCTCCCGACCTTATTTCGGAGGTCCGGGTATGTCTCCAGCAATGATTGCTTCACATATAGGCCAAGAGAGTGTTTTCATTCTATCAGAAAAGTCGAGGACTGGGAGGACATGTTCTTTTATGTAAGTGGGTTGTTTCTTGGTTACCTTTACTCTTTTTCTTGGATGTTTCTCATGAGTAGAAGGGGGAGAAGTAAGTTCAGGAATTGAAGAAGGCACGAGGGCCAAAGGAGAAGGTGCGGAGATTGGAGGTGATAATTTGGGATTTTGAGAGGAGCTTGGAAGACTAGTATGGGAAGTTTGATCAGTGAGTGGTTCTATGAGGTGGAATGTCCTCTTGGTACGAGCCATTGCAAAAAAGTTAAAGAAATGGTTAAGTCTAAAAAGTGAGAGAATTGATTAAGTCTGGGCAGTAGAAATTTTGGCAGAGTTTTAGAACAAAGGTTTTCGGACTAAGTGTTGGAGAGTTGTTCAAGTAGCGAGTTGCGCGCACTCTCAGTAGCGCAGAAGGTGCAGTTGTGCAGAAAGCTAAGTTGCGCAGAGGGTTCAGTTGTACGTGGAACAAAGTTGCGCGGAAATGAGGCCTAGGCTGGGGAAAATTTTGGAATGAAGTAATGATTGGGGAGTTGCTATTTATAGCTAGAGAGGTCCACTCCTAAGTAGCGTGGGTCCGCACAACTTGAGCCTATAGGGAGAAAATTTCGATCTGTCCAATTGACTCGATGAATGGTCAAATCTCGGATCAAGGGGGCATTTGTTGGAGCATAAAAATGATGATGATGATGGTCAAGTAAGATTGAAGAAAGGCACGTTGCACGGGTGATGAGTTGCTCAGATGGCAAGTTGCGCTGGCATATAAGTTGCACGGGTCCGTGTAACTCACCACGGGTACACAGGTCCGTGCTACTCCCTTTAAGGTTGGTTGGAAGCCTATAAATACCCCCTACCTCCTCATTTGAAAGATGGGATTTTCTAGAAGTGCCTCTGATAGGTACTATTGAGAAGAGAGAGAGAGAGAGAGAGAGAGAGAGAAGGTGAAGGCAGGGCCGCGCAACTCTCCATGAGTTACATGGGCCCGTGCACCTCCTCAGCCTGGGTAACTCATGGAGGAGTTGCACGGATACCCTAAGGGGCAGCAATATGTCAATCTTCTGTAAGGTTTTTAAGTTGTTTCGAACATTTTGAGGGTTCTGGCACCCCTTTATCGTGATATTGAAGGAATATGTGTGCGTGGAGAAGATCCGCACAATTTATCTCCCATGGAGACATGAATGATATGAGTCGGAATGCTACTGAAATTCATATCTAAATCTATTTTACTTATATTTATGTCATAGAAACTCTATTCTGGAATCAAAGGATCAAAAGGACGTAAATGAACTCAGAATGAATAGATTTGATGAATATTCTCTCTATTCTTCTTCTTTATTATTATTAAGTAAGACAATTTCCCTGAAACAAATACTTTTTGTTTCTAGTTGAAACAACATGGTAATATGTTAAGCTTGTGTCTTAGTACCATTCCATTCCTTAGGATCCCGTGATCCACCTCGTCGAATTCTAGCGACCCGTGACCTGTAAATAGCATTTGCGAATGACCTTGAGTTGCATCCTGTGAACCTGAGTCAACTTAACCTGAGACCTAAGCCATTGTGATTGCGTCGTCGCTACGGATCCAATGCTGCGTCTCTTGTGCCAATTCGTCGCTTAGATTGTGAGATGTGGCCCACGATCTATTCCGGCAGTGGACCGTAAGACATTCTAGATAGCACCATTTCCTAGGACCATCATGAGGGTGATGTCACCCTAGGCTACTAGCCTAGTGGTGACATCATCCACTCCTATGCTTGCTAGGTAATCATGCTAGGCATGCTTCTCTCTACCCCATGTGTAATGATTCCCCTCTTACAACCATCATTCCACTCCTACATCTCTCTATCGTTCCCTTTCTCCCTCATTTCTCATCCCTAGCAAGAGAGAGCTCCCAATGTTCATTAGAGAACTCCCAAATCCAGCCCTCTTCTAAGCTTAAGATCTCTCAATCCAACCATCCCAAACCCATCTCAACCATTAAAACCTTTCTTTTAGAGCAATAAAACGTAAGGGTGGAAGAAGGAGGAGATTTGAGGTGGGTGCCATGTCTAGGAGTAGATCATCTATTTTATTCCTTAAATCTTTGATTTTCTTGCATGGGGGCATGTAGGACCCACTAATCAATGGTGGATATCCTTCTTGACCAGTGGGTGTGACCAATGACCCACCCTTGTTGCATGCATGAGCCATGATGGGGCCATTCTCCATGGACCCCATCATGATGTTTCATTTAATCCATGGCTTTGATGGGTCATCTAGACCCTGATTTCATGGTGGGGATGGCATCCCCACCTCAGATTTGTAGATGTAGGGCCCATGCATGCATGGAGCCCATGATGTAAGGTTTGGATTTGTTTAGAGGGGCTCATAGTGGCGGAGTCCCCTCCCTTTGGCCGATCTCTCTCTCTCTCTCTCTCTCTCTCTCTCTCTCTCTCTCTCTCTCTCTCTCTCTCTCTCTCTCTCTCTCTTCCCCTGGTTTGATGGCCCACCTGATGATGATGAATGAATGTTAGCCATGTTGTTCAAATGGTGGACCACATGGCTGTCCAAGCAGCGGGACCGACCCATCTTGCTATTTACCATCCAGCAACCTTTGCTGCCCATTTTTCGAGCCGGCCTAGACAAAGGAAAACACTAATATTAGCCTAATGTGGGGCGGTGTGGCCCACCACATGGACACCACCATGATTTATGTATTATATCCATGTCGTCCACCTATGGGGCCCACCTTGCTGACGTCCAGCGGCAGGCCCACCTACCTGTCCGTCTGGACAGGCCCAGATGAAGAGAGAAAATAAATATCAACTTGTACCCTAAGCTGGTGGGCCACACGTGTGGACCCACCTTGATGTATGTGGTGTACCCACACCATCCAATAAGGATGTGGGGCCTACCTTGATAGTATGTGTTATATCCGCATCGTCCAGTCCTTGGACGGTGGGACCCACATGATGTAAGTGCTTTATCCACCCCGTCCTTCCTTGAACCCCACATGATGTATCTGTTTTATCCATGCTGTCAATCCATGGACTGGACCCCATCTTGATGCTTGTGTTTTATCCTGACTATCTAGATGGTAAGGCCCTGACATGATGTATGGGTTTTATCCTCACCATCTGTCCATACACGTGGGGCCCTGATGCATGTGTTGTTGCCCACCATCCAGCAATGGACGGTGGGACCTACCTCGTTGTGATGTATTTGATCCACATCGTCTAGCAACCTGTGACGGTTGGATCCACCATTATGTATGCGTTGTATATCCACGCTGGCTATCAGTTGGTGGGGCCCATTGGTGATGTGTGAGGCTCACCATATCTATGTATTCCATACAGGCTATCTAGCTATTTGGACACCCAAACAGGGCTAACAGGCAGTGGGTTGACCATCTAGGACGATGGCTCACGTTGCTTTATGTATTTTATATCCATGATGTTCATTTGGTGGGGCCCACTGTATCATGCATGGGCCACCATAAATCATGTATTTCATCTAGATAATCAATCTGCTGGACATCTAGTAGGCCCAAATGGGCTGGATGTCCAGCCATAAAAACCACTCTAATGAATGTGCTACCCATCCATTATGGTGGACTGTGTGGGCTATTTTCTAAGCCACTATGATAAATGTGTTGTACACCTGGCCCAACTATTTTATGGAGCCTATGGGCCACCCAAAGAGGCCCACCATGATGGATATGCTAGATGTATCCTACCTAACCATTTTCCTAGGCTAAGGGTTGCCCCATGTAGACCACCTTGATGTATGTAGACCATGGGTCGTCCCATGAAGCCCAACTTGATGTATGAGATGTTATGAATGCTGCCCATTTATTTTCTAGCTATTGTGAGGGCTATGGGTGGTGTCATAAGGCTCATTGTGATGTACATAAGGCCCATGTGATAAGGCCCATTGTAACGTATATGAGGCCATGTGATGAGGCCCATTGTGATGTACATGAGGTCCATGTGATGAGGCCCAATGTGATGTATATGAGGCCCTTATGCGAGGCCCAATGTGATGTATGTGAGGCCCACTGTGATGTGTATGAGGCCCTTGTGTAAGGCCCAATGTGATGTATATGAGGCCCTTGTGTGAGGCCCAATGTGATGTATATGAGGCCCTTGTGTGAGGCCCAATGTGATCTATGTGAGCCTCTTGTGTGAGGCTCATTGTGAAGTGTATGAGGCCCTTGTGATAAGGCTTATTGTGGTGCATATGAGGCCTATGTGATGAGGGCCAATTATGATGTGTGATTTCACCATGATGTATGTGATGATGTTTATGATGCCCATCCATTTTCCTAGTTAGTATAAAAACCATGGACCCCATTATAGGATAGGTTCTAAATGAGCCACACCTTAGGAGCAATGGTGGTTAAATGTCCACATTGTAGGAGCAATGATGGTAAAATGTCCACGTTGTGATCCTCCCTTGGGCCCTTTGTTAGGCCCATTCTCATCTATTGGGCCCCCATAGTATTACCTATCTAGCCTTAGTGGGCTAACCCAAACAGTTGGGCCCCCATTATAGATTGTGTTACTACCATGCCTTATAGACTTGTCTAAAGCCCTTAGGCCCACCTTATGCTTATTGGGCCCCTTAGGAAGCATAATTTACTTCATAATGGGATGGGTAAGAAAGCTCGTTCCCTGTTTTTAGGCCCATTCTTGATACGAGTAGGCCATCTAGGCCCATCCTTGATATGAGAAGAGTATAACATCACCATAGAATATGCTTAGTATAACTTCATGATTCATGCCCATGCGCATCATATGTATGCTTGATGTGAGGAGTGATTGATCATAGCATATGCCATTGGGGAGATTGTTATGGGACTCCCTGAGAGACGAAGTTGCCCTACAAGAGAACACAGTACGTGTAGGTTTGATGCATGACTGAATAGTGTGACTCATACACCTTACATTTGTGTGATACAATCACTATATGCCCTAGTGATATCATGGTTGTGGCCTCCACAGGCATATCATGGATGACAGGATTAGATACTGGAAATACTTATTATTAGCATTGGGGTGCTATAAATGTCCCTAGGGAAAAGTCCCAGAACCCTTATAGTACCAAGAGGATGCTCCAACATCGATACCGAATGGATGTATGAGCGCACGAGTGCCGAATACCATTAGGCCCCGTCTCCCACTGTGTCATGGTCGGTTGGAAGGGGTGTCGCCTTAGTTGCTCGAGAGTAGGGGGCAAGGCTAGGATGAGTTTGACCAGCTCGTAAATGGGTCCGCTATCAACGTGTTGGGTTGATATTTGCTGACTACTAGCCAGATGGATAATGAGGTCTCTTTCACTTGCATGGTTGCACGTCTAGTTGGGGTAACAATTTATTGTAGAGTGCACTAGACCCAGGTGATATTCCAGAGATGAGCTGTACTATTATGTGGATTCAGATGATGATTAGTATGCTTAAGTTACATCTCGCATATGACATTGGCCATGTAGGCCTTACATCGCATAGCTTTGGTATGGATGACAACATTCATGGACTTCCCAGCATGTTTCCATATTACTCTGATATTACATACTTGGCACTTACCTTGCGCACACACTTATACCACCCTCTAAACTTTCTATAAGCTTATGCATGATCGTTGCGTACAGGTGACGCTAGGACGTAACAGTATCATTGAGGCAGGAGTGTGTAACTGAGCTTTTGGAGTTTCGATATATATCATTGTATTTCCCTTTATGCATTGTACTCTAAAGTTTTTTTAATATTAGTGGATATGTGGTGGCGTTATTGTTGTTGTGGGTTATGCTTATGGTTATGCTTCTTATGAAACAAATTTATGTCAAAAATCCTCCTTGTGAGATCCTAGGATCGGAACCTATTATATGAGTGCCAAGAACCGAGAATGGGGTACTACGGAGGCTGTCGGCACCGGATTCAGCGATTAGGAATTTTGTGAGCCCGGTTTCCGAGTCTGGGGCATGACATTATGGAAGCCACACGTTCTAGCAGTCGATAACGGTCGATCTCAATTTACATTTACCATTCCACTTCCATTCCATTAACAAAGTCCTTTTGTACAGAAGGATAGGAGCAACCCATCATCAGAGGACAAACCCCACCCTATGATTATCTCATGATCCATTTACACTTTGAGCGAGTGGCTGAATAGGTGATCGATCTCCTCATATCTTGGTCATACCTAGTGTTTGCCTACTTCGGTGCTCGGGGTCATCGTTGTTTAGTTTGACCTAGAACCACAATCCCAATTCTGGCACACCCACGCACTCAGCACACGTGCTAAAGAGAGGATCACCAAAACCTCGGTGAATAATGGCATAACACATGTATTAGATGAATTATGTAACACGATTTGTTACTGGAAATGCTATTTGTGACATCTAATTCCAGGAAGGTGATTTAACATGCATTATGGATTACTTATATATGGAATTGTGCCTATGGCATAATGGGATTACGATAGCTGCACTTGCGGAAGCTTGGCGGAGCTAAGGAATGAATGTTATGTCCTAGAGGGGGGGGGGGGGGGGTGATTAGGACCTATTTAAAATTATGTCTACTTAAAATAATAATTACAGAACATAAACTAATTAACAATTAAACTAAGTAAGACGATATAACTCTAAGGCTTTCAAGCCACTAGAGAGTCCAATTACATAGACTACAAATGATGTGTAAATAAGCAACTAGTCTATATCAAGATAGTGTATATGTGTGTCTGGGATGTGCTACCTATCAATCACTAAGCATTCATTTAATCATGCATGTATAATGAAAACATTCAAATTCACAGACATAATTAAACAAGTGTGTAAACGACAATACCAAATACAATCATATATAGTGGTTCGGCAACTTACCTACTCCACTCCTAAAAGACGTACTCAATCCAAGAGTATACTGAATTTCACTATCAGAGGTTTTAAATTAGGTTCACCTTTAACCTTTACAACCCTACACAAGGACTTTCAATTTAGGCTTGATACCCAAGCCAAGGTCTTACATAAGAACATGATAATTTAGGCCCTATGCAAGAGACAAGGTCCTACACAACAACCCTGAGATTTAGGCTCTACTCTTAAACCAAGGTCCTATGTAAGAACCTGAAATTTAGGCTCTACTCTTGAGCCAATGTCCTACACAAGAACCTGAAATTTAGGCTCTACGCCCGAGCCAAGGTCCTACATAAGAACCCGATGATTTAAGCTATAGTCCCGAGCCAAGATCCTACACAAGAACCTGGTGCATTTTTCTCTACTCACGAGCCAAGGTCCTATACAAGAACCTATAATTTAGGCCCTACATAAATGCTAAGGTCCTACACAACAACCTAATTCAAATTTGAGTTTATAAACTCTTACCCTCAATCCTACACAAAGGAAGAGAGTGAACTTGGACTCTTACAATTGACAACTGACTTGTTGGATTAAGCCCATTTTGTTGCACCTTCTTAGGTGTCTTGATCTCCTCTCTCACATGCTTCATGAGCTCCTCGATGCTTCCCTAATCATGATGTCGCTGCTTTGGCAAGGCTTTAACTCTAATATCAATCACCTTATATGTGATGCTCCTCCGAGATGACCAAGGTGATCTGAGGTTGGTTCGATCTCCTACAACTAGTGGGAAGTAGTTTTTCCTAAGGGATTCACCTAGATCGGTCTCCTAGACGATTTAGAGAATGGTTTTTCAAGATATCTTAAGTCCAATCTCTAAGAAATGGAAGCATTTAAGCACATCTTCATTATAGAGGTTAGAATCCTCATATGAGTGTGAATCTTAAGGAAGAGTGCTTAGAATCCCATGGAATAGAGGCTAGAAATGAGGGATATGAATATGGAATCACCTTACCTTCTGTTGCTCCAAAAACCCATTAAAATGTCCAAGAGTTATTTGCCCTTTATAAACAGTTCAAGTTCCAATAGTTTTCTTAAAAAAGGACAGAAAACGGCTCTTTCAATGTCATCAAAGGTTTCCTCAATGCGATCGATGAAATCCTGACATTTATGTTGATTTGGCACTGGACATTTATGAATCATTTTTGATGTCATCGAATGTCCTTCAATGTGATCGAACTTACCCTTCAATGTTATCGAAGGTGCCTCAATGGCATCGAGAAAATCAGAATAAATGACAAAATTTGCTAAACTGTTCTGACTCTCGATCGATGTCATCGAGCATGCATCGAAGGCACTTCGATGGTAGCTCGATGTCATTGGAAATTATTGTTTTGGCCTATGTTTTATCCAATTGCTCCAAACCTCTTATAGGCTTGTTTATCATATTTGTCTTGGTCTCCTAAGGCTAAGGGGTGATCAATTAGGTATTCCTATTTGATCAAGATCATCTAGAGGTATATGGACTATTTTGGGTCAGGGTTAAGCTCATTAAGGCACATGTTTTACATGTTCTTTGCTTCTTGATGCTCTGTCTTCGTTTGTGTCGTCACTTTTCGCTTTTCAAAGGTTCAACCGACTACATGTCACAATGACCCACATGATTGATAAATAAGGTGTAAAAATTAGTGTACTAACAACATTAATTTATGTGCCACTACCCAAATCCATGAATTTATGCATCAACCAAGAGGGTGACTACCTATAGTGCATTACGTCCGTGATATATATATATATATATATATATATATATATATATATATATATATATATATAAGTCAACTAGTTATAAAACCTTCAACACATCACTTACATCAATAAGGAAATAAGTTAAGTCATGAGAGTTTGGGAATTCTAAGACACATGCCCATTCCATAACATAAGAAAAGTAGCACAAGGCTAACCCAATAAAGGGAAATAGATTAACAATAGGCTAACTCCATAAAATAGTGTTAAGTGTGAAATAATGCATATTTTCCCCTAGTTATACCTTAGTTTTATGAGTATAATAATGGTTAATTGATCTATTTATACATACTTTCTCTTGCATGGTGAGTTTGAGAGCTTAAGGTGAAAAGGATGTTAGAAGCATGGTTTAGATGCTCAAGAATTACTAAAGTAAGGAATGGATCTTTGGAGGTCAAGATTGAACATTTCAAGAGTCCAAGATCTAAGAAAACCAACTAAAGAAGGAAGAAATTCGAGATTGCATAGTGCAGAAATCTGAAACTGTTGAACTTGATAGTTCGATGTCATCGAATATAACTCCGATGCTATCAAAGTAAGTATTTTATGTTGTTAAAGGAAGCTTGATCCCATCAGAAAAATTAAGTTTGGTTGTTGGACATATGGGTGCAATTCTTGATATCATCGAGGACCTCTTCGATCCCATCGAAGACCAGTTCGATGCCATCGAAGCCAGTTCGATGACATCGGACAAATAAAAGATAAATCGATTTGCTATCTTGACAGTTTTGGACATTTTTTTATCCCATCAAGAACATGTTTGATGCCATCGAAGATCAGGCGATCTAATCAATGGACTTACACAGATGGTTGTTGACAGTTTCTATATTCGAATTGAACTTTTTAACAGAAGTTCAATCCCATCGAAGTCCCATCAAAGTTCCCATTGAAGTTACGTAAACTGCGTAAATTGAAGTCGGTCCGAACAATGCCTATATAAAGGAGTTTTCTGAGTTCTTTTAAGCACGAATTAGGGTAGGAAGAGCATAACAAGAAGTGGTAGTGCTTCAAGGAGTTCTTCCTTCTCCAATTTTTCTTTGCTAGTTATTTTTCATGTTTTTTCTTTAAGAGTTTTAGTTAAATCATGTCTTGGGTTGGCTAATCTCTTAGCTAGAGCTAAGAGGAGAAGCTTGTAGTTTGTTTTAATATTTATCTTACTTTAATTCAAGTTTATTAGTTTATATGTTGAACTATTCGTTGATTTTTGGTTTGAATGGAAGAATATTTTCAGTTTACTTTGATCTGTTGTCAACTCCGAGCACAATAGATGCTTAGGAAGCTTTTGATATATTATTATCTGTTTTCCAATTGTGTGATCTGTAAAATTCCTTGATCTACAGTCGATCTGGGCATGGTAGATGCTTTGAATTCCCTGCGATCATTACGTTGATGCTTTATGAGGGAACCAATGCAATGAATGTTCAGAATTTGTTTTGAGAAGTTTATGATGCTTTTACTGCTCTATCATCCGAATGGATAGGATAGGATTTCGATTCTAATCATATTATTATCGAATCAAGTAACGTAGTTGTTGACAACCCCAAATGCATGGTTGCGATATAGTAATAACTTGGTGAGACTAAGGTTGAATCCACGGGGACTTACCTTATACATATTCTGAAATAACTAGAATTAAAATTTAAACTAAAATCTGGAATAAGAAATATCAATTGTGAATAAACTATCAATAATAAAAGGGACATAAGAGCGTTAAGGATCCACTTGTAGCTATTGAGATGCTATCTCACTTGATTCAATAAACACAATTGGAATCAAAGTCATATCCTATCCAATTGGATGATAGATCAGTTAAACCAAAATTTGAACTTGTTATTGGATTAATTCCCTCATAAAGCACTAATGTGATTATCTCAGGGAATTCAACCATCTACCATGCCTAGGAGACTGGTAAATCATGAATTTTACATATCTCATGATTATAAAACAAGTAAGAAGATATTAAAAGCCTTTTAAGCATCTATTGTAATTGGATTCATAACAAACCATAGAAAACTAAAAAAATACTCCATTCAAACTAAGAATAAATGAAAGTTCAATATAAACATGAATTAAAGTAAGATAAACATCTAAATAAACTACAAGCTTCACCTCTTAGATCTAGCTAAGAGATTAGCCAACCAAAGATATGATTGAAACTAAAACTCTTACATAAAATATGAAAAACTAACTAGAAGAAGAAGATTGGTAAGAAGGAAAGACTCCTTGAAGTTCTCCAACACCTTGCTCCACTCTTCCAACCCTAATTCGTGCTTAGAAACAATTAAAGGACCCATATTTATAAGATTTGCCCGAATCGACTTTGAAACCACCTCAAATTTACGCCGTAAGTTACACTTCAGTAGCACCGAAGTTACCTTCAGTAGGACCAAAGTCAAATTCGAATTGTAACTAGATTTTATGCCTTCTTCAGTCACTCGACTTCGATCACACCGAATTTTCCTTCAATCGAACCGAATTAACTCCTTTCAGCGTTGGAGCTTTCTATCTACTGTCGGTCACATTGAACCTGATTTCGGTCAGATCAAATTAGATTTCAGTTGAATTGAATTAGCTTTAAAATTTAATGTTGTTTATTAGATTGTTTTGTGCTATTTTGATCACACCTTTGGTAATCTTTTGAGCATTAATTCATTGCTTTTAGCGTCCTTTTCTCTAAAGCTCTCAAAATCACCTTATAAGAGGAAATAAGTAAAAATAGATCGATTAAGAACTATCATGTTCATAAAACCATGGAATAAATAGGGGGAAATATGAAATATTTCATACTCAACAGTAGCATTAAGATGGTTATAAATGGATCCTTAGTGCTCTAGTTTTTTCATTATCTCTGATAGTTATTCACCATTAATCTATTTTATTTTAGATTTTATATTCTAGTTCTAGTTCTATTTTATTTTAGAAAGCACACATATAGTAAGTCCCTATGGATTCGACCTTGGTCTCACCAAGATTATTACTACAACGTAACCCTACACTTGGGGTTGTGAACAAGGTTTTGGTGTCATTGATGAGGACTTCGGTTGCATTTTCTGAGATTGATTTGTATTGGAACTAGTTTAAAATTAGGACTAACTTTTGCTGTGTTTTTCTTAGAGTAGAATTTTTTGAATTATTTTTAGATACTAACTTATTTTTTAATTTTGTAGAAACCTACCATAACAACTCCAATCCGGTAACCTCTTTCCAACTTTCTCTCTATTCATATTTCTTTTCTTATGTAGTTTTCTCTTTTGGATTAGATCTTAGTTTGGTTGTTTAGAACTTGAGGGTTGAGAGTGTTTCTTGCCCAAGTGGTCCGTGACAACACTCTACGTCTCTTGAGTGAAGGAAGATTAGTTGAAGGATTGTCAATCTATCACTGGATTAGACATCACCCAATATCCTATATGTTAATAGAAGTGTTGAGTGTCAAATATTGCATATTTCCCTATTTATATCATAGTTTTATGAACAGGATAACGCGTAATGGGTATATTTTATACATGTTTGTATTGCGAGGTGATTTTAAGAGCTTGGATTAAAAAGAATGTTAAAAGCATGGATTTTATGCTCAAGAATCACTAAGGCAAGGAATGGATCTTAGTGGACAAGATTAAAGATTTCAAGACCCTAAGATCCAAGGAAACCAAGTGAAGAAGGAAGTCGAAAGTGTAAAGTGCATAAATTCACACTGTCTATGTCATCGATCGTCGTTCGATGACATCGAGCACGAAACGATGACATTGAAGCATTACATGAAAATCAAGTTGGTCGCTAGACAAATTGGATGCAGTTCTCGATGACATGGATGCTCTGTTCGATTGCCCGAAGATCTATTCTATGACATTGAGATTTTTGGAATAACTTGCTAGAACACACTGGACACATTCTTGATTCATCAAAGGAAGTTCGACGACATTGAAGGTACGTTCGATGACATGAAGAGTTACGCAGTGCAAAAAGGCATGACTTTCGGATTCAAGTTTTGTTCGATGACATCGAAGGCGTTATGTAGAGTGCGTAAATTTGAGGTAGTTTTTCAAAATTAGATAGATAAAGCTATAAATATGGGTTTTCTAAGGACTTCTAAAGATGAATTAGGTTTTAAGAAGTAGAGCCAAAGGGTGGAGCAACTTCCTAAGAGTTTTTCTACTTCCCTTTTCTATTTTTAATGCTTTCTTTTATGGTTTTAGATCCAATCATGTCTATGGTTGGCTAAACCTCTTAGCTAGGGCTAAGAGGTGAAGCTTGTAGCATGTTGGGATGATTTTCTTGCTTTGATTCTTATTTTTCTTGAACCTTAATGATTGCAGTTTGATATTAAAGAAATATTTTTAGTTTTCTATGATTTATTATGACTCAAATTACAATAGATGTTGTGATAACTTTAGATATCTTCTTTTCCTATTTCGAGATTATGAGATTGGTAAATCCTATTATTCACCATCGTCTCCTGGGCATGGTAGGGTGATGGAATCCCATCCAATCCTCACAATACTCCTTCATTGAGGACTAGATCAATAAAAAGTTCAGATTTGGTATAATTGCTTCATCTTTCAATTGGATAGGATAAGACTCAAATTCTAATTGTCTCTTGAATCAAAGTGAGGTAGCATCTTGATAGCTACAAGTGGATCCTTCATACCCTAGTTCCCACCTTTTAATTGATAGTTTCAATCAACATTACTCACAATTACTCTCTTTTTCTCCAGATTTAAGTTTAGATCTTATTCTAGTTCTAGTTCTAGTTACTTTCTGAATACTGTTGGTGTATAAAAAAATGTATGAAGTTTCTATAATATGATGAATGAGAAGATATCATAGACAAGGAACAAAGAAGAGAAAAGAATAGAAGAAAGAAAAGGGAAATCATGAAGAGAAGAGAGAGCAAAGGATGAAGAAGATGCAGGATTCATGACTTTGTGCTGACTCGCGCAAAGGGGTGTTGTTGCGTGGGTTGGCACAAAACCCTGTTTTGGTTATGTGCCCTTGCACAAAAGGTAGACTGATTAAGGAGCTGGGGTCTTTTGTGGTGGACCACGCAATAGTGTAGTGTTGTGCGGGTCAGCATAAAGGGTGTCAGTTGCGCGGGTCCGCGCAGAAGCCTTTTTCAGTTGTGCGCACCTGAACAAGTAAAGCATTATTACCCTTTGTACCGGGCCGCACAACACCATGGTGTTGTGCGAACCAGTAAAAATGGTATTAGGTGTTGCGCGGACAGGCTCAAGTGATGATTCGAGTATGCTAACGTGAATGGCTGAGATTTGATGAAAGGTGGGCCCACAACATGGATTTTGAGGGTTTGTACATGTGGAGGCCTATAAATACCCCACTCCCTCTCTCATTTGTGCACATTGAAGATTTCGAAGAAGATCAGAGCTCCAGAGAAGAAGAGAAGATCGAAGGTATTAGCAGGAAAAGGAAGGAGAGAAGGCTTTGTGCCAGGCCACGCAACAACATGCTGTTGTGCGGCCCTCAATGCTTAAAGATCAGAATGCTGCTAAATTTTCTGTTGATTTGATCTCTAAAGTCTTTGCAGTCTTCAATTTTCCCTTTATGCAAGGGTATGAGCTCAAGAAGGAGAGATCAGATGATCGAATCCGTACAACATTCCTCTTAATGAGATGATCAATTTGTAAGCCAAAATGCTGCCGGATTTGATATCATATTTAATATTTGAACTCTTCATTCTCTGTATCTTAAAATAATCTATCTTAGAATCAAGGGAAATCAAAGGATGTAAATGAACTCAGTATGAATAAATATGATGATTGTTCTCCATACACTCTCTCTCTATTATGATTGAATAAGATAATCTCTCAAATTGAAATGCATTTGTTTCTTGTCGAAACAAAATGGCGAATCTACTGGGGATCGAACCCAGAATCTCTGGTTCTCAGGGGATTCTATCTTATTTATGATTAACATTGAGAGGGTTACAAGAACTTTAGTCATAGTTTGGCGTCTTCTCCATGCCAAAATGGCGACTCTCAATGAGAATATCCTCCCCTTCATTTCTAAGATAGAATGATCTATCACTTAGATATTAATTGAAATTTTATATTTTGTTCGAAGGTAAGAAGATAACAATGCAAGTTACGAGTAATGGCAGACCTAACAAAGAAAGTGAACTTACAGTCCGTAAAGACCAATTTCCAATAAGCAAAGATGATGAGCTGCAAGTTGTGGCTAGAGTCATATCTGCCTCACCACTGGCACAAGAAAAGGATGATGATTGGGTTATTGTATCATCTCGAAAGATGAGAGCTCGAAACGCAACAACCACTAGAATAAAGGCATCATCAAAAAGAGTTAAAGGACCCGTGATGCGAAATACAGCAAGAAACAACCCTGAACTCACCCCTCCGGCTCTGTAGCTAGGGAGATCTGTTCCCTCTATAACAGCCCAAGACTTCCCAGCATTGCTCGTCATGAAGGTCTGATAGACGAGAAAAGAAAAGGGTAAATCACCAATGTACGATACAGTTTCCACTTCATCCCAAAATACACCTCAGCAGGAAAAATCTCAGTCAACCGAAGTCCGTGAGAATACGAAAAACCTAAATGAAGTTCCTCTCCCAATAAATCCCATCATGCCCGGGTATTCTGCTCCTACGAATGATTCAGATCGATATAAAGCGAGAAGCAAGAAAGAGAGAAGATTCGGATCAATATAAAGATTGCGTAAATGATAAGTGAACTCGATCGAACGACTATCATAAAGAGTATGATTTTGAAAATGAAGATATCGTAACAATGATGAAACAACTATTGGTCACCAGAACTATTCAGTTACCTCAGCCCAGGCACCCAGAAGAAGTTGAAATGACTAATGACAAGAGATATTGCCGTTATCATTGTTCTGTTTGACATCTGACAGAAAATTGTTTTACATTAAAAGATATGTTGCAGAGAATGATAAAACAAGGTGAGATAGTAATGAAAAAGGATGAGAAGCGAGACAAGAAAGTGACTATGAACGCAACATTCGTAGGAAATCAATTGAAGATTGGAAAAGATAAAGGGAAGGCTGTCGTGACAAGAGAATGGTCGAAAGCGATGAATTCACTCAGAAACCCTCATTGTGCTTCACAATTTGTTGAATCATTTTCTAAAGAAGTTAGTAATGGTTTAGCTTCTATTCGCTAAAGAGAAGATGAACCGATTAGAGAATCAATTAGTCGATGGAGAATCTAGGGGCATCACGTTTGTGGTTGGTGAAAGAAGAAAAAAAAACAAATTAAGTTATGTATGGAATGCATAAAGCCAAGTATTGCATTAAGTCTCGTGGGTTTGAATATATAGACATTTCAAGATCTGATCGTAGAGGCTTGCAGCTTAGAAAGGATTGTAAGGTGTTTGAATTTTATATAAGCCACTTGATTTCAAATCTCAGGAGAAATTCAGCCGACATGACTGAAGAAGAAAGAAAAATGAAAGATCGACAGGATGGGTAAGAAAGATCTGACACAAGAAACATGAATGAACATACAACCAATAAAATAAAGAAAGAATTTGCATAGCCCAAGGGTCGTATGAAGTATTCGTTCGAAGAAGATGATATACTTCTTATGTTGAACAAATTACTAGCAGCCGAAAAGATCAAATTACCATGGCCGAAATGTCCATAGGAAATGAGAAAATAAGTGAAGGTGATTATTGTTATTACCATCATTCCTCGGACACCAAATTGAGAAGTGCTTCAGCTTAAAGAATAAATTGCAGAAAATGATTGATAAAGGCGAAATTGTCATAAGTGCATGACATAAAAAAGGAGATAAGAGTACATAGGCCTGATTAGTTCAACACTGGGGGCAATGACAATCTTGGACAAATAGTATGAAGTAATGTGACATGAGTATTATTGTTAAAAATCGAAACATCATGATTTTGATTACGAAGATTGTTAGAACAATACTTCATAATCAAAAGGGGGCATGACAAGTAGAAAGATGAAACTGTTGCAAAAGACCAAGTCATGTGTTCTTCTCTGTGCAAATGAATAAAAGGAAAATTTTCAAGCAAAGCTTCTCAAGCATATCAGGCATATCAAGATGAAGCACATTGATGATTACTGCTAAGAAATGATGATTACTATCAAACATTGATGCTATCGAGCATTGATGATTGCTACCAAGCGTCAATGATTGTCATCGTCATCCGTCGGCAATGTCGATGATATCGCCAAAATCGCCAAGTATCGATGATTATCACCAAAATTAGCAACTATTGTTGTCGTCATCAATCACTTATATAAGCTTATCTTATCGAAGTTGTTATCATCACGAAGCTGATATAATATTTTTAAATATAACATGAATATTGACAGAACATTATCAACAATGGCGAAATATCAATTATTGATTCACCATTCCTGGTAGTGGAGTAAAACTATATGGCCAACCACATATAAATTTGATGATAGTGATGACAACTTATCATTTAAGGTCGCCTAGCAAAGCCCTTAACGACCAACTACACATAACACCTATCATTATCAGCGCTATATATAATATTTGGGCAACAATGAGAAGCCGGTGGCCCTAAAAAGCCCATAGGCCATCATATGTATACCCACGCGGGCAACGGATGAAGCCAATGACTAAAAGTCTCTAACGACCAGTCACGAGTAAGACCTATGCCGCCTGTAGAGTTTCCGACAGCGTCATGGGAAAGGATGAAAATACCCTCCCGTGAATGGGTCTGACCTTGCGGGCAAAGAAAAAGTAGGCCGTAGTGTGAGCTCTTTGGCTTTGACCATATATAGGCCAACCATGCGTAAGACCCTCCAGATTCTTGGTTTGATTCCAGTAGAAACTCATGAGGAAGGATTTTTAGCCTACTCATTAATGGACTGGTAACCTTGGATTTAGTACCTAAAGGTAGCCTTGTGCTCCCCACGAACTTTAGAGAGTCACTGTGGCCAACCCTGTGCATAAATCCCACCGAGTTCACGGCCCCGGTATCTTTATTGGCTCCCTCTAATGGATTGCAGTTTGTGAACTCCCCGGCTGTGATAAGTCCCGCGAACTCTAGAAAGTTACAACGACCATTCATGTAAGACCTGACTCCCGCATGAATCTAAGAAACTGCTTGCTTCACTACTCAAGAGATTAAATTGGTGAAAAATTTGTGTCCGGTCAAGTCTTGTCTAGTCAAGTCTTGTCCTGTCAAGTTTAGTTCAGTCCAGTCCAGGTGTGGTCAGTCAAAGTCGGTCTAAGTGCACTAGCTCCATTATTCAAGAGCTTAAACTATGCGTAACATTTAAAATGCTGGGAAAATATATGATCATCTATTTACTTAAAATATGCTCAAAGATGCAAACCATTTGATATGATAACATAAACCAGGAAAATTTCATGTTTAGAATGAACAAACATCAAAATGCATTTCTTTTAAAACAAGTACAAATTACGATTACATCAAGTCTGATCAAAATATTTGATATTTTCTATTCTAAGGCTAAATGCTCCAAAATATGTTTATTCTTCTGAAGAGGAGTCTTCAATGATAATATGTTTATCCTTCTAAGGTGAACGACGATGTATTTCCGCCTCTTGCCTTTCTGATGCTAAAGGAGTATTATCTCTTAAGATCTGCAAAGGAGGAAGATAGAATTGCAAAGAATAATCATTCTATTTTAGGGAATCTAAAGATCCATGAATATTCTTCAAAGGAGTACTAAAGGCAATCCATCCCTCGAGAGTATCAGCAGGTTTTATTTCAGAAATAGTATCTGCAAAAGAAACTTTTATGCAGAGCTGTCCTAGAGAGGGGACACGATCTATTTCTTCGAAATATCCAATGCCCTGGTCTTTTTGGAAATCTCTTAAAAGAGGAGGGAGAATTGATATGACATGATCTACTAGGTAGAAATGTTTCACTAAGAGATACTGATGAACCCACCACTGCATCCAGGAATAAGAAGTGCTATATGGGTAATCATAGTCGGGAATTATGAAGTGCGACACGGTGTGAATGTCCAAGAGTTGCTTCCATATTAGATCCCAATTATATGGCCCAATGCCGTAACTTCTCATTGCTTTGGTAACAATATCTCAAGTCTCTGAGACAGCTTGATCAAATCCAAATTGGTGCACAAATCTGCTAGGAAAGAATATTCACCAAATAAAATGGAATCATCATCATCGACTGCTATGTCATCAGGATAGCTAGAGAAAGGGAATTGATAGAAGTCGATAAAAGTTGATAGGATCATTGCTTTTTATTTTTCTGGTAACCCGTCCATTCAACTTTTTAATTATCTTTCTCAATTGATAATGTTACAGAGGTAGATGATCAGGCTAACCAAGATGTGAATACGCTCTTTCGGAGTCAACAAATGTCCAAGGAAAATATACTCCAAGCCAACTCATGAGGAAATGCCAAGGAACACAAATTAGAAAAGACTTGATAGTGAAACCTTTAGAGATGGAAAAGACATCTCTGAAAGCACGATTTAATGAGCAAGGAATACAACAAATGCAGCTAACAATCGCAAAGATGACATTCTAAAAGCTTTTAATATATTTATTTCAAAACTATCAATATTTAGTGAAACTAAATTGGAAAGTTATGAAAATTCAAGATACTAATTTCGGTTATTTTGGCAGGAAAAGATTACTATTCAAAAACCTGGATTATGCAGACTATGGATAAAAGGATTGATCAAAGAGATTGTTACAGCAAGGACAATATGAAAGAACAATTTTTAGATCAAGTCATTCGAAGATGAAGTCGCTAAAGTTGTTACAATGATTAGTTTTGATGAAAGAAAAAGAATTGAACAAAGAATAAGAGATAAAACTGCAGTGGATGCAATTGCAACAATATTTGTAGAAAGATGTTCTATTTGATTACCACTATGGAGATAGAGTGCTTTCATTGCCGCCATTATCCTCTCTATCGAGTCATTCAATCGAATTTCTGACTGGGGGCATTCAGTCTTTCGTTCGAGCACGATCATTCAATCTTTCGTTCGAGCGCGATCATTCAATCTTTATTTTGAGCGCGATCATTGAGTCTTTTATTCGAGTGTGATCATTCAGTCGTTATTTCGAGCGCGATCATTCAGTCTTTCGTTTGAGTGTGATCATTCAGTCTTTATTTCGAGCGCGATCATTTAGTCTTTCATTCAAGCGCAATCATTCAGTCTTTCATTCGAGCGCGATCATTCATTCTTCTGTTCAAGCACGATCATCCACTCATCCTTTAGCAGCAATTCCGATTCTTCTGAGCTCGATTAGTAATCAAGTTTACATTCATGAAGAGTCCTTTACTGAGAAAAGATTTTTATGCAGAAGAGGATCAATCCTTCATTTGATTTCATTAATCAGTCAAAGAAGGATCAAGGGGGCATCTGTTGGTGTACAAAAAAATGTATGAAGTTTCTATCATAAGATGAATGTGAAGATATCAGAGACGAGGAAGAAAGAAGAGAAAAAGAATAGAAGAAAGAAAGGGAAATCATGAAGAGAAGAGAGATCAAAGGATGAAGAAGATGCAGGGATTCATAACTTTGTGCTGACTCGCGCAAAGGGGTGTTGTTGAGCTGGTCGGCACAAAACCTTGTTTTGCTTGTGTTCCCTTGCACAAAAAGGTAGATTGATTAAGGAGATGGGGTCTTTTGTGGTTGACCGTGCAACAATGTAGTGTTGTGCTGGTCCACGAAGAAGCTTTTTTTAGTTGTGGTCACCTGAACAAGTAAAACATGATTACCCTTTGTGCCATGCCGCGCAACACCATGGTGTTGTACATACCCATACAAATGGTATTAGGTGTTGCGCGGACAGGCTCAAGTGATGATTCGGGTATGCTGACATGGATGACGAGATTTGATGAAAGGTGGGCCCATAACATAGATTTTGAGGGTTCGCACTTGTGGAGGCCTATAAATACCCCACTCTCTCTCTCATTTGCACACATCGAAGATTCCGAAGAAGATCATAGCTCAGGAAAAGAAGAGAAGATCAAACGTATCAGGAGGAGAAGGAAGGAGAGAAGGCTTTGTGCCAGGTTGAGCAATAACATACTGTTGCACGACCCTCAATACTTGAAGATCGGAATGCTGCTGAATTTTCTGTTCAATTGATCTCCAAAGTCTTCGCAGTCTTTGGTTTTCCTTTTGTGCAAGGATATGAGCTCAAGAAGGAGAAATCAGATGATCGAATTCACATAACATTCCTCTTGATGAGATGATTAACAAGTCAAAATGTTGCTGGATTTGATATCCAAATTTGATATTTGAACTCTTCATTCTTTGTATCTTAAAATAATCTATCTTAGAATCAACGAAAATCAAAGGATGTAAATGAACTCAATATGAATAAATATGATCATTGTTCTCCATATACTCTCTCTATTATGATTGAATAAGATAATCTCTCAAATTGAAATGCATTTGTTTCTTATCGAAACAAATATATACAAGATTAGTCCCTGTGGATTCGACCTCGGTCTCACCGAGATTATTACTACATCGCAACCCTACACTTAGGGTTGTGAACAAGAAGTTATTGCTGCAAATCAACCTCGCCATCAGGTCAAGGAACTTCAAGAATCTCTTAAATACTTGTCTAGATCATGGCTATGAAACATGGTTGGTAATAAGATTTTTTTTATAATGGATTGTGTAAGGCCCGTATCCTAGTAACGTATCGTTCTGCCAACTCCTGCGATCATCCCCATCGAATTTCAGCGACCCGTGACCTACAGATAAAATTTGCGCGCAACCTTAAGTCGCATCCCATAGATCTGAGCCGACTTAACCTAAAACCTATACCCTAGTGACCACGCTGTCGCCACAGTTCCAATGCCGCATCTTGCGCACCAATGCGATGCTCAGGCTATGAGTTATAGGCCCGCGTATATTTCGAAGAAATGCTGTTCGTTGTGAATCCTAAGAGAAGAATCTCTACCCAACCTATCACATCAATCAATTAAGTATAAGCCATCACAACCCATACCTAGCCCATCTCTCTCTTACGAACAAAGCATGACACCCATCCCTCTCTCACCCAAAAGTCAACCAAGCCCATACCTCTCATGTCACTCCTCTTATACACCCATTCCTCTCATCCCATCCCTCTTACACAACACTATTCCTCTCTCATTTCAATCCATCCCATCTCATTTTTCTACCCAAATCCTAAGCAACCAAGAGAGAAAAAGACTAAGGAGAGAAAAGAGAACCCAAGATCAAGGCCCACTTTCCTACCCCAAGATCTCACCATCCAATCATTCAATCTTCATCATCCTCCATCAAAGAGAGAGCTTAAGAGACAAGGATTCCAAGGAGCTAAAGAAGAAGACCATAGGTGGGTGTTTGTAGGATTAGATTATGATTTTAGTGGTGGGCCAAGTGGTGCCTACCGATTGATGGTATGGATCCTATTTTGGACCCAAGGTGTGGCCAATGGCCCACCATGATTCATATGTTTATTCCATGATGGGGTCATTCTCCATGGACCCCACTATGATGTTTATTTTGATATCCAACATGTAGTGGTCATCTAGACCCTTGATCTTATGGTGGGGATGGTATCCCCACCTTAATTGTATATTTGTATGCCCACATGTGGGGGACCCATTTGATGTATGTGTTGTAACGCTTTGAGGGGAGCTCATAGTGGCAGAGCTCCTCCCTCACACACACGCTCTCTCTCTCTCTCTCTCTCTCTCTCTCTCTCTCTCTCTCTTTCCTATTGATGGGTGGGGTGGCCCACTCATGTGGGACCCACCATGATGCGTATCCCATCCACGCCGATCGTCCAACTGGTAGGGTCCACCATGCTGTTGGACTAACTGTCCAGTGGCCTGGATGATGGAAAACATGGATATCAGTTTGATCTTGGAACGGGTGGGCCATGTACACATGGACCCACCCTGACGTGTGTGCGGCTTACCTTGCCCGTCTGTTTTAGGACAGACCTACTTGAATGGAATACCAATATCAGCTTGGGACCCATTGTTGTGTTGCATCCCACCGTCCACCACGTGGGACCACCATGTTATGTGTCTTATCCACATCGGTCAAATGGGTGGGATAATGCTAGACCGTTTGTCCAGCAGCTGCAAGACCCACCGTGATGCATGTGTTGTATATCCATGTTGTCTATGTGTAGGACCCACCGTGATGTATGCGTTGCATATCCGTGTTGTCTGTTTGGTGGGGCCCATCATGATGTGCATGGCCCATTTGCTATGTGTAGGGCCCACCTGCTGATGCAAAGCCCACTTGATGTATGTGAGGCCCATTGTGGCCATGTGATGAGGCCTATTGTGATGTATGAGGCCCATGTGATGAGGCCCATTGTGATGTATGAGGCCCACGTGATGAGGCCTATTGTGATGTATGAGGCTCATGTGATGAGGCCAATGTGATGAGGCCTATTGTGATGTATGAGGCCCATGTGATGACACCCATGTGATGAGGCCTATTGCGATGTATGAGGCCCATTGTGATGTAAGAGGCCCGTGTGTGAGGCCCATGGTGATGTGTAAGGCCCATTTGATGAGGCCCATTGTGATGTATGTTAGTGCTATGATTTCATATCCCTTTGGTTGTCAAATTTTGTAGTGCCAAAACCTATATGTCTTGTACTTCTTGTGTTTCTTGTTTGTGACTACACACTGCTTCAAGACAAGATCATAAATGAAGAATGTTTGCAAGACATGTCATGGATGAAGTCTACAAGAATAGAAGACTTCAAGTTTGCTTCTAACAAGTTCAAGATTAGAAGACTTCATCAAGACAAGTCAAGAATGTACCAAGCTCTAGAATGTCGTCAACTCGATTCAAGCTTCTACTTCAAGATCATCTGAGAATACAGACCTTCAAGACTTCAATGTCCATCTCACTTCAAGGTTTGTTTGACCTTAGATTGACTTTAGGTAGGTTTATTCGATAGGTCATTCTGGATACATAATCCAAATATTTTAATATGCTTATTATGACTGTTCTAAGACCAGTCCTAGAAATCTTAAGACCAGTCCTAGTTGCTTGACCAGATCTTAGGTTTCTCAGGACCAGTCCTATGTTATCACAATTTTTGAATTTTCCTGGTTGTCCTTCGACCAGTCCTGGACTTGCTTCGACCAGTCCTGGGAAGTCCTACGACTCATCCTTCGACTGGTCGTAGTCCTACGACTCAAACTCCAGCGACCTATCTCGAGTCCTATGACCAGTCGTAGGTGACTCACGATCAGTCGTAGGTGGTCCACGACCGGTTGTAGGCTACCTAAGACTAGTCGTGGGTACAACTAATCTAATCCTGCGAAAATCTTTCAAAATTTTTGATGCTACGACCGGTCTTAGGGATCCTAAGACCAGTCGAAGATGGGATTTTTTAGGCTATAAATAATGCACGAATTTCAGAGTTTATTCATTCCATTCCATTCAATTCAAGCGATTTAAGGCTATACTCTAAGATAGGTTGTGATTATTTTTTTAAGCTATTGTGCGTATTTAATATTCCTTTTGATAGCATTATTCTATTGTGATTTTGATTCACATTCCAATCTTATTTAGAAAAGAGGAACTTGTGATATTCATTCTTCTCGGATCAAAATCAAATAGACCTTGCTCTTCTTGATTTAATCTAAAATCAATTAGACATAGAACCATTCTTTAAGTGAGTATTGGACATTGAGCACGTATCATTCATCTACTGATTGGTTCTACTGGGCTACTTCAAAAGGAGATCCAGGTATTTTACTTTGTAATTTACTTTCTCTGGTTTTGTTTGATATTTGCCAGAAAAATCTCATTGTATTGGTTATCTGAGGAGATCCAAAAAACTTAGATTGTGGGGGTTTTTGGATTGTGTAAGCCCGAGATAAAAAGACACAATTGTGAAGGTTTTTGGTGAACCTGTGAAAACCTATTTTGAGAGTGCATGCTAATATCCCCTGTGTGAGGATATTAAGAGTGGAGTAGCATTCTGTGTGGCTGTTGGCTAACAGTTGGTGAACACACAGGAGAACCACTATATATCGTTGTGTTGTGGATGTGCTTGATTTCTTTATTCATTTATTCCTTCAGTATTGTGGATTGCTTTTGTGGATGAATGTTGTAATTTTCATTTCAAACAAGTGTGGTTGAATGGTGTAATAACTTATGATTTATTTTTGTAAGTTATTCTTGATTTATTTTTCATATCATCTGTGATTGCTAGATTGTTCTAGAAGTAAGGTTGTCCTACCATAAGCCATTGGTTTTTGGTGTTAGGTTGTCCTTAGAACTGATTTAGTATCATTCTCATATTTCATGTTCTTTGAGATTGTTATTTTTTCAGCATTATTATTTATATCTTTTATTATTCCGCTGTTTTAAGTTTTATTTGGCATTCCCCTATTCACCCCCCCCTTTAGGGCATATAGCTAGGCCCTTTCAAGTGGTATCAGAGCCAAATAACTCGTTCTTATTGCTTATTTATTGGATTTATTTCCTGAGCTAAATGATCTAAGCTATATTAAGATGTCAAATTTTGATAGCCTATCTGTCACTAGGCCACCACCCTTTAATGGCACAAACTATGCCTATTGGAAAGCAAGGATGAGAATCTTTCTCAAATCCATGGATGAAAGTGTGTGGTAGCCACTGATGAATGGATGGAAACTACCTATCACTGAAGTAACTGATGAAGATGGTTCAAAATCAATGAAAGTAATATCTTATGCCCTTTGGACCATACTTCAAAAAAGTGAGAGTAGTGCCAATGCAAAAGCACTAAATGCAATTACTTGTGCATTGTCACCAGATGAATTCAAAAGAATCATCTCGTGTGAAAATGCTAAACAAGCATGGGATCTCTTAGAAATGACACACGAGGGTACATTTATTGTCAAGAAATCTAAAGTCCAACTCCTCACAACTAAATTTGAAGAAATTCATATGGAGGAGAATGAAATGTTTATGGACTTCTACACTAGATTGAATGACATTGTAAACTCAATGTGGAGTCTCGGTGATAGAATTCCAGAAAGTAAAGTGTGTGCAAAGATACTATGCTCACTTCCTGAACGTTTCAATTCAAAAGTAACCGCGATTAAGGAACTTCGTGATACGGATAACATGAAGGTTGAGGAACTAGTTGGTTCTTTACAGACCTACGAATTGAACTTTAAAGCTCCAAAAGGAAAATCAATTTCTCTCAAGTCATCTAAAAATATTCCACAAGAGAGCACTTCAGACTTTGAAAATTCTGAAGATGATATGGCACTTTTTGTAAAAAGGTTTTATAAAATTTTCAAAAATAAGAAAAAAATAGATTTTCAAAAATCAAACGATAAGAGACAATCTAAACCTGGAGCTCGAAAATCTTTGAAAGATAGTCAATGTTACAACTGTCAAGAGTATGGGCACTTGGCTAACAAATGTCCTAAAAAGGACAAATTAAAAAGGAAGAGTATGTTGGCTACTTGGGATGAATCATCTGATTCGAAATCCTCTTCAAAATCAGAAGATTCTGAAAATGAGTCAGGAGATGATATGAAAGCCCTTATAACTCTAGCCAAAGTCACTTTTTTAGATTATGATGAAGTAGCTAGCGAAGAGAATCTGAATAGTGATTGCGACAATGAAGATGATCTTCATGATGCATATAATGCCCTTTATAAGGAGAGTTGTAAAATTGCTGTCAAGCTTAAATTACAAAAGAAAAAATTTTCTAAACTTAAAGATGATTATGAGTCTCTTGTTTTAGAAAAATCTCATATTTCTGATTTTTTTGAAAAGACCAAATGTGATTTAAAAATCAAAACCTCCCAAGTTGATGATTTGAAATCCGAGAACGAGAAACTCAAAAATGAAGTAGCTTCTCTTTTGAGTTTGAAAGACACTTGGAGATATGCCCAAGGTGATTCTAAATTAGAAAATTTGTTATCCGGTTTAAGAAAATGTGGCGATAGATCCGGGTTGGGCTACGACAAGAATACTTCTCCTAAACATAAGAATACTGCTCCTAAGTTTGTGAAAGGAGAGTCTTCGAACTCAAAAGTAAAGAATACTTATCAAGGTCTACCAAAAAATTCAAGGACCCTTCAAAAACCTAAAAATAGCCATGCCAACTTCAATCTTCAAAACTGAAATCCTTTGGTTGAAAAGATTATTTATCTTCTCAAGGAGCTATTGAAATTTAACTCTATAAGTCATTCATATAACAACAGACAGAAAAAGTCCAACTACACTCCCAAACCTAAAACAGTACTGAAATGGGTTCCTAAAGTTGGCTGCTTGGTTGCCCACACTGCTTTCAAAGCTACAAGCCATTCAAAGTGGTACCTTGATAGTGGTTGCTCCAGGCATATGACAGGCGACAAAGCTTTATTCACCGATCTAAAAGATAGGACTGATGGATTAGTCACTTTTGGTGATGGAAGCAATTGCAAAATCATTGGGCAAGGTACGGTTCAGCTTTATAACCTTCCCTTATTTAAAAATGTTTTATATGTTGAGGGCTTGAAACACAATCTTCTGAGTATATCTCAGATATGTGACAACAACCATAATGTAAAGTTTTCCAATCAAGGTTGTGAGATTATTGATAAAGAGGGTTCTGTTATATTAACTGGTTGCAGAACTTCTGAAAACTGCTACATCGTTAGTGATGCTAGCTCATCTACTCAATCGTGTTACGATGAGACTGAATTATGGTATAAACGCCTTGGACATGTACACTACCGGAACTTGTTTAGATTGTGCAAAAGAGAACTTATAAGAGGTCTACCCAAATTACAAAAAGTAGACAAAATATATGGTGAATGCCAGTTGGGCAAACAGATTAGGTGCTCTCACAAGAAAGTGAACTCCAATACCACATCTAAACCTCTCGAGCTTCTCCACATGGATCTCATTGGACCAACTAGAATGGAGAGTCGAGGTGGCAAAAAATACATCTTAGTTATCGTAGATGACTTTACTAGATTCACTTGGGTATCATTCTTAAAAGACAAATCTGAAACCCTAGATGAAGTAAAGAAGATCATCAAACGAATCCAAAATGAAAAAGGTTCTCAAGTTTATAAGATCCGTGGTGATCATGGTTCTGAATTTGAAAACAGTAGTTTTGAGAAATTCTGTAGTGATCAGGGAATATCACATGAATTCTCTGCGCCCAAAACTCCTCAACAAAATGGTATTGTTGAGAGAAAAAATAGAGTGCTTCAGGATATGGCTAATGTCTTGTTAAATAGTATAAAGCTCTCCAGAAATCTTTGGGCTGAAGCAATTAATACTGCCTGCTATATTATTAATCGTGTTTATACTAGTAAATCTGAAAATAAGACTGCTTATGAGTTATGGTTCGAAAAGAAACCTACTGTCAAATACTTTCGAATTTTTGGCAGTAAGTGTTACATTTTACGAGATCGTGAAAATTTGGGAAAATTTAATACAAAGAGTGATGAAGGTATTTTCCTTGGATATTCCTTAAACAGTCGAGCCTATAGGGTTCTAAATAAAAGAACAGGTGTGATTCAAGAGTCCATCAATGTGGTCATTGATGATCATTTGAATACACTTGCTCCAAGTTCAGATGATGATGAAATTCTTATAATCGACAATCAAGATACCTCTTCATCTCAATCTGAACCTAGGACTGTCAAAAATCATCTAACCAATCAAATCCTTGAAAATCCTCTCACTGGAGTTCATACACGCAAACAACTTGAAAACATATGTAATTATGTTTGTTTTACATCCCAAATAGAACCGGTCAATGTAAAAGAAGCTCTTTCTGACGAAAATTGGATAGTAGCTATGCAGGATGAACTTAATCAATTTATTCGTAATGATGTTTGGTATCTTGTTCCTAGACCTAAAGATAAACACATTATTAGAACAAAATGGATCTTTAAAAATAAGTCTGATGAACTTAGAAATATTATACGAAACAAGGCTAGACTGGTTGTATAAGGGTACACTCAGATTGAAGACCTTTGCTCCAGTCGCTCACCTTAAATCTATCAGACTTTTTATTTCCATCGCTTGCTTTAGAAAGTTTAAAATTTATCAGATGGATGTAAAGAGTGCCTTCTTAAATGGCGATTTACATGAAGAAGTTTATGTAGAACAACCCTCAGGGTTTGAAGACCCTAAACTTTCTGATCATGTATTTCGTCTCAAAAAGGCTCTCTATGGTCTGAAACAAGCACCTAGGGCATGGTATGAAAATTTGACTAAATTCTTACTTAGTCATAGTTTTCAAGTGGGAAGTGTCGATAAGATGCTATTTGTTAAGAAACATAATAATGAGATTTTAATGGTTCAAATCTATGTAGACGATATTATTTATGGATCAACTTGTTCTAACATGTCTATTGAGTTTACAGAGTTGATGAAATCAAGATTTGAAATGAGCATGGTTGGTGAACTAAATTACTTCCTAAGGTTACAAGTAAAACAACAACCTGATGGAATCTTCATTTCTCAAACCAAGTATGCTACAAACTTGGTTAAAAGGTTTGGATTTGAAAATGGTAAAAAATTTGATACACCTATGAGGACAACCTTGAGACTCTCAAAAGACTCTACATGTAAAGATGTAGATCCTAAGCTATATCGTAGTATGATTGGTGGTGTATTATATCTAACTGCTAGTAGACCTAATATCGCTTTTAGTGTTGGTATTTGTGCGAGATATCAGTCTAATCCTAAAGATTCACATCTCATTGTTGTCAAACAGATTATTAGATATGTCGCAAGTACAAGTGAGTTGGGTCTTTGGTATCCTTTTAATACTAATGTTAAATTAGCTGGGTATTCAGATGCTGATTGGGCTGGTAATATTGATGATAGAAAATCAATTAGTGGTGGATGTTTTTACATTGGAAACCGTTTGGTTTCTTGGTTTAGCAAGAAGCAAAGTTCAGTATCGCTTTCCACTGCTGAGGCTGAGTATATCGCAGCAGGGTATCCATATACTCAACTCGTATGGATGAAACGCATGTTAAGCGATTATGGAATTAATCAAGATTCAATGATCTTACATTGTGATAATTCCAGTGCTATCAACATTTCAAAAAATCCAATTCAGCATTCGCGTACTAAGCATATTGACATTAGGTGTCATTACATTCGTGAATTAGTTGAAGAAAAAGCTATCTCTTTGGAATATATTCCAACCGATGTCCAACTTGCTGATATATTTACTAAACCGCTCGACAAAAGCAGGTTTACTAAAATAAAATTTGATCTTGGTATGTGCATTTTAAATTGAATATATTTGTCTGCATGTATCATAGTGTACTATATTTTAAATTTTTATGTGTATAAATTTCAATTCTTGCATAAAAAATATTTATTTTTGTCGATGCTCGACCAGCCCTTGTCATACACGACCGGTCCTGACTTGACCGGTCATAGACTGCACTCGACCGGTCGTAGAGATCATGAGCATCATATAATTTGGGGAAAATCACTTTGTTCTTCATTTCCTCTTCTTCCTTCGACGAGTCGTGGCTCGACCAGTCTTGAGATTTCATGATTTTCTTCAAGATAAGTCATTTTCTTCATTTTTATTGAAGATTTATGCTTTCTAGGCTTTGATTTGTTTATTTCATAAGCTAGATCTCGTCTTTTGTTGATTGTTTATGGTTTCCTCTCTAAAAATCTAATCTAGAGAAACCCACCACCTCTAGTGTTCTTTGTGCTTGCTCCTTGGTAAATCTTGTTGAAAATGGATGTTAGAGGGAAAAAGAAAACATCCCGAGGTCCATCTTCATCTAGATCTACATCTATAACAAAACGGCACCTTCGGTCACCTGAAGATGATCCCAATGATGTACGGAATTTACGTAGCCGTAAAGTTATTGTTGAGCGTCCTGTAAGTATCAATCACATTGAACAATTTGGGATTGTCCCTCTCCTTGAATCTGTTGGCTGGGCTAACATTTTGTTTTGGGGTGGGCCTGCATACCAATCCATTGCACAATCTATGGTTGCATGTATCTCTGATTTTTTCCTTGATAATTTAACGTTCTCAATTGCTACTAGAGAAGGGAAATTTCTAATAGATCGACATTTGATATCAGGTATTATGGATATACCTGTCAAGGATAAAGGTATTCCGATTCATACATTATATGACAAACTATTAGAATCGGAAAAACAAATGTTTACAAGAGATTTACGTAATATGGAAGTACAATGGACGCACAAAGGAAATGCGCTCCCCTCAAAATTTTTATTACCCAGATACAGAGTTTTGCATCGGATCTTCATTTCAAACTTGTATCCTCGGTCTGGCAATAAAACCGAGTTGACTGCCTTCATGGTTCGGGTATTACACTCTGTTGTGTCCAGCATCGTTGTCTGTTTACCTTCTTTGATATGTCATTTTATCATTCAGTTTCGTCTTCATCCGGGTCATAGTGATATTCCATGTGGTTATCTTATGACTTGTTTAGCCACAAATATGCTTGTTGCTTTACCTGAGAATGAGGCACCAATTCATCATCTTTCATTTAATAATACTAATTTAAATAAGATGAAGTTGGATTTGCTTCCTGGTCAATTCTATGAAGGTGGTGGTGAAGGTGTTGAAAGCAGAAAATGAAGGGAAGCTTGGTGATCTTCCTCACATGGCGGATATAAATATGGATGATATATTTGAAGACATTGAAACTGACTCCCAAAATGATTCTGATTACGATCCATCTTCTAGTTATGATGCACGTCTAAGTTCATTGGAGGAGAAGGTTGATAACCTGAGTGTAGCCCATGATATGCAATTTAAATATATGTGAACATATCTTCGTCGCATTAATAGGGGCTTACTTTAGATTGATCCAACCATCCCTGCTCCTTCATCTGGATCTGATTAGGTGGATTTTTTTTCTTTAGTTTGAATATGATGGATTCTGTATTTCTATTAAGGTTGATGACTTTGGTTGTATGTTTTGGATTGATGACATTGAAGTGTTGTACTAATTTGATAATTAATCTTGACTCTTCATATGGTGTCCTCTTCTCTCCTTTGGCCTTCCCTTGTCATTTTGTGACAAAAAGGGGGAGTAGTATGGAAAGGGGGAGAATGGGAGAAAGGGAAATATGGTTGATTGTTTTTACTCACTTAGGGGGAGTAGAGTATTTTTTATGGCTCTGATGGCTCATGATTCTTTCTTCATTTTACTCTTATATTTATAAATGTGTTTTGTCACAAATTTGACAAAGGGGGAGATTGTTAGTGCTATGATTTCATATCCCTTTGGTTGTCAAATTTTGTAGTGCCAAAACCTATATGTCTTGTACTTCTTGTGTTTCTTGTTTGTGACTACACACTGCTTCAAGACAAGATCATAAATGAAGAATGTTTGCAAGACATGTCATGGATGAAGTCTACAAGAATATAAGACTTCAAGTTTGCTTCTACCAAGTTCAAGATTAGAAGACTTCATCAAGACAAGTCAAGAATGTACCAAGCTCTAGAATGCCGTCAACTCGATTCAAGCTTCTACTTCAAGATCATCTGAGAATACAGACCTTCAAGACTTCAATGTCCGTCTCACTTCAAGGTTTGTTTGACCTTAGATTGACCTTAGATAGGTTTATTTGATAGGTCATTCTAGATACATAATCCGAATATTTTAATATGCTTGTTATGATTGTTCTAAGACCAGTCCTAGGTCTGCTTCGACCAGTCTTAGGTTTCTCAGGACCAGTCCTAGGTTATTACAGATTTTTGGATTTTCCTGGTTGTCCTTCGACCAGTCCTGGACTTGCTTCGACCAGTCTGGGGAAGTCATACGACTTATCCTTCGACTAGTCGTAGTCCTACGACTCGAACTCCAGCGACCTATCTCGAGTCCTATGACCAGTCGTAGGTGACTCACGACCAGTCGTAGGTGGTCCATGACCGGTCGTAGGCTACCTAAGACTAGTCGTGAGTACATCTAATCTAATCCCGCAGAAATCTTTTAAAATCTTTGATGCTACCACCGGTCCTAGGGATCCTAAGACCAGTCGAAGATGGGATTTTTTAGGCTATAAATAATGCATGAATTTCAGAGTTTATTCATTCCATTCCATTCAATTCAAGCGATTTAAGGCTATACTCTGAGATAAGTTGTGATTATTTTTTAAGCTATTGTGCGTATTTAATATTCCTTTTGATAGCATTATTCTATTGTGATTTTGATTCACATTCCAATCTTATTTAGAAAAGAGGAACTTGTGATATTCCTTCTTCTCGGATCAAAATCAAATAGACCTTGCTCTTCTTGATTTAATCTAAAATCAATTAGACAAAGAACCATTCTTTAAGTGAGTATTGGACATTGAACGACGTATCATTCATCTACTCTGATTGGTTCTACTGGGCTACTTCAAAAGGAGATCCAAGTATTTTACTTTGTAATTTACTTTCTCTAGTTTTGTTTGAGATTTGCGGAAAAATCTCATTGTATTGGTTATCCGAGGAGAGCAGAAAACTCAGATTGTGGGGTTTTTGGATTGTGTAAGCCCGAGATAAAAGACACAATTGTGAAGGTTTTGGTGAACCTGTGAAAACCTATTTTGAGAGTGCATGCTAATATCCCCTGTGTGAGGATATTAGGAGTGGAGTAGCATTCTGTGTGGCTGTTGGCTAACAGTTGGTGAACACATAGGCGAACCACTATATATCGTTGTGTTGTGGATGTGCTTGATTTCTTTATTCATTTATTCCTTCAGTATTGTGGATTGCTTTTGTGGATGAATATTGTAATTTTCATTTCAAGCAAGTGTGGTTGAATGGTGTAATAACTTAGGATTTATTTCTGTAAGTTATTCTTGATTTATTTTTCATATCATCTGTGATTGCTAGATTGTTCTAGAAGTAAGGTTGTCCTACCATAAGCCATTGGTTTTTGGTGTAAGGTTGTCCTTAGAACTGATTTAGTATCATTCTCATATTTCATGTTCTTTGAGATTGTTATTTTTTCATCATTGTTATTTATATCTTTTATTATTCCGCTGTTTTAAGTTTTATTTGGCATTGCCCTATTCACCCCCCCTCTAGGGCATATAGCTAGGCCCTTTCAATGTATAAAGCCTGCGTGTGAGGCCCAATTGTGATGTGTGAGGCCACCATGAAGTACATATTATATACACACTATTCATCTTTTTGGCCAGGGCCATGCTGTCCCATTGCTTCATCAGGCCCACTGTGATGCATGCGGCTAACTTGTTGTATATATGGGGCCCATCTACATTGGAATGAGGCCCATTATATGTGTGAGGGCCATTGTGATTGTATGAGGCCCCTTGTGATTGTATGAGGCCCATTGTGATGTATGAGGCCCCTTGTGATTGTATGAGGCCCATTGTGATGTATGAGACCCACCATGATGTGTGTGTTGTATGCACACTACTCATTCATTTATACGGGCCACCTCATGCAGGCCCACCATGATGTATGTGATACACACGTGGACCATCCATCTTTCTAGATATTTGGAAGGCCAAGGGCCCCGTTGTGATTCCAATTCCAAATTCAATCCCAAATGGACCGCACTTTAGGAAACAATAGTGGTTAAATATCAACCGTTGTAAACTTCCCTAGGGCCCATTGTCAAGCCCATTTCCACCCTTACCTTATTGGGATAACTTAAACCGTTGGGTCCCCACCAATGTTAATAATACCCATTGGGCTAACCCAAACCGTTGGGCCTCCATTGATAATGGTGATTCCCACCATGCCTTGTAGGATTATCTAAACCTTGGAGCCCACATTATGTTCATACCGGGCCTTCCATAGCAATTTGTCCCACCTAGATACATGTTCTGCCCAAGTTTAGTGACCATCCTAAGACTCACTTAGGTGTTGAGTGAGCTACATAATTCGCTTAAAAAGACACATCGTCCTAGATGTATGGACTCCACCAAGCCCACTTTGTGTATGTATTGGGAAGCCCAATTTATTCATGATAAGAGGTCGAGGTAGCCCAATTGTTCACCCTTTTAGCTCACCCTGTGAACTCACCTCATTGTATACCCACTTGACTCACCACGAGAAATGTATCGTACCTTTGTACCCTATTTGTTAGGATCCCGTAACATGTACATATCATCCACACCGTCCATCTCCTTATTAAGACGAGTGTGAGGTCCACCCTTGACATTAGTGTGTTATCTAGGCCATAAGCTATCTGAAGGAGAGTACATCATCACCCTTTATCGTAGATGGAAGAATACGTGTTATCAGATTTGGTATATCCACTGTGTGGAGACTACCTTGATACATGGGTTAGATCCACCATCCTTTTAATGGACCCCACCTTAGGATATATGTTATGCTAGTACCTTGAGTAAGTTATGATAGTCAACATGGACCATTCCATATAGACTTCTATATGTCTAGTTGGGCGTATCGTTCAGTCCCTATTCTTGTGAGTGACATACCGGTAAAGACTGATCATCACTTGCTACATCTGATAATCATGCACTGTACTTAGTCTAGTAAGACAGACTGAGAACATGCTTAATATTACATCATGATACATGTTCATACGTATCATTTGTATGCATGTTGTAAGGAATGTTTGATCATAACATTGCTGTTAGGCTGAGTTATTTAGGGGACTCCTTCCGAGATGAAGTTTCCCTACATGATTGCATGGTATGCGCAGGTTGACACATGATTGGATGGTATCACTCGTGCATCTCGCATTTTGTGTTACATGATCACTGTACGCCCTAGAGAAGCATATCATGAATGACTAGATGGGACACCAAAAATGTTTGGGACTCAACATATGGGCACTTTGGATGTCCGTGGGTGAAAATCCCCAAACCTCCATGGACAGGGGATGCTCTAACGTCTAGACCGAGTGGATACATGAGCGCATGTGTACCAAATACCAATAGACCACATCTCCCACTATGTCATGGTCGGTTGGAAGGGGGTGTGGCCTTATTCGCCTGAATGAGGGGGCTATAAGCTTGGGTGAGTATGACTAGCTCGTAAATGGGTCCACTATCAACGAGCCGGGTTAGTATTGACAGACTACTGGTCAGACAGGTAATGAGGTCTCTTCCACTTGCTAGGCTGCACGACTAGGGAGGCGGTAGTCAGTGTGGAGTGTACTAGACCCCGGTGATATTCCAGAGATGTACGATATTGATATTGTGACACCCCGCCACTATTGCATATGTGGGCAGACACACATGGGCGGACGCTGATGTGGGTGGGGCCTAAGGGCCTAGGTAAGCTACCAGTGGTTGGCAGGCTACTATACATATAATGAGGCGGAACCTTGGACAACATCGAAAGTTTTGTGGCGATCATATGTGGACTTGTTGAGAAGGAGTTGCGTACTCAGCACTTAACTCATTCATTCACTATCCACTCGGGTTGGTGGTGCACAACCAAATCATTATGCGTACCTTCGTAATAGCCAGGATTTCACTTGGGTGCACGGCCAACCTGAGATTAGGAGTTTACCACATTGAGTCTAACTATCCAAATTTAGGTATGGGACTGGTTTGGATAGAAGTCCCTTGTGATGAACTCCACAGCTTGCGATACCACGTACTATCATCTTGACTACACACTCCAGCTTTGTCATTTCTTTTACATTGTATATTGCATTACATCCTCTGTATATGACATTTGGTTTACTATGTTTATGCATTACATGGCCTAGATAAGGCTGATGGTATTCGTAGACCTTTCAGGATTTACACATTGTATTGCACCCTTAACATATGTGTAACGCCGTAAAATTCGAGGGTCGAGTAGCAACTCAACTCTCGAGTTCCAAAACATCACTTATGCAACATAGATAATGATGATTAAATGTTGTCTGTGTTAGTGCAATAAACATGAGTGAGATTATACCAAAACAGTAATTCATACTCCAGATCAATTGTATAAAGGCAAGCAGAAGACTGAAACTGTATATAATTCTATGTAAAAGAAACAAAACCATCTCAATCTCCAGAGTATGAACCCAACTAGTCACCATATACATATATATGTTTTACGATCAAAATGTCAAAAGTACAACTAAAGAAGTAAGCCCTGTAAATCCCTTTGATCCGGGCAGTCTAGGCAAAGCCACCAGCATACTGCATATATGAGAAGTCATCCTGGTCCTCGCCGTAGTTCGACTCAGCCTCCTGAGTCGTCACCTCATATGCACCTGAGACAGAGTCTGGTTGGTGTGTATAACACTGTCCCGTAACATGGGAGTGAGTAGCTAACTCAGTGGAACAATAAAGCATAGGTTAACATATTATCAATTTAGTCAAGCAGTAATGATAAAGTAGTACAATCGAATAATCCTAACTATCTTATTAATGCAAGTATGAAATGCAGTCATGATGCATGCCCTCACCGACATACTCCCTCATCCGACACCATCTTACGTCTACGGCATGCGTTTATTCCTTAGTGCTCCACATCTTCCAGGCACATGCAGTGCGATGATGAGCATGATTACCAAGTTGTTATCAGTCCATTTCAAACAGCAGGATTGGGAAACTAAGGTACCTCCCTTGTATCATTCCCAAACATGATCCATTCTAGGGTCGTCAAACCTAGATAATCTCATACGATAGTGTGGTTCTAGGGCACTGCAAAAGGCTGCCAGGGCTGTTACACACAATCGTTACACCACTCTCCCATCACCTTTTTAATGGTTCATCACTAACTTGATACAGGCCTAGTTCATACTCTATACACTGCGGCAAAACTCGTCGCCTCTCCACAAATTCAAAGTATGCTCGAGGTCACTACAAAGGGCTCGTCATCAATCAGTGTAGGCTGACAGCTTGAATACAGTGTCCCATATCACCGTATTCGGCTCACGAGTCAAGGTTGCTCACTGGTCACTACAGGGAGACACGTGGCTCCAGCGGCCACGGTATCGTAAACCCCCATCTATGCCAACTCTCCACTCGGAGTCCTCGGTGTCGCTAGCTTGCTCTCGAAGCTCAAACTGCCACTCATCGCCCTTCTGGGCCTCGATAATCCTATCATCAATAAGTGGCCGCACCCGAACGTGCGCGACACACTCAAATGACTACTCTGCGGTGAGTTTCTGCTCGCAGTCCCGCACGAACTCCTCTCCATAGAGGTGATGTCTCCAGAGTTTCAATGCAAAGATGACAGCTGCTAACTCAAGGTTATGTGTAGGGTAATTCTCCTCGTGCTTCCTTAATTGTCTCGAGGCATACGCAATCACCTTGTCCTTCTACATAAGGACGCAACCCAAACTAATGCGAGACGCGTCAGTGTATATCATGTACTTAACCCCTTGCTCTGGCAATACTAGCATAGGGGCGGATGTTAGTCTGTCCTTCAACTCCTGAAAAGCTGCTTATGCCTTCTCATTCCAGGCGAACTTCAAATCCTTACGCGTCAACTATGACAACAGCCTGACAATCTTCGAGAAGTCTCGAATGAAACGATGATAATACCCTGTCAGGCCAAGAAAACTCCTCACCTTAGTAACCGAGTCAGGCTACTTCCAATCCTGAACAACGGCTACCTTAGCAAGGTCCACCGCTATCCCATCCTTGGACACTACATGTCCCAAGAACTTGACTTCCGCCAGGCAGAAGTCGCACTTCTTATACTACGCAAACAACTGGTTCTTCTTCAAAGTATCCAACACCGCTCTCAGGTGCACCTCGTGCTCTTCTCGACTCATGGAATATATCAGGATGTCATCAATGAATATGATGACGAATTGGTATAAGAATGGCCGAAATACCCTGTTCACCAAGTCCATGAACATGGTCCTGAAAGTTGTCTTCTACACGTCTTCATCTCTGACGCACAACTGGTGGTACCCTGACTGCAAGTCGATCTTCGAGAAATACCTTGCCCCCTTCAACTGATCAAGCAGATCATCTATCCTGGGCAAATGATACTTGTTCTTCACGGTGACCTAGTTCAACCTACGGTAATCAATACACAACCATAATGAGCCATCTTTCTTCTTCACAAACAGTACAGGTACTCCCCAGGGAGACACACTAGGTCGTATAAAGCCCTTCTCTACTAGCGCGTCAATCTGTTTCCGTAGTTCCTCCATCTCAAACGGAGGCATGCGATACGTCGGTAAAGAGATGGGTGTCGAACCGGGCATAAGATCAATGGTGAAGTCGATCTCGCGCCGAGGTTGCAACCCAGGAATCGGTTCAAACACATCCGCAAAAGCCTGAACTACAGGCGTATCCACAAGTGTCGGAACATCAATAGCCTCTAATGAAGAAGCGTAACATCGCAACCGAGTAGCGTGACTAACCTGAACAGGAAAAGTAAAAGCCGTGCTATCAAGTCCATAGGCTGTCACCACCTTAGTCTCGCAGTCGATCTCTGCTCGCATTTCAGTGAGCCAATCCATACCGAAGATAACGTCGTAATGGAATAGGGGGACGATGATCAGGTTAACTAGTATCACTCTGCCACCCAAGTTTATCAGGCAGCCCTCACACATACGAGTAACTTCTGATGAAGTCCCTGTAGCAGTGATAACCCTCACTCCTCTCGTAGGAGCAATAACTAAACCCAGTCGCTTGACTGCCGTGCATGAAATTATAGAGGTAGTGGATCTAGTGTACACCAATAAGAAGACGGGAGTACCTTGGACGTGTGCAGTGACCTCGAAGGCCATAGACGCTGAAGGTGCAGTCTCTAGTTCCTCTACTGTAAGCGCATGAACACGCGCCTGCTGAGATCGGTTAGGATGAGGTACCATGGGCCATTGAGGCGGCCTGAAGCAAGGTGCAGGTCGTCTGAAGGACGGATGTGCAGGTGCCATCTAAAGTGGTGGAGCCGATAGAGAAGCATCGAATCCGCATCTGCTCATCAGCAAGTATAGTCAGGATAAAGCGGCCCAACTCTGTAAAGCGATGCTCATACTCAGTGACTGTCATGCCTCCCTGTCTGAGGCATAGAAACTCATTCTCCCTCTTATGTCGGTAGGCCTGAGGGTAATATTTTTCGTGGAAATGGAACTCAAATGCTGCCCAGGTCCACACATCCCACTTCGACGGTCTACAGTATGTTATCCCACCATAAGCTAGCCTCCTTCTCGAACATGAAGGCGGCCAACTCAACCTGTTTAGCCTTAGAACAATGCAGCATCTTCAGTATCTTTGAGATGTGGTCCAACCAGTACTCGGCCTCCTCGGGTCTGTGAGAACCCGTAAAAGTCAGAGGCCTCAAGCACTGGAATCGCTCGAGTAGACCACGAGTACCCACGTCTCCCGTAGGGTATGCAACAGGTGTGGGCGGAGGCACATCCTCAGCCTGAGTAAGAGGCTTTGTAGGCTCAGCAGGACGTGTAGATGGCGAAGGTGGAATCGCACTCCCACCCTCAGATGATAAGACCGCAAGAAGCTGATGGTGTTGTTGCTGCATTAGCATCATCATCTGCTCAAACCTGTCAGTAGGTGGAGTAGCCAGCGGCTCATATGGTGTCAAAGAGGATGCCTAGTTACGCTCATGGCTGGGGTGTATAAGGTGGTTTGTCCACCACAGTGGGACCCGGCAGAAGGCGTCGAGCTGGAACTGGGGTCCGTAGGACCATCTCTGCGGGAAGGAGTCTGGTTCATTGAGTCAGTGAGCAAGAGGGGTGTCGTGCTCCTCATAAACCTCTGTGACATGCCCTATACAACATAGGGTACATCGCATGTGAGATAAAGCATGACAACACAATACATAATTATTCAAGCAGTCCACACACTTTATAGCAAAAGAGGTTGTATGCATTTCATTACCAAAATTGTCATAATACATGGAATACAGAGTTACATGAATCATGACAGAAGATGCAGAGGAGCTAATACAACCAAGCTTCAACTACTACAAAAACATACTACTAACTACTACATCCATCAACATGAAAACATAAATTGCCTAAAGTGGTAAGCAAAACAAACTACAAACAACAACATGGATGATTGGGCATCCGATTCAGGCGATAGAGGAGGGGCATCCTTGTCCTGTACACAGCACAAGATAGTCCTCAATGTGCAAGACACCTTCTTAAAACTCCGCTTCATGAAGGATTCGGTCACCTCAAGCTTGGCTCGGGTCTCACCAAGCTCGGGCCGAACCTGCCCAATCTCTTGCCGTAGGGCGGCTTGACCCTCCTCAATGCGAACCCTACGAGCATCCCTCGTAGCCTAAACCACATCCTGCTCACGTGGCGTAGGAGGCGAGCTCTCCTCAGTATCCTAAGCCCCTTCTTCTTCTTCCTGTATCTCATCACAGCTTCCTTCTTCTCTCCCTGCCTTAAGGTTAATACTCTCCTCACCTGTGCTATCCGACTCTTCTCCAGACTCATCGAGTCGGGCTTGCCGTTATCGAGGGCCGATCTTCATGTTGTTAAGCGTAGCCTCACTTATGACTTAGACTGGTGTAAGGTCTTCCATGTTAAGCCTATAGCCGACATCTCGAGCCATCTTGCATATCAGGCGGCCAAATGGGAGCGAGAGGTCGTTCCTGACAGATCGAATGACCTGAACTATCTGAAATAGGATGAACATGGGTAGGCATAAGTTGTCCCCATGTCCAATCCTGTATAGGAAGTTCACCATCAACCGAGTACACTCCGTGCGGTTACCCCACCATGGATACACATTATATGTGAAAATGTGGTGAAGAAAACGGAAGTCATCTGTCAACTTCATCGGCGAAAGACAATTTCCTCGAGTCCAAGAAACCCGTCGACCACAAAGGTATCGCATACGGCGATCCCTTTCTCACACACTCTTGAAGAAGTTGTCATTAGGAAGCACTTCACCACGTGGGATGTTCATGATCCGAGCCATCTCAACCACAGTAATTGTGCGCACTATGCCCCTCACAGAGACAGTGAGCTGAAGAGGCTCCAACGATAGGTCTATGATATGGGCGTAGAAGCACGAACCATGTTCTCACATGCAGGAGACTCACCTTCAAATATATGACCCCATTCAATGTCCACCAAGCGGTCCATCATCGCGTGTAGCCCAAACATCCTCTCATCCACATGAGCTTTAAACACAATCTTATGGTCAGCAAAATGACCGTATTCAAAGCCTATCAAAAAAGCATTTTTGATCGAAAGTTAGGGATCTAGGTCTCGCTTCGACCTATGCTCCCGAACTGTGCTAGGGCTGGCTTCAATGTCCACTCCTCTCCTTGAACGGGTTGGACGGCTAGGCCCAGCTTAAGGACGGCGGAGACGGAGAAAATGGCTGAAACAATGGCAAAGAAAGCTATAGAAAGTGAAGATAAGAGAGAGAAAGGGCTACTCTCTTTGCTTCTTCATGAACTTGGGTCTCAACAGTGTTGTAGAGGCCCAAACGACCAAGGTTTAAGAAGAAAGATGAAGAGATGGAGTGGGGTAGGGGGTGTGCATGAATTTAAGACGAAATGGAGAGTGTAGGGGCTGAAGTGAGAGAGAAATGGAGAGGATAGGGAGGTAGGGATGCTGTGAACAAAGGAGAGGGATGGGTTGTGACCGAAAACAAGAGTTTTAACGATTAAGAGGGAGAGTTGAGAGAGGAGGCAGCAAGTTAGAGGGCTTGGAAGGATAAAAATGAAGAAAGGGGAGCAAATGAAGTAGAAATAGAGGCCCCCACATGATTTTGCAGGCCCCACACATGTCTTGGGGTCGGGCCAACCCTGACCAGACTCCGCCTAACCAGACCCGATGACCCGACCGCGGTCGACCGCGGTGAACGAGGTTCCGCTGCGGTCCGATGGGTCGGGCGCGGTACCTCCTTGGTAGGGCAGTATTCACCACCCTCCCAAGGTGCCAAAGACACCCTGGGTCTATCCTGGGTCCCTCTTGATTAGCACGGGGAGGCCCACAACTCCGTTCGTTCCAAATTCGGGTAGCTTTGAGAAGTCTCTGATCTAAATTGACATCTACTGAGTTTTAACAGCTGGGGTTGGGTGGATTGTGATCTAGACCCGTCAATAGATGGCCTAAAAGTGTTTTGGGATTGACTCGTGCGACCAGGGTTGGGTACAGACTCAATTTTGGTGTTCGTTTCAGTGAACTTTGCCGTTGGACGAAACTGGGATGCCTAAGACTATTATTACATTGTTCTCACACCCTCCTATGTTAAAAGGCATCAGCATACGTCATGGGAACATAACTCAGGTCTGGTTTAATCAAAATCATGCTCTGATACCAACTTGTAATGCCCTGAAATTCGAGTGTCAAGTAGCAACTCAACTCTCCAGTTCCAAAACATCACTTATGCAATATAGATAATGATGATTAAATGTTGTCTGTGTTAGTGCAATAAACATGAGTGAGATTATACCAAAACAGTAATTAATACTCCAGATCGATTGTATAAAGGCAAGTTTTAAGACTTAAATTGTATATAATTGTATGTAAAAGAAACAAAACCATCTCAATCTCCAGAGTATGAACCCAACTGAGTCACCATATACATGTATCTGTTTTACAATCAAAATGTCAAAAGTACAACTAAAGAAGTAAGCCTTGTAAATCCCGTTGATTCGGGCAGTCTAGGCAAAGCCACCAGCATACTGCATATACGAGAATTCATCCTGGTCCTCGTCGTAGTCCGGGTCAACCTCCTGAGTCGCCACCTCATCTGCACCTAAGACAGAGTCTGGTTGGTGTGTACAACACCGTCCCGTAATGTGGGAGTGAGTAGCTAACTCAGTGGAACAATAAAGCATAGGTTAACATGTTATCAATTCAGTCAAGCAGTAATAATAAAGTAGTACAATCAAACAATCCTAACTACTCTTATTAATGCAAGTATGAAATGCAGTCATGATGCATGCCCTAACTGACATACTCCCTCATGTGACACCATCTTACGTCCACGGCAAGCGTTCATTCCTCAGTGCTCCACATCTTCTAGGCACATGCAGTGCAATGATGAGCATGATTACCGAGTTATTATTAGTCCATTTCAAACAGTAGGATTAGGAAACTAAGGTACCTCCCTTGTGTCATTCCCAAACATTATCCATTCTAGGGTCGTCAAACCTAGATATCTCATACGATAGTCTTGTTCTAGGGCGCTGCAAAGGCTACCAGGGCAGTTACACGCAATCGTTACACCACTCCCCCATCACCTTTTTAACGGTTCATCACTAACTTGATACAAGCCTAGTTTATACTCTATACACCGCAGCAAAACTCGTCACCTCTTCGCAAATTCAGAGTATGCTCGAGGTCACTACAAAGGGCTCGTCACCAATCAGTGTATGCCGACAGCTTGAATACAGTGTCCCATACCACCATATTCGGCTTACGAGTCAAGGTTGCTCACTGGTCACTACGGGGAGGCACGTGGCCCCAGCGTAGGCCGACAGCTCGACCACGGTGTCCCATACCACCATGCCCAGCGTGTGAGTCTTAGCGAATCGAGGTACCATGGTTAACGTGATTTCACTGGTAAGGTTAGTACCTCAGGTTCAAGCAGTAGCATCCAAACATGGTGAACATACATTAGACGTATCGGGTTACTTGACGCAACTGACTAGCTCGAGCGCACAATCAACTGAACGACATGAAGTGCATAAGCACTTTGCGTGGCCTAACCACTATCGCCAATGGAAGTACGACTCGGGTTCATCAAACACATCCTACGTGGCGAAATGAATCTCAACCACGAACTCAAGTCTGGTACCGATTGTCTAGACTATAATCATAGTCCCAATCACAATCAATCCTTATTCAGAGCATGTTGTGTAAAGCATAATAAACAAAGTAATTCAAACATGTTAACAAACATGTCATAACGCATGTTACAAAGTACAATGTAAACAAGCAATACAAACACATATATTTCATAGTAAGTGATTAAATTAAACAACCATTATGGAAGAAATTATATACATTTCTAAGGTAGTTGACAATCCCATCTCAACACCTACCTAAAGCATGATTATCTAAGCACTTACTCTTACAAGCATTTTCACAAATACTTAGAATACACTATTTTAACATACATAGTGTATATTAACAAAAACATGTATTAGGACGAACCCTCTCGCCAAGTAAGTGTTATACACATATATAATATGTTCATACAGCAAATAATCATGGCAAAAATATTTCCAAAATTTATACGTATACGTTACTTTCTACAAATACTATGAATACTGTATATTCAACATAGTTATCGTATAACCGAAAAGTGAAACGGACAACGCTTTGTACATGTTCAATAACATACAAATCATGAATCTATCATTATTTGACATTGAAAGTATTAAAAACCATAACCTATACATCTAAAGTCCGCACCTTTTGTCATAGAATCGTAACGAATCTAATAGGTTTGCTAAGCTTTCGTATTCAGCAGTTTGGTAGCCTATAAAATGAAATAGGTTAGCTATTTCATAACCTACAACTATTAAAACCCCAAAACAGGTTAGGGTTAGGGTTTCTTACCTAGAAACGAAACTGAAAATCACCGAGAAAGCAATGAGAAGTGAGTGGTGAAGCTTCTATAGAGGCAGGGAAAAAGGGTAGGAAGAATCCTCCCACAACTCTCTCACTTTCTCTCTCTTTTCTCTCTTCTCTCTCCTAGGGTTTTTCTCAAATTTGTATGGCTGAATAAGAGAGGCTTTTAAGGTCCTTATATAGCCTAAAAAGTCACAAAAACAGACTTAAGGTCAAGGTATACTTAGGTTATAACCAAAGTGAGTCAGTTTCAGCTCAACGGAGGACTTCTGACAGCCCCCCTTGAGCTAAAAGTCAGACTTAAGCTCACAGACTCTGGATCTAGGTGGAGTTAAGTTTTCATTTCGGTCGGATTCCCAGATCACCCATGGCATACCAGTTTCAGCTCAATGGTCAGTGAAACTCGATCAGAGATTTCAAGTACATGGACATGTGTATGAAATTTCCCCTGATTCGAGGGTGTATTTGGGTTAGATTCTGACGGTCAGGTTGCTCAATACTGATCCACAAGCGTCACATGCCAAATTTCATAAATCCTTATTTATTTTAGAATTATTTTCATGTTTCTCACACTCCTCGCTCTGGACTCAAGCGAATAGCTGTGGGACACTGTCTGAATTTGATCTCCGAGATGGTTGTCAAGCCCAGCGAGGTGGTCTTAAGTCTATAACTTCGTATTATTCAGACTTTTGATGTGCGGTCCAGATCTGATACAGAGTTTCAATGTGCTCCCGAGAGCAGTCGGGTAATGAGTTTGATCCTAGATTTTAAGGTAACCTAGCGTCAATGATTCTACAAGTTTTAGGTCTTGCAGATCGTATTTAAAGTGATTCAAATGGATTTCGTGGTTAATCTAGTTTAACACTTAGTTAACTTTGTCTAATTTCTAAAGGATTTGATCCTGTGTGATTTCTACCTAAGGTGATACTCGGGCCATTGTATGGAATTTTCCGAGTCGTTATAATCTACCCCCCTTAATGAAAAATTTAGTCCTCGAAATTAATACATTTTCGTACTCCTCGAGAAGCTGAGGGTAGTTCTTTCGGATCTCGGCTTCTATCTCCTAGGTTGCTTCCTCCTTTGTATGATGCATCCACAGTACCTTCACGAGTGGAATCACTTTACTACACAGTACCTGCTCCTTCCTGTCAAGGATACGTGTCGGGCACAGCACATATGTAGCATCCTCGCTCAACTGTACCTGCTCCCATATGATAATGTGTGAAGGACCAGGAACATACTTCTTCAGCATAGATACATGAAATACGTTATGTATAGCTGCAAGTGGTGTGTGCAAAGCAAGACGATATGCCACAGCACCTATTCGATCAAGTATCTGAAACGGACCGATGAACCTCAGTGTGAGCTTCCCCTTCTTCCCAAACCAAAGAACTCCCTTCATAGGGGAAACTTTGAGGAATACATGATCTCCGACCTCGAACTCAAGCAGTCGCCGCCTCGTATCGGTGTAACTCTTCTGCCTGCTCTATGCTGTCAGGAGTCAACGCCTGACAATGTCTATCTTCTCCGAGGTCGCCTGTACCAATTCCGGCTCAATCAAACTACGCTCGCCAACCTCAGCCCAGTAATGCGGTGCCCTGCAAGGACAACCATACAAGATTTCATATGGAGCCATGCTAATACTCGCCTGGAAGCTGTTGTTGTACACGAACTCTGCATAAGGAAGACAGTCATCCCAACTATCCTTGAAGTCTAAGACACAGGCCCGCAACAAATCCTCCAAAATCTGGTTCACCCGCTCTGTCTGCTTGTCGGTCTAAGGGTGAAACGCAGTACTGAACTTCAATTTCACATTCATCGCTTCTTGGATACGAGTCCAGAAGATAGACATGAACCGCGCGTCTCTGTCCGACACGATCTCAAGGGGAACTCCATGCAGACGGATTATCTCTCTGATGTACAACCTGGCCAAGTCGTCTGCAGAGTTTGTAACTCTGATAGGGAGAAAATGAGCGGATTTGGTCAACCGATCCACGATCACCCAGATGGAATCGTGTCCCTTCCTCGTCTTCGGCAGCCCCGATATGAAATCCATGGAAATGAAGTCCCACTTCCATTCAGCTATGGGCATGGGCTGAAGCTGTCTAGCAGGTCGGCGATGTTCTGCCTTGACTTGCTGGCACGTCAGACAATGAGAAACATACTCTGCTATGTGGGTCTTCATGTCATCCCACCAATAAGACCGTCTCGTGTCCTGGTACATCTTCGTGCTACCAGGGTGCATTGCAGGCTTCGATTTGTGGGCAGTCCCGAGGAGCTCCTGTCGCAAGTCATGAATATCAGGAACGCATAAGCGGCCACGGTATCATAAACCCCCATCTATGCCAACTCTACACTCAGAGTCCTCGGCATTGCTAGCTTGCTCTTGAAGCTCAGACAACCGCTCATCGCCCTTCTAGGCCTCGATAATCCTATCATCAATAAGTGGCCGCACCCGAACGTACGCGACACACTCAAATGGTTGCTCCACAGTGAGTTTCTGCTCGAAGTCCCACACGAACTCTAGCATATCCCATTCTGCTATCATCAGCGGAGCCGTAAATGCAATAGCCTTCTTGCGGCCCAACGCATCCGCCACAAGGTTGGCCTTGCTAGGATGGTAGGAGACCTCGAACTTAAAGTTCTTCAAGGTTTCCATCCATCTACACTGCCTCATATTCAAGTCCCGCTGAGTAAATATATACTTAAGGCTCTTGTGGTCGCAGAAAAGCTCAAACTCCTCTCCGTAGAGGTAATATCTCTAGAGCTTCAATGCAAAGATGACAGCTGGTAACTCAAGGTCGTGTGTAGGGTAATTCTCCTCATGCTTCCTTAATTGTCTCGAGGCATACTCAATCACCCTGTCCTTCTGCATAAGGACACAACCCAAGCCAACGTGAGACGCATTAGTGTATATCGTGTACTTAATCCCTTGCTCTGGCAATACTAGCATAGAGGCGGACGTCAGTCTGTCTTTCAGCTCCTGAAAAGCTGCTTCTGCCTTCTCATTCCACGCGAACTTCAAATCCTTATGCGTCAACTGTGACAACGGCCTGACAATCTTTGATAAGTCTCGAATGAAACGTTGATAATACCCTATCAGGCCAAGAAAATTCCTCACCTCGGTAACCAAGCCAGGCTATTTGTAATCCTGAACCGCAGGTACCTTAGCAAGGTCCACCGCTATCCCATCCTTGGACATTAGATGTCCCAAGAACTTGACTTCCTCTTGCCAGAAGTCGCACTTCTTATACTGCGCAAACAACTAGTTCTTCTTCAAAGTATCCAACATCGCTCTCAAGTGCACCTCGTGCTCTTCTCGATTCGTGGAATATATCAAGATGTCATCAATGAATACGATGACGAATCGATATAAGAATAGCCGAAATACCCTGTTCATCAAGTCCATGAACACGGCCGGTGCGTTTATAAGACCGAACGACATCACCAGGAACTCGTAATGTCCAAAACAGGTCCAAAAAACTGTCTTCTACACGTCTTCATCTCTGACGCACAACTGGTGGTACCTTGACTACAAGTCGATCTTCGAGAAATACCTTGCCCCCTTTAACTGATCAAACAGATCATATATCCTGCGTAAAGGATACTTGTTCTTCACGGTGACTTGGTTCAACCTACGGTAATCAATACACAACCGTAGTGAGCCATCTTTCTTCTTCATAAACAGTACAAGTGCTCCCCAGGGAGACACACTAGGTTGTATAAAGCCCTTCTCTACTAGCTTGTCAATCTGTTTCCATAATTCCTCCATCTCACACAGAGGCATGCGATACGTCGGTAAAGAGATGGGTGTCGCACCAGATGTAAGATCAATGGTGAAGTCGATCTCGTGCCGAGGTGGCAACCTAGGAATCGGTTCAAACACGTCCGCAAAAGCCTGAACTACAGGCGTATCCACAAGCGTCGGAACATCAATAACCTCTAATGAAGAAGCGTAACATCACAACTGAGTAGCATGACTGACCTGAACAGGAAAAGTAAAGGTCGTGCCATCAAGTCTATCAGCTGTCACCACCCTAATCTCGCAGTCTATCTCTACTCGCATTTCAGTGAGCCAATCCATACCAAAGATAACGTCGTAATGGAATAAGGGGACAACGATTAGGTCAACTAGTATCACTCTGCCACCCAAGTCTATCGAGCAGCCCTCACACATACGAGTAACTTCTGATGAAGTCCCTATAGCAGTGATAACCCTCACTCCTCTCGTAGGAGCCGTAACTAAACCTAGTCGCTTAACTGCCGTGCATGAAATCATAGACGTAGTGGATCCAGTGTCCACCAATAAGAAGACGGGAGTACCTTGGACGTGTGCAGTGACCTCGAAGGCCATAGGCACTGAAGGTGCAGTCTCTGGTTCCTCTGCTGTAAGCGCATGAACACACGCCTGCTGAGATCGGTTAGGCTGAGTTACCATGGGCCGTTGAGGCGGCCTGAAGTGAGGTGCTGGTGGTCTGAAGAACGGATGTGCAGGTGCCATGTGAAGTGGTGGAGCCGATAGAACCTGTGGGCGAGGGCGATCAATCATATGCGGTGGAGAGAACCCGCTATCCCTCATCCGCGTAAAACATCTCCCAGCAGGATGACCCAGTTTCCTGCAGTATATACAGGCCACAATAGGGTGCCTCATCGGAGCCACTGGCGCTGCGATCCTAGGAGGTGAATCAGCACGAGGCCTCTTGCCAAGGAAAGGCCTGCTCTGAACATCTGGTCGTGGTCTCCAAACCATAGCACCACGAGATTGTCCCAACCGATCAACATCCTGCTCCGCCTGAATGGACATTTGAATCAACTCCGCATAGGATGGTATGGGGACATAGCACATCTTCGACCGGATGTAAGGTCGCAAGCCCTTAGAGAAGCGCCGAATCTGCATCTGCTCATCAACAAGTATAGTCGGGACAAAGCGGCCCAACTCTGTAAAGCGATGCTCATACTCAGTGACTGTCATGCCTCCCTATCTGAGGCGTAGAAACTCATTCTCCCTCTCGTGTCGGTAGGCCTGAGGGTAATATTACTCATGGAAACGGAACTCAAATACTACCCAGGTCTACACATATCCCACTGTGACGGTCCGCAGTATGCTGTCCCACCATAAGCTAGCCTCCTTCTCGAACATGAAGGCAGCTAACTCAACCTGTTCAGCCTCAGAATAATGCAGCATCTTCAGTATCTTTGAGATGCTGTCCAACCAGTACTCAGCCTCATCGGGTCTGTGAGAACCCGTAAAAGTCAGAGGTCTCAAGCACTAGAATTGCTTGAGTAGACCGCGAGTACCCATGTCTCCCGTAGGGTATGCAATAGGAGCAGGAGGCTCTGTAGGCTCAGCAGGACGTATAGATGGCGAAAGTGGAGTCGCACTCCCAACCGATGATTGTAAGACCGCAAGAAGCTGTTGGTGTTACTGTTGCATTAGCATCATCATCTGCTCAAACCTGTCAGTAGGTGGAGTAGCCTGCGGCTCATACGGTGTCAAAGAGGATGCCCGATTCTGCTCACGAACCAGGGGTGTATAAGGTGGCAGTCCCCCAGTAGGACCAGCAGAAGGCTGATCTGAGCCAGAACCGGGGTCCGTAGTACCACCTCTACGGGAAGGAGTCTGGTCCATCGAGTCAGTGAGAAAGAGGGGTGTCGTGCTCCTCATAAACCTCTGTGACATGCCCTATACAACATAGGGTACATCACATGTAAGGTAAAACATGGCAACACAATACATAATCACTTAAGCATTCTATACACTTCATAGCAAAAGAGGTTGTATGCATTTCATTACCAAAATTGTCATAATACATTGAATACAGAGTTACATGAATCATGACAGAAGATGTAGGGGAGCTAATACAACCAAGCTTCAACTACTACAAAAACATACTACTAACTACTACATCCATTAACATGAAAACATAAACCGCCTAAAGCGGTAAGCAAAACAAACTACAAGCAAAACATGGATGGCATCCGAGTCAGGCGATAGAGGAGGGGCATCCTTGTCTTGTACACAGCACAAGATAGTCCTCAATGTACGAGACACCTTCTTAAAACTTCGCTTCATGAAGGCTTCGGTCACCTCAAGCTTGGCTCGGGTCTCACCAAGCTCGGCCCGAACCTGCCCAATCTCTTGCCACAAGGCGGCTTGGCCCTCCTCAATGCGAACCATACGAGCATCCCTCGCAGCCTAAACCACATCCTGCTCGTGTGGCGTAGGAGGGGAGCTCTGCTCAGTATCCTGAGCCCCTTCTTCTTCTTCCTGTATCTCATCACCGCTTCCTTTTTCGCTTCCTGCCTCAAGGTCAATACTCTCCTCACCTGCATTATTCGACTCTTCTCTAGACTCGTCGAGTCGGGCTTGCTGTTGTCGAGGGCCGATCTTCATGTTGTTAAGCGTAACCTCACTTATGACCCGGACTGGTGCAATGTCTTCCATGTTAAGCCAATAGCCAACATCTCGAGCCATCTTGCATATCAGGCGGCCAAATGGGAGCGAGAGGTCGTTCCTGACAGATTGAACGACCTGAACTATCTGAAATAGGACGAACGTGGGCAGACAAAAGTTGTCCCCATGTCCAATCCTGTATAAGAAGTCCACCATCAACCGAGTACACTCCGTGCAGTTACCCGACCGTGGATACACATTATATGTGAAAATGTGATGAAGCAAACGGAAGTCATCTGTCAACTTTGACGATGAAAGATAGTTTCCTCGAGTCCAAGAAACCCGTCGACCACAAAGATATCACGTATGGCGATCCCTTTCTCGCACACTCTTGAACAAGTTATCATTAGGAAGCACTTCACCACGTGGGATATTCATGATCCAAGCCATCTCAACCACAGTAATTGTGCGCACTATGCCCCTCACAGAGACAGTGAACTGAAGAGGCTCCAACGATGGGTCTATGATATGGGCGTAGAAGGCACGAACCGCGTTCTCATATGCAGGAGACTCACCTTCAAATATAGGACCCCATTCAATGTCCACCAAGCTGTCCATCATTGCGTGTAGCCCAAACATCATCTCATCCATGTGAGCTTCAAACACAATCTTACAGTCAGCAAAACGACCGTATTCAAAGCCTATCGAAAAAGCATTTCTGATCAGAAGTTGGGGATCTAGGTCTCGCTTCGAACTATGCTCCCGAACTGTGTTAGGGCTGGCTTTAACGTCCACTCCTCTCCTTGAACAGGTTGGATGACTAGGCCCAACTTTATTTGCGGCAGTTTTTCTTTTACCTATAAGAGAAACGACAGCGGAGACGGAGAAAATGGCCAAAACAATGGTGAAGAAAGCCATAGAAAGTAAATATAAGAGAGAGAAAGGGCTGCTCTCTTTGCTTCTTCACGAACTTGGGTCTCAACAGTGGTTGTAGAGACCCAAACTACTAGGGTTTAAGAAGAAAAATGAAGAGAGGGAGTGGGGTAGGGGGTGTGCACGAATTTAAGATGAAATAGAGAGTGTATGGGCTGAAATGAGAGAGAAATGGAGAGGATAGGGAGGTAAGGATGCTGTGAACAAAGGAGAGGGATGGGTTGTGATCGAAAACAAAAGTTTTGATGATTGGGAGGGAGAGTTGAGAGAGGAGGCAGCAAGTTGGAGGGCTTGGAAGGATATAAATGAGGAAAGGGGGGCAAATGAAGTACAAATAGGGGCCCTCATGTGATTTCTTGGGCCCCACACATGTCCTGGGGTCAGACTGACCCTGACCAGACTCGGCCCAACCAGACCCGATGACCCGACCATGGTGACCGTGGTTCCGCCGCAGTCCGATGGGCCGGGCGCGGTACCTACGTGGTAGGGTAGTATTCACCACCCTCCCAAGGTGCCAAAGACACCCTGGGTCTATCCTGGGTCCCTTTGGATTAGCGCGGGGAGGCCCATGACTCCATTCGTTCCAAATTCGGTTAGCTTCGAGAAGTCTCTGATCTAAACTCTACTGAGTTTTAACAGCTGGGGTTGGGTGGATTGTGATCTAAACCCATCAATAGATGGCCTAGAAGTGTTTTAGGATTGACTCATCTGACCAAGGTTGGGTACAGACTCGATTTCGGCGTTCGTTTCAGTAAATTTTGCCGTTGGACGAAACTAGGATGCCTAAGACTATTACTACATTGTTCTCGCACCCTCCTATGTCAAAAGGTGTCAGCGTACGTCGTGGGAACATAACTTAGGTCCGGTTCAATCAAAATCATGCTCTGATGCCAACTTGTAACGCCCTGAAATTCGAGGGTTGAGTAGCAACTCAACTCTCGAGTTCCAAAACATCACTTATGCAACATAGATAATGATGATTAAATGTTGTTTGTGTTAGTGCAATAAACATGAGTGAGATTATACCAAAACAGTAATTCATACTCCAGATCAATTGTATAAAGGCAAGAGGAAGACTGAAACTGTATATAATTGTATGTAAAAGAAACAAAACCATCTCAATCTCAAGAGTATGAACCCAACTGAGTCACCATATACATGTATCTGTTTTACGATCAAAATGTCAAAAGTACAACTAAAGAAGTAAGCCCTGTAAATCCCGTCGATCTGGGCAGTCTAGGCAAAGCCACCAGCATACTGCATATACGAGAACTCGTCCTGGTCCTCCTCGTAGTTCGGCTCAGCCTCCTGAGTCGTCACCTCATCTGCACCAAAGAAAGAGTTTGGTTGGTGTGTACAACACTGTCCCGTAACGTGGGAGTGAGTAGCTAACTCAATGGAACAATAAATCATAGGTTAACATGTTATCAATTCAATCAAGCAGTAATGATAAAGCAGTACAATCGAACAATCCTAACTACTCTTACTAATGCTTTTATGAAATGCAGTCATGATGCATGCCCTCACTAACATACTCCCTCATGCGACACCATCTTACGTCTATGGCATGCGTTCGTTCCTCAGTGCTCCACATCTTCCAGGCACATGCAGTGCAATGATGAGCATGATTACCGAGTTATTATTAGTCCATTTCAAACAGCAGGATTGGGAAACTAAGTTACCTCCCTTGTATCATTCCCAAACACGATCCATTATAGGGTCATCAAACCTAGATAATCTCATACGATAGTGTGGTTCTAGGGCACTGCAAAGGCTGCTAGGGCTGTTACACGCAATTGTTACACCACTCCCTCATCACCTTTTTAACGGTTCATCACTAACTTGATACGGGCCTAGTTCATACTCTATACACCGCGGCAAAACTTGTCGCCTCACCGCAAATTCATAGTATGCTCGAGGTCACTACAAAGGGCTCGTCACTAATCAGTGTAGGCCGACAGCTCGAATACAGTGTCCCATACCACCGTATTCGGCTCATGAGTGAAGGTTGTTCACTGGTCACTACGGGGAGGCACGTGGCCCCAGCGTAGGCCGACAGCTTGACCACGGTGTCCCATACCACCATACCCGGCTCATGAGTCTTAGCGGATTAAGGTACCATGGTTAACCGGATTTCACTGGTAAGGTTAGTACCTCAGGTTCAAGCAGCAGCGTCCAAACATGATGAACATACATTAGACATATCGGATTGCTTGACAAGCCTCACTAGCTCGAGCGCACAATCAACTGAAGGGCATGAAGTGCATAAGCACTTCACGTGGCCTAACCACTGTCGCCAATGGAAGTACGACTCGGGTTCATCAAACACATCCTACGTGGCGAAATGAATCTCAACCACGAACTCAAGTCTAGTACCGATTGTCTGGACTATAATCATAGTCCCAATCGCATTCAATCCTTATTCAGAGCATGTGGAGTAAAGCATAATAAATAAAGTAATTCAAGCATATTAACAAACATGTCATAAAGCATGTTACAAAGCACAATGTAAACAAGAAATACAAATACATATATTTCATAGTAAGCGATTAAATTAAACAACCATCATGGAGGAAATCATATACGTTTCTAAGGTAGTTGAGAATCCCTTCTTAACACCTACCTAAAGCATGATTATCTAAGAACTTACTCTTACAAGCATTTTCACAAACACTTAGAATACACTATTTTAACATACATAGTGTATATTAGCAAAAACATGTATTAGGGCAAACCCTCTCGCCAAGTAAGTGTTATCCACATATATAATATGTTTATACAACAAATAATCATGGCAAACACATTTCCAAAATTTATACATATACGGTACTTTCTACAAATACCAAGAATACGGTATATTCAACATAGTTATCGTATAACCGAAAAGCAAAATGGACAGCACATTGTACATGTGCAATAACATACAGATCATGAATCTATCATTATCTGACATTGAAAGCATTGAAAACCATAACCTATACACCTAAAGTCCGCACCTTATGTCGTAGAATCGTAACGAAGCCGATAGGTTTGCTAAGCTTTCGTATTCGGCAGTTTAGTAGCCTATAGAATGAAATAGGTTAGCTATTTCATAACCTACAACTATCAAAACCCCATAACAGGTTAAGGTTAGGGTTTCTTACCTAGAAACAAAGCTGGAAATCGCCGGGAAAGCGATGAGAAGTGAGTGGTGAAGCTTATGTAGCAGCAGGGAAAAAGGGTAGGAAGAATCCTCCCATAACTCTCTCACTTTCTCTCTCTTTTCTCTCTTCTCTCTCCTAGGGTTTTTCTCAAATTCGTATGGCTGAATGAGAGAGGGTTTTAAGGTCCTTATATAGCCTAAAAAGTCACCAAACTGGACTTAAAGTCAAGGTATACTTAGGTTATAACAAAAGTGAGTCAGTTTCAGCTCAACGGAGGACTTTTAGCGACCCCCCTTGAGCCAAAAGTCAAACTTAAGCTCACAGACTCTGGATCTAAGTGGAGTTAAGTTTTCGTTTTAGTCAGATTCCCAGATCACACGTGGCGGACCAGTTTCAGTTCAACGGTCAGTGAAACTCGATCAGAGATTTCAACTACATGGACATGTGTATGAAATTTCTCCTGATCCGAGGGTGTATTTGGGTCAGATTCTGACGGTCAGGTTTCTCAATACTGATCCACAAGCGTCACATGCTAGATTTCATAAATCCTTATTTATTTTAAGATTATTTTCATGTTTCTCACACTCCTCACTCCGGACTCAAGCGAATAGTCGTGGGACACTATCTGGATTTGATCTCCGAGATGGTTGTCAATCCCAGCGAGGCGGTCCTAAGTCTATAACTTCGTATCATTCGGACTTTCGATGTGTGTTCCAAATCTGATACGGAGTTTCAATGTGCTCCCGAGAGCAGTCGGGTAATGACTTTGATCCTAGATTTTAGGGTAACCTAGCGTCAATGATTCTACAAGTTTTAGGTCTTGCAGATCATATTTAAAGTATTCAAATGGATTTCGTGGCTAATCTAGTTTAACACTTAGTTAACTTTGTCTAATTTCTAAAGGATTTGATCTTGTGTGATTTCTGCCTGAGGTGATACTCGGGCCATTGTACGGAATTTTTCGAGTCGTTACAATATAACATTTAGTATATTATGTCTTGCATCATGTAGCTTTATTATGGTTGATAGTATTCATGGATTGTCACATGTATTGCACACACATGCACCACCCTTTTAGCTTATTAGTAAGCTTATGCATGACCATTGCATGCAGGTGACGTTAGGTCGTAGTAGCGTTAAGGCAGGAGCTTGTGGAAGATCGTTTTGGAGATTTTGTCATTTATGTCTATCATGCCCGAAATTCGGAAACCGAGCTCACAAAATTTTCGATTGTCAAATCCGGTGCTGACAGCCTCCATATTACCCCATTCTCGGCTCCCAACGCCCATATGCTAGATTCCGATCCTGAGATTTTATAAGGAGGATTTTCAACATGAATTTGTCTCATACGAAGCATAACCACAAGTATACCCAAATCACAAGAATAACATCATCTCCACATATCCACTAATATAACATTCGAGTACAATGCTAAAAGGGAAATACATACATATAATAAAATCTTCAGAAAGCTCGGTCGCACGCTCCTGCTCCTACTCAGCTACAACTGCGTTCTAATGTCACCTACACGCATCTATCGTGCATAAGCTTATAGAAAGCTTAGAGGGTGGTGTAAGTGTGTGAGCAGTATATGCGTGTTCAGAAAGTAATTTCAGAGTAAACAGAAATACTGGTAAGTCCACAAACCATACAATATCAGAGTAAGCAGAAATACTGACAAGTCCATAAAAATATCATCAACCTCATCTAGGATGTGCTACAAAAAGACATAGCAAGCCAATGTCATATATCGAGAAATTAATGTAGGTTGGCTATCAATGTGAAGACATAATGAGCCAAATATCAGATACCAAGGATGCAATACAATAAGCATTTTGAAGAGCTATGAATACCATCAGCCTCATCTAAGTCATTTAAATGCAGAAACATAGCAATCCATAATGCCATATGCCGTAGATGTAATGCAATATGCAATATGTGGTGCGAATGAAATGATCAAGCTGGAGTGTGAAGTCGGGATGATAGTACGTAGAATCACAAGCTATGTGGTCCATCATAAAAGAATTCTTTCTAAACCAGTCCCATACCTAAAGTTGGATAGGAAGACTCAATGTGGTAAACTCCTGATCTTAGGTTGGTCGCGCGCCCTAACTGAAATCCTCGCAATTGCGAAGGTACACATAAAAATTTGTTACACACCACCAGCCCGAGTGGATAATGAATGAATGAGTATAATGTTAAGTATGCAACTCCTACTCAATCAGTCCACATATCGGTACCGTACACCTCTGGGATCATCACCAAGGTCTAGTACACTCCAAGCTGGCAACCGCCCCGGCAGACCTTATAGCCCAGTGAGTGGAAACGACCTCACTACCCGCCTGCCAGCAATATACCAATGCCTACCCAGCTCATCCGTAGCTGACCCATTTGGGAGCTGATTAAACTCAGCCTAGCTTATAGCCCCCTCACTCGGGCGGATAAGGCCACAACCCCTCTCAACTGACCACGACACAGTGGGAGACATAGCCTACTAGTATTCAGCACTCGGGCGCTTATATATCTACTCGGTCTAGACGCTGGGGCATCTCCTAACCTCGAAGGTTTAGAGACTTTCACCCACGAACATCCAAAGTGCCCAGATGCTCGAACCAAACATTTCTAGTGTCCCATCTAGCCATCCACGGCATACTTGTGGAGGCCACAGCCCTGATATCGCTAGGGCGTACAGTAATCACAATCACAAAATACAAGATGCATGAGTCACACAGTCCAATCATGCATCAATCTTGTATATACCGTGACCTCATGTAGGATAACTCCACCTATCAGGGAGTCCTATAAACCACCTGCACTACGACATATGCAATGGTCAATCACATCTCATAACAAACATGCAGATGATACGTATGAGCATGTATCATGATGTTATGTTGTCACATATTCATAATAGGTATCAATAACCGGCACCGATAATTAACATTGATAATTGGCCTCAACAATTGGCCTCGACAATTGGCCTCGATAATTGGTCTCGACAATCGGTCTCAATAATTGGCCTCGACAATCAGCCTTGATAATCGGCCTTGATATCCGGCCTCGATAATCAACCTCGACAATCGGCCTCGATATTTGTCCTTGATAATCGAACTAACAAAGGGCCTAAGGGAAGGTTATAATGTGGACATTTAACCATCATTGCCCATCAATGTGGACATTTAACCAACATTACTCCCAAGGAGTGGCCCACATAGGGGCGAACATATAGTGGGCCCATGGCCTCACATAAGGGCCTAATATATAACACCATGGGCCTCACTCAAGGGCTTAATATACATCACGATGTGCCTCTCACATGGGCCTAATATACATCACAATGGGCTCCATCACCTGGCCCTCAAGTGCATCACAATGGGCCTCATCACATAAGCCTCATATACATCACATTGGCCTTAAACACAGGCCGAATTCTTATCACAATGGGCCTCAAATATGGGCCGAATGTACATCACATTGGGCCTTAAACACTGGCCGAATACACATCATAATAGGCCTCAAATACAGGCCGCATATACATCACATTGGACCTCAAACACGGGCCGAATACACATCACAATGAGCCTTAAATATGGGCCGCATATACATCACATTGGACCTCAAACACGGGCTAAATACACATCACAATGGGCCTCAAATACAGGCCACATATACATCACATTGGGCATCAAACATGGGATGAATACACATCTATAACGCCCCAAATTTTGAGGGTCGAGCAAAGGCTCAACTCTCAAGATTTATCGCATCACTTATGCAACATAGATAATGATGATTAAATGTTGTCTGTGTTAGTGCGTTAAACATGAATGGGATTACACTAATCAGCATATCATACTCTAGAGACAATTAGATTACGCTAGCGGAAGACTGTGATAGATATATAAAGCACATTAGTGGTTGTAAGTCCCCACAGTATGAACATGTCACCAGGTTAAATAATTACATGTATAATTCCAAAGTTTATAAAATGATAAAGTGTAATGTTCAACTAGTCTATATCCATGTAATCCTTGCGACGCAACTCAAGGCCTACATAGACCTGCCAAAGAGTTGCATGTAGGAGAACTCCTCATCATCATAAAAGTCGGGCTCCACCTCGTAAGCCTCACCGTCATCTGAAACTAAAACAGAGTCTAGTTAGTGTTTTAAAACACCATCCCAAAGTGTGAGTGAGTGATTAACTGAAAAGGCTTAGCTATATGTCCTAGAGGGGGGGGGGGGGGAGGGAGGTGAATGGGACTATGCTAAGTTAAAATTATAGCAGTGGAATAAAATAAAGAGATAGCCAAATAAAATAAATCAATTCACAATGCAGAAATAAAAGCAACCTCAATAAACAAGTATTGAGAGGCTGATACCAATTCAATTCTAAGGACAACCTTACACTATAAAATTAAGAGTTTATGGCAGACAACCTTATTTCTAGAATGTCCTTTATATCAAAAACTCAAACCGAAGAGGAATAAATAAATAACAAGGAATTGAAATAAATTACAAGAATTTAAATTTAAATTATTAAACATTCCCCACTATGCTTGAAATGTAAAAGATTACAACATTTACATTCACATATACATTCCACAGATTTGATTGATCAATAATAGAAAATATAAATCACAAATCCACAAAACACAAAGAGTTATAGTGGTTCGCCTGTGTGTACACCAACTATTAAAAAATAACCACACAGATTGCTACTTCACTCCTAATATCCTCACACAGGGGATATTAGCATTCACTATCAAAATACGTTTTCACAAGTCACCCAAAACCTTCACAACAGTGTCTTTTAGAAAAGGGCTTACACAATTCAAAAACCCTCACTTCTGAGTTTTCTGGCCCTCCTTAGATAACCGACATAATGAGATTTTTCTAGCTTAATCTCAAACAAAACCAAAATAGAAATTTACATAAATGTAAAATACCTGGATTTCTCCTTTGGTAACAGCCCGGAAGAACCAATCGGAGTAGAAGTTCGAATATAGATGTTCAATTATCCAATACTCACTTTGAAATGGTTCTAGGTTCTAATTGATTTTAAATTAAAACAAATGGGCTAGCTCTATTTGATTTTGATTCCAAGAAGAAGGAATACAATAATTTCTCTTTTCGATTTATATTGGAATACAGAAACAAAATCAAATATATAAAGCTAACAAAAGAGAATATTAAATATGCACACAACTTTGCTTAAATAACACAAACTTATCTCAGAGTGATGCCTTGATTTTACTTGAATTGAATTCTTGAAAAACTCTTAAATTCGTGTTCTATTTATAATTGCAGAAATCGCATCTTCGACTGGCCGTGTGGCCACCAGGACTGGTCGTAGGTCGAACTGCATTTTGAAATTTTAAGCGCAATCGGATTAAACCATTCTATGACTAGTCTTAGGATGTTCACAATTGTTCGTTACCATCCTACGACTGGTCGTGAGAAACCAAGAATGGTTGCTAAAGTTTGAGTCATAGCTGCAGGACTGGTCGTGAATGAGTCGACACTATTCCTACGACTTGTCGAACAGACTCCAGGACTGGTCGAAGCTCAACCAAAAAAATTTGAAAATTTGCAACAACTTAGGGCTGGTCTTAGAATTTCTTGGACTGGTCGAGCCAGTTATAGGACTAGTCGAATAGAGTTCAGGACTGGTCTTAGAATAGACCAAACACTTATAAAAATATTCTATATGAATTATGTATTCAAAATGACCTACCCTAAGGTCAAACTAAGGTCATGCAAACCTTAAATGTGAAGTATGGTCATTGAGTCTTCACTTCTTATAAAGATGGTTGACCTTTAAAGATCGTGAAGCTTGAAATATCTGATGTAGCTTGAACTTGAGATCTTCTTAAGCTTGGACTTCATCTTGTACTTAAGTCTTGAGTTGTACTTGAGACTTGAACAAGACCTTATCTTCTGTTGTAGCTCTTGAAATATTCTGATCATTGAAGCTTGCAGAAGTAGTCAAAGAACTTGAACTTGAAGTAGATCGTCGTTCTTAGCTTGTAGCATTGATACAGTAACTTGAACATACAAATCAACAAGCTACACCAGACATAGAATGTGTTTTTGGCACCACACATAGATTGTGTTTTTGGCACCACAAAATTTGACAACCAAAGGGGCAAATAACAATTGCACTTATAATCTCCCCCTTTGTCAAATTTGTGACAAAACACACTTAACGAGAATATGATATGATCATTGTGAACACAAAGAACCTGCATAAGTTAGTATGATTAATGAATCATGCACCAGTTGTCATTCACAAAATCTTCATTACTTACTCCCCCATGAGTACCATATAAAAATCCTTTGTAAAAAATGAGATGCTTATTCTCCACAATCCATAGTCATATATATCTCCCATATAACAAAAAAATTATTCTCCCCCTTTTTGTCACAATATGACAAAGGAAGAAAGGAATAAATGGAAGTGGAAGACCAATAAGAGAGTAAAGAAAGGAATAACGAGGTAAGCAATGCAAGTAAAAAATAAGCAAATAAGTTCACATAGCATTAATCAACTGAATCAAACGTCAGTATACAAATGGAAGTAAAATTAAAGTCCACACACCAAAAGTAGTATAAAAGTTATTACAGACCAAAGATTAAAATACTTAATCAGATCTTGAGGAGGGAGCAGGTATGGTAGGATCAATTTGATGAAGGCCCTTGTTTAAACGCCTATGATACTTGCGGGTATATTTAAATTGCAAATCATGGGCGACATTCATGTTCTCTACCCTCTCTTTAAGAGCACGAAGACGAGCATCAAAATCTGATGGCTCATAATCAGGATCATTTCCAGAGTTTGATCTAATTTCATCAAATATATTATCCATATTGATGTCATCAGGAGGAAGATCGCCACCTTCTTCTTCATTCCCTGCTTCAGCACCACCACCACCCACATCTCTTTGACCAGGTGTCGGTTCCAATTTCATCTTATTTAAATTTGTTAAACAAAAGATGATGAGCAGGAGTCTCTCCAACAGGCATAACAACTAGCATGTGAGTAGCTAACAGAGTCATAAGATAAGCAAAAGGAATATCACTGTCCTGAATAGAGTCGAAATTAAATGATAAATGACATATGAAAGAAGGCAGACAAACTTTAGTACCTATGACGATATAATGCAAAACTCGAACCACAAAGGAAGTTCTGTTTTGTTACCAGAACGAGGATATAAATTTGAAATAAAAATTTTATGAAGAACTTTGTATTTGGGTAACAAATACTTTGCAGGGAGCACATTCCCTTTATGAGTTCATTGAACGTCCATATTACATAAATCTTTGGTTAACATCTGTTTTTCTGATTCTGAAGGTTTTTCCATTAGAGTATGAATAGGGATGCCCTCATCATTAACAGGTATTTCCATTAGATCCGCAATCAGATGACGGTCTACTGTAAATGGACCTTCTCTAGTATCAATATTAAAAGTTAGATTATCATATGAAAATTCAGAGATACATGCACACATAGCCTGTGCAATGGATTGGTATGCAGGCCCACCCCAATGTAGGATGTTATCCCAACCTACAGATTGGAGAAGAGGAAGGATACCAAATGAAGCAATGTGCTCAATACACACATCTTTTTCAATAATGACATTATGCATATGCAAATCCGTACATGTGCAGGATCATCTTCAGATGACCGAAGATGGCGTTGAGTAATAGGAGCAGATCTAGAGGATGATGGACCACGAACAGTTTTCTTTTTCCTTTTAGCATCCATTTACTTAAAGAAAACCAAATTACCACAAAATCACAAAGGAAGTAGAGATGGGTTTTCTAAGATCAGTAAGTGGAGTAGAAAAACCCCTAAATCTCTACAGAGCTTGAAATCAAGTACTCAAATGATAAAGATGAAGAAAGTAGAACTTGAATCTACAAGATTGACCAAAAAAATGCATTAACCTTGGTGAATCAAACGGTTGGGTACGACCGGTCGGCATATGCCCGTTGGAGAAGAAATAGGAAATGAGGAAGATGATTTTTTCCCCCAAATTAAAAAGGTCTAGTGACTGGTCGAGGACCGTTCTCAACCGGTCATACTACGACTTCCTCGACTAGTCGAGTACCGACAAAAATATGCATTTTTTATAAAAATTTAAAATTTAAACCAATAAATTATCAAATCTATACACTATGATACACAAATGCATGAATAGTCAATTTACATTACACATTCCAAGATCAAATTTCAATTTATTAAACCTGCTTTTTTCGAGCGGTTTAGTGAAACTGTTAGGAAGTTGAGTCTCGGTCGGAATGTAATCTAAAGAGATTATTTTTTCTTCCACTAACTCACGATTGCAATGATACCTAATGTCAACATGCTTGGTACGTGAATGCTGAATTGGATTTTTAGAAATATTTATAGCAGTGGAATTATCACAATATAATATCATTGATTCCTGTGCAATTCCAACATACGTTTCATCCAAACAAGATGAGTACATGCATTTCTAGCTGCGATGTATTCAGCCTCAGCAGTAGAGAGTGATATAGAACTTTTCTTCTTGCTAAACCAAGAAACTAAACAATTTCTGATATAAAAACAACCACCACTGGTTGATTTTCTGTCATCGATATTATCAGCCCAATCAACATCTAAATACCCAGCCAATTGAACATTGCTATCATATGGATACCAGAGACCCAAATTAGTAAAACTTTCGACATATCACATAATCCTCTTAACAGCTGTTAGATGAGATTCTTTAGGGTTATACTGATATCTAGCACAAATACCAACACTAAGGCAATATTAGGTCTACTTGCAGTTAAGTAAATTAAACTACCAATCATGTTATGATATAGTTTGGGATCTACATTTTTACATGTAGAGTCTTTTGAGAGTCTTAAGGTTGTAATCATAGGAGTATCGAAATTCTTACCATTCTCAAATCTGAACTTTTAAATCAAGTTCAAAGCATATTTGGTTTGAGAAATAAAAATACCGTCAAGTTGTTGTTTTACTTGCAACCCTAGGAAATAATTCAATTCTCCAACCATGCTCATCTCGAACTTAGATTTCATTAATCTGCAAACTCAACAGTCATGTTAGTACAGGTAGATCCATAAATAATATCATCAACATAGATTTGTACCATTAAGATATAATCGTTATGTTTCTTAACAAACAGAGTTTTATCAACACTTCCCATTAGAAAATTATGACTTAGTAAAAACTTAGTCAATTTCTCATACCAAGACCTGGGAGCTTGTTTCAAACCGTAGAGAGCCTTTTTAAGGTGATAGACATGATCGGTGTTCTTAGGGTCTTCAAAACCCATTGGTTGTTATACATACACTTCTTCATGTAGATCACCATTTAAGAAGGCACTCTTTATATCCATTTGATAAATTTTGAATTTTCTAAAGCACGCAATGGATATGAATAGTCTGATTGATTCAAGACGAGCTACTGGGGCAAAGGTTTCATCGTAAGCAATCCCTTCTATTTGAGTGTACCCTTGTACAACCAGTCTTACCTTATTTTGAATAATATTACCAAGTTCATCAGACTTATTTTTGAAAATCTACTTAGTTCCTATAATGCGTTTATCTTTAGGTCTAGGAACAAGATACCAAACATCATTTCTCACAAATTCGTTAAGTTCTTCCTTCATAGCAACTATCCAGTTTTCGTCAGAAAGTGCTTCTTTTACGTTAGTCGGTTTAATCTAGGATGTAAAGCACACATAATTGCATATGTCTTTTATTTATCTACGAGTGCGCACACCAGTGAAATGGTTTTCAAGAATTTGAGTGGTTGCATGATTTTAATAGTCCTCAGTTCGAAATTAGTTTGATTTGATGAAGTATCTGGTTTGTCAATTAAAAGGACTTCATCATTATCTGAACTCGGGGTAGGTGTATTCAAGTGATCGTCAATGACCACATTAATGGACTCTTGAATAACACCGGTCCTTTTATTCAATACTAGATATGCATGACTGTTTAAAGAATACTCTAAAAAGATACCTTCATCACTTTTAGTGTTAAACTTTCCCAAATTTCACGATCACGTAAAATATAACACTTGCTACCAAAAACTCGAAAGTATTTGACAGTAGGCTTCTTATGAAACCAAAGTTCATAAGAAGTTTTATTATTAGATTTACAAGTAAAAACTCGGTTGATAATATAGCATGCAGTATTTACGGCTTCAGTCCAAAGATTTCTAGGGAGCTTCATACTATTCAACATTACATTTCCCATTTCTTTAAGTACTTTATTTTTCCTCTCCACAATTTCATTTTATTGTGGTGTTTTGGGCCGAGAGAATTCATGTGATATTCTCTAATCACTACAGAATTTCTCAAAACTGCTATTCTCAAACTCAGATCCATGATCACTACGGATCTTACAAACTTGAGAACTTTTTTCAGTTTAGATGCATTTGAGAATCCTTTTTACTTCGCCAAGGGTTTTTGATTTATCCCTTAAGAAGGCTACCTAAGTGAATCTAGTAAAATCATCCACGATTACCAGCATGTACCTTTTGCCACCTCGACTCTCCGTCCTGGTAGGTCCTACAAGGTCCATGTGGAGAAGTTCGAGCGGTTTTGATGTGGCATTAGAGTTCACCTTTTTATGAGCACTTCTAGTTTGTTTGCCAATCTGGCATTCGCAACATATTTTGTCTACTTTATGAAGTTTAGGTAGACCTCTTATTAGTTCTCCTTTTCTCAATCTGTATAGATTACGATAGTTTACATGTCCAAGGCGTTTATACCATAATTCTATCTCATCGGTATGGACCATGTAACACGATTGATTAGATGAGCTACCATCACTTACAATATAGCAGTTTTCAGAAGTCCTGCGACCAGTTAATATTACAGAACCCATTTTGTTTAAGATTTCACAACCTTTATTAGAAAATTTCACACTATGGTTGTTTCGCATATTTGAGATATGCTAAACAGGTTGTGTTTTAGCCCCTTAACATTAAAACATTCTTAAATAAGGGAACGTGATAGAGTTGAACCGTACCTTTGCCAATAATCTTGCAATTTCTACCATCACCAAATGTGACTGACCCATCAATCATATCTTTAAGATTGGTGAATAAAGCCTTGTCGCCTATCATATGCCTTGAACATCCATTGTCTAAGTACCACTTCGAATGGCTTGAAGCTTTGAAAGCAGTGTGGGCTACCAAGCAGGTGACTTTAGGAATCCATTTCATAATTATTTTGGGTTTAGGAGTATAGTTGGTCTTCTTATGTTTGTAATTGTTGTAAGAATGACCTACTGAGTTAGATTTAAGAGCTCCTTAAGTAGATCAACTATTTTCTCAGCTAAAGGGTTTCGATTTTGATTTTTGTAGTTGAAATAGTTGCTTTTGGGTTTTTGAGAAGATTGAAAAGATTTAGTGTTTTTAAAACTCTTTTGATTTGAACTACTTCCTTTTGAGTTTGAAGATTCTCTTTTCACAAACTTAAGAGTAGTATTCTTCTATTTAGAAGGAACACTTTTATCATAGCCCAAACCAGATCGGTCGCCACATTTTCTTGATCCAGACAAAAGTTTTTCTAATTTTAGATCACCTTGGGCATACCTCCATGTATCCTTTAAACTCAAAAGAGAAGAGTTTTCAAGCTTAAGTTTATCATTTTCAGATTTAATTTTTTCAATCAGGGAGGTTTTGAATTCTAAATCACATTTAGTCTTTTGAAAACAATCTGAAATATGGGGATTTTCTAAAACAAGAGACTCAAAATTTTCTTTAAGCTTTGAAAATTTTTCTTTTTGAAGTTTTAGTTTTACCGCAATCTTACAACTTTCCTTGTATAGGGCATTGTAAGCATCTTGAAGATCTTCTTCATTTTTATGATCACTATTCATATTTTCTTCACTAGCAAAATCATCATAATCTGAAAAAGAACTTGGCTAGAGTCATAAGGGCTTTGACTTCATTACCTGACTCGGTTTCAGAATCTTCTGATTCAGAAGAGGCTTCAGAATCAAAGGATTCATCCCAAGTAGCCAACATACCCTTCTTTTTGGGTTTGTCATTTTTAGGACACTTGTTTGTTAAATGCCCATATTCTTGGTAGTTGTAACATTGACTATCTTTTAAAGATTTCCAAGTTTTAATTTTAGGTTTAGATCTTTTCTTAACATTTGATTTTTGAAAATCATTCCTCTTTTTACTTTTGAAAATCTTGTAAAACTTTTTCGTTAAAAGGGCCATATCGTCTTCGGAATTTTCTAAATCAGAGTTTTCTTGAGAAATATGTTTAGAAGATTTAAGAGCGATAGATTTACCTTTAGGAGCTTTAAAAGTTAACTCGTAGGTTTGTAAAGACCCAACTAGTTCTTCTACCCTCATATTGTCCATATCACGAAGTTCTTAGATCGCGGTTGCCCTAGAATTGAACTGTTCAGAAAGTGAGCGTAGTATCTTAGTATATACTTTACTTTCTGGGATTTTATTGCCAAGACCCCACAGAGTTTACAATATCATTTATCCTTATATAAAAGTCCATAAACATTTCATTTTCCTCCAAATGAATTTCTTCAAATTTGGTTGTGAGGAGTTGGACTTTAGATTTTTTGACAATTGAAGTACCCTCGTGTGTCCTTTCTAATATATCCCAAGCTTGCTTTGTAGTATCACATGATATGATTCTTTTGAACTCATCCGATGATAGTGCGCAAGTGATTACATTTAGTGCTTTTGCATTGACACTACTCTCACTTTTCTGAAGTGTGGTCCAAGAAAAATAAGGTGATATTCTCATTGATTTTGATCCATCGATACCAGTCACTTTAGTGGTAGGAGGGATCCATTCAGTCACTGTGGCTTGCCACACACTCTCATCCATTGATTTAAGGAAAATCCTTATTCTGGCTTTCCAATAGGCATAGTTGGAACCATTTGAGCCATCAAATGGTGGAGGCCTAATGACTGAAAGGCTATCAAAATTTGACATCTTATCAATAGCTTAGATCGCTTAGCTCAGGAAATAAATCCAAATAATAACAATTAAAACGAGTTGTTAGGCTCTGATACCACTTAAAAAGGCCTCGATATATGTCCTAGAGGGGGGGGGGGGTTTAATAGGACTATGCCAAATTAAAATTATAACAACAGAATAAAATAAAGAGATAGCTAAATAAAATAAATCAATTCACAATGCTGAAAAAAAAGCAACCTTAATAAACAAGTATTGAGAGGTTGATACGAATTCAGTTCTAAGGACAACCTTATACCATAAAAACCAAGGGTTTATGGCAGGACAACCTTATTTCTAGAACGTCCTTTGTATCAAAAACTCAAACCGAAGAGGAATAAATAAATAGTAAGGAATTGAAATAAATTGCAAGAATTTAAATCTAAATTATTACAACATTCCCCATTGTGCTTGAAATGTAAAAGATTACAACATTCACATTCACATATACATTCCACAAATCTGATTAATCAAAAATATAAAACATAAATCACACATCCACAAAACACAAAGAGTCATAGTGGTCCGCCTGTGTGTACACCAACTGTTAAAAAATAGTCACACAGATTGCTACTCCACTCCTAATATCCTCACACAGGGGATATTAGCGTTCACTATCAAAATAGGTTTTCACAGGTTCACCCAAAACCTTCACAATTGTGTCTTTTAGAAAAGGGCTTACACAATTCAAAAACCCTCACTTCTGAGTTTTCTGGCTCTCATCAGATAACCAACACAATGAGATTTTTCAGGCTTAATCTCAAACAAAACCAAAATGGAAATTTACATAAATGTAAAATAACTAGATTTCTCCTTTTGTAGCAGACCAAAAGAACTAATCGGAGTAGAAGTTCGAATATAAATGTTCAATTATCCAATACTCACTTTGAAATGGTTCTAGGTTGTAATTGATTTTAAATTAAACCAAATGGGCTAGCTCTATTTGATTTTGATTCCAAGAAGAAGGAATACAGTAATTCCTCTTTTCGATTTAGATTGGAATGCAGAAACAAAATTAAATATATAAAGCTAACAAAAGAGAATATTAAATATGCACACAGCCTAGCTTAAATAACACAAACTTATCTCAGAGTGATGCCTTGATTTTACTTGAATTGAATTCTGGAAAAACTCTGAAATTCGTGTTCTACTTATAGTTGTAGAAATCGCATCTTCGACTGGTCGAGTGGCCACCAGGACTGGTCGTAGGTCGAACTGCATTTTAAAATTTTAAGTGCGATCGGATTAAACTGTTCTACGACTAGTCTTAGGATATCCACGACTGGTCATGAGAAACGAAGAATGGTTGCTGGAGTTTGAGTCGTAGCTGTAGGACTAGTCGTGAATGAGTCGACACTATTCCTACGACCGGTCGAATAGACTCCATGACTAGTTGAAGCTCAACAAAAAAATTTTAAAAATTTGCAACAACTTAGGACTGGTCTTGAAATTTCTTGAACTGGTCGAGCCAGTTCTAGGACTAGTCGAACAGAGTTCAGGACTGGTCTTAGAATAGACCAAACACTTATAAAAATATTCTATATAAATTATGTATTCAAAATGACCTACCCTAAGGTCAAACTAAGGTCATGCAAACCTTAAATGTGAAGTATGGTCATTGAGTCTTCACTTCTTATAAAGATGGTTGATCTTTGAAGATCGTGAAGCTTAAAATCTCTGATGTAGCTTGAACTTGAGATCTTCTTAAGCTTAGACTTCATCTTGTACTTAAGTCTTGAGTTGTACTTGAGACTTGAACAAGACCTTATCTTCTATTATAGCTCTTGAAATATTCTGATCATTGAAGCTTGCAGAAGTAGTAAAAGAACTTGAACTTAAAGTAGATCACCATTCTTAGTTTGTGAGATTGATGCAGTAACTTGAACATACAAATCTATAAGCTGCACAAGACATAGAATGTGATTTTGACACCACACATAGATTGGGTTTTTGGCACTAGAAAATTTGACAACCAAAGGGGCAAATAACAATTGCATTTACATCAACTCAATGGAGCTATAAGGCAAAGGTTAACATGTTATCAATTTAATCAAGCAGTAATGATAAAGCAGTACAACAACTATGTCTTAAGTACTCTTGTTAATGCAAGAATGATATGCTATAATGATGCATGCTCTCGCCTGCACTCCCTCAGCGACATCATTTCATGATCGCGGATGCAACACTCCCACTAAACGTACGCTTCCTTGCCAAAGCACATGTAATGCATGGCATGATCGTGTTAGCCAAGTTCTTATTTAGGCTTATTCGTACAACCAATTTAGGAAGCTAAGGTACCTCCCTTTATATTATTTACCCAAATAATGATTCATCTAGGGTCGTCAATCCTACTTAAGTATATACGATAAGCAAGTTATAAGGCAACATCACCCCTGATTGAAAAGTAGTGGATAGGCAAGTTCAGGTCGCTACAAAGAGGTTTGTCACCTCGGCATAGGCCTAATTTATACTTTAGGTCACTACGGAAAGGCTGGTCACCTTAGCGCAGGCCGACAACTCGAATATAATGTCCTATACCACCGTATTCAGCTCACGATTTTGGGTTGCTCACTGGACACTACGAGGAGGATCTTCACCCTAGCGTAGGCCGACAGGTCGACCACGATGTCCTATACCATCATGCCCAGCTCATGAGTCTTAGCGGATCATGGTATTAAGGTTAAACATGCTTTTCATTAGTAAGTGGTACCTTAGATTCAAGCAATAACGTCCATGTATGTTAAACACACATTAGGCCAATTGGGTTACTTGACAAGTTCAATTGGTACGAGCGCATACTAAATTAATCAACATGGAGCGTATACGCACTCCTCGTGGCCTAACCACTGTCGATAATCGCTATATGACTTGGATTCATCGAACATATCTGTGTGGCATAACTAATTTGACCACTCGATCAGAAACTGTTACCGGTTGCCTGGGCTACGTCGTAGTCCTAATCACACTCCAATGTAACATCATTCACATATGAAAGTCATAGCAGTATTGAACAGACAATTCAGGCATTGCAATTATTTGAGCATTTTATAAAACACATAGCGAACATAATATCATACATATGCATTTCATATATGAATCACGTAGCCAAATTTAAATTACATGAAGGAATCTATTCATACAACTAAGGTGATCGAGAATCTCATCTCAACACCTTTAATAAATGCATTTCATCAAACAATTTCTCATTTAGACATTTTATCAAATACTTAGACTACATATTTTAACATACGTGTAATAAATTAGTTATAACATATATTAGGGCAAATCCTTTCACAAAGGAGTTGTCACACATCCAATAATCATGTATTCTCAATTAATAATCATGGCAAGCATAAATCATAATTCCACATTCTTTCAAACATTTCAACAAACACATGAAATGCATTATATTCAACATAGTTCGTATATATGTGTAATACACAGAAAACATCGTATCTAAGTACATGTGAAAATAATCAAGTTAGTCATAAATCATTAACTAAAGTTGAAATCCTTGAAAACCATAACCTAAACGTTTATAGTCCACGTCTTTCGTTGATACGCCGATTATGAACTCGGTTCGTACACTACGCCTTTGTCTATGGCACAAAGACTACTTAAATCATAAAATTGGTTAGCTATTTCACCGTTTTCTTTATTCGGATTCCTAAAACAAATTAGGGTTAGGATATCTTACCCAAATTGGATTCGGATTCAACGGTGTAGCAACATGGGAGAGATGATTCGGCACGTGGAGTGATGGGAATGAATCCCCACAACTCTCTCTCTCTCTCTTCTCCTCACTCCTTCCTCCTCTTTTCTCTCTTCTCTCTCTTAGGGTTTTAGGAAATTCGTATGGAATGAGAGAGGGGTGAGTTTTGGGCTTTAAATAGGCCCATAAGTGATGTCAATGGCCTAAAGGCCATGGTATACTTAGGTTATAGCTAAGCGGTGGCTGTTTTGGGACAACAGAGCTCATCTGGAGGTCCATTACCTGCATACGGTCTGAAAAAAGTTCCCTGACAATGGATCTATGCCAGGTTAAGATTTTGGTCCGATCAGATTTGTGGATCGACCGTGGAGGACCAATTTCAGTTCAACAGTCATCGTCACTCGATCAGGGCCACAAGTACACTAACATGTGTAGGAAAATTTCTCTGATCCAAGGGTGTAGTTGGGTTAAAATCTGACCATCTAAAATCTTAAATTTGGCATGCAAGCGAATGATCTAAATTACTTAAGTTGAGTTCATTTTCTAAAGATATTCGCATTTCTCACACACTTCGCCACGGGCTCAAGTTGTGCATTTCTGGACACTATTTGGATTCGATTCCCGCGATGGTTGTCAAACCCAGTAAGGTGGTCATAACCATATAGTTTCGCGGTCATCAGACTTGCGACACGCGGTCTAAGTCCGATACGGAGTTTCAATGTGCTCCCATGAGCAACTGAGTTTTGAGATTGATCCTAGGTTTCTAAGTAGTGTTGGGTTAGTGATTCTATTGGTTTAGGGTCTTACAGTTCATATAGAAAATGGTTGAAGCTAATTCCACTCATTATACAGTTTAGTACTTAATTAAATTTTGTCTAATTTCTACAGCATTCGGTCCTTAATGATTTCTGCCTGAGGTGATACTCGAGTCTTTGTATGGATTTTTTCGAGACATTACAACATCACAATGGTCCTCAAATACTTCAAGTCGGGCCCACCGTTCTAGGTGATCTATCTACACCATACATCTATTTATAGAGATTGTTATAGAGCATATCCCAAAAAATGAATCATAACGGAAGATCATCTGGACCACACCATAATTAGCAGTGGAGATAAGGATTTCCACTGTTTAAAATTCTCAGGGCCCACCATAACATTCATCTTCCATACAATTTGTTCATACGGTCACAAGGACCTGATTTAAGTGGAAAAAAATAAATTTCATACTGATCCAAAACTTCTGTGATCTCCAAAATGGTTTTAATGGTAAGCATTCAATCCTCCACTGATCTTTGTAGTGTGGTCCACCTAATAGGCAGATCTACCTCATTTTTAGTCTCAGGCCTTAAGAAGAACTGGCCACTTGGATGGACGGTTTGGATGTAACACATACATCATGGGAGGGCCCACCGTCCCATCTGGACGTTGCGGATAAAACATATACATTACGATGGTACCCACCATCCAGATGGATGGTGATAATAAAGCATATACATCACAGTCGTCCCCACCATCCATATGGATGGTGGGATGAAACACATACCATGGTGGGACCCTCAGAACTTGGTGACATCAATACCAGCTATATAGTAGGTATGAGGTACAACAACCAATCAGATTATGAGATAGGTGGGTCCCACATGGGGCCCACATGTACAGATATATATATATATACATATATATGTATGTATGTATGTATATATATATACATACATACATACATATATATGTATATATATATATATATACATACATCCCACATGAGCCAGCAGATCCTCTGGATGTTCTGGACAAATAGTGTGGATGCATCCATCCAGGTGGGTCCCATGTCCAGTCTGGTTGGACGGTATGGATAAAATACATTTATGGAGGGCCACACACTCACATATTAGGTGGGCCATCAACAGGAAAGGGAGAGAGAGATCAGCGTAGTGGAGGGACCCCGCCACTATGGGCCCCTCTTCGTTACAACAAATACATAAAAATGGGTCCCATCATAAGTGGGCCCTAAAATGAAAATCAACGGTGGATCACCCACAAACAATGAAGATTCACCCACCGATGGTGCTCCTACTTGGCTCCTTGGAATCCTTGTCTTCTTGGCTCCAACTTTAATGGTGGAAGATGAGGATTGAAGGGTTGGGATGGAAGATTTTGGGGTAGGAAGTGGGCCACACTTGGCTCTCTCCTCTCCTTAGAAATTGTTTAGACGATTTCTCTCTTTGGTAGCATGGAATGGAGTGAGAAATGAGAGAGAGAGAGAGAGAGAGAGGAGTGATGTGTATGACATGGGAAGCATGAGTCTCATTGACTTTTGGGGTGAGATGAATGGGCTAAGCATGGGTTGTCAGACTTGGTGAAGAGAGAGGTATGGGTGAGTGATGGGTTATGATGGGATGTACTTGACTTGATTGATGTAATTGATTTGATGGATTCTTTTGGGATTCGTAATGCGCAGCGTTTCCTCAAAATATATGCGGGCCCATAACTCCCGGCCTAGGTATCGTATTGGCGCGCTAGACACAGTGTTGGAACCGCAATGATGACGCGGTCTCAAGGGTACAAGTCTCAAGTCGAGTCAACTTAGATATATAGGATGTGGCTTAGAATCGAGCACAAATGCCGGTTACAGGTCGCGGGCTGCCGGAATTCAACCGGGAGGACCGCAGGAGTTTACAGAACGGTACGGACTAGGATACGGGTCTGACAATGTATTTTCCTTTCAGCATCGTATTCTAATATTTATATTAGTGGATATGTGGTGTTGATGTTGTTCTTGTGATTTGGGTATACTTGTGGTTATACTTCTTTACAAAAAAAACATTGAAAATCCTCCTTGTAGGATCCTAGGATTGGAATTTGGTGTATGAACGCTAGAACTCGAAAATAGGGTACTATAGAGGCTGTTGGCACCGAATTTGGTGATTGAGAATTTTATGAGCCCGGTTCCCAGGTTCAAGGCGTGACAGATTGACTTCGCCCATGCGCCAGTTTGTATAAATGATGTGTAATGGCGAATTCATGAACAAGGAGGTTGATGATGCGTGGGATTAATTTGACCTACTAGTTGAAAACGTACAATCATGGGACACCTCCTCAAGGCCTACCACTTCTAAGCTAACTTAATCAAAGGAGAAAGAAGGAATGTATATCTTAAGAGAAGATGATGACATGAGCGTTAGGGTGGCTAATCTCACTAGGAAAGTCGAGGCCATGGAACTTAAGAAGGTAGAGACGGTCAAACCCGATGAGACCATTGAAGTTGTTTGTGGTATTTGTGCTAGCAACATACACTTAACACAGGATTGTCCCACAATTCCTTTGTTTCAAGATTTGTTGCATAAGCAATCAAATGCTATGAACAACTACCAATGACCATTTAATAGACCCTTCTCAAACACATATAATCCTAACTGGGAAAATCACCCGAACTTCAGTTGGAGGAATGTACAAATGGCTACCCCCTCATGAGGCCATTTCTCAACTTCTAAATTAAAAAAGGCCTCAAGAGAACATGGTTAAGAAATTCATTCAAAATGAACAGCAATTCAACCAGAATGCGCTGTAAGCATTCCAAGATATCAAAATAACTTTGGAGTGTTGCATCTTCCATTCAAAGAATTGAGTCACAGCTAGCCATTAGGGAGAAAGGAACAGTTCCAGTCGAACCTCTTCCTAACCGAAAACAATAATGATAGATAAGTGACCCAAGCTCTTCGAATCACATGTAGCAAGCTAAGTTTATTATTGCTCTTAGAAGTGGAAAAAACAATTGATAAAACCATCCCAACGAGGGTTGAAAAGTCTAAGGACTCGGAAGAAGTTGTGAGGGATGATGGGCCTAGTATTGCTCCACAAGAGAAAGAATTAGAAAGACAATACAAGCCGCTTTCACCATTCTCTCAACGGTTGATTTCACCAAAACTTCTATCTAACACTCATGATATTTTGGATGCTCTAAAACAGGTGAAAACCACTATTCCTCTCTTAGATGCTATTAAACAAATTCCCTCATACACCAAGTTTTTGAAAGACCTTTATAAGGCCAAGAGACAACAAAGTATTTAAAGGAAAAATTTTCTAACTGAGAAAGTGAGTGTTATCCTTAAGCAAGATATGCCACAAAAATATAAAGATTTAGGTAGCCCAACCATCACTTGTGTGATTGGGAATCATGAGATTGAGCACGCATTTCTTGACTTAAGAGAGAGCATAAATCTAATCTCATACTCGGTCTACAGGCAGCTTGGCCTAGGTGAATTAAAACCCACCCGGACCATTTGGTTCGTGTACCGATAGGGATGATCGAGGACAATGTAGTCCAAGTCGATAAATTTTACTATCCAGTAGATTTTATTATCTTGGAGACTCAGCTCGTCATTAATATGAGCACTCAGATTCCTGTCATTCTTGGTCAACCATTCCTAGCTACATCAAACACAATCATCAATTGTAGGAATGGAGTTATGAAATTATCTTTCGGGAGCATGGCATTAGAGATAAACATCTTTAACATCTCCAAACAACCAGAGGATATTATTGATTCCCACGATGTTAACTTGATCAACTCATTCGTAGAAGATAGCTCACTCTTGACTCTATACTTTACCAATTTGGAGACGTGATTGGCCCACTCCCCTAATTTGGATGATGACATGATTAGGGAGATGGACGACTTGCTTGATGCGACACCAATACTTGAACTTAATCGGTGGAGGCTATAATTTGAAACTTTTCCCCAAACTGATACAATGCCTCTACCGTCTAGTTTCAAGGTACCGAAGCTTGACCTAAAACCTTTGCCCACTGATCTTAAATATGTCTATTTAGGTCAAGACAAGACATACCCATTAGTCATTTCTTCCCATCTTGATAAAGAACAAGAGAGTGTGCTCATCTATGCTATCAAATAACATAAGGGAGCCCTTGGATGGACGATTACGAACCTCAAGCGAATTGACCTTTTGATTTGTACTCACCATATTCACCTTGAAGATAATATGAATACTTCCAGACAACCACAACACCATTTAAATCCAAATATGAAGGAAGTGGTTAAAGCTGAGGTGCTCAAGTTGTTGGATGTGGGTAACATATTCGCTTGAGATAGCCCTATAAGATCAAGAGAAGACAACATTCACATGTCCCTTTAGCACTTTCGCTTACCAAAGGATGTCATTCAAATTGTATAATCTCATGCCACATTTTAATAATATATGTTAAGCATCTTTTCTAACATGGTTGTGTATTTTTTAGAGGTCTTCATGGACAACTTCTCCGTCTTTAGTCCATCCTTCAGCAAATGCCTTGAACATCTTAAACTTGTCCTGAAGAGTTGTGGAGGGAAGAACCTTATGTTGAATTCGGAGGAGTGTTATTTCATAGTTTTAAGGGGAATAGTCTTTGGACATATAATATCATCCAAATGAATTTAGGTAGATAAGGCTAAAATAGACTTTATCTCTAACCTACCTCCACCCAAAATCATACGTGATGTGTGGCCCTTTCTAGGACACGTCGGTTTTTATAAGAGATTCATTAAGGACTTTAGTCATCTCTCTTATCCTTTATGTAATCTTCTCCAGAAAGATATTCCATTAGAGTGGAGAGAAGAATGCTAGAGAACTTTCTCTAAGCTTAAGGATATGTTGATGAGCACTCCTATCATGCAACCACCCAATTAGAGTGTTCCTTCTGAGATCATGTGTGATACAAGCGACTATGTTATTGGGGCAGTGTTGGGTCAGAGAAATGAGAAGAAGCCATATGTAATCTACTATGTGAATATAACTCTAAATTCTACCTAAGTGAACTACTCAACTATAGAGAATGAACTCTTAGCCATAGCGTTGCTTTAGACAAATTTAGGTCCTACTTGATCGTATTTAAGATCATCATCTATATTGATCATGCGGCATTGAAATACATTCTTTCTAAGAAGGATACCAAGCCTCGCTTGATAAGATGGATCCTCGTACTCCAGGAATTTGACATTGAAATATGCGATAAGAAATGAGTAAAAAATGTAGTGGTTGGCCATCTCTCTAGGCTTGTTCTATCAGATTATTTTGAGCTAACACCAATCAATGACATGTTCCCTGACGAGCAACTTTTTAAAGTCACCCAATCACCTTGGTTTGCTGATATTGCAAATTATCTCGCTACAGGTTTCATGCTGACTCATTAGACTGCACAAGTTTATCTGGGAAGATCCGTACATATTCAAGTATTGCTCAGATCAAATCACAAGGAAATATGTGCCCGACAATGAACATCAAAGTGTAATCTCTTTCTGTCATTCATAGGCCTATGGTGGTTACTTCTCTGCTAAAAAGACCACGACCAAAATTCTGCGGTGCAGTTTTTATTAGCCCACTATGTTTAAAGACACTCATTAGTTTTGCAAAGCTTGTGAGTTTTGTCAAAATTTAGGAGGATTATCTTATCGAAACATGATATCATTGAACCCCATTCTAATCATTGAATCATTTCATTGTTAGGGAATTAATTTCATTAGACCATTCCCCCAATCATTTAGAAACATTTACATTTTACTTGTAGTAGACTATGTTACCAAGTGGGTTGAGCTGATCCCGTGCCAGAATAATGATAATCGCATGGTCATTAGATTCTTGAAAGAAAAATATTATCCCAGTTCGAAACGCATCAAGTCATCATATGCGATGGAGGGTCACACTTTTGTAATAGGCCATTAGAAGCCTTAATGAAGAAATATGGCATATCGCATAAAGTCAGTACCCCCTATCACCATCATACAAGTGGTTAAACAGAAATTTCCAAAAAGGAAATTAATTTTTTTATGGAGAAAATGGTAAACCCCGATCGTAAAGATTAATCAATTCGATTGATGTCGAGGGTCAAATATTGCATATTATCCCCCATTTATATTTGGTTTTATGGACATGATAAGGCTTAATGATATATTTTATACATGTTTGTGTTGCAAGGTGAATTTAAGAGCTTGGATTGAAAAGAATGCTAAAAGCATGAATTTAATGCTCAACAATCACCAAGCCAAAGGTTTGATCTTAAAAGATAAAAAATGAAGAATTCACATACCAAAGATCCAAGAAAACTAAGTGAGGAATGAAGAGAATTGAAGCTTTAAGTGAAGAAAAGGAACTCTAAAAATTTGTCTGCTTCAACTAGTCTAAGCCCTCCTTCGACCAGTCTAAGCTCTGCCTCGACTAGTCAAAGAAACTTCGACTCAAACTCCAGCAATATGGACTTTTAAATTCTCACGATCTTCGACCAGTCGAAGACTATCCTCGACCATTCGAAGGTGACCCTCGACCAGTCGAAGGTTGTCCTCAATTAGTCAAGAGTTATGGAGATTTTGCATGGACTGCGTAAATTTGAGGTAGTTTTCAGATTTTTCCAACTCGATGTGAAAGTTGGAGTTGCCCAACTATAAATAAGAGTCCCTAGGATGTTCCTAGGCATCTTCTAGGGTTTAAAGAGTGGAACAAATGTTTAGAGAGCCGCCGCCAAGAGTCTTTCTTCTTTTTAGTTGTTTTTATGCTTTTCTTAAGAGATTTTAGTTCAATCATGTCTATGGTTGGCTAAAACTCTTTGATAGGGCTAAGAGGTGAAGCTTGTAGCATGATTGGGATATTTGCTTTACTTTGATTCATGTTTTAATTGAACCTTATGGATTCTAGTTCTTTATTAAGGAATATTTTTAGTTTTTAATGGTTTGTTGTGAAAATTTACAATAGATCTGCAATTGCTTAGAATATCTTCTTTTCTTGCTTTGAGATTGTGAAATTAGTAAGACTCATTTTTCACCATCATCCCTTAGGCATGGTAGAGTGATGGAATCTATCATAATCTTCATAATTCTCCTATGATTGGTTGTGAGATTCGTATATCTTGTTGTTTGCCATTGTCTCCTAGTGGTTGGATGATGGAATCACTTCCAATCCTCACAACTCTCATCCATTGAGACTAGGTTCATGAGACATCTAGAGATTCAACCATCTCTCTTTTCTAATTGGATAGGATAGGACTCTAATTCCAGTTAGATTTCCTGAACCAAGCAAGGTAGCATCCTCAAAAGGTATAAGTGGATCCTTGGCACCCTAGTTCCTTTTAATTGATAATTTAAACCTTATTCATGATTACTTCTTTAAATTCAAATTTATGTTTTAGTTGTTCATCTAGTTCTAGTTCTAGTTAAATTCAGAAGACACACAAGTTCAGTCCCTGTGGAATCGACCTTGATCTCACCGAGATTATTACTACATTGCGACCCTACACTTGGGGTTATGAACTAGTTTTTGGAGCTGTTACTGGGGAACAAACGGTTGCGTTTTTCTGAATTTAATTAGTTTTGAAATTAGGTTAAGATTAGGACTAACTTTTAATTTTGTTTTTAGGATAGGGTTTATCTCGATTTTTTTATAGAAACTAACTTATCTTTCTATTTCTAGGATTAAAAACTTTCCTAATTTGTTTTAAAAACTAACTCTTCTTTCTATTTCTAAGATTAAAAACTTTCCTAATATGTTTTTAGAAACTAACTTGTTTTTTTTTTTTTTGTAGGATCTTGATATAGAAACTTCTAATTTGGTAACCACTTTTTATTTCTAGATTTCTTATTGTTGTAGGAATTTCTTTTATTATATTTTAGGATTATGTTCAGGATTAGGGTTTCACCATATATATGTAAGAGTGGGAATGTTAATATGCTGAGCTAGTTCTAGAAGTTGGGAGATATTGTGAAGGGTTGTTAGATGATTATCTTAGGAAACAACCTATGCCTTAAATTTTTTTTGAAACCATCATTGAGAACCAATCAGAATACAGTGCTCCACTGGTTAAGAAGTCCTTACGGATCATATGCGGGAGAATAGTTACACTCCACGGACTAAGAAAATAGTACATGATTGTCGGGGTCATCGTGATTATGAGAGTGGGAATTATTATTACTCATCAGACAAGAAGAAAATGATACATGATTATATTGTTGTAACGCCCCGGATTTTTGCCAACTTGGGATTAGACGTCCTTAGGCAATGGGTCAATCCTAACACAGGTTTAAGTTCTTAAACGCTCAATTAAAGTCTCAAATCGTTCCTTAAATCATTTTTCTTCACAAATCCCATCCTTCACTACCTTGTGCTTTCAATTTTCAAAGCACCTTCGCCCTAGACACTATCTTAAACTAGCTAAGTAGTATAACTTGGATCATTTTATATACAAACTACAATGGACTAAGTTCCACCTCAGACGAAAATCACTTAGGATTAAATCCTTTAGAAATTTGACAAAGTGAACTAGGTGTTAAACTAGATTAGCCATGAAATCCATTTGAATCGCTTTAAATACGATCTGCAAGACCCAAAACTTGCAGAACAAGTGACGCTAGGTTACCCTAAAGTTTAGAATCAAACTCATTTCCCGTCTGCTCTCGGGAATGAAACGAAACATCATATTAGGTCTAGATCGCACATCGAGTCCGATTAACCCGAAGCTAAGGAACTAGGACCGCCCCACCGGGCTTAACAATCATCTCAAAATCAGCTCCATCCGATGTCCCACGGTCATTCGTTTCGAATCGGAGCGAGGTAGTGTGAAAAACACTATTCACATGCCAAAATAAATATCCGGAATAGTGATCGGCATCGTTTGTTGACGTCCACAATTAAGCAACCCGACCATCGAATCGGACCAAATTACACCCTCGGATTAAGAAAAATTTCAGAACATTTACATGTACTTGGAATTTTCGATCGTGGCCCACTGACCGTCGAACCGAAAGTGGTCCGCCACGTGCGATCTGGGAATCCAATCGAGTCAAAAACGTAATCCCACGTAGATCCATCGATGGTGAGCTTAAGTCTGACGTTTGGTTCAAGGAGGGCCACCAGAACTTCCCTTTTGAGCTGGAAAAGCGGCGAAAATCCTATATTAGCAGTACCCCTTGAACCTGAGTCTATTTTCGAAATATTTTTGGCTATAAAAGGGCCTTAGAGCACCCTCTCTCACAGCCATACGAATTTGAGTTTTGGGAGAGAGAAAGAGAGAGAAAAGAGAGAAAAACTTGGAGATCGTTCGATCTTCCTCCTCCTGCTGGCTTGTTACACGGCTTACACCGCCCTATTCTAGACGCTTTCCCGGCGGTACCCATCTCATTTGAAGGTAAGAAAACCTAACCCTAGGTCTGATTTGAGGTGGAATAGATGTAGGATGTGTATCGACTAACCGATTCCGCTCTTTAGGCTAGAAATCGCCCGTAGACGGAAGTTCCTTTACCCTTGCTGATTCGTTTCGTTTCCAAAGGCAAAGGTGAGGACTTTAAGTGTATAAGTTACGGTTTTCAACGCTTTCAATGTCAGATAATGGTAGATTCATGATCTGCTTGCAATTGCACATGTACAAAGTGCTAGTTTCTTGTTTTGATTAACGGTGTGAAATATGGAATTTCACATATTCTAGGTATATGTAGAAATACCGTATACGTATTTTTTTTTGGATAAATACTTGACATGTTTATTTAATGTATAATTATATAACATATGAATAAAATACTAGTTTGGCGAAAGGAATCGCCAAAATATATGTTTACTTGTAAATGCGCCAGTATGTTGAAATTACGTGTTGTAGAAATACCGTATACGTATTTCTTTTGGAATAATGTTTGACATATGTATTTCATGTATGATTATACAATACATGATTAAAATACTAGCTTGGCGAAAGGGATCGCGAAATCTATGTTCCTTTGTAAACACTATGTATGTCGAAATTGGGTATACGTGAAAGTACCCTATACGTATAAAATTTACTGATATGATTGCCATGTTTAATTGCTGTATGAATATGATGTATATGTATAAAATACTAGTTTAGTAAAGGGACAACCCGAGTACACACTTCTCTAGCATACGTCATGTATGTTGAAATAGTGTATTCCAAGTGTTGGTGAAATCACTTGTGAGTGTAAGTACTTAAGTGTTAGAACCTTAGTTAGGTGCTGAGATGGGATTCTCCGCTACCTTAGAGTCACATATGACACTCTCCATGTGGTTGTTCACTCTAACCACTCACCTACGAACTCTAAGTATTTGTATCCCTATGTGTATAGTGCTTTATAACATGCTTTACAACATGCTTTACAACATGCCTTACAACATGCTTTACTTCATGCGTTATAATACATGCTTTACCTCATGCTTTACTTCATGCTTCACAACTGATTGAGTTTGGGACTATGCCTATAGTCCAAACATTCGGTACCAGACTTGCGGTTGTGGCCGAGATTCATATCGCCACGATGGACGTGTCTGGCGAACCCGAGTCGTACTTCGGTTGGCGATAGTGGTTGGCCACACGGAGTGCTTTTGCGCTCCATATCGCTCAACTTGTGGTGCGCTCGAGCTAGTCGACTCGTCAAGCAAACCGATATGTGTATATGTATGTTCACCATGTTTGGTCGCTCTTTGCTTGAACCAGGGTACCAAACTTACCAGTGGCGATCCCGTTAACCATGGTACCTCGATCCGCTAAGACGCATGAGCCGGGCATGGTGGTATGGGACACCGTGGTCGAGCCGTCGGCCCACGCCTGGGGTCATGTGCCTCCCGTAGTGACCATTGCGCAACTAACCTCGTGAGCCGATTATGGTGGTATGGGACACTATATTCGAGCAAGCTGTCGATACTTACGGCGAGAGCCGAGTACGGTGAGACCGTGCTCGTGCCGTGGGCGACGAGTCCTCCGTAGTATCTTCGAGTATACTCCAAGTGTCTGTGATTGGCGACGAGTCTTTCACAGTTACTAGAGTATGAGTTGAGCCGAGTACGGTGAGACCTGTACTTGAGCTGACGGCTAGTGATTGAGCCAAGTATGGTGAGATATGTACTTGAGCTGACGGCCAGCAATTGAGCCGCATACGGTGAGATCTGTATCCGCGCTCGACGGTGACGAGCCCTTTGCGATGCCTTCACTACGCTTCTCAAACCATAACATCGTATGAGATTAACTAGGATTGACGACCCTAGAATGGATCATGTTTGGGAATGATACAAGGGAGGTACCTTAGTTTCCCAATACTGTTGTTTGAAATGGACTAATAAAAACTTAGTAATCATGAGCATCATCGCACCGCATGTGCTTTGTAGATGTGGCGCACTGAGGGAGTTAGCATTCGCGAACGTAAGATGATGTCGCTTGAGGGTGGTTTGGCAAGGGCATACAGCATCATGTCATTTCATTTTCGCACTTAACAAGAGTAGTTAGAAATGTTTGATTTGTACTGCTTTATCATTACTGCTTGATTGAATTGATAACATGTAACCTATGCTTTACTGTTCCACTGAGTTGATCACTCACTCCCACGTTACGGGACGGTGTTGTACACACCAAACAGATTTGTTGAGTTTCAGGTGATGGCGATGCTTGTGAAGCAGAGCCGGACTACTTCTATGGTGATGAGGAGGAGTTCTCCTATCTCAGATCTTCTCAGCGGGTCATGAAGACCTGGTATTGTATTGACGGGGCTATGGTATTTGGGATAGGAGACTTTACATGTCATCACATTAGGTATATTTTAGAATTGTCCTGGTAATTATTTAACCTGGAAATGTTATCACACTTTGGAGACTCATCATAAGTTATATATTTTATCTATCTATCACAGTCTTCCGCTTGCAAATTTAACTATCTCTGGAGTATGATGTATTGTTTTGGCTTAATCTCACTCATGTTCACTACTCTAATACAGTCAACATTCAATCATCATTCATTTTGTTGCATAAGTGATGTTCTGGAACTCGAGAGTTGAGTTACTACTCGACCCCCGATTTTCAGGGCGTTACAATTGTGGGCGATAATATGTACCAACATCCATCAGACTCTCCCACCTATGACCCGTACGACTATAATCAGTGGAAACATCAATATTGGGAAGTTGAATCAGCAATACATCATAGTGGCAATTTTCTTGGATCCTTGACCTTTGAAATGCAACCAGAAACTATCCAAGAGGATTCACTTCAGAGTAACATAGACTATTTTGCAGGCATTAAGAAAACATTAAAGCGCTTGAATCGCGCCTCGATAAGATAGTGAAGGCTAGTTTATCATAGCCTCAACCCAATCCAGCAACATAATGTGATTAAAGTGATCCTAACTCGCTTGTAGAGGACACTGAAATTGGGGATGAGGAGTTGGATCCTGTTAATGAACATACGGTTCAATTTCCCGAAGAGTCGATCTCGATGACTGTCTAAAGGAACGATCAAGAGACATGGGTGTCTTTTAAATATAATGATACTGATACACTCCAGTCACATGACACACTTGACTTCAATGAGGGGGAAGAGGCTAGTTTATTCGAGCCTTAACTCAAGCAATAAAAATAGTATAAGGAAAGTGATCTCATCCCACTTGTGAACTATATTGAATTAGAAGATGATAAGTATTGGGATAATAATCTTGAGTTTACAACCCGAGATTCACTGGAATTGATTTCAATTATGGCTAAGGAAAGTGATCACGAGATAAAGGAAGTTGTCGACCATAATGATCTACTCCACCCATTTGACATGTTTGATTTAAATATGGAGGAAGAGTCTCTTCCAAGTGAATCACATGACTCCTTTTAGGCATACTTGGCCCAGTCCCTCGATTTAAATGATGATATGATTAGTGAGATGGACAAGTTACCCGAGATGATTTTGGAATTTGAAACCACCCAGTTGAGGCCACTATCTAAGCTTCACACCCTTGATGATACAATGCCCCTACTGAGTAGTATCAATGAACAAAGTCTTCACATCAATTCTTCGCCTACTAGTCTTCAATCTACCTATGCAGGGTAGGGCGAGATGTATCTGTTGACAATTAACTCTCACCAAGGTGAAGAGCAAGAGAGCATGTTTCCCTCTATTCTAAGAGAAGATAAGGGAATCATTGGGCGTATCATCACAAACCCTCAATAAAGAGAACGAGTCCTTCTCAACTAACTCTATAAACTCTCTGAAAGAATGCTTGGCATACTTTGTAGATTCAAATGAACCCATGATAAAAGAAATAATGGATGTCTTATGAAATAATACATCGGTAGTTGTTATTGACAGAGAAAACCCTTATTCTGAAGCCCCTCCTTCCACAAATCTTGAATATTTACCATTAAAGGAGGAGGAGCTAAAAATTGAACCGAAGTTTGAAACTTCGGAATGTGTTGAGACTACATCACTTACTGAGAATTTTTCTAAATTTTATTTACTTGTTGTCTCTGATTCACCATGTTGTACTAACTCTAAAACTTTCTCTGTCATAGGTGAATCATATATACTTTGGACACCTCGGGAGATTAAACGGAAACTTTATGTTGAAGTCCATAAATTTCTCTAGAAATTCATGCTCTACTTGTAGTCTCTGATTCACCTATTGCAAAAAGGGCTCTTGGATGATCCTATTGAGAAACCTACTGAGGAATTTATTAAGATACTGGTCAGAGGAGGAACCTTGCGGCATGACTGAGTAGCTTTCCCCTATTTTCCTAGTTAGGTTTACTATTTTTCACTGTTTAAGATAGTTTTCTTATCGTCTATTCAAGTCTTTTGTGCTAAACCATCTTCACAATGAGATCATTGGAAAAGCCTCAAAATTCCTTCTTTAGGTATTATCTTTCCACAACTTCCTTTTTCTTTTCATTGCCTCTTTTACATTACATGCTGATTTCTTTTTACATTGAGGACAATGTAGATTTTAGGTTGGGGATGGGAGATTAGGTAAACTAATAAGTTGTTTTCTTAGTCTTTGAGCAAAAATTGTGAAAAATTGAAAAAAAAAAATTGAAAATTAGAAGTATAAGATGTTTAATGTTGATGATTTATGTCTCTTGGATTCAGTTACTTAGAAATTTCAAAGTTAAGTTTGAGTTATTAATCCATGATTAGAAATTTTAAACATTGATCGAGTCATGATTTCACATTCCACATCTAGCCTTCATATTAAAGTTTCAGTTAACATTGAATTGTTAACTTGGTGATTATTTAGCGTGAAAGGGACTAACCTGGGGAATTTGTCCATCATGTTTAAATAATAATAATAATAATAATAATAATGCTCAGCTAAAAAAAACAGTTGTCGTCGAAAAAGGCCACTTATTAAAGATCTTTTTAAAAAATTTGAACATAGCGTGAAAGCCATCGATGGAAAAATTAGAAGCTGGAGAAAAAAAAAGGAATTAAAAGATGAACTGTAAGGCAAGTTTCGGTTTAGGTTTTCATTGTCCTGAATGCTCTTTTGATTATCAATGTTATCATGAAAATGAAGAATCGAACCTTTGATTGTGATAAGTCTAGACTTCATTATACACCCATGAAACTCAATGTTTAGAATTGATCTGATTGGAGGATTAATGCTTTGAACTTGATTATGAAGTTTATCGAATGCTAGAGTTAGGGGGAGAATAATGCTCAACATTGATGCATTTTGAAACTCTATTATCTGGATTATTTATGAAACCTCTTGAGCTTATGGAAATTATACTATGGTTTTCAAAATATTTTTTGGCATACTTTGCTCGGGACTAGCAAAATGCTGGTTGGGGATTGCGTTGAGGGTTAAATATTACATATTATACCCCATTTATATCTCGGTTTTATGAACATGATAAGACTTAATGATATGTTTTATACACGTTTGTGTTGCAATATGAGTTTAAGAGCTTGGATTGAAAAGAATATTAAAAGCATGGATTTAATGCTCAAGAATCACCAAGCCAAAGGTTAGATCTTAGAAGACCAAAAATGAAGAATTCACATTCCAAAGATCCAAGAAAACCAAGTGAGGAATGAAGAGAATTGAAGACTTGAAGTGAAGAAAAGGAACCTTAAAAATTTTCCTGCTTCAACTAGTCTAAGCCCTCCTTCAACCAGTTTAAGTTCTACCTCGACTGGTTGAAGAAACTTTGACTCGAACTCCTGTAACATGGACTTTTAAATTTGTACGATCCTTAACCAGTCGAAGACTGTCCTCAACCATTCAAAGGTGACCCTCGACCAGTCGAAGGTTATCCTCGACTAGTTGAGGGCTACGCGGATGTTGCAAAGACTACGTAAATTTTAGGTAATTTCCAGATTTTTCTAACTCGGTGTGAAAGTTGGAGTTCCCCAACTATAAATAGGAGTCCCTAGGATGTTCCTAGGCATCTTCTAGGGTTTAAGGAGTGGAGCGAAAGCCTAGAGAGCCACCGCCAAGAGTCTTTCTTCTTCTTCTTTAGTTGTTTTAATGCTTTTTCTTAAGAGATTTTAGTTTAATCATGTCTATGGTTGGCTAAACCTCTTAGCTAGGGCTAAGAGGTGAAGCTTGTATCATGATTGAGATGTTTGCTTTGCTTTGATTCATGTTTTAATTGTACCTTATGGATTCTAGTTATTCATTAAGAAATATTTTTTATTTTTTAATGGTTTGTTGTGACAAATTAAAATAGATCTATAATTGCTTTAAATATTTTCTTTTCCTGATTTGAGATTGTGAAATTAGTAAGACTCGTTGTTCACCATCGTCCCTTAGGCATGGTAGGATGATGGAATCTTTCCAAATCTTCATAATTCTCTTATGATTGGTTGTGAGATTGGTATATCCTATTGTTTACATTGTCTCTTGGGCATGGTTAGATGATGGAATCACTTCCAATACTCACAACTCTCATCCATTGAGACTAAGTTCATGAGACGTCCAAAGATTCAACTATCTCTCATTTCCAATTGGATAGGATATGACTCCAATTCCAGTTGGATTTCCTGAATCAAGCAAGGTAGCATCCTGAGAAGCTACAAGTGGATCCTTGGCACCCTAGTTTCTTTTAATTGATAATTTAAACCTCATTTATAATTACACCTTTAAATTCAGATTTCTGTTTTAGTTCTTCATCTAGTTCTAGTTAAATTCAGAAGGCACACAAGTTCAGTCCCTATGTATTTGACCTTGGTCTCACCAAGATTATTATTACATCGCGACCCTACACTTGGGGTTGTGAACAATTGGCTGATGCTTTATGGGTTTACCATACAACTTATAAGACCCTTATTGGAATGTCTCCCTTTAGACTTGTCTATTGGAAGGCACTTACCTGTGGAACTAGAACATACGGCGTACTGCGCAATTAAAAATTTTAATTTCAATTCAGACAACGCTAGCTTATTGCGCAAACTCAATTAAACGAACTTAAACAAATATGGAAGGGTCATACTTTCGTAATAGGCCATTCGAAGCCTTAAAAATTTAAACTTCAATTCCATGACCATAACATTCTTCGAAAATCTTTCATGGAAAATCAGAAAATAGTTTCGTACAATTCTCGACTTCACTTTTTTTTGGGTAAGTTTAGATCTCGATGGACCAACCCTTTTATAGTTAAAACTGTTTATCCTCATGGGGTTGTCGAGATAGATAATCCAATGAATGTGAACATCTTTAAAGTGAATGGTTATCGTATCAAGCCATTCGTTCAGAAAATTGATTTAGAGGATGTGTCCATCCATCTAATTGATCCTGTGTATCAGGATTGACCTTTTAGTCTGATGGTGGTATAGTTAGATTTATTGCTTTCTTAGGATTTAGGACTAGGATAGTTTGCTTTTGTTTAGTTTCATGCTAACCCCATAGAATGATAAAGACTTCAAGCCATTTCAATTTTCCTTCTTCAGATGCAATCCCTTTTACTCACTCCTTTTTTAACTTCCATTGCCTCTAATCAATGTTTTTCTAGTTAATTGAGCAAAAATCTTTGAATTTTTTTCAAATTTTCATGTTCAAAACTCTTTTGGAAAGTGAAAATCTGTGTAGTTAAATGTGTATTCGAGTATGATGATGAAATATAGAATAAATTTTGAATCTCTAGAGTTTAGTTAGCTAGTAAACTTTGGAATGAGTCCTCTTAATAAATTGATTAATGGAAAGATTAAACATCAATAAAATTTAGCTCACAAATCGCATGTAACTCATGTTTTCTAGAAATAACTTAAATTTCTAATTTTAGCATGATTATTACTAAAAAGTGATAGGAACCAAGTCTGGAGATCATTATCTTCCTAAAAATAATGAAAAAGAAGAAAAGAACCGGTTAGAAAATAGTGAGATAAAAAAGGCCTATTTATTCTACGTGTTTTAATAAAAAATCTGTGAAAAGAAGAGAAGACTGAACATAGCGTGAAAGCCGTCGATATAAAATAAAAAAGAAGGAAATAAGTGAAAAAGAAGATAGAATGTGAGTTGTGTTGATATATCTGCTTCGAAGTGATGAACACGATTAACATTATGAAATGAAAGTTAACTTCTATAGAACGTGAGTTGGGAACTATTAAGCACAATAAAACTTGATGTTTAGATTAATTATACTAATCAATTGATGAAATAGGATTTAATTAATTTTTTTACTAATCATGATAAGCTCTGTATTGTCATTATTTAATTCTTAAATCTCAAAATTTTGCTCATATATTCTAGATTGCGTAGAATGTTGTTTTCTGAAAAAGGTTGAAATTCGGAAGTTTGAAAGATTACTTCACACATGTTTTGCTCGAGACTAGCAAAATGCTGGTTGGGGGGGGGGGGGGGTTGTTGAGTGTTAAATATTGCATATTTCCCCTTAGTTATACCTTGGTTTTACGAACATAATAATGCTTAATCCATCTATTTATACATGTTTTCTCTTGCAAGGTGAGCTTGAGAGCTTTAGGTGAAAAGGATGTTAAAAGCATGGATTTGATGCTCAAGAATTACTAAAGTCAGGAAGGATTGAAGATTTCAAGAGTCCAAGATCCAAGAAAACCAAGTCAAGAAGGAATAAATTTGAGATTACAGAGTGTAGAAATCTGAAATTGCTAAACTTAACAGTTTGATTCCATTGAATACAACTTCGATGTCATCGAAGGAAGCTCAATCCTATCGGAAAAATCAGAAAAGTCAAGTTTGGTTGTTGGACGTATGGGTGCAATTCTCGATGCAATCTAAGACCTCTTCGATATCATCGGAGACCAGTTCGATGCCATCGAAGCTAGTTCAATGACATGGGACAAATTAGAGAAAAATTGATTTACTTGCTAGATAGTTTTGGACGGTTTTCGATTTCATTGAGAACATGTTCGATGACATCAAATCCAGTTTGATGTCATTGAAGATCGGGCGATCTCATCGATGGACTTACGCAAATGGTTGTTGACAGTTTCCATATTCGAATCAAACTTGTCAAAAAAAAAAAATCGATCCCATCGAAGTCCTATCAAAGATCCCTTTAAAGTTGCATAAACTGTGTAAATTGAAGTCGATTCGAACAAAGCATATATAAGGAGTTTTCTGAGCTCTTAAAAGCATGAATTAGGGTAGGAAGAGTAGAGCAAGGAGTGATAGTGATTCAAGGAGTTCTTCTTTCTTCTCCAATCTTTGTTTTCTATCGAGTTTTTATGTTTTCTTTAAGAGTTTTAGTTCAATAATGTCTTTGGTTGGCTAATCTATTAGCTAGAGCTAAGCGGTAAAGCTTATACATTGTTTAAATGTTTATCTTACTTTGATTCAAGTTTATTGGTTTATATGTTGATCTATTCATTGATTTTTTTTTATTTGAATGAAGGTATATTTTCAGTTTAATTTGATCCGTTGTCGACTCTGGGCATCATAGATGCTTAGGAAACTTTTAATATATTCTAATATGTTTTGCAATTGTGTGATGAATAAAACTCATCGATCTACCATCGACTCCAGGAACGGTAAATACTTTGAATTCCCTATGATCATTACATTGATGCTTTATGAGGGAAGCAATGCAATGAATGTTCAGAATCTGTTTTGAGAAGTTTATGATGTTTTAAATGCTCTATGATCTGACTACGTAGGATAGGATTTCGATTCCAGTCATGTTCTTATTCAACAAATAAGGTATCATTAAGATGGATACAAGTGGATCCTTAGTGCTCTAGTTTTAAAATTAACTCAGATAGTTATTCACCATTGATCTCTTATATTCCACATTTTAGATTCTAGTTATAGTTCTAGTTTATTTCAGAAAGCACACATATAGTAAGTCTCTATGGATTCGACCTCACTATCACCAAGATTACTACTAGAACGCAACTTTACATTGGGGATTGTGAATAAAGAGGAGAGTAGGAAATAGGCTTACTCAACAAAATAAGAGAGAGAAGCAAAAGCCAACTCAATACAGAGTGAAACACACGTCGCTCTCAAATCGGCGAAGGGAAAGGCTTGTATCCATCACTCCACATGAATTCATAAAAATCAAGTATGATCAATTCATATCTTAATCATAATTCTTACAAGGATAAATATTTCATAACGATTCATCAATTAATTGCATGAAAATCAGAGTAAAATGAAAATATGGAAAAATAAGACAAATCATGTATAAATCAACACAAACTAGTGTAAGCTCATAGGAATCCCTCACCTTAGTCTTAGATGCAAACCCTAAATAGATCTCAATGTATGAGGGCTTCTACACGAACCACGACGTCACTTGAGAAAGAAAGAGACACCACACGTGTGGCGAAGGAAGAAGATTATGGGTGTCTAGGCATGAATGTCTCTCTCTCTTTATCTCTCTCTCCCTCCCTCCCTCTCTTTCTCTCTATCTTTCTCTCCCTCCCTCTCTCTCTCTTCCTAGGATGTGGGAAGGTGGGCGTGCATGGGTGTTTGACTGGAGAAGGGGTGTACTCCCTCTTTTGTAAAGGAGCGGGCATGAGAAGGGGATATGTCACATCCCACTTGAATTGGGTTTCTCCAATTTATCCTTTTTGGCGATCTTTCTTTAAATATAATTCATTCATGGTGTCGGGGTCATCGAATAGGGCAAGAGTATATAATTCTCTTGGTGATCCAAGACGTAGACTGACTTATCTTGAAAATTCTCATAGCGGATGTCAAAATGGACTTAATCTCGATTAGCAGCCCACGCTTAATGATCAGGGACCAATTTAGTCAAGATAGGAAAATGATTGGGAAATTTTTGGTGATTGATCGATGGCGGAATAGGCCTATATTTAAAATTTCACATGTCACGCTATAAGGAAGGAATTGGCTTTAAGACGGGTCATCATTCAACGGTATAGGATTATAAATTGGTGTCTAAATTTTGTATGATCTCATAGTGGTATGAGGCCAAAGTGTGGTCTAAATTTGAGTTGCGATTGACAATGTAGAGTGGGTCAATCAGAAGGTCCATATTTAGAAAGAGTTGGTGTGCCTAAAATACCAAACTTCACGCTTAAGGAAAAGCCTACTAAGGTGGGTGTTCGCCGTGGTTTTTGGGATCCTTTCTCAGCACGGGTAGCATTCAGGAGTGCCAGAATTGGGATTGTGGTTCCAATTCAAACTGAACAATAATGATCCCAAGCGCTAAAGTAGGCAGACACTAGTATGACCGAGGTCTGAGGAGATCGGTCACCTATTCAGTCGCTCACTCAAAGTGTAAATGGATCATGCGATAGTCAGAGGGTGGAGTTCGTCCTCTGATGATGGGTTTCTTCTTGCCTTCTATACGAAAGTACTTTCTCAATGTAGATGAAATGGAATAAGAGAGAAAAATTAAGTTCGATCTCTACAGAGCTCTAATTACGACTGCAATTATCAACTACTATACTTACACTATGAATTGGGCTAAGGAATGTAAATAACAGATGCGGAAAGTAAAATAATTATGCTAAGGAGAAGAGTTTACTTGATAAAGGCAAAGGTTACACTATGGAATGTAAAGTTGACAAGTTAATTGAAAGATAATTGATTTACTAATTTGTTTGGGTTGTGTGAGACAATTTTCTAAACTTGGTCGATCTCTTATTTATAATGTTGCTTCATTACTCTAGATGCTTCCCACGTCTTGATGGTTATTGTAACTATTTCCTCCCTCTCTCTGACTCCAGATACTTCCCACATTTTTACTTATTATAGTATTCTGACACCTGTCCCGCGCTTGCATGAACTTAACCACTGGCTATTTGTTGCTTAATTGTTTGAACTCGATCAAACCTATGTCAATTGCTTCTAATGAGATCGATACGTTGCGGTCCCCTTTTGAAATGTGATCATACATATTTGTAGTAATCCTGTGACCATTAAACACGCATACATACAACTCACACGTGTTTGATCCTGAGTACCTGTAAATAGGAATCGGCCATATAGGGTACAAACATTGACCCCCTTGTCATTGTCCTTTTGGAGAAAGTGACGATAACATTTGAGGTTTTACTTATACTGCTATAAACATTTGCATGTTTCGCCCAAATACGAACCATCCTTGACCGCTATTACTAGCGTCGATCGTACCAATTTGAGATGACAGGTAATTCCTGAATTGACAAGTGTCTCAAAAGAGGTGTTTCTTCATGAAAGGCATGATTTCTTAATTAATGTTGCCTCTCAATTGCCTATATATATGCAGCTTTCCATTCATATCCCTTACGATTCATATTCCTCTTCTTCTGAATTCTCCATTACTCTGCCCCTATTCTTTAATCATGTCTTCTTCTTCATCCAAACCTACCTTCGACCAAAAAGACATCATGTCTATGATGGATTTGTTTGTAGGAAAATGTTCGAAGGAGATGATCTTTAAGTCTCCGGTTCATGAAGATGCTTTTAGTGTAGCTCCATCATTTTTTTTCCAGAAGTCGTATCGAGCTAGTTGCAATCATGGAGGCGCAAATAGCCCTCTATCAAGGGTGTGCTGAAGTCAGCGAGGGTGAAAAGCACTCGTCTGATTCAGAACTAGACAACATCGAACACCATCTGGCTTATATCGAACATTCCTTGGAGATGCTCGTAAGTTAGGAATCCTAGAGCGAGAGGATGAATCGAGTGAGGGACGTAAAGCTTGATGCTGCTCAGAATTTTGCTCACGCAAAATGGGCTAAGGGGTAGCCCCTATCGTCTGAACCCTCTCTTCCTTTCTTTCTTTTTATTCCATCTTACCAAATGTGGGTAAAAACGTATGGCCTTTGGGCAGTTTTTTTAAGCACATTTACTAGGCCCCCATGTTTAGGGCTTTTATTTAATTTCAAACTCCATCTTCCCTACTGAACTAACTCGACCCAATTTCAAATGACCTACCATAATGGAGGGAAGTATTGTTTCAGAAATCGGCCATTTATAGGTTCTGAGGAGACATTGCCATTTAGATCCATAGGGAGATAAACTCCTACCCTTAAGACCTACTCGATGGTATATGGTTTGTCCCATATATGAGACCATTTTCCTAGTGCTCGGTCCTTCCGATCGATGGGAAGGACCATCTTCCAAACTTTATCTCCTTCCCTGAAGGCTTTTCCTTTAACCCTTTTATTGTATGCTCGAGCTACAGTTGCTTTATTAGCCATGATGGAGTTTAATGCCTTGATGCAAGTCTCATCCAGTCCCTCAGGCTTGACCAACATTGCCTTTCTAAATTCAGGTGAGCTTAATTGAGATTGATGGGCTACTTGTAATGATGGGACCATGATTTCCAGAGGTAAAACAACTTCATGCCCATAATTCAGTATAAATGGGCTAAACCCTGCACTAATACGAGGTGATATCCTGTTGGCCCACAAAGCCTCAGATAGCTTAAGATGACATTCTCGTGGATTCCCTCGTATCATTTCCCTCAAAATATTGTTAATTACTTTGTTGCTAGCCTCAGTCTAACCATTAGCCTGATCATAATATGGGGTCGAGTGATGGATCTTTATACCACATCGGTTGACCATGGCGTGTGTATCTTTGGTCGTGAATGCAGCACATCGGTCCATAGTAATGGATTCTAGCAAACCAAAGTGAGGAATGATATTGGCTTCTATAAAACTAATAATGTCTTCATGACTGACCTTCTGCATAGGTTTTACCTCAACCCATTTGGTAAAGTAATATGTCGTCACAATGATGAACGCGTTTAGCTTGGTTGAAGGTGGGTGGATCTGTCTGATCAGATCGATCGCCCATCCTTGCAATGGCCAAGGTTTTATGATAGGATGCAACTCAGTCGCATGTACATGTTAGACTGGCCCATTTCTTTGGCAAGCCTCACATCATTTTGCATACCGAACACAATTGGCCATCATTTCTGAACAAAAATATATGTAGCACCGAAGAATAAGTCTCCTTCCTGCCTAGTGAGCCTCACAAACATCCTCATAGACTCCCTCCATGACTGTCATCGCTTCATTTTTTTGACAAAAGTAACGAAGCAAAACTCCATCGACCCCTTTTCAGTATAGTTCATTGTCGACCATGACATAATTCACGGCCAATTTTCTCATGCTTTTATCAGCATTGGTCTAAGGACTTTGTAAATAACCCATAAGAGGGGCTCTCCAATCGTCTTCTCTGCATCAATCAATCAAACTTCCGTTATGCTCCCTCTTCGAAAGACAGAAGGCAACGATCTTTTTGAATTGTAATTGATCGACCGGTCGATCCCTTCCATATTTCTAGTCCTGCTGCCATTTGCGAAATTTCATTGGCATCCACAATGTAGTTTCGAGTGACATGCATCAGTTGGGCATCATTGAATCGCTAGAGCAATTGGATAGCCACCCCATAGTATGGTAGTAAAGATGGGCGAGTGCACTTTAACAAACTAGTCATCTAATTTATCACCAATTGTGAATCCCCGATAATCATTACGTCCTTCACACATAATTCTAACAATATTTCTAGGCTGATTATCATAGCCTCATATTCGGCCTGATTGTTAGTGCATTCGAATTCCAACTAAAATGCAAATTCTTGCCAATTTCCATTGGGAGCAATTAGTATTATACAATCCCCAGATGTCTCATAGGTCCTCAACCCATCAAATATTAGTTTACAATGCATGATTTGCACAACATGTGAATCCACAATACCTTGCGATATATGTTCCTCTAAATCCGACGAGTGGCTAGCAAAAAAATTTATTATGACTCTAGCCTTCATCATTTTCTGCGGCATATAATGCAAGTCAAACTCGGATAACGCTAATACCAATATAACAATTTAGCCACTTTCAATAGGTTGGTTTAACATGTATTTGATTAAATCAATATCTGAGACTATATTAACTCTTTTGGCCAATAAGTAATGCCTTAGCTTGGTGGATGCGAAGTTTAAAGAAAGATACAAATTTTCCTTAGCCGAATAGTGCGTTTCTGTGTTAAGCAACACTCGACTCAAATAGTAGATTGCTCTTTCCTTTCACGCATCATCCTCCTGTGCTAGAAGGTGAAAAGGCCAAGCTATATGTCCTAGAGGGGGGGTGAATAGGACTATGCCAAATTTAAAATAAAATTAGCGGAAATAAATTAAACCAATAGCCTTACAATATAAATCAATTCACAATGCTAAATTTTAAATCACCTTGATAAATAAGTATTGAGAGATTGATACAAATTTAGTTCTAAGGACAACCTTACACCATAATAAACAAGGGCTTATGGTAGGACAACCTTATTTCTAGAACCTCTTTTGGATCAAGGACTCAATTTTAATATAAGTAAATGAAATAGAAAGGAATTGAAATTAAATGCGTATATAGATCTAAATTATTACAACAATCCCCACACTTGCTTGAAATGTAAATAATTACAACATTCACATCCACTTGTACATTCCACACAATCGAATGATAAAGATATGAAAATTAAGCAAGCATTCAATCCACAAGACAAAGAGTTATAGTGGTTCTTTGTGTGTACACCAACTGTTTTCCAACATGACCACACGTAGTTACTCCACTCTAATATCCTCACACAGGGGATATTAGCGTTCACTATCAAATAGGTTTTCACAGGTTCACCAAAAACCTTTACAATTGTGTCTTTTTCACTTAGGCTTACACAATTCAAAAACCCCTCTTTTCTGAGTTTTCTGGTTTTCCTCAGACAACCAATACAATGAGATTTTTCTGGCTCAACCTCAAACAAAACCAGTACAATGAGATTTTTCTGGCTTAACCTCAAACAAAACCAAAAGTAAATAAATTTTACAGAATTGTAAAATACCTGGATTTCTCCTTTTCTTAGCAGCCCGGTAGAACCAATCGGAGTAGATGATTGAATGTCAAAGTTCAATATCCAATACTCACATTCATAAGGTTCTAAATTCTAATAGATTTTAGATTTAACTTGTTGGGCGTAGCTATATTTGATTTTGATTCCAAGAAGAGGGAATAAGATAATTCCTCTTTTCAAATAAGATTGGAATATAGAAACAAAATCAAATTAAATAAGCTAGCAAAAAGGAATATTAAATAAGCACAATGTAGCTTAAAATAAACACAGACTTATCTCAGAGTGATCACTTGAAAATTCTTGAATTGAATCGAGTTGAAGTGTGAAAACTCTGAATTTCGTGTTCAATTTATAGAAGCAAAAATCGTTCCTATGACTGGTCTTAGAAACCTTCAACTGGTCGTTGCTCTAACAGATTTTTGAAATATTGAGCGCGATCTTTGAAAGTCGTTCCACGACTGGTCGTGAGTACCCTACGATTGGTCGTGGGTCACCTACGACTGGTCGTAGATCCCTACGATTGGTCGTAGGACCATAGATAAAGTTGCTGGACTTTGAGTCGTAAATCCACGACTAGTCGTGGACGAGTCGAAGCCACACCTACGACCGGTCGAAGGACCTCCAGGACTGGTCATGGGCGTACCAAAAATTCCAAAAAATCTTCAACAACTTAGGACTGGTCGTGGAATTTCTTGGACTAGTCGAACCAATGCCGGGACGGTCAAACAAGAGCTAGGGCCTGGTCGTAGAATAGACCAAACTTATGTAAAATAAATATTTGATTTATGTATCCAAAGTGACCTACTTAAAGGGTCAACCTAAGGTCATTCAAACCTGAATCATGTCGTATGGACATTGAACTTCAACCATTCAACGAATGTAGATTGTTTGAACCATATCAGGCTTGAGATCTTGAACTTGTTATAGCTTCAAACTTGAGATCTTCATTAGCATAATAACTACTTCATGCATTGCTTATTAGTCTTGAAGTCATGAGTTGTTTCTTAAGACTTGAACATCAACATTGTATCTTCTTGAGACTTCAACATGTAGCTTCTTGAACTTCAATATGTAGCTTCTTGAAAAGTTCAACTTGTAGCTTCTTGAAGTATTTATGCAGTGTCTTGAATTCATATAAATCATCATACAAGCACAGGACACAGATAGATGTTTTGACACATCAAAATTTGACAACCAAAGGAGCATGAGACCATGACACTTACAATCTCCCCCTTTGTCAAATTTGTGACAAAACACCCAAGTAATAATACTTCCAATAGACATAAGAGAAGTACAAACCCAACATGTTCACAATAGAGAAACATGCACAGATATATAGATATGATAAGTAATAACTAGCATCATTCTCCCATTACTACCCCTGAGAAGCTTAACTCCCCCTGAGTAATAGCCTACCCCTGAGAAGCTTAACTCCCCCTGAGTAATAGTAGCACATCATAAAGATCAAATTTAAATGAATCAAAAACCTCCAAAACCAAAACTTCTCCCCCTTTTTGACACAAAATGACAAAGGAAGAAGAGCATCAATAATAATGAAAATAGGAGTTGATTCAAGAAAGCATAGTGCATAATTCAAAAAGTCAGTAAGTACGAAAAGTTCAGTAAAATATTATAGACACATCAAATATTTAGTCAGAACCAGAAGAGGGTGCAGGATTAGATGGATCAATTTTATGTAAACCCTTAGCAACCCGCCTCATATATTTGCGTAAATATGAAAATTGTGTGTCTTGGGTAACACGAATTTGAGCCACCTGCTCTTGAAGGGAATTCAACTTTCATCAAAATCAGAAGGCTGAAAATCAGGATCATCAGCCGAGTCTGATTCAAGTTCTTCAAATAAATCATCCATATTCACGTCTTCAGGAAGATCACTAGCTTGAGCATTTCCTGCTTCAGCACCACTGCTACCAGCATCCACTTGGCCTTCAGCCAATTCTAAATTCATCTTGTTAAGATTGGAATTATTAAAAGGGAGATGATGGATGGGTTTTTCTCTAGTAGGCATAGCTACGAGCATATGATTTGCCAGCATAGTCAATAAATAACCAAAGGGTATATCACTATGTCCAGGATGGTGACGAGACAGAATAATGGAATGACAAATTAAAGACGGTAGACATATTTTTGCACCAGAGACTACAGAATGCAAAACACGAACCATGAAAGCAGTGAGTTCGGTTTTATTACCAGAACGTGGATAAAGATTTGAGATGAATATCTTATGAAGTACTCTGTGTCTGGGTAACAAATACCTTGAGGGAAGTACATGACCTTTATGAGTCCAATGAACATCCAAATTACATAAATCTCTAGTAAGCATTTTTCATTCAGATTCTGAGAGACTGTCATGTAAAATATTAATTGGAATGCTCTCATCATTGATAGGTATTTCCATAATGTCAGCAATCAAATGTCGATCCACTAAAAACAATCCTTCTTGAGTATTAACTTTAAAAGTTAAATCCTCAAGAGAAAAATCACAGATACATGCAAACATGGATTGGGCAATGGGTGGTATGCAGCTCCACCCCAATGTAAGATGTTATCCCATCCAGATTCCAACAGAGGAAGGATACCAAATGAAGCAATGTGATTAATATTAACATGACGCTCAACAATAACATTGCGCATACGCAAATTCCGAGCATCAGAAGGATCATTTTCAGGAGAGCGAAGATGACGTTCTACAATAGAAGCTGATCTAGAAGAAGATGGACCTCGAGTAGTTTTCTTTTTACCTCTAGCATCCATTTTCAAAGAAGGATTTCAAGGAAACAACAAGTTGCAAGATAGAAGAAATGAGGTTTAGATAGAACAGATTTTTCAAGATAAAACCCCAAACTTGTAATGAACGACCAAATAGATTCCACAAGAATGAGATTTGAAACACTAATAGCAAGAATCTACAAAGAAAATGCAAAAGAACCACTAACCTTGAAGTACTATGAAGGTGGGTTCGACCGGTCGTAGCTAGAACCGTTGGAGGGTAAAAAGAAATGAAGAAGAAGAGTCAAAATCCCCAAATTAAAGTGAAATCCGAGTTTCACACGACCGTCGTGTAAGTGCTTTCGGCCAGGTCGTGGCACGACCGGTCGTGTACACTCACGACTGGTCGAGTACGACTTAAAATTTGTAATTTTTAAAATAATTTTCAAATTTAAGCAAATAAAACATCAAATTTATGTACATTATGATACACCAAATCATGCAAATTCAATTTAAATTGCACATACCAAGATCAAACTTTAATTTATTAAACCTGCTTTTGTCGAGCGGTTTAGTGAAAATGTCCGCAAGTTGAGTCTCGGTTGGAATGTAATCCAAATATATTAATTTTTCTTCCACTAATTCACGAATGTAATGAAATCTAATGTCAATATGCTTAGTACGTGAACACTGAACTAGATTTTTAGAGATATTTATTGCACTGGAATTATCACAAAATAAAATCATAGAATCCTGAGTAATTCCATAATCGCTTAACATTCGTTTCATCCAAACAAGTTGAGTACATGCATTTCCAGCAGCAATGTATTCAGCCTCAGCTGTTGATAGCGATATAGAACTTTACTTCTTGCTAAACCAAGAAACAAGACAATTTCAATGTAGAAACAACCACCACTGGTTGATTTCCTATCATCAATGTTTCCAGCCCAGTCAGCATCTGCGTACCCGGCTAATTGAACATTAGTCTCATGTGGATACCAGAGACCCAGTTTAGTAGAACTTGCGACATATCGCATAATCCGCTTAACAACAGTTAAGTGAGATTCTTTAGGATTTGATTGATAACGAGCACAAATACCAACACTCAAAGCAATATCTGGTCTACTAGCAGTCAGATAAAGCAAACTACCAATCAAACTACGATACAATTTAGGATCCACATCATTACCTGTAGAGTCTTTTGAGAGTCTTAAAGTTGTACTCATAGGAGTATCAAAATTTTTACCTTTCTCAAATCCAAATTTCTTAATTAAACTCTGAGCATATTTGGTTTGAGAGATAAAATTCCATCAGGTTGTTGTTTTACTTGCAACCCTAGAAAATAGTTTAATTCTCCAACCATACTCATTTCGAATTTAGACTTCATCAAATCTGTAAACTCAACAGTCATGTTAGTACGGGTTGATCCATAAATAATATCGTCAACATATATTTGAACCGTTAGAATATCATCGTTATGTTTCTTAACAAAGAGCGTCTTATCAACACACCCCATCTGAAAATTATGACTCAGTAAAAACTTAGTCAATTTTTCGTACCATGCTCTGGGAGCTTGTTTCAGACCATAGAGAGCCTTCTTAAGACGATACACATGATCAGTAAATTTAGGATCTTCAAACCTTGTAGGTTGTTCAACATATACCTCTTCATGTAAATCACCATTCAGAAAGGCACTCTTTACATCCATTTGGTAAATTTTAATCTTCCTAAAACATGCAATGGAGATAAAAAGTCTGATTGATTCAACACGAGCTACAGGAGCAAATGTTTCATTATAGTCAATACCTTCAATTTGTGTATACCCCTGTACAACTAGTCTTGCTTTGTTTCGTATAATATTTTCAAGTTCATCAGATTTGTTTTTGAAAATCTATTTTGTTCCAATAATATGTTTATCTTTAGGTCTAGGAACAAGGTGTCAGACATCATTTCTGACAAACTGATTAAGTTCTTCTTGCATCGCAAGAATCCGATTTTCATCCGAAAGTGCTTCTTTTACGTTAACCTAGGTTCAATCGGGATGTAAAGCATACGTAGTTACATATGTCCTCTAATTGTCTACGAGTGTGCACACAAAGTGAGAGGGTTTCCAAGTATTTGAGAAGTTGGATGATCTTTAACAGATCCTTAATTGGATTAGTTTCACTTGATGAAATTTCTTGTTTTTCAAGTATAAGAACTTCATCATTATGGACTAGGGACGGGTGTAATCAAAAGATCGTCAATCACAACATTTATTGACTCTTGAATCACAGGTCCTGTTGTTCGTAACACGATATGCATTTGTTTAAAGAATATCCTAAAAAGATCCCTTCATCACTTTTAGTATCAAACTTTCCCAAATTTTCACACGGTCACGCAAAATATAGCACTTCTTCGCCAAAAACTCGAAAGTATTGTGAAGGCTTTTTCTCAAACCACATTTCATAAGCCGTTTTATTATTAGATTTACAAATATAAACACGGTTAATAATGTAGTAATTTGTATTCTTGCTTATTTGATGATTCCTAGGGAGCTTCGTGCTATTTAACATAACATTTCCCATTTCTTGAAGCACTCTATTCTTCCTCTCGACAATTCCATTTTGTTGAGGAGTTTTAGGTGCAGAGAATTCATGCGATATTCCTGATCGCTACAAAATTTCTCAAAAATGCTATTTTCGAACTCGGATCCATGATCACTACGGATCTTGCTGACTTGAGAACATTTTTCGGTTTGAATCCGTTTTATAATCTTTTTCACTTCATCAAGGGTTTCGATTTATCTCTCAAGAATGAAACCCAAGTGTATCTTGTGTAATCATCTACAATAACTAAGATGTACTTTTTGCCACCTCGACTTTCCGTTCTTGTTGGTCCTATAAGATCCATGTGGAGAAGCTCGAGTGGTCTTGTGGTGATATTGGAGTTCACCTTTTTGTGAGAGCTCCTAGTTTGTTTACCATACTGGCAATCACCACAAATCTTGTCTACTTTTTGCATCTTAGGTAGTTCTCTAATTAGTTCACTTTTGCTCAATCTGTATAAATTTCGGTAGTGTACATGTCCAAGGCGTTTATGCCATAATTCTGTCTCATCGGTATGGACCATGTAGCACGTTTGTTCAGATGAGCTACCATTGCTTACTATATAGCAGTTTTCAGAAGTTCTGCGACCAGTTAATATTACAGAACCCTTTTCGTTTATAATTTCACAACCTTGATTAGAAAATTTAACATTATGGTTGTTATCGCATATTTGAGATATGCTCAACACTTTGTGTTTTAAACCCTCAACATATAAAACATTTTTAAATAAGGGAAGGTTATAGAGTTGAACCGTACCTTTGCCAATTATCTTGCAGTTGTTACCATCACCAAATGTGACCCATCAGTCATATCTTTAAGATCGATGAATAGAGCTTTGTCGCTTTGTCATATGTCCGGAGCATCCACTTGCCTAGGTACCATTTCGAATGGCTTGTAGCTTTGAAAGCGGTGTGAGAGCAACCAAACAGCAACCTTAGGAACCCATTTCAAGATCTTGTTTTGGGTTTAGGAGAATAATTGGTCTTCTTTTGTTTATAGTTATAAGAGTGACCTACTGAGTTAGATTTTAATAGCTCCTTAAGTAAATCAACAATTTTTTCAGCAAGTGGGTTTCGAATCTGATTTTTGAAATTTATATAGCTATTTTTATGTTTTTGAAAAGTTTTTGTATTTTTAGAAAAAACTTGACTGGTACCTTTTCCTTTTGAGTTACAAGTCTCTCCTTTCACAAAATTGGAAGGAGTATTCTTCTGTTTAGGAGATGTGTTTTTATCATAGCCCAACCCGGATCGATCGCCACATTTTCTTGATCCGGATAATAATTTTTCTAATTTTGGATCACCTTGGGCATATCTCCATGTGTCCTTCAAACTCAGAAGAGAAGATACTTCATTTTTAAGTTTCTCATTTTCAGATTTCAAATTTTGAATTAGAGAGGTTTTGAATTCTAGATCACACTTTGATTTTTCAAAACAATCTGAAATTTGAGATTTTTCTAAAACAAGGGTTTCAAAACATTCTTTAAGTTTAAAAAACTTTTCTTTTTGAAGTTTAAGTTTGTGACAATTTTACAACTTTCCTTATATAAGGCATTGTAAGCATCTTGAAGATCTTCATCATTTTCATGATCACTATCCAAATTTTCTTCACTTGTTGAATCATCGTGATCGGAAAAGGTAAACTTGGCTAGAGTCATAAGGGCCTTAAGTTCACTTGCCGACTCGGTTTCGAATTTTTCGATTGAGAAGAGGCTTCAGAATCGACGATTCATCTTAAGTAGCCAACATACCCTTCCTTTTGGATCGTCCTTTTAGGACATTTGTTTGCTAAATGCCCATATTCTTGATGACGGTTGTAGCATTGACTATCTTTCAATGATTTCCAAGTTTTAGACTTAGGTTTAGAACGTTTCTTTTCATTTGCCTTTTGAAAGTCGACTCTTTTCTTACTTTTGAAAATCTTATAAAACTTTTTCGCCAAAGGGCCATATCATCTTGAGACTTTTTACGAATCTGAATTTTCTTGAGTAATACTTTTAGATGACTTCAAAGCAATAGATTTACCTTTAGGAGCTTTAAAACTTAATTCATAGGTTTGTAAAGAACCAACTAATTCTTCTACCTTCATATTGTCCAGTATCACGAAGTTCTTGGATTGCGGTTACCTTAGAATTGAACCGTTCAGGAAGAGAGCGTAGTATTTTTGCACACACTTTACTTTCTGGGATCTTATCGCCAAGACCCCACATTGAGTTTACAATGTCATTCAATCTAGTGAAAAAGTCCATAAACATTTCATTTTCCTCCATATGAATTTCTTCAAATTTAGTTGTGAGGAGTTGGACTTTAGATTTCTTGACAATTGATGTACCTTCGTGTGTCATTTCTAAAATATCCCAGGCTTGCTTTGCGGTATCACGAGGATATGATTCTTTTGAACTCATCCAGGTGATAGTGCTAAGTGATTGCATTTAGTGCTTTAGCATTAGCACTACTCTCATTTTTCTGAAGTGTGGTCCATTGGTAATACGGTGTAATTTTCATAGATTTTGAACCATCAACACCAGTTACTTCCATGGTAGGAGGATTCCATTCAGTCACTGTAACGACCTGAAAAATTCCGTACATTGGGTCGAGTACCACCTCGACCAGAAATCACATAGGATTAAATCCTTTAGAAATTTAACAAAGTTAACTAAGTACTAAACTCAATTAAATATGAAATCCAGTTAGGATCGCTTTAAATACGATCTGCAAGACCCAAACCTTGAGAATCATTGACGTTAGGTTACCCTAAAGTTTAGAACCAAACTCATTCCCGTCTGCTCTCGGGAGTGAAATGAAACTTCGTATTAGGTCTAGATCGCACCTCGGGATTCCGATTAACCCGAAGTTAAGGAACTAGGACCGCCCCATTGGGCTTAACAATCATCTCAAAAATCGGCCTTATCAGATATTCCACGGCCATTCGTTTCGAATCGGAGCATGGTAGTGTGAAAAACACTATTCACAAGCCGAAATAAATATCTACGGAATAGTGATCGGCATCGTTCGTTGACGCGTCGATTAAGCAACCCGGCCGTCGAGAATCGGACCAAATTACACCCTCGGATTAAGAAAAATTTCAAGAACATTTACATGTACTCGAATTTCTGATCGTGGCCCACTGACCGTCGAACTGAAAGTGGTCCGCCACGTGCGATCTACGTATCCGAATGAGTCAAAAACGTAATCCCACGTAGATCCGTTGGTGGTGAGCTTAAGTCTGACGTTTGGTTCAAAGAGGCCTACCAGAACTCCCTTTTTGAGCTGGAAAAGCGCCGAATATCCTATATAAGCAGTACCCCATGAACCTAAGTCTATTCTCGTAATGTTTGAGGCTATAAAAGGGGCTTAGAGCAGCCCCTCTCACAGCCATACGAATTTAGGGAGAAACCCTAGAAGGAGAGAGAGAAAAGAGAGGGAAGAACTTGGAGATCGTTGCCGATCTTCCTCCACTTGCACCTAGGATTGCTACACGGCCTACACCGCCTTATTCTCGGCGTTCTCCGGTGTTTTCCGCCTCATTTGAAGGTAAGAAAACCTAACCCTAGGTCTGATTTGTGGTGGAATCGAAGTGGGGTGTATCGACTAACCGATTCCGCTCTTTAGGCTAGAAATCGGCCGTAGACGGAAGATCCATCACCCTTCTTGATTTATTCCGTTTCCAAAGGCAAAGGTGAGGACTTTAAGCTTATAAGTTACGGTTTTCAACGCTTTCAATGTCGGATAATGGTAGATTCATGATCTGCTTGCAATTGCACATGTACAAAGTGCCTTAGTTTCTGTTTTGATTAACGGTGTGAAATATGGAATTTCACATATTCTAGGTATACGTATAAATACCGTATACGTATTTTCTTGGATAAATGTTTGACATGTTTATTTAATGTATGATTATATGCTATATGAATAAAATGCTAGTTTGGCGAAAGGAATCGCTAAAATATATGTTCCTTTGTAAATGTGCCGTATGTTGAAAATACGTATTGAAGAAATACCGTATACGTATTTCTTTTGGAATAATGTTTGTCATATGTATTTAATGTATGATTATACAATACATGATTAAAATACTAGCTTGGCGAAAAGAATCGGCGAAATCTATCTTCCTTTGTAAACACTATGTATGTCGAAATTGGGTATACGTAGAAGTACCCTATACGTATAAAATTCGCCGATGTGTTTGCTATGTTTATTTCTTTGTATGAATATGTTGTATATGTATAAAATACTAGCTCGGTAACAGGGACAACCCTAGTACACCCTCCTCTAGCATACGTCATGTATGTTGAAGTAGTGTATTCCAAGTGTTGGCGAAATCACTTGCGAGTGTAAGTGTTTAAGTGTTAGAACCTTAGTTAGGTCTTTGAGATGGGATTCTCCGCTACCTTAGAGTCATATATGACACTCTCCATGTGGTTGTTCACTCTAACCACTCACCTGTGAACTCTAGGATTTGTGTCCCTATGTGTATAGTGCTTTATAACATGCTTCGTAACATGCTTGATAACATGCTTTACAACATGCCTTATGAAATACTTTACTTCATGCTTTATAATACATGCTTTGCCCTATGCTTTACTTCATGTTTCACAACTGACTGAGCTTGGGACTATGTTCGTAGTCCAGGCATCCGGTATCAGACTTGAAGACGTGGTTGGGGTTTCGTTCCGCCACGCACGATGTGTTGGTGAACCCGAGTCGTGCTTCGGTTGGCGATAGTGGTTGGCCACACGAGGTGCTTCGCCTCATATCGCCCAACTTGTTGTGCGCTCGAGCTAGCCGAACATATTAAGTAAACCGCATGCCTTATGTATGTTCACCATGTTTGGTCGCTAATGCTTGAACCTAGGGTACCAAACTTACCAGTGAAAAATCCCGTTAACCATGGTACCTCGATCCGCTAAGACTCATGAGCCGGGCATGGTGGTATGGGACACCGTGGTCGAGCTGTCGGCCTACTGCCGGGGCTACGTGCCTCCCGTAGTGACCCAGTGAGCAACTCTACTCGTGAGCCGATTATGGTGGTATGGGACACTATATTCGCGCTGTCGGCCTACACTGATAAGGTGATGGGGGAGTGGTGCAGTCTTTGTGTGCACAGCCCTGGCAGCCCTTTGTAGTGACCGCGAGCATACTCTGAAGTTGCAGCGTGCCTTAGGGTTCGCCGCGATATATAGAGTATGAACTAGGCTGTTTACGTATAGTTGTATCGTGATGAATCGTTTAAGGGGTGATGGGGAGTGGTGCAACCTTTGTGCGTACTGACCACAGCGACCTCTGCGGTGACCTAGAAAACACACCATCGTCGATATTAACTAGGGTGACGACCCTAGATTGGATCATGTTTGGATATGATACTGAGGGAGGTACCTTAGTTTCCCAACCCTGTGTTTGAAATGAATTAATTAAAAACTCGGTAATCATACTCATCATGCATCGCATGTGCACTGGGAAGATGTGGAGCACCTTGTGGGATGTAAGCATGCGCGAACGTGAGATGGTGTCGCATGAGGGAGGGTGTGGTGAGGGCATCCATCATACCCGCATTCATACTTGCATTAATCGAGTAACTAGGAGTGTTTGATTTCTTGCTTTATCATTCTTGCTTGACCGTATTGGTAACATGATAACTTATATCTTCTTGTTCCCTTGAGTTAGCTACTCACTCCCACGTTACGGGACGGTGTTGCGCACACCAACCGGACTCTGTCTCGAGTTTAGGCGTCCGGCTATTCCGGAGGCGGGCCGTCTGACGAGGACCAGGAGGAGTTCTCGTATATGCGATTATTCGGCTGGCGGCTTCGACTAGGTCCGGGGGATGATGGGATTTCTGAGATTGTATTTAGTTATTTTGACATTTTGTTTATTACACGAGACATGTATATTGTGACTCGAAGGATTCATACTCTGGATGATGAATCATTTATTTTGTTTCTCTACATATATATATATACGATCAGTCTTAGCTTGCTTTTTATACAACGGATCGGAGTATGAATTCTTGCTTTGGTATAATCTCATTCATGTTTATTGCGCTAACTCAGACAACATTTAACCATCATTGTGTATGTTGCATAAGTGATGCGTTGGAACTCGGGAGTTGAGTTCATACTCGACCCCCGATTTTCAGGGCGTTACAAGTTGGTATCAGAGCATGATTTTGATTAAACCGGACCTGAGTTATGTTCCCACTACGTACGCTGACGCATTACACTTAGGAGGGTGCGCAAAATCTAGCAAGCATGTCTTAGGGTCTCCCGATTTCGCCGTTCGGCGAAGTTCATTGCAAATGGACAGTTTGATCGAGTGCGTACTCGATCCCAACCACATTTATGGATCCCAAATCACTCCTAGACCGTCTATTGACGTGTCCAGGTCACAATCCCCCAAAGGTTAGTCGTTAAAAATCAGGAAAAATCTGATTTGATCAGAAACTTTCTGGAGGCCCGGCCGTTTGGGCACCAAAGCGAGTCCGTGGGCCCCCACGATAAATCTAACAACAATTTGGACCAAGCCGGGGTGCATTTGGCACCACGGGAGTCAGTGAACAAGACCAGACCGCGGCGGCGGCTCCGGCCAAGCCCGAGCCCGCGGCGCCACCGCGGCACCGGCGGCGGACCGCGCCCCCGTTGCTTTTCCGGCGTGGTTCCACACGTGGGGTTGGTCGGCCAGACCCCCCCTACCCCATGGCACGTGCCATTTTGGCCTTTGATTGGGTTTAAAGGGGCTGGAGCTCCCTTCTCTCCCATTTCCCCTCTTTTCAAGCACCCCACCTCCATTTTCGATTTTTCGAAAAACTATCCCTCTCAAACCTTCAATCCCTCTATTTTCTTCCATAACTCACACACCACTACCTCCTACAACAGCCCTAGCCTCTCCCTTTCCCCATTTCCTCAAGTTGAAGCTCTCATACTCCTCCTTGGAGCTCAAAAATTGGGTAAACTCCTAACCCATTCTATTTTCTTTGTTTCCTTCTTCATTTTCTACCTCTTGAGCTTCTTCCACACCTATTGGGTTGTTGATTGTGGAAGGTAAAAAGAGGTCGACCCTTTGTTTCCCATTTTGGAAAATTTCCATGGCTCTCCTTGGTGTGGTGGCCACCATTTTCTCCATTTCCTCCATCCTATCTTTCATGGGAAAGAGGAAAACCGCGGCCGATGTGATTGCGGCCCAAGTAGCCCCGGCCAGTTCAGAAGAAAATCGATGTTGGGGCCGGCACAAGTACCGTGCGGGAGTTTAGGTCAAGCGAGACCTGGATCCTGACCACCCCGCCAGGAATGCTTATCCAATAGGCATGGAATATGGGCGCTTCGCGGGCCGCAAGGTAGTGTTTGAAGCTCATGTGGATGAGGGGATGTTTGGCCTACACCCAGATGATGGACCACTTGGTGGATATCGGGTGGAATCATATTTTTGAAGGCGAGTCTCCCGCATGTGAGCACACGGTTCGTGCCTTCTACGCTCACATCATAGACGCATCAATAGAGCCTCTTCAGTTTACTGTCTCTGTGAGAGGCATAAGGCGCACCATCACTGTGGACGAAGTGGCTCGAATCACGAAGATCCCGCTTGGTCAAGTCCAACCTAGTGATGACTTCTCAGGAGTGCGCGGGAAAGGGATCGCCGCACCTTGATTTCTCTGTGGTCGCCGGGTTACTTGGAAGCGAGGAAGTTGTATTGCGGCGACAAAGATGTCGAAGACTTCCATTTGCTCCATCACATCTTCACATACAATGTATACCCACGGTGGGGTAACCGCACGGAATGTACTAGGGTGATGGTGGACTTTACTGTACAAGATGGGGGCATTTGGGAAAACATATGCTGCCCACATTCATCCTATCCCGGATAGTTAATGTTGTTCGTTACGCCGAGAACGATCTTTCGCTCCCATTTGGCCGGCGATCTGCGGGATGGCTCGTGATGTAGGCTACTGATTGAATATGGAGGATCTTGCACCGGTCAGAATCATAAATGAAGCGACACTTAGGAATATGAAGATCGGCCCCCAACGGCGGCAAGCCTTGAGACTCGGACGAGTCTGGAGATGAGTCGGATAGCGCCGGCGAAGAGAGTGTTGACCTCCAGGCTGACAGTGATGAGGAGCGCAGTGATGACATACAGGAAGAAGAACCAGAGGCTCAGGACACAGAGGAGAGTTCACCCCCTGCGGCTCAGGAGCAGGGTGTGGATCGAGATGTATCTGATGCGCGATTTACCCGTTTTGAGGAGAGGCAAGCCGCCCTGCAGCAAGAGGTTGGACAAGTTCGGGCTGAGATTGGACAGGTTCGGGCTGAGCTTGGTCAAGTTCGAACTAAACTTGAAGAGAATGAAGCCTACATGAAGAAGAATTTCAAGAAGATGTCCGTCTGCTGAAGGCCATCTGTCTTTGTGCGCGAGGATAAGAATGCTCCTCCTCCACCGCCTACTTCGGATGTAGTCATCCATATCGTTGTTTGTTGTGTTTGCTTTGGTTCTGCGCGATAGGCGGTTTGTGTTTTCGTTCGATGATGTATTAGGTAGTAGAATGTTAGTGTTTGATGTGTGGATGTATTGGCTATAATGTAATTTCGGTCATGATTCATGTAAACTACGTAGTTCATGTATTATGACAATTTTGAGTTAATGAAAAAGCATATAGCCTCTTTTGTTTGATGATGTGTGGAATGCTTAAGTGCTTTATGGAGTGTATTATCTTTGTATCTCACAAATCTTTGTGCCACTGTGTTGTATAGGGCATGCGCGGACGAGTATACGTGAGCACCGCACATCTCCTTTTTTTGGGCTCCATGGACCGGACACCTTCTAGTAGTAGTGGTCCTACGGACCGTGGGTTGGGATCCGATCGGCCCCTGCTTGGTCCTGGCGGGTTGCCACCATACACGCCCGGTCGTGAGCGATTCGGCCATCATCGTGCACGCGGCATGACTCCCAGTACTCCGCCGACCGATAGGTTTGAGCGGTGATGATGATGATGCGGCGGCGGTGCGGCGGCGGCGAGATGAGCGGCGGCGCGCAGCAGTGCGCGGCAGCGGCAGCAGCGGCGACGGGGCGGCATCGGCGGCTTATGGCCACTATCGGCGAGGCCTTGTCCGTGGTGGTAGTGCGACTCCACCTACGACTCTGTTTGTCTGCCGGGCACCCAGAGCCTCTGCTCGGTGTGAGGATGTGCCCCTGCCTCCACCGTGGTGCCTCCTGCGGAGATGTCGGCACGCGCGGTCTACTCGGCGGTTTCGGCGCTTGAGGCCTCCTTCGTTCATGGGCACTCATAGGCCCAGGAGGCGAGTTTTGGCTTGCCGCATCTCGAAGATGCTTCGGATCTTTGCATTGCTCGGCGAGCGGTAGTAGGCGGCCGCCTTCATGTTTGAGAGGGAGGCGAGTTTATGGTGGGACGGTGTGTTGCGGTGCATGCGCCGCGAGACTACGTATGGACACTGGGAGGCGTTTGAGTTCGGTTCCATGAGAAATACTACCCGCCGACTTGCAGGCATGAGCGGGAGGACGAGTTTCTGCGCCTCGGGCGGGGAGGCATGACCATTACTGAGTACGAGCACCGCTTCATAGGAGTTGGGCCGCTTTGTCCCGACTATACTAGTGGACGAGCGGTGCGGATGCGTCGATTTTCATTGGGCTTGCGGCCAGGAGATACGGTCGAAGATATCTTGCCTCACCATACCTACATATGCGACCTTGGTTCACATGTCATGGCGGAGCGGGATGTGGGCCGGTTGGCCGATCACGTGGCACTATGGTTGCGAGGCCACGACGGGAGATACGAGCGAGGCCTATCTAGGCAAGAGGCCTCGTGTTGACTCGCCTCCTAGGATCGCGGCGCCGGGGGCTCGGATGAGGCGCCCTATTGTGACACACGCACGTATTGCGGGAAACGGGGTCATCTATCGGGAGTTGCTTCGCGCGGATGAAGGACGGTGGTTTCTCTCGCCACGGATGATGGGCCGTTCTCGCCCACGAGCCATATCGGCTCCACAGCTACGGACGGCTCCGCACATCCTTCCTTCCAGGCCTCTGTGCGGCACTTCGGGCCGCCACGGCGACCCTTGGCTCCTCGGCCGAGACCGCCCGGCCGACGGGCTCGCGTTCATACTCTCGTGGGGTGAGGCACACGAGACGTCGGTTCCGGCTCGACGGCTTTCGAGAGTACGGCTTTTATTCACGACACTCCGTCTCTTTATTGGTGGACACTTTGGGTCCACTACTTCTATTATTTCTTGTGGGCGGTGAAGCGCCTATCTTTGCATACGATTCCCACTAAGGGAATGAGACTCACTACGACTCACAGGGACTTGTTCGGATGTCACACGATTGTGCGAGGGTTGCTCGGTAGTCTTGGGTAGCGACACGGTGCTCGTCGACCTCATTGTTGCTCATTTGTGGCACTACGACGTTATCCTTGGCATGGATTGGCTCACCGGGATGAGGCGGAGGTGGATTGCGACACTCGGATCGTGACGGCCTATGGACTGACGGTACGGCTTTCACGTTCCGGTGCGAGTCGATTGGCCTGTCGAGTTGATTGTTATCTTTGCTTTGCTTGTGCCGGTGATGGTCGACGGTAGATAGTACGCCGGTGGTTCGAGACTTCGCAGGCGTGTTTGAGACTATCCGGGTTTACCTCCTCGGCGTGAGATTGATTTTACGATAGATCTTACGCGTGCGTGCGACGCCCATCTCGTTGCCTACTTATCGTATGCCTCCATGTGAGATGGAGGAACTGCGGACACAGATTGATGTACTTGTAGAGAGAGGTTTTATCCGACCTAGTGTGTCTCCTTGGGGAGCACTGTGTTGTTCGTGAAGAAGAAGGACGGGTCGCTACGGTTGTGTATTGATTACCGTAGGTTGAACCAGGTCACGGTGAAGAACAAGTATCCTTTGCCCGGGATTGACGATCATTCGATCGGTTGAGAGGGCGAAGTATTTCTCAAAGATTGATCTCCGGTCGAGGTTACCACCGGTTGCGTGTGAGAGAGGAGGACGTGCGAAGACGGCCTTCGGGACGTGCTTTGGGCACTACGAGTTCTTAGTGATGTCGTTCGGTCGACGAACGCACCCGCCGTGTTCATGGATCGATGAGCCGGGTATTTCGGCCCTTCCTCTACCGATTCGTCATCGTCTTCATCGATGACATCTTGATATACTCCACGAGTCGGGAGGAGCACGAGGAGCACTTGCGGCGGTATTGGAGACAACGAAGAAGAACCGGTTGTTTGCGCAATACAAGAAGTGCGACACGCGGGAGGAAGTCAAGTTCTGGGACATGTAGTGTCCAAGGATGGGATAGTGATGGACCTTGCTAAGGTAGGCTGCGGTTCGGGATTAGCGGCGGCTGAATCGGATTCTTGAGGTGAGGAGTTTCCTTGGCTTGGCATTTGGGTACTACGGACGTTTTATTCGGGATTTCTCGAAGATCGCCGAGGCCCTTGTCTCGGTGACTCGAAAGGACTGAAGTTCGCACTGGAATGAGAAGGCGGAGGCGGCTTTTAAGGAGTTTGAAGGACAAGTTGACGTCCGCCCCTGTGCTAGTATTGCGGAGCAAGGGGTGAGATACACGGTGTATCTTGACGCGTCTCGCGTTGGTTTGGGTTGTGTGTTGATGCGAGAAAGATAGGGTGATATCGTATGCCTCGAGACAATTAAGGAAGCACGAGGAGAATTACCCTACACATGACCTGGAGTTGGTTAGCGGCGGTCATCTTTGCATTGAAGCTCTGGAGACATTACCTCTATGGTGAGGAGTTCGAGCTTTTCTGCGACCACAAGAGCCTTAAATACATATTCACGCGGCGAGATTTGAATATGAGGCAGTAGATGGATGGAGACCTTGAAGGACTTCAAGTTCGAGGTTTCTACCATCTGGCAAGGCGAACCTTGTGGCGGACGCGTTGAGCCGCAAGAAGGCGGTGCATTTGCGGCACCGCGATGATAGCCGAGTGGGATATGGTAGAGTTTGTGCGGGACTTGAGCGAGAGACTCAGCTTTGTCGAGGAGCCATTTGAGTGTGTTGCGCACATTCGGGCGCGGCCACTTATCGCACGACAGGATTGTTGAGGCCCAAGAGGGCGTGCACGGTTGTACGAGCCGAGAGCGGGCTAAGCGGCCATTTGTGGACTCGAGTGGAGAGTTGGATCGATGGGGGTTTACGGTTCGTGGCCGCCTATGTGTTCCGGATGTGCGACTTGAGACGCGAGCTTCTCGAGTGCGCCCATAAGTCGAAGTTTGCGATGCATCTGGTAGCACGAAGATGTACCGGGATATGAGACGGACGTCTTGGTGGGACAACATGAAGGCCCACATTCTTGAGTTGTGTCTCGGTGTCGACGTGCCGGCGGTCAAGAAGGGGAACATCGCCGACCTCTGGGCTGCTTCGGCCCATGCCTATAGCGGAGTGGAAGTGGGACTTCATCTCCATGGACTTCATATCGGGGTTCTTAGAAGACGAGGAAGGGGCACGATTCCATTTGGGTGATTGTGGACCGGTTGACCAAATCGGCCCATTTCCTCCCTATCGAGTTACGAACTCTGCGGACGAGCTAGCTGGGCGTATATCGGGGAGATCGTCGTGCTGCACGGAGTTCCTTTGGAGATTGTGTCGGACGAGAGACACGCGGTTCACATCCATCTTCCGGACTCGTATCCGGGAGGCGATGGGTGTGAAGTTGAAGTTCGATCGGCGTTTCATCCTCGGGCGATGGGCGGTGAGCAAGTGAATCGGTCTGGAGGATATGTTGCGGCGTGTGTGTTGGACTTGAGGACGGTTGGGACGGCTTGTCTTCGTCTGCGCAGAGTTCGCCTACAACAACGGTTTCCGGGCGACGGTGGCATGGCGCCATATGAGGCTCTATATGGTCGACCTTGTAGAGCACCGCCTTGTTGGGCGAGAGGTTGGAGAGCGTAGCACGATTGGCCCGAGTTGGTACGGCGACTACGAGAGAAGGTAGACATTATCGGCGTCGATTACTCACGGCGCGAAGCGGTGAGAAGAGTTACGCCGATACGAGGCGGCGGCGACGGCATTGGAGTTCGAGGTTGGTGATCATGTGTTCCTTCGGGTTTCCCCTATGAAGGAGTCCTTCGGTTTGGGAAGAAGGGAAGCTCTCACAGAGGTTCATCGGTCCATTTCGAGATCTTGGATCGAGTGGGTGATGTGGCGTATCGTCTCGCCTTGCCTACACCACTTGCATGCACGTACATAACGTATTTCATGTATCTATCTTTGAAGAATACGTTCACGATCCTTCGCATATCATCGGATGGGAGCGATGGTAGTGCGGTTGAGCGAGGATGCGACGTATGAGTTGCGCCGACGCGCATCTTTGAGGAAGGAGGCAGTCTTGCGTAGCAAGGTCATCCCACTTGTGAAGGTACTTTGGACACATCATTCGGAGGAGGAAGCTACAGGAGGCGAGGCGAAGTCGGGAAGAACTACCCTCGGATTCTCGAGGAGTACGAACAGTATAAATTTCGAGGACGAAATTTTTTTTGTTTAAGGGGTAGATTGTAACGACACGAAAAATTCCGTACATTGGGTCGAGTACCACCTCGACCGAGAAATCACATAGGATTAAATCCTTTAGAAATTTAACAAAGTTAACTAAGTACTAAACTCAATTAAATATGAAATCCGTTAGGATCGCTTTAAATACGATCTGCAAGACCCAAACCTTGAGAATCATTGATGTTAGGTTACCCTAAAGTTTAGAACCAAACTCATTCCCCGTCTGCTCTCGGGAGTGAAACGAAACTTCGTATTAGGTCTAGATCGCACCTCGGGATTCGATTAACCGAAGTTAAGGAACTAGGACCGCCCCCTTTGGGCTTAACAATCATCTCAAAAATCGGCCTTATCAGATATTCCACGGCCATTCGTTTCGAATCGGAGCGTGGTAGTGTGAAAAACACTATTCACAAGCCGAAATAAATATACGGAATAGTGATCGGCATCGTTCGTTGACGCGTCGGTATTAAGCAACTTTGGCCGTCGAGAATCGGACCAAATTACACCCTCGGATTAAGAAAAATTTCAAGAACATTTACATGTACTGGAATTTCGATCGTGGCCCTTGTGACCGTCGGGCGAAAGTGGTCCGCCACGTGCGATCTACGTATCCGAATGAGTCAAAAACGTAATCCCACGTAGATCCGTTGGTGGTGAGCTTAAGTCGACGTTTGGTTCAAAGAGGCCTACAGAACTCCCTTTTGGTGGAAAAGCGCGAATATCCTATATAAGCGTACCCCATGAACCTAAGTCTATTCTCGTAATGTTTGAGGCTATAAAAGGGCTTAGAGCAGCCCCTCTCACAGCCATACGAATTTAGGGAGAAACCCTAGAAGGAGAGAGAGAAAAGAGAGGGAAGAACTTGGAGATCGTTTTAGATCTTCCTCCACTGCACCGGATTGCTACACGGCCTACACCGCCTTATTCTCGGCGTTCTCCGGTGTTTTCCGCCTCATTTGAAGGTAAGAAAACCTAACCCTAGGTCGATTTGTGGTGGAATCGAAGTGGGGTGTATACCGACTAACGATTAGCTCTTTAGGCTAGAAATCGGTAGTAGACGGAAGATCCATCACCCTTCTTGATTTATTCCGTTTCCAAAGGCAAAGGTGAGGACTTTAAGCTTATAAGTTACGGTTTTCAACGCTTTCAATGTCGGATAATGGTAGATTCATGATCTGCTTGCAATTGCACATGTCAAAGTGCCTTAGTTTCTGTTTTGATTAACGGTGTGAAATATGGAATTTCACATATTCTAGGTATACGTATAAATACCGTATACGTATTTTTCTTGGATAAATGTTTGACATGTTTATTTAATGTATGATTATATGCTATATGAATAAAATGCTAGTTTGGCGAAAGGAATCGCTAAAATATATGTTCCTTTGTAAATGTGCCGTATGTTGAAAATACGTATTGAAGAAATACCGTATACGTATTTCTTTTGGAATAATGTTTGTCATATGTATTTAATGTATGATTATACAATACATGATTAAAATACTAGCTTGGCGAAAAGAATCGCATGAAATCTATCTTCCTTTGTAAACACTATGTATGTCGAAATTGGGTATACGTAGAAGTACCCTATACGTATAAAATTCGCCGATGTGTTTGCTATGTTTATTCTTTGTATGAATATGTTGTATATGTATAAAATACTAGCTCGGTAGCGGGACAACCCTAGTACACCCTCCTCTAGCATACGTCATGTATGTTGAAGTAGTGTATTCAAGTGTTGGCGAAATCACTTGCGAGTGTAAGTGTTTAAGTGTTAGAACCTTAGTTAGGTCTTGAGATGGGATTCTCCGCTACCTTAGAGTCATATATGACACTCTCCATGTGGTTGTTCACTCTAACCACTCACACTGTGAACTCTAGGATTTGTGTCCCTATGTGTATAGTGCTTTATAACATGCTTCGTAACATGCTTGATAACATGCTTTACAACATGCCTTATGAAATGCTTTACTTCATGCTTTATAATACATGCTTTGCCCTATGCTTTACTTCATGTTTCTACAAGCCAGTGAGCTTGGGACTATGTTCGTAGTCCAGGCATCCGTGTATCGAGACTTGAAGACGTGGTTGGGGTTTCGTTCGCCACGCACGATGTGTTGGTGAACCCGAGTGTCGTGCTTCGGTTGGCGATAGTGGTTGGCCACACGAGGTGCTTCGCGCCTCATATCGCCCAACTTGTTGTGCGCTCGAGCTAGCCGAACATATTAAGTAAACCGCATGCCTTATGTATGTTCACCATGTTTGGTCGCTAATGCTTGAACCTAGGGTACCAAACTTACCAGTGAAAAATCCCGTTAACCATGGTACCTCGATCCGCTAAGACTCATGAGCGGGCATGGTGGTATGGGACACCGTGGTCGAGTCATTTGTCGGCCTCTGGCTGGGGCTACGTGCCTCCCGTAGTGACCGGTGAGCAACTCAACTCGTGAGCCGATTATGGTGGTATGGGACACTATATTCGCGCTGTCGGCCCTACACCGATAAGGTGATGGGGAGTGGTGCGGTCTTTGTGTGCACTGACCACAGCGACCCTTTGTAGTGACCGCGAGCATACTCGAAGTTGCGGCGTGCCTTAGGGTTCGCCGCGATATATAGAGTATGAACTAGGCTGTTTACGTATAGTTGTATCGTGATGAATCGTTTAAGGGGTGATGGGGAGTGGTGCAACCTTTGTGCGTAACTTGACCACAGCGACCTCTGCGGTGACCTAGAAAACACACCATCGTCGATATTAACTAGGGTGACGACCCTAGATTGGATCATGTTTGGATATGATCTGAGGAGGTACCTTAGTTTACCAACCTATTTGTTTGAAATGAATTAATTAAAAACTCGGTAATCATACTCATCATGCATCGCATGTGCACAGGAAGATGTGGAGCAACTTGTGGGATGTAAGCATGCGCGAACGTGAGATGGTGTCGCATGAGGGAGGGTGTGGTGAGGGCATCCATCATACACGCATTCATACTTGCATTAATCGAGTAACTAGGAGTGTTTGATTTCTTGCTTTATCATTCTTGCTTATTTGTATTGGTAACATGATAACTTATATCTTCTTGTTCCCTTGAGTTAGCTACTCACTCCCACGTTACGGGACGGTGTTGCGCACACCAACCGGACTCTGTCTCGGGTTTAGGCGATCCGGCTATTCTGGAGGGGAGGTCTGACGAGGACCAGGAGGAGTTCTCGTATATGCTGATTTGCGGGCGGCTTCGACTAATTGTCTTGGGACCCGATGGGATTTCTGAGAGATTGTATTTAGTTATTTTGACATTTTGTTTATTACACAGACATGTATATTGTGACTCAGAAGGATTCATACTCTGGATGATGAATCATTTATTTTGTTTCTCTACATATATATATATATACAGTCAGTCTTCCGCTTGCTTTTTATACAACAGATCTGGAGTATGAATTACTGCTTTGGTATAATCTCATTCATGTTTATTGCGCTAACTCAGACAACATTTAACCATCATCGTGTATGTTGCATAAGTGATGCGTTGGAACTCGGGAGTCGAGTTCATACTCGACCCCCGATTTTCAGGGCGTTACAGTCACTGTGGCTTGCCACACACTTTCATCCATTGATTTGAGAAAGATCCTCATTCTGGCTTTCCAATAGGCATAGTTGGAACCATCAAAAGGTGGAGGCCTAGTAACTGAAAGGCTATCAAAATTTGACATCTTTTTATATAGCTTAGATCGTTAGCTCAGGAAATAAATCCAAATAAAAAGCAACAAAAATGAGCTATTAGGCTCTGATACCACTTGAAAAGGCCAAGCTATATGTCCTAGAGGGGGGGTGAATAGGACTATGCCAAATTTAAAATAAAATTAGCGGAAATAAATTAAACCAATAGCCTTACAATATAAATCAATTCACAATGCTAAATTTTAAATCACCTTGATAAATAAGTATTGAGAGATTGATACAAATTTAGTTATAAGGACAACCTTACACCATAATAAACAAGGGCTTATGGTAGGACAACCTTATTTCTAGAACCTCTTTTGGATCAAAGACTCAATTTTAATATAAGTAAATGAAATAGCAAGGAATTGAAATTAAATGCAGAAGTATAGATCTAAATTATTACAACAATCCCCACACTTGCTTGAAATGTAAATAATTACAACATTCACATCCACTTGTACATTCCACACAATCGAATGATAAAAGATATGAAAATTAAGCAAGCATTCAATCCACAAGACAAAGAGTTATAGTGGTTCGCTTTGTGTGTACACCAACTGTTTTCCAATAGCCACACGCTTACTCCACTCTAATATCCTCACACGGGGGATATTAGCGTTCACTATCAAATAGGTTTTCACACAGGTTCACCAAAACCTTTACAATTGTGTCTTTTTACTTGGCTTACACAATTCAAAAACCCCTCTTTTCTGAGTTTTCTGGTTTTCCTCAGACAACCAATACAATGAGATTTTTCTGGCTCAACCTCAAACAAAACCAGTACAATGAGATTTTTCTGGCTTAACCTCAAACAAAACCAAAAGTAAATAAATTTTACTGTAATTGTAAAATACGGATTTCTCCTTTTCTTAGCGGCCCGGTAGAACCAATCGGAGTAGATGATTGAATGTCAAAGTTCAATATCCAATACTCACATTCATAAGGTTCTAAATTCTAATAGATTTTAGATTTAACTTGTTGGGCGTAGCTATATTTGATTTTGATTCCAAGAAGAAGGAATAAGATAATTCCTCTTTTCAAATAAGATTGGAATATAGAAACAAAATCAAATTAAATAAGCTAGCAAAAAGGAATATTAAATAAGCACAATGTAGCTTAAAATAAACACAGACTTATCTCAGAGTGATCACTTGAAAATTCTTGAATTGAATCGAGTTGAAGTGTGAAAACTCTGAATTTCGTGTTCAATTTATAAAAGCAAAAATCGTTCCTACGACTGGTCTTAGAAACCTTCAACTGGTCGTAGCTCTAACAGATTTTTGAAATATTGAGCGCGATCTTTGAAAGTCGTTCCACGACTGGTCGTGAGTACCCTACGACTGGTCGTGGGTCACCTACGACTGGTCGTAGATCCCTACGATTGGTCGTAGGACCATAGATAAAGTTGCTGGACTTTGAGTCGTAAATCCACGACTAGTCGTGGACGAGTCGAAGCCACACCTACGACCGGTCGAAGGACCTCCGGGGATCAGTCGTGGGCGTACTAAAAATTCGAAAAATCTTCAACAACTTAGGAGTCGTGGAATTTCTTAGACTAGTCGAACCAATGCCAGGGCCCAGTCGAACAAGAGCTAGGACTGGTCGTAGAATAGACCAAACTTATGTAAAATAAATATTTGATTTATGTATCCAAAGTGACCTACTTAAAGGGTCAACCTAAGGTCATTCAAACCTGAATCATGTCGTATGGACATTGAACTTCAACCATTCAACGAATGTAGATTGTTTGAACCATATCAGGCTTGAGATCTTGAACTTGTTATAGCTTCAAACTTGAGATCTTCATTAGCATAACAACTACCTCATGCATTGCTTATTAGTCTTGAAGTCATGAGTTGTTTCTTAAGACTTGAACATCAACATTGTATCTTCTTGAGACTTTAACATGTAGCTTCTTGAACTTCAATATGTAGCTTCTTGAAAAGTTCAACTTGTAGCTTCTTGAAGTATTTATGCAGTGTCTTGAATTCATATAAATCATCATACAACCACAGGACACAGATAGATGTTTTGACACATCAAAATTTGACAACCAAAGGAGCATGAGACCATGACACTTACAGAAGGTCTCCGATCGATCATGTGGAGGAAGTTATATACAATTTAAGCGGTTGATTCTTAATAGGAGGCATTAACACGGCTTCATTAAATATTCCTTAATTTGATAGAAAGCTAGCTGATGTTCTATTTTTCATAGAAATTTAGCCCCTTGTTTCAATTTCAACAATGAAGAAAAGATGTTAGTCTTGTCCACGCAAATAGATATAAACCGTTGTAAGAAACTGAGGTGGCCTAGGAACTTCTGTAACTTGGCCTTATTCCCTGCTGGCCTCGCATTGATCATGGCTTGAGCCTTATTCTGATCGATTTTGATTCCTCTCTGATGTATAAGAAAGCCTAAGAATTACCAGCCGATACCCCAAAAGCATAATTCATGGTGTTCATTTTCAATTTATGTAACCTCATTCATTTGAAAGACTTGAATAAGTGGACCAGATGCTCTTCCGCGTCGGTCGACTTGACCACTATATCATCAATATAAACTTTCATAAATCGGTCGATCATATCATGAAAGATGGCATTCATCGCTCTTTAGTATGTAGCCCCTGCATTTTTTTAAACTGAATGGAATTACCACCAAGCAATAAGTTCTCAAAGGTCTTGGACACCTAAATGCGGTCTTTGACATGCCATCCAAGGCTATATAGATATGTTTATACCCTACATGCCCATATAAGAACGACACAATCTCGTGTCTAGCAGCCCGTCTAAGAACAACACAATCCAGTTCCACTGTAATTGACCTTCTTACTTAATTAGATTATCAATTACTTCATTATAATTACTTTAATATGATGATCAGGCCCATCCAAACATTGCCCATGTAGATCAACATCTAAAAATTGTTGGTTAGTCACTCGGACGTGATCTTGTGCCTGTGGCCCATCCGAGACTTGGAATTTCATCATTTTTTCGCAAAGTATATATTTCAGCAGGCTTATTACAACCATTGTGTCAAAAATTACATAAGTTCACTAATTAGAGATATTAAAGTTGATTTAGTAATTAAATTCAAACCCCTGGAGATATCCTATGAATAACTACTTTTGGATTAAAGTTGATTCTCAATATAGGGCGCCAAACACAATAAGAGGATTTTAAATCCATGCTCCCAAACAGGCCCTTAGGGTCAAATGTCTACACTTGTTTGTAGAAATAGAATTATTGTATTTTTTTTATTTTCCATCAAATAAATGTGGCACAACTCAATTATCCGATCATATACGAATCTTAGTTTTCGGGTCGTTCATGCATCTAAACAAGACTAGAAATTTCAACAGTTTAAATTTGTTAGGGGGAAAATATGACAAGTCCTTGAGTCGGCTTGAGGGTAAGAATAGTTAGCGAAGCAATGGCTCGGACTCGTTGGGCACAGAGTCCGAATAAAGCCCAAAGCCCCCAAATGTTAAAATGGAGAGACCTAGCTCGGATCGTGAGTCACCTAGCCCGACCGTAGCCTGAATGTCCTGAGCCATAAAGCGAAACCTTTAAGAGAGGAAGTGCACCTCAAGGCTCAATCAAAAGCCTGACAAAGGAAAGCCCAAACCAACCTAAGATCAGTCGGCCCTTGAGCCGCCCGAGCTTTAGTCCAACCCATAAATTGGGTCGGCCAATAAAGTGGGCAGATATTAGCTGTACAACATATCTCAACACGACCGTGCTGAAGAGATAAGATTCGGCCGAGCTATAATGCTCCATATCCGAAAGTTACTTAGTAAAACTCTGGATCTCCATTTGAGATTTTTGGGAAATAAACTAAGATCCCCAAAAATCCAGGAACATCTGGGATCACGAATCCTAAGAGATTGAAATCTACTCTAATTACGGAAGCCCTACAGGGTACGACCCCATTATAAATAAGAACACCTTCATGGTGAAAGGTACATAAAAAATTCTCGCCCTAAAACCTTTATTCTAAGACCCAGATTCTGATTAAGCATCGGAGGGTCCCCTGATAAAGCCAGGGTCACCTTTCTCCCTCTTCTTGTACAGGTCCAAGGGCCACGGACGAGGCGATCCGAAAACAGCATCAACAGTTTGGCGCCGTCTGTGGGATTCGATACAAAAAGTCATTTTCTCAAAGCACTTAGTAGTCTCCAATGACAAGAACAAGGAGAACCATCCAAAATGAACCCAGCGAGGTCCCTGTCACCGAACCACTGACGACAGAGCTCCCCCCTGGGACAAATGGAGCCCAAGGGGCACAGAACCAACCGGATAATCGACAAGTCTCTGTACCCGTCAGGCAACCTCCATTTCGACCAGGCACACTCAATGGAATCGAAGGAGCGGACGATTGGATAAGGAGGTCCAGGAACTCAGGACCGACATGAACTACATAAAGCATATGCTGGAACAGATTCATCACCAACAGGTCCAGCTGCCTCAGCGGGACGATGGTCGAGTAAATGCCCCACACAATTCATTAATCCTTAACCCATCGCTCCGCGAATTGTTGCTCAGTAAAGTCAACACTAGGGTCCGGCTGAGCCTGAGTCCTCCCATATCTTCGTGATCGCGCCACTACCTACCACCGATCTACGACATGAAATAGATTGGAGAAGGCGCAGCAAGCCCCCTGTTGAGGGTACAACCAACAGCGACGAACCTTTAAAGGCTAAGTTCCAGGACCCGAGGAAGGAAATGACGGAGGAGATCGCAGATATGAAGCAAAGTCATCATGTTAGTCAGGCAAGGCCCAAGGCAAAAGCATCCCCATTCACAGACGAGATTATGCAAGCTCGACTATCGGAATGATTCCGCCTTCCTCAGATCATGCCCTTCACCGGCAAAACTGATCCAGCCGAGCACATTGAGTCCTTTCAGACTTATATGGAGTTGTACGATACCTTAGATGTCGTGATGTGCCAGGCCTTCTCTCTCACTTCGGCCGATGTAGCTCAACTTTTGTTCAAACAATTGAAACCAAAGTCCGTTAGCTCGTTCACCGAGCTCAGCCACGCTTTCCTCACTAATTTCATCGGAGGGAAGAAAAAGTTGAAGCCATCCGTGCATCGAAACAATATAATCTAAAAAGAGGGAGAGCTACTTAAGGATTATATCAAGTGCTTCAATTTCCAATCACTCCAAGTTCAAAAGTATTTGGATGAGACAACTCTCAATTCTATTATGCAAGGTGTCAAAGACAGGCCATTTCTTGCATCCCTTGACAAGAACCCGCCCACTACTTTGGCTGAATTTATGGCCTGGTTGGAGAAGTATGCAGACGCCAAGGAAACCTGAATCCTGCACAAGGCAGCTTAAAACGTAAAAACCCCGACCAAAGAACCAACCAAAAAAGAATTTGACTTAGCTGGTGGTAAGAAGTGGAAGGATGACCGGTCCTGTGATAAATGTAGGTCAGGTAAGGGGCCTGACCACAAGTTTTCAACGTACACTCTGCTCAACAAGCCACAAGAGCAGGTCCTAATGGAGATCAAGGGCGAAAGATTCGTTAACTGGCCAGACAAACTCTGGAGTAATCTACACTGACGAAGTAAGAGTAAGTACTATCATTTCCATCGCGATCATGAACATAACACAAGTGACTGCTATAATCTAAAGCAGGAGATTGAGAGGCTTATCTGAGAGGGCTATCTCAACGAACACGTCGACCTAGGAGCCAGAACCATAGAAGAACGCCCGAATGATAACCGACCTACTGAGGATATCCGAACTATTATCAGGGGCCATCTGGGCGGAGGCGACTCAAATAATGCTAGGAAAAATCATGCGAGGAATGTTGGCCGACCTGAGTCCGAAATTATGGTTTTAGCTCGGCCCTCAAAGGAAAGAAAGCTCGAGAAATACAGTGTAGCATTCACTGAAGCAGACTCAAGGAGTATTCATCACCCACATGACGACGCTTTGGTCATCACTGTCACTATCACCAACCATTGAGTCTTCAGGTTCCTCATCAACACGGGCTCATTTGTGGATGTGTTGTTTACACAGGCATTCGATAAGATGGGTGTTGAACATTCAGCTCTGAGGCCCGTAAGGATTCCGTTGATCAGATTCTCAAGCGGACAAATTCTTCTCGACGGAGCAATTCAGCTCCTACTCACTGGCAGGGATGCACCAAATCAAGCTACTATTATGGTCGACTTTTTAAAAGTTGATTAGTCTTCGATCTATAATGCAATCCTCGGTTAACCTTCCCTCTGTCTCCTCTGAGCCATCATCTCAAGCTATCACCTTTCTATGAAGTTTCCAACTGAAAGTGGCGTTGGGGTCGTAAAAGGAGATCAGCATGATGCTCGATGATGCTATGCTACTGCTCTAAGTGCACCCGCTGAGATTTCGACGATCGAGACCATAGATCTGTGTGATGAATCTCTCGAACGAGGTCACCCTGTAGAGGACCTCATCCAAGTACCATTGTATGAGTCGGACGTCTTGAAGATTGTCCGAGTTGGCTCGTCCCTGGAAACACTGCTAAAGGAGAAGCTAGTAGTCTTGCTCCACCAATACACTGATGTCTTTACATAGATTCATGAAGACATGCGGGGCATTGACCCTTCGGTCATGACTCACCACCTTAACATCGATCCAACTTACAAACTGATCCGTCAGAACCGGTGTGCACTCGGCCTCGAGAGGTACGCTGTAATCAAGGAAGAGGTCAGAAAACTCCTCAAAGCCAACTTCATCGAAGAAATATACTACCCCGAGTGGGTGGCCAACGCTTGTTGGTAAAAAAGGCTAATGGGAAGTGGCGAGTCTGTATAGATTATACCGACTTAAACAAAGCCTGTCCTAAAGATAGTTTTCTCCTTCCTCAGATCAATCAACTAGTCGATAGTACCACGGGGCATGAGTTACTTAGCTTTATGGACACTTACTCTAGTTATAATCAAATTGTAATGCATCAGTCTGATAAATCAAAAACACCATTGTCACTGACATAGGTCTTTATTGTTACCGAGTGATATCGTTCAGATTGAAAAATGCTGGAGCGACCTATCAAAGGGTGGTCAATAAAATATTTGCTCGACTGATAGGACGGATAGTGGAGGTCTATATCGACGACATGCTTGTTAAGAGCGTTAAGGAGACTGACCATATAGTCGATTTAGAGAAATGTTCCTCATCCTCCAAAAATATAAGATGAAGCTTAACCAGAGCAAATGCGCGTTTGGCGTAGGCTTGGGCAAATTCCTTGGGTTCTTGGTCAGCCAATGAGGAATCGAAGCTAATCAGGAGAAAATCAAGGCTTTGCTTGACTTGGAATCCCTGAAGATGATCAAAGATATCCAACGATTGATTGGGAGGATAGCGCTTTAAATTGCTTTGTGTCCCTAGCAACCAACAAATGTCTCCCCTTCTTAAAAAATAGAAGGGACGACAAATCGTTGACTAGACAGAGGAATGCGAAACTGCTCTCCAACAACTTAAGGAATATTTAGGATTGCCACCACTACTTTCTAAACCCGAGCCAGGCGAACCTTTACTGATTTACCTGGCAATATCTGACGCAGCCGTAAGCTGAGCCCTGATCCACGAGCATGAAGGCAAATAATTTCCCATATACTATAATAGCAAGGCCCTCGTCCCGGCAGAGACAAGGTATTTGACCCTAGAAATAAGGTATCTGACCCAATAAAAAGTGGCCTTAGCATTAGTTGTGTCATCCCGACACTATGGCCATACTTTCAGGCTCATTCGATCATCGTCATGACCAACCAGACTCTCCACCAAGTACTGCAGAAACTGGAGGCTTCAGGACGACTCACAAAATGGGCAATCGAGCTTAGTGAATTTGATATCCATTACAAGCCCAAGGTAGTAATTAAGGGACAAGCCGTGGCAGATTTCATCGTTGAAGTCACAGTGCAACAAGAAATCTCTTCACTAACCCAGGGGACTCGTCCGATCAATCCCCACCCACCCACCCCAGTATGTTATCTCTTCGTGGATGGCTCATCTAACTCTAAGTTAAGCGAGGCAAGGGTAGTTTTAAAGACTCCTGATCATATGGTTATACAATATGCTTTGAGACTTAGATTTCAAGCCTCCAATAATATAGCAGAATACGAAGCTTTACTCCTAGGACTTCGGCTAGAAGCCAACCTAGGAGTCACTCAATTAAACGTGTACAACGACTCCCAACTAGTCGTCAACCAGATAGCCAATATATATTAGGGTAGGAAGGAGAGGTTAAAAGCCTATCTTTTGAAAGCCAAAAACTTGATCGACGGATTCCACCAATGTTCGATTACCCGGATCCAAAGAGCTAAGAACGCCAAAGCCGACCTCCTCTCGAAGCTTACCTCAGCTGATGAGGATGACATCCCTAGGTCCACTCCCATTAAATTTATGGCCGAGCCAAGTGTCGAAGGAATCGATCCCTCGGCCCTGCTTCCCATCAATTCCGACCCATCTTGGGTCAATCCGATTGTCCAATACCTTCAAATCGGCGTTCTCCCCAAAGATCGTGTCGAGGCTCGACGATTGAAGCACCGTGCAACTCGCTACACCATGCTCAATAGAGTGATTTACAAAAAGGATACTATGCACCGCTCCTACGATGCCTAAGGCTGAGTGAAGCTGACTATGCCCTGTGCGAAATTCATGAAGGCATTTGTGATAATCACTCGGGAGGCTAATCCCTAGCTCACAAGGTCATTCGACAAGGCATTACTTGTCGACCATTCAGTAGGATGCTCGGAAGCTCATTCAGAGTTGTGATAAATGCCAGAGGTTTGCCACCATCCCTCGACAACCACTTGAAATTCTGACGTCAATGACCGGCCCTTGGCCTTTTGCCCAATGGGGAATCGACATCATCGAACCATTCCCTTTGGGGAAGGATCAGACTAAGTTTATCGTCGTCGCCATAGATTACTTCACCAAATGGGCCAAAGTTAAGCCCCTGGCCAAGATAACCAAGTAGAAGATCACATACTTCATTTGGAAAAACATCGTCTGTCGGTTTGGAATCACTTAGACCACTGTTTCCAACAACGGGAGGCAGTTCAACAATGAGCATTATCGGGAAATGTGTCAGAACCTCAGGATCAGGAACGTTTCCTTGTTCCTGCATCATCCACAGGCGAATGAGTAGGTTGAAGCCGTTAACATGGTTATAAAATAGTACCTTCATACTAAGCTAGACCGAGCCAAAGGGGCATGGGCTGAGGAGCTTCTTAAAGTTCTTTGGGCCTACCGAACTATGGCTTAAACCGCAACAGGAGAAACTCAATTCTCACTAGCGTATGGTTTGGAAGCAATTTTCCCTATGAAAATCGGCCTACCTACTGGCCGAGTGAGTTCGTTCAATGAGCCAGACAACGAGAAGCTGTTAATCCTCAACCTCGACCTCTTGGACGAAATCAGAGAGTTGGCTCGACTTTGAACAGCCGACTATCAACGATTAGTGTCCTAGTCTTATAATGCTTGAGTCAAAGTCAGGCAATACCGAGCGGGGGACTTAGTCCTCCAAAAAACTTTTTAGAGTACCAAGGAAAGTGGCGCGGGAACAGTGGAACCCGATTAGGAGGGCCCTTACGTAATCGCAAACACAGTCCGGCTAGGAACCTACCAATTAGATGACCTAACAGGATGGCTCTTGCCTCATCCCTGGAATGCTGAGCATCTTAAGATATACTATCCTTAGCTTGGTCAAAGAGCAATTCACACTCGGCTCATTTTCTTTTAACACTTAGAAGAATCATGGAAAGAATGTAGAATGCGCAAATAAGTAGCAAAACACGTGTACTCATTGATCAGTAAAAAGTGTTACATTGTCGGTTTAGATGTTTATAATTGTATCATATTGATAAATTAATAATGCTTGGACATTGGTAAAGGACGACGCTCGCCGCTGTTGACACGCTCAGCCCCAAAGCTTGGTGTGCTTGAAGTGCCTGAAGCAAATGTGGGGAGCAAAAAGGAAGTTTACCCCCCACCACACTAACGTCAAGCCTCGGCCTCGCCTGCCGCATAAGGAGCTAACCCAAAAGATGTTGATGGAGCTGCATCAGGGGCTGATGGAGCCACATTAGGAGCAGTAGCAGAGGCCTCATAAGTGTATGTATCGGGGTCTACCATCGCCTCACCACCGGACCCTGACTTGCCCTCGTCGAAGCCAGACAGATCTAGATGGGGGAAAGACACTTTTATCACCTTAACACACTCTGCGTAGCCCTGTCGATAGACAAGGACTCGCTCCTCCTCATAGGCTAAAGATGAGAGATATTGTTCCACCGCCTCAACCTTCACGGTCGCAAGAGGTCGAGGCACGTTCTGTGGCAGCCTTCTCGAAGACCACCCTGGCCTCTTCCAATCGCGAGGCCACATGGTCCCTCTCTGTCATGATCGTATCAAGAGCAGCCTTTGCCTTCTTGAGCTAGCCCTATACAAAGACAACCCAAGACTCAGCAAACAATTGCCGAGCCTCTGCTTCCAACCGTCGAGCCTCTGCATCCGATAGTCGAGCTTCAGCATCCCAGCTCGCCTAGTCATGGCAGATCATCGGCACGGGCCTTCAGCATGTAAGGGGCGGACTGCATAAGGAGGTAAGTCTTTTTAAAATAAAAAAAAATAAAACAAAACAAAAAAGAGAGAGGGAATTTGAAACAAAAACAACTGAGGGAAGCGGCTATTTGTCCTCGAGCAATAACGTCTCGATCCTACCGAGCATGTTTTCCATGGAAGATGACTCCAGAAGGCCAAAGAACTCTCCCGCAAACATCTACCGACTCGCCCCCTAGAGGATCTCTTCAACCTTCTGACGGAGGCTATCCTCTCTTCCTCAGTTACTCCCAACCTAAGTGGTCCCCTCTCTTCTGTCCTCAGGACAGCAGGTGCCTCAGCTGGCTCTGGCTCGGGAGCCTCTCGAGGCTATTCAGGAGCCGTCGATGCCGCCTCTGTCATTACCGCTTCCGTCGCCTCCGCCACCTCCGTACCTTCCTCGACCTTTATAACAGCCGGGGGAGCAGAAGAGGCGGCCCTGGTCAGGCCCTTCACAGCCGTCTTATGCTTCTTCGAGGCCCGGGAGCCCGATCAGGGTGGGGGTTGAACTTGAGACGGAGGCCAAATAGTTGGCCGAGCCTCAGACATGTCTGCATTCGAAAGACTAGTGTCAACAATTAGACATGTTGCGACATGAAAATTTGCAACTACCCCGAGAGGAGGCTGGTCGGGTTGCTCTCCTGGCCAAGGGAGAGTGAAAATGACCTAGTCCGGAATATGATATCTGGACCAAATTTTAAACAACTCCTCTGCTGTCATCACGGAAGGCAATGGCCCTTTGACCCGTCCTTCGGCTTCAATGTCCTCCTCACCGCCCTCTTCAGGATCGGAATGACCAGAGGAGCCTTCAACGACAACATGCTCAGGAGGTGAGTCCGACACCTCTACTGACGCCGTCGGCCTCTCTGCCTGAGGGTTCATTACCCTCTACGAATGGCGGAACAGGATGTCTGCCACTCTAACAGCCTCCGCAAATAGTGAGGGTGATTCCGAAGCCGCCCAAAAGCTGCTCACTTCACACTCACCACTATATTCTCCCTCCTTAGCGCTTGCAGGGCCTGACATTGTTGAAAGAAAAGAAAAGGAGGAAGAAGGAGCTCACCGAAAGGGATTCAAGAGTGTCAGAGACAGCGACGCGAAGTATTACTATGCTATAATCGGCGAGAGAGAGCGAGGAGATGAAGGAAAAATCGAAAGAGGCACGAAATTGGCGAAAGCGTGCTTAGGGCGACCCTTTTTATAGAGCCACCGCATGTCTCCAACATTAAATGAGGAAATGAAGCGACATCCCCTCGAGCGCCCCAGCTTCACATGTGGCGGCACCTCATGCGTTGCCATCGAGTACTCCGCCACGTGTCCGATCTTCATACGTCCTAATGCCAAAACAATGGCCGCTCCGCTTGTGCGGCCTCCATAAGCAAACTGACGGGTGGTCAAGCGAAACGATGTGTCTCAGAAGTCGCATGAACTGCCCTGCAATCAATAAATACGTCATTATAAACTCAGCTCAAATACAACTCGACTCAATTCTGAAATACTCCTCGACCACCTTACGACGATGCACGGAGTAGGGGGCTCACTGTTGGGGGGAAAATATGACAAGTCCTTGAGTCAGCTTGAGGGTCAGAAGAGTCAGCGAAGCAATGGCCCGGACTCGTTAGGCATCGATTCCGAATAAAGCCAAAAGCCCCCAAACACTAAAATGGAGAGACGTAGCTCGGATCATGAGGCTCCTAGCCTGACCATAGCCTGAATGTCCTGAGCCATAAAGCGAAACCTTTAAGAGAGGATGTAAGACCCAACCCAAGTATCCATTTCATTCCTTTAGGTCGTGCAGTCCTACCGGTCGAATGGTGGATTATGTTTGTGGTCATCCTTAAGTTCGATAACGTAGACCTGACCCGGATCGACTTGAAACATATGACATTGCGACCGCATCGGCACCACAGTTCCAACGCCACGTCTCAAGTATAATTTTGACATGTACATCTTGACTTATCATCCGAGCTTTTATGGGCCTTTCATCATGTGGTGGGACCCACTTAGCTAACTTGCACATTTTTCTAGAATGAGCCTTACCTAGCCCCCTTTTCTAGAAAGCCTACCCTACCCCTAGCCTAGGTAGTACATGTAAATGCTATTCTATCTAGCTCCTATGATTGTCAAATTTTGTAGTGCTAAAACCTCTTGGAATCTATATCTTGTGTAGCTCATCTTCATATTCAAGATCAAGCAATTCAAGTACAAGTTCAAGATGTTCCAATTCAAGATTCAAGCAGCATAAGTATAAGAACAAGAGATTCTTATACAAGTTCAAGTACTAGATCAAGTTTTCAAGCTTCAACTATATCTAAACAGTGTGCATTATATTTCAATAAGAAAACAAATGTGTTTGATTTGGAGGATTTATTCAACGATAACAAAGAAATAACAAGAGAACATTGATCACATTTATTCTGAGTTCATTTACATCCTCGGATTCCCTTGATTCTGAAAAATAAAGAACAATTAATCAAAGTAGACAAGACAGTCCAATAGAAATTTCAGTAGCATTCTGGCACTATTTTGGTCATCTCCTAGGTACTTAGGAGGAATTGCTGATTCGATCAGCTAATCTCGGGCTTGAAATCAGCTCTAAGCATCCTCCCAGTCATTCTTCCTCGAGGCTTCCTTGAATCGTGGAGCGATCTTATTAAACGGGCCTAAGAACTTGTCCAGAATGTAAGATTATGGGGTTGCCACCATCCGATCAGCTCGAAACTTTACATGCAGCCTTGGATAATGAATTAACCGTACACGTCAAATTTCAGCTCCTGGATCCTTCTAGAAATGACCAAACTATCAAATCAGCCCCTGAAATCATGATTTGGGGGCCACCTATCATCTGGATATGCTTCAGATTTGGTCCCAACGTGTTAAATGGGCTAACAATACAGACAAATGGAGTAGATTTCTCATAAGCATCATGCTAGAGCCTACATGTATGTCGCATGTTCATGGAGTACAAGTACACGAGCCGTGCACGGGATTTCCCAAAGTTGGTCAGCAGGCACTGACTGACGTCTCCTTCTCCAATTAAAAAAAACTCCAACAGTGTCTTCACTGTTGGGAGTTTTTGTGTTGTGGGGTCCTCTCACTACTCCATTGAGTGATCTGAACCGTTCACTTGTCTCTGGAGGGGGGTATTAACCTTTCCTAGATGTCCTTTTGTCTCCATGCAAGAAAGTGTAAGATCTTAGCCGTTAATCAGAGGATGAACGACAGAGTAGATAATCTTATGGGCCACATCGATTGTTAAAAAATATTAATTTTTAATATACTTTAATAATAAATAATAATATATATAATATATTATTTTGTTTGAAAAAATAACGTTTTGTAGGTTTTTTAGGAATAGTCCCACATGGGAAAGGGAAGAGAAAAATCTGTGGTTTAAATGATAATAGTGGAGTATTATAATATTTACATACCTAGTCCGTGGACTATGGACCTTGCGTGTTCTAGTGCGTAGCATTGGAACACCCGCGCGCGTGCTCGTACTCGCGCTCGGGCTCGGGCTCGAGCTCGGTCTCGGTCTCGGTCTTAGTCATGGTCTCGGGCTCGGGCTCGGTGCGAGGGCGTGGGCATGTGAGGCAATGTGGCTGTAGAGGCACTTGTGGCGCACTTTGCACTTCGCACGTGCTCATCATATCGTAGAGGGTCACTCCCTTCGCGAACCAAAGCGAGACGTGTGCGAGTCATTGTGCGACTAATGGCTAAGGCAGATAGTTGGCTGGATGAAAATCTAGAGGACTGAATGAGAGTTCCTCTAATTATATAGAGATCTGGAAAATAGAGCTGTTGCAGCAGATTTGTAACAGTTGTGTCATTAGTGAAGGGTCCACCAGAATCTTTGTATGGCTAGCCCAACTTGACTAGAAAATGGCTTCTTCTTGTCTCGCCTCACTGTGATCGAGAATGCAACAACTTAATGGCCCATGCACAACAGTCAGAAAAAGGCCATAAAACGGCTAGTTTTCTCCAATAGCTAGAAAATGGTCATGGAATTTATTTCCCTGGACCATAACCCCTAGCCACCATAGCCTATAAAAGGAGGGCGTAGATGGGTTTCCAATCCATCTCAACTCACTCCAGCAAAACCCATACGAACTGAGACAACCAGTCCCTCTCAACTTATATACTCTAGTGCTTCCAGCAACATAGCAAGGCTTGAACCTTAGCTTGAAGAATAGACCAACGGTGTGGTCTAGGACTGTTCAACTGAACCAGTAGTTGAAGAATTAAACTAACCAGTGCAGTGGTCAAAACCACCTTTCTCTTTTTTTTTTCTTTATTTTAAGATTTTTTTCTCTATATTGTAATATTGCCAGAAAGTGTGTAACAGAGTTCCATTTGGTGGGCCTTCGTGTTTGCTGAACGCAGACCCACATCAGGCTCGTCGTATCCTAGAAGCTATTTTCCTGTAACCTATCGGCATACTCAATTTACTTAAGTAGGGGCAAATAACACTTTAAGGACAATATTTTTCAGACGTGCTTCAGCCTGTCCTTATTTCTGATTATCGTGATATTTTCGGTTTCCATATTATACAGAAATTACATTAATCTGTATAATTTCCAACAATCTTAAAGCGTTATTTAGATAATGGAAGCTGACAGTATTTCAACCATCAAGCTAATGAATCAGGACTTGATATGTCTTGATCGGTTCGATGAAACCAATTTTACAAGATGGCAAGATAAGCTAAAAATTTTCCTGACGGCGCTGAAGATTTACTATATATTAGATCCAAATCTGCAAGGGTTACCTAAAGCAACTGACAACGACACACCTGAACAAGTGGCAGCCCTCACCAAACGAGCTGAAGTCCAACTCTTGTGTCGAAGATACATTCTGAATGCTCTCTCCGACCGCTTGTACGATCTGTACCAACAGACGTCATTAGCAAAGGAGATCTGGGCCGCTTAGGAGTTCAATTACAAGGCTGAAGAAGAAGGTACCAACAAGTTTCTCATCGCCAGGTATTTTGACTTCAACATGGTAGATAACAAACCGCTGTTATCCCGAATTTAAGAACTGCAGCTAATAGTAAATAGAATCAAAGCCATCAAAATAGATCTTCCTGAATCATTCCAAGTCGGGGCTATAATCGCCAAATTGCCACCGATGTGGAAAGACTATAGAAAGAAGTTACTGCATAAAACTGAGGACTATAGACTGAAACAAATCTAGAAACACCTCAGAATTGAGGAAGAATTCCGTAACCGCGATAAAAAGAATGATAACGGGAATACCTCGTCCAAAGTACATGCAGTAGAGAACTCTAGTAACAAACATCACGAGAAAGATAATTCCCTGAAACCCAATAAAGGGAAATTCAAGAAAAATGCCTAAAAGAAGAACGAAAAGTTCAAAGGCCCATGCCATGTCTGTAGGAAAACCGGGCACTATGCTCGAGTATGCCGATATCGCAAATCTAAACAAGAAGCAAGTGCAGTAGAAGAAGGCGATATTGTGGCCATGATCACTGAGGTGAATACCATCCAATGCAAAGTTCTACGATGGTGGTATGATACTGCCGCTACAGTACATGTGTACTACGACAAATCAGCGTTCAAAACCTATGAGGAATTGACCGATGGTCAAGAAGTCTAAATGGGTAATGAAGTCTGATTGAAGGTCGTCGGCAAAGGAACTGTTGAAATGATATTCACCTCTAGGAAGAAGTGATTCTAACTAATGTACTGCACGTCCCAGACATGAGGCGAAACTTAGTTTCTAGGGATCTTCTGGGAAAACCAGGTATAAGGGTGGTGTATGAGTCAAGTAAACTGATTCTGTGTAAAAATGGAAATTTTGTCAAAAAGGGATATCCTTGTAACGGAATGGTTAAGTTTTCTCTGAATGAAAGTAGCACTTCTGCGTATATGGTTGAATCCGCTGGACTGTGGCATGATAGACTAGCCCATATAGGGTATAGTACCTTGAAGTTCATGGCTAAGAATGGTTTAATCTCATACACAGATAATGAAACCGATAAATGTGAAGTGTGCATACGATCCAAAATGATGAAGAAACCTTTTCCGAGTGTTGAAAGATCGTCTCAAGTATTGGATCTTGTGCACAGTGATATCTATGAGTTAAATGACATTCTTACTCGTGGAGGTAAATGGTACTTTATAAACTTTATAGATGATTGCTCTAGATATGTGTATGTGTACCTATTAAAGAGCAAAGATGAAGCATTGAACATATTTAAAATATATAAAGTAGAAGTAGAGAATCAACTAAATAAGAAGATAAAAATTCTCCATAGCGATAGAGGAGGAGAATACTTCTCCAATGAATTCTATAGCTTCTGTTAAGAACATGGACTGATACATCAATGTACAACGCCATACACACCTCAACAAAATGGAATAGCTGAAAGAAAGAATAGAACATTAGTAGAAATGGTCAACTCAATCCTGATAAGAGCAAAGTTGTCACTAAGTCTATGGGGTGAGGCACTGCTGCAGCATGTCATATTCTAAATAGAATACCCTCTAAAAAGTATAAAATATCTCCATATGAAACATAGAGAGGCAGAAAACTTAACCTAGGATATCTTAAAGTATGGGGGTGTCTTTTATACTGTAGAACCCCTGATCCAAAAAGAACTAAGTTATGACCAAAAGCTATTAAGTGCGCCTTCGTACGGTATGCACAAAATAGTAAAGCTTATAGACTTCTAGACATAGAGTCTAATACAATAATAGAATCAAGAGACGTTGAGTTCTTTGAGAACTCACTATCCTTGGAGTCAAAGGATAATGAAATCCAAACTCCTAATAGAGAACCAGATAGCACAGCTCCATAAATAGTGGAAGCTCCTATTGAACCTCGTAGGAGTCAAAGGACAAGAGTAGAGAAGAGTCTAGGAGATGACTACATAGACTCACAATGCATCATTTTCCATCTTGTAGAAGCAAATAGAGAAAAATGTTATAAAATAAATACCTATAGTGATGACTATAGAAGATGATCCTAAATCATATAAAGAGGCTATATCTTCTAGAGACTCAACTTTCTGAAAAGAAGCTAAAACGATGAAATGGAATCCATACTGTCAAATCAAACATGGGAACTAGTAAACTTACCTCCAAGTTCTAGACCCATAGGTTGCAAGTGGGTATTTAGGAAGAAATATCACACTGGTGGGACTATCCAAACCTTTAAAGCTCGATTAGTAGCTAAGGGTTTTGGACAAAAAGAAGGGATATATTATTTTGACACATACTCTCCTGTAGCTAGGATAACATCCATTAGGATATTATTTGCACTAGCTTCCATACATCATCTTCACATCCACCAAATGGACGTAAAGACCGCTTTCGTGAATGGTGACCTCAATGAGGAGGTATACATGGAACAACATGAAGGGTTCATTCTACTAGGAAATAAAAATAAAGTATGTAGATTAGTCAAATCATTGTATAGATTAAAACAAGCACCAAAACAATGGCATGAGAAGTTTGATTCGAAAATACTATCTCATAGTTTCATGCATAATTAGTTGACAAATGCATATATTCTAAAGTAGATGGTAGTTGTATCGTTATTATTTATCTATATGTTGATGATATGTTAATAATAAGTAATAAAATGGAAGGTGTGACTGAAATAAAGAGGTTTCTATCTTCCGTATTTAAAATGAAGGATCTTGGACAAGTTGATACCATCTTAGGTATCAAAGTTAAAAAACATTGTGGGGGTCATGCTTTGTGTCAATCTCATTATATTGAGAAGATACTAAACAAGTTTAACCATCTAAATATAAAAGAAGCAAAGACCCCATTTGATCCAAGTATTAAGCTAAAAGAAAATACTAGAATAATCGTTGCACAATTAGAACATGCGAGTGCTATAGGGAGTCTTATGTATGCTATGCAATGCACTAGACCAGATATCACATATGCTATGAGTAAACTTAGTAGGTTTACTAGTAACCCCAGTACTGAACACTGAAATGCAATCAGTAGAGTCCTTGGTTACTTAAAAGCAATCAAAGACTTAGGATTATTTTATTCAGAATTTCCTGCCGTATTGGAAGGATATATCGATGCGATTTGGATATCGAGTGCAGGGGACAACAAATCTACTATAGGGTGGGTATTCACCCTAGAAGGTGCAGCTGTATCTTGTGGATCTAAGAAATAGACCTGCATAACGCACTCAACTATGGAGTCTGAATTCATAGCCCTGGCCGCAACAGGTACGCTCGGGCTCGGGCACGGGCACAGGCACAGGCACGGGCTCGAGCTCGGTCTCTGCCTCGGTCTTGGTCTTGGTCTTAGTCTCGGGCTTGGTGCGAGGGCGTGGGCATGTGAGGCAGTATGGTTGTAAAGACGTGTGCGAGTCGCGGTGTGACTAATGACTAAGGTAGATGGTTGGCTGGACGAAAATCTAGAGGACAAAATGAGAGTTCCTCTGATTATATAGAGAGGTGTAAAATAGAATCATTGCGGTAGATGCAGAACAACATTTGTGCTATATTAGTGCGGTCCCAGAATGCTTCTTTGCTAGCCCAATGCCTAGAAAACGGCTAGCCTACTTGTCTCAACAGTCGAATGCGAGAACTTAATGGCCCATGCACAATAGTCAAAAAGCGGCCATAAAACAGCTAGTTTTCTCCAACAGCTAGAAAACGGTCATGGGATATATTTCCCTAGACCATAACCCCCAGCCACCATAGCCTATAAAAGGAGGGCCTAGATGGGTTTCCAATCCATCTTAACTCACTCCAGCAAAACCCATACGAACTGAGACAACCAGCCCCTCTCAGCTTATATACTCTAGTGCTTTCAGCAACATAGCGAGGCTTGAATCTTAGCTTAAAGAACAGACCAACGGTGTGGTCTAGGACGGTTCAACTGAACCAGTAGTTGAAGAATTGAACTGACCGGTGCAGCGGTCAAAACCACCTTTCTCTTTCTTTTTCTTTCTTTTGAGATTTTTTCTCTATATTGTAATACTGCCAGAAAGTGTGTAAAAGAGTTCCATTTAGTGGGCCTTCGTGTTTGCTGAACGCAGACCCACATCAAGCTCGTCGTATCCTAGAAGCTATTTGCCTGTAACCTATCGGCATACTCAATTTACTTGAGTAGGGGCAGATAATCCTTTAAGGACAACATTTTTCAGATGTGCTTCAGCCTGTCCTTAATTTTTATTATCGTGATATTTTCAGATTCCATATTATACAGAAATTACATTAATCTGTATAATTTTCAACAATTTTCCAACATTGGTTCCACTCCAAAAGAGATCCTTCCTGAATGGTTTTTCATCCTTAATTCAATGGACGTAGTGGATTTCCCATACATCTTCAATAAGTGGGCCACCAAAATTCACAGAGTCGACATACATCGACTCTGTTGTAAAACAGAACTTCCATCCTTTTGTTGTGGGCCACCATCATGAAGGGAATGACGGATCTGAGTCATCCATTAGGTAGAGGGAGAAAAACCAATCGAAACCATTCTAAGCTTTGTTGACCATGCTCATCCATATGATCGTTATGGCGATCGTAAACGGACCATTAAGCTTCCATTGCAGCTTGATTATCTTACTGGACCACATCATCGGTTGATCAAAACCGTCCTTTCATGGTCGAAATTCTGAGAGGAAGACATTGGACGGTATGGATCTCTCAAAAGATGGTTGTACTAGGCTCTGCCAATAGCACAACAGAAGGAAAATGACTTTTTCCTTTATTTACGCACGTCCGCAAGTTCGGTCGACTGCGCAATCCGCGCAACTCTTTCTCTCTGCTGCACCATCTGCGCAACTCTTTCCCTCTGTTGTGTCATCTGTGCAACTTCAAACTTCGTTGCATGACCCGCGCAACTGCAAACTCCATTGCATGACCCGCGCAACTGTTAAGCTCTCTCTCCCTCTCTCTCTCCCTTCTTCTCCATTTCCTGGTCCACTAAATGATCCAACCCTTCAAATGAATCAGGGAGGGGTATTTTTAGGCCCCACCACTCTTATAAAGTGGTGATCACCACCACTTATCCATTCACATATGGATGTCTTCTTTTCTTAAACCATGGCATCCACCAAGCTCCTTCTTAAGTGGTGGTGTACAGCCTCTCTTCACTAAAATGACACATGTGCATGCTTTATTAACAAAATACCCTTTTTAATGTATTTTTACTGAAATACCTAAACTACCCCTGGAGATGGATTTTGACCACAATACCTAAACTACCCTTGGACATGGATTTTTAGCAAAATACCCCCGATATGGATTTTTACCAAAATACCCCTGAAGTGGATTTTTACCAAAATACCCCGAAGTGGATTTTTACCAAAATACCCCCGAAGTGGATTTTTACCAAAATACAGATTATGCAACCCTGTATCATAGAATTCTCTGACCACTGCAATGAGATATTTTTTGTGCCTCAACACATTACTTTAAGAATTCAATCTCAAGTAATCTTCTCAAGCTTAAAGCTCATATACTCAAGTTGAAACACAAGTCACAAGTACTTTGAGTTCATGCTTCAAAGTACTTCAAGATCAACTATCAACCGAAGCGAATGATGTTTTAATGTTCAAATATCACATATAAGGTATGAATGACCCTAGGTTGACCATAGGTTAGGTCATATGGATTTCATAATTAATTTGGGCCATTATATATTTTTATAGGTTTTTTCTCGACTAGTCTTAGCTTATGTTCGACTAGTCCTAGTTCTGGCTCGACCAGTTCAAGGTTTGTTACTAATTTTTGGAATTATTTGTTGGACCCTCGACCAGTCCTGGAGACTGCTCGACCAGTCGAGTGAACAGTGTTCGACTCAAAGTCCAGCAACCATTTTTGGTCCCACTCGAGTGCAGGGCTCGATCAGTCGAGCTGGCCACTCGACCAGTCGTAAAACGGTCTTATCTTATCGTGCCCAAAAATTTGAATTATTTTTGGTCCTTTGACCAGTCGAACCGACCACTGGGCTAGTCAAGTGAACAATAATTTTATCTATAAATTAAGGATGATTTTCAGAGTTTTTCATTCAATTCCAAGATAATCAAGACACCACTCTGAGAGATAAGTTTGTGATATTCTTAAGTTATATTGTGTTCATTTAATATTGTCTTTAATTAGCTTTTTGCATTTGATTTTAAATTCTCTATTCCAATCTTAATTGAAGAAGGGATTTAAGTTTTCCCCTTTATTGAGATCAAAATCAAATCAAGTTAGCCAAACGTGATTTAATCTAAAAATCATTTAGAACTTAGAACCCTTTCATAAGTGAGTGTGGACATTGAACATCTATGTTGAACATCTACACCGAATTGATTCTATCGGGCTTCGTCAAAGGAGAATATCCATATAAGTATATTTACATTTTTGTAAATCTCCTTTTGTTTTTTTTTTTGAGATTGTGCCAGAAAAATCTCTCTTTTTTTTTTGGTTTGTCTGAAGTGATCCAAAAAATTTTAGAGTGTGGGGTTTTTAAATTGTGTAAGCCCAATTAAAAGACACAATTGTGAAGGTTTTAGGTGAACCTTGAAAACCTATTTCATAGTGAAAGCCAATATCCACCATGTGAGGATATTGGGAGTGGAGTAGTTGTGTGGCTGTTATTTTAACAGTTGGTGTACACACAAGCGAGCCACTATAATTGTTGGAGTTGTGAATGGTTGAATGTGGCTAAGTGTATGAATGATTGTAACTTACTTTTAGTTCATGTGGTGAATGTTGTAATAGCAGTAGAATTTTATTTCTGTTTTATTCTTTATTCCTGTGTATCGATTTGAGATTTTGATACACAAAATGTTCTAGGAATCAGGTTGTCCTACCATAAGCCATTGATTTTTGGTGTAAGGTTGTCCTTAGAACAACATTTGTATCAACCTCTCAATACTTATGCATTTGAGGTTGCTATTCATTTCTGTTATTTAAATTGTTAAGTGCTATCATTGTTAATTTCTTTTTTATTTCGCAATTAATTTTTTTAATTTGTAATAGTCCTATTCACCCCCCCCCCCAACTCTAGGACTCTTGCTCGGCCTTTTCAAGTGGTATCAAAGCCTAATAGCTCGCTTTAATTTTTGTATTAATTTCCTTAGCTAATCGATCTGAGCTTTCTAAGATGTCAAATTTTGATAGCCTTTTAGTAACTAGGCCTCCACCTTTTGATGGCTCCAATTATGCCTATTGGAAAGCCAGAATGAGGATTTTTTTTTTTAAATCTATGGATAAGAGCATGTGGCAAGCCACAATGACCAATTGGACTCCTCCTACCACTGAAGTGACTGGTATTGATGGATCTAAAAATGTAAAAGTCTTAGCTTACTTTTCTTGGTCCGCTCTTCAGAAAAGTGAGAGTAGTGCCAATGCAAAGGATTTAAATGTAATTACTTGCGCACTATCACCAGATGAATTCAAGAGAATTATATCCTGTGATACTGCAAAGCAAGCCTGGGATATCTTGGAAATGACACATGAGGGTACAACAATTATCAAGAAATCTAAAGTTCAAATCCTCACAACCAAATTTGAGGAAATATGTATGGAAGAAAATGAAACGTTCATGGACTTCTATACAAGATTAAATGATATTGTCAACTCTATGTGGCGTCTTGGTGATAGGATCCCAAAAAGTAAAGTTTGTGCAAAGATACTACGGACATTGCCAGAACGGTTTAATTTAAAAGTAAATGCGATCCAGGAACTTTGTGATACAAATAATATGTGGCTAGAAGGATTGGTTAGTTCTTTACAAACCTACGAGTTAAAATTTAAAGCTCCTAAAAGTAAATCCAACGCCCTTCAGTCTTCTAAAATTATTTCTTAAGAAAATAGTAATAATTCTGATTTGGAAACTTCTGAAGATGATATGGCTCTTTTGGCTAAAATGTTTTAAAAGATTTTCAAAAGTAGAAAGAGGGTTAATTTGCAAAAACCTATTGAAAAGAAAAGATCTAGATCTAAAACTTGAAAATCTTTAAAAGACAGTTAATGCTACAACTGCCATGAATATGGGCATCTAACAAACAAATGTCCTAAGAAGGACAAGTCTAAAAAGAAAAGTATGTTGGCTACATGAGATGAATCTTCCTACTCTGAAGTCTCTTCTGAGTTAGAAGATTCTGAAACTGAGTCGGCTAATGATGTTAAAGCCCTGATGACTCTAGCCAAGTTCACTTTTTCAGATAATGATGATTCAACCAGTGAAGAAAATCTGAATAGTGACCATGAAAATGAAGAAAATCTTCAAGATGCTTATGATGCCATATACAAGGAAAGTTACAAAATTGTTGTAAAGCTAAAACTTTAAAAAGAAAAGTTTTCAAAACTAAAAGAGAATTTTGATAATCTAGTCTTAGAAAAATCACACATTTCAGATTGCTTTGAAAAAATTAAGTGCGACTTAGATTTCAAAACCTCCAAAGTTGAAAACTTAAAATCTAAAAATGAAAAGCTAAAACTAAAAGTCTCTTCGCTTTTGAGTTTAAAAGACACATGGAGGTATGCCCAAGGTGATCCTAAATTAGAAAAACTTTTATCTGGATCCAGAAAATGTGGCGATCGATCTGGATTTGGGCTATGATAAAAGTATTCCTCCCAAATATAAGAATACTCCACCTAAATTTGTTAAAGGAGAATCTTCTAACTCAAAAGGGAATAGTCTGAATCAATATAATTTTAAAAATGCTAAGACTTTTCAGACCTTAAAACCTAAAAGCAACCATATCAACTATAAAAATCAGAACTGTAATCCTTTAGCTTAAGAAATTGTTGATTTACTTAAGGAGCACTTAAAATCTTACTCAGTGGGTCAGACTTATAACAACTATAAACATAAGAAGACCAACTATACTCCTAAACCCAAAACTGTAATGAATTGGGTCCCTAAGGTTACTTGTTTGGTTGCCCAAACTGCTTTCAAAGCTTCGAGCGATTTAAAGTGGTACCTAGACAATGGTTGCTCTAGGCATATGACAGGTGACAAAGGCATGTTCACCAATCTTAAAGACATGTCAGTCACATTCGGTGATGGTAGCAACTGCAGAATTATTGGCAAAGGTACGGTTCAGCTCTTTAACCTCCCTCTATTTGAGAATTGTTTATATGTAGAAGGGTTAAAACATAATTTATTAAGCATCTCTCAAATATGCGATAATAATCATAGTGTAAAATTTACTAACCAAGGGTACGCTCAAATAGAAGACATTGATTAAGATGAGACCTTTGCCCTAGTAGCTCGTCTTGAATCAATCAGATTATTTATATCTATTGCGTGCTTTAGAAAATTCAAAATATACCAAATGGATGTAAAGACTGCGATCTTAAATGGTTATTTAGATGAAGAAGTGTATGTTGAACAACCAACGGGTTTTAAAGACCTTAAGCATGCTAATCATGTCTACCGCATGAAAAAAGGCACTCTATGGTTTAAAACAAGCTCCCAGGGCAAGGTATGAAAAATTGACTAAGTTTTTACAAAGTCGTAACTTTATAATGGGAAGTGTTCATAAGACATTGTTTGTAAAGAAACATAATGATCATATACTAACAGTGCAAATCTATGTTGATGACATTATTTATGGATGTACTTATGCTAACATGACTGCTGAGTTTGCAGATCTTATGAAGTCTAAATTTGAAATTAGCATGGTTGGAGAACTAAACTATTTCCTAGGGTTGCAAGTCAAATAGGTCTCTGATGGTTTCTTTATCTCTCACACCAAATATGCTCTGAACTTAGTTAAAAAGTTCAGATTTGAGAGTGGAAAAATTTTTTATACTCCAATGAGTACTACTCTAAAACTCTCTTAAGGATTCAATAGGTAAAAGTGTGGATCCTAAGTTGTATCATAGTATGATAGGTAGTTTACTTTATTTAATCACAAGCAGACCTGATATTACTTTTAGCGTAGGAATTTGTGCTAGATATCAATCTGACCCTAAAGAGTCACACTGGATTATTGTTAAGCGTATTTTGCGATATGTTGCTAGTTCAGCTAATCTTGGTTTCTGGTATCCACATGATACTAGTGTGCAATTAGCTGGTTACACGGATGTTGATTGGGTTAGTAACATTGATGATCGTAAATCAACCAACGGTGGTTGTTTTGTTGTTGAGAACTGTTTAGTTTCTAAGCTAAGTAAGAAACAAAGTTCTGTATCAGTCTCCACAACTGAGGCTGAATATATTACTGTTGGTAATGCATGTACGCAACTTGTGTGAATGAAAAGAGTGCTAAGCGATTACGGAATTACGCAAGAATCCATGGTTTTATATTATGATATTATGTAATTAATATCTCTAAAAATCCAATTCAGCATTCACGAACCAAACAATTTGACATTAGATATCATTATATTCGTGAACTGGTGGAAGACAAGATAATTTCATTGGAATATATTCCGACTGATACCAACTTGTAGACATATTCACAAAACCACTTGATAAAAACAAGTTTAATAAATTGAAATTTGATCTTGGTATGTGCAATATGAACTGATGATTTGTGACTTTCTATATCATAATGTATATGTTTATTATTTTGAAAATTTAAAATTCAAATTAATAAAAAATTGTAAATTTTCAGTGTTGCATGACCAGTCGAGTATAAACTCGACCAGTCATGGCTCGACTGATCGAGTATGTACTCGACCAGTTGTGAAACTCGGGTTTTGCTTTTTATTTGGGGAATCACTTTTTTTCTACATTTGGTCCTTCTTCTCCAACGAGCCCTACCATGACCAGTCGAACCCATCTTTGATTTCTCCATGGTTAGTCCATTATTTTTAATTTTATATTCAAGTCCTTTGCACTTCCTTTTCTTCATTTGTGCGGTTTTTTTCAAGCTTTATGATTGTTTGGTGGGTTTTCTAGCTTAAAATCTATTGTACTAGAAACCCTTCTGGCCTCTTTTGCAAACTTTGTATTCATTGATTTCTTTGTTGTAATGGAAGGTAGAAATAAGAAGAAAGGATCTTGTGGTCCCTCTTCTTCTCGTTCAACTCTTATTATGGTGTGTCATCTTCGGTCACCCAAGGATAATCTCGAGTATGTGCGGAATATTTACTTACGTAACGTGATAGTAAAACGGACTGTTAACATTGATCATTTAACACCTTTTGATATCCTTCCCCTTCTTCGATGTGTAGGATGGGAAAACAGTTTACATTGGGGTGGTCCTGCATTCTGTTGTATTGCGCAAGCCATGTATGTTTGTATTATTAACTTCTCTACTGAAAATCATACATTTGCAATTTCTACTAGAGAAGGTCCAATTAATGTAGATCGTCACCTCATTTCTAAATTAATGGACCTTCCAGTTAATGATGACGGTATTCCCATTAGTTCTCTTGTAGCAAAACCTTCTGAATCTGAGATGCGAATGCTCACTAGAGTTTTATGTAATATGGATGTGGAATAGAGTACTAGGAATGCGCTCGCCTCCAAGTTTCTGTTACCTAGATACAGAGTTCTTCATAGGATTTTGTAATGCCCCGAATTTTTGCCAACCTGGGATTAGACGTCCTTAGGCAATGGATCAATCCTAACACAGGTTTAACTTCTTAAACGCTCAATTAAAGCCTCAAATCGCTCCTTAAACCATTTTCTTCACAAATCCCACCCTTCACTACTTGTGCTTTCGAGTTTTTCAAAGCACCTTCGCCTAGACACCATCTTAAACTAGCTAAGTAGTATAACTTGGATCACTTTATATACAAACTACAATGGACTAAGTTCCACCTGATGAAAATCACTTAGATTAAATTCTTTAGAAATTTAATAAAGTTAACTAAGTACTAAACTCGATTAGCCATGAAATCGTTAGGATCGCTTTAAATACGATCCAAGACCCAAAAGTTGCGAATCATTGGCGCTTAGGTTACCCTAAAGTTTAGAACCAAACTCATTTCCCCGTCCGCTTCTCGGGAATGAAACGAAACTTCAGATTAGGGTCTAGATCGCACATCGGGAGTCCGATTAACCCAATTAAGGAACTAGGACCGCCCCACCGGGCTTAACAATCATATCAAAAATCGGCCTTATCCGATGTTCACTACGGCCATTCGTTTCGAATCGGAGCGAGGTAGTGTGAAAAACACTATTCATATGCCAAAATAAATATCCGGAATAGTGATCCGGCATCGTTCGTTGACGCGTCACAAGATTCGTAATCGTAGGACAAATTACACCCTCGGATTAAGAAAAATTTCAGAACATTTACATGTACTTGGAATTTCGATCGTGGCCCACCGACCGCCGAATCGAAAGGGGTCCGCCACGTGCGATCTGCGTATCCGAATGAGTCAAAACGTAATCCCACGTAGATCCATCGATGGTGAGCTTAAGTCTGACGTTTGGTTCAAAGAGGGCCACCAGAACTTCCCTTTTGAGCTGGAAAAGCGGCGAATATCCTATATAAGCAGTACCCCATGAACCTAAGTCTATTCTCGTAATGTTTGAGGCTATAAAAGGAGCTTAGAGCAGCCCCTCTCACAGCCATACGAATTTTGGAGGAAACCCTAGAGGGAGAGAGAGAAAAGAGAGAGAAGGACTTGGAGATCGTTGCCGATCTTCCTCCACCTGCACTGGCTTGCTACATGGCCTACACCTCTCTATTCTAGACGTTTTTCCGGCGTTTTCCGCCTCATTTGAAGGTAAGAAAACCTAACCCTAAGTCTGATTTATGGTGGAATCGAGGTAGGATGTGTACCGACTAACCGATTCCGCTCTTTTGGGCTAGAAATCTGAGACGGAAGATCCATCACCCTTGCCGATTGTTCAGTTTCCAAAGGCAAAGGTGAGGACTTTAAGCTTATAAGTTACGGTTTTGCGCTTTCAATGTCGATAATGGTAGATTCATGATGCTTGCAATTGCACATGTACAAAGTGCTTTCCGTTTTGTTTTGATTAACGATGTGAAATATGGAATTTCACATATTCTAGGTATACGTAGAAATACCGATACGTATTTTTTTTGATAAATGCTTGACATGTTTATTTAATGTTTAATTATATAACATATGAATAAAATACTAGTTTGCAAAAGGAATCGCCAAAATATATGTTTACTTGTAAATTACAGTATGTTGAAATTACGTATTGTAGAAATACCCGTATTTTTTTTTTGGATAAATGCTTGACATGTTTATTTAATGTTTAATTATATAACATATGAATAAAATACTAGTTTGGCGTAAAGGAATCGCAAAATATATGTTTACTTGTAAATGCCCGTATGTTGAAATTACGTATTGTAGAAATACCGTGATATGTATTTCTTTTGGAATAATGTTTGACATATGTATTTAATGTATGATTATACAATACATGATTAAAATACTAGCTTGGCGAAAGGAATCACGAAATCTATGTTCCTTTGTAAACACTATGTATGTCGAAATTGGGTATACGTGGAAGTACCCTATACGTATAAAAGTTGCTGATGTGATTGACATGTTTAATTGCTGTATGAATATGATGTATATGTATAAAATACTAGTTTGGTAAAGGGACAACCCTAGTACACACTTCCCAAAGATACGTCATGTATGTCGAAATATGCATTCCAAGTGTTGGTGAAATCACTTGTGAGTGTAAGTGCTTAATGTTAGAATCCTAGGTAGGTTTGAGATGGGATTCTATGTTACCTTAGAGTCGCATATGACACTCTCCATGTGGTTGTTCACTCTAACCACTCGCCACGAAATTTAAGTATTTGTATCCTTATTTACATAATGCTTTATAACATGCTTTGAACATGCTTTGTGACTTGTTATTAACATGCTTCATGTTATGCTTTATATTATGCTTGCTAGTATTCTTGAATTACCATGTTAGCATTTGTATTTCACATGCTATGGTTAGGATTTGATGTGAGCTTGGGACTATGTTCGTAGTCCGTGCATCCCAGATCGACTTGAAGATGTGGTTGGGATTCGTGCTCCGCCACGCACGATGTGTTGGTGAACCCGTGTCGTGCCGGTTGGCGATAGTGGTTGGCCACACGAGGTGCTTCTCGCGCCTCATATCGCTCAACTTGTTGTGCGCTCGAGCATAGCCGAACATGTCAAGTAAACCGTGTGCCTTATGTATGTTCACCATGTTTGGTCACAAATGCTTGAACCTAGGGTACCAAACTTACCGATGATAATCCCGTTAACCATGGTACCTCGATCCGCTAAGACTCATGAGCCGGGCATGGTGGTATGGGACACCGTGGTCGAGCCATGGCCCATGGGGCTACACGTGCCTCCCCGTAGTGACCCAGTGTGAGCAACTCAACTCGTGAGCCGATTATGGTGGTATGGGACACTATATTCGTATTGCCGCCTACACCGATAAGGTGATGGGGGAGTGGTGCAATCTTTTGTGTGTCAATGGCACCAGTAGTGACCGCGAGCATATTCAAGTTGCCTCGTGCCTTAGGGTTCGCCGCGATATATAGAGTATGAACTAGGCCTGTTTTCTGTATAGTTGTATCGTGATGAATCGTTTAAGGGTGATGGGGAGTGGTGAAAACCTTTGTGCTAGCATGAAGTAACCTCGGGGCAAATTTCTGTGACCTAGAAAACACACAATCGTCTCGATATTAACTAGGAGACGACCCTAGATTGGATCATGTTTGGATATGATACAAGGGAGGTACCTTAGTTTCCCAATCCTGCTGTTTGAAATGGACTAATAAAAACTCTGTAATCATGCTCATCATGCATTGCATGTGCCTAGAAGATGTGGAGCACTGAGGGATGAAAGCATGCCGCGAACGTGAGATGGTGTCGCATGAGGGAGGGTGTGGTGAGGGCATCCATCATACCGCATTCATACTTGCATTAATCGAGTAACTAGGGAGTGCTTACCTTCGCTTTATCATTTCGCTTGACCGCATTGATAACATGTTAACTTATGCCTTATTGTTCCACCGAGTTAGCTACTCACTCCCACGTTACATGACGGTGTTGTACACACCAAAATGATTTGTTGAGTTTCGTGTGATGGCGATGCTTGTGAAGCAAGAGCCGGACTACTTCTATGGTGATGAGGAGGAGCTCTCCTATCAGATCTCTCGACATGTGTCTATGAAGACTGGTATCAGACCGACGAGGGCTATGGTATTTGGGATAGAGACTTTACACGTCATCACATTAGGTATATTTTAGAATTGTCCTTGTAATTATTTAACCTGAAATGTTATCACACTGAGACTCATCATAGTATATATATTTTGTCTATCTATTACAGTCTTCCGCTTCAACTTTAACTCTCTCGGAGTATGATATGTTGTTTTGCTTAATCTCACTCATGTTCACTACTCTAAATACAGTCAACATTCAATCATCATTCATTTTGTTGCATAAGTGATGTTCCGGAACTCGGGAGTTGAGTTTATGCTCGACCCCCGATTTTCAGGGCGTTACAGATTTTCATTTCAAATGTCTATCTTAGATCTGGTAACAAAACCGAGCTTACTACATTCATGGTTCGTATTCTTCATTATATCATTACTGGAGTCTTTGTGTGTCTCCCTTCACTTATTTGTTATATCATGATTCAGTTTCATCTTCACCCAGGTCACAGTGAGATACCTTTTGCTTATCTTATGACTGTATTAGCCACTCATAGTCTAGCGGTTAAACCTGTTGGAGAAGCTTCAATTCACCATCTACCCTTTAACAATTCAAACATTAACAAGATGAATTTGAAGTTGGCCCCTGGCCAAGTTGATGTGGGTGCTAGTGAAGCAGCTGAAGCAAATGAAGAAGAAGATGCTTTGCTTCCAGATGATGCTAATATGGATGACATTTCTTATGAAATTGAATCTGATTCTGCTGCTGATCCTGATTATCAACCATTTGATTTTGATGAGCGTTTGCACTCACTTGAGGAGAAAGTTGAAGGTATGCATGTGTCCCAAGAAATGCAATTTAAATATATGCGCAAGTATCTTAGGCGCATTAACAAAGGGCTTCATCAAATTCATCATTCCATACCTGCTCCTTCTTGTTCGGATTAGTTTTGAGTATCTGTGTAATAACTTTTAATACTTGTATTTCTTCTTATAATTGGACATGTTTAGTGATCTTGTCATTATGTTATCTTAACCTTACCTCTCTAATTGCTCTTATGTTTCCATCATCATTTACAGGTTCTTTCCTTTGTCATATTGTGACAAAAAGGGGGAGAATTAATCCTGACATGCCTATCTCATTATGATAAATGTGGAGAATATGAAACTGTGGAATGTGGTTAGGTGATAGGCAGAAATATTTTTTTCTTCAATTCTCCTCTTAGATTCTATGCAATAAGGTGTTAAAGGGGAGTATTGATTTGACCAGGTTTTAACTGGTGCATGATTCTTTGACTGGGTTTTAACTAGTGCATGATTCTTTGACCAGGTTGTAATTGGTGCATGATTCTTTGTTGTGTATATCTTTATTATGTGCATCATATTATTTATTCAGTTTTGTCACAAATTTATCAAAGGGGGAGATTGTAAATGCTATTCTATCTAGCTCATATGATTGTCAAATTTTGTAGTGCCAAAACCTCTTGAAATCTTTATCTTGTGTAGCTCATCTTCACATTCAAGATCAAACAATTCAAGTACAAGTTCAAGATGTTCCAATTCAAGATTCAAGTAGCACAAGTATAAGAACAAGAGATTCTTATACAAGTTCAAGTACTAGATCAAGTTTTCCAGCTTCAACTATATCAAGAAAGCGTGCATTACTTTAAGAATTCAAGCTTAAGTAATCTTCTCAAGCTTAAAGCTCATATACTCAAGTTGAAACACAAGTCACAAGTACTTCAAGTTCAAGCTTCAAAGTACTTCAAGATGTCAAGCTTCATGTACTTCAATATCAACTATCAACCGAAGCGAATGATGTTTCAATGTTCAAATATCACATATAAGGTATGAATGACCCTAGATTGACTATAGGTTAGGTCATATGGATTGCATACTTAATTTGGATCATTATATATTTTTATAGGCTTTTCTCGACTAGTTTTAGCCTATGTTTGACTAGTCCTAGTACTGGCTCAACCAGTCCAAGAATTTCGTCGACCAGTCTAAGGTTTGTTACTAATTTTTGAGATTTTTTGTTGGGCTTTTGACCAGTCCTGGAGACTGCTCGACCAGTTGAGTGAACAGTACTCGACCAATCGAGCAGGCTTAACTCAAAGTCCAACAACCATTTTTTGTCCCACTCAACTAGTCGTGGAACGGTCTTATCTTATTGCGCTCAAAATTTTAAATTTTTGTTGGTCCTTCGACCAGTCAAACCGACCACTGGGCCGGTCGAATGAACAGTAATTTTGCCTATAAATTGAGGACGATTTTCAGAGTTATTCATTCAATTCCAAGATAATCAAGACACCGCTCTGAGAGATAAGTTGGTGATATTCTTAAGCTATATTATATTCATTTAATATTCTCTTTAATTAGTTTTTTGCATTTGATTTTGAATTCTCTATTCTAATCTTAATTGAAGAAGGGATTTAAGTTTTCCCCTTTCATGAGATCAAAATCAAATCAAGGTAACCTAAGGTGATCTAATCTAAAAATCATTTAAAACTTAGAACCCTTTCATAAGTGAGTGTGGACATTGAACATCTACACTGAATTGGTTCTACCGGGCCTCATCAAAGGAGAATATCCAGATAAGTATATTTACATTTTTGTAAATCTCTTTTTGTTTTTTGTTTTTTTTTTTTTTGAGATTGTGCCAGAAAAATCTCTCTTTCTTTTTTGGTTTGTCTGAGGTGATCCTAAAAATCTCAGAGTGTGGGGTTTTTGAATTATGTAAGCCCACTTGAAAGACACAATTGTGAAGGTTTTAAGTGAACCTTGAAAAACCTATTTCATAGTGAAAGCCCATATCTACTGTGTGAGGATATTGGGAGTGGAGTGGTTGTGTGGTTGTTATTTTAATAGTTAGTGTACACACAAGCGAACCAATATAATTGTTGGAGTTGCGAATGGTTAAAGGTGGATAACTGTATGAATGATTGTAATTTACTTTCAGTTCATGTGGAGAATGTTGTAATAGCAGTAGAATTTTATTTTTGTTTTATTCTTTATTCCTCTGTATCAGTTTGAGATTTTGATACACAGACTGTTCTAGGAATCAGGTTGTCCTACCATAAGTAATTGGTTTTTGGTGTAAGGTTGTCCTTAGAACAATATATGCATCAACCTCTCAATACTTATGCATTTGAGGTTTCTATTCATTTATGCTATTTGAATTGTTAAGTGCTATTATTTAATTTTTTAATTTAGCATAGTCCTATTCAACCCCCCCCCCCCCCCCCCTATAGGACTCTTGCTCGGCATTTTTAGTAGGCTACCTTATCTAAAAAGCTATCATAGTCTATTGGGTTCTACCCCCCATGTGCTATCATTGCAGTACTCTTCCCTTGCCAAAAACTCATGATTACATTAATATATCTTCCTCTCTCCCTTCTCTCTCCTTCCCATTCTCTCATTTCTCTCTTCAAGTGCTAGAGACGTCCCAACCTCTCCCTCATTCTAGCAACTCTCCTCCCTATCTCCCCCTCAATCTAACCTTCTAACCTCCATCTCCACCATCTAAACATCTTCCCTAGAAGCCTAGGTGATAGTCTTGGAGTTTGAAGCTTTCCTTGGAGGTGGGTGCTCCATCAAGATCCTTCTCTCCTCCTTTTTTTTCTTCTCTCTTTCTTACATGAATGGAAGCATGTAGGACCCACCAATCCATGGTGGATGTCCTACATGACTCCTAGGATCAAGGCCATGGGCCTAGATACATGTATTTCATCTTCCATGGTGGGTCATTCTCCATGGACCCACCATGAGGCATTTCTCTTATATCTTACCTATCATAGGTCATTTAGACCTTTGCATGTAATGGTAGGGATGGTACCCCTGCCTCAGCACCTTTTTTCAATTGAACATAGCTTGCAAGTATGCTACAACTGTATTACACGATGTGGATTGAAGGTGGAAGGTTCATTAGGAACCTTCCACCAATAGCCGGATCTCTCTTCCTTTCTCACCCTTTCTCTCTATTTTCTTTCCATTGTTGCTGGAGATATTTTGGCCCACTAAGATGGCCAGCAACATCTTATATCCATCAGGGAGAAGGGACTTCCAAGCCCACCTAGCTGGACGTCCAGACCCACCATGACATACATGGCTTGGGTGGCCTCCAAACATGATTTTTCTTGAGGCTTTTGGTGTACTAATGGATCTGAAATGTTGATAACTCATCTAAGTAGACCCCACTTGATGGATCAGGGTATAAGATCCTTTGGATAATTTATATGGACCGAAATATGGACAACATATGTTGCTGTCCAGATTTTAGGCCCATCTGGAATATGATTTTAAGCCAATGTTTGGGATAGTTTATATGCCTCTTTTTCCCAAATTTCTTTGGAGATTTTCTAGAGTATGGACCCCAATTTGATGTGGAATGAGGCCCACATGATTCCCCCATGATTGAGGCCCATGGGATGGGCCAAAGTACGCTACCTGTCCAGAAATTTCTGAACAGTTCAGCAGTATTACATGTTAGAAATGAGCACTTTCACCTTAATTTTTGGAGTAAGTGGGTGGATCCTAGGACCAACCTTCCCACCTATTTTCCAGATGTTTGGACAAGCTTAGGCTCACCCCATGTGGTACCAAACATGGGGACAATAGTATTTTCTGTACCAACAGATTTTTGGATGTATTGCTGCCCATATTCTTTTTAAATGCTTAACATGTGTTATAAATTTTGTAATTTATTACTATGATGGCCCACCCTTGTTGGGACCCATGTAGCTTGAATTTAGGCCAATTGGGACATTGGAATTTTGGGGCAAGTGGCTGGACCAGCCACCTTGCTGGACGTCCAAGGTGGTTGATGTCCAACAAGGCTGGCCGTCCCACCCTTGTGAGGCCCACCATGATGTAGTATTTCATCCATGTATCCATCCATCTAGTGGCCCACCTTGCTGTGGAGCGTCCAAGGTGTGGCCCACTTTGAGCTTTGAAGTGGGCTGGGCGTTTGGGCCCATGGATCGCCCACCCCCTATGTGGGACACTCAATGATGGACTGCTGCTGGACTTTCAGTCCAGCAGTATGGCCCACCTAATTTATGTGTTTTGTATATTCTCCCTATGTGGTGGGATCCCTTGTACATGGTGCTGGACCATCTGGATGTATGTCCCAATCAGAGTTTATTTTTACTAGGCTCCAGCAGGCCCAAAATGGCTGGTGGACTAAAAATCCAAGAAGGTATCTATAAATATACATTGTTTTATGGCTGGAGTTTAAGGGTGTGGGGCCCACCATATTACGAGAATTTTGTAGGGATAATTCATGCCTTTACTCCCTTAATTTTGGGTTTAATTAATGCATCATTGAGGCCTACTTTGGTTGGGATATATGGGCAATTATATGTAACTAGATTTTTAGACTCCTTGTAGGCCCAAATGGGCTGGAACTCTCTAAATAGGCCTTGTGGATTCTTAAGCTGTATTTTCCATGATATTGTGTTAGGCTAGTGGGCTGGAATGTATGAGTGGTTAGGCCCATGGTTACCCACCAAATCAACTAAATTCTTAAACTAGGTTGTAAGGCCCAACTTGCTTGTCTTGAATATGATTCTCGCCCATGTGTTGGAGTAATGGGCTGCCCTCTAGGCCCACCACGATGTATGGACTTGGTGGCCCTTATGTTGGGCCCCAACCTTCCTTATGGGCCCATATTATTGCATGTGGGATGGGCTATATATTGCCCCTATTAGACTCATGTATTGTGTGTAGCCTTGGGCCACTTTATTGAGGCCCAACATGTGATGTATCTATGTATACATAGCTGCCCATCCCTTTCTTATGGTGATGCTCGGGCTACGGACCTTGATCCTTGGTAGGTTATTATTGGACCACCTTAAGGGGATAATGGTGGTTGAATGCCCACATTGGTGTACCCCTCTAGGCCCTTGTTAGGCCCATTCTTGCTTCTATGGGTGGTTAAAGGTCCACCATAGACCATTGCTAGGCCCATTCTTATTACTTAGGCTCATACTATTGTCCGTCTTAGTCTTGTGGGCTACCCCAGGCTATTGCACACCTCCCCCCCCCCCCCCTACTAGAGGTTGTGTCCCTTAAGGGATTTGTTTAAGTACCTAGACCTAGATCCTTCTTGGATAGGAGGAGAGTACATCATCGCCTATGGCATGTCTTGCTTATCTTCATGACCCATTCCCATATGCATTATGTGTATGCTTAGTTGAGATGTGCTTGGTCATGGTTATGCCATTGGGCAGGATATTATGGTTTTCCCTAGAGGATGGAATTTCCCCTCTTGAGCACGTTGGATGCTTGAGACTGATGCATGGTTGATTGTGTGATTCATGCATCTGGCAATGCATAGCATGTTAATGCTCGCTCTTGCTTCATCTGGGTCGTAACCTCCACAGGTATATTGTAGATAGCCGTGTTTGGACACCAAAAATCTCACTTGAGCATATAGAGCACTTAGGATGTCCTTGGGTGAAAGCCCCTAAATCTTCATGGTATAAGGAGACACCTCAACACCAAGACCGAGTGAAAAACATGAGCGCTCGAGTGCCTTATACCATTAGGCTACATCGCCCACTGTTGTGCGGTCGGTTAAGATGGGGTGTGGCTCTACTCGCCTAAGTGAGGGGGCAATAGTTAGGCTGAGTTTAAGTAGCTCGTGAATGAGTCCGCTACCGTCGAGCCTTGCTGGTGGTTGACTGTCCACAGGCAGGTAGTGAGGTCTCTTATGCTTGTTAGATTGTGTGGCTAGGAGAGCAGCAGTCGGCTGGCAGTGTATTTGACCCCGGTGGATTCCCTACTGTAGAATTATATTGATATGTGGACTTGATATGAGGATTGACATGATTGCATTGCACCTTGCATATAACATTGGCTACATAGGCCTCTTGTACATCACCTTGGTATGGTGCCCAGTACTCATATGTTGCATAGCATAGCCTTGGCATGGCTTACTACATTCATGCTTGGTATAGCTTAACCTTGGTATGACTGTTGGCATTGATGGTATTCATGGTTCATGCCGCATTCCGCATTCTCTGATATTGTTTTCTCGGCACTGGTATTACACACACTTACACCGCCCTCTAACTTTCTATAAGCTTATGCATGATTGATGCGTGCAGGATATTCTAGGCAGCCATAGCTGAGGAGGAGCATTGGAGTGTGCCGAGGAACTTTTGGAGATTTCCCTTTTTCAGTTCTTATATTTCCTTTTTGAGCCGGTACCTTGTATCAAAAGTTTAAATTCTTAGTGGATTTTGTAATATGTTCCTGTAGTTATTATCTGTGGTTACTATGTTATGATCTTGGGTATGCTCTTTATGGATTGGACTTATGTTATAGAAATCCTCCTTGTAGGATCCCAAGATCGGAACTTGGTGAATGGGTGCCAGGAGTCAAGAATGAGATACTACAGAAGCTATCGACCCCGGAATCAGCTATCGGGATTCTTGTGAGTTCCGGTCACCGAATTTAGGGGGTGACAGAGGAAGTGCACCTCAAGGCTCAATCAAAAGCCTCACAGATGAAAGTCCAAACCGACCTAAGATCAGTCGGCCCTAGAGTCGCCCGAGATTTAGTCCGACTCATAAGTTGAGTCGGCCAATAGAGTGGGCGGAGATTAGCCGTAAAGCCTATCTCAGAATGACCGTGTTGAAGAGATAAGAGTTGGCCGAGCTATACTTCTCCATATCCAGAAGTTACCTAGTAAAACTCTAGATCTGCATCCGAGATTTTCGGGAGATAAAATAAGATCCCCAAAAATCTACAAACGGATCCCAAAAGATTGAAATCTACTCTAATTATGGAAGCCCTACGGGGTACGACACTGCTATAAATAAGAACACCTTCATGGTGAAAGGTACGCAGAAAATTCTCGCCCTAAAACCTTTATTCTAAGACTCAAATTTTGACTTAAGTATCGGAGGGTCTCCTGGTAAAGCTAGGGTCACCTTTCTCCTTATTCCTGTGCAGGTCCAAGGGCTACGGAGGGGGTGAGCCGAAAACAACATCAACAAAATTCATTTACTTGTATGCCACCTGTGTATCCTCTGTCGCAATCTGGCGTATAACCAACTATTTTTCTCTCATTTCAAACTCTACTCGCCCCGCAAACTATAGCTCTGGTACATGTATTGGATGGATGGGATTCAGTACACCAGGAGCTCGAAAGCTTTTCTTCCAAGGCCAGCACACGTGACATATATGTAAATGATGATCTAGACAGTTCATTCATCCTAAGGTTTCATGAATGGTTCACGTACCAAAGATCACCAATATCAGATATTTTAAAAGGCTAGGATGGTCCGATTACTGTGATCTTTTGTTAATAAAGCACTCATAGTTGTCCCCAATGGATGAACGAACAGTTTGGATCACCACACGCATGAAAGCATGCCGAATTTGAAAAGAAAAAAGGATAACAAAATCCATGCGCCTTCATTTTTACTTTTATTTAGTAGCCAATCTAGTGACATTAAGCCGGACCTTCAAACAAAAGTTACATAACGATGATCTATTATTATAGATGCTCTCTTCCGACGGTGAGGATAACCTCGTTTGAAGCTCATTTTATACCACATTAACCGCAATCTTCATTCCAGCCTGGCAGTGGCCCGCAAAGCTGCAGATGTAGTAGTTTTGCCCCTTCCGCAGTGTGATACGATCGTTCCCGGTCTGGTAGACCTTGGATCCCTTCGGAGTGGTGCAACCGTTGTAGCCATTGCGGGTCACTGCGACCACATTGTGGATGGTCCGGTTGTATTTGAAAACTAGATAAACGTACACAAAGTCATGAGCATGATTAGGTAACAAAATTAAAATTAAACAAGGGTGACTGCCTACATGGAATCAAGGATAGCAATCCTTGTGAGCGTATTATGTTTCATTGTCAGTGTGATATCCACTCTCTGCATTAGATGAGCTCTTTGATGCTATGCCGTGGGGCAAAATAATTAGACAGATTTCACAACTCAGATGGGCCACACCACAGCGGACAATTGGAATGTGTGTAAAGCCACCGTGGTATCTTTCAACAAAGCCGTTCATCAGGTCAGAATCACCAGGATGAAGAGAAGATATAAATATCAGGCTAATACAAAACTCGGGCAAGCCACACAACATGAACTTACAGGTTTAGGTCAACTTTGTATTGTTTCCATTCGTAGCCATATGAGTTTTTTTATGAGGATGATATCATGTACTTTTGGTGTGGTCACCTAATGACCGTAGTGGATTTTATTCACACAGCATGGTGGGCCCACAGAGCTCAGGTGTGTTAATACAGGATTATTGCACATAACCTGGCTAGATTTTGAATCAACTTGATTTTTCGGATTTTGTGAACCATGTTGCATCGTTGAGGTATGATGGAATCCGGTGCATTATTACCTGTTGCATGCAAGTATTTTCAACAATAATCAAGCTAAAAAAACACTTACCAAGGACATCGCCTGCCTTGAAACGCTTGCCTTTTGGCCAATTAACAAGATTAAAGGTCCATCCACTCTTATCTCCAACATTATATGTCGCGGCTGATGCAATCTCACTGTGGATGAGAAGGCAGAGTAGCGTCCCAACGATGATAAGCTGATGTACACTTGCACTACCGCTTCCCTGAGCCATGATTTCAAAACCCTACTCAACAATGATAGTGAAGAGAAATGAGAAGAAACTAGCTAGAGTGCTGGGCTATGTGAAAGTGTAGCCAGAGTAGGTTGCTTTTATATTGGTTCTTGCGATGACGTCAAATCCAACTAAACAAATGGGTTGTCGGTTGAGAGAGAGAGAGAGAGAGAGATTGATACTCCAAAAGGTGTTGTTGCCGATACACTGGCAGTAAAATTGTCCAACTGGCATTTAAAGTAACTGAAAACTAAACGCTCTGACTGAGATTTCTGAGTATAGATGGATCATAATAGAAAAGAACTAATAATATTTCAATTGCCTAGCTCTCGATTGGTTGGCATTTAGTTGAAGATTGAGATTTTAAAAAAATAAATAAATAAATAAATAAATAATTAAAAAATAATCAAAAGTGTCCACAAATAAACATTTAGGACATCTCTACCAATATGCTTTCCATAATAGCCCATCACTACTGGGTCCCAAATTTTTGGACCGCTTATTGCAAGTAGATATATGTCACTTGCATAAGTTCTAAGTGCCTGAGTATTAACTATCATACTCTGTCAGGGTGTGAAATAACTCTAATTTAAAAAGCAAAGTTATGTGACACACCGGTTGGGCATGATTGGCAGACGCTAAGAAGCTGTACACGAGGCATAAATTAGCTTAAATTAAAGGGAGTAAATATGGCAATTCACTGGACAATTCCAAAATAAAATTCCTTAAGCAACCCTAACCTTTGATCCGCAAACTTATATTTCGAACAAAATTATTTATCCATCTATCTGATAGACAGGTTATCAAATAAGCAATTTTTTATTTTTATTTTATTATTATTATTATTATTATTTATGATGCATCCAAATTGCGAACCATAATTTGGACAGTTAATCTGAATTACTTGTAATCCAAATATGCAATTTCTACGTAATTTATAAGTGCATGTGTATCACCATCACACTCTACCGTAGTAATCAAAGTTCTCTCAAAATAAAAAGAACAGAAAAAGAAGAGGAATACTGCATGCTTCACACTTGTAAAAGTTCATTGAAATCGGCTAACAACCCACATATAGACCATTAAGATGGACTTTATGGCCCCGTGGGTCTTTTAGTCTGATGAGAACTCCACTCCCGAGCAGTCGGTCTTCTCCACTGTGATCTCCAATCGATGTTCTTTGACTGGGGTAGGAATTGGGAGAACTGGTCAGATGCTGCCGTTGTTTATTAATTTATGGTACACTAATTTCTAGCCAACGTGTCACATGCGTAGAATTTCTTATTCGAAAGGAAGGTCATCCCCACTATGATGATTATATGATGTGTTCATTCCCATTTTCTCCGTTCCTCATGAGAACCAATCAGGGCAGGTTATGTACTATTTGTATAAGTCGGCTATGGTGTATTTAGAGATTTGAAAAGATTCCTTGGCTAAAAATAACAGGAACCTTTCAGACAGTGTCACGTCATTGTTCTAAACGCCGATGGACAAAAGTGTATAAGAGGTTAAAGGACATGTGGCAAAAGGAGAAACATAGGAATGATGAATGTTTATGGTAACAGTTAGAATATGAGAAGTATGAGAAGGATCCAGATGATTGGTTTAAAGCCGTAAATAGAATTCAGCTGAAAAATTAGTCTGATATCAACCCAATCAAACCAAACATTATTTTTGAATTATTCTTTTCAATTACCAATCAATTTACATTCCTTAGTGTAATAATTTACTTTCTCTGCCAAGCAAGTTACATTTCGTAGTGTAATTTATTCTTTACTTTCGACCTATTGTTTGCAATTCTTATAATGTAATTCATAGCAGTAATCAAATAACTGGTAATTCATAACTTTAATTTGGGTCTACGCTTGTATGCTTAATTCAGTTCTTCAATCGAAAAAATATTTTGCAGTTGTTCTTCACGACCGAATGTAAGAATTCATTTCTCACCTTACTTTATTTATATTGAAAAGTCATTTCGTACAAAAGGTAAATGTGCAACCCATTACCTGAGGACGAACCCCACCCTCTAAAAATCGGCTAATGTTATTTAGATATTGAACCAGTAGCTAAATAGGTGTCCGATCTTATCAAATCCCGGTCATACACAACATGTCTACATATCTTAGTGTTCACAACCCTAAGTGCAAGGTCGCAATGTAGTAATAACTTGGTGAGAATGAGGTCGAATCCACAAGGAATAGGGAACACGGTCTAGAACTAATCTAAGTCTAATATTTTGAAATAATAAAGATTAAAAAAAAAAAAACTAAGGATCGAAGAATCAACCTATAACAATCTCAATATTCAATCTACTTGATTCAACGATAACTTGATTGGAATAGAAGTCTTATCCTATCTAATCGGATAATGGAGCGGTTAAAATAAAATCTGAACATTCATTGGATTAGTTCCCAAATATCCGCCTAATTGCAATGATGGCAAGGAATTCAATCATCCACCATGCCCAGGAGTGAACAATGACTCATGCACATCACACAGTTTAAAATAAGTAAGAAGATATTCAAAGCTCTCACAACATCTACTATAATTGGAGTCACAATAAACCATAGAAAACTGAAAAAATTCATTTAATTAAATTAGAAATCAATGAAGTTCAACATAAACTTGAATCAAAATAAGATAAACATCAAAATAAACTATAAGTTTCATCTCTTAGTCTTAGCCTTAGCTAAGAGATTAGCCTAAGAAGACTAACTTCATAGAAGAAAAATAAAAAGATCAACTAGAACCCATGAATAAATTGAAGTAGAAGAACATTGTAGGCACTCCACCTTAGCCTTCTCTCCCTTTCCAAACACTTGAAGATACTTTAAAATGTCTTAGGTGTAAGACCCTACCCGAGTATCCATTTCGTTCATTTAGGTCCTGCGGTCCTACCGGTCGAATTTCGGCGACCCATGACCTATGGATTGTGTTTGCGGTCATCCTTAAGTCTGATCACGTAGACTGGATCAACATGAAACCCATGCCATTGCGACCGCATCGGCACCGCGGTTCCTGAAAGTGCCCTGGTTTGTCAATTAGCGTGAGTGTTGAGTCGGCTAGACAGAGAAGCTCCATAGGAAGATCAATCAACCCTCTGCCTCAATCGGATGTGGGCCCGAACTCGCCATAGGTAAATCCAAGTCTCACATCTCATGTCCCAAAACACCAGGTAATTAAAACCCTTAAAACAAATTAGAACATCATAGGCTTTTGAGTTAGAATTTTTTTTCAAAATTTAGAAAATCTTCAAGTTTTTTACCTCTGTTGATTTTATCGATATACTGATCGATATTATCAACATGCGCTGTTGATGTCCTCGATGACTAAACGATATCATCGAAAAGAGGACAAAATATGTCCAGCAACCACATACTCATCTAGATGGAATTATCGACGTATCGATATACCTATCGATATCATCGATATTCAAATCTCGAGTCAAGCGAAGTTGACTCGATACAATCGACAGCAGAGAAAATAAGTCCTTTTTTATACTAAGAAAAATCATAAGATCGTCGATATATCGAAGTCCTCCTTGATATCATTGGAATTCAAATCTCGATGATATCGGAAGGCCTTTGATGATATCGGTCTTGGACTCACATATATCCAGCAAATATTTTAGGATAATTTATCTTTGATCGATGGTCACTCAAGAGAATCGATATTTAAATATCAATGATATTGATACAGTATTGATCGCATGGAATAAGGATATAAACTGTCCAGCAAGCTTAATAGAAAATCCATTAGATTTATTGATGCATCGACACAACTATCGATATCATCGACATTCAAATTTCGATGATATCAAAAGTCCCTCGATCATTCTTTTGAACCTGAAATATTTCAAAGCAAGTCTCTCTCATTTTTCAAATGTCGAGATATCAAACCTCGTGTCGATACTATCGGAGTTCAAAATCCGATGATATCGACACCTGTCTCGATTCCCTCGACCAGCTAGCAAAAGGTTTCAAAAGCGTATGACATTGCGTTTGTGTCATCGAGCGGCTAGTCGATGCAATCGAGAGTATACGCTCGATGATATCGAACGCGCTCGATGATATCAAACTCTGTCATAAAAGTGACCGTTTTATATCCATTGGAACCTTTTGCCTATTGTTGCTGGTAGAGAAAAAAGAGAGTGCTTTTGAGTGTTTAACCTTAGATCATATATTCAAAGCCCTTTCTCTCATGGAAGTTCATCCTTCAATCCACCCTCACAATTGATATTCAATAGAGTGGATTGGGAAATGAACTTTCACATTCAAGGACATACAGCTACCATCTTAACGGCAAATCATTAAGCTGGGATGCCTTGAATGCATAGATATTGGAATCGCTCTCTCTTACTTATAGGAAAACATTTAGGATAGTAGGATTCCATCATAGCCTTGACTCAACTCATTGTCATGCATTGGTACATCTTCTGAGTTGCGGTTCAAGGAAGCAGAAGACTTTTCATCAACAAAGGAGGAGATCTTCGACAACGTGCTAAAAGGGACTCATCTGCTTATCTGTAAGTTATTAGAGTCCAGAGGACCCTTGTGATCATTTCTTTCTATGATTGGGTCTAAGGTGTTTCTCACCCCTTGCAAGTCCTCTAGGAGGCCTCCAGCGGGAGTGTACGTGGTGGGTGCGTTGTGTTGACCCTTGCTCTATGAAGAGCATAAAAAGTTAGGGTCTTATGGAAGAACCTTGGCTAGTGCGCCTAAAAGTGGGTGCGTTGTGTTGACCCTTGCTCGTGAGAGCATAAACAGTTGGGTCTTGTGGAAGATCCTTGGCCAATGTGCCTAAAAGTGGGTGCTTTGTGTTGACCCTTGCTCGTGAGAGCATAAACAGTCAGCCTAGGTGTAAGTTATAAAGGTTAAAGGTGAACCTGATTTAAAATATTGGGTTTGGGGTGAACCGTGTGAAACCTCCTTAGTGAAATCTAATACACTCAAGGTTTGAGTGCGGTTACCGGGAGTGGAGTAGATAAGTAGTCGAACCACTATAAAAATGACTGTGTTTGAGACTGTTATTATCTTTCATTTACTTATGTGATTTCTTTAAATACTTTCATATCTGATTATTTGAGATCACACCTCACACCCACTCACAGTCATATCCATCATAAACTAGTTTGCATATTGTTCATCTTTCAAATAGTTTGTGATTGGATCCTCTACTGGGCTTGGAAGCCAGTAGAGTTAGTCTTGAGTAATCCTAATATATGTTTGTTGTTAGGATTAGTGTGATAGGATTTTAAACGGCATAAAATTATTAAAAAGTCCTATTCACCCCCGTCTAGGACATATTGGCATATTCCTACTTCAACTAAAGTAGTCTTCACTGCAACTTCAGTTCCAACACTGCGTCTCATGCATAATTCTGACGTTTGCATCTTGACTTATCATCCAAGTTTTTATTGGCCTTTCATCATGTGTTGGGACCCACTTATCTAGCCTTACACATTTTTCTAGAATGGGCCCCACCTAGCTCCCTTTTATAGAAAGCCTACCCTACCCCTAGCCTAGGTAGTGGGCTACCTTATCTAAAAAGTTATCATGGGCCTTGGGTTCTACCCCCCCATGTGCTATCATTGTATTACTCTTCCCTAGCCAAAAACTCATGATTACATTGATATACCTCCCTCTCTCCCTTCTCTCTCCTTCCCATTCTCTCATTTCTCTCTTCTAGTGCTAGAGATGTCCCAACCTCTCCCTCATTCTAGCAACTCTCCTCTCTATCTCCCCCTCAATCCAAACTTCTAACCTCCATCTCCACCATCTAAACATCTTCGCTTAAAGCCTAGGTGAGAGTCTTGGAGTTTTGAAGCTTTCCTTGAAGGTGGGTGCTCCATCAAGATCCTTCTCTCCTCCTTCTTTTCTTCTCTCTTTCTTACATGAATGAAAGCATGTAGGACCCACCAATCCATGGTAGAGGTCCTACATGACTCCTAGGATCAAGGCCATGGGCCTAAATGCATATATTTCATCTTCCATGGTGGGTCATTCTCCATGAACCCACCATGAGGCATTTCTCTTATATCTAACCTATCATAGGTCATTTAGCCCTTTACATTCATTGGTAGGGATGGTATCGCTACCTTAGCACCTCTTTTCAATTGAACATAGCCTGTAAGTATGTTACAAGTATATTGTGTGGTGTGGATTGAAGGTGGAAGGTTCATTAGTGGCGGAACATTCCATCAATGGGCGGATCTCTCTTCCTTTCTCTCCCTTTCTCTCTATTTTCTTCCATTGTTGCTGGAGATATTGTGGCTCACTGAGATGGTCAACAACATCTCAGATCCATCAGGGAGATGGGACGTCCAGGCCCACCTAGCTGGACGTTCAGACCCACCATGACATGCATGGCTTGGGTGGCCTCCAAACATGGTTTTTCTTGAGGCTTTTGGTGTACTAATGGATCTGAAATATTGATGACCCATTTAGGTAGACCCCACTTGATGGATTATGGTATAAAATCCTTTGAATAATTTATATGGACCAAAATATGGACAATATATGTTGCTGTCCAAATTTTAGGCCCATATGGAACATGATTTTGAGCTAATGTTTGGGATAATTTATATGCCTCTTTTTAATAAACTTCTTTGGGGATTTTCTAGAGTGTGGACCCCACATTGATGTGGAATGAGGCTCACATCATTTCCCTCATGATTGAGGCCCTTGGGATAGGCCAAAGTAGGCTAACTATTCAGAAATTTCTGGACAGTTCAGCAACATTGCATGTTAGAAATGAGCACTTTCACCTTGATTTTTGGAGTAAGTGGGCCACCTCAGTGGATCCCACTTGTTGTCCATATGTGGGACCAACCTTAAGTGGGCCACCTCAGTGGATCCCACTTGTTGTCTATATGTGGGACCAACCTTCCCACCTATTTTTCAGAGGTTTGGACAAGCTTAGGCCCACCTCATGTGGTGCTAAACATGGGGATAGCAGTATTTTTTGCACCAAAAGATTTTTGGATGTATTGGTTCCCATATTCTTTTAAAATGCTTAACATGTGTTATTGAAAGTGCCCTGGTTAGTCAATTTGCGTGAGTATTGAGTTACCAAGACAAGTGAGCCCCACAGGAAGATTGTTCAAGCATCTGCCTCAACAGGATGTGTGCCCGAACTTGTTAAAGGTAAACCTTAGCCTCACATCCCATGTTCCAAAACACTAGGTATATAAATCCACTCACATCCTGATTTGACCCAATGTCTCAACAGATGATATCGGATTGGTACACAAAATTATCCAATAAGCTTTCAGATAAAATCTTTCAATTATCAAGGATCACTTGATAAAAATGATATTTAAATATCGATCATATTGAGACCAGGTCGATGTTATCAAAATAGGACACAAACTATCCAGCAAGCTTATAGGAAAATTCCTTGAAAATATCGATAAATCGACACTGTCATCGATATCATCGATATTCAAATTCTGATGATATCAAGGGATGCTCAATCATAACAAATAGCTGTTAAGTTTTAAAGGTAACTACTCTCACATTTTCAAATGTCGAGAAATCGAACCTTGTTTCAATGAAATCGGAGTTCGAGATCCGATGAAATCGAAGAGTGTTTGATTTTCTCGACTAGTTGGAAAAAAGGTTCAAAAGCGTTTGATAGATTGAGTTCGTGTCATCAAGCAGCCATTCGATGCTATCAAGAGTATATGCTTGATGGTATTGAAACCTGCTCGATGATATCGAACTCTGTCAAAAATATGATTGTTTTATTTCAGTTGGAACTTTTTACCTATTTAATGAGAGCTTGCCTTTGGTTATTTCTAGAGAAAATAGATAGAGCTTTTGAGTGTTTAAATCCCGATCATATACCCTAAGCCTTTTTCTCTCATGGGAGTTCATCCTCCAATCCACCCTCATCATTGATATTCAATAGAGTGGAATGGGGAATGAACTTCCACATTCAAGGATCCTACAGCTACCATCTTAATGGAAAATTATTGAGCTAGGATACCTTGAATGCATAGATGGTTAAAATCACTCTGTTTCTAATATAGGAAAATATTTAATAGAGTAAGATTCTAACATAACTTTGACCTAACCCGTTGCCTTACATTGGAGCATCATCTGTGTTACGGTTCAAGGGAGCTGAAGATTCTTCGTCATCAAAGGAGGAGATCTTCATCAACATGCTAAATAGGGCTCATCTACTTATCTGTTAAGTCATTAGATTCCAGAGACCCTTTCGATCATTCCTTTTATAGGATTGGGTCAAAGGTGCTTCTCTCCCCTTTCAAGTCCTCATAAGATGCCTCCGACGGGAGTGTATGTGGGGGTGCTGTGTGTTAACCCTTGCTCTATGGAGAGAAAAAACTTTGGTCCTTGTGTAGGTCCTTGACTTGTGTCGTCTAAAACCTAGGTGTTGTGTGTTGACCCTTGCTCATGGGAGCATAAACTTAGGTCCTTCGTGTAGGTCCTTGACTTGTCTGGTCTAAAACCTGGGTGCTGTGTGTTGACCCTTGCTCATGGAAGCATAAACTCTAGATACCTTGTGTGGATCCTTGGCCTGTGTGGCCTAAAATCTGGGTGCTGTGTGTTGACCTTTGATCTTGTGTAGGGCGTAAACTGTAGGTTCCTTGTGTGGATCATTGGCCTGTGTGGCCTAAAATCTGGGTGTTGTGTGTTGACCCTTGCTCATGTGTAGGGCATAAACTTGTGTTATGGAGACACGTTAGAGTCAGCTTGGTGTAGGTTATAATGGTTTGAAGTGAACCTAATTTGAAACCTCCGTTAATAGGATTCGGTACACTTAAGGGTTGAGTGCGTCTGCCGGAAGTGGAGTAGACATATAGTCGAACAACTATAAAAATGACTATGTTTGAGATTGCTATTTACTTCTACTGCTTGTGTCATTTCTCTGAATGTTCTCATATTGCATGTGTACATGATTATCTGGAACTAAGTAGAATCACACCTCCCACACAGTCACATCCATCATGAACTATGTTGTACATCTTGTTTATCATTTAAATAGTCTTATGATTGGATCCTTTACCTGGCTTGGAAGATATTAGAGTTACATTGAAGAAATCCTGCTATTTGCATATTAGGTAAGGATAGGGTTAATAGGTTTTAAATCACCATAAAAATTTAAAAAGTCCTATTCACTCCCCTTCTAAGACATCTTGGCAAATTGCTACTTCAATTAAAGTGGTCATTACCACAATTTCAATTGGTATCAGAGCGAGTCTCTCTGAAGGGCTTCACTTCCTATAGAGTGATCTTGACTGAAGTTGGTAATATGGCCAAAGAAGAGGGCTCATTTGTAACTAGACCTCCAGTATTTGATGGATCAAATTATGCATACTGGAAGGCTAGGATGCATTACTTTATGAGATCTTTGGATCATGATGTTCGGGATATTGTTGAAAAAGGATATGTGCCACCAACCAAATAAATAGTACTTGAAAATGACACAACTATCACCAAACTGAAATCCAAATAAATGTGGACAACATTCGATAAAGAAAAATAAACCTCTCAAGCTAAAGCAATGAATGTTATCTACTGTACTGTGTACCAAGAAGTCTTCAATCAAATCAGTATGTGTGGAATAGCTAAAGAAGCATGGGACTTATTAGAAACAACTCATGAGGGAACCGGCACAATTAAAAGATCCAAGCTGCAACTCCTAACATCACAGTTTGAAAGTCTCAGAATGGAAGAGCATGAGACCTTCATGGAGTTTTTCATAAAACTGAACATCATTTGTAACTCCATGGGTGGATTAGGAGAAAAAGTTTTGGTTCAAAAAATTTGTAGGAAAATTCTGAGATCCTTACCGGAACAATTCAACTTGAAAGTTACAACTATTGAAAAATGTAGAAACATGGATGAAATGAAATTAGAAGAACTCATAGGTTCCCTACAAACATTTGAACTACACTTCAAGTAAACTCCTAAACCCAAAAATATTGTCCTCAAAAACTTCAAAGAACACTACAATTGAGGAAGATGAAAGTGAAAGGGAGAATGGAGATGAGGAAGTGGCTCTATTGGCTCAACGGTTCAGAAAATTCTTTCATAGAAACTGTGGCCAGCCATTTAAAGGAAGACAGTTGGACAACAAACATTTTATAGGTAAATCTGGTAAAAAGTCCAAGGAGCCACAATGCTACACTTGTCGAAAGTTTGGACATCTGTCCACTGAATGCCCAAATAGGAAAACCAAAGGAAAGGCAATGGCAGCCACATGAGATGATACTGAAAAGTCAAATTCAAAATGTAGTGACTCAGAGAGTGATGGAGACCGAAAATCCCTAAAAATTCTTATGGTCTCTATAGCCTCCAACATTCCCATAGAAACTGAGAACATTGAAGAACCTCAAGTCACTGAATCATTTCCATCTGATGATGAGGAAACAAAGAAAGAAGAAGAATAAAAGGATAAAGTGCAAGATGCCTATAATTAACTTTATATTCATAACATCAATATCCTTAAAAGACTTCGGATAAATGAAAACAAAAATAAATTGCTACAAAAAGATCTAGACAAAACATTGGAAATCAATATGCACTTGATTAATGATCTACAACAATACCACTCTGAAAATGATAAGTTGGAAAGAATCAATCTGTCTCTAAAATCTGAATCATCAAAACTTACTAAACAGATTGATCTATTGAAAGAGGAAAATGAGCATCTAAAGAATGAAAATCACACACTTAGGTTTAATGCAGAACAATCCAGGAAGTCAGTTGAACTAAATTACAGATTCTCCCAGAGTAGTGAAAAATTAGAAAAACTCTTAGGGATGGGAAGACTTGGGAAAGACAAGAGTGGATTGGGATATGAAAAATTCAAATCAAGTCCTAAAAATGCAGTAACAATGTTTGAGAAATCAACTGCATCAGGGATTAAAATAAAGACTACTCCTATTTGTCATTCATGTGGAGATTCTAGCCATTATAAATTTGAATGCATGTCTCCTAGGAGGACTCAACTCATTTCTAGTCTAAATCATACTGGTAAATACAGACTAACCAGAAGAACAATACAAAATGTCAAGAGTCCACCTAAGAATATGGCTAGAGGTAATACACATCCATCACCACCTAGAATGACCGAGAGAATGAAGGAGCTATTGAATCAGGTGACTGAACTAAATTAGAAAACAAATGAATTTGTGAAACAAGGAAGCATGGTTCAGCTACCCAACATGATCAATGAAGCAAAAACTACCATAATAAGAAATCCAGTCATAAAATGGGTAGTGAAAGAAAAGAAAAATTATCTTGTTATTCACTCAAATCATTTAACAAGCAATAGTACTAAATGGTATCTAGACAGTGGGTGCTCAAGACATGTCACAGGTGACAAATCCCTTCTCTTAAATTATTCAGACCTTAATGATGGGATAGTCACTTATGGTGTTGGAAGCACTGCTAAGGTAGTAGGATGTGGAACCATAGAAGGAATGGAAATGCTAAAAAAGGAGACTGCTTTTTGCATAAAAGGATTGACTCATAATCTTTTAAGCATCTCTCAAATATGTGACAACAAACATGTGGTTACCTTTGACAAACAAAAGTCCAAGATTTTGGATCTATCAGGAAAATCAATTATGGAGGGTCTTCGCACTAGTGACTACTATTATGTCAGCAATGGCAATAGAAAGGTTGATCCATATGCTTAGTCACAATTAAGCATGGAAAACATGTCTAGGTCATGCATCTAGATCTGGATGGTTGTTGAAATGATGCAATTTTGATGATTTTCATGATATATCTGAGGTCTCTACATCTCAAATTTTTATTTTTATTTTTTTATGTATAAACATTCTGATGTTTATAATTTTGGATGGTACAACTTTTGTACATATTTTGACGTGTATATAGACTGATATGAAAATATACTAAGTTATACATATATGAAAGAATATCGAAGTTGTAACATCCCGGATTTTTGCCAACCTGGAATTAGACGTCCTTAGGCAATGGGTCGATCCTAACATCTTATTGATTTCTCAAAACTCAATCCCAAAGTATAAAATCCATTTTTAACCCATTTCCTTCAAAATCTCACCTTTCACCACCTTATTCTCCAAATTTTTCTAAGTACTTTCATATTAGACAAACTCCTAAAGTTTAGGTGAGGAAGAACAATACTGAAATTAAAATTTATCATAAATAGTAAATAAATAAACAAAATAGATTTTTGACCATTAACCATTTGGAATCTAAAGAAATAAATAGGTCATTTGGATAGATTAGCTTCTCCTACCCCAAAATCATATATTGCACGTCAAACAACTCATCCTGGTTCACAAGATACGCCTGTTTCAAAACTCACGTGATGCTGGACAGTCCAGCGAACCACGGCGGTGCCGTGCCTACCGCGGTCGACCGCGGTCCAGCGGGCCGGGAGGGCCACAGCGGGCCGGGCGGCCCGTTTGATGCCCCGTTTTCTATAATTTTTCAGCCGACTTTGAAAAGTCATATCTCCCTCGTTATAACTCCGATTTAGGTGATTCAAAAGCCAGAGTGAAGCTTGATAAGTCTAGTTTCATATAAAAATAAAAAAATATAATAAAAATGTTAATATAGTTTAATACAGGTTAATGTGACAATTGTTCAAAAGTTATTAATTTGGACAACGGTTACTTCTAGAATTTTTAGAATTTTTCTACAACACGAAATCTAATGAAATTTGGTAAAAATGAAGTAAACTTAATGATGAACTACTATAAAAATAATTAAATTAATATGCTAACTAAAAATACCAAAAAGGGACGTAGAACTGCCCTAGGACCATATTCTGTCGTAATTAAGTCATAATTTAGTTAAGTACTAAACTAAATACTCAGTAAAATTAGCTTGAACCACTTTAAATATGATCTGTAAGACCCAAAAGTTGTAGAATCATTGACGCTAGGTTACTCTAAAATCTAGGAGCAAACTCATTACCCGACTGCTCTCGGGAGCACATTGAAACTCCGTATCAGATCTGGACTGCACGTCGGAAGTTCGATTAACACGAAGTTAAGGAATTAGGACTACCTTGCTCGGCTTGACAACCATCTCGGAAATCAAATCCAAATAGTGTCCCAGCGCTATTTGCTTGAGCTCGGAGCGAGGAGTGTGAGAAATGTGAAATTAATTAAAAATAAAATACAAATTTATGAATTCTGAGACTTTTCGCTTGTGGGTCAGTATTAAGCAACCTGACCGTCAGAATTAGGCCAAATTACACCCTCGGATCAGGGATATTTCCCCAAGCATATCCATGTACTCGGAATCTTCGATCGAGCTCCACTGACCGTTGAACTGAAACTGGTCCGCCACGTGCGATCTGAAAACCCAACTGGAACGAAACCTCAGCTAAACCTAGATCTAATGTCTGTGAACTTAAGTCCGACCTTGGGCTCAAGAGGGGCCGCCAGAAGTCCTCCGTTGAGCTGAAACTGACTCACTTTGGTTATAACCTAAGTATATCTTGAGCTTAAGTCTATTTTGGTAAGTTTTGGGGCTATATAAGGACCTTAAACGCTCTCTCATTTCAGCCATACGAATTTGAGAAAAACCCTAAGAAAATAGAGAGAAAGTGAGAGAGAAGTGGGAACATCTCCCTGCCATGTTTCCCCGCCGCTAAACGAGCTTAACCACTCATTTCTAATCGCTTTCCCGGCGATTCCAGCGTCATTTCTAGGTAAGAAACCCTAACCCTAATCTGTTTTAGGGTTTTGACAGTTGTAGGTTATGAAATAGCTAATCTATTTCATTCTATAGGTTACCAAACTGCCGAATACAAAAGCTTAGCAAACCTATTGAATTCGTTACAATTCTACGACAAAACGTGCGGACTTTAGATATATAGGTTATGGTTTTCAACACTTTCAATGTCAGATAATGATAGATTTATGATCTGCATGCAATTGCACATGTACAAAGTGCTGTCTGTTTTCCGTTTCGATTAAATACGAAGAATATGAAATTTTGTGTATTCTAGGTATTTGTAGAAAATACTGTATCCGTATAAATTTTGCCGATATGATTTACATGAGTATTTGCCATGTATATATGCTAGTTATAGATGTATGATCTGTTTGGCGAAGGGATTTGCCCTAATACACATTTTGGCCAACATAGCTTATGTAGGCTAAAGTGTGTAGTCTAAGTGTGTAACACCCTGAAAATCGGGGGTCGAGCATAAACTCAACTCCCGAGTTCCAGAACATCACTTATGCAACAAAATGAATGATGATTGAATGTTGACTGTATTAGAGTAGTGAACATGAGTGAGATTAAGCCAAAACAACATATCATACTCCAGAGACAATTAAATTTGCAAGCGGAAGACTGTGATAGATAGATAAAATATATAAGCTATAATGAGTCTCCAGAGTGTGATAACGTTACCAGGTTAAATAATTACAAGTACAGTTCTAAAATATACCTAATGTGAGGAAGTATAATGTCTCCTATCCCAAATACCATAGCCCCGTCAATACAGTACCAGGTCTTCAGAGACCCGTCAGAGAGTTACATGATAGGAGAACTCCTCCTCATCACCATAGAAGTAGTCCGGCTCTGCTTTATAAGCATCGCCATCATCTGAAATTCAACAAATCTGGTTGGTGTGTACAACACCGTCCCGTAACGTGGGAGTGAGTGATCAACTCAGTGGAATAGTAAAGCATAGGTTAACATGTTATCAATTCAATCAAGCAGTAATGATAAAGCAGTACAAATCAAACAATTCTAACTACTCTTATTAAGTGCGAGAATGAAATGACATGATGCTGTATGCCCTTGCCAAACCACCCTCATGCGACATCATCTTACGTTCGCGAATACTTAACTCCCTCAGTGCGCCACATCTACTATGCACATGCGGTGCGATGATGATCATGATTACCGAGTTATTATTAGTCCATTTCAAACAGCAGTATTGGGAAACTAAGGTACCTCCCTTGTATCATTCCCAAACATGATCCATTCTAGGGTGGTCAATCTTAGTTAATCTCATACGATATTATGGTTTGAGAGGCATAGCGAAGGTATCACAAAGGGCTCGTCACCCGTCAGCATGGATACAGATCTCACCGTATGGGGCTCAATTGCTGGCCGTCAGCTCGAGTACAGGTCTCACCGTACTCAGCTCAATCACTAGCCGTCAGCTCAAGTACAGGTCTCACCGTACTCGGCTCAACTCATACTCTAGTTGTTGTGAAAGACTCATCGCCAATCACAGACCTTGGAGTATACTCGAAGATACTACAGAGGACTCTTCGCCCGTCAGCACAAGTACAGGTCTCACCGTACTCGGCTCTCACCGTAAGTATCGACAGCTCGAATATAGTGTCCCATACCACCATAATCGGCTCACGAGTCTAGTTGCTCATTGGTCACTACGGGAGGCACGTGGCCCGGCGTAGGCCGACGGCTCGACCACGGTGTCCCATACCACCATGCCCGGCTCATGAGTCTTAGCGGATCGAGGTACCATGGTTAAAAGGGATTTCACTTTGGTAAGTTTGGTACCCTAGGTTCAAGCGATAGCGACCAAACATGGTGAACATACATAAGACGAGATCGGGTTATTTGACAAGCTCGGCTAGCTCGAGCGCACAACAAGTTGAACGACATGAAGTGCATAAGCACTTCGCGTGGCCAACCACTATTGCCAACCGAAGTACGACTCGGGTTCGTCGAACACATTTCACGTGGTAAATGAATCGCAGCCACGAATTCAATTCAGTACCGATTGTCTGGACTATAATCATAGCCCCAAACATGATAACTTGCGAGATAGATAAAGCAAGAATGGATCAAGATTCCACTCATACAATCAAGGTATGGTATTATCCGTTTAGGTCGCTGTAATTGCATTGACGACTCGTTGCTCCGCTCCCCATCACCCATAACGGATCATACAACGTAAATATAAATTTAAACATATGCATTACATAGTTATAATCATAAAGCAGTTGAGCATGTTATGAATCACAACACAAGCATGAGTTTATACATGTTCAATTCCTAATCACACAACAATCCAAGGAGATCATACACAGTTAAAAGAGGTTGAGAATCACATCTCAACACCCTTATACATTACAATTTGCTAACTACTACTCATTCAGACATTCCAAGAAACACTTAAACAAACATACATCAACATACATGACATACGTCTATCACATAGGCATTAGGCCAAATCCTTTCCTAGGGAGTTGCCCCAATCATAACACGCGTACACCCACGACGGATAGTCATGACAAGCAGGAATCCAAGTTCCATATTCATTCAGTCATTTCCACAAACACTTGGGCCACACATTTTAGCATATATGGTGTATATTGGCCGTGGCGTGATTTAGGGCAAATCCTTTTGTCAAAGGGGTATCGCCAATACAATAATCATGAATCCATGACAGCTAGTCATGGCGAGTATGAATGAGGATTCGGTACTCATTCAATCATTTTCACAAACACTTAGAATATACTATTACAACATACATGGTGTATGTTAGCAAAACATGTATTAGGGCTATCCCTTAGCCAAGTGAGTATTTTATCCATGTATAATATATTACTACAGCAAATAATCATGATAAATTCATCTCCCAATATTTATACGTATACAGTATTTTCTAGAATACGCATTTTCAACGTACATAGTGTATACAAGCAAACATGTATTACGGCGATTCCCTTCGCCAAGCAAATGTTTTATACGCACATAATATATTTATACGACAATTAATCATGACAAACACATTACTAAAATATACATGTATACGGTACTTCTTACAATACCGTATTTCTACATACATAGTGTTTATTAGTAAACATGTATTTAGGCAAATCCTTTCGCCAAATAAGTATTTTATCCATACGTCATATATCCATACGTCAAATAAACATGTTAAACAAATTTCCAAAAAAAATATGTATACGGTATTTTATACGAATACCTAGAGTATGTGAATTTCCAAATTCTACAATTCTAATCGAAACAGAAAACGGAAAGCATTTTGTACATGTGCAATTGCATGCAGATCATGAATCTATCATTATATGACATTGAAAGCGTTGAAAACCATAACCTATACACCTAAAGTCCGCACCTTTTGTCGTAGAATCGTAACGGAGTCGATAGGTTCGCTAAGCTTCCGTATACGGGAGTTTGGCAACCTAGAGAATGAAATAGGTTAGCTATTTCCTAACCTACAACTGTCTAATCCCCCAAACAGGTTAGGGTTTGGGTTTATTACCTAGAAATGACGCCGGAATCGCCGGGAAAGCGGTAAGAATGAGGTGGTTAAGCACCAATAGCAGCAGGGAACAGCAGTAGGGAGTTTCTCCCAGATCTCCCACACTTTCTCTCTCTTTTCTCTCTCTCAAATCCAAATTCGTATGGCTGCCATGAGAGAGGGTTTAAGGTCCTTATATAGCCTCAAAACTCACCAAAATAGACTCGGGAACAAAGCATACATAGGTTATGTCCAAAGCGGACCTGTTTCAGCTCAACGGAGGACTTCTGGCGGGCCTCCTTGAGCCAAAGGTTGGACTTAAGCTCATTAACGCTGGATCTACATTCTATTAAGTTTTCATTTCGGTCGGGATTCCAGATCACGCGTGGCGGACCAGTTTCAGTTCAACGGTCAGCGGATCTCGATCGGAGATTCCGAGTACATGTAAATGTGTATGAAATTTTTCCTGATCCGAGGGTGTAATTTAGTCAGATTCTGACGGTCTGGTTGCTTAATACTGATCCGCAAACAAATGATGCCAGATCACTATTCCAGATATTTATTTTGTAAAGGGAATAGTGTTTTTCACACTCTCTCGCTCCGGACGCGATCGAATGGCCATGGGACATTGTCTGGATTTGATTTTCGAGATGGTTGTCAAGCCCAGCGAGGCGGTCCTAAGTCCTTAACTTCGTATTGTTCGGACTCCCGATGTGCGGTCCAGATCAGATACGGAGTTTCGATGTGCTCGAGAGCAATAGGGTAATGAGATTGATCCTAGATTTTAGGATAACCTAGCGTCAATGATTTTGCAAGTTTTGGGTCTTGCAGATCGTATTTAAAGCGATTCAAATGGATTTCATGGCTAATCTAGTTTAGCACCTAGTTCACTTTGTCAAATTTCTAAAGGATTTAATCCTAAGTGATTTTCGTCTGAGGTGGAACTTAGTCCATTGTAGTTTGTATATAAAGTGATCCAAGTTATACTACTTAGCCAGTTTAAGATAGTGTCTAGGGTGAAGGTGCTTTGAAAAATTGAAAGCACAAGGTAGTGAAGGGTGGGATTTGTGAAGAAAATGGTTTAAGGAGCGATTTGAGGCTTTAATTGAGCGTTTAAGAAGTTAAACCTGTGTTAGGATTGACCCATTGCCTAAGGACGTCTAATCCCAGGTTGGCAAAAATCCGGGGCGTTACAAAGTGTTTGTTGAAATGACTAAATAAATATGAATTTATGATTTATGCCTGCCATATGTATTGAATGTAAGAACATGATTGATGTGTATGTGACAACTCCTTGATATGAGGATTTGTCCTATTCTATGTTGAAATCAACATACGTCATGTATGTTGGAGTGGTGTAGTTGAAGTGTTTAATAAAATGCCTGTGTGAGAAATTGTGTGACGAACTAAATTTGATAGTGGTGTTGAGATAGGATTCTCAGCTACCTTAAAGATGTATATGATTTCCTCCATGTTGTTTGTTTAATCTAACCGCTTACTTATGAAATATAAGTGTTTGTACTTCCTGTTTATATTGTGTTTTATAACATGCTTTATAACATGCTTGAATTACTTTGCTTATTCTGCTTTACTCTACATGCTTCTGAATAAGAATTGATTATGTTTGGGACTATGATTATAGTCCAGACAATCAGTACCAGACTTGAGTTCGTGGTTGGGATTCATTTCACCACGAGAGATGTGTCTGACGAACCTGAGTCGTACTTTGGTTAGCGACAATGGTTAGGCCACGCGAAGTGCTTATGCACTTCATGTCGTTCAGTTGATTGTGTGCTCGAGCTAGTCAGGCTCGTCAAGCAACCCGATCTGTCTTATGTATGTTCACCATGTTTAGATGCCTCTGCTTGAACCTAGGGTACTAAACTTACCAGTGAAATTCCATTAACTATGGTACCCGATCCACTAAGACTCATGAGCCGGGCATGGTGGTATGGGACACCGTGGTCGAGCTGTCAGCCTACGCTGGGGCCATGTGCCTCCCCGTAGTGACCAGTGAGCAACCAGACTCATGAGCCGATTATGGTGGTATGGGACACTATATTCGAGTTGTTGACCTACACTGATTGGTGACGAGCCCTTTGTGGTGACCTCGAGTATACTCTGAATTTGCGGTGAGGCGACGAGTTTTGCCGCAGTGAATAGAGTATGAACTAGGCCTGTATCAATCTAGTGATGAACCGTTAAAAGGGTGATGGGGGAGTGGTGTAATGGTTCCATGTAACCACCCTGGCAGCCCTTGCAGCGACCTAGAAACACATTATCGTATGAGATTAACTAGGACTGGCGACCCTATAATGGATCATGTTTGAGAATAATACAAGGGAGGTACCTTAGTTTCCCAATCCTGCTGTTTGAAATGGACTAATAATAACTTGGTAATCATACTCATCATCGCATTATATGTGCCTGGAAGATGTGGAGCACTGAGGAATGCAAGCATGCTGCGAACATAAGATGGTGTCGCATGAGGGAGTATGTGGTGAGGGCATGTATCATGACTGCATTCATACTTGCATTAATAAGAGTAATTAGAATTGTTGATTGTACTGCTTTATCATTACTGCTCGACTATTTTGATAACATGTTAACCTATACTTTATGGTTCCACTGAGTTGATCACTCACTCCCACGTTACGGGACGGTGTTGTACACACCAACCAGACTTTGTCTGATTGCGGATGGTGACGCTACTTCTGAGGCGGAGCCGGACCTTTGCATTGACTATGATGCTTGCTTGTATTGGTTGTTTTTTGGCGGCTTCATGTGAGTCGTGTCTTGATCAACAGGGTTACAGGGATGTTAACTAGATAACACTACACCTTTGGTATATTTTAAAATTGTACCTGTAAATAGTTAACCTGGTAACATTATCACACTCTGGAGACTCACCACAGTTTATATATTTTATATATCTATCATAGTCTTCTGGTTGCAATTTAACTGTCTCTTGAGTATGATATGCTATTTTGGCTTAATCTCACTCATGTTCTTTATACTAATACAGACAACATTTAATCATCATTCATTTTGTTGCATAAGTGATGCGTTGGAATTCGGGAGTTGAGTTTATGTTCGACCCCCAATTTTTAGGGTATTACAGAAGTACTGGAACAAATGTCATACACCTTCACTTCGATAAGTCTGTCGATGAATTGTAAGAATCCTCGATTAGATCAAACAAGTATCGATATCATCAACGCCCCTTCGGAATCAGAAGCGTCACATGTTCTAAGAATGTTTATCGAGGACTTCTTTGATAACATTGAATGGGGTATATCGATATCTTCGAAACAAATGTCGATGATATCGAAGTTCATCGCTCGATAAATAGCTAGCGAGCGGGAAAAAATCATTTTTTCTTCCCTGTTCGATTTCTCTTGAAGTTTCTTCCGTGGCTTTCATCGTTTGTCAACCGTATACCATTTAGGGTGTCTTGAATCAGGTAATCTCATGCACATATTCTTGATTCTTAACATATACTTCATTATGTTAGGGCCTCTCTAGATTGATTGACATCCTTCAGTTGGAAATTTCGGGTTTGTTCTCATAGTCATCAGCTTCCTTTTCTTTGACATTTCCTTCTAAGTTAATCTAATGAGTAAGGAGAAAGGAAAGTCTCCTACCGTCGATGAGTCATCTAGGCTCACCAGAAAGAAATATGTGGCCTCAAGAGAAAAAGGAAAGGCTCAGTCTCAACGATCCCCTGCACGCCCACAAAGCTCCTCTACTCAGCAGTCGTCTCGTAGAGAAGCTCCAGCTGAAGCACCAGCACCGTCGCATACTGTTGTGGGTCCTCCACACATACTTGAAAAGTACTCAGGAAAGCACTTGGTGTATAAGCGTAGGATTGACTGGGAATGCATAAAACCCTACAATGTGGAAACTCCGTTAGAGGCAATCAACTGGGTACCTCTTCTTGATTTCGAGGGTCCATGTCATGATGAGTGGACCTACCGCTTCCTTGCATACTGTCATTCTCCAACACTAGAACCACTATCCATTACTGTCACAGTTGGGGATGATAGTGTTGACATTACTACAGAATCCATCGCTAGCATTTTCGGTCTAACCCTATCTTCAGTTAGGTTGTTTGACCTTGATCTTGAAAATCCCATCACTCGGTCTACGATCACAAAATTCCTGTGTCAGGATCGAGATATCCCATGGTACCAAGGGAATGCATTAAAGGCAAAATATATGCACCCTGGTACCGGGTCTTGCGAGGGATATTTTGCTCAAATGCTTATCCTTGTGGACCAAATCATGCTAATCTTACCAGGTTCATGGCCATGATTATGTATTGTGTTGCCACTGGAGTCAAACTTTGTCTGCCTACCTTAATTCTTCACTAAATAGCAAGTGTCATCCACCAATCCAGAGCAGTACATTTTCCTTTCCCTCACATTATTCATGTGATATGCGATACAATTGGTATTCCTCAGATTGACGATCTTGAGCTTGCTCTCAAGAATTTTAACAAGGTCAATATTCGAAAACTAGACCTTAAATTTCATGCCTATCTGGAAGAATAATCTGAGGAAGCTATTCATGAAGGTGGTGAAATGGGAGAAGACACAACACCAATTGGTGGAGATCCTCTAGAGTCACAATAAGTTCCAGATCCGAGTGGTTCAGCTCAGACCCAACGCTTCAAGTTTCACCTAGATAGGGTCAGGACAACGCAGCGTGGATTAGCTTGAATAGAGGATAAGCTGGGGAGACATGATGTGCGGTTCTCAGCATTGGAGAAGATGATGTCTAGCGTACAACAGTCAATGCAGCAATTTTTTGATCTGATAACTTGCAGACAAGATGATACAGCACCGTCTTCATCAGCCCCTCCACCATAATATCGATAGTCTTTGTGCCATCACATACACCAGATACTCATCTCAGCGTATGGGCATGGATATCTTTTTGAATGCCTTACGATCTTATGAGTGTATGTGATGGCTACCTAACATGAAAGGTCTAACAGTTTTTTTTGTGGAATGGTTTATGGATATCCTCTACATGAGGAACATACTTATAAGCCCATGGTTGGGCTAGATATTTGGTTTTGTTGGTTTGGGATGGATGATGAAATACTGCCATGCTTGGGCAGTTTTTATTTTAGATATTTTTGTTAATGGCTGATTTATAATTTGTATATCTTTGCTACCATATCTCTCTGTTCTCAATTATGCATGAAATTCTGAGAAATGCTAGTATAAATTGTGATTGTTTTTCCTGCATATTCCTTAACAATTGAGAATTGGTTTGTGATTTATGACCTTTATCTCTATGATGATATTTTTTGTTAAAATCACAACTCTCCTTTTGACCTGGTATGCATAAATGGTTTCGATGCAAATAGAGATGTCATTATCTGTTACATCTATCTCTTACTGATTGTGCATTTTAAAGATGTATCTGGTATGCATTAAACTATTTGGATCTCTATTGGTTCTCCCATATCTTTATGCTTCACCTTCAATCAACTAGTATTGCTATATTGCCCTTTTCTAATTACTAACAAAAAGGGGGAGAACAAATCCCACCACAGAGAAAATTGTGTATGAGTGGTAGTACAGGTGTTAGGGGGAGCAGCTGCAAGAAGATAGGGGGAGCAACTACTACTGAATGATACAGTCATGCGTGTGAACTCAATAGCATTATAAAATTGTGTAAAGTTCGTGTACACAAAATTTAGGGTGCTGGTCTAGATGTTGTTCTAGAACTTCACGGTGTTTTGTCACGTAATTGAAAAAGGATGATATTGAAAGCACCCTGGTTTGTCAATTAGCGTGAGTGTTGAGTTAGCAAGACAAATAAGCCCCATAGGAAGATTGTTCAAGCATCTGCCTCAACAGGATGTGTGCCCGAACTTGTCAAAGGTAAACCTTAGCCTCACATCCCATGTCCCAAAACACCAGGTATATAAAACCCTTAAAAAGGGATAGAACATCTCAGGGTTTAAGGTGAGAAAACTATTTTACAAAATCAGGAAAATCTTTAAGTTTTCTGCCATTGTTAATTTATCGATACGTGGTTTGATGAAATCGAAACCTATTATCAATGTCCTCGAAACTCACTCGATATTATCGAATTGAGGACTTCAGATGTCTAGCAACTACAAAGATTTATGGACTGAATTATCGATGAATCGATGGAATGTTCGATATTATCGAATTTTGAATCTCGAGTTCATCACTCGATAAAATCGACATTTGGTTAGTTGTGTCCAATATGCCGTTAAGGCCAATCATGTGATTTTCGATATCTCGAAGTGAGCCTCGATATCCTCAAAATTCAAACCTCGATGATATCGACAGATCTTCGATGATATCAGATCGGGACACAAAACTATCTAGCAAGCTTTCAAGTAAAATCTTTCAAGTATCGGGGATCACTTGATAAAAATGATATTCAAATATCGATCATATCGAGACTAGGTCGATGTCATCGAAATAGGACACAAACTGTCCAGCAAGCTTATAGGAAATTTCCTTAAAAATATAGATGAATCGACATCGTTATTAATATCATCGATATTCAAATTCCGATGATATCGAGTGATGCTCGATCATATCAAATACCTGTTAAGTTTCAAAGGCAACAACTCTCACATTTTGAAATGTCGAGGAATCGAACCTTGTTTTGATGAAATCGGAGTTCGAAATCCGACGACATCAAAGAGTGTTCAATTTCCTTAACCACTTGGCAAAAAGGTTCAAAAGCATTTGACAGATTGAGTTCGTGTTATCGAGCGGCCATTCGATGCTATCAAGAGTATACACTCGATGAAATCGAACCCTACTCAATTATATCAAACTCTGTCAAAAATATGACTATTTTATTTTCGTTGGAACTTTTTGCCTATTTAATGAGAGCTTGCTTTGGTTGTTTCTTGATAAAATAGATAGAGCTTTTGAGTGTTTAAATCCAGATCATATACCCTAAGCCTTTTTCTCTCATGTAATCCACCCTCATCATTGATATTCAATAGTGTGGATTGGAGAATGAACTTCCGCATTCAAGGATCATCCTGCTACCATCTTAATGGAAAATCATTGAGCTGGGATACCTTGAATGCATAGATGGTTGGAATCACTCTGTTTCTAAAATAGAAAAATATTTAATAGAGTGGGATTCCAACATAACCTTGACCCAATCTGTTACCTTACATTGGAGCATCATCTATGTTGTGGTTCAAGGGAGCTGAAGATTCTTCGTCATCAAAGGAGGAGATCTTCATCAACCTGCTAAATGAGGCTCATCTACATATCTGTAAGTCATTAGAGTTCAGAGACCCTTTTGATCATTCCTTTTGTAGGATTGGATTAAAGGTGCTTCTCATCCCTTTTAAGTCTTCATAGGAGGCCTCCGACGGGAGTGTACGTGGGGGTGTTGTGTGTTGACCCTTGCTCTGTAGAGAGCATAAACTTAGGTCCTTGTGTAGGTACTTGACCTGTGTGCTCTAAAACCTGGGTGCTGTGTGTTGATCCTTGCTCATGGGAGCATAAACTTAGGTCCTTGACCAGTGTGGTCTAAAACCTGGGTGTTGTGTGTTGACCCTTACTCATGGGAGTATAAATTCTAGGTTCCTTGTGTGGATCCTTAACCTGTGTGGCCTAAAATCTGGGTGTTGTGTGTTAACCCTTGCTCATGTGTGGGGTATAAACTTGCGTCGTGGAGACACGTTAGTGTCATCCTGGTGTAGGTTGTACTAGTTTGAGGTGAACCTAATTTGAAACTTCTGTTAGTGAGATCCGGTACACTCAAGGGTTGAGTGCGTCTGCCGAAAGTGGAGTAGACACATAATCAAACCACTATAAAAATGATTGTGTTTGAGATTGCTATTTACTTCTACTACTTGTGTGATTTCTCTGAATGTTCTCATATTGCATGTGTACATGATTATCTGGAACTAAGGAGAATCACACCTCACACACAGTCACATCCATCATGAACTATGTTGTACATCTTGTTTATCATTTGAATAGTCTTATGATTGGATCCTCTACCTGGCTTGGAAGCCATTAGAGTTACATTGAAGAAATCTTGCTATTTGCATATTATGTAAGGATAGGGTTGATAGGTTTTAAATCATCATAAAATTGTAAAGTCCTATTAACCCCCCTTTAGGACATCTTGGCATATTCCTACTTCAACTAAAGCGGTCATTACCGCAATTTCAGTTATAAAATTTTGAATTTATTCCTATAGTGGCCCACCCTTCCTAGGACCTACCTAGCTTGAATTTAGGCCAATTGGGCCATTGGAATTTTGGGGCAAGTTGCTGGACCAGCCACCTTGCTGGACGTCGCAGGTGGTTGACGTCCAGCAAGGCCGGCCATCCCACCCTTGTGAGGCTCACCATGATGTAGTATTTCATCCATGTGTCCATCCATCTAGTGGCCCACCTTGGTGTGGAACTTTCATGGTGTGGCCCACTTTGAGCTTTAAAGTAGGTTGGGCGTCCAGGCCCATGGATCGCCCACCCCCTATGTGGGATGCTCAATGATGGGCTGCTGTTGGACTTCCGGTCCAGCAGGATGGCCCACCTAATTTATGTGTTTTGTATATGCTCCCTATGTGGTACATGGTTATGGACCATCTAGACTTATGTCCCAATCAGAGTTTATTTTTACTGGTCTCCAGTAGGCCCAGAATGGCTTGTGGACTAATAATCCACCAAGGTATCTATAAATATACATTGTTTTGGTGGCCAGAGTTTAAGGGCGTGGTCCCACCATATTGTGAGGATTTTATAGGGATAATTCATGCCTTTACTCCCTTAATTTTGGGCTTAATTAATGCATCATTAAGACCCACTTTAGTTAGCCTATATGGGCACTTATATGTAACCAGATTTTTGGACTCCTTGTAGGCCCAAATGGGCTGGAACTCTCTAGATAGGCCTAATGGATTCTTAGGTTGTATTCTCCATGATATTGTGTTGGACTAGTGGGATGGAATGTATGAGTGGTTGGGCCCTTGGTTGCCCACCAAATCAACTAAATTCTTAGGCTAGTTTGTAAGGCCCAACTTGCTTATCTTGAATATAATTCTCGTCCATGTGTCGGAGTAATGAGCTGCCCACTAGGCCCACCACGATGTATGGACTTGGTGGCCCTTATATTGGGCCCTAACCTTCCTTATGGGCCCATATTATTGCATATGGATTGGGCTACATATTGCCCCTATTGGACCCATGTATTGTGTGTAGCCTTGGGCCACTTTATTGAGGCCCAACATGTGATGTATCTATATGTACATAGTTGACCATCTCTTTCTTATGGTGATGCTCGGGCCACGAGCGTTGATCATTGGTAGATAATTATTGGGCTACCTTCAGGGGATATTGGCGGTTAAATGCCCACATTGATGTACCCCTCTAGGCCCTTGTTAGGCCCATTCTTGCTTCTATGGGTAGTTAAAGGTCCACCATAGACCATTGCTAGGCCTATTCTTATTACTTAGGATGACGCTATTGTCCATCTTAGTCTTGTGGGCTACTCAAGGCTATTGCCCCCCCTCCCCACTAGAAGTTATGTCCCTTAGGGTATTTGTCTAAGTACCTAGACCTAGACCCTTCTTGGATAGGAGGAGAGTACATCATCACCGTATGACATGTCTTGCTTATCTTCATGACCCATTCTCATATGCAGCATGTGTATGCTTGGTTGAGATGTGCTTGGTCATGGTTATGCCATTGGGCAGGATATTATGGTTTTTCCTAGGGGATGGATTTTCCTCACTTGAGCACGTTGGATGGTTGAGACTGATGCATGGTTGATTGTGTGATTCATGCATCTAGCATTGCATAGCACATTGATGCTCTCCCTTGCTTCATCAGGGTCGTAGCCTCCACAGGTATATCGTGGATGGCCATGTTTGGACACCGAAAATCTCACTTAAGCATATAGGGCACTTAAGATGTCCTTAGGTGAAAGCCCCTAAACCTTCATGGTACCAGGAGACGCCTTAACGCCGAGACCGAGTTAAGAACATGAGCTCGCGAGTGCTTTATACCATTAGGCCGCATCTCCCACTATTGTGCTATTAGTTGAGATGGGGTGTGGCCTTATTCGCCTGAGTGAGGGGGCAATAACTTGGCTAAGCTTGATCGGCTCGTGAATGGGTCCGCTACTATCGAGCCTTTCTAGTGATTGGCTATCCACAAGCGGGTAGTGAGGTCTCTTACCCTCGTTAGAGTGTGCGGCTAGGAGAGCGGCAGTCCGCTGGCATTGTATTTGACCCCGGTGGATTCCCTACAGTAGAATTATATTGATATGTGGACTTGATATGAGGACTGACATGATTGCATTGCATCTTGCATACAACATTGGCTACGTAGGCCTCTTGTGCATTGCCTTGGTATGGCGCCCAGTACTCATATGTTGCATAGCATATCCTTAGCATGGCTTACTACATTCATGTTTGGTATGGCTTAGCCTTGGTATGGCTATTGGCATTGATGGTATTCATGGTTCATGCCGCATTCCGCATTCTCTGATATTGCTTTCCCAGCACTGGTACTACACACTTACACCACCCTCTAAGCTTTTTATAAGCTTATGCATGATTGATGCGTGCAGGAGATTCTAGGCGGCAGCCGTAGCTGAGGAGGAGCGAGGAGCGTGCCGAGGACCCTTTTTGGAGTTACCTATCATTTAGATCTTGTATTTCTCTTTTTAACATTGTACCCTGTACTAAAGTTTTAATTCTTAGTGATTTTGTGATGTGTTCCTGTGGTTACTATGTTATGATCTTGGGTATGCTCTTCATAAATCCGATTATGTTATAGAAATCCTCCCTATAGGATCCCAAGATCGAACCTAATGAATGGGTGCCAGGAGCCGAGAATGGGGTACTACGGAGGTTGTCGACATTGGAATCGGCTATCAGGATTCTTGTGAGTTCTGGTCACCGAACCTGGGGTGTGACAGTTGTTGGTATCAAAGCATAACAATTAACCTACGAAATAACTTAGGACGACATCACATATCTGCTGCGAGCTTAGGACAAGTCGTGTCCCGAGTGCATTTTCCTTATTTCCGTTAGAGCCTTCGAGGTTCTAATCTCAATGCATCCATCACCTTTGTTCCTATGTAGACGATGCCGCCTAAATGAGGCACCTATGGTCGAGGAGCCCGTGATGCTTGAGTGACCCGATCGACCCGAGTGCATTCGACTCCAATTATTGAGGACCCTATTCCCGAGGTTGTGATTCCATCTCCTGTGGCACCTGTTCCCCCACTTGAGCCTATTGTTCCTATTCCCGAGGCTCCCACCTCACCGGTGCCTTCGCCAGAGGCCAATGCCGCCCCCACTTATCCAATGGTTCTGGTTGGGGTTGAGCATTTCTAGTAAATGATGTAGGTTGTCACTGCTACTCTTCAGACCTGTCATCCAGTTCCTAAGACCTACCACAGTCCGAGCAGTTGTGAGAGAGCACACTACTCCGAGACTTTAGGCAGCATGATCCCTCATGGTTCCAGGGTGAGCTGGACCCGTCTACAGTAGAGTTATGCGCACCGAGCTGGAGAAGATATTTGACACCATGCAGTGCACCAGTGAGCAGAGAGTTCCGTTGGCCATTTTCCTTCTTCAGGGTGAGGCCCATCATTGGTGGTCCTCAGTTTCCCAGATGGTCAGGCCAGATTTTGTGTGGACGTGAGAGGAGTTCATGGTTCGTTTTGACCAGAAGTTCTTCCCAGAGCATATCCGTGAGTAGAGGGCCCTAGAGTTCGAGACCCTGATTCAGGGTGAGATATTGGTGTCTCAGTATGAGGCCCATTTTGTTATACTTTCCCGATTTACTTCCTACCTCATCAACGACGAGAAGCGGAAGGCTCGTCATTTTATGAGCGGCTTACGTCCCACCCTTCGTAGTCGCGTCGTGGGACATCTATTGACGACATTTGATGAGATTGTTCATAGGGCCTTTATTTATGAGGAGGACTGGGCCATGACACAAAGGTCCAAGGAGTAGAGTGGAGACGGGAAGAGGAAGGCATCCTCCGGTAGCTCTCATCAGCACCAGCACTAATGGCATCGGGGCCATTCTGGATTCAGATCGCCTGCAGTGCAGCCAGCAACATCATCTTCGCAACCAGCTTCTTCGTCTAGCCCATTTTCTGGCGTATGTTATAATTGCTAATAGTCTAGGCATCGTAGGCATGAGTGTCAGCAGCTAAAGGCACTGCAGAAGGCCCCACACCACCCTCCACAATAGCAGTAGCAGCGACCCTAGCATCAGACTCCTATTCCTAGGCCTCCTTCGTAGCAGAGGCAGTAGGGTAGGACGTCGTAGTGGCTGCAGCAGCAGCAGAGACTACAACAAAGGGGACAGGCACCTCCCTCGCAGTCCAGGGCCGAGTATATACCGCACAGTAGGGGTAGGGTTAGGAGCCACAATCTTCACGCTTGCTTCCCTTGCCAGCTCACGGCAGATTCTATGCTGCCCAGCAGGACCCGCAGTCATCTTCTAGAGGAGTAGTTAAGGGTATTCTTCCTATCTCTACTTGTATTGCCCATGTGCTATTTGATTCTGGCGCATCTCATTCATTCGTGGCCGAGGAGTTCTGCCGATCGACCGGTATTCCATTAAAGTCCGCGCCTGAGGCCATATTCATTTTGACTCCCTTGGGGAGGTCTGTAGTTTTGAGCCGTCGTTGTTCGTCTTGTTTAATTTTGGTTGGTGGGATGTTCCTACTGGGCAATTTGTTTTTTTTTGTCGATGGTTGAGTATGACATCATCCTGGTATGGACTAGCTTGCCAAGTACCATGCTATCTTGGACTGTGCCGCGAGGACAGTCACATTTCTATTACCAGCTTGCCGATATTACAGTTTGTTGCTGAGCCCAGAGGAGAGCCGTTATCTAGCTTGTTAGCCTGTGTTGTTGAGGAGTCATTGACAGGGTGTTTTGAGCAGCTGCGGATAGTTTGTAAGGTCCCAGATGTGTTTCAGGAGATCTTGGGTTTGTCGTTGCGTTGGTAAATAAAGTTTCAGATTGATCTGGTGCTCGATGTTGCACCTATTTCGAAGGCCCCCTATTGGATGACACCGATGGAGTTGTGAGAATTACAGGATTAGTTGGATGAGCTTTGAGAGTTGGGTTTTATTGGTCCTAGAAGTTCACCGTGGGGAGCCCCGGTATTGTTCATGAAGAAGAATGATGGCTCGTTGAGGCTCTGCGTGGATTACCGTGAGCTCAACAAGGTCACTATTAAGAACATATACTTGTTCCTCAGGATTGATGATTTGTTCGACCAGCTACAGGGTGCTCAGTTCTTTTCGAAGATTGACTTGTGCTCCAGTTATCATTAGATTCAGATCTGAGAGGAAGACATTCCGAAGACAGCTTTTCGGATGCAATACGTTCACTTCGAGTTTCTGGTCATGTCTTTTGGCCTGACTAATGCGCTCACCGTCTTCATGCAGTTGATGAACGAGGTCTTCCGGCCCTACCTCTACTGGTTTGTTATGGTGTTCATTGATGAGATTCTGATATATTTGAGGACTCGGGAGGATTATGGGATGCATTTGCAGATTCTGCTTGAGACCCTTTGTGCCCACCAGTTGTATGTGAAGCTAGAGAAGTGTGAGTTCTGGCAGGAGGAGGTGAAGTTTCTAGGTCACGTGGTGATGAGGGAGGGTGTCGATGTGGACCCCTCAAAGATAGATGCAATGGGTCAGTGAGGCCAGCTCACAAACGCGTCCGAGAACCGTAGCTTCCTTGGTCCGACGGGATGCTATCGATGATTCATCGAGGGTTTCTCCCGTATTGCAGCACCACTGACCTAGTTAATGAGGAAGGGCGCCGAGTTCGTCTGGAGTGACGCCTGTGAGGAGGCCTTTATGAAGTTAAAGGACTGCCTCACGTCTACTCCTGTCCTCACTCTTCCTGATGAGAGTGATGGTTTTGTGGTTTTCACCGATGTCTCGAGAGTTGGTTTAAGTGTCATTCTGATGCAGCACGGGAAGACAATGGAGTATGCCTCGTGCCAGCTCAAGGTCTATGAGCTAAACTACCCCACGCATGATTTGGAGTTAGCAGCAGTTGTCTTCGCATTGAAGATGTGAAGGCATTATCTCTATGAGGTCAAGTTCAAGCTCTTTTCGGACCATGAGAGCCTGAAGTATTTATTTTCGTAGTCAGAGCTGAATATGGGACAAAGGCGATGGATGAAGTTGTTGAAGGATTATGACTTCGACCTTTTGTACCACCCGGGCAAGGCGAACGTGGTGGCGGACGCACTCAGCCATCAGTCATGAGGCCTGGAGGCACATATGATGGTTCATGAGTGGTAGATGCTCGAGGATGTATCGGAGTTCAACTTTGAGTTTGGTTCGCATTCTTCCATTGTTTAGCTTTCAAGCTTGTTGATTCAACCCTCTCTGGTTACTAGGGTGATCAAGGCTCAGCAGACGGATGAGTCACTTCAGGGATACCGAGTAGAGGCAACATCCGTGAAGCAGTTAGATTGACAGATTGGTTCTGATGGTGGACTTCACTATAGAGGCCGATTATGTGTCCCGGACGTGCTAGAGTTACATCGTGATATGATGACCGAGGCATACCGATCGAGACTTGTGATCCACCCAGGCTCCACGAACATGTACAAAGATATGAGGGGTAGTATTTCTGATCGGGGATGAAGCGCCAGATTGCTAGCTTCGTGGCCAAGTGTGGCACTTGCTAGTGTGTCAAGGCTAACCACCAGAGACCCCCTGTTCCTTTACAATCATTGAGCGTTCCACTGTGGAAGTGGGAGCACGTGTCGACTAATTTCATCATGGGATTCTTGAAGACTCAATGTGGTCATAACGCCATCTGGGTTATTGTCGATTGTCTGACGAAGTCGGCACATTTTATTCTGATGCGTGCGACCTGGACATTGGATCGGCTTGCGAAGGTATTCATTGAGGAGATAATGAGACTGCACGGTATTCTGATTTTGATCGTCTCCGACCGAGACCCCAGATTTACGTCTTAGTTTTAGAGGAGCTTTCAGCAGGAAATGTGGTCTACTTTGCAGCTCAGCACCTCTTATCATCGTCAGAGAGATGGGCAGACCGAAAGGGTCAACCAGATCCTAGAGGATATGCTCAAAGCTTGCATAATCGACTCGCGGGTAACTGGGATGAGCACTTACGCCTAGCCGAGTTCGCATACAACAACAGTTATCAGACGACCATTGGCATGGCTCCTTTTAAGGCACCATATGGCAGACCGTGTAAATCTCCTAGTTGTTGGACCGACATTGGAGAGCGTCGTCTCCTAGGTCCCGAGCTTGTGCAGCAGATATAAAAAATTGTTGATATTATCAGGCAGAGGATGTTTATAGCTCAGAGTCGACAGAAGAATTTTGCTGATCATCAGCGTCGACTCCTCGAGTTTGCAGTTAGGTACATGGTATATGTAACACCCCGTACTTTTCAGTACACGGGTGTCCCTAGGGAAGTCTAAATCTGTTTTCACGTCTATAGAAACACACGTGGTCATCTATGCACACAGGCACCTAGAAATCCACAATCTTTTCATCTCAACCGTCTTGTATAACGTTCATTCGTACATCAACCCATCCATTGGAGTGATTTTCAAAGTAGTCCAGAGATGTCTATTTTAGGATCTCAATCACCTCAATAGAAGAATCAAATCATCCTGTAATATTTCATAAGTATATATATATATATATATATTTATTTTATTTATTATATTTTACACAAACATAGATCAAAAAAATTATAGATGTATCTTTATAAATTACTTATCATATAGAAGTGTATGAAAATATATTATAATAAGAGCGATATATATATATATATATATTTAATGTATGTAAAATATTATGAAAATAATATTATATTAACTAAACATAATGAATAATGATTTTACAATATATAATTGAATTATAAATATTAATGTAGTATTGAATATTTTTATAAACATGTATAACAAAAATTATTAGATATTTGAATAAAATTTTACATTATTTAACAATGTGATTTTAAATACGATATTGTACAATTTCCAATTCATGTATATGTATAATATGAGACCGTATATTATGAATTATAAATTAATAAATAGGAGATCAATGGCATGCATATATTACTATGTTAATATTAAAATTATGTTTATATATATATATATGAGATTTTAATCAAAGTAATGTATAGTAGTAATAAAAATTATATTAATATTAGTATCGGTTAGTAATATGGGATGAAAACCTTATAAATGGCCCCTCGGACCTTTCCAACCGTTGACGTTCAATTTCAGGGTGATCCGACTGTCGGGTCGACATAATCAACACCTAAAGACCTTGAATCGATTGGTATGGCACACCTAAGCCTCGGGTCTGCCTCATCCTAGACTTAATGTCCTAATAGGACCCATAAAACTCGATGAACGACTCGAATATGTCGAGATCTGTCATGTGGGCCTTATTTAATGGGGAGTGTGTGCACCATGGGAGGTGTACTCGTGGTACATTGGGCCAAAGGACCCAGTCAACTAGCGCTGACCTGAAACCTCCTCAAAACAGAGAGATTTCTCTCTACTTTTGCTTTGCAACAACGAACGGACGTGCGTCTGTGATTTTAATCAGTGGCCCACCATGAGGATTCCTTGGGCTGATCTGAACCGTCCATCTGACTCAGATAGTGTGCTCGACCAAAACCCAGCTTTCATAATAGGTTTTCATGTACTTATGGGCACACATTTCTTGGCATAAGTAGGACCCGAAAGCACATAACTTTCGAAAATGGAAACATTTCTCACCGTTAGCTAGGCGATCCATGTGAGGTGGGATTCTCCAATCCCAGCTTTCCATTTAGGAGAAATCTCGGCCATCTGATTGCTTAGGGCGTCAGGAGGAGAGAATATAAATAGTGAGGGCTCCGTTCCTCATAGCCGCAACTCTAGAAACGACCGTTCCTTCCTCCCTTCGAACTCACCAGCGAAACCTCTCCCAACCTTCAAAGTCACACGTCCATGTGCTTTATAGAGTCCATATGGACCGTTTGTAAGAGACAGATTGGAGGATGTAACATCGAGACGATTTTCGCCACTGGAGACAAGTTCCTTCTCTGTTTGGGTCGCACTTGAGTTAAGCCAACGCAACAAACATCAGAACAGACTGGGTAATAGTCTACCCTCCTCATTCTTCTTTCACTCAATAGCACATTGTCATGGGAGTCAATCGGTTGAGATTGGAAGCCTCTGTGAGAGCTGAACGACCTTCAGCTAGGCCTTGTTGTTGGACTAGAAAATGCCCTCCACATGGCTCTTGGTTGGGCTGTGGATGACCTCTAAACGGACCTGGGGATGGCCCGAAACCACCTTCAACCCAAGCTGTAACGGCTTCTGAACAAGGCCTTCATTCTAAGCTAAGTAACACCACTGGTGGGATGCATTTGAGACAAATCTTAGTGGGCCGCACCACACAAGGTTGTGGGGTGCACCTGGTCTCATCGCTGGTGGGCCAAACCATTAGCCCACCACTCATTTATGAGGTGGGCCGCACCCTGAATATCAGGTGGGCCGCACACTGAGTTCCAAATCTGTAACACCCTAGATTTTTCCTAACTTGGCAATGGACGTCCTTGGACGTAGAACTGCCCTAGGACCTTATTCTGCTGTGATTAGTGCGTAATTTAATCAAGTATTAATAGCTTAAATCACCTTCTATGTAAATTACAAAGGCCTGAGTACCACCTCAGGCAAAAATCATACAGGACTAAATCATTTAGAAATTAGGCAAGTATTAGCTAGTGTTAAACTAGTTTACTTGTGAAATTCATACTAATCACTTTAAATATGATCTGCAAGACCCAAAACTTGCAGAATCATCGACGCTACAGTACCCTTTAATCTAGGATCAATCTCATTACCCAGTTGCTCTCGGGAGCACATTGAAACTTCATATTGGACCTGGACCGCATGTCGAAAGTTCGATTATCACGAAACTAAATGATTATGACTGCCTTACTGGGCTTGACTACTATCTCAGAAATCAAATCCAGATAGTGTCCAGAAACGGACAGCTTGAGCCCAGAGCGAAGTGTGTGAGAAACGTGAATATATTTTGAAATGAAATCTGAATTTAAGTAATCTGAGACTTGTCGTTTACGGGCCGAATATAAGGATTCAGACTGTCAGAATCTGACCCAAATACACCCTCGGATCAGGAGAAATTTTCCATACATGGCAGTGTACATGTGGCCCTGATCGAGTTTCAGTTACTGTCGAACTGAAACTGGTCCGCTGCGGTCGATCTGTAAATCCGATCGGACTGAAAACTTAACTCGACCTAGATCCATGGTCAGGGAGCTTAAGTCCGACCGCACATAGAAAGGGGGCCTCCAGAAGTGCTCCGTTGGATCAGAACAAACCTCCTTTGGCTATAACCGAAGTATACCTTGGCCCTGGGGCCATTTCCATCAGTTTTAGGCCTATATAAGGGCCTTAAGCCCTCACTCTCTCATCTCATACGAATTTGGGAAACCCTCAGAGAGAGAAGAGAGGAAAGAGAGAGAAAGAGAGAGAGAGAGAGTTGGAGTTCATCCTTGGGATTCAATCCCATCACTCCACGGGCTGAACCAACTTTTCTGTATCACTATTCCAGCGATTCTGATCCCATTCTTAGGTAAGAAATTCAACCCATAATTTGTTCTAGGGTTTCAAATAGTGGAAATGATGAAATAGCTAACCTAGTTCATCCTATAGGTTGTCATCTGCCGGTGACAAAGACTATGTGTTTAAAATGAATCCGTTACACGTTTACCGGCGTAAGGTGCATATTATAGACGTATAGGTTATGGTTTTCAAAGCTTTCAATATCAGTTAATGATAGATTCCTAACATGGATGCTATTTCACATGCAAAATGCGATGTCTATTTTACGTTTCAGTTATATACGAACTATATGAAGTTTAGCGTATTCTTTGTATTCGTAGAAAGTACCGTATACGTATGAAATTTGAAAGTGTGTTTGCCATGATTAATTGTCGTGTGTATATACTAGTTATGTGTGTAACAACTCCTTGGCGAAAGGATTAGCCCTAATACATGTTATATCAACATACATTGTGTATGTTATTAAGTGTAGTATAAGTGTTTGTTGAAATGACTGAATGAATAAGAAATCATGATTTGTGCCTATCGTGGCTATGGAATGCATGTACATGATGGTTGTGTATGTGACAAATCCTTGTTGGAAGGATTTGTCCAAGTATATGACACAAATCAACATATGTCATGAATGTTAATGTGTAGTATAAGTGTTTGATAAAATGTCTGTATGAGTAAGTATTTGGTGACTTGTACTGTCTATGGGCATTGAGATAAGGTTCTCAACTACCTTAACTACGCGTATAAATCCTTCTATGTATCTTATATTATATTATCTGACTACTTATGAAATGCATATGGGTGAATGCATGTTTATATTATATTTCATAAAATGCTCGAATGGTTGTAAGATTTGACTTACTTACTGCTTGATTATCTAACATGAATTCTTGTTGGTATTGAGTATGGTTGGGACTATGAAGTAGTCCAGGCAATCGATAATAGATTCTGTTTTAGTGGCTGAGATTGTTTTACCACAAAGGACATGTCCGATGAATTCGAGTTGTACATTGGTCGTCGGCAGTGGTTAGGCCACACGAAGTGCTCACGCGCTTCATGACGATCGATTCGATGTGCGCTCGTACTAGTCGAGTTCGTCAAGTAACTCGATTTGCTTATTGTATGTTCACCATGTATGGACTCTAATGTTTGAACCTAAGGTACTAAACTCACCAGTGAAAACCCCGTAAACCATGGTACCTCGATCCACTAAGACTCATGAGCCGGGCATGGTGGTATGGGATACCGTGGTCCAGCTGTCAGCCTACGCTGGGGCGACGAGCCTCCCCGTTGTGACTAGTGAGTAACCAAAGCTCGTGAACCGAATATGGTGATATGAGACACTGTATTCGAGCTGTCGGCCTACACTGATAAGGTGACGAGCCATTTATAGTGAGCTCGAGCATACTCTGAACCTGCGTTGAGGCGACGAGCCTTTCTGTAGTAATCAGAGTACAAACTAGGCCTGCACTGATCAGGTGATGAGCCCTTTGCAGTGACCTAGAACCGCAACATCTTATGAGAGTTACTAGGACTGACGACCCTATGATGGATCATTGTTTGGGAAATGATATAAGGGAGGTACCTTACTTTCCCAATCCCGCTATATGAAAAGGACTAATAAAAACTTGATAATCACGCTCATAACATCGCACTACATGTGCCTCGAGTTGAAGAGCATAGAGGGAAGAAAGCTTGCCACGACCGTAAGATGGTGTCGCACGAGGGAGTGTAGGTGAGGGCATGCATCGTAAATACATTTTATCCTTGCATTAATAATATATCTAGGAGTATGTCTCGATATGTTGTTTGACCGAATTGATCATGTTAATCTTAGTTTAATCAGATGATCACTCACTCCCACATTTAATACACACCATCATAATCATGTCTTAGTTTCAAATGATGGCGATGCTTGCGAAGAGGAGCCGGACATTTATGATGACAAGGAGGGTTTTCCGTATGTACTAGGGAGCGGCTATGTAGACCATCTTCTCGATGAGGGTGATAGACGTCATTACACTTTATGCACGGAAACACCATGAATACATTTTAACCTAGTAACATGTTCATACTTAAGATTAATAATATATATCTATCATGCTCTTCCGCTTGTATAATGTGAGTATGATATGTTGTTTTGGTCTAATCTTATTCATGTTTTAATACACTCATCATAATCATTATTATCTATGTTGCATAAGTGATGCGTTGGAACTTGGGAGCTGAGCTTTGCTCGACCCCCGACTTTTAGGGCGTTACAAAATCTCAGTGGGCCACACCACAATCAGTGGGTGGGCCATACCTAAGATTAAAATACATGTGGGCATCACCACCAGATACAGTGGGCAACACATGGGCCCCACCATATATACTGTGGGCCACAATCAGGGCCGAGATCATGCCACGAAACCGGCTAAGATATGGGTCTTCATCAGGCCATGCACATAGCTGGGAACAGACCTCAGCTGGGCCATGAGTTGAGCTAAAAATGACCTTCAATTGAGCCGAAAGTTTGAACTGAAATGGCGGGTAAAAAGTGCCCCAGATGGGTTGTGGGAAGGGGACTGACAAACAACCCTCACATGGGCCTATTATTAGGCTAAAACTAGCCCCTTTGAAATAATCCAGCTGGGCCAAGCAAGCCATTCCAGCCCATGGCGTGTACTGCTGCTTGGCCAAAGAAACAAAAATCTATAAAGGTAGCCCAACCAATGATGGTGGCACTGCTAAGCGCCACACCCGATTCAGCAGTCCCACCTCTGGTTGTGTTGATGTTGGGCCAGGACGAGCCCAACCCAGTTGCCTCATTGGGGCTTTGTAAATGCAGCCAGGCCCAGATCGGGCTTTGGTTAAGGGTGATTCCAGGCCCAAATATGGACCATTTGTTGGGATGAAACCAAGTGGGCCTGGTCGTTCTGTTGCGGGCCTAGTTGACCTTGTTCATGAGCCCTTACAAATCCCCCCTCTCAACTTTGATAATTTAGATATATTAAGGCCCTGAGAATTTATTGAGATGGATTGGTTAGCCACGAATAGATGGTTTGTACCTAATATAGTTATTGCGAACAAAATTTTTATAGTAGTATTTCATTTAAACCCTCTTAAATATCATCCTTAATGTTAGATCATACTTAGATTCATTAAATGATAACTATTATTATTATCATTAGGAAATACCATCATTAGTAAAATTTAATTGTTATTACTTGTATTAGTCATTATGAGGGGATTAGATAAGGTCGGTATATTTAAAAATGAACTTGCGAACCATCATTATTAGTATTGATGGATTGATGATAGCTCTTATGAGTATTATTGGATCCACTGTATAATGATAATGAAAAAACTAATATCAATAATACTTTAGGATTCAGATCCTAAGACTCAAGTGTAGGACTAAACCCTAGGGTGAAAACCCTGATTCTACATTAAAATCCTAAAAGATGACCTTAGGTTATGATCTTAAACCCTAGGTAGTATGTAGAACTTGGATCTAATTGTTCAAGTTCCTGATTTATGGTAGGATTGAATTTTTTGGGGATGCGCATTCCCTACCGCTACTGGTTGGCTATGCGAACTGTAATGCCTTGAAAATCGGGGGTCGAGCATAAACTCCACTCCCGAGTTCCAACGCATCACTTATGTAACATAGAAATGATGATTGAATGTTGTTCATATAAATGCAATAAACATGAGTGGGATTATCCCAAAAGAGCATATCATACTTTAGAGACAGTTAAATTACGCAAGTGAAAGACTGTGATAGATATATAAAATATATAAACTGTTGTACGTCTCCAGAGTATGAACGTGTTACCAGGTTAAATATAGACATGTATACACAAAAAATGGACAAAATGAATATACATGAGTGTTCTAAAAGTGCAAACTAAAGTAATCCCTATACTCCTGTCGATCAAAAGATGGTCTACATAGACTCGCCTGATAGCTGTATAAGGAGAAACCCTCCTCATCATCATAAAGACCGGCTCCGCTTCGCAAGCATCGCCATCATTTGAAACTCAAACAGGGTCTGGTTAGTGTGTACAACACCGTCTCGTAACATGGAAGTGAGTGATCAACTCAGTGGAACAATAAAGCATAGGTTAACATGTTCTCAATTCAGTCAAGCCGTAATGATAAAGCAGTAAATCACACATTCCTAAGTACTGTTGTTAATGTAAGAATGGTATGAATGATATGATGCATGCCCTCGCCTACGCTCCCTCAGTGACTTCATCTCACGTTCGCGCATGATAACACTGCCTCAATGCTTGACCTACAACCCCTGAACGCACGCGATAATGCGGTGCATGCATATGCTTACCAAGTTCTTATTAGTCCTTTTCATACATCAGTATTGGAAAACTAAGGTGCCTCCCTTATTTCATTTCCCAAACATTGATCCATTTTAGGGTCGTCAGTCCTAGTTAGTCTCATACAATGTTACGGTTCTAAGTCGCTGCAAAGGGCTCGCATCGCCAAATCAGTGCAGGTCTAGTTTATACTTTTGTTGTTACAGAAGGGTCGTCACCTCCACGTAGACTCAGAGTACGCTAAAGGCACTATAAAGAGCACGACTAGGGCTGCCATGGCTGTTGCACGGAATCATTACACCACTCCCCCATCACCCAACACAGCTTTGTCATCAAAACATTGCCGGCCGACAACTCGAATACAGTGTCCCATACCACTGTATTCAGCCCATGAGTCTGGGTTGCTCACTGGTCACTATGGGGAGGCTCGTCACCCTAGCGTAAGCCGATAGCTTGACCACGGTGTCCCATACCACCATGTTCGGCTCATGAGTCTTAGCAGATCGAGGTACCAAGGTTAACGGGGTTTCACTAGTAAGTTTGGTACCTTAGGTTCAAGCAGTAACGTCCAAACATGGTGAACACACAATAGGCCCATCGGTTTATTAGACAAGTTTGATTGGTCCGAGCGTATGCTGAAGTAACCGACAAGGTACCACTGTCGACAAGCATCGTATGACTCGGATTTATTAAACGTGTCTTTTGTGGCAAAATGACCTCAGCCACAAAATCAAGGCCTATTACCGATTGCCTGGACTATACAATAGCCCCAATCACATCAATTACAACAAAATATCCTACAAGATAGTTAAAGCAGTTATGAATCAAGATTGCAAATCATATAATCAAAAGTCCGATAATGTCCACTTTAGGGCTGTCAGGGCTATTGTACAAAATCGTTACACCACTCCCCCATCACCCTTCATGGAATTGTTTCTGCATTTTATGGACTACAACTTAAACATAAATCCACACATATGCATTCCATAGATAAAACAGACGGTATAATATACAATACATGGAGGAAAGCATACACATAGTTAAGGGAGTTGGGAATCATAGCTCAACACCCATATAAATTATAGTGTAACACCCCGGATTTTTGCCAACCTGGGATTAGACGTCCTTAGGCAATGGGTCGATCCTAACACCTCATTAACTTGTCAGAACTGAATCTCATAGTCTAAAATCGCTCCTTAACCCATTTCCTTCACAAATCTCACCCTTCACTGCCTTATTCTTTCAATTTTTCTAAGAACTTTCACCCTAGACACTATCTTAAACTAGCTAAGTAGTATAACTTGGATCACTTTATACACAAACTACAAAGGACTAAGTACCACCTCAGACAGAAATCTTATAGGACTAAATCCTTTAGAAATGAGACAAAGTAACTAAGTGCTAAACTAGATTAGCTACGAAATCCGTTCGAATCGCTTTAAATACGATCTGCAAGACCCAAAACTTATAGAATCATTGACGCTAGGTTACCCTAAAATCTAGGATCAATCTCATTACCCGGCTGCTCTCGGGAGCATCTTAAAACTCCGTATCTAATCTGGACCGCACATCGGGAGTCCGAATAATACCAAGTTAAGGACTTAGGACCGCCTCCCTAGATTGACAACCATCTCGGAAATCAGTCCAAGCAAATGTCCCACGGCTGTTCGCTTGAGTCCGGAGCGTGAGAGTGTGAAAACCACCATTTCCTTTACAAAATAAATATCTGGAATAGTGATCTGGCACCATTCGCTTGTGCATCAGTATTAAGTAACCAGACCGTCAGAGTCAGACCAAATTACACCCTCGGATCAGGAAAAATTTCAGGAACATTTACATGTACTTGGAATTGCAGATCGTGGCCACTGACCGTTGAACTGAAACTGGTCCGCCATGTGCGATCTGGGAATCCGTTCAAGTCGAAAACGTAGTCCCACATAGATCCGTGAGTACAGAGCTTAAGTCTGACGTTTGGCTCAAGGGGGGCCACCAGAAACACTCTTTTGAGCTGGAAAAGTGACGAAATACCTATATTAGCAGTAACCCTTGAACCTGAGTCTATTTTGGAAAGGTTTTAGGCTATAAAAGGACCTTAAACCCTCTCCCATTCCAGCCATACGAATTTGGATTTGAGAGAGGGAAAAGAGAGAGAAAGTGAGGGAGATGTGGGAGGAATTCCCTTTCTTTGTTCCCGCCGCTATTCGGGCTCCACCGCCTGATTCTCATCGCTTTCCGGCGATTCCGGCGTCGTTCTAGGTAAGAAACCCTAACACTAACTGTTTTAGGGTTGTATAGGTTGTAGATTATGAAATAGCTAACCTGTTTCGTTGCTTTTAGTTCTTCAAACTGTCGAACTCATTACGGAACCTTAGCGAACCTATCGACTCCGTTACGATTCTACGACACAAGGTGAGGACTTTAAGTGTATAAGTTACGGTTTTCAACGCTTTCAATGTCCGATAATGGTAGATTCATGATCTGCATGCAATTGCACATGTACAAAGTGCTTTCCGTTTCCTGTTTCGATTAGAATTGTAGAATTTGGAATTTCGCATACTTTAGGTATTCGTATAAAATACCGTATATGTATTTTTTTTAGAAATGTGTTTGACATGTTTAATTGTCGTATGGATATATGATGTATGGATAAAATACTCATTTGGCGAAAGGATTCGCCGAAATACATGTTTACCAATATACACCATGTATGTACAAATACTGTATTGTAGAAAGTGCTGTATACATATGTATTTTAGAGATGTGTTTGCCATGATTATTTATTGTATAAATATACTATATATGCATAATTTATTTGCTTGGCGAAAGGACTCGCCCTAATACATGTTTGCTAACATACACCAAGTATGTGAAATAGTGTATGTTAAGTGTTTGTGGAAATGCTTGTGTGAGTAAGTGGTTGGATGTAGATGCCTTAGGAGGGTGTTGAGATTGGATTCTCAACTATCCTAGCGACGTGTATGATTACCTCCATGAGTTTGATCACCTAAACCACTTACTTACAATACATGTGTTTGTATTCCTATTAATGTAGTGTTTTACAACATGCTTTATATCAAGCTTTATAATATGCTTATAACATGCCTACTAGCATGTTTGAAGTACTTTATTTATCATGCTTGAATTACTTTATTTATCATGCTTTACTCCACATGATATGGGTGACAATTGATTGTGCTTGGGGCTATGATTATAGTCTAGACAATCGGTACTAGATTGGAGATCGTGGTTGAGTTTCATGTCACCACGTGAGATGTGTTCGACGAACTCGAGTCGTACTTCGGTTGGCGATAGTGGTTGGCCACGCGAAGTGCTTATGCACTTTATGACGTTCAACTTGTTGTGCGCTCGAGCTAGCCGAGCTCGTCATGTAACCCGATTTGTCTAATGTATGTTCACCATGTTTGGTCGCTACTGCTTGAACCTAGGGTACCAAACTTACCAGTGAAAACCCTTTTAACCATGGTACCTCGATCCGCTAAGACTCATGAGCCAGGCATGGTGGTATGGGACACCGTGGTCGAGCTGTCGGCCTACGCTGGGGCTACGTGCCTCCTCGTAGTGACCAGTGAGCAACTTAACTCATGAGCCGATTATGGTGGTATGGGACACTATATTCACACTGTCGGCCTACATTGATAAGATGATGGGGGAGTGGTGCAACCTTTGTGCATAACAGCCCTGGCAGCCCTTTGTAGTGACCGCGAGCATATTCTAAAGTCGCAGTGCGCCTTAGGGTTCGCCGCGATATATAGAGTATGAACTAGGCCTGTTTCTGTATAGTGATGAATCGTTTAAGGGGTGATGGGGAAGTGGTGCAACCTTTGTGCGTAATGTACCCGACGATTTCTGCGGTGACCTGAAAACCACCATCATCGATATTAACTAGGACCGACGACCCTAGAATGGATCATGTTTGGGAATGATACAAGGGAGGTACCTTAGTTTCCCAATCTCGCTTGTTTGAAATGGACTAATTAAAAACTCGGTAATCATGCTCATCATGCATCGCATGTGCCTGGAAGATGTGGAGCACTGTGGGATGTAAGCATGCCGCGAACGTGAGATGGTGTCACATGAGGGAGTATGTCGGTGAGGGCATCCATCATACTCGCATTCATACTTGCATTAATCAAAGTAACTAGGAGTGTTTGATTCTTGCTTTATCATTACTGCTTGACTGTATTGATAACATGATAACTTATGCCTTATTGTTCCTTGAGTTAGCTACTCACTCCCACGTTACGGGATGGTGTTGTACACACCAACCAGATTTGTTGAGTTTCAGATGATGGCGATGCTTATGAAGCAGAGCCGGACTACTTCTATTGTGATGAGGAGGAGTTCTCCTATCATGTAACTCTCTGACGGGTCTCTGAAGACCTGGTACTGTATTGACGGGGCTATGGTACTTAGGATAGAAGACATTACACTTACACATTTGGTATATTTTAAAACTGTACTTGTAATTATTTAACTTGGTAATGTTATCACACTCTGGAGACTCATCATAGTTTATATATTTTATCTATCTATCATAGTCTTCCGCTTGCAAATTTAACTATCTACGGAGTATGATATCTTTGTTTTGGCTTAATCTCACTCATGTTCAATGCAGAATACGATCAACATTCAATCATCATTCATTTTGTTGCATAAGTGATGTTCTGGAACTCGGGAGTTGAGTTTATGCTCAACCCCCGATTTTCAGGGAGTTACAAGATGGTATCAGAGCATGATTTGGATTAAACCGGACCTGGGTTATGGTCACACGACGCACACTGATGCACTCTGACTTAGGAGGGAGCGACGGAATGTAGAAACAGTCGTAGGCATCCCTGTCCCATCCAACGGCTTCTTCGCTGAAAATGAACGCCGAAATCGAGTCCGTATTCAACCATGGTCGCACAGGTCGACCTTAAAATATTCCTAGGCCATCTATTAAAGAGTCTAGATTACAATCCACCTCACCCCAACCGTTGAAAATAGATAGAATACGGGATAAACGTGATAAGGATAACTACTCCGAATCCTCGGAGCTTCTCTCGACTCCTCATAGAGACTTCCCAAATCCACGAGAAAAGAAAAGCAGAAAGTAGAAATAAATTCTAATAAATTTGAATTGATTAATGAATGACTACAAAAATTGAGTTCACACCCCTTTAAATAGGAATACCAAGCAATGGTAAAGAAATCAGAAACAAACTACAACTAAAACTCCTAGAATTAGCGACTTACCATAAGGTGGTGATGTTTACTAGTGCGTAAAGTTTTCAGCCAAGAATAATAAGTGTCTTATTTAGCTTCACCAAACCATTCTCCTAATTATTATAAGCTCTTTACGCGATGAGCGTAACTCCTAAAGCCCAATGAATGAAGAGTAATTAAATAAAAATTACTATTTTAGTAAAACGAAATTAAAACAGGGAAATAACTGTCAATCGGAGGCTTTTTTCGCAATTCTGGGCTACGCAACCCGACATAGCTGGGTTGGTTGGCTTCATTAGCTCGTTCTACCCCAAATTCATATATTTTACATCAGATAACTCATTCCGGATTGCAAGTTACGTCCGATTATCCCGAAACTACCCGAAATGGAGCGAATCGGATTCGGGGGCCTCCCCACTTAGATCCGATGGGACCAAGGGTCGAACCAGGGTGCATTTGGCACCTTGGAACCACAGAGAACACGGCCCCACTGTGGCGGCGCAGTTCCGGCCAAGGCGGACGCGGCGGAGCCGCTGATTCGGCGGCGGACCGCGGTCCGGTGGCCCATCTAGAGTGGGGCCAGGGCTGAGGTTGGTCGGCCCGACCTCCCCTACCCCCTGGCACGTGCCATTTTGGCAAATGTTTAGGATTTTGGGGGCTGGAGCACCCCTCTCTCTCACATCTTCCCTTCCAAACGCCCTCCCCTTCTATTTCCAATTTTTTTTCCCTCAAATCCTTCCTCTAATCTTTCAATCCACTATTTTAAACCATGATTCACCCACTTCCATCGATCATGACCACACCTACCTTCTACCCTTGTCGTTTCCCTCATTTGGACACTCACACCTCCCATTCGAAGCTCACATTCGTGTAAGCTCTCAACCCATCCCATCTATTCATTTTTCCTCCTTCAATCCCTGTCAGTTGGGGCCTTTGCAATCTCTGTTGAGGCTCAAGTCTGTGGGGAACCAGAGGAATCAGCCCTTGTTCTCCCCTTTTCTTCACTTCTCTATGGCCTTCACAATCTCCAAATGATGGGACATTTGGGGCCCGTTCAATCAACTACATTAAGTGGGATTAGGTTGATGGAATTGTAAAAGTAATAATAAATCTATGTGTAGGTATGGTGACTAGATTGGGTGTATCCCATGTGTTCCGACATCATGTTTAGAATGTACGCAATTAAAAGTAAATTCCGAGATTTTCCTTTCCCATAACACTTAGAAGTTCATTACCCTGGGATTTGGAACTCCCATCTCGTGCTTTCCCACACAAGGCTCATTTTTCAAAGCCTATACCATTAATTTTAATCCCCACCCACCCTCCTACCAAACATGCCACTCCCAATCCCGAGGTAGGATTAGCAATGCAGTCCCATTCAATACAACTTAGGACCACTGGCCAAATCATGTTGAAGTGATGAAGTCCCTTGATATACATTAACCCACCACACTCTGACAGCTTAAGCTTTTAGAGTAAATGGTTGTTTGACAAATAGGCCATAGAGTTTTGGACCTAGAGCGATACTCCTAGTTTTCGATAGACCTGACCGTATACGAAATCCAACAAATTAATAATGTAAGCCCCAGGATCTTCTTAGCTGGTGTGAGCATGTGTGAAATGCTCGAGCGTCAAGTACAGACAACTCAATTCCACTTAGACGATGTTTGACCCTACACGATGAATAATTTCTTGTATTAGAAATGATCTGAAATCATCTAGTGTGTAAGCATAGACTAATAGATTACCACTATTCATAAATTGAGACTAGGCTACTGGTTCTACTATGGAACGTAAAAGACTGATTATGCTAAGATAATTGCAAGATAGTTGAAAGATGAACTTAGTTAATAGGCTGGATTAGGTTGGAGTGAGACCTCACTCCTTCGTCGGACCCCTTAATACTCATAGGCTCCTTTAATAATTCTTAGAAAAGTTGTTTGATTAGTAACTATACACGCTCAGTATCCCATTGATTTAATGTTAGGTCAAATCAATACACCCCTTAGAATCGCCTTCTCAAGGACTTAGTACAATGGGAACACGGAGTAGAGAAACTACATTTAAGCGAGGTATTCGCGGTTTGAATCGAATTCTCAATCCTGGTAGTGACCAATGAACCTTATGCTCTGATCAAGCAGAAGGTCGGGATCAACTGGGATTAAGAAATGATATGACAATTTTCTGTCCTAGCTAGGCAGAAGATCCATGTATCCGACTCAGACCCACTACACAACATTCTTTCCGTGTTGGCCCGACATTTACAACTAAAAGTTTATAATTTTGTCCTTGAAAAGTGTTAGGAGTATATAGCTGATAGAGACTTTGTCTTTTAGGCCTAAGGAATTGCCCAAATGGGCAACAGACAGTTAGGAATTAGGTCCCAAATTGCATGCCATGTCGGCATACGTATTGTGCTTATGAACATAAAAAGATAGCCTGCCTATTAAGCTAGACATGATTAAATAAGATAAGTCTGGACCGCGACAAAAATTCCTTGGTAGAATTAGGCATCTCGCCACAAACTCACACCTGACCCCGAATCAACCACAATACCCTTCATCTTTAGCTCCTTTATATGACCATAGGTATCAATGCCATAATACACAACATTGATGAAAAGAAGACCAATGTAGTGGGAGATCGCATCCCATTTCATGTCAAGGATAGATCCTAAACTACACCTTGTTCCGATATACGGAGCAGGACATAAATCTTGAGCCTTGAGGGTGAAAATAAAATTTTAAGGGGGGTTTAACATTATGAACCCAATCTAGTTAGGTTACCTATTGCATCTCTTGATCTGGGTGGCACAGTGAAAGCGTGGTGGACCCTACTCCACTGGCACAGGATCGAAACGGTGCTCGTTAACATACGCACATTATAGAAGCCCTAACAAGTTCTACTATGAAAATGTTTTAGGATGATCTAGTAAGATTTGATTCACCCTCCCCTGGGACATAGATAATATCAAGGACTCTCTTAGACTAAGACCTAAAGGGCAACCTTAGAATAAACAATTTGAACCTTTCAATGATGGACATTCCCTACGTTTCTAGAGTGATCGGACTACGGAGTTACTGAAATATACAACTGCGAAGCATTCGCGGCTTGACCCAATTCTCAATCCTGGGCGACTACCAATGGACTCACTGCTTGACCGAGCAGAAGACCAGGATTCACCAGGATCCGGAAGGGATACGATGAGCCTCCTACCCTGGTCAGGTAGATGATCGATGTATCGGGATCAAGCCAACCATTATCGTCTCTCCGTGTTGGTCAAACATTGAAAACAGCTATCTTACTCTAAATTGTTGGGAGTTGTCGTCAAGACTCCAAATAGGTAAAGAAATAAATTGTAGCAAACCATCAGGGTATAAGCAACAGATAAAGAAATAAGTTTTAAGGGGGGTAGACTAAAATGAACCAGCTAGTACATACCCTACCACGCGTAGCAACTTGAAATCCATAAAACTTAGGCAAAGGAAATAATTAAATCTTTCCTTATTACCCTTAGCCAATTTCGGGGACGAAATTTTATTTTAAGGGGGGTAGATTGTAACACCGGATTTTTGCCAACATGGGATTAGACGTCCTTAGGCAATGGGTCGATCCTAACACCTCATTAACTTGTCGAACCAATCTCATAGTCTAAAATCGCTCCTTAACCCATTTCCTTCACAAATCCCACCCTTCATGCCTTGTTCTTTCAATTTTTCTAAGAACTTTCACCCTAGACACTATCTTAAACTAGCTAAGTAGTATAACTTGGATCACTTTATACACAAACTACAAAGGACTAAGTACCACCTCAGACAGAAATCTTATAGGACTAAATCCTTTAGAAATGAGACAAAGTAACTAAGTGCTAAACTAGATTAGCTACGAAATCCGTTCGAATCGCTTTAAATACGATCTGCAAGACCCAAAACTTATAGAATCATTGACGCTAGGTTACCCTAAAATCTAGGATCAATCTCATTACCCGGCTGCTCTCGGGAGCATCTTGAAACTCCGTATCTAATCTGGACCGCACATCGGGAGTCCGAATAATATCAAGTTAAGGACTTAGGACCGCCTCGCTGGACTTGACAACCATCTTAGAAATCAGTCCAAGCCAATGTCCCACGGCTGTTCGCTTGAGTCCGGAGCATGAGAGTGTGAAAACCACCATTTCCTTTACAAAATAAATATCTGGAATAGTGATCTGGCACCATTCGCTTGTGCATCAGTATTAAGCAACCAGACCGTCAGAGTCAGACCAAATTACACCCTCGGATCAGGAAAAATTTCAGGAACATTAACATGTACTTGGAATTGCAGATCATGGCCCACTGACTGTTGAACTGAAACTGGTCCGCCACGTGTGATCTGGGAATCCGTTCGAGTCGAAAACGTAGTCCCACATAGATCCGTGAGTACAGAGCTTAAGTCTGACGTTTGGCTCAAGGGGGGCCACCAGAAACACTCTTTTGAGCTGGAAAAGTGACGAAATACCTATATTAGCAGTAGCCCTTGAACCTGAGTCTATTTTGGGAAGGTTTTAGGCTATAAAAGGACCTTAAACCCTCTCCCATTCCAGCCATACGAATTTGGATTTGAGAGAGGGAAAAGAGAGAGAAAGTGAGGGAGATGTGGGAGGAATTCCCTCTTCATTGTTCCTCGCTATTCGGGCTCCACCGCTCGATTCTCATCGCTTTCAGGCGATTCGGCGTCGTTTCTAGGTAAGAAACCCTAACCCTAATCTGTTTTAGGGTTGTATAGGTTGTAGATTATGAAATAGCTAACCTGTTTTCGTTCTTTAGGTGCCAAACTCCCGTATACTGGAACCTTAGCGAACCTATCGACTCCTTACGATTCTACGACACAAGGTGAGGACTTTAAGTGTATAAGTTACGGTTTTCAACGCTTTCAATGTCAGATAATGGTAGATTCATGATCTGCATGCAATTGCACATGTACAAAGTGCTTTCCGTTTCCTGTTTCAATTAGAATTGTAGAATTTGGAATTTCGCATACTTTAGGTATTCGTATAAAATACTGTATACGTATTTTTTTTAGAAATGTGTTTGACATGTTTAATTGTCGTATGGATATATGATGTATGGATAAAATACTCATTTGGCGAAAGGATTCGCCGAAATACATGTTTACCAATATACACCATGTATGTACAAATACTGTATTGTAGAAATTGTTGTATACATATGTATTTTAGAGATGTGTTTGCCATGATTATTTATTGTATAAATATACTATATATGCGTAATTTATTTGCTTGGCGAAAGGACTCGCCCTAATACATGTTTGCTAACATACACCAAGTATGTGAAATAGTGTATGTTAAGTGTTTGTGGAAATGCTTGTGTGAGTAAGTGGTTGGATGTAGATGCCTTAGGAGGGTGTTGAGATTGGATTCTCAACTATCCTAGCGACGTGTATGATTACCTCCATGAGGTTGATCACTTAAACCACTTACTTACAATACATGTGTTTGTATTCCTATTAATGTAGTGTTTTACAACATGCTTTATAATATGGTTATAACATGCCTACTAGCATGTTTGAATTACTTTATTTATCATGCTTGAATTACTTTGTTTATCATACTTTACTCCACATGCTATGGGTGACAATTGATTGTGCTTGGGGCTATGATTATAGTCCAGACAATCGGTACTAGATTAGAGATCGTGGTTGAGTTTCATGTCACCACGTGAGATGTGTTCGACGAACTCGAGTCGTACTTCGGTTGGCGATAGTGGTTGGCCACGAGAAGTGCTTATGCACTTCATGTCGTTCAACTTGTTGTGCGCTCAAGCTAGCCGAGCTCGTCATGTAACCCGATTTGTCTAATGTATGTTCACCATGTTTGGTCGCTACTGCTTGAACCTAGGGTACTAAACTTACCAGTGAAAACCCTTTTAACCATGGTACCTCGATCCGCTAAGACTCATGAGCCGGGCATGGTGGTATGGGACACCGTGGTCGAGCTGTCGGCCTACCTCTGGGGCTACTACGTGCCTCCCCGTAGTGACCAGTGAGCAACTTAACTCGTGAGCCGATTATGGTGGTATGGGACACTATATTCGTGCTGTCGGCCTACATTGATAAGGTGATGGGGGAGTGGTGCAACCTTTGTGCGTAACAGCCCTGGCAGCCCTTTGTAGTGACCGCGAGCATATTCTGAAGTCGCAGTGTGCCTTAGGGTTCGCCGCGATATATAGAGTATGAACTAGGCCTGTTTCTGTATAGTGATGAATCGTTTAAGGGGTGATGGGGGAGTGGTGCAACCTTTGTGCGTAACAGCATCGTCTGATATTAACTAGGACTGACGACCCTAGAATGGATCATGTTTGGGAATGATACAAGGGAGGTACCTTAGTTTCCCAATCCTGCTGTTTGAAATGGACTAATTAAAAACTCGATAATCATGCTCCTCATGCATTGCATGTGCCCTGGAAGATGTGAAACCTTGTGGGATGTAAGCATGCCGCGAACGTGAGATGGTGTCGCATGAGGGAGTATGTCGGTGAGGGCATCCATCATACCTGCATTCATACTTGCATTAATCAGAGTAACTAGGAGTGTTTGATTTACTGCTTTATCATTACTGCTTGACTGTATTGATAACATGATAACTTATGCCTTTATTGTTCCACTGAGTTAGCTACTCACTCCCACGTTATGGGACGGTGTTGTACACACCAACCAGATTTGTTGAGTTTCAGATGATGGCGATGCTTATGAAGCAGAGCCGGACTACTTCTATGGTGATGTGGAGGAGTTCTCCTATCATGTAACTCTCTGACGGGTCTCTGAAGACACAGTAATGTATTAATGGGCTATGGTACTTGGGATAGAAGACATTACACTTACACATTTGGTATATTTTAAAGCGTACTTGTAATTATTTAACTCGGTAATGTTATCACACTCGGAGACTCATCATAGTTTATATATTTTATCTATCTATCATAGTCTTCCGCTTGCAAATTTAACTGTCTCTGGATTATGATATGTTGTTTTGGCTTAATCTCACTCATGTTCAATGCACGAATACAGTCAACATTCAATCATCATTCATTTTGTTGCATAAGTGATGTTCTGGAACTCGGGAGTTGAGTTTATGCTCGACCCCCGACTTTCAGGGCGTTACATATAGTTTACTAACCACTTACTCATTCAATCATTTTAACAAACACTTAGACTACACATACATCAATATACATGACATATGTTGATCACACAGGTAGTAGGCCAAATCCTTTCACTAGGGTATTTTCCCGTATACCATACGCATATACCCACGACAGATACTCATGGCATGCATGAATCCAGGTTCCATACTCATTCAATCATTTTCACAAACACGTGGGCTACACACTTAGACACACACACACACACACACACACACACACACACACACATATATATATATATGCGCATTAGTCGTGGCGTGCTTTAGGGCAAATCCTTTCTCTAAGGGTTATCGCCTATACAACTATCATATATCCATGACTGTTGGTCATGGCGAGCATGAATGCGGATTCTATACTCATTCAGTCATTTTCACAAACATATAGGTTACACAATATAACATACACAACGTATGTTGATATAACATGCATTAGGGAAAATCTGTTCACCCAGAAGTTAATACTAGTAAGTCTAGCATACATATACAATAGTTAATCATGGCCAACACAATTTCAAATTTTATACGTATATGGTATTTTCTATAAATACATGGAATACAGTATATTCAACATAGTTAACGTATAACTAAAAAATGAAACGGACAACACTTTGTACATGTGCAATAGCATCCACATCAATAATATATCATTAACCGACATTGAAAGCCTTGAAAACCATTACCTACACGTCTATAGTCTATACCTTATGTCGGTAAACGCATAACGGATTGAAACACGCAGTCTTTGTCACCGGTAGGTTAGCTATTTCATCATTTCAATTATTGAAACCCTAGAACAGATTAGGGGTTGAATTTATTACCTAAGAATGGAATCGGTATCGCCGGTAGAGCGGTACAGAAGAGCTGATTCAGCCGATGGAAGGATGGGATTGAATCCCAGGGATGAACTCCAACTCTCACTCTCTTTCTCTCTCTTTCCTCTCTTCTCTCTCCTAAGGTTTCTCAAATTCGTATGGTGAGAATGAGAGAGGGTTTAAGGTCCTTATATAGGCCTAAACTTGCCAGAAATAGGCCCATGGCCAAGGTATACTTAGGTTACGTCCAAAGGGCATCCGTTTAAGCTCAACGGAGTATTTTCGTAGCCTCCCCTTGAGTCAAGGTCAGACTTAAGCTCACAGACTATGTATCTAGGTCGAGCTAAGTTTTCGTTCCAGTCGGATTCCCAGATCACACGTGGCAGACCAGTTTTAGTTCAACGGTCACCGCAACTCAATTAGGGCCATGAGTACGCTGCCATGTGTATGCAATTTCCCCTGATCCGAGGGTGTATTTGGATCAGATTCTGATGGTCTGATTGCTCATATCAGGCCAGCAAGTGACAAGTCTCAGATTACTTAAATGAGATTTGATTTCTAAAGAAATCTACGTTTTCTCACACTTCACTCTGCGCTCAAGCAAATAGTAGTGAGACACTATCTGGATTTGATTTTCGAGATAGTTATCAAGCCCAGCAAAGCGGTCCTAATTATATAATTTTGTAGTAATCTGACTTTCGACGTGCGTTCCAGATCCGATACGGAGTTTCAATGTGTTCCCAAGAGCAACTGGGTAATGAGATTGATCCTAGATTTTAGGGTAACCTAGCGTCAATGATTCTACAAGTTTTGGGTCTTATAGATCATATTTAAAGTGAATCAAGCAGATTTCACAGCTAATCTAGATTAACACTTAGTTAACTTTATCTAATTCCTAAAGGATTTGAGGTTTGAGAGGTTCAAAAGGGGTTAGGATCTACCCCTTGCCTAAGGACATCTAACTCCATATTGGCAAAAATCCAGGGTGTTACAATCTATCCCCCTTAAAAATAATTTCATCCCCGAAATTGCCTAAGGATAGTAAGTAAAGATTTTATTATTCCTCTTACTCAAGTTTTACTGATTTCAAGTTTCTATGCGTGGTACAACGTATACTATCTATGCTAGTCTGGCTCATGTTCATCTACCCTCTTTAAAATTATTTTGCCCTAAAATTGGCTAAGGCTCCTATTAAGTTCGTATTCAACGAGCACAATTGTAGATACACTGACCCTAGCTATTGTAATTCAGTTCGTACCCATTGTTAGGTCTATTCTATAATATGAATTGGTTTAACACTTAAACCCTAATTGCTTTCACATTCTAAGGAAGATTTAGATCCTATTTAATGACCTAACCTTATGTATAACCTGGATCAGTTTCCTTTGATCCAGGGCCAGTGGGGCAGGGGTCCACCACGCTTCCGCTGCGCTACTCTGATCTAATGGATATATCAGCTGACTTAACTAGATTGGGCTCATAATGTTCTACCCCCCTAAAAAAAAAAATTCACCCTCAAGGCTCAAGGATCTATGTCCTGATCCGTATGTCAGAACAAGGTGTACTTTGGGACTATTCTTCTAAGTTCATATGCATAATATGTATGCTAGAACGGTCTGTGATTCGGGGCCTAATTCCTAACGGTCTGTTGCCCATTTGTGAAATTTCTTAGGCCTGAGTAAAGTATCCCTATTGGCTATATGTTCTTAACACTTCTCAAAAGCAAAGTAACAAACTTTTGGTTGTAAGTGGTTCGGCCAACATGGAAGGAAAGTTGTGTAGTGGGTCTGAGTCGGATACATAAACCTTCTGCCTCGCAAGGACAAAAAATTTATCGTATCAGTTCTTAATCCTAGTTGATCCCGACCTTTTGCTTGATTAGAGCATTGAATTCATTGGTAACAACTAGGATTGAGAATTCAATTCAAACCGCGAATACCTCACTTATATATAGTTCTCTACTCTGTGTTCCTGATTGTAATAAGCCCTTAAGAATACAATCCTAGGGGCTGTATTGTTTTAATCTAACATTCAATCAGAGGCATATATAACTTTTCTCTAAGTGTGAATAGTTTCTAAGATTAAACAACTTTTCTAAGAGTTATTAAATAAGCCTATAAGTATTAGGGGGAGTCAATGAAGGAATGAGATCTCACTCCGACCTAATCAAGTCAACTAACTAAGTCCATCTCTCAATCTGTCTTAGCGTAATTAGTGTTTTACATTCCTTAGTATAACTAACCAGTAGTTGTAATCCAAAGTCTATGCTTATACGCTAGATGATTTCATACCCTTTCTAATCCAAGAAATTGTTTATCGCTTAGGGTCAAACGTTGTCTAATTGGAATTGAGCTGCCTGAACTTGAATTTAACTATACTCGAGTACTACACACATGCTCATACTAGCTAAGAAGGTCCTAAGGTTCACATTATTAATTTGTTGGATTTCCTATACTGCCAGATTTGTTTGCAATCTAGGAGTACTAACTCTAGGTCCAAAACTCTAAGGGACTGTTTGGCCAGCGGTATGAAGTTATATTAAATGGATTGCATTGCTAATCCCACTTTGAGATTGGAAATGACATGTTTGGAAGGAGGGTGGGATGGGATTAAAATCAATTTCATAGGCTTTGGAAAATGAGTCTTGTGTTGGAAAGTGTGAGATGAGATTTCCAAATCCCACGATGATGAATTTTTAAGTGTAATTGGAAAGAAAATCCCAGGATTTACTCTTAATTGCATACATTCCAAACATGGTGTTGGAAACCATGGGATACACTACACCCAATCTAGGGACAATACCTTACACATACATTTTTTGTTACTTGTACCATTCCATCCAACAATTCCATCCACCTTAATCGCACCGAATGTAGTTGGCTGAACGACCCTAAATGTCCTAACATTTTGAGGGTGTGAAGGTTACAAAAATGTGGGTTAGTGGGTTTACACGAATTTGAGCCTTAAATGGGGGATTCAAGAGCTCAAATTGGAGAGAATGGAGAGGGTAGGCAGCAAGGGAGATGGATTTCGAATGTGTGGTGAAGGTGGTGCACAAAAATGAAGGAAGAAAGATTGGAGGGGTGATTTTTGTGCAAAATCAGAAGTTTGAGAGAGAAAGGAGAGCTTGAGAGGGTGATTTGTGAAGGAGGCGCGTGTTTGGGAACGTTTTAAACCAAAAAACTCTTGACAGGTGGGCCATACAAGACCCCACAGGCGATCGGCCCGAGCGGCCCGCCCGGCCTGGCCCGTTAGCGGACGAGGCCTCGCCACTCCCTGGACAAACTGGTGTGGCCTAGCCATTTAGGTGAGGACGTCGTGCCCCCTATGCCCCGAAAAGGTCTGGGTCCCACCCTGGGTCCCTCTGGATTAGCGTGGGTAGGCCCATGGCTCTGTTTTGCTTCGTTTCATGTCCTTTCGGGTGATTTTTGATAGATATTTGTCTTTACCAATTTCTAACAGCTGGGATGGGGTGAATTGTGTTCTAAACCCATCATTTGATGGTCTAGAAGTGTTTTGGGGTTGACTCGTATGATCACGGTTGAGTACAGACTCAAACAAAACGACCAATTTCAGTGAACTTCGCCAATTAGCGAAATCGGGATAGTTATGACTATTTTTACGTTTTTCTCGCACCCACCTAAGTCGAAAGGCGACAGCGTACATCATCTGACCATAACCTAGGTCCGGTTTTGATCTAAATCATGCTCTGATACCATCTTGTAATGCCCTGAAAATCGGGGGTCGAGCATAAACTCTACTCCTGAGTTCCAACGCATCACGTATGCAACATAGATAATGATGATTGAATGTTGTTCATATAAATACAATAAACATGATTGAGATTATCCCAAAACAGCATATCATACTTCAGAGACAGTTAAATTACACAAGCGAAAGACTGTGATAGATATATAAAATATATAAACTATTGTACGTCTCCAGAGTATGAACATGTTACCAGGTTAAATATAGACATGTATACACCAAAAATGGACAAAAGGAATATACATGGGTGTTTCAAAAGTGCAAACTAAAGTAATCCCTGTACTCCCGTCGATCAGAAGATGGTCTACATAGACCTGCCTGATAGCTGTATAAGGAGAAACCCTCCTCATCATCATAAAGACCGGCTTCACTTCGCAAGCATCGCCATCATCTGAAAGTCAAACAGGGTCAAGTTGGTGTGTACAACACTGTCCCATAATGTGGGAGTGAGTGATCAACTCAGTGGAACAATAAAGCATAGGTTAGCATGTTATCAAATCAATCAAGCAGTAATGATAAAGCAATCACACATTCCTACGTACTATTGTTAATGCAAGAATGGTATGAATGATATGATGCATGCCCTCGCCGATGCTCCCTCAGCGACTTCATCTCACGTTCGCGCATGACAACACTACCTCAGTGCTTGACCTGTAACCCCAGAACGCACACGTAATGCGGTGCATATATATGATTACCAAGTTCTTATTAGTCTTTTTCATGCATCAGTATTGGAAAACTAAGGTACCTCCCTTATTTCATTTTTCAAACATTGATTCATTCTAAGGTCGTCAGTCCTAGTTAGTCTCATACGATGTTATGGTTCTAGGTCACTGCAAAGGGCTCGTCGCCAAATCAGTGCAGGCCTAGTTTATACTCATGTTGCTACGGAAGGGTCGTCGCCTCCACGTAGACTCAGAGTACGCTCAAGGTCACTACAAAGAGCACGACTAGGGCTGCCAGGGCTGTTGCATGGAATCATTACACCACTCCCCCATCACCTAACACGGCTTTGTTATCAAAACATTGTAGGTCGACAGATCGAATATAGTGTCCCATACCACCGTATTCGGCCCACGAGTCTGCGTTGCTCACTGGTCACTATGGGGAGGCTCGTCGCCCTAGCGTAGGCTGACAGCTTGACCATGGTGTCCCATACCACCATGTCCAGCTCATGAGTCTTAGTAGATCGAGGTACCAAGGTTAAAGGGGTTTCACTAGAAAGTTTGGTACCTTAGGTTCAAGCAGTAGCATCCAAACATGGTGAACACACAATAGGCCTATCAGTTTATTAGACAAGTTCGACTGGTACGAGCATACGCTGAAGTAACTGACAAGGTACCACTGTCGACAACCATTGTATGACTCGGATTCATCAAACGTGTCCTTTATGGCGAAATGACATCAGCCACAAAATCAAGGCCTGTTATCGATTGCCTGGACTATACAATAGCCCTAATCACATTTAATTATAACAAAATATCCTAGAAGATAGTTAAAGTAGTTATGAATCAAGATTGCAAATTTTATAATCAAAGGTCCGATAATGTCCGCTTTAGGGCTGTCAGGGTTGTTGCACGGAATCGTTACACCACTCCCTCATCACCATTCCCGGATTTATTTCTACATTTTATGGACTACAACTTAAACATAAATCCACACATATGCATTCCGTAGATAAAACAGATGCTATAATATACGGTACATGGAGGAAAGCATACACATAGTTAAGGGAGTTGGGAATCATAGCTCAACACCCATATAAAATATAATTTACCAACCACTTACTCATTCAATCATTTTAACAAACACTTAGACTACACATACATCAACATTCATGATGTATGTTGATCACACAGGTAGTAGGCCAAATACTTTCACTAGGGAATTGCCTCGTATACCACACGCATATACCCACAACAGATACTCATGGCATGCATGAATTCGGGTTCCATACTCATTCAATCATTTCCACAAACACGTGGGCTACACACTTAGACATATATATGTGCATTATCCGTGGTGTGCTTTAAGGCAAATCCTTTCGCTAAGGGTTATCGCCTATACAACCATCATATATCCATGACTGTTGGTCATGGTGAGCATGAATGCGAATTCTATACTCATTCAGTCATTTTCACAAACACATAGGTTACACAATATAACATACACAGTGTATGTTGATATAACATGCATTAGGGAAAATCCGTTCACCCAGAAGTTAATACTAGTAAGTCTAGCATACATATACAACAGTTAATCATGGCCAACACAATTTTAAAATTTATACGTATATGGTATTTTCTATAAATACATGGAATATAGTATATTCAACATAATTAACGTATAACTGAAAAATGAAATGAACAACACTTTGTACCTATGCAATAGCATCCACATTAGTAATATATCATTAACCGACATTAAAAGACTTGAAAACCATAACCTATACGTCTATAGTCCTTACCTTACGCCAGTAAACGCATAACAGATTTGTTTGAAACACGCAGTCTTTGTCACCGGCAGGATGGCAACCTATAGCATGAACTAGGTTAGCTATTTCATCATTTCAATTATTGAAAACCCTAGAACAGATTAGGGGTTGAATTTCTTACCTAAGAACGGAATCGGTATCGCCAGTAGAGTGGTACGGAAGAGCTGATTCAGCCCGTGGAAGGATGGGATTGAATCCCAAGGATGAACTCCAACTCTCACTCTCTCTTTCTCTCTCTTTCCTCTCTTCTCTCCTATGGTTTCTCAAATTCGTATGGTGAGAATGAGAGAGGGTTTAAGGTCCTTTTATAGGCTTAAACTTGTTAGAAATAGGCCCAGGGCCAAGGTATACTTAGGTTATGTCCAAAGGGCATCTGTTTCAGCTCAACGGAGCATTTCAGAAGCCCCCCTCGAGCTAAAGGTCAGACTTAAGCTCACAGACTATGGATCTAGGTCGTGCTAAGTTTTCATTCAAGTCGGGTTCCTAGATCACATGTGGCGGACCAGTTTCAGTTCAATGGTCACCGCAACTCGATCAAGGCCACAGTACACTGCCATGTGTATGAAATTTCCCCTGATCTAAGGGTGTATTTGGGTCAGATTCTGATGGTCTGATTGCTCATATCAGGCCAGCAAGTGACAAGTCTCAAATTACTTAAATGACATTTGATTTCTGAAGAAATCTACGTTTTCTCACACTCTTCACTCCGGGCTCAAGCGAATAGCCGTGGGACACTATTTGGATTTGATTTCTGAGATGGTTGTCAAGCCCAGTAAAGCGGTCCTAATTATATAATTTCGCTGTAATCGGACTTTCGACGTGTGGTCCAGATCCAATACGGAGTTTCAAAGTGCTCCCAAGAGCAACTGCTAATGAGATTGATCTTAGATTTTAGGGTAATATAGCGTCAATGATTCTACAAGTTTTGGGTCTCGCAGATCGTATTTAAAGTGGATCAAGCAGATTTCACAGCTAATCTAGATTAGCACTTAGTTAACTTTGTCTAATTCCTAAAGGATTTGAGGTTTGAGAGGTTCAAAAGGGGTTAGGATCTACCCCTCGCCTAAGGACATCTAACTCTAGGTTGGCAAAAATCTGGGGTGTTACATGAACCATGAGGTGATGATTCTTTCCCTTGAGCTTTCTATTTTCCCATTAACTTAAGTTATAGTTTTTATTTAATTTTATAATTGATATCTCCATTTTATAATCACATATGTTGATTGTTGAAATTGAATTGCTATATTACATGTTAATGTTCATCCTGTATATTTGTTCATGCTTGTGGATTATTTGTGGATTACTTATGGAATTTAAACTGGTACATTAGTAGGAAACCCCCACCTATAAACGTACACGCATACTTGGGATGTAACTCGACTGGTTGTGATCGTAATGGACTTTCGGCTTAGTGGGTATTGAATAGTAGTTTAAATTGACCATTGATGTGGGTCTGCCATCCAAGGTTGTCGTGTCCAATGGTTTTCAAGGATGGTATTTCATCACATGGTTTTGACACTCACCCTATGTGGCCTATTTTGATATCGTCCTATGTGGCTTTGTCTTGGTATTTTCTCTATATGGGTTCGATGTTTTATACCATGCAACCATACGATGTAAGCCTTATATACAGTAATATGATTTGCCACTAGTCGACAAGTTTCCATTAAACATCCTAGGATGGTAGTCTATGGGCCGAGGATGGTGGTCATGGGACACTATGCCCGAGCCGTCGGCCTACGTTGGGCCAAGAGCTCCCCGTAGTGACCGTGAGCTTAATTAAATTGGCTGAGTGTAATTGGATTAATAACGGATTGACTAATCATGCATACATGGCACATACCAGCATCTATTGCTATCGTACGTGATGTATGTATTGTTCCAACTGGATGATATTTCACAGGTTCGATGATTGCATGGGTGACGACCCCACTATCCGCACGGATGAGCATTCCCGAGGCGATGATTGCATTCCACGCATCTGCGCATCTAATAAGACCTGCATCATGTATTATTTTGTATGCTTTACTTTATAACTATGCTTACCTAATGTGGCGGTGTATAATCTTGAGGAGAATTCACACTGAGTTGGCCACTCATCTATCAAATAAATATAATTGTACAGGTAGCACAAGTGACTTAATTGATTTTCAGGTTCGGGCCGATGAGGAGCCGGGTTCAAGTGCTAGGGATGTATGGCTGTATTTACCTTGAGAAGCTGAGGGGTCTTTCGGCTCAAATTTACTTGCATTCTATTATTTCTCATGTATTGGATCATGTAATTCTTGTATTTGCTAATTTTGGAGATATTGGTTTGTATAGTCATTATGGGCAACCTCTTATATATTCTAAATGAAATTTAAAATTTTCCTTTATGCTTACTTGTCCATTCTATGCTCATTTTCTTACTCTGATATTTGAAGAAAATATATACTCGAATTTGACCATCCTTTAAGGTTAACACTCGGGTTTTTGGGAAATGAGTTATATACTCGGGTCCTGAAAAGTCGGGGCATTACAGTATATCTCAAGGTTTCACCTATGAAAGGCGTGGTTCGTTTAGAGCTAAGGGCAAGCTTGCCTCCAGATTCATTGAACCTTTTGAGATTACCGGGCGCGTGGGCACTGTGGGCTATAGGCTCGCCTTACCCTCTGAGTTGTCTGGTATCCATGACGTGTTTCATGTATCAATGTTGCGAAAGTGTGGGTTGGACATTATTCCAGTGATTGATTGAAAGCCCCTCGAGGTCCATGAGGATGCTTCTTACATTAAGCAGCCCATTCATATCCTTGATTGGAAGGAGCAGGTTCTTAGGACCAAGGTCATTCCCCTAGTGAAAGTGCAGTGGAGGTTTGAAACATATGCCATTGCAACCAAAGATTTAATCGGAGGTCGAGGCGTCTTGGGAGCACGAGGCAAAGATTCAAGAGCGCTATCCCCATTTGTTCGATGATTGATTGCTTATGTTTCCTTATGTATTGCCTTCTATTGTGATTAATGATTGAGATATATATGATGATGTTTATGCATTTTCGTAGTTCTAGTTTTGGCAATTTCGAGGACAAAATTTCTTTGTTGGTGGGGAGAGATGTAAGACCCTACCCGAGTATCCATTTTGTTCCTTTATGTCTCGCAGTCCTACCGGTAGAATCCCGACAACCCACGACCTGTGGATTGCATTTGCAGTCATCCTTAACTCTGGTCACATAGACCCGACCCGGATCGGCTTGAAACCTATGCCATTGCGACTGCATCAGCGCCGCGGTTCCAATGCCGCGTCTCATTTATAATTCCAACGTGTGCATCTTGACTCATCCTTGTGTAGGGCTTGTCAAGTGCCTTGTGTAGGCAATTTCAGTAACCTTGTGTCGGTGTTGAAGGTTTATGGTTAATCTGATTTAAAACCATTAGATAGTGAAATCCGGCACACTCTACGAGAGAGTGGGTAGGCCGGGAGTAGAGTAGGCACATAACCAAACCATTATATATCGTTGTGTAATGTGTTGAATGTTTTACTTCATATTTTGTATTAATTAACTACTTGGCATGCTTTACTTAATTCTTACACAACACATTTTTGATATTATGCCACAACAATGTATATCACTATCCCGATTTTGTTTGTACACTTATTCTAGTTTAAATCTCTTTATTCAAGTGATTAGAAGTACCTACAAAAAGAGTTAGTAAATTTTGAAAGTCCTATTCACCCCCCTCTAGTACAATTGGACATATATTCAAGCTTCGCTTATAGCCGTTAGTCATAATTTTAATTGGTATCAGAGTGGGTTCCTCTTGAAAAGTTTAACAATCTAAAGGAAGATCCTTGCTAAAGGAAGAAAGATGTCTAATCATGAGTGTTCCTCCGTCTCATGACCACCGTTTTTCATTGGATCAAACTATGCCTACTGGAAGGCTAGAATGTGTTTTTTCTGAAATTGTTGGACCATTCTGTTTGGAAAATAGTCGTGAATGGGTATGAGCCACCCATAGAACATATCATATCTGAAAATGGTTTCACTACATCCAAACCAAAACAAAATTCCTCTTGGACTAATTATGGAAAACAATTGAACACATGTAATGGCAATGCAATGAATCTATTTACTATGTTGTTTCAGAAAATGAATCCAGACACATATGTATGTGTGAAACATCGAAGGAAACATGGGATTTGTTGGAGAATACCTTCAATTCTTAACAGCTCAATTTGAGAATATTAAAATGGAAGAGCATGAAACATTATAGAGTTTTTCACAAAATAAAATGATATATGTAACTCCATGTAGGCATTAAGAGAGAAGGTTTTGGTACAAAAAATGTAACACCCCAAACTTTTCAATATTTGAGTATTGAAAGTTCTTGAGTGTTACCATGAAATTTAAATTAACATGTACCTGTGTACGATACTAATATAGCTATCCTAACCTTGCATCTATTCTCTAATACGAACCTGACCGCTGAGAATAATCTCCATTCATAGATCAAGCAATCTGACCGTTGATTTTAAGACAAGACCATCCATCATGTGATTTGACATATGTACCTTCCCTTAAATGAATCGGCAAATAACTCTTTATCTATAATGACTTAGTGCATATAACCATGTAGAACTATTAGATTTCACAAAACTCGTAGATCAACAATAATTACGAAAATGTCATTAACCTATAGTATTGAATTCCAAATCACATGGTTCTCATGATCCGTTTCATGCAAAATTTTATACCAAGTCTAATTATCATAAATTAACCATATATGTCAAATTTCAGCTCTTAGATCATTGTAGAAGTGGCTCAATTAACAAATCATCCCTTAATCGTTGATTTTGTTGTGCATCGAGTGAGGAAAGCCCATAGGTAGTTGTAGTAGAATATTTTCCTCCATATGAACACTTGGATTAGCCATCATATGGACCAAGTGTAAAATATGAAGACCCCACTTTGGTAGGCTTTTACTTAACCGCCAAGTTATCCTTTTAGGTCTTACCAACTATGTATAAACCTAGATCTTCAGATTTAACCACTTCATTCCGTCCATCATAACTCAAATTTAGACTACACCTTGGACTCATATGACTACGATATCATACAAAATTTAGACCCTGTAACACCCTGAAATTCGAGGGTCAAGTAGCAACTCAACTCTCAAGTTCCAAAACATCACTTATGCAACATAGATGATGATGATTGAATGTTGTCTATGTCAATGCAATAAACAGGAGTGAGATTATACCAAAACAGTAATTCATACTCCAGATCAATTATATAAAGGCAAGCGGAAGACTAAAACTGTATATATAAGGTATGTAAAGAAACAAAACCAGCTCAATCTCCGGAGTATGAACACTAACTGAGTAACCATATACATGTATTGTTTCTGAATCAAAAGGTCGAAATACAGCTAAAAAGATAAATCCTGAAATCCCCGCGATCTAGTCAGCCTAAGTAAAGCCGTCTGAGTACTGCATGTATGAGAACTTGTCCTGGTCCTCATCGTAGTCTGGCTCAGCCTCCTGAATCGATGTATCATCAACACCTGAGCAGAGTCTGGTTGGTGTGTACAACACCGTCCCGTAATGTGGGAGTGAGTAGCTAACTCAGTGGAATAATAAAGCATAGGTTAACATGTTATCAATTCAGCCAAGCACTAATGATAAAGTAGTACAATCAAACAATCCTAACTACTCTTATTTAATGCGAGTATGAAATGACATGATGAATGCCCTTGCCAAACCACCCTCATGCGACACCATCTTAGGTTCACGATATGCGTTCATCCCTCAGTGCTCCACATCTACCAGGCACATGTAGTGCGATGATGAGCATGATTACCGAGTAGTTATTAGTCCTTTCAAACAGCAGGATTGGGAAACTAAGGTACCTTCCTTGTATCATTCCCAAACATGATCCATTCTAGGGTCGTCACTCCTAGATAATCTCATACGATAGTATATTTCTAGGTCACTGCAAAGGCTGCCAGGACTGTTACACACAAAGGTTACACCACTCCCCCATCACCTCTTTAACGGTTCATCACTAAGCTGATACAGGCCTAGTTCATACTATATACATTACAGCAAAACTCGTCGCCTCACCGTAAATTCAGAGTATACTCGAGGTCACTACAAAGGGCTGTCAGGGCTGTTACGCACCAAGGTTACACCACTCCCCCATCACCTTATCAATGTAGGCCAACAGCACGAATATAGAGTCACATACCACAAAAATCGGCTCACGAGTCTGATTGCTCACTGGTCACCACGGGGAGGCACGTGGCCCCAGCGTAGGCCACAGCTCGACCACGGTGTCCCATACCACTATGCCCAGCTCATGAGTCTTAGCGGATCGAGGTACCATGGTTAACGGGTTTCACTGGTAAGTTTGGTACCCTAAGTTCAAGCAATAGCGTCCAAACATGGTGAACATACATCGGACATATCAGGTTACTTGACAAGCCTGATTAGCTCGAGCGTACAAGCAACTGAACGACATGAAGTGCATAAGCACTTCGTGTGGCCTAACCACTGTCGCCAATTGAAGTACGACTCGGGTTCATCAAACACATCCTACGTGGCGAAATGAATCTCAACCACGATCTCAAGTCTGGTACCGACTATCTGAACTATAAATATAGTCCCAAACTTAATTAATCCTTATTTAGAACATGTAGAGTAAAGCATAGTAAACAAAGTAATTTAAGCATGTTAACAAGCATATCATAAAGCATGTTATAAATCACTATATAAACAAGAATACAAACACATACATTTCATAAGTATGCGGTTAAAGTAAACAACCAATATGGAGGAAATCATACACGTCTCTAAGGTAGTTGAGAATCCCATCTCAACACCTACCTAAGACACCATCATCCAAATACTTACTCTCACAAGCATTTTCACAAACACTTAGAATACACTATTTCTACATACATAGTGTACATTAGCAAAACATGTATTAGGGCGAGTCCTTTCACCAAATAAGTATTTTATCCATGTATAATACATTCATACAACAAATAATCATGGCAAACACATTTTCAAAATTTATATGTATACGGTACTTTCTACAAATACCTAGAGTATGTAAAATTCCATATTCTTCATCTTTAATCGAAACGGAAAACAGACAGCACTTTATACATGTACAATTGCATGCAGATCATGAATATATCATTATCTGACATTGAAAGTGTTGAAAACCATAGCCTATACACCTAAAGTTCTCACCTCTTTCCGTAGAATCGTAACGAATACGATAGGTTTGCTAAGCATTCGTATTCGGTAGTTTGGTAACCTATAGAATGAAATAGGTTAGCTATTTCATAACCTACAACCCTTATAACTCCAAAATAGATTAGGGTTAAGGTTTCTTGCCTAGAAACGAAGTCGGATTCACCGGGAAAGCGACTTGATAGGCTTGTAGAACGGCAGGGAAAAGGGTAGGAAGGATCTCTCACAACTCTCACACTTTCTCTCTCTTTTCTCTCTTCTCTCTCCTAGGGTTTCTCTCAAATTCGTATAGCTATGAGAGAGAGGGTTCTAAGGTCCTTATATAGCCTAAAAACATTCTAAAATAGACTTGTGGTCAAGGTATACTTAGGTTATAACCAAAGCGAGTTTGTTTCATTTCAACGGAGGACTTCTGGCGTGCCTCCTTAAGCCAAAAGTCGAACTTAAGCTCACAGACCTTGGATCCAGGTGGAGTTAAGTTTTTGTTTCAGTCGGAGTCCTAGATCACACATGGCGGACTAGTTTCAATTCAACGGTCAGCGGGTCTCGATCTGAAATTCCAAGCACATGGATATGTTTATGAAATTTTTCCTGATCCGAGGGTGTATTTGGGTCAGATTCAGACGGTCTGGTTACTTACAAAATGACTGCAAGTAACAAGTCTCAAATTACTATTTGAGATATTTATTTTTAAAGAAAATCAAGTATTTTCACACTCCTTACTCCGGACTCAAGCGAACAGCTAGGACACTGTCTGGATTTGATTTCCGAGATGGTTGTCAAGCCCACCGAGGCGGTCCTAAGTCCTTAACTTCGTATTATTCGGACTCCCTGTGTGCAGTCCAGACCTGATAAAGAGTTTCAATGTGTTCCCGAGAGCAGTCGGGTAATGAGTTTGATCCTAGATTTTAGGGTAATCTAACGTCAATGATTCTACAAGTTTTGGGTCTTGCAGATAATATTTAAAGCGATTCAAATGGATTTCATGACTAATCTAGTTTAGCACTTAGTTAACTTTGTCAAATTTCTAAAGGATTTAATCCTAAGTGATTTTTTGAGTCGTTATAATCTACCCCCCTTAAATAAAAATTTTATCCTCGAAATTTGTACATTTTCGTACTCCTCGAGAATCTGAGGGTAGTTCTTTCTGACCTCGGCCTCTATCTCCCACGTAGCCTCCTCTTCTGAATGATGCATCCATAGTACTTTCATAAGTGGAATGACCTTGCTACGCAGTACCTGCTCCTTCCTGTCAAGTATACACATCGGGCGTAACTCATCCCATTTGATGATATGTGAAGGATCAGGAACGTACTTCTTTAGCATAGATACATGAAATACGTTGTGTACAACTATAAGTGGTGTGGGCAAAGCTAGACGATATGCCATGACACCCACTCGATCAAGGATCTGAAATGGACCGATAAACCTCGGTGTGAGCTTCCCCTTCTTCCCAAACCGAAGGACTCCCTTTATAGGGGAAACTTGATGGAATACATGATCTCCAACCTTGAACTTAAACGGTCGCCGCCTCGTATCGGCGTAATTCTTCTGCCTGCTCTGCGATATAAGAAGTCGATGCTTGATAATGTCGATCTTCTCTAAGGTCGTCTGTACCAACTCTGGACCAATCAGACTATGCTCGCCAACCTCAGCCCAACAATGCGGTGCTCTGCAAGGACGACCATATAGGGCCTCATACGGTGCTATACCAATACTCACTTGGAAGCTGTTGTTGTAGGCGAACTCTGCGTAAGGAAGACAGTCATCCCAACTGTCCTTGAAGTCCAAGACACAGGCCAGCAACATATCCTCCAAAATCTGATTCACCCGCTCTGTCTGCCCGTCAGTCTGAGGATGAAACGCCATACTAAACTTCAACTTCACACCCATCGCTTCCTGGATACGAGTCCAGAAGATAGATGTGAACCGAGTGTCTCTGTCCGACACGATCTCTAGGGGAACTCCATGCAGATGCACAATCTCTCTGAGTACAGCCTAGTCAGCTCGTCTGCAGAGTTCATGACTCTGATAGGGAGGAAATTATTCGATTTGGTCAACCGATCTACGATCACCCAGATGGAATCGTGTCCCTTCCTTATCTTCGGCAGCTCCGATATGAAATCCATGGAAATGAAGTCCAACTTCCATTCAGCTATGGGCATGGGTTGAAGTAGTCCAGGAGGTCGGCGATGTTCTGCCTTGACCTGCTGGCACGTCAGACAACGAGAAACATACTCTGCTATGTGGGTCTTCATGTCATCCCATCAATAAGACCGTCTTATGTCCCGGTACATCTTCGTACTACCAGGATGCATCGCAAGCTTCAATTTGTGGGTAGTCTCGAGGAGCTCCTGTCGCAAGTCATGAATATCAGGAACACATAAACGGCCACGGCATCATAGACCCCTGTCTATGTCAACTCTCCACTCGGAGTCTTCGGCGTCGCTAGCTTGCTCTCGAAGCTCAGACAACCGCTCATCACCCTTCTGGGCCTCGATGATCCTATCATCAATAAGTGGCCGCACCCGAACGTGCGCGACACACTCAAATGGCTCCTCCACAGTGAGTTTTTGCTTGAAGTCCGAAATGAACTCCAACATATCCCACTCTGCTATCATCAGCGGAGCCGCAAATGCAATTGCCTTCTTACGGCTCAACGCATCCGCCACAAGGTTGGCCTTACAAGGATGGTAGGAGACCTCGAACTTGAAGTACTTCAAGGTTTCCATCCATCTGCGCTGCCTCATATTCAAGTCTCGCTACATGAATAGATACTTAAGGCTCTTGTGGTCGTAGAAAAGCTTGAACTCCTCTCAGTAGAGGTAATATCTCTAGAGCTTCAATGCAAAGATGACAGCTGCCAACTTAAGGTCATGTGTAGGGTAATTCTCCTCATGCTTCCTTAATTGTCTCGAGGCATACGCAATTACCTTGTCCTTCTGCATAAGGACACAACCCAAACCAATGTGAGACGCGTCAGTATATATCGTGTACTTCACCCCTTGCTCTAGCAATACTAGCACAGGGGCGGACGTCAATCTGTCCTTCAGCTCCTGAAAAGCTGCTTCTACCTTCTCATTCCAGGCGAACCTCAAATCTTTACATGTCAACTGTGATAACAGCCTAGCAATCTTCGAGAAGTCCCGAATGAAGGGACGATAATACCCTGCCAGGCCAAGAAAACTCCTTACCTCGGTAACTGAGCCAGGTTGTTTCCAATCCTGAACCGCGGCTACCTTAGCAAGGTCTACAGCTATCCCAACTTGTAACACCCTAAAATTCGAGGGTCGAGTAGCAACTCAACTCTCGAGTTCCAGAACATCACTTATGCAACATAGATGATTATGATTGAATGTTGTCAGTGTCAGTGCAATAAACATGAGTGAGATTATACCAAAACAGTAATTCATACTCCAGATCAATTATATAAAGGCAAGTGGAAGACTGAAATTGTATATATAAGTTATGTAAAAAGGTATGTAAAGAAACAAAACTATCTCAATCTCCAGAGTATGAACACTAACTGAGTAACCATATACATATATTGTTTCTGAATCAAAAGGTCAAAATATAACTAAAAAGATAAATCCTGAAATCCCCGCGATCTAGTCATCCTAAGTAAAGCCGTCTGAGTAGTACATGTATGAGAACTTGTCCTGGTCCTCATCGTAGTCTAGCTCAGTCTCCTGAATGATGTATCATCTACACCTGAGACAGAGTCTGGTTGGTGTGTACAACACCGTCACGTAATGTGGGAGTGAGTAGCTAACTCAGTGGAACAATAAAGCATAGGTTAACATGTTATCAATTCAGTCAAGCAGTAATGATAAATCAATACAATCAAACAATCCTAACCACTCTTATTTAATGCAAGTATGAAATGACATGATGAATGCCCTTGCCAAACCACCCTCATGCGACACCATCTTACGTTCGTGATATGCGTTCATCCCTCAGTACTCCACATCTACCAGGCACATGCAGTGCGATAATGAGCATAATTACCGAGTAGTTATTAGTCCTCTCAAATAGCAGGATTAGAAAACTAAGGTACCTCCCTTGTATCATTCCCAAACATGATCCATTCTAGGGTCATCAATCCTAGATAATCTCATACGATAGTATATTTCTAGGTCACTACAAAGGCTGCTAGGGCTGTTACGCATAAAGGTTACACCACTCCCCCATCACCTCTTTAACGGTTCATCACTAAGTTGATACAGGCCTAGTTCATACTCTATACATTGTGCCAAAACTCGTTGCCTCACCACAAATTCAGAGTATACTCGAGGTCACTACAAAGGGCTGCTAGGGCTGTTACGCACCAAGGTTACACCACTCTCCCATCACCTTATCAATGTAGGCCGACAGCACGAATATAGTGCCCCATACCACCATAATCAGCTCACGAGTCTGGTTGCTCACTGGTCACTACGGGGAGGCACGTGGCCCTAGCGTAGGCTGATAGCTTGACCACGATGTCCCATACCACCATGCCCGGCTCATGAGTCTTAGCGGATCGAGGTACCATGGTTAACGGGATTTCATTGGTAAGTTTGGTACCCTAGGTTCAAGCAGTAGTGTCCAAACATGGTGAACATATATTAGACATATTGGGTTACTTGATGATCCTGACTAGCTCGAGCATACAAGCAACTGAACGACCTGAAGTGCATAAGCACTTCGTGTGGCCTAACCACTGTTGCCAACCGAAGTACGACTCGGGTTCGTCAAACACATCCTACGTGGCGAAATGAATCTCAACCATGATTTAAAGTCTGGTACCGACCATCTAGATTATAAACATAGTCCCAAACTCAATTAATCCTTATTTAGAACATGTAGAGTAAAGCATAATAAACAAAGTAATTCAAGTATGTTAACAAGCATATCATAAAGCATCATAAAGCATGTTATAAGGCACTATATAAACAAGAATACAAACACATATATTTCTTAAGTATGCGGTTAAAGTAAACAACCAACATGGAGGAAATCATACACGTCTCTAAGGTAGTTGAGAATCCCATCTCAACACCTACCTAAGACACCATCATCCAAACACTTACTCTCACAAGCATTTTCATAAACACTTAGAATACACTATTTCTACATACATAGTGTACATTAGCAAAACATGTATTAGGGTGAGTCCTTTCACCAAATAAGTATTTTATCCATGTCTAATACATTCATACAACAAATAATCATGGCAAACACATTTCTAAAATTTATATGTATACGGTACTTTCTACAAATACCTAGACTATGTAAAATTCCATATTCTACATCTTTAATCGAAACAGAAAACAGACAACACTTCATACAAGTGCAATTGCATGCAGATCATGAATTTATTATTATCTAATATTGAAATCGTTGAAAACCTAATCTATACACCTAAAGTCCTCACCTCTTTCCGTAGAATCGTAACGAATACGATAGGTTTGCTAAGCTTCCGTATTCAGTAGTTTGGTAACCTATAGAATGAAATAGGTTAGCTATTTCATAACCTACAACCCTTATAACTCCAAAATAGATTAGGGTTAAGGTTTCTTGCCTAGAAACGACGTCGAATTTGTCGGGAAAGCGACTTGATAGGCTTGTAGAATGGCAGGGAAAAGGGTAGGAAGGATCTCCCATAACTCTCACACTTTCTCTCTCTTTTCTCTCTTCTCTCTCCTAGGGTTTCTCTTAAATTCATATGGCTATGAGCGAGAGGGTTCTAAGGTCCTTATATAGCCTAAAAACATTCTAAAATAGACTTGTGGTCAAGGTATACTTAGGTTATAACCAAAGCGAGTTTGTTTCCGCTCAACGGAGGACTTCTAGCGGGCCTCCTTGAGCCAAAAGTCAGACTTAACCTCACAAACCTTGGATCCAGGTGGAGTTAAGTTTTTATTTCAATCGGAGTCCCAGATCATGCATGGCGGACCAGTTTCAATTCAACAGTCAGCGGGTCTCGATATGAAATTCCATGTACATGGATATGTTTATGAATTTTTTCCTGATCCGAGGGTGTATTTGGGTCAGATTCTGACGGTCTGGTTGCTTACAAAATGACCGCAAGTAACAAGTCTTAGATTACTATTTAAGATATTTATTTTTAAAGAAAATTAAGTATTTTCACACTCCTCGCTCTGGACTTAAGCGAACAGTCGTAGGACACTGTCTGGATTTAATTTCTGAGATGGTTGTCAAGCCCAGCGAGGCGGTCCCAAGTCCTTAACTTTATATTATTCAGACTCCCGATGTGCGGTCCAGACCTGATATGGAGTTTCAATGTGCTCCCGAGAACAGTCGGGTAATGAGTTTGATCCTAAATTTTAGGGTAATCTAGCGTCAATGATTCTACAAGTTTTGGGTCTTGCAGATCGTATTTAAAGCGATTCAAATAGATTTCATGGCTAATCTAGTTTAGCACTTAGTTAACTTTGTCAAATTTCTAAAGGATTTAATCATAAGTGATTTCTGGTCGAGGTGGTACTCGGCCATTGTACAAAAATTTTCGAGTCGTTACAGACCTTGATCCATAATCCTACATCGTTGAATGTAGAAGGCAATTCCTTCATTTTAACCCAAAAGATGAAATTTCAGTTCTAGGCATTTCCCACCATCAATCAACCACCAAAAATTGTTCAATTGTCTACCTATCTTGGCTACACATTTCCTCTAAGATTTGTCCCTGATCACTAAGCATGGACAGCTAATTGAAATTACGTTCATTTCAACGTTGCTTTGAGAACTTCAAGGTAAACTTATGTAAGGCTCAAATCCAGATTATAATTGAACATATAACATAACATAATCCCGTAACACTGGTGAACGGAGTGGATCTCCCAAGGGACCTCACAAGTGGACCCCACCTCCCCGATCTTTCACTAAACCAAGAAAAGCGGCATAACTGACTTTCCAGACGAGAGGTATCAGCGGGGAACGTTGTCTGATGGTATGACCCACTCAGAGCTCGGACCTACCTCATATTTTGATTCCTAGAACAATATATCAGAGCGAACCTAATTAAAGGACTGGATTTCCTGGAAAACCATGATAGTGTACCCCACCGACTCCAGAAACAAAACTAGAGTTTAACTCTTTTTGCAAACCAAAGCCAGAGCGGGAAGCTTGGACACACCTCAAGCTTTCGCTGCGCAGGACAACCCCACACTGGTACACAAATCCAATCTGAACCGTCCAAATCGCGAGAGAGGGAGTCTGATCCTTCCCACATCAACCAAAGGAGAAGAAACAGTGAGGAACTCGGCATCCAGCCATTTACTCATGTAAGGAAACCGCCCCGCAGCGAAAAACTCGTTCACAAGAAACAACAAGATCAAATCATCTATTTTGGGGCCCTAAGAACATCGTGTGACCACTAAAGGCCATCCGGAAGGATCGGTGTGAACGAGGAATAGTGGAAGATGAATCTGCCATCAATACAAAATGTGTCTTTCCCGACTAAACGTGAAATGTGGCTGCCTGCCGTAGTAGATCAAAGGGCGATCATGGCCATCCATTTGTTGATCATTCTGCCTAAAGACTTCTCCCAACTATCAAGATAGATGTGGATCGTAAAACCACTGCAACACTAGCTAAACTTCTGTGCGTAATCCAGAGTTGCGTAGGACACAACTTTGCTTGATTGAAACTCTCCCTCTCGACTAGAACTCTCCCTCTTGCTGGCTTATAAAAGCCTGGTGTGCAGAGGAAGGGAGGCACCATTCACCGCACCAGGAGAGAGAGAGAGAGAGAGAGAGAGAGAAACGAGAAGAAGAAGGAAAAAAGAAGAAAACGTGAGGAGGAGAAAAAGATTTGACCCGCTAAACCGAGTCAACTCGATTAGGTCTAGCGAGGTAGGAATTCTGTTCCTTTTTCCTGATCCATTATGTGGCCCTCCAAAGAAAGTGGGAAGAAGAAAGAAGGGCCCATTACTTGGCCTTCTAAAGGAAGTTGGAAGAAGAAGAAGAAGAAGAAGAAGAAGAAGAAGAAGAAGAGGAGAGCTTTCGAGTCAACTCAACCCACCAACAAGTTGGGTCTGAGTTGGAGTGATTCTATTTAACCACTTCAACAGGTAGGACCAATGTGCCAATTCTCCTTCAACTCTGTAATATGCATAAGCTTTCTATTATGATTTGAGTTCATGATTAAATAGGTTGATTAGTCAGCGAGTCAAATCTAGTTGACTTAGTGTGGAAATTCATTAAACTGCAAATTATTGAATTAAGAAAGTTGGCTGACTAAGGTTGGTGAATATCTATGATTCAATCAAATTGAAACTCTCGATTAGATTGGAAACTACTTCAAATCTAACCCTAAATCTACGTCTATACTAAATCATAGCTTGATATTGATCCTATTCGTACAATCTATGTAATATAATGATTTAACCATACGAATCATGTTAATTATGATAGAGTTGGGTACAACAATGCATATATTCAAATCTATCAATGTTAGAGTGTGATCAAGTCTAAGAGGTGTGGGATTCCTTTAAGCTTACCTTGATTTAAGTTGATATATTTTGTTCCACCCATTATATGCCCTGTTATCATGCTATTATGATTCTCCTCTTGTAATTGTTCTATTTACCACCAATGATTATTTATCCTTTAGGAATGATGGTTAAGGCCTGAGTTTAATTATGCATATCTTTATTTATATGGATGATGGATATAAGCCTTGCCCTTGCCTTTACCAATTTGTTGAGTTAGCCCTTGCTACTCTTCTCTTTATTGAGTTGGTCATTGCTATTCTCTTTATTATCGAGTTGGCCATTGTCGCTCTCCTCTTTATTGAGTTAGCCATTACTACTCTCCTCTTTGTTGAGTTGGTCGTTGTCACTCTCCTCTTGTTGAGTTAGCCATTGTTACTCTCCTCCTTATTTTGTTAGCCTTATGCTATCTATCTTTAGGGCTTGGGCATGTTCTTGTAATTCCAAAGCTCTCGTGATTCAGTTTATATTCTCTTTGATGCAAGTGATATGTTGAAGGTATCACAACTAGTGATTCAAATACTATATTATGGACGTAATGCACTCTGGGTAAAGACCCTCTTGGTCGTCGCGTAATTCCATAGGTTTTTGGGAGTGGTGCATAAATCAATGTAAGTAATTCGTAATGTGTGTTACTTCACTTCCGGGATTGGATGTCGCAAATAGTTGCTCTATGAACAAATTGTGTCACATAATTCATCTGACTCATGTGTTATGCCGCCTCAAGGTGTTCACGTAAATCCATGATAACGTTGGACATGTCGGCGAATATTTGTAGTTATGGGATGTAGGTCGAATCGGATTTGCTATGAATTATATTCTACATTGTGATGATCACTACGTATGATGAGATGTACACACTTTGTTATACATACATTCATGTATATATTGGTTGTGCATATAGATACCTCTCGTAATAGTGGAGTATGTGACATATCATAACCTTTACATTACTTTTATGAATCTCTTGAATTATTGTTAATCTTAAAGGATTACCATAACTATGGGTAAGGCATTGAGCCTCTCCAACCGTACAGATGACGCGGGTAACATAAAAATGAAGACCTAGAGGATCATCTCCCTATGGAAGATTATACTGAAAGAATAAGAAGATAATTTTATGATTTAGTTTTATACTTCCGCTACGAACTCGATAATGTAATAAGCCCCCATTGAGAGGGCATTTGATAATTAGTTGAATTCTTTTTCTCTAATGAAATAATAAATACTGTCAATTTTATTACCATGAGTTACCTTCATGAATGTAACTGGATGCAATCCAAATGAAAAAAATATATGGTGCAAATTTTAAAGCATCCAATTCATTGAATTATTAACACTCGGTTTTCATGGGTAAGAGTATAAACTCCGGCCGTGGAAATTCGGGATGTTACAAAAAATATCTAGGAAATTCTTGAGATCTCTACTGGAACAGTTTGTGTTGAAAGTTTACACCATTAAAGAGTGTAAAAACATAGATGAAATGAAAGAAGAACTCATAAGTTCTCTACAGATGTCTGAACTACACTTCAAAACCCCAACAAAATCCAAACACATAGTCCTCAAAACTTCAGAAAAATAAATGTGAATATGAGGAGGATGGTGAGGAAAATGATAATGATGATGAAGTGGCCTTGTTGGCTACTTGGTTTAAAAAATTCTTCAACAATAACTAGGGAAAACCATTTAACAAAAAGGGAAAATATTTTGACCAAAAGCACCATATAGGCAAACCATCAAGAAGGTCAAAGGAGCCCCAAAGTTACAATCGTAGAAAATGTGGTCATTTATCTAATGATTGCCCCTCAAAGAAATCTCAAGGAAAGGCTATGACAACCACATGGGATGATACGAAAGACTCTGAATCATGTACAAATGAGTCTGAAAGTGTTGGAGATCGAAAATCTTTAAAAATTCTCATGGCCTCCACCACTTCAGTCATTCAAGACTTGGGGGACAATAAGGAGACGAATGGATAGGAAAATGAAAAGGCCACCTCCTCCTCAGAAGAAGTAGGAGAAAGGGGATCAATAAAATGACAACATACAAAATGCCCATGGCCAACTTTACACCCACATCTTGAATATTCTTAAAAGGCTTGGTTTGGAAAATAATGAGAACAAATAGCTGCCAAAAAGACTTGGATGAAGCACTAGCTATAAATGAATGTTTGTCTAATGACCTACAAGACTACTATGTTGATAATGCCAAACTTGAAAGAGAAGAAGTTTATGGTGGTTTTAAGATTGAAAAGTTGAACAAAAAAAATTGAACTTCTAGAATCAGAAATCAACAAATAGAAAACTGAGAATCAAAATCTAAGACTAGAATTAGAAAAATTAAAACATCAAAATAAACTTAGCCATATGTTTTCCCAAAGCAATGAAAACTTAGAAAGACTTTTTGGGATGGGAAAAAACTCTAAGCACAAGAAAGGACTAGGATATGAAAGTAGTAAAACTAGGTCCTCTCTTACACCTCCTATGAATAAGAAAACAATGGCTTCAGGTAGCCAAACAAAAACTTCTCCTATCTGCCATTCATGTAGAGACATGGGACATTTTAAATTTGAATGTCTAGCCTTTAGACACTGCCATTCCACTTCCGGTGCAAGCCAAATAAGTAAATTTAAACCTACTGGAAGAATTATGCAGAACATGAAAAGTCCTCCTAGAAAAGTACATAATGAAAGGAGGAAATTCCATACTCCTCCAAAATTGACAAAAAGGGATGGAGGAGTTGTTAAAGTAAGTCGCTCAATTGAATAAAAAAACCAAAGAATTGATGAATCAGGCATATCTAGAAAAATGAATTAGGCAAATCTGGTAAAAGAGCAGTTGACCCTAAAATCCAAATCACCCAGGAACAACCAGGCACCTAAGAGAGAACCTAAAAAGAATCATGCATCTCCAAAGAAGGTTATATCTAAGTTGGTTGTGAAAAATAAGGCAAATTGCCTTGTAATCCATACAACACTTAAAGTAGGCAATAATGCTAAGTAGTATCTTGATAGCGGATTCTCAAGGCATATGACAGGTGATAGGGTCCATTTTTGTAGCTGCACCGAATTTAATGGTGGATTAGTCACCTTTGGGGATGGTAGCTCTGCTAAAATCATTGGACAAGGGACCGTTGTTGGGCCAGGTATGCCCAAGATTGAGGATGTTCTTTGTGTTGAAGGACTAAAACATAATTTATTGAACATTTCACAGTTAAGAGATAAAGAACACTCAGTCATGTTCTCCAAAGAACTTTGTGAGATCTTGGACCATATAGGAAAATTAATCATGAGAGGTCTCTGCACTACTGACAATTGTTATATGATCGAAAATAGTGAAGAAAATGTTCCATCCACTAGATGTCACATGGCCAGGGACAATAAGTCTGAATTGTGGCACCAAAGACTTGGCCAAGTCCACTACTGAAACTTTTCACACCTTATCTCCAAAAATATGGTGAGAGGACTTCCCAGAATTAGGAAAAAGGAAAAGGTTTTATGTGGCAATTGTCTAAAAGAAAAATAAATTAAAGTTGCACCCCCAAAAGATAACCACACTTGTAACCTCAAAACCACTTGAACTATTGCATATGGACCTAGTCGGTCACACCAGAATTGAGAGTCCTGGTGGTAAAAGATATATTTTTTTTATGGTGGTTAATGATTACTCTAGATTTTCTTGGGTTGCCTTTCTTAGGGAAAAATATGATACATTTGACGAGTTTAAAAAGTTGTTAAGCGACTCCAAACAGAAAAAGGATGCGTGATTAATCAAATTAGGAGTGATGATGGAGGAGAGTTTGAGAATGATCGTTTTCAGAAATATTGTGATGAAACTGGAATACAAGATGAGATGACTTCTCAACACTAAAAACTCCTCAACAAAATGGAGTTGCTGAAAGAAAAAAGTTGGTAATGCAAGAGATGGGCTCGATTATGCTAAACAGTAAAAATCTACCAAAAATTTTCTGGACGGAGCTACATAATTAATCGTGTATACCTTAGACTAGGATTAAACAAAACTCCGTATGAATTGTAGCATGGAGAGCCACCTAGTTTTAAGTATTTTTGGGTTTTTGGAAGTAAATGTTATATTCTTAGAGACCGGGAACACTTGGGAAAGTTTGAATCTAAAAGTGATAAAGGTATTTTCTTAGGTCATTCTTTAAATATTCACGCCTATAGAATCTACAATCTAAGGACACTCACTATTCAAGAAACTTTCAATGTGGTTGTTAAAGACCAACCACATGACAAAATTGATCCTACCATTGATGTGGATGAAGATGTGGAACCAAGCACAATAGATAAATTTGATGATAAATCCACTTCACCACAAGAGTCTCAACCATTAGGAGACATTTTAGTAATCAAATCCAAGTGCCGGTGTGAAAAATCGACGGAAAATCAGCCTTGACTGTGTATGTCCCTATGGGGTTGAGACCACTCTTGATGAGGTGGGATGGAGAAAAGTCCAGACATTCGACAATACGGTGTTGATACTCAAATTTGCATATTTAACCCTTTAATTATATTAATTTTCCTGGCATTTAATTGATAATTTAATTTAATTATATACATTTTTGTCATGCAAGGTGATTTGGAAGCTTATGATGAATATGCGCTTAAATGATGGATTTAGAGCTCAAAAGAATATAATGAATAATAGGAGATTTGGAAGTCGTTAATGAAAAATTCACAAGTTAAAGATCTAAGGAAAATAAGTGAGGAATGAAGAGAATCGAAGGTTTGTAGAGAGGAAAATGAATCCTGAAAATAGGCCAGAAAATTGATATTCTGAAACTCCGAGTCTAAAAGAGAAATTCCTGAAATAATTCCCAAAATAGACTTTGATGTCATCAACAATTTATGAATTATGGGCTTAACTCGCGGGATAGTTCTAGATGATTTTCGATGACAATGAAGCCAGTTCGATGACATCAAAGGTCTTCGATGACATCAAAGTTTGCCATCAAAGATGCGTAGAGTGCGTAAATTTTAGGCAGTTTGTGAACTTTTTTGAGGCGATGTGAAAGTTTAAGTTGCAAAACTATTTAAAGGAGTCCTTAAGCTATTCCAAATCATCTTCTAGGGTTTGTAAAGGGATTTGCCTAAGGGCACACGACTTTATTCTCAGGGTTCGCCCAAGGCTCACCTCAAAATGCGTTATACCATTGAAGGCCGAACCCCACATATAGCTAGGACTTCGATTGACTGTCCAAGCGATGTGGGATAAGTTCTGTCCACAGTCACCAACTACAATAGCTTGTCCAGGAACCCAGCCCCGCCCACATCGCGCTCGTCCACATTGTAATGGTGACCGAGTCGTCACATTCTCCCACCGTTGGAACAAAGTCGTCCTCGACTCTGATACCAAATGAAATGGCCAGCCCCAACAGTATAATATTGTTCGCTTTACCCGAGGGCACATGACTTTATTCTCAAGGTTCGCCCAAGGCTCACCCCAAAACACATTATACCATTGAAGGCCGAACGCCACATATAGCCAGGACTTCGAATGATTACCCAAGCGATGTGGGACAAGTTCCATCCACAATCACCAGCTACAGTAGCTCACCCAGGCACCTAGCCCTGCTCACATTGTAATGGTGATCAGGTCGTCATCGAGAAGGCCTAGGTGGAGCACTCACAATGTTCTTCCACTTCGATTTCTTCACGGTTCTATTAGATCTTTTTGTTTTTCTTCTAGGATGTTAGTCTTCTCAGGATAATTTCTTAGCTAAGTCTAAGGGATGAAAGCTGTAGTTTATTTTGATGTTTAGTTTTCTTTAATTCAAGTCTATGATGAACTTCCATTAAGTTTTAGTTTAAATAAAGATATATTTCCAGTTTTCTATGGTTTATTATGACTGAAATTACAGTAGATGTTGTAAAAGCTTTTAATATGATCTTATTGGCTTTGGAATTGTGTGATCTATAAAAGTCATTGTTCACCATGATCTATGGGCATGATGGATGATTGAATTCCCTACAATCATTGTAAATAATTGTAATTAGACGGATATTTGGGAACTAAACTAATGAAAAGTTCAAATTATGTTTTAATCGCTCTATAACCGCTCTATCATCCGATTGGATAGGATATGACTTCGATTCTAATCGAGATATCGTTAAGTCAAGTAAATTAATATTGAGATTGCTATAAGTGAATTCCTGAATCCTTAATCTTTTTATCTTTATTTATTTCAAAACTTTTTTATTAAATCGATGGATTAAAATCCCAGACAAATTATTAAACTTAGATTAGTTCTAAATTGTGTTCCTCATTCCTTGTCGATTCGACCTCGTTCTCACCGAGCTATTACTACATTGCAACCCTGCACTTAGGGTTGCCAACAAGTTTTAAGTGTCGTTGCCAGGGAGTGGCGTTGAACACGATTATGTTTAGTTCTTTTTTAGGTTTGTTTTTTGTTTTAGGTTAGATTTTTCTTATTTTCTGAATTTTTCTAATCTAAGGTTTTTAGAACTTTCCAATTTCAGAATTTTGCTTTTAAGATTCATCTTTTTTTCTTCTCTTTCTTCTGCTAACATTATTAACATAGTTCGATTGTTTTGATCTTTTAGAATCTTCAAATCTAGTTCCTCTCTTCTGGTAACACCCTTCCTTACCTCCTCTACCTACTTTCCTTATTATTATGGGATTGTTTTTCTATAGAATTTTTTTATTAGAGTTTGGTTCACAACCCCAAGTGTAGGGTCACGATGTAGCAATAATCTCGGTAAGACCGAGATAGAATCCACAGGGATTGAACTCGTGTGTCTTCTGAAAGAAACTAAAACTAGAACTAGAAGAAGATGAAAATCTAAATCCAGAAGTATAGAGAGTAATTGTGAGAGATTTAATGAAAAACTTAATAAATTCAAAGGTGGGAAACTAGGGTTTCCAAGGATCCACTTGTAGGTTCTCAGGATGCTACCATGCTTGATTCAAGGACGAATTAGAGATTTGTCAGATCTCTGAAATTCTCATGGATCTAATCATCAATGGATGAGACTTGTGAGGATTCAGAAGTGATTCAATCATCTAACCATGCTCAGGAGATAAGGCAAACAACAGGATCTACCAATCACACAACCAATCATAAGAGAATTATGAAAGTTATGAAGGATTTCATCATCCTACCATGCCCAAGGGATGATGGTGAACAACAAGATCTCCTAATTTCACAATCTCAATTCAGGAAAAGAAGATATCTCAAGTTATCACAGATCTATCGTAATTTGAGTCACAACAAACCATTAAAAACTAAAAATACTCCTTCATAATCAAACTAGAATCCAAGAGAGTTCAATAAAACATGAATCAAAATAAAGAAAACATCTCAATCATACTAAAAGCTTCACCTCTTAGCCCTAGACATGATTGAACTAAGAACTCTTAAGAAAAGCATAAAAAATAATAAGGAAAGGGAAGAAAAACTCTTGGCGACGACTTATCGATGCTTTTGCTCCACTCCTCAAACCCTCGATGATGCCTAGGGATGCCCTAAGGATCCCTATTTATAGTTTTAAGGCTTAAACTTTCACACCCAATGGAAATTTCTGAAAATCGTCTTAAATTTATGCACTCCACGTAACTTTTGCGTAAGTCTTCGATGTCATCGAACAACCTTCGATGTCATCAAGGACTAGCTACGATGTCATCGAACAACCTTCGATGTCATCAAAAATGTACTCAAAATAGTCCAGCGAGTTGCTTCAATTTCTTCAATAAATTCGATGCCATCAAGTAGACTTCGATGTCATCGAACCCCTTCCATCAATGTCATCGAACATATCTTCAATGGATCTATCTTCGATGGATCGAAAAGAGCACTCAATATGTCCAGCAACCAACTCGATTTTTTTGGAATTCTTCGATGTCATCGAACACCAGCCTCTGATGTCATTGAACAACCCTGTTCGATGTCATCTAAGCTCAAATCCTGTGAATTTCTGCACTTCCTTCCTTTTCCACATGATTTTCTTGAATCTCGGGGTCTTAAAATCTTCCATGTTGGTCTCCAAAGATCCATTCTTTACTTGATTATTCTTGAGTGTCAAATCCATGCTTTTAACATTCTTTTCAGTCCAAGCTCTTAAATTCACCTTGCAATACAAACACATGTAAAATATACCATTAAGCCATATTATGTTTGTGAAGCCAAGCAATAAATGGGATATAATATGCAATATTTGACCCTCAACACAACTCCCAACTAGCATTTTGCTAGTCCTGAGTAAAATTTGCGATAAATAATTCTCAATCTCAAGTTCGAAATCCTTTTCTAGAGAACAATCTTTTGTGCAATCGAGTATGAATGAGTAGAATTAAGTGATATAGATCTTGAAAACTTTGAGCCAAATCAACTATGCAATCAATTAAGTATGTTCTTTGTCACTTAAATCAGAATGAAAGTTCAAATATCAAGTTTTCCTATGTGCTTGGTGAAAATCAATCTACTTTCAGAAGAATACTTTTGTTTTGTAATGTTAACCATGTTCATCATAATAAGATTAGTTGAAAACTCAAGTACCGATTCTAAACCTATTCCCTTTTCTATTCCTTTTTCAGTTTTTGATTTTATACCGATGGTCACCATTATTTATTCCTTTTTTTTTTGTTTTTTAGATATTACATCCTTTTCAAAGACATTTTTCATACCCCTAAAAAATGTAGTCATTCTTCATTCTTTATAACCTCTTTGTCGATCTCCTATTTTTTAAACTGGTCTTCCATCTTTTAAGGTGGATAAGATTCTCCAGATTGAATTCTCAATATCTAACAGTGATCCACATACTAACAATTAGAAACTCATGCACCATACAAGAAAGCAAATTAAGCGTGTCTTGTGGTTTAAATTAACATGATATTCAAACTTTTTCTTAGATGATTAAGCTCCCACAATTTAAAATCCAATCTCTTGTCTCATCATACTCAAAGCATTCTTAAATACACAATATCTTATTTTCCAAATAGATTTCAACTTAAAATCTTTAAAATTTTGCAAAAGTTTTGGTCAAAACTGAGAAAACACTGATTAGGTCACCTAATCTCCCACACCCCCACAAAAATTCTACATTGTCCTCAATGTACAAGAAATAATCATGGAAATGTAAAATAGGCAACGAAAACAAAGGAGATGGTGTTGGAAAGATAGTACCTAGAGAAAGGAGAATGAAAGCTTTTCTACGGATCTTAGCATAAAATGGGTTCGCACAAAAATTAAACAACCAAAAAGCAAACTATCCTAAACAGCGGAAGCAGAATATCTTAGAATGGCGGAAAGCGAACTATCCTAAACAGCGGAAAGCAGTAAACCTAACTAAATCTCTGTTAGACTAAGAGATCAATCTTGATAAACAGGATCATTCAGAGGTATGGACATGTACTTTAAATCAAATTTCTCAACAAATGGCTTTAAGTGATGTCTATTTACTCTGAATTCATTATCATTGTCTAGATTCTTTATCTTGACAGCCCCATGATGATATACATTAATAATAGTGAAAGGGCCGGTCCAACGAGATCGGAGTTTTTTCTGAAAGAAATGTAACCGAGAATTGTGCAAGAGGACTTTTTGACCTGGTGTAAATGATTTTCAAAGAATATGTTGGTCACGAAACACTATCATCGTGTCCTTCTAAATTCTCGAGTTCTCGTACGCATCATTCCAGAGTTCTTCAAGTTCATTCAACTAAAGTTTGTGTAGCAAGCCAGTGTCGTCTAGATTGAAATTTAAATTTTTGATCGCCCAGTATGCCCTATGTTCCAACTCCATAGTCAAGTGGCAATCCTTCCCATAGACAAGTCTAAAGGGAGACATTCCAATAGGGGTTTTGTAACGCCCTGAAAATCGGGGGTCGAGTGTAACTCAACTCCCGAGTTCCAACGCATCACTTATGCAACATGTTTAATGATGTTTGAATGTTGTCTGTGTTAGAGCAGTAAACATGAATGAGATTATACCAAAGCAGTAATTCATACTCCAGATCAATTGTATAAAAGCAAGTGGAAGACTGAACTGTATATATAAGTATGTAAAGAAACAAAATAAACGATTCATTCTCCAGAGTATGAATCCATCTGAGTCCATATACATTTCTGCTTATAATTAAAAAGTCAAAAATAACTAGGTACAATCCCTGTGGAACCCATCGATCCTGGCAACCTAGTCGAAGCCGCCAGAGAACTGCATATACGAGAACTCCTCCTGGTCCTCGTCATAATCAGGCTCCGCCTCCAGAGTAGTCGGATCGCCTAAACCTGAGACAGAGTCTGGTTGGTGTGCGCAACACCATCCCGTAACGTGGGAGTGAGTAGCTAACTCAGTGGAACGATAAGGCATAAGTTATCATGTTATCAATACAGTCAAGCAGTAATGATAAAGCAGTAAATCAAACACTCCTAGTTACTCTGATTAATGCAAGTATGAATGCAGGTATGATGGATGCCCTCGCCGACATACTCCCTCATGCGACACCATCTCACGTTCGCGGCATGCTTACATCCCACAGTGCTCCACATCTTCCAGGCACATGCGATGCATGATGAGTATGATTACCGAGTTTTTAATTAGTCCATTTCAAACAGCAGGATTGGGAAACTAAGGTACCTCCCTTGTATCATTTCCAAACATGATCCAATCTAGGGTCGTCAGTCCTAGTTAATATCAGACGATGGTGTGTTTTCTAGGTCATTGGAGAGGCTGCCAGGGCTGTTACGCACAAAGGTTGCACCACTCCCCCATCACCCCTTAAACGATTCATCACTATACAGAAACAGGCCTAGTTCATACTCTATATATCACGGCGAACCCTAAGGCACACTCCAACTTCAGAATATGCTCGCGGTCACTACAAAGGGCTGCCAGGGCTGTTACGCACAAAGGTTGCACCACTCCCCCATCACCTTATCAATGTAGGCCGACAGCGCGAATATAGTGTCCCATACCACCATAATCGGCTCACGAGTTAAGTTGCTCACTGGTCACTACGGGGAGGCACGTAGCCCCAGCGTAGGCCGACAGCTCAACCACGGTGTACCATACCACCATGCCCGGCTCATGAGTCTTAGCGGATCGAGGTACCATGGTTAACGGGATTTTCACTGGTAAGTTTGGTACCCTAGGTTCAAACATTAGTGACCAAACATGGTGAACATACATAAGACACACGGGTTGCTTGACGTGTTCGGCTGGCTCGAGCGCACAACAAGTTGGGCAATATGAAGCACAGAAGCCCTCGTGTGGCCAACCACTATCGCCAACCGAAGTATGACACGGGTTCGCCAACACATCATGTGTGGCGGAACGAATCCTAACCACAACTTCAAGTCTGATACCAGATGCCTGGACTATGGACATAGTCCCAAGCTCAGTCAAGTCCTAACCATAGCATATGAAATACGGCATGATAACATGGTGATTCAAGAACACTAGTAATCATATTACAAAGCATATCATGAAGCATGTTAATAAACAAATTACAAGGCATGTTCAAAAGCATGTTATAAAGCATTATACAAATAGGGATACAAATACATATATTTCATAGGTAAGTGATTAGAGTGAATAACCACATGGAGGACGTCATATGTGACTCTAAGGTAGCTGAGAATCCCATCTCAGCACCTACCTAAGGTTCTAACACTTAAGCACTTACACTCACAAGTGATTTCACCAACACTTGGAATGCACTATTTCAACATACATGACGTATGTTAGAGAAATGTGTACTAGGGTTGTCCCTTTGCCAAACTAATATTTTATACATATACATCTTATTCATACAGCAAATAAACCTTACAATCACATCAGCAAAGTTTATACGTATAGGGTACTTCCTAGTGTACCCAGTTTCGACATACATAGTGTTTACAAGGGAGCTTGTAATACGGCGATTCCTTTCGCCAAGCCATTTATTTATACGCACTTAATATATTTATACAACAATTAATCATGACAAACACGTCACAAAATATATACGTGCATACACGGTACTTCTTACAATACCGTATTTCTACATACATGGCGTATATTAGTAAACATGTATTTAGGCGAACCCTTTCGCCAAATGAGTATTTTATCTATACATCATATGTCCATACAACAATTAAACATGTCAAACGCATTCCCAAAAAAAATATGTATACGGTATTTTATACGAATACCTAAAGTATGTGAAATTCCAAATTCTACACTTCTAATCGAAAGAAAACTAAGGCACTTTGTACATGTGCAATTGTATGCGAGATCATGAATCTACCATTATCGACATTGAAAGCGGTGAAAACCGTAACTTATACACTTAAAGTCCTCACCTTTGCCTTTTGAAACGCAACAAATCAGCAAGGGTAGCAAATCTTCCGTATATGGGAGTTTTCTAGCCTAAAGAGCTGAATCGATTAGTTGTTACACAACCCACATCGATCCCACCTCAAATCAGACCTAGGGTTAGGGTTTCTTACCTTCAAATGGGACGGAAACCGCCGGAAAACACTGAATGAAGCGGTGTAGGTAGGCCGAGTAACGGTGACCCAAAGCAAGTAGGAGGAAGATCTCCCACAAAACCCAAGCTCTTCTCTCTCTTTTCTCTCTCTCCTCGGGTTTTTCTCCAAAATTCGTATGGCTGTGAGAGGGCTGTTCTAAGCCCCTTTTATAGCCAAAAACATTTCGAAATTAGACTCGTGTTCAAGGGTATGCTTATATAGGCATTTCGCCACTTTTCCAGCTCAAAAGGGAGGTTCTGGTGGCCCTCCTTGAACTAAACGTCAGACTTAAGCTCTCCATCTATGGATCTACGTGGGATTACGTTTTTGACTCGATCGGATTCCCAGATCGCACGTGGCGGACCACTTTCAGTTCGACGGTCAGTGGGCTACGATCAGAAATTCTAAGTACATGTAAATGTTCCTGAAATTTTTCTTAATCCGAGGGTATAATTTGGTCTGATTCTGACGGTCAGGTTGCTTAATACTGACACGTCAACGAATGATGCCAGATCACTATTCCAGATATTTATTTTGGCATGGGAATAGTGTTTTTCATACTCCCTTGCTCCGAATCGAAACGAATGGCCGTGGAACATCGGATGGAGCTGATTTTTGAGATGACTGTTAAGCCCAGTGGGGCGGTCCTAGTTCCTTAGCTTTGGGTTAATCGGATTCCCGATGTGCGATCTAGACCTAATACGAAGTTTCGTTTCATTCCCGAGAGCAGACGGGAAATGAGTTTGGTTCTAAACTTTAGGGTAACCTAGCGTCAATGATTCTGCAACTTTTGGGTCTTGCAAATCGTATTTAAAGCGATCCTAACGGATTTCACGACTAATCGAGTTTAGTACTTAGTTAACTTTGTTAAATTTCTAAAGAATTTAATCCTACGTGATTTCTGGTCGAGGTGGTACTCGACCCAATGTACGGAAATTTTCGGGTCGTTACAGGTTTTAAATGCACTACGGTAAGCTCATAAAGCATCGGTCAATTGGATTGACCAATCCTTTTGATCAGGGTTAATCGTTTTCTCCAATATGTGTTTAATTTTCCTATTGAAAATCTCAGCTTGCCCACTTGTTTGTGGGTGGTATGAAGTACTCACTTTGTGGGAGATGCCATATTTCTTCATTAAGTTCGCGAATGGGCTATTTAAAAAATGTGAGCCCCCATCACTAATGATGTCTCGAGGCATTTCGAACTGGGAAAGGATGTTCTCTTTTAAGAATTTAATGACTGTTTGATGGTCATTGTTCTAGCATGGAATCGCTTCGACACATTTAGTGACATAATCTACGACGAGCAAAATATATAAATTTCTAAAAGATTGGGGGAATGGTCCCATGAAATCAATGCCCCAGTAATCAAATGTTTTAATGATCATAATGGGATTCAGAGGCATCATATTTTGATGGGACAATGCTCCCAACTTCTGATAACGCTCACAAGCTTTACAAAACTCATGAGTGTCCTTGAACATAGTGGGCCAATAAAAGCAGCACTATAGAATTTTGACCATGGTCTTTTTAGCAGAAAAGTGACACCACAATCCTGAGAGTGACAGAAGGTGAAAGTGCACCTACTTGTGCCCTGGTTTGTCCAGTTACGTGTGTGGTGAGTCAGACTGGTTGCAAAACTCGATAGGAAGATTATTTCAAGCATCTGCCTCGACCGGATGTGTGGAAGCTCGCAATAGGTAAATCATAACCTCAAATCTCATGTCCCAAAACACCAGGTAATTAAAATCCTTAAAATAAGATAGACATCTTAGGGTTTTAAAGTGAGAAAAATTTTTATAAAACAGGAAAATATCTAAGTTTTTCTCGCCTTCTCAATTTTATCGAAGCACCCTCGATATGATCGACCTGCTTTGTTGATGTCCTCGATACCTTAACGATATTATTGATAAGAGGACCAAAATGTCCATCAACTAAATATTCATTTGGATGGAATTATCGATGTATCGACACACCGATCGATATCATCGATAAAAGCACTAAATATGTCCAACAACTTCACAATATATCTGGACGAATTATCGATGTATCGATACACATATCGATATCATCGATATTCAAATCTCGAGACCATCGAGAGTGGCTAGATAAGAACGACAGGCAGATTTCTGGCGCCCCTGTTTTTTAATGAAAATCTCAAAATCTTTCGATATATCGATGACCGTTCGATATGATCTGAATTCAAATATCGATAAGATTGGAGGTCCATCGATGATATCGATAGTGGGTGTGCATTTCTTACAACAGTTATTTCAGGTTGTTTTTTTTAACTATGATCGGGGGCCCTTCGATCTAATCAATATTCAAATATCGATGATATCGATACCAGATCGATTGCATCGAACAAAGCCATAAACTGTCCAGCAAGTTCAAAGATAAATCAGCTGGATTTATCGATGCCTCGACTCTGATCTCGATATCATCGACATTCTAATTCCGATGACCTCGACGGTTCCCCCGATCATTTATGAAAACCTAAAATATCTCAAAGTCAAGTCTCTCTCATTTTTCATGTGTCGATGGATCGATCCTGTCATCAATGGAATTGGAGTTTAAAATTCGATGACGTCGATAATAGCTTCGATTCATCGACCAATTGGCAAAGAGTTTCAAAAGCGTATGACATCGAGTCCAAGTCATCGAGTAGACCATCGATGCTATCGAGAGTATACGCTCGATGATATCAAACCTGCTTGATGATATCGAACTCTGTCATAAATGTGACCATTTTATATCCGTTGGAGCTTTTTGCCTATATATAGAGGACTTTTCTTTTATTGCTATAAGAGAGAAAAGAGAGAGCTTTTGTGTGTTTCAACTTTCATCTTATACCCTAAGCCTTTTATCTCGAGGGAGTTCATCATCCAATCCACCCTCACCATTGATATCAATAGAGTGGATTAGAGAATGAACTTCCGCATTCAAGGATCCTCTAGCTACTACCTTAATGACAAATCATTATGCTGGGATGCCTTGAATGCATAAGATTGGAACTACTCTACCTTCCTTATAGGTAAACCTTTAGAGAGTAGGATTCCATCTTAACCTTGACCCAACCCTAAGCCTAGTCTTGGTATATCTTTTGTGTTGTAGATCAAGGGAGCAGAAGACTTTTTGTCAACGAGGAGGAGATCTTCGGCGTTGTGCTTAACGACACTCATCAACTTATCTATAAGTATTTAGAGTCCAGGAGGACACTTGCCATCATTCCTTTATAGGATTAGGTCTTAAGTGGTTCTCACCCTTTAAAGTCCTCAGGGAGGCCTCCGGCGGGAGTGTACACTGTGGGTGCGTTGTGTGGACCCTTGCTCTATGGAACATCTGGTTAGGAGTGAACCAGTGAAACTCCAGGGTTAGAGGTGAACCGAGTAGAAACCTCTGGGTGCGTTTTGTGGACCCTTGCTCTATGGAGAGTATAAACATCTGGTTAGGAGTGAACCAGTGAAACTCCAGGGGTAGAGGTGAACTGAGTAGAAACCTCCGTGTAAAGGTTGAAGGTGAACCTGATTTAAAACCTTAGGTTAGAGGTGAACCTTGGGAAACCTCCTCAGTGAAATTCGGTACACTCAAGGGTTGAGTGCGATAGCCGGGAGTGGAGTAGACTTATCGTCGAACCACTATAAAATGACTGTGTTAGTGATTACTTTCTCTATGTGTGATTCATGACAATGCATTTATATTCATATATCTGATCACATCTCACACACACACACACTCACAGTCACATCCAACATAGACTAAGTTGCATATTACTATATCTTGATTAGTTTGTGATTGAATCCTCTACTTGGCTCGGAAGCCAGTAGAGTTACATTTGAGTAATCTTGAAAATTATGTACATAATAGGATTAGAGTGATAGGATTTTTAAATAACTCATAAATCTTTGAAAAGTCCTATTCACCCCCCTCTAGGATATATTGACATATTCCAACTTCTACTCAAGCGGTCTTCATCGTTATTTCAGAAGGAGATGACACTTTGGTGTTCGTTATCTGGCACACATCTCCTTAAGATTAGGTCTGGGTAATATTTAAACAAATATGGATCATCCCAGAAAAACTTACGAACCTCGGCAAAGAATTTTTTCTTATCTTGCGTAGTCCAATGTGTCGGCGTGAAACCTATTGCAGGATAATTAGAAATATCAGCAAACAAAGGTGAATAAGAGACTTTGAACAATTGTTCGTCAAGGAATGTCACGCCCCAAACTTGAAAACCGGGCTCACAAAATTCCTAATCGTCGAATCTGATGCCGTCAGCCTCCATATTACCCCATTCTCGGTTCCTAGCATCCATACGCTAGATTTCGATCCTGGAATTCTACAAGGAGAATTTCCTAATGTACATTTAATTCATAATAAGCATAACCACAAGTATACCTAAATCACAAAGGCAACATCATTATCACATATCCACTAATATTAACTTTTGAATACAATGCTGAAAGGGAAATACATATATTGGAATCAAAGCTCCAGAAGTCAGCTACATGCTCCAAGCTCTACGCTGCTGCAATCTAATGCCACCTGCACGCATCTATCGTGTATAAGCTTATAGAAAGCTTAGAGGGTGGTGAAAGTGTGTGTACAAGGTAAGTGCTAAGTATTCAATACGATGCCATAATCACACAATGTCAGAAATACTGTCAAGATCATGAATCATATGATATCAGAGTGAGAGGAAACATACTGGTAAGTCCACGGGTCATACAATATCAAGGTATGCAATACAGATCAGCTATGCAAGTGAGGAGTCATAAAGAGTCAAGTATCAGATACTGAGGATGTAATGTAATATGCGGTGCAAATGACCATGCAGGAGTGTGAAGTTAGGATGATGGTACATACTATCGCAGGCTATGGGATCTACCACAAGGGACTTCTATCCAAACCAGTCCCATACCTAAATTTGGATAGTCAAACTCAATGTGGTAAACTCCTGATCTCAGGTTAGTCGCGCACCCCAACCAAAATGGCGACCATTGCGATGCTACGCGTAATAAATAGTTGCACACCACCAGCCCGAGTGGATAGTGAATGAATGAACGAATGAGTATACAACTCCTGCTTGATAAGTTCACATATCAATAATGTTTATCTTTGGGATCATCAATGGGGTCTATTACACTCTACGCTAGCTTGTCGCCCCTATCTGAGCGTACAATTAGGTAAGTGAAAGAGACCTCACTATCCGACTGCCAATATCGGGCCCAACTTGTCGATAGCAGCCCATTCCTCAAGCTGGTCAAACTCAACCTAAACATTGCCCCCTCACTCAGGTGGGCATGATCACACCCCCTGCCAACCGACCATGACACAGTAAGAGATGTGGCCTACTGGTATACGACCCTCTTGCGCTCATATATATCCACTCGGTCTCGACGTTGGGGCGTTCTCTGGTTCCAAGAAGGTTTAGAGATTTTCACCCAGGGCCATCTATGGCAGCCCGATGCTAATAATAGATTTTTGGTGTTCCATCTAGCCATCCACAATATGCCTGTGGAGGCTACGGCCCTGATGTCAGTGGGAGGTACAGTAATCACACAATGCAAGATGTATGAGCCATATAATCCAGTCATGCATCAATCCTGCGCATACCATACACTCATGTGAGATAATCTCCGCCTATCGGAGAGTCTCATAACAACCGACACTATGGCATATGCAATGGTCAATCATATCTCATAACAAACATGTAAATGATGCATATGGGCATGTATCATGATGCTATGCTATCACATATTCATAATCGGTATCAATAACTGTCACCAACAATCGACCTCGACAATGTGGACATTTAACCAACATTGCCCCCAAGGAATGACCCATATAGAGCCTAACATACAATGGACCCATAGCCTCACACAAGGGCCAAATATACAACACCATGGGCTCACTCAAGAGCTTAATACATATCATGACCGGCCTCTCACATGGGCCTCATATACATTACAATGGACTCCATCGCCTGGCCCTCAAATGCATCACAATGAGCCTCATCACATAGGCCTCATATACCTTACATTTGGCCTTAAACACGGGTTAAATTCACATTACAATGGGTCTTAAATACGGTCTGCATATACATCACATTGGGCCTCGACAATCGGCCTAGACAATCGGAATTGACAATCGGAATTGGAATCGGCCTCGACAATCAGAATCAAAATCAACCTCGACAATCGGAATCAGTATCAACAATCGGAATCAGCCTCGACAGTCAGAATCAACCTCGATGATCGGAATCAACCTTAACCATCGGCCTCGACAATCAGAATCGGCCTTGACAATCGGAATCGACCTCGATAATTAGAATCGGCTTCAACCATCGACCTCGACAATCGGAATTGGCCTCGATGATTAAAATTGGCCTCAACAATCGGTGTCGACAATCGGCGGCCTTGATAAACTAATTAGCCTTGACAATTGGAATCAGCCTTGACAATCAGAATCGACCTCGACGATTGGAATCGACGTCAACAATCAGCCTTGACAAATGGAATCAGCCTCGACAATCAGAATCGACCTTAACGATTGGAATCGGCGTCAACAATCAGCCTCGACAATCGGAATCAGCCTCGATAAATAGAATTGACCTTGACAATTGGAATTGGCCTCGACAATCGGACGAATAAGGCCTAAGGGAAGGTCATAATGTGGACATTAAAACATCATTGCCCATCAATGTGGCCATTTAACCAACATTGCTCCCAAGCGGTGGCCTATATAAAGTCAAACATATAGTGGGCCCATGGCCTCACACAAGGGCCACATATACATCACATCGGGCCTCGACACATACGCCATAAATACATCACATCAGGCCCCAACACATGGGTCAGGTATACATCATATTGGGCCTTATATACAACTCAATGGGCCATGCCAGAAAGGGCCATAAATACATAACAAGTGGGCCCTGTACATGGGCCTAACATACAAAACAGGCGAGCCCTGCACATAGGCCTCAAATACATAACAGGTGGGCCCTGCACATGGGCCATTAATACATCTCAATGGGCCACAACCCATGGGCCTTAAATAAAATACGTGGGCTGCACCAATGGGCCTCATATACATCAAATGGGCCGCATCAATGGGCAGCGTAGATATACAATACATACATACAAGGTGGGCCACATGTGCCATCAAGATAGGGCCCACCATAACATTATTTTTCATCCAATCTGTTCATATGGTCACAAAGACCTGAATTAAGAGGAAAAACATTTTTCATACTGATCCAAGACTTCTGCACTCTTAAAAAGGGTTTCAATGGCAGGCGTTCATCCCTCACTGTTTCCGCAGAGTGATCCACCTGATATATGGATCTGCCTCATCTTGGTCTAGAGCTCACCAAATGATTGGACAGTTTGGATGTAACGCATACATCGTGGGTGGGGTCCACGAACATGGCCCACCAGTGATTTGAATCTGCTTCATTATTATTATTATTATTATTATTATTATTATTATTATTATTATTATTATTATTTTGTCAGAGCCTCAAGACGAGCTTGCCAGTAGGGTGACGGTGTTGGAGATAACACATGCATCAGAGGGGCCCACCATCCCAGCCTATGGACGGTGTGGATAAGACCCATACATCACGTGTGGCTCATCCAGCACCGTCCAGATGTGGACGGTGTGGATTATATACATACATCAATGTGGGCCCCGCCCGTCCAGGATGGACAGATGACTTGAATAACACACATATGTAAAGGTGGGTCCCAAATCACGTCCATGTACGGACGTTGTGGATATAAAATCCTCACGTCAGTGTGGGTCCCACGTGGGGCCTGCCATTGTGATATATACATGCTTTATATATAAATGTAATATAATAATATATATATATATATATATTATATCTACTTTACCTCTCTTTTTTTTTGGGAGAGGGGGTCCAGCATCCAGATGTATGGACGGTTGGTTGGATATACATCTTGGTAGGGTCCATCAAGGTGGGTTCCCATGTCCTACTGCTGGACGGTGTGGGCTAAAATACATAATCAAGGTGGTCCCATGGACGGACTGTATGGATGTCATCCTACTCATACAACATGGTGGGGTCCACGTGACTGGCCCACCAGTTAGGACCAAGCTGATCTTTGTATTTTCCTTCACCCAAGACTGTCCCGAAATGGACAGCTAGGTGGGATTCACCAAATGGATGGTGGATGTCCCATACATGATTATCAGGTGGGCCATCATATAAGGAAAAAGGGAGGGGGGAGAGAGAGAGAGAGAGAGAGAGAGAGAGAGAGAGAAAGAGAGAGATGTGCGGTGATGGAGGCACCCTGCCACTATTGGTCCCTCTAGATTTCAACACATACATAATAATGGGTCCCATCATAAGTGGGCCCTTAACTGAAAATCAACGGTGGATCACCCACCTTAGATCTTGGACTCCTTCCACCGATGCGATCTAGAGCTCCAAGAGAATGATTTCAATGGTCGAGATGATCGTTGGATGGTGGAGATGAGAGATAGAAAGTGGGCCACACAAACTTTATCCATGGAGCTTGGATGATTGCTCTCATGGGGTTGCTTGAGAAAATAGAGTGAAGAGAGAGAGAAAGAGGAGTGATGTAAGGGAGAGATGGGTGATGGATGGAGTGATGGGTGATGGGTGGTATGGGTTGTGTAAGAGAGAGTTGAGTTAGGGAATGACTTGTGTATTGGGGATGGGATGGAGTGATGGGTTGTACTTTAATTAATTGATGGGATTGATTTGACATTTGGTAGAGATTCTCTTGCGTAACATTTTTTTCCTCAAACTGAACATAGGCCCACATCTCTTGACCTGGGTATCACCTCGGTGCACGAGACACGGTGTCAGAATCGCGATGATGGCGCGGTCGTTAGGGTATAAGTCTCGGGTCGATTCGACTTTGGTATGCAGGACTCGACTTAGGATCGTACGCAAATGTTGAATACAGGTCGAGGGTCACTAGAATTCGATTGAGATGACCGCAGAAGCCTATGGAACGGTACGGTCTAGGATACGGGCCTCACATGGCACATGTCATTTATATGTATCGTTTCAAGGGAATCAGAGAGATCAAGGTAGGAAAGATGGTCAACCACTACGTTCTCTACTCCCTTTTTATCTTTTATTTTCAAATCAAATTCTTGGAGTAGGAGGATCCATCTAATTAGGTAGGGCTTAGCATCATTCTTAGAAAGAAAATACTTGAGCGCTGCATGATCTATGCAAATGATAATCTTGGATCCAATCAAGTAGGACGTAAAATTGTCTAAAGTGAACACTACGGCCTAGTGTTCCTTTTCGTAGTCGAGTAGTTCACTTGGGCAGGATTTAAAGTTCTATTTGCGTAATGAATAACGTAGGGCTTCTTTTCTTTTCTTTGGCAAAAAACCGCCTTAAGAGCATAGTCAAACGCGTCGCACATAAGTTCAAAAGGAAGGCTCTAATCGGGTGGCTGCATAATAGGTTTCAGTGGTTAACATGCCCTCGAGCTTAGTAAAAACTTCCTATTATTACTCAGCCCACTCGTATGATACATCCTTTTGAAGTAGATTACATAGAGGACGAGAAAGGTGACTAAAGTCCTTTACGAATCTCCTGTAAAAACTGGCATGTCCTAAGAAGGATCGCACGTCTCCTATGTTCTTGAGTGGAGGCAGGTTAGAGATAGGATCAATTTTAGCCTTATCTACCTCGATTCCTTTGGACGAGATAATATGTCTAAGGACAATTCCCTTACGAACCATGAAATTGCACTTCTTGTCATGCCCCAGACTCGAAAACTGGGCTCATAAAATTCCTGATCACCGAATCCAATGTCGACAGCCTCCGTAGTATCCCATTCTCGGCTTCCAGCGCCCATACAAGGAGGAATTTTAACATGAATTTCTTGAAGATAAGCATAACCACAAGTTTACCCAAATCACAAAGGCAACATCATCATTACATATCTACTAAAATAAAAAATTGAGTACAATACATGAAGGAGAAATACAAGCTAAATGCCAAAAGCTCTAGAAGCTCTGCCGCATGCTCCTGCCTCAGCTCAACTGCGTCCTATCGTCACTTGCACGCATCTATCGTGCATAAGCTTATAGAAAGCTTAAAGGGTGGTGTACGTGTGTGCACAAGATAAGTGTCAAGCACACAAATAACAGCTTAAGGGGAATACTGACAAGGCTATAAGTCATTTAATATCAGAGTATCCAATGCAGATCAGCTATGCAGTGCAGAGTCATAATGAACCAAATATCAGATACCGAGGATGCAATACAATATGCAATTTTGAAGAGCCACGAATACCATCAGCCTCATCTAGGCATATAAATGCAGAAACATAGCAACCTAAATGCCATATGTTATGGATGTAATGTAATATGCAGATCCTGGCGAGTTCATAATACCATCAACCTCATTTAGGTTATGCAATATAGAAGCATAGTAAACCAAATGTTGTGTTAAGGATGCAATGCAATATGCAGTGTGAAAGAAATGACCAAACTGGTGTGTGAAGTCAGGATGATAGTACATAGTATAGCAAGCTGTGGGGTTCATCACAAGGGACTTCTATCCAATCCAGTCCCATACCTAAATTTGGATAGCTAGAGTCAATGTAGTAAACTCCTGATCTCAAGTTGGTCGTGCGCCCAAACAAAATCCTAGCCATTGCAAAAGTACACATAATGATTTAGTTGTGCACCACCAACCCGGGTAAATAGTGCATAAATAAATGAATGAATCAAATGATAAATATACAACTCTACATCTCAGTACAGTACATCTCTAGGATCATCACTGGGGTCTAGTACACTCTACGCTAGTTTGTCGCCCCATCAAGCGCACAACTGGGTAAATGAAGAGACCTCTCCATTCGCCTGCCAATATCGGCCCGATTCGTCGATAACAGACCCATTCCTCAAGCAGGTCAGACTCAGCCTAACATTGCCTACTCCCTCAGGCAGGTATGGCCACACCTCTCCCAACCGACCACGACACAGAGGGAGACGTCGCTTACTTATATACGGCCCTCATGCGTATATATATATGTATATATATCCACTAGGTCTAAATGTTGAAGCATCCCCTGGCCTTGGGGGTTTAGGGATTTTCACCCAAAGACATCTATTGCACCTGTATGCTAGAAGTAAACATTTTTTGTTCTCATCTGGCCATCCACGACATGCTTGTGGAGGCCACGACCCTGAAGTTGCTAAGGCATACGATGGTCATATAACAAAATGTGAGATGCATGAGTCATACCATCCAGTCATGCATCAAACTTGCACGTATCATGCGCTCATATGAGGCAACTCCGTCTCTTAGGGAGTCCCACAAACAATCAGCCCAATGACACATACATAACAAGCATGCAGATGATGCGTATGGGTATGTATCATGAAGTATACTAAGCATGATTATAATCACATACATCATAGTGGGCCAGTATAAGATGGCCCATGGCCCGTATAGGTAAATGGGTGGTGTGCAATATCACCTACACATGGTGGGCCTCACACATACAATGAGTCTCATGCATATAATAGTCCACACATACAATGGGCCTCATGATCATATTGAGCCTTACACAATCACAATGGTCCTCATATAATCACAATGGGCCTCATATAATCATAATTAACCTTATAATGACCTTATACAATCACAATGCTATACATACTCAGTGCGTACACTAATATAGTCGTAATCAATAATCCGCCTATGTATGGCAGTGTCCATAGAAGGACAGTAGATCCTTAACATGAGGGTCAATCCTCAACTATAAATATACCAAATCCGATCGCACGGATCCTTCCGTCTATGGTGATGATCAACTCTCCTCATATCAAGGTTGGGCCTAGGTGGCCTACCTATAATCCTAAGAATCCGGAAGGAGCTTCCTTCACCATACTACCATATGGCCCGCTGGATGCCCGAGGGGGCCCAAATAAGTCCTAGATGGACTCCAAGATTAAAAATAACCCTACTAGTGACAATGAGGCCCAACATTTTTGGGTTATCCTAAGAAGAATAGATGGATAATGCAATTATCAATAGGGCCCAATGATTTGGGTTAACCCACTTGGAGAAGGATGAAAATGGGCCTAACAATGGGCTTAAGGAAAGGTCATAATGTGGACATTTAACCATCATTGCCCCATATAATGTGGACATTCAACCAACATTGCTCCCAAGGAGTGGCCCACATAGAGCCAAACATATAGTGGGGCCCAAGGCCTCATATAAGGGTCTCACATACAACATAATGGGCCTCACACAAGAGCCCAATATACATCACAATGGGCCTCACACAAGGGCCTAATATACTTCGCAATGGGCCTCATCATACGGGCCTCATACACATCACATCGAGCCTCATCATATGGGCCAATATACATCATAATGGGCCTCACCGCATGGGCCAAATATACATTACAATGGGCCATAAGTACATTACCTTAAGGTGTGCCCTACACATTCTAAATGGGTCACAAATACATCACATTGGGCCTCATTAAATGGGCCACAAAATACATCACATTGGGCCTTGCGAATGGGCCCCACATATGGGCCACACAAATATCATATTGGGCCATACATATGGGCCACATAAACATCATATTGAGCCTCATCAAATGGGCTACAAAATATATCACAACGGGCCTTATGGGGATCCAACAAAATTTTCATGCCCCAAACTCAGAAACCGGGCTCATAAAATTCTTGATCGCTGACAGCCTCCGTAGTACCCCGTTCTTGGCTTCCAATGCCCATATGCTAGATTCCGATCCTGGGATCCTATAAGGAGAATTTTTAACATATTTTTATGTAATAAGAAGCATAATCACGAGTTTACCTAAATCACAAAGGCAACATCATCATCACATATCTACTAATATAAACATTTGAATACAGTGCTGAAAGAGAAATACATATAATGAAAATCAAAGCCCCAGAAGATAGCTCACGCTCCAAGCTCAACGCTGCTGCAACCTAACGTCATCTAGACGCATCTATCATGCATAAGCTTATAGAAAACTTAGAGGGTGGTGTAAGTGTGTACGCAAGGTAAGTGTCAAGTACGCAATATCAGAGTAAGCGAAAATACTGGCAAGTCTATAAGTCATTCAATATTAGAGTATGCAATGCAATATGCAAATCCTGATGAGTCCACGAATACTGTCAGTCGTATCTAAGCCATGGGATACAAAAACATGATAAGCCAATATCATATACTAAGGAAACAATGTAGATCAACTATGTAATGCAGAGACATAGTAAGCCAAATATCATATACTGAGGATATAATGTAATATGCGGTGCGAACGAAGTGACCAAACTGGAGTGTGAAGTCAGGATGATATTACGTAGTATCGCAAGCTATAGGGTGCATCATAAGGGACTTTTATCCAAACCAGTCCCATACCTAAATTTGGATATCTAGACTCAATGTGGTAAACTCCTAATCTCAGGTTGGTGGCGGACCCCAACCGAAATCTTGGCCATTATGATGATACACATAACAAATATTTACACACCACCTACCCGAGTGGACAGTGAATGAATGAATGAATGAGTATGAAACTCCTACTTAATAAGTCCACATATCAGTACCGTACATCTCTGGGATCATCATTAGGGTCTAGTACACTCTATATTGGCTGCCACCTCCCTAACCGCACAGCCATGCAAGTGGAAAAGACTTCACTACCTGCTGCTAGCAGTATACCAATGCCTACCCAGCTCGTCGATATTTGACCCATTTGGGAGCTAGTCAAACTCAGCCTAGCTTACAGCCCCCTCACTTGGGCGAATAAGGCCACTCCCCCTCCCAACCGACCACGACACAGTGGAAAGCGCGGCAAGTGCCCATATGCTCAAACCAATATTTCTAGTGTCCCATTTAGCCATCCACGATACACCCGTCCCTAGACAGTGAGGATGAAATACATATCATGTCGATCCCTGCATGGGACCCATAGATGAACGGTTGAGATATAACACATTCCCATGGTCAAACCACAAACTTGCTTACGTTAGTATAACAACTATTTGGCCAATGTGGCCCAGTAGGTGGACGGTTAAGATGAAACACATGCATCATGGTGGATGCATGGTGTGGATTTAACACATACATGGAGGTGGGTCCCACGTCCAACTCAAAATGGATGGATGGTGTGGATGAAAGACATGCATCAATCAGGGCCCACCATCCAAAGAATGGACGAAGGAAGGCAGGGATGAAACACATGTATTAGGTGGGGTCCACACGTACGTGGCCCACCATCCATGACTTGGATGGCCTACATAAAACACTTACATACAAGGGTGTCCCACCATCCTGGGACTGGACGGTGTGAATATAAAACTCATACATCATGGTGCGCTCATTCCGCAAAAATAGATGGACGATATGGAGAGAAAATGCATACATCTAGGTGGGTCCCACCCCCACATGTGCCACACATGTGGGGCGAGCCCCATGGCCTATCAAATGAATGGACGGATGGTATGGATATACACATACCTCGTAGTTGTCCCATAGAACTTGGGACGTCAATACAACAGCTATTTAGCTGGTGTAAGCATACACCTGCCAATCCTCTTCATAGGTGGGTCCCACATGGGGCCCACCATAACGTTTATTTTTCATCCCATCCATTCATAAGGTCACGAGACTTGATTTAAGATTAAAAAAAAACAAATTTCATAAGGATCCAAAACTTCAGTGACCCAAAAAGGGGTTTTAATGCTAGACGTTCAATCCCCTGCTGCTTTGGTGGTGTGGGCCACCTGAGCTCCATGTACGGCTGATATTTTGGAACACCCCATTTTTAAAGGGGACCCATCAAATGCACAGTGTAGGTGTTCAACATACATCATGGTCGGGCCTATGGTCGGGCCCACTATCCCTGCCCGTTCTAAGTAGCAGGACGCTGCTTGCTGCAATGTCCTCTGGACGTCGGCAGCAATAACGTCCAAACTTTTTTTTAAAAAAAAATTCTGGTAGATTTTCATAGGTGGGGCTCACATCAAGATGATCCAGTCCCTCTGTTAGGTTCCCGGGCTCGGGATAGTTCTAATGAGTCCAATATTGGATATGTTTTGACATACAGAAACATCACAGCAGGCCCTAACAATTTTAACAATAAAAATCACTGTTTTTTATGATGTGACCCACTAGAGATTCGGGTTGGCTTCATTTTTCGGTTCAAGGGCTAAAATGAGTTGGGAAATTGGATGGACGGTGTGGATTAATTCAATACATCATGGGAGGGGGCGTTGTGGTCCCACAGCCCCTCCCTAATACCACCTGCTGGGACGTTGCTACCCTGGACAATGGTAGCAGTGTCCTTAGCCTCCCTTGTTAATAGGTGGGTATGCACCACCCCTCACTCACACTGTAGTGGGATTTCACCACCTATGTGGGCCCACTTGATGAACGACATAGATGGTCCACCAGATGGATAGCGTGGATTAAATACATATGTCAAGGGTGGGCCATCGATAGGGAAAAAGAGAGATAAAGAGGAAGAGAGGAAAAACGAGTGATGGAGGGCTCCGCCACTATCAGCCCTCCTAGCATTTACAATACAAACATCAAGATGGGTCCGAAATGGAATCCATACCATCAATCGGTAGGCCCCACTTGGTTCGTCACAAAAATTGTAATATAAACCTACAAAACACCCACCGTTTACTCTCCTTCATGGCTCCTTGGACTCCTAAACTCCATGACTTTCCCTTTAATGGAAGTTGATGAGATTTGAAGGGTGAAGATGAGAGATCTTAGGGTAGGGAGTGGGCCACTATTGGCTCTTCTCATGGAAAGGTTGGATGTTTCTCCTCCTTGAGAATTGCTTGAAACGGAGTGAAAAAAATGAGAGAGAGAGAGGAGTGGTTTGTATGACATGGGAGGCATGGGTCTCATTGACTTTTGGGATGAGATGAATGGGTTAAGCATGGGTTGCTTTGACTTGTTGAAGAAAGAGGTATGGGTGAGTGATGGGCTGTACTTTGACTTGTGATTGATAGGTTGATGTGATGATTGTAGAGATTCTCTCAGGATTCACAATGCGCGGTGTTTCCTTAAAATATACGTGGGCCCACAATTCCTGGCCTGGGTATCGCATCGGCGTGCAAGATGTGGCGTTGGAACGGCGGTGACGGCATGTTCGCTAGGGTACAAGTTTCAAGTTGAGCCGATATAGATATATAGGATGAGACTTAAGGTTGCGCGCAAATGCCGATTACTAGTTGTGGGTTGCCGAAATCCCACCGGGAGGATCGCAGAAGCCTATGGAACAATACAGACTAGGATATGGGTCTTATAAAAATAGATGGATGACATGTAACTCAAAGCGGGCCTGCAAGATGGGCCTTAAATACATCACATTGGGCCTCATCAATGGGCCATAAATACATCACATCGGGCCTCATTAATGGGCCATAAATACATCACATTGGGGTCCATGGGCTGGACGACGCTGATGAAACACGTACATCATGTGGAGGCCACGAGGATGGATGGTATGAATATACAACACATCAAAAGGTGGGCCCCACCCGTCCATAAATCAGATGGATGATGTGGCTAAAATTCATACATCAAAGGTGGGGGTCCCACGTCCAGCTAGAATAGACGGACTAGATCTACAACAGATACATAAGGTGGGTACCACCATCCAAAGTATTAGACGGTGTGGATGAGACCCATACATACATCACGGTGTGGTAGGTCCACACTTGTGGGGATATGAACCACATATCATGGTGGCCCCACACGTGATAGACGGTGTGGATACCACACGTCATCATGTTGGGGACCCATGACCTGGATGGTATGGTATAACACATACCTTACAATCAGACCCGCATAGCATGCTGACGTCAAACAGCAACACTAGCTACGTGGGACCCACCATCCTTGGTTTGGATGGTCTGGATGAAATCAAGGTGGGTCTCACGTGTGGATTAAAACACATACATCATTATAGACTCTACCGTCTAGCCTATCTAGACGGTGTGGAATAAAACACATATATCATTGCTAGCCCATGATCTTGACAATCTGGATGGGACGCGCATGGTGGGCCCCACCATCCCTTCTGCGGACGGTGTGGATTCTCTGCACATCACAGTAGGCCCCATGTCCAGAGATGAATGGCCTGGATGAAACATGCCTCAGGTGGACCCTGCAGCTTCCCACGATCAAGCTGATATTTGTTTTCTGCGTAAACAGGGGATGGACGGTGAGGATAAAAACCCATACATCATAGTGGGGTCCATGCGTCGTCTAAACGGCTAGTGATCAAGCCGATATTGATGTTTTCCCATCATCCAAATGGCCCAACCAGACTGACAGTCCAGCAGGGTGAACAGCAAGGCCGTCCCACCTGCTGGACGGTCTGGATCAACATACCATATCACAGGTAGGCCACACACATCCTCACAAAGAGAGAGAGAGAGAGGAGACAGTTACGGGAGGGGCCCCGCCACTATGGGCCCCTCTCTTGCATTACAATACATGTATGCCATCAAGGTGGGCCATTGGCCACACCTAGGGACCAAGATGGGATCTACACCATTAATTGGTGGGTCCCACTTATACTATGCACAAAAATAAATAGATTTATCCTAAGGAAATACCCACCGATTCCACTTCTTCTAGGCTCCTTGGAATGCTAAGCTCCTTGGCTCACTTGGCTCTCCTTATAAAAATGCTTGGACGTCCACTCCTCTTGGGTTGCTTGGGAATGAAGAGAGAAATGAGAGAGGGGATGGGTTGTTGTAAGGAGGGTATGGGCTTGGTTGACTTTGGGAATGTGAGAGAGATGGGTGTCATGCTTTATTGGTAAGAGAGAGATGGGTTGTACTTAACTTGCACTTGATTGATTGATGTGATGGATGGTAGAGATTCTCTCAGAATTCGCAATGCAAGGCGTTTCCTCGTGATATGCGCGGGCCCACATCTCTTAGCCTAGGTATCACATCGGTGTGTAAGACGCGGCGCTGGAACCCCGACGATGGCGCTGTCGCTAGTGTATAGGTTTTGAGTTAAGTCAACTCAAATCTACGGGATGCAACTTAAGGTCACGTTCAAATGCCGATTATATGTCACAGTTTGCCGAAATTGGACAGGGAGGATCGCGAGAGTCAAAGGAATGGTATGGACTGGGATAGGGCCTTACAACTCTCCCCTACTAATAAAAATTTCATCATCGAAATTTACAGAGTAGACAAAGGAAGAGGAAGCATCATTATATATATATATATATATATATATATATATATATATATATGTCAAGGCACAATCAATCTACAAAAGTATGGGTATATTGCTCTCTAATCTCAACCTCGCGCTCCCAAGACGCCTCATCAACAATATGGTAACCCCTACTGAACCTCAGATCCAGCATTAGAAACGATCGAAACTGGGATACCTTGCAGCCTCAGAATCTTATCAACAATTAATCTAACAAGACGGTCCTAAGGCCTAGTCGCACAAATTGTGGGCGACTCCTCCTGACGACTGAGGGTCCTGCTGGGCTGCATAAAGTCTGCCCTGGGCTTGCTGGGGAGGTGTGTCTTCTCTATGGTCATCACTGATGTGGCTGCTACTGGGGTCCCGGTGGTAAGAGTTGTTATTGTTGTTGCTGGTGCTGAAGGTGGGGATATTCCCACCAACGGTGTCCCATCTCTCTGCATCCATGACAAACACCAGCAAACTATCTTAGAGGTGGTGCTGGGGGTGCTGCCGGTGCTCGGACGGCTAGGCGGTTCATGTGCCTCTGTGGTCATCGACGCTGCTGGTGCTGAGAGTTATCGGAGGGGGCCTACCTCTTTCGGTCTCTTCTCTGATCACGATCCCTCTGCAAGCTTTCCCACTCGGCCTCATAAATCTAGGCCCTCTATACTACCTCCTTAAAAGTCGGGAGCACATGCCTAACAAAACGGCTCGGAGACTGTAACGCAAGTTGTTCTCAAAACGGTGGGCCTTTCACCCCTCATCATCAACCAGATATGGCACGAACCTAGATAGTGTGACAAAATGGAACTCATACTGAGCAACGGTCACATCTCCCTAAACCAAAGTCTCAAACTCTAGTGCACACTGCTGATGAATGTGGTTGGGGAAATACTATTGATCAAACTGTATATTCCGCAAAGTCCTCCTATGTCCAAATGAAATCAGGCCTCGCAGCAAGGGCAACTAAGGCCCACCAATGCTTGGCCTCGTCCTTAAGTAAATATACCACCAATAAGACTCGCTGTTGGGTCATACACCTCATGGTCTTGAACATCTTCTCCATCTAGGAGCGTCATCTCTCGTCTACAGACGAATCGGGTACTCCCTAAAATCGCAGGGGATTGAGCCGAAGGAGATCTCACAACAGGGCGCTTGCGCGCTCCCACTCAGCTTGGGCAGGTGTATCAGCGGGTTACCTACCCTGGCCCTGAAGAACCGCAATTATTGCCTACAACATTTGATGAAGTTGATCCACGCTCATTGATATGGTCGGGGCCGCATTAGTCTCTGATGCGGGAGCAGCTTGGCTTGCTCTCTCAGGCACTATGTCCTACTGTAACGCCCTAAAAATTGGGGGTCGAGTAGTAACTCAACTCCCGAGTTTCAAAACATCACTTATGTAACATATATGCTTATGATTCAATATTGTCTGTGTTAGTGCATTAATCATGAGTAGGATTATACCAAAATAGTAATTCATACTCCAGATCAATTGTAGTAAGAAAGTCCTTCTGTTTGAATGAGCGGTCAGAACAATCTGTCATAAAACATACATAGGCACGCACAATCTCTCTCCTTACCCCCCTGGTATAGAAAGTCGACCATCAGGCGTGTGCACTCACTGCAATTGCTTCACCTGGGATAGGCATTAAATGTGAAAATGTGATGGAGTAGATGGAAATCATCCTTCATGTTTGACGCCAGGAGGCTTTTGTTCGGCTGCCATTAAACCATTTGGCCACAAAGGAACCATGTGCGGTGATCCCTTTCACGTGCATTCTTCAAATTCGTCTTGCTCACATGGACTTGGCCAAGTAATACCCCCATAAGTCGAGCTATCAGGCCAACGTCAATTATGGCCTCCCGACCTCATCCTGAGGGAATCTTGAACTGTAAGGGATCCAACGTAAGCTCTCGAATATGGGTATAGAATGCACGGACAATACCCACATTCACACGATAGGTACCCTCAAATACAGGGCCCCAACCGGCCTCATCCAGGTGCTCCAACAATAGATACTCTCTAAAGAGCTGCCCATCCACCTGAGCTTAAAAAAGGCCCCCACGGCCCGCATAAACTAAATGGGACAATTCCGCCAATAGAGCTCGTGGGAGAGGAGCTTGGGGATCGAGGTCCCATTTAGTATGCACCTCGCGTTCAATGCCTGTGCTTGTGGTGGCGCCTCGCGGTCTTCTCGAACGAGTAGGGCGGCTAGTCCCGGCTTCATCCGCGGCACCCTTTCTCTTTTCCATGAGAGAAAGAATGGTGGAAAATGAGAAAATGGCCGTAATAACTTCGAAGAGAGCCATGGAAAAAGGGAGAAAAGGGATGGAGTCATTAGATCTCCTTGGATTTGAGCCTCTAAGGGGCGTGTAAAGGCTCAAATGGAAGGGAATGAAGAGGGAAAATGAAGAAAGCGGATGGGTAGTGGGTGTACACAAATTTGAGCGTCAAATGGGGGATTCAAGAGCTCAAATCAGAGAGAATGGAGAGGGTAGGCAGCTGTGGTACCGAGATTCTAAATGTGTGGTGAAGGTGGTGCATGAAAATGAAAAAGGAAGAGGTTGGAGGGGCGATTTTTGTGAAAAATCAGAAGTTTGGGAGAGAAATGAAAGCTTAGGAGGGTGATTTGTGAAGGAGGGGCATGTTTGGGAGGGTTTAAATCAAAAAACCCTGGACCAGTGGGCCATACAACACCCCACAGTCATCAACTCACGTCGGCCTGCCTGGCCTGGCCCGTTAGCCGGCTAGGCCTTGCCGAACCGACGAGCCCCTCACCGACCTCTAGAGGTTTTGGTGAGGGCTCACCCCCTGGGCGAGGTCCTCCCTTCCCCCTTAGTCTAAAAATGTGTGGGGCCCACCCTGCGTCCCACCGATTTGCTCGTTTTAGCCCCCCGACTCTTATTCGTGTCGTTTCGGGTACTAGCTGATGTATATTCGCATTCAGCGATTTCTAAAGGTTGGGATGGGGTCATTTGTGGTCTAGATCCATCGTTTGATGGTCTAGGAGTGATCCGGGGTCGCCTCGTGCCATTATGGAGGTGTACGAACTCGATCTCGGTGATCATTTTCGGTAAACTTCGTCAATTGGTGAAACGGGGACACCTAGGACTATTTCTACATTTCTTTGCACCCACCTACGTTAAATTTACATCAGCGTACATTGTGTGACCATAACCCAGGTCTCGGTTTAATCCAAATCATGCTTTGATACCAACTTGTAACGCCCTGAAAATCAGGGGTCGAGTAGCAACTTAACTTCTGAGTTCCAAAATATCACTTATGCAACATATATGCTTATGATTCAATGTTGTCTGTGTTAGTACATTAATCATGAGTGGGATTATACCAAAATAGTAATTCATACTCCAGATCAATTGCAAAATGCAAGTGAAAGACTGAAAGATATAGATAAACGTATATAAGTCAAAAGATTACGATCGGTCTCCAGAGTATGAACATAACACTGAGTCACTGTGTACATGAAATATTACAAGTAACATTACAAAAGTTAAAAGTCCCAAAAATGGTGCAACTGTAATAAAACCCTGTAGCCCCGCCGAACAGGAGAGCCTAAGCGAAGCCATCGGAGAACTGCATATAGGAGTACTCGTCCTGATCGTCGTAGTAATCAGGCTCCGCCCCAGGAGTCACGCCAACATCTGAAATCAAGACAGAGTCTGGTTGGTGTTTAATATACCGTCCCATAACATGGGAGTGAGTGATCAATTCAGTGGAATAATAAAGCATAGGTTAGCATATTATCAATTTAGTCAAGCAGTAATGATAAAGCAGTAAATCACGCATCCCTAAGTACTGTTGTTAATGCAAGAGTGATATGGATGTATGATGCATGCCCTCGCCTACGCTCCCTTAGTGACTTCATCTCACGTTCGCCCATGACAACACTGCCTCAGTTCTTGACCTGCAACGCCTGAACACACGTGTAATGCAATGCATGCATATGATTACCAAGTTCTTATTAGTCCTTTTCATATAGCAGGATTGGGAAAATAAGGTACCTCCCTTATATCATTCCCAAACAATGATCCATTCTAGGGTCGTCAGTCCTAGTAAATCTCATACGATGTTGCGATTTTAGGTCGTTGCAATGGTCATCGCCAAATCACTATAGGCATAGTTTATACTTTAGATGCTACGGAAAGGCTCGTCGCCTTTACGCAGACTCAAAGTATACTCGAGGTCACTACAAAGGGCTCATCACCAATCAGTGTAGGCCGACAGCTCGAATACAGTGTCCCATACCATCGTATTCAGTTCATGAGTTTGGGTTGCTTACTGGTCACTACGGGGAGGCTCGTCGCCCTAGCGTAGGCCGACAACTCGACCATAGTGTCCCATACCACCATGTTCGGCTCATGAGTCTTAGCGGATCGAGGTACCAAGGTTAAACGAGATTTCACTGGTGAGTTTGGTACCTCAGGTTCAAGCAACAACGTCCATACATGGTGAACATACATAGGGTCAATCAGGTTACTTGACGAGCTCGACTAGCACGAGCGCACATTGCATCGATCGACATGAAGTGCATAAGCACTTCGTGTGGCCTAACCACTGCCGACGACCAACACACGACTCGGGTTTGTCAAATACGTTCGTCATGGTGAATGAATCTCATCCATGACTTCAAACCTGTTACCGATTGCCTGGACTATACAATAGCCCCAATCACATTCACTCCATAACCAGAAAGCATATATAGTAGTCTAAGCAGAGTTAATAAAGCAATTCAAACATGTTAACAAGCATGTTATAAAGCACAATATAAACAGGAAATACGAACACATACATTCCATAAGTAAGCGATTAAATTAAACAACTTGCATGGAGGATATCATATACATTTCTAAGGTAGTTGAGAATCCTATCTCAACACCTACTTAAAGCACTATCATCTAAGTACTTACTCATATAAACATTTTCACAAACACGTAGACTACACTCATTTAACATACATAACGTACATTAGCCAAAACATGTATTTGTGCGAATTCTTTCGCCGAGTAAGTATTACACACATGTATAGCATATACACACCGTAATTAATCATGGCAAACATACTTTCATATTTTGTACGTATACGGTATTTTCTACAAATATATGGAATACACTAAATGCCATAATTTGCATACGTAACTAAATCGCAACACGAACATCACATTTTGCATGTGCAATAACACCCAGATCATGAATCTATTATTATCTAACATTGAAAGCTTTGAAAACCTTAACCTATACGTCTATAGTCTGCACCTTGTGTCGTAGAAACGAGTAACGGACTCAGTTTAAGCACCAAGTTTGTATCAATGGCAGAATGGCAACCTATGGCATAAAATAGGTTAGCTATTCTGTCACTTGCACTAGTTGAATCTCTAGAACTAATTAGGGTTAGGATTTCTTACCCGAAAATGGAATCAGAATCGCTGGAAAAACGATACGGTAGTGATGGTTTGACACGTTGATTCGCAGGATAGAGCAACAAGAATCTCCTCTCACTTCTCTCACACTTTCCCTCTCTTTACTCTCTTCTCTCTCCTAGGGTTTTCTCAAATTCGTATGGGGTGAATGAGGGAGGGTTTAAGGTCCTTATATAGGCCTAAAATTGCCAGAAATAGGCCCAGGGCCAAGGAATACCTAGGTTATAGCCAAAGGGAGTCATTTCAGCTCAATGGAGCACTTCCGGAGCCCCCCTTGAGCCAAAGGTCGGATTTAAGCTCACAGACTATGGATCTAGGTTGAGTTAAGTTTTCATTCCAGTCGGGTTTCCAGATCACACGTGGCAGACCAGTTTCAGTTCAATGGTCACCAAAACTCGATCAGGGTTATAAGTACACAGACGTATATGGGAAATGTTCCCTGATCCGAGGGTGTATTTGGGTCAGATTCTGACGGTCTGATTGCTTATATCAGGCTCGCAAGTGACAGGTCTCAGATTACTTAAATTAGATTTAATTTCTAAAGAAATCCACTTTTTCTCACACACTTCATTCCGGGCTCAAGCAAATAACCCCGGGACACAATCTGGATTTGATTTCTGAGATAATTATCAAGCCGAGCAAGGCGGTCATAATTCTATAACTTCGTATTATTCGAACTTTCAATGTGCGATCCAGATCTGATATGGAGTTTCAATGTACGCCCAAGAGTAACTGGATAATTGGATCGATCTTAGATTTTAGGGTAACCTAGCGTCACTGATTCTATAAGTTTTGGGTCTTGCAGATCGTATTTAAAGTGAATCAAGCAGATTTCATAGCTAAACTAGTTTAGTACTTAGTTACTTCTGTCTAATTCCTAAAGGATTTGATCCTGAGTGATTTCTGCGTGAGGTGGTACTCGGGTCTTTGTACGGAATTTTTTGATTCATTACACCTACAGTACGGAACAAGGGCCTATTATCCTTAAACACTCTCGAATATAAACATGATGGGAAGATATATTAGAAAATTGTAAGGGTTATGGTCTCATACTCCTTTGGTTGTCAAATTTTGATGTGTCAAAACATCTATCTGTGTCTTGTGCTTTTATGATGATTTTTATTCAAGACACTGCTTAAATACTTCAAGAAGTTATAAGGCGAACTCTTCAACATGTTACAAGTTGAAGCTCAAGATGTTGAAGTTCAAGAAGCTACAATGTTGATGTTCAAGTCTTAAAGAACAACTCATGACTTCAAGACTAATAAGCAATGCATGAAGTAGTTGTTATGCTGATGAAGATCTCAAGTTTGAAGTACAACAAAGTTCAAGATCTCAAGCCTGATATGGTTCAAACAATCTATATTCGTTGAATGGTTGAAGTTCAATGTCCATACGACATGTTTCAGGTTTGAATGACCTTAGGTTGACCCTTTAAGTAGGTCATTTTGGATACATAAATCAAATATTTATTTTACATAAGTTTGATCTATTCCAAGACCGGTCCTAGCTCTTGTTCGACCGTCTCACGACATTGGTTCGACTAGTCCAAGAAATTCCACGACCGGTCTTAAGTAGTTAAAGATTTTGAGATTTTCAGTGCACGCCACGACGAGGCCCTGAAGTCCTTCGACCGGTCGTAGGTTGGCTTCGACTCGTCCACGATCAGTCGTGGATATACGACTGAAAGTCCAGCAATACAATTTATGGTCCTACGACCAGTCGTAGGTATATACGACCCAGTCGTAGGTGACCCACGACAGTCGTAGGGTACACACGACCGGTCGTGGAACGGCTCAAAGATCGCGCTCAATTTTTCAAAAAATGTTAGAGCTACGACCGATCTGAGTTTCTAAGACCCGGTCGTAGGAACGATTTTTTCTTCTATAAATTGAACACGAAATTGAGTTTTTACACCTCAACTCCATTCCATTTCAAGAATTTTCAAGTAATCACTCTGAGATAAGTCTGTGTTTATTTTAAGCTAAATTGTGCTTATTTAATATTCCTTTTTGCTAGCTTATTTAATTTGATTTTGTTTCTATATTCCAATCTTATTTGAAAAGAGGAATTATCTTATTCCTTCTTCTTGGAATCAAAATCAAATATAGCTATGCCCAACAAGTTAAATCTAAAATCTATTAGAATTTAGAACCTTATGAATGTGAGTATTGGAAATTGAACTTTGACATTCAATCATCTACTCCGATTGGTTCTACCGGGCTGCTAAAGGAGAAATCCAGGTATTTTACAATTCTGTAAAATTCATTTATTTTTGGTTTTGTTTGAGATTGAGCCAGAAAAATCTCATTGTATTGGTTGTCTGAGGAAAACCGAAAACTTCGAGAAAAGAGGGTTTTTGAATTGTGTAAGCCCAAGTAAAAAAAGACACAATTGTAAAGGTTTTTGGTGAACACGAGAAAACCTATTTGATAGTGACGCTAATATCCCTGTGTGAGGATATTAGGAGTGGAGTAGCATTCGTGTGGTATTTGTTGGAAAAGCAGTTGGTGTACACACAGCGAACCACTATAACTCTTTGTCTTGTGGATTGAATGCTTGCTTAATTTTCATATCTTTTATCATTCGATTGTGTGGAATGTACAAGTGGATGTGAATGTTGTAACTATTTTCATTTCAAGCAAGTGTGGGATTGTTGTAATAATTTAGATCTTTATACGCATTTATTTTCAATTCCTTGCTATTTCATTTACTTATATTAACATTGAGTCCTTGATTCAAAAGAGGTTCTAGAAATAAGGTTGTCCTACCATAAGCCCTTGTTTATTATGGTGTAAGGTTGTCCTTAGAAGCTGAATTTGTATCAATCTCTCAATACTTATTTATCAAGGTGATTTAAATTTAGAATTGTGAATTGATTCAAAATTGTAAGGGTATTGGTTTACTTTAGTTCCATTTGATTTTATTATAAATTTAGCATAGTCCTATTCACCCCCCCCCCCCCCCCCTAGGACATATAGCTTGGCCTTTTCAAGTGGTATCGAGCCTAATAGCTCATTTTTGTTGCTTTTTATTTGGATTTATTTCTGAGCTAACGATCTAAGCTATATAAAAAGATGTCAAATTTTGATAGCCTTTTGATTACTAGGCCTCCACCATTTGATGGCTCCAACTATGCACTATTGGAAAGCAAGAATGAGGATCTTCCTTAAATCAATGGATGAAAGTGTGTGGCTAGCCACAATGGTCGAATGGAAACCTCCTATCATGGAAGTTCTTGGTGTTGATGGTTCAAAATCTATGAAAATTACACCGTATTTCCAACGGACCACACTTGAGAAAAATGAGAGTAGTGCTAATGCTAAAGCACTAAATGCAATCACTTGCGCACTATATCAGGATGAGTTCAAAAGAATCATATCCTGTGATACTACAAAGCAAGCCTGGGATATTTTAGAAATGACACACGAAGGTACTTCAATTGTCAAGAAATCTAAAGTCCAACTCCTCACAACTAAATTTGAAGAAATTCATATGGAGGAAAATGAAATGTTTATGGACTTTTACACTAGATTGAATGACATTGTAAACCCAATGTGGGGTCTTGGCGATAAGATCTCAGAAAGTAAAGTGTGTGCAAAAATACTACGCTCTCTTCCTGAACGGTTCAATTCAAAGGTAACCGCAATCCAAGAACTTCGTGATACGGACAATATGAAGGTAGAAGAATTAGTTGGTTCTTTGCAAACATATGAATTAAGTTTTAAAGCTCCTAAAGGTAAGTCTATTGCTTTGAAGTCATCTAAAAGTATTGCTCAAGAAAATTCAGATTCAGAAAAGTCTGAAGATGATATGGCCCTTTGGCGAAAAAGTTTTATAAGATTTTCAAAAGTAAGAAAAGAATCGACTTTCAAAAGGCAAATGAAAAGAATCGTTCCAAACCTAAGTCTAAAACTTGGAAATCATTGAAAGATAGTCAATGCTACAATTGTCAAGAATATGGGCATTTAGCAAACAAATGTCCTAAAAAGGACAGATCTAAAAGGAAGGGTATGTTGGCTACTTGGGATGAATCGTCTCGATTAAAGCCTCTTGAATCAGAAAATTAAAACCGAGTCAAAAGGATGAACTTAAGGCCCTTATGACTCTATCCAAGTTTACCTTTTCAGATCACGATGATTCAACAAGTGAAGAAAATTTGGATAGTGATCATGAAAATGATGAAGATCTTCAAGATGCTTACAATGCCTTATATAAGGAAAGTTATAAAATTGCTGTCAAACTTAAACTTCAAAAAGAAAAGTTTTTTAAACTTAAAGAATGTTTTGAAACCCTTGTTTTAGAAAAATCTCAAATTTCAGATTGTTTTGAAAAATCTAAGTGTGATTTAGAATTCAAAACCTCCCTAATTGAAAATTTGAAATCTGAAAATGAGAAACTTAAAAATGAAGTATCTTCTCTTCTGAGTTTGAAGGACACATGGAGATATGCCCAAGGTGATCCAAAATTAGAAAAATTATTATCCGGATCAAGAAAATGTGGCGATCGATCCGGGTTGGGCTTTGATAAAAACACATCTCCTAAACAGAAGAATGCTCCTTCCAATTTTGTGAAAAGAGAGACTTCTAACTCAAATGGAAAATGTACTAGTCAAGTTTTTTCTAAAAATACAAAAACTTTTCAAAAACACAAAAGTAGCTATATAAATTTCAAAAATCAGATTCAAAACCCACTAGCTGAAAAAAATTGTTGATTTACTTAAGGAGCTATTAAAATCTAACTCAGTAGGTCACTCTTATAACTATAAACTAAACAAGACCAATTATTCTCCTAAACCCAAAACAGTACTGAAATGGGTTCCCAAGGTTACTTGTTTGGTTGCTCACACTGCTTTCAAAGCAACAAGCCATTCAAAATGGTACCTAGGCAGTGGATGCTCGGACATATGACGACAAAGCTCTATTCACCGATCTTAAAGATATGGTGATGGGTCAGTCACATTTGGTGATGGTAGCAAGCGCAAGATAATTGGCAAAAATGCGGTCCAACTCTATAACCTTCCCTTATTTAAAAATGTGTTATATGTTGAGGGTTTAAAACACAACTGTTGAGCATATCTCAAATATGCGATAACAACCATAATGTTAAATTTTCTAATCAAGGTTGTGAAATTACAAATGAAAAGGGTTATGTAATATTAGCGGTCGCAGAACTTCTGAAAACTGCTATATAGTAAGCAATGGTAGCTCATCTAATCAAACGTGCTACATGGTCCATACCGATGAGACAGATTTATGGCATAAACGCCTTGGACATGTACACTACCGAAATTTATACAGATTGAGCAAAAGTGAACTAATTAAAGGTCTACCTAAAATGCAAAAAGTAGACAAGATTTGTGGTGAATGCCAGTATGGTAAACAAACTAGGAGCTCTCACAAAAAGGTGAACTCCAATATCACCACAAGACCACTCGAGCTTCTCCATATGGATCTTATAGGACCAACAAGAACGGAAAGTCGAGGTGGCAAAAAGTACATCTTAGTTATTGTAGATGATTATACAAGATACACTTGGGTTTCATTCTTGAGAGATAAATCAGAAACCCTTGATGAAGTGAAAAAGATTATAAAACGGATTCAAACTGAAAAATGTTCTCAAGTCAGCAAGATCCGTAGTGATCATGGATCCGAATTCGAAAATAGCGGTTTTGAGAAATTTTGTAGCGATCAGGGAATATCGCATGAATTCTCAGCACCTAAAACTCCTCAACAAAATGGAATTGTCGAGAGGAAGAATAGAGTGCTTCAAGAAATGGGAAGTGTTATGTTAAATAGCATGAAGCTTCCTAGGAATCTCTGGGCTGAAGCAGTGAATACAGCCTGCTACATTATTAACCGTGTTTATATTTGTAAATCTAATAATAAAACGGCTTATGAAATGTGGTTTGAGAAAAAGCCTTCATCACAAATATTTTCGAGTTTTTGGCAAAGAAGTGCTATATTTTGCGTGACCGTGAAAATTTGAGAAAATTCGACACTAAAAGTGATGAAGGGATCTTTTTAGGTTATTCTTTAAATAGTCGTGCATATCGTGTTCTGAACAACAGGACCGATGTGATTCAAGAGTCAATAAATGTTGTGATTGACGATCTTTTGAATACACCTATCCCTAGTTTAGATAATGATGAAGTTCTTATACTTGAAAAACAAGAAATTTCATCGAGTGAAACTAATCCTGAATTAAGGACTGTTAAAGATCATCCAACTTCTCAAATACTTGGAAATCCTCTCACTGGTGTGCTATTCGTAGACAATTAGAGGACATATGTAACTACGTATGCTTTACATCCCAGATTGAACCGGGTAACGTAAAAGAAGCACTTTCAGATGAAAATTGGATTCTTGCGATGCAAGAAGAACTTAATCAGTTTGTCAGAAATGATGTCTGGCAACTTGTTCCTAGACCTAAAGATAAACATATTATTGGAACAAAATGGATTTTCAAAAACAAATCTGATGAACTTGGAAATATTATTAGAAATAAAGCAAGACTAGTTGTACAGGGATATACACAAATTGAAGGAATTGACTATAATGAAACATTTGCCCCTGTAGCTCGTCTTGAATCAATCAGACTTTTTATCTCTATTGCATGTTTTAGGAAAATTAAAATTTATCAAATGGATGTAAAGAGTGCCTTTCTGAATGGTGATTTACATGAAGAGGTATATGTTGAACAACCTACGGGGTTTGAAGATCCTAAATTTCTTGATCATGTGTATCGTCTTAAGAAAGCTCTCTATGGTCGAAACAAGCTCCCAGAGCATGGTACGAAAAAGCTGACTAAGTTTTTCTTGAGTCATAATTTTCGGATGGGGTGTGTTGATAAGACGCTCTTTGTTAAGAAACATAACGATGATATTCTAATGGTTCAAATATATGTTGACGATATTATTCATGGATCAACCTGTACTAACATGATCTGTTGAGTTTGCGAGATTTGATGAAGTCTAAATTCGAAATGAGCATGGTTGGAGAATTAAACTATTTCCTAGGGTTGCAAGTAAAACAACAACTGATGGAATTTTTATTTCTCAAACCAAATATGCTCGAGTTTAATTAAGAAATTTGGATTTGAGAAAGGTAAAAATTTTGATACTCCTATGAGTACATTTGTAAGACTCTCAAAAGACTCTATAGGTAATGATGTGGATCCTAAATTGTATCGTAGTTTGATTGGTAGTTTACTTTATCTAGCGCTAGTAGACCGGATATTGCTTTGAGTGTTGGTATTTGTGCTCATTATCAATCAAATCCTAAAGAATCTCACTTAAGCTAACTTTGTTAAGCGGATTATGCGTTATGTCGCAAGTACTACTAAATTGGGTCTCTGGTATCCACATGAGACTAATGTTCAATTAATGAATGCCTGATGATCTTGTTGAAATTTGGAAACATTGATGATAGGAAATCAACCGAGTGGTGGTTGTTTCTACATTGGAAATTGTCTTGTTTCTTGGTTTAGCAAGAAGCAAAGTTCTATATCGCTATCAAGCTTCTTGAAATTTGAATACATTCTTCTTTGAAATGCATGTACTCAACTTGTTTGGATGAAACGAATGTTAAGCGATTATGAAATTACTCAAGATTCTATGATTTTATTTTTTGATAATTCCAGTGCAATAAATATCTCTAAAAATCCAGTTCAGCATTCACGTACTAAGCATATTGACATTAGATTTCATTACATTCGTGAATTAGTGGAAGAAAAATTAATATATTTGGATTACATTCCAATGAGACTCAAGTCAAGCGGACATTTTCACTAAACGCTCGACAAAAGCGGGTTTAATAAATTAAAGTTTGATCTCGGTATGTGCAATTTAAATTGAGTTTGCATGATTTTGTGTATCATAATGTACATAAGTTTGATGTTTTATTTGCTTAAATTTGAAATTATTTTAAAAAAAAATTTTTGCAAATTTTGTCGTACTCGACCTGTCGTGAGAATACACGGCCCAGTGTACCGAACACGTACTGTACCACGACTGTCGTGAATCTCGGATTTCACTTCAAATTGGGGATTTTGTCTTCTTCTTCATTTCTCTCCAACGGTTCTAGCTACGACCGACCCAACCCACCTTCATTGTTCTTCAAGGTTAGTGGTTCTTTTGCATTTTTTTGTAGATTCTTGCTATTAGTGTTTCAAATCTCATTTTTGTGGAATCTATTTGGTCATTAATTGCAGGTTTGGGGTTTTATCTTGAAAAATCTGTTTTATTTAAACCTCATTTCTTCCAACTTGTTGTTTCATTGAAATCCTTCTTTGAAAATGGATGCTAGAGGTAAAAAGAAAACTACACGAGGTCCATCTTCTTCTAGATCAGCATCTATTGTTCAACGTCATCTTCGCTCTCCTGAAAATGATCCTTCTGATGCTCGGGATTTGCGTATGCGCAATGTTATTGTTGAGCGTCATGTTAATGTCAATCACATTGCTTCTTTTGGTATCCCTTCTCTATTGGAATCTGTGGGATGGGTTAACATCTTACATTGGGGTGGAGCTGCATACCAGTCCATTGCCCAATCCATGTTTGTGATTTTTCTCTTGAGGATTTAACTTTTAAAGTTGATACTCAAGAAGGTTTGTTTGTAGTAGATCGACATTTGATTGCAGACATTATGGAAATACCTGTCAATGATGAAAGCATTCCAATTAATATTTTACATGATAGTCTCTCAGAATCTGAACGAAGAATGCTTACTAGAGATTTATGTAATTTAGATGTTCATTGGACTCATAAAGGTCATACACTTCCCTCAAGGTATTTGTTACTCAGACACAGAGTACTTCATAAGATATTCATCTCTAATCTTTATCCACGTTCTGGTAATAAAACCAGAATTCACTGCTTTCATGGTTCGTGTTTTGCATTCTGTTGTCTCTGGTGCAAAAATATGTCTCCCTTCTTTAATTTGTCATTCCATTATTCTGTCACGTCACCATCCTGGACATAGTGATATACCCTTTGGTTATTTATTGACTATGTTGGCAAATCATATGCTCATAGCTATGCCTACTAGAGAAAAACCCATCCATCATCTCCCTTTTAATAATTCCAATCTTAATAAGATGACTTTAGATTTGGCTAAAGGCCAAGTGGATGCTGGTAGCAGTGGTGCTGAAGCAGGTAATGCTGAAGCTAGTGATCTTCCTGAAGACGTGAATATGGATGACTTATTTGAAGAACTTGAGTCAGACTCGGCTGATGATCCTGATTTTCAGCCTTCTGATTTTGATGAAAGATTGAATTCTCTTCAAGAGCAGGTGGCTCAAATTCGTGTTACTCAAGACACACAATTTTCATATTTACGCAAATATATGAGGCGGGTTGCTAAGGGTTTACACAAAATTGATCCATCTAATCCTGCACCCTCTTCTGGTTCTGACTGATTTGTTTTTGGGTCTGTAATATTTACTGATATTTGCATGCATCTCAAAACCTTATTGTTGGTTATGCACAATTTTCTCTTGCATTAACTCCTATTTTCATTATTGCTCTTCTTTCTTTGTCATTTTGTGTCAAAAAGGGGAGAAGTTTGGAGGACTTTTGTCATTTTGACTATTTATCTTTATGATGTGCTCCTATTATGTGCTCCTATTACTCAGGGGGAGTTATGGGAAAATGAATGATGCTAGTTATTGCTTATCATGTCTATATATCTGTGCATGCTTCTCACCTGTTATGTTTCTCTTGGAAGTATTATTACTTGGGAGTTTTGTCACAAATTTGACAAAGGGAGATTGTAAGGGTTATGATCTCATACTCCTTTGGTTGTCAAATTTTGATGTGTCAAAACATCTATCGTGTCTTGTGCTTTTATGATGATTTTTATTCAAGAACCTTTGCTTAAATACTTCAAGAAGCTATAAGTCGAACTCTTCAAGATGTTACAAGTTGAAGCTCAAGATGTTGAAGTTCAAGAAGCTACAATGTTGATGTTCAAGTCTTAAAGAACAACTCATGACTTGAAAGACTAATAAGCAATGCATGAAGTAGTTGTTATGTTGATGAAGATCTCAAGTTTGAAGCTACAACAAAGTTCAAGATCTCAAGCTTTGATATGGTTCAAACAATCTATATTCGTTGAATGGTTGAAGTTCAATGTCCATACGACATGTTTGAGTTTGAATGACCTTAGGTTGACCCTTTAAGTAGGTCATTTTGGATACATAAATCAAATATTTATTTTACATAAGTTTGATCTATTCCAAGACCAGTCTAGCTCTTGTTCGACCGTCGACATTGGTTCGACTAGTCCAAGAAATTCCACGACAGGTCTTAAGTAGTTAAAGATTTTTCGGGAATTTTCAGTACGCCACGACGATCTGAAGTCCTTCGACCGGTCGTAGGTTGGATTCGACTCGTCCACGACGGTCGTGGATATACGGCCGAAAGTCCAGCCAATACAATTTATGGTCCTACGACCGATCGTAGGTATATACGATCGGTCGTAGGTGACCCATGACGGTCGTAGGGTACACACGACCCGATCGTGGAACGGCTTTCAAAGATCGCGCTCAATTTTTCAAAAATGTTAGAAAGCTACGACCGATCTGAGTTTCTAAGACCCGGTCGTAGGAATGATTTTTCTTCTATAAATTGAACACGAAATTGAGTTTTTACACCTCAACTCCATTCCATTTCAAGAATTTTCAAGTAATCACTCGAGATAAGTCTGTGTTTATTTTAAGCTAAGTTGTGCTTATTTAATATTCCTTTTTGCTAGCTTATTTAATTTGATTTTGTTTCTATATTCCAATCTTATTTGAAAAGAGGAATTATCTTATTCCTTCTTCTTGGAATCAAAATCAAATATAGCTCGCTTAACAAGTTAAATCTAAAATCTATTAGAATTTAGAACCTTATGAATGTTAGTATTGGAAATTGAACTTTGACATTCAATCATCTACTCCGATTGGTTCTACAGGTTGCTAAAGGAGAAATCCGGGTATTTTACAATTCTGTAAAATTCATTTATTTTGGTTTTGTTTGAGATTGAGCGAGAAAAATCTCATTGTATTGGTTGTCGAGGAAAACGAGAAAACTTCGAGAAAAGAGGGTTTTTGAATTATGTAAGCCCAAGTGAAAAAGACACAATTGTAAAGGTTTTTGGTGAACTTTGAGAAAACCTATTTGATAGTGAACGCTAATATCCCTGTGTGAGGATATTAGAGTGGAGTAGCATTCATGTGTTTGTTGGAAAACAGTTGGTGTACACACAGGCGAACCACTATAACTCTTTGTCTTGTGGATTGAATGCTTGCTTAATTTTCATATCTTTTATCATTCGATTGTGTGGAATGTACAAGTGGATGTGAATGTTGTAACTATTTTCATTTCAAGCAAGTGTGGGGATTGTTGTAATAATTTAGATCTTTATACGCATTTATTTTCAATTCCTTGCTATTTCATTTACTTATATTAACATTGAGTCCTTGATTCAAAAGAGGTTCTAGAAATAAGGTTGTCCTACCATAAGCCCTTGTTTATTATGGTGTAAGGTTGTCCTTAGAACTGAATTTGTATCAATCTCTCAATACTTATTTATCAAGGTGATTTAAATTTAGCATTGTGAATTGATTCATAATTGTAAGGGTATTGGTTTACTTTAGTTCCGCTGATTTTATTATAAATTTGGCATAATCCTATTCACCCCCCCTCTAGGACATATAGCTTGGCCTTTTCAAAAATCTCTAAGTTAGTCGAACTCGGGGACCTAATCATCCTAAGTTCTTAACAATCGTAGAGTATAGGGTAGCTATCAACAGATATGTGATGCTATCATTGGGTATTCCTAAGTTATGCTCTAATACCAACTTTTGTCATGCCCTATACTCAGAAACCGAGCTCACAAAATTTTCGATCATCGAATCCGGTGCTGACAGCCTCAGTAGTACTCCATTCTTGGCTTTTAGTGCCCATATGCCAGATTCTGATCTTGAGGTCCTACAAGGAGGATTTTCAACATGAATTTCTTGAAGATAAGCATGACCACAAGTTTACCCAAATCACAAAGGCAATATCATCATCACATATCCACTAAAATAAAAACTTGAGTGCAATACATGAAGGGGAAATATAAGATAAATGTTAAAAGCTCCATAAGCTCTGTCACACTCTCCTGCCTTAGCTCGAATACATCCTATCATCGCCTGCACGCATCTATCGTACATAAGCTTGTAGAAAGCTTAGAGGGTGGTGTATGTGTGTGCGTAAGATAAGCGCCAAGCATGCAAATATTAACATAAGCAAAATACTGGTAAGGTTATAAGTCATTCAATATCAGAGTATACAATGAAGATCGACTATCCAATGCGGATTCATAATGAGCCAAATATCATATACCGAGGATGCAATACAATATGCAATTCTGAGGAGCCACGAATACCATCAACCTCATCTAGGCCAAATAATTGCAGAAACATAGCAATCCAAATGTCATATGCCGCAGATGTAATGTAATATGCAAATCTTAGAGAGTCCATAATACCATCAACCTCATTCAAGCTATGCAATATAGAAGCATAGTAAACTAAATGATATGTGTTGAGGATGCAATGCAATGTGCAGTGCGAAAGAAATGACCAAATTGGAGTGTGAAGTTAGGACGATAGTACATAGTATTACAAGTTGTGGGGTCTAGCACAAGGGACTTCTATCTAAATTAGTCTCATACCTAAATTTGCATAACTAGACTAAATGTGGTAAACTCTAAATCTCAGGTTCATCGCGTGCCCAACCGAAATCCTGGTCATTGCGAAGGTACACATAATGATTTATTTGCGCACCACCAGCCCGAGTAGATAATGCATGAATGAATTAATGAGTCAAATGACAAATACACAACCCCACATCTCAGTACAGTACGTCTCTAGAATCATCACCGGGGTCTAGTACACTCTACGCTAGCTTACTGCTCCATCAATGTAAAAATCGAGGGTCGACCATAAGCCCAACTCCCAAGTTCTAGCACATCACTTATGGAACACAATTAATGATGATTGAATATTGTTCATGTTAGAACATTAAACATGAGGGAGATTAAGCAAAATCAGTATATCATACTCTAGAGACAATTGAATTATGCAAGCAGAAGACTATGACAGAAAAATATAAAACATATAAGTTGTGGTATGTTTCCAGAGTATAAACATATCCCAGGTGAAATATTACAGGTATCGATTTAAAATATAAAATGTCAAAAATGTGATGGTCTTCTACGATGTATAAACCCTGAAGCCCCGTCGATAATAACGGTCTATATAAAACCGCCTGAACACTGCATGTATGAGAATGCTTCCTCGTCATCCTCAAAGTCGGGCTCCACCTCGTAGGCTACGCCATCATCTGAAACTACAACAGTGTCTGGTTGGTGTTTAAAACACCGTCCCAGAACGTGGGAGTGAGTGATCAACTCAGTGGAGCTATAAAGTAAAGGTTAACATGTTATCAATTTAGTCAAGTAGTAATGATAAAGCAATACAATCAAACATCCCTAAATACTCTTATTAATGTAAGGATGGTATGAAATAATGATGCATGCCCTCGCCTGCACTCCCTCTATGATCTTCATCTAACGGTCGCGCATGTCAGTCACTTCCTCAGTGCTCTACCCAACGCCAAATGGCACATACAATGTGGTGCATGAGCATGATTACCCAGTTCTTATTAGTCCTTTTCATACAGCAGGATTAGGAAACTAAGGTACCACCCTTATATCATTTCCCAAACAATGATCCATTCTAGGGTCGTTAGTCCTAGTAAATCTCATACGATGTAGCGGTTCTAGGTCACTGCAAAGGGCTCGTCACCTCGATGCAGTGTAAGCCTAGTTTATACTCTAGTTTCTACGGAAAGGCTTGTCGCCTCAACGTAGTCTCAGAGTATGCTCGAGATCACTACAAAGGGCTCGTCATCTTAACAGTGTAGGCCAATAGCTCGAATACAGTGTCCCATACCACCGTATTCGGCTCACGAGGCAGTGTTGCTCACTGGTTACTGCGGGGAGGCTCGCCGCCCCAGTGTAGGCCGACAGCTCAACCACGGTGTCCCATACCACCATTTCTGGCTCATGAGTCTTAGCGGATCGAGGTACCAAGGTTAACGGGATTTCACTAGTGAGTTTGGTACCTTAGGTTCAGGCAGTGGCGTTCATACATGGTGAACATACATCGGGTCAATCGGGTTACATGACAAGCTCGACTAGCACGAGTGCATATCGAGTTGTTCGACATGAAGCGCATAAGCACTCCGTGTGGCCTAACCACTGTCGCCAATCGATCTACGACTCGGATTCATCAAGCGCATCTCATATGGCAGGACAAAGTTAGCCACTAATTCGAGGCCTATTACCGATTGCCTGGACTATATAATAGCCCCAAACACATTCAATTACAACAGTCTAGCATATGAGGTACTCAAAGAAGAAATGAGCAATGATTCAAATCATACAATTAGTTGAGCATGTTATGAAGTACAACATAAACACGAGTCCACACTTATGCACTTCTAGGTAAAAGCAATGAATATGAAACAAGGCATGTGGAGGAAATCGTACACCTCATTAGAGTGGCTGAGAATCCTATCTCGACACCCATTTAAAGAACAGTTTACAAGTATTTATTCATACAGACATGTTTACAAACACGTAGCATACACATTATATCATACATGGTATGTATTGGTTAACATACATATTAGGGCAAGTCCTTTCGTCAAAGGATTACCACCTACACAATAATCGCATAGCCACGATAGTTAGTCATGGCGTACACTAACGCAAGGTTTATACCCATTTAGTCTTTTGTACAAACACTTAGGCCACGCATTGTAACATACACGACGTATGTTAATATAACATGTATTAGGCTAATCCGTTCACCTAGAAGTTAATACACATGCATCTAGCATACATAGACAATAATTAATCATGGCAAGCACAAATTCGAATTTCATACATATACGATATTTTTTACAAATACGAAGAATACAATATATTCAACATAGTTAACGTATAATTGAAAAATGAAACGGACATCACTTTATGCATGTGAAATAGCATCCACATCAGTCATATATCATTAACCGACATTGAAAGCCTTGAAAACCATAACCTATATGTTTATAGTCCGCACCTTACGCCGTAGAAGCGTATTGAACTCGGCTCGCTCACCCACGCTTCGTCTAAGGCACAACAACAACCTATACATGGAATAAGTTAGCTATTTCACCATGTCACCTATTAGAAACCCTAGAACAAATTAGGGTTAGGTTTTCTTACCTAAGAACAGGATCGGTATCACCGGTAGAGCGATACGGAAGTGGTGGTAACGCACGTGAAATAGCAGGGATCAAATTCCAGGAGTGACTCCAACTTCTCTCTCACTTTCTCTCTCTCTCTTTCCTGTCTTCTCTCTCCTACGATTTTTACCAAATTCGTATGGGGTGAATGATAGAGGGTTTAAGGTCTTTGCCTGTAACGCCCTGAAAATCGGGGGTCGAGCATAAACTCAACTCCCGAGTTCCAGAACATCACTTATGCAACAAAATGAATGATGATTGAATGTTGACTGTATTCGTGCATTGAACATGAGTGAGATTAAGCCAAAAGCTGAGCATATCATACTCCAGAGACAGTTAAATTGCAAGCGGAAGACGATGATAGATAGATAAAATATATAAACTGTGATGAGTCTCCAGAGTGTGATAACATTACTAGGTTAAATAATTACAAGTACAGTTCTAAAATATACCAAATGTGTAAGTGTAATATTGTAACGCCCCGGATTTTTGCCAACCTGGGATTAGACATCCTTAGGCAATGGATCAATCCTAATACAGGTTTAACTTCTTAAACGCTCAATTAAAGCCTCAAATCTCTTTTCAAACCATTTTCTTCACAAATCCCACCCTTCACTACCTTGTGCTTTCAATTGCTCAAAGCACCTTCACCCTAGACACTGTCTTAAACTAGCTAAGTAGTATAACTTGGATCACTTTAGATATAAGCGCAAAGGACTAAATACTACCTCAGACGGAAATCACTTAGGATTAAATCCTTTAGAAATTTGACAAAGTTAACTAAGTGCTAAACTAGATTAGCCATGAAATCTATTTGAATCACTTTAAATACGATCTGCAAGACCCAAAACTGGTAGAATCATTGATTGCTAGGTTACCCAAAAATCTAGATCAAACTCATTACCCCATTTGCTCTCGGGAGCATCTCAAAATTCTCATCGAACGGACCGGACATCGAGTCGAACAATACTGAAGTTAAGGACTTAGGACCATAACCTATAACCTGGGCTTGACTATCATCTCAAAAATCGAGTCGGTCGATGTCCCACGCCATTCGTTTGGATCAAAAGCGAGGGTGTGTGAAAAACACTATTCCCTTTACAAAATAAATATCTGGAATAGTGATCAAAACCATTCTCATCCCAAAACGCTACGCATCGATAAACCTCAACTAAACTTAAAATAAAACCTATAACCTATCGGACTAAATTACACCCTCGGATTAAGAAAAATTTAAGAACATTTACATGTGCTTGGAATTTCGGATCAAATCACATCAAATTAGAGCGAAAGTGGTCCGCCACGTGCGATCTGGGAATCCGATCAGTCTCAAACGTAAACCACATAGATCCATGTGTGGTGAGCTTAAACCGACTTTGGCTCATAAAGGAGGGCCACAAACCTCTCTTTTATAATTTGGAAAAGTGGAAACTTAAATCTTATATTAGCAGTAACCCTTGAACCTGAGTCTATTTTGGGAAGGTTTTAGGCTATAAAAGGACCTTAAACCCTCTCCCATTCCAGCCATACGAATTTGGTTTTGAGAGAGAGAAAAGAGACAGAAAGTGAGGGAGATTGTAAGGGTTATGGTCTCATACTCCTTTGGTTGTCAAATTTTGGTGTGTCAAAACATCTATCTGTGTCTTGTGCTTGTATGATGATTTTTATTCAAGACACTGCTTAAATACTTCAAGAAGCTATAAGTCGAACTCTTCAAGATGTTACAAGTTGAAGCTCAAGATGTTGAAATTCAAGAAGCTACAATGTTGATGTTCAAGTCTTAAAGAACAACTCATGACTTCAAGACTAATAAGCAATGCATGAGGTAGTTGTTATGCTGATGAAGATCTCAAGTTTGAAGCTACAACAAAGTTCAAGATCACAAGCTTGATATGGTTCAAACAATCTATATTCGTTGAATGGTTGAAGTTCAATGTCCATACGACATGTTTCAGGTTTGAATGACCTTAGGTTGACCCTTTAAGTAGGTCATTTTGGATACATAAATCAAATATTTATTTTACATAAGTTTGGTCTATTCCAAGACAGATCCTAGCTCTTGTTCGACGATCCGACATTGGTTCGACTAGTCCAAGAAATTCCACGACCAGTCTTAAGTAGTTAAAGATTTTTCGGAATTTCTGGTACGCCCACGACCAGTCCTGGAAGTCCTTCGACCGGTCGTAGGTTGGCTTCGACTCGTCCACGATCAGTCGTGGAGCTACGACTCAATATCCAGCAACTTATTTCATGGTCCTACGACCAGTCGTAGGTATCTACGACCAGTCGTAGGTGACCCACGACCGGTCGTAGGGTACACACGACCAGTCGTGGAACGACTTTCAAAGATCGCGCTCAATTTTTCAAAAATCTGTTAGAGCTACGACCGGTCCTAGATTTCTAAGACCGGTCGTAGGAGCGATTTTCTTCTATAAATTGAACACGAAATTGAGTTTTTACATCTCAACTCCATTCCATTTCAAGAATTTTCAAGTAATCACTCGAGATAAGTCTGTGTTTATTTTAAGCTAAATTGTGCTTATTTAATATTCCTTTTTGCTAGCTTATTTAATTTGATTTTTTTTCTATATACCAATCTTATTTGAAAAGAGAAATTATCTTATTCCTTCTTCTTGGAATCAAAATCAAATATAGCTACGCCCAACAAGTTAAATCTAAAATCTATTAGAATTTAGAACCTTATGAATGTGAGTATTGGAAATTGAACTTTGATATTCAATCATCTACTCCGATTGGTTCTCTAACTGGGTCGCTAAAGGAGAAATCCGGTATTTTACAATTGCTGTAAAATTCATTTATTTTGGTTTTGTTTGAGATTGAGCGAGAAAAATCTCATTGTATTAGTTTGTTGAGCGAGGAAAACGAAAGAAAACTCGAAAAAGAGGGGTTTTTGAATTGTGTAAGCCCAAGTGAAAAGACACAATTGTAAAGGTTTTGGTGAACCTGAGAAAACCTATTTGATAGTGAACGCTAATATCCCCTGTGTGAGGATATTAGGAGTGGAGTAGCTTTCTGTGTGGCTGTTGGAAAATAGTTGGTGTACACACAGGCGAACCACTATAACTCTTTGTCTTGTGGATTGAATGCTTGCTTAATTTTCATATCTTTTATCATTCGATTGTGTGGAATGTACAAGTGGATGTGAATGTTGTAACTATTTTCATTTCAAGCAAGTGTGGGGATTGTTGTAATAATTTAGATCTTTACTTCTGCATTTATTTTCAATTCCTTGCTATTTCATTTACTTATATTAACATTGAGTCCTTGATTCAAAAGAGGTTCTAGAAATAAGGTTGTCCTACCATAAGCCCTTGTTTATTATGGTGTAAGGTTGTCCTTAGAACTGAATTTATATAAATCTCTCAATACTTATTTATCAAGGTGATTTAAATTTAGCATTGTGTATTGATTCATAATTGTAAGGGTATTGGTTTATTTTAGTTCCGCTGATTTTATTATAAATTTGGCATAGTCCTATTCACCCCCCCTCTAGGACATATAGCTTGGCCTTTTCAAGTGGTATCAAAGCCTAATAGCTCATTTTTGTTGCTTTTTATTTGGATTTATTTCCTGAGCTAACGATCTAAGCTATATAAAAAAGATGTCAAATTTTGATAGCCTTTCAGTTACTAGGCCTCCACCTTTTGATGGCTCCAACTATGCCTATTGGAAAGCAAGAATGAGGATCTTCCTCAAATCAATGGATGAAAGTGTGTGGCTAGCCACAGTGACTGAATGGAAACCTCCTATCATGGAAGTTACTGGTGTTGATGGTTCAAAATCTATGAAAATTACACCGTATTTCCAATGGACCACACTTCAGAAAAATGAGAGTAGTGCTAATGCTAAAGCACTAAATGCAATCACTTGCGCACTATCACCGGATGAGTTCAAAAGAATCTTATCCTGTGATACTACAAAGCAAGCTTGGGATATTTTAGAAATGACACACGAAGGTACTTCAATTGTTAAGAAATCTAAAGTCCAACTCCTCACAACTAAATTTGAAGAAATTCATATGGAGGAAAATGAAATGTTTATGGACTTTTACACTAGATTGAATGACATTGTAAACTCAATGTGGGGTCTTGGCGATAAGATCTCAGAAAGTAAAGTGTGTGCAAAAATACTACGCTCTCTTCCTGAACGGTTCAATTCAAAGGTAACCGCAATCCAAGAACTTCGTGATACGGACAATATGAAGGTAGAAGAATTAGTTGGTTCTTTGCAAACCTATGAATTAAGTTTTAAAGCTCCTAAAGGTAAGTCTATTGCTTTGAAGTCATCTAAAAGTATTACTCAAGAAAATTGATTGAGAAAAGTCTGAAGATGATATGGCCCTTTAGCGAAAAAGTTTTATAAGATTTTCAAAAGTAAGAAAAGAATCGACTTTCAAAAGGCAAATGAAAAGAATCGTTCCAAACCTAAGTCTAAAACTTGGAAATCATTGAAAGATAGTCAATGCTACAATTGTCAAGAATATGGGCATTTAGCAAACAAATGTCCTAAAAAGGACAGATCCAAAAGGAAGGGTATGTTGGCTACTTGGGATGAATCGTCGATTACGAAGCCTCTTGAATTAGAAAATTGACAGAGTCGGGCAGTGAACTTAAGGCCCTTATGACTCTAGCCAAGTTTACCTTTTCAGATCACGATGATTCAACAAGTGAAGAAAATTTGGATAGTGATCATGAAAATGATGAAGATCTTCAGGATGCTTACAATGCCTTATATAAGGAAAGTTGTAAAATTGCTGTCAAACTTAAACTTCAAAAAGAAAAGTTTTTTAAACTTAAAGAATGTTTTGAAACCCTTGTTTTAGAAAAATCTCAAATTTGATTGTTTTGAAAAATCAAAGTGTGATTTAGAATTCAAAACCTCCTAATTGAAAATTTGAAATCTGAAAATGAGAAACTTAAAAATGAAGTATCTTCTCTTCTGAGTTTGAAGGACACATGGAGATATGCCCAAGGTGATCCAAAATTAGAAAAATTATTATCCGGATCAAGAAAATGTGGCGATCGATCCGGGTTGGGCTTTGATAAAAACACATCTCCTAAACAGAAGAATGCTCCTTCCAATTTTGTGAAAGGAGAGACTTCTAACTCAAATGGAAAATGTACTAGTCAAGTTTTTTTTAAAAATACAAAAACTTTTCAAAAACACAAAAGTAGCTATATAAATTTCAAAAATCAGATTCAAAACCCACTAGCTGAAAAAATTGTTGATTTACTTAAGGAGCTATTAAAATCTAACTCAGTAGGTCACTCTTATAACTATAAACAAAACAAGACCAATTATTCTCCTAAACCCAAAACAGTACTGAAATGGGTTCCCAAGGTTACTTGTTTGGTTGCTCACACTGCTTTCAAAGCTACAAGCCATTCAAAATGGTACCTAGACAGTGGTTGCTCCAGGCATATGACAGGCGACAAAGCTCTATTCACCGATCTTAAAGATATGGTGATGGGTCAGTCACATTTGGTGATGGTAGCAAGCTGCAAGATAATTGGTAAAGTACGGTCCAACTCTATAACCTTCCCTTATTTAAAAATGTGTTATATGTTGAGGGTTTAAAACACAACTTTGTTGAGCATATCTCAAATATGCGATAACAACCATAATGTTAAATTTTCTAATCAAGGTTGTGAAATTACAAATGAAAAGGGTTCTGTAATATTAGCGGTCGCAGAACTTCAAAAGCTGCTATATAGTAAGCAATGGTAACTCATCTAACCAAACGTGCTACATGGTCCATACCGATGAGACATTTATGGCATAAACGCCTTGGACATGTACACTACTAGAAATTTATCTGATTGAGCAAAAGTGAACTAATTAAAGGTCTACCTAAAATGCAAAAAGTAGACAAGATTTGTGGTGAATGCCGGTATGGTAAACAAACTAGGAGCTCTCACAAAAAGTGAACTCCAATACCACCACAAGACCACTCGAGCTTCTCCATATGGATCTTATAGGACCAACAAGAACGGAAAGTCGAGGTGGCAAAAGTACATCTTAGTTATTGTAGATGATTATACAAGATACACTTAGGTTTCATTCTTGAGAGATAAATCAGAAACCCTTGATGAAGTGAAAAAGATTATAAAGCAGATTCAAACCGAAAAATGTTCTCAAGTCAACAAGATCCGTAGTGATCATGGATCCGAATTCGAAAATAGCGATTTTGAGAAATTTTGTAGCGATCAGGGAATATCGCATGAATTCTCAGCACCTAAAACTCCTTAACAAAATGGAATTGTCGAGAGGAAGAATAGAGTGCTTCAAGAAATGGGAAGTGTTATGTTAAATAGCATGAAGCTTCCTAGGAATCTCTGGGCTGAAGCGGTGAATACAGCCTGCTACATTATTAACCGTGTTTATATTTGTAAATCTAATAATAAAACGGCTTATGAAATGTGGTTTGAGAAAAAGCCTTCTGTTAAATATTTTCGAGTTTTTGGCAGCAAGTGCTATATTTTGCGTGACCGTGAAAATTTGGGAAAATTAAACACTAAAAGTGATGAAGGGATCTTTTTAGGTTATTCTTTAAATAGTCGTGCATATCGTGTTCTGAACAACAGGACCGGTGTGATTCAAGAATCAATAAATGTTGTGATTGACGATCTTTTGAATACACCTGTCCCTAGTTTAGATAATGATGAAGTTCTTATCTTGGAAAAACAAGAAATTTCATCAAGTGAAACTAATCTGAATTAAGGATTTGTTAAAGATCATCCAACTTCTCAAATACTTGGAAACCCTCTCACTGGTGTGCGCATTCGTAGACAATTAGAGGACATATGTAACTACGTATGCTTTACATCCCAGATTGAACCGGGTAATGTAAAAGAAGCACTTTCAGATGAAAATTGGATTCTTGCGATGCAAGAAGAACTTAATCAGTTTGTCAGAAATGATGTCTGGCAACTTGTTCCTAGACCTAAAGATAAACATATTATTGGAACAAAATGGATTTTCAAAAACAAATCTGATGAGCTTGGAAATATTATTCGAAATAAAGCAAGACTAGTTGTACAGGGATATACACAAATTGAAGGAATTGACTATAATGAAACTGTAGCTCGTCTTGAATCAATCAGACTTTTTATCTCCATTGCATGTTTTAGGAAAATTAAAATTTATCGAATGGATGTAAAGAGTGCCTTTCTGAATGGTGATTTACATGAAGAGGTATATATTGAACAACCTACGAGGGTTTGAAGATCCTAAATTCTTGATCATGTGTATCGTCTTAAGAAAGCTCTCTATGGTGCGAAACAAGCTCCCAGAGCATGGTACGAAAAATGACTAAGTTTTCTTGAGTCATAATTTTCGGATGGGGTGTGTTCATAAGACGCTCTTTGTTAAGAAACATAACGATGATATTCTAATGGTTCAAATATATGTTGACGAAATTATTTATGGATCAACTTGTACTAACATGACTATTGAGTTTGCAGATTTGATGAAGTCTAAATTCGAAATGAGCATGGTTGGAGAATTAAACTATTTCCTAGGGTTGCAAGTAAAACAACAACACGATGGAATTTTTATTTCTCAAACCAAATATGCTCGAGTTTAATTAAGAAATTTGGATTTGAGAAAGGTAAAAATTTTGATACTCCTATGAGTACAACTTTGTAAGACTCTCAAAAGACTCTACAGGGTAATGATGTGGATCCTAAATTGTATCGTAGTTTGATTGGTAGTTTACTTTATCTAGCGCTAGTAGACGAGATATTGCTTTAAGTGTTGGTATTTGTGCTCGTTATCAATCAAATCCTAAAGAATCTCACTTAGCTGGCACTTGCATTAAGCGGATTATGCGTTATGTCGCAAGTTCTACTAAATTGGGTCTCTGGTATCCACATGAGACTAATGTTCAATTAATAGCAGATGCTGCCTTGATCTTGACCGGGCTAGAAACATTGATGATAGGAAATCAACCGGTGGTGGTTGTTTCTACATTGGAAATTGTCTTGTTTATTGGTTTAGCAAGAAGCAAAGTTCTATATCGCTATCAATGGCCGAGAAATTTGAATACATTCTTCTTTGGAAATGCATGTACTCAACTTGTTTGGATGAAACGAATGTTAGCGATTATGGAATTACTCAAGATTCTATGATTCTATTTTGTGATAATTCGGTCTGATAAATATCTCTAAAAATCGATTCGGCATTCACGTACTAAGCATATTGACATTAGATTTCATTACATTCGTGAATTAGTGGAAGAAAAATTAATATATTTGGATTACATTCCAATAGAGACTGTTGGCGGACATTTTCACTAAACCGCTCGACAAAAGCAGGTTTAATAAATTAAAGTTTGATCTCGGTATGTGCAATTTAAATTGAGTTTGCATGATTTTGTGTATCATAATGTATATAAGTTTGATGTTTTATTTGCTTAAATTTGAAATTATTTAAAAAAATTTTGCAAATTTTGTCGTACTCGACCTGTCGTGAGAATACACGACCGGTCGTGTCACGACCGGTCGAACACGTACACGACCTGTCGTGAATCTCGGGATTTCACTTAAAATTGGGGATTTTGTCTTCTTCTTCATTTCTCTCCAACGGTTCTAGCTACGACCGACCCAACCCACCTTCATTGTTCTTCAAGGTTAGTGGTTCTTTTGCATTTTTTTTGTAGATTCTTGCTATTAGTGTTTCAAATCTCATTTTTGTGGAATCTATGTGGTCATTCATTGCGGAGTTTGGGGTTTTATCTTGAAAAATCTGTTTTATTTAAACTTCATTTCTTCCAACTTGTTGTTTCCTTGAAATCCTTCTTTGAAAATGGATGCTAGAGGTAAAAAGAAAACTACTCGAGGTCCATCTTCTTCTAGATCAGCTTCTATTGTTCAACGTCATCTTCGCTCTCCTGAAAATGATCCTTCTGATGCTCGGGATTTGCGTATGTGCAATGTTATTGTTGAGCGTCATGTTAATGTCAATCACATTGCTTCTTTTGGTATCCCTTCTCTATTGGAATCTGTGGGATGGGTTAACATCTTACATTGGGGTGGGCGCATACCAGTCCATTGCCCAATCCATGTTTGCATGTATCTGTGATTTTTCTCTTGAGGATTTAACTTTTAAAGTTGATACTCAAGAAGGTTTGTTTGTAGTGGATCGACATTTGATTGCAGACATTATGGAAATACCTGTCAATGATGAAAGCATTCCAATTAATATTTTACATGATAGTCTCTCAGAATCTGAACGAAGAATGCTTACTAGAGATTTATGTAATTTGGATGTTCATTGGACTCATAAAGGTCATACACTTCCCTCAAGGTATTTGTTACCCAGACACAGAGTACTTCATAAGATATTCATCTCTAATCTTTATCCACGTTCTGGTAATAAAACCGAACTCACTGCTTTCATGGTTCGTGTTTTGCATTCTATTGTCTCTGGTGCAAAAATATGTCTTCCTTCTTTAATTTGTCATTCTATTATTCTGTCACGTCACCATCCTGGACATAGTGATATACCCTTTGGTTATTTATTAACTATGATGGCAAATCATATGCTCATAGCTATGCCTACTAGAGAAAAACCCATCCATCATCTCCCTTTTAATAATTCCAATCTTAATAAGATGACTTTAGATTTGGCTAAAGGCCAAGTGGATCTTGTAGCTTGATGGTCTTGAAGCAGGTAATCTTTGAAGCTAGTGATCTTCCTGAAGACGTGAATATGGATGACTTATTTGAAGAACTTGAGTCAGACTCGGCTGATGATCTGATTTTGACCTTGATTTTGATGAAAGATTGAATTCTCTTGAAGCGAGGTGGCTCAAATTCGTGTTACTCAAGACACACAATTTTCATACTTACGCAAATATATGAGGCAGGTTGCTAAGGGTTTACACAAAATTGATCCATCTAATCCTGCACCCTCTTCTGGTTCTGACTGATTTTTTTTGGTCTGTAATATTTACTGATATTTGCTTGCATCTCAATACCTTACTGATTATGCACAATTTTCTATGCATTAACTCCTATTTTCATTACTGCTCTTCTTTCTTTGTCTTTTTGTGTCAAAAAGGGGGAGAAGTTTGGAGGATTTTGTGACTATTTATCTTTATGATATGCTCCTATTACTCAGGGGGAGTTATGGGAAAATGAATGATGCTAGTTATTGCTTATCATGTTGCTGATCATGTCTATATATCTGTGGATGCTTCTCACCTGTTGTGTTTCTCTTGGAAGTATTATTACTTGGGTGTTTTGTCACAAATTTGACAAAGGGGGAGATTGTAAGGGTTATGGTCTCATACTCCTTTGGTTGTCAAATTTTGGTGTGTTAAAACATCTATCTGTGTCTTGTGCTTGTATGATGATTTTTATTCAAGACACTGCTTAAATACTTCAAGAAGCTATAAGTCGAACTCTTCAAGATGTTACAAGTTGAAGCCCAAGATGTTGAAATTCAAGAAGCTACAATGTTGATGTTCAAGTCTTAAAGAACAACTCATGACTTCAAGACTAATAAGCAATGCATGAGGTAGTTGTTATCTTTGATGAAGATCTCAAGTTTGAAGCTACAACAAAGTTCAAGATCACAAGCCGATATGGTTCAAACAATCTATATTCGTTGAATGGTTGAAGTTCAATGTCCATACGACATGTTTGGTTTGAATGACCTTAGGTTGACCCTTTAAGTAGGTCATTTTGGATACATAAATCAAATATTTATTTTACATAAGTTTGGTCTATTCCAAGACCAGTCCTAGCTCTTGTTCGACCAGTCCTGACATTGGTTCGACTAGTCCAAGAAATTCCACGACCAGTCTTAAGTAGTTAAAGATTTTTCGAAATTTCTGGTACGCCCACGACCAGTCCTGGAAGTCCTTCGACCGGTCGTAGGTTGGCTTCGACTCGTCCACGATCAGTCGTGGAGCTACGACTCAATATCCAGCAACTTATTTCATGGTCCTACGACCAGTCGTAGGTATCTACGACCAGTCGTAGGTGACCCACGACCAGTCGTAGGGTACACACGACCAGTCGTGGAACGGCTTTCAAAGATCGCGCTCAATTTTTCAAAAATCTGTTAGAGCTACGACCAGTCCTAGATTTCTAAGACCAGTCGTAGGAACGATTTTTTCTTCTATAAATTGAACACGAAATTCAGAGTTTTTACATCTCAACTCCATTCCATTTCAAGAATTTTCAAGTAATCACTCTGAGATAAGTCTGTGTTTATTTTAAGCTAAATTGTGCTTATTTAATATTCCTTTTTGCTAGCGTATTTAATTTGATTTTGTTTCTATATTCCAATCTTATTTGAAAAGAGGAATTATCTTATTCCTTCTTCTTGGAATCAAAATCAAATATAGCTACGCCCAACAAGTTAAATCTAAAATCTATTAGAATTTAGAACCTTATGAATGTGAGTATTGGAAATTGAACTTTGATATTCAATCATCTACTCCGATTGGTTCTCTAGGAGCCGCTCTTAAAGGAGAAATCCAGGTATTTTACAATTCAGTAAAATTCATTTATTTTGGTTTTGTTTGAGATTGAGCAGAGAAAAATCTCATTGTATTGGTTGTCGAGGAAAACCGAGAAAACTTAGAAAAGAGGGGTTTTTGAATTGTGTAAGCCCAAGTGAAAAAGACACAATTGTAAAGGTTTTGGTGAACTTTGAGAAAACCTATTTGATAGTGAACGCTAATATCCCCTGTGTGAGGATATTAGGAGTGGAGTAGCATTCTGTGGTTGTTGGAAAATAGTTAGTTGGTGTACTGTGGCGAACCACTATAACTCTTTGTCTTGTGGATTAAATGCTTGCTTAATTTTCATATCTTTTATCATTCGTTTGTGTGGAATGTACAAGTGGATGTGAATGTTGTAACTATTTTCATTTCAAGCAAGTGTGGGGATTGTTGTAATAATTTAGATCTTTATACGCATTTATTTTCAATTCCTTGCTATTTCATTTACTTATATTAACATTGAGTCCTTGATTCAAAAGAGGTTCTAGAAATAAGGTTGTCTACCATAAGCCCTTGTTTATTATGGTGTAAGGTTGTCCTTAGAATGAATTTGTATCAATCTCTCAATACTTATTTATCAAGGTGATTTAAATTTAGCATTGTGTATTGATTCATAATTGTAAGGGTATTGGTTTATTTTAGTTCCGCTGATTTTATTATAAATTTGGCATAGTTCTATTCACCCCCCCTCTAGGACATATAGCTTGGCCTTTTTAGAGATGTGGGAGGAACTCCCTTTCTTACATTCCTGCATTATTCGGACTCTACCGCTTTGATTCTCATCACTTTTCGGCGATTCTGAAGGCGTTGTTTCTAGGTAAGAAACCCTAACCCTAATCTGTTTTAGGGTTGTATAGGTTGTAGGTTATGAAATAGCTAACTTTGTTTCGTTCTTTAAATTTGTCAAACTCACAGTATACGGAACCTTAGCGAACCTATCGACTCCGTTACGATTCTACGACACAAGGTGCAGACTTTAGGTGTGTAGGTTATGGTTTTTAATGCTTTCAATGTCAGATAATGATAGATTCATGATCTGCATGCAATTGCACATGTACAAAATGCTTTCCGTTTTCTGTTTCGATTAGAATTGTAGAATTTGGAAATTCACATACTCTAGGTATTCGTATAAAATACCGTATACGTATTTTTTTTGAAAATTTGTTTGACATGTTTATTTGACGTATGGGTATATGACGTATAGATAAAATACTTATTTGGCGAAAGGATTCGCCTAAATACATGTTTACTAATAAACACTATGTATATAGAAATACGGTATTGTAAAGTAAGTATACATGTATATTTTAGTGATGTGTTTGTCATGATTAATTGTCGTATAAATATATTATGTGCGTATAAAACATTTGCTTGGCGAAGGGAATCACCGTAATACATGTTTGCTTGTATACACTATGCATGTTGAAAATGCGTATTCTAGAAAATACTGTATACGTATAAATATTGGGAGATGAATTTATCATGATTATTTTCTATAGTAATATATTATACATGGATAAAATACCCACTTGGCTAAGGGATAGCCCTAATACATGTTTTAATAACATACACCATGTATGTTGTAATAGTGTATTCTAAGTGTTTGTGAAAATGACTGAATGAGTATAGAATCCTCATTCGTGCTCGCCATGACTAATTGTCATGGATTGGGTGTACACGTGTTATGATTGGGGCAACTCCCTAGTGAAAGGATTTGGCCTAACGCCTATGTGATCGACATGCATCATGTATGTTGATGCATGTTTGTTTAAGTGTTTCTTGAAATGTCTGAATGAGTAGTAGTTAGCAAATTGTAATGTATAAGGGTGTTGAGATATGATTCTCAACCTCTTTTAACTATGTGTATGATCTCCTTGGATTGTTGTGTGATTAGGAATTGAACATGTATAAACTCATACTTGTGTTGTGATTCATAACATGCTCAACTGCTTTATGATTATAACTATGTAATACATATGTTTAAATTTATATTTACGTTGTATGATCCGTCATGGGTGATGGGGAGCGGAGCAACGAGTGCGTCTGCTTGACCACAGCAGCCCTAAACGGAAAATACCATACCTTGATTGTATGAGTGGAATCTTGATTCACCTCTTGCTTTATCTATCGCACTTGATTGTGTTTGGAGCTATGATTATAGTCCAGACAATCGGTACCAGAATTGAATTCGTGGTTGCGATTCATTTGCCACGTGAGATGTGTTCGATGAACCCGAGTCGTACTTCGGTTGGCGATAGTGGTTGGCCACGCGAAGTGCTTATGCACTTCATGTCGTTCAACTTGTTGTGCACGCTCGAGCTAGCCAGAGCTCGTCAAGTAACCCGATTTGTCTAATGTATGTTCACCATGTTTGGTCGCCTCTGCTTGAACCTAGGGTACCAAACTTACGGTGAAATCTCTTTTAACCATGGTACCTCGATCCGCTAAGACTCATGAGCCGGGCATGGTGGTATGGGACACCGTGGTCGAGTGTCGGACTATTCTGGCGGGGCCACGTGCCTCCCCATAGTGGCCGTGAGCAACGGACTCGTGAACCGATTATGGTGGTATGGGACACTATATTCGAATTTGTCGATACTTACGGCGAGAGCCGAAGTACGGTGAGACACATGTGCTCGTCTTGACGGCGACGAGTCCTCCGTAGTATCTTCGAGTATACTCCAAGGGTCTGTGATTGGCGACGAGTCTTTCACAGCAACTAGAGTATGAGTTGAGCCGAGTACGGTGAGACCTGTACTCGAGCTGACGGCTAGTGATTGAGCCGAGTACGGTGAGACCTGTACTCGAGCTGACGGCCAGCAATTGAGCCGCATATGGTGAGATCTGTATCCGTCCTGACGGGTGATGAGCCCTTTGCGATGCCTTCGCTATGCCTCTCAAACCATAATATCGTATGAGATTAACTAGGACTGACGACCCTATAATGGATTATGTTTAGGAATGATATAAGGGAGGTACCTTAGTTTCCTAATACTGCTGTTTGAAATGGAGTAATAATAACTCGGTAATCATGATCATCATCGCACCGCATGTGCTTAGTAGATGTGGCGCACTGAGGGAGTTAAGCATTCGCGAACGTAAGATGATGTCGCATGAGGGTGGTTTGGCAAGGACATACAGCATCATGTCATTTCATTCTCGCACTTAATAAGAGTAGTTAGAATTGTTTGATTTGTACTGCTTTATCATTATTGCTTGATTGAATTGATAACATGTTAACCTATGCTTTATTGTTCCATTGAGTTGATCACTCACTCCCACGTTACGGGACGGTGTTGTACACACCAACCAGTTGTTGAATTTCGGATGATGGCGATGCTTATGAAGCGAAAGGACTACTTCTATGGTGATGAGGAGGAGTTCTCCTATCATGTAACTCTCGACGGGTCTCGAAGACACAGTGCTGCATGACGGGGCTATGGTACTTGGGATAGAAGGTATTACACTTACACATTTGGTATATTTTAGAACTGTACTTGTACTTATTTAACCTAGTAATGTTATCACACTCTGGAGACTCATCACAGTTTATATATTTTATCTATCTATCATCGTCTTCCGCTTGCAATTTAACTGTCTCTGGAGTATGATATGCTGTTTTGGCTTAATCTCACTCATGTTCAATGCACGAATACAGTCAACATTCAATCATCATTCATTTTGTTGCATAAGTGATGTTCTGGAACTCGGGAGTTAAGTTTATGCTCAACCCCCGATTTTCAGGGCATTACAAGTTGGTATCAGAGCATGATTTGGATTAAATCGGACCTGGGTTATGGTCACACGACGCACACTGACGCACTCTGACTTAGGAGGGAGCGACGGAATGTAGAAACAGTCTTAGACATCCCTGCTCCGTCCAACGGCTAGTTCGCTGAAAGCAAACGCCGAAATCGAGTACGTATTAACCCTTGGTCGCACGAGTCGACCTTATAATATTCCTAGGCCGTCTATTAAAGAGTCTAGATTACAATCCACCTCATCCCAACCATTGAAAATAGATAGAATACGGGATAAACGTGATGAGGATAACTACTCCGAATCCTCGGAGCTTCTCTGGACTCCTCACAGAGACTTCCCAAATCCACGAGAAAAGAAAAGCAGAAAGTAGGAATAAATTCTAATTAATTCGAATTGATTAATAAATGACTATAAAAAAAAAATTGAGTTCACAACCCTTTAAATAGGAATACCAAGCAATGGTAAAGAAATCAGAAACAAACTACAACTAAAACTCCTAGAATTCGCGACTTACCATAAGGTGGTGATGTCTACCAGTGCGCAAAGTTTTCAGCCAAGAATAATAAGTGTCCTATTTGGCTTCACCAAACCATTCTCCTAATTATTCTATGCTCTTTACGCGATGAGCGCAACTCCTAAAACCCAATGGATGAAGAGTAATTAAACTAAAAATTACTATTTTAGTAAAACGAAATTAAAACGGGGAAATGACTGTCAATCGGAGGCTTTTTTCACAATTTCGGGCTGCGCAACTCGGCTAAGTTGGGTTGGTTGGCTTCATTAGCTCGTTCTACCCCAAATTCATATATTTTACATCAGATAACTCATTCCGGATTGCAAGTTACGTCCGATTATCCCGAAACTATCCAAAATGGAGCGAATCGGATTCGGGGGCCTCCCCACTTAAATCCGATGGGACCCAGGGTCGAACCAGGGTGCATTTGGCACCTTGGGACCACAGAGAACACGACCCCACCATGGCGGCGTGGTTCCGGCCAAGGCGGACCGCAGTGGAGCCGCGGTTCTGGCGGCGGACCGCGGTCCGGTGGCCCATCTGGTGTGAGGCCGGGGCTGGGGTTGGTCGGCCCGACCTCCCCTACCACATGGCACGCACGGTTTGGCCTAATGTTTAGGATTTTGGGGGCTGGAGCTCCCCTCTCTCTCACATCACCCCTTCCAAACGCCCAAACCTCCATTTCTGATGTTTCTCTCTCAAACCTCCACTCCAATCGCCCATTTCGTTGTTTCATGTCCAACCATACATCCTCCTCCAACGATTACAACATAACCTACCCCCTACCCTCTCCATTCTCTTTCATTTGAGCACTTACATGCCTCATTTGGAGATCAAATTCGGGTAAGCTCTCAACCCATCCCATCTACTCATTTTCCTCCTTCAAATCCCTGCCCGTTGGGGCCTTTACAATCTTTGTTGAGGCTCAAACTCATGGAGGAACAAACCTCCAACCCTTACTTTCTCTCCCCTTCACTTTTCATTCACTTTCCATGGCCCTATTCGAATTGGTTACGGCCATTTTCTCGATCTCATGGGATTTGGGTGTGTAAGTGTTATGGTCTCATGCTCCTTTGGTTGTCAAATTTTGATGTGTCAAAACATCTATCTGTGACCTGTGCTTGTATGATGATGTAACGACCTGAAATTTCCCGTACATTGGGTCGAGTACCACCTCAACCAGAAATCACGTAGGATTAAATCCTTTAGAAATTTAACAAAGTTAACTAAGTACTAAACTCAATTAGCTACGAAATCTGTTAGGATCGCTTTAAATACGATCTGCAAGACCCAAAACTTGCAGAACAAGTGACGCTAGGTTACCCTGAAGTTTAGAACCAAACTCATTTCCCGTCTGCTCTCGGGAATGAAATGAAACTTCGTATTAGGTCTGGATCGCACATCGGGACTCCGATTAACCCGAAGCTAAGGAACTAGGACCGCCCCACTGGGCTTAACAATCATCTCAAAAATCAGCCTTATCCGATATTCCATGGCCATTCGTTTCGAATCGGAGCGAGGTAGTGTGAAAAACACTATTCACAAGCCAAAATAAATATCCAGGAATAGTGATCGGCATCGTTCGTTGACGCCATCGTATTAAGCAACCTGACCGTCGAATCGGACCAAATTACACCCTCGGATTAAGAAAAATTTCAGGAACATTTACATGTACTTGGAATTTCGATCGTCTTCCATGGCAAATCGACCGTCGAACTGAAAGTGGTCCGCCACGTGCGATCTGCGTATCCGAATGAGTCAAAAACGTAATCCCACGTAGATCCATTGGTGGTGAGCTTAAGTCTGACGTTTGGTTCAAAGAGGGCTACCAGAACTTCCCTTTTGAGCCGGAAAAGCGTCGAAAATCCTATATAGGCAGTACCCCATGAACCCGAGTCTATTTTCGTAATGTTTGAGGCTATAAAAGGGGCTTAGAACAGCCCCTCTCACAGCCATACGAATTTTGCAAGAAACCCTAGAGGAAGAGAGAGAGAAAGAGAGAGAAGAACTTGGAGATCGTTGCCGATCTTCCTCCACCTGCATTGGCTCACCACACGGCCTTCACCGCTCCGTTCTAAGTGATTTCCCGGCGTTTTCCACCTCATTTGAAGGTAAGAAAACCTAACCCTAGGTCTGATTTGGGGTGGAATTGAGGTAGGGTGTATACCGACTAACCGATTCCGCTCTTTAGGCTAGAAATCGGCCGTAGACGGAAGATCCATCACCCTTGCTGATTCGTTCCGTTTCCAAAGGCAAAGGTGAGGACTTTAAGTGTATAAGTTACGGTTTTCAACGCTTTCAATGTCAGGTAATGGTAGATTCATGATCTGCTTGCAATTGCACATGTACAAAGTGCTTTCCGTTTCCTGTTTTGATTAGCGGTGTGAAATATGGAATTTCACATATTCTAGGTATACGTAGAAATACCGTATACGTATTTTTTTGGATAAATGCTTGACATGTTTATTTAATGTATAATTATATAACATATGAATAAAATACTAGTTTGGCGAAAGGAATCGCCAAAATATATGTTTACTTGTAAATGCGCCGTATGTTAAAATTACGTGTTGTAGAAATACCGTATACGTAGTTCTTTTGGAATAATGTTTGACATATTTATTTAATGTATGATTATACCATACGTGATTAAAATACTAGCTTGGCGAAAGGAATCGCCGAAATCTATCTTCCTTTGTAAACGTTATGTATGTCGAAATTGGGTATACGTGGAAGTACCCTATACGTATAAAGTTTGCTGATGTGATTGCCATGTTTAATTCTTTGTATAAATATGATGAATATGTATAAAATACTAGTTTAGTAAAGGGACAACCCTAGTGTACACTTCTCTAGCATACGTCATGTATGTTGAAGTAGTGTATTCCAAGTGTTGGTGAAATCACTATGAGTGTAAGTGCTTAAGTGTTAGAACCTTAGTTAGGTCTTTGAGATGGGATTCTCCGCTACCTTAGAGTCACATATGACACTCTCCACGTGGTTGTTCACTCTAACCACTCACCTATGAACTCTAAGTATTTGTACCCCTATGTGTTTAGTGCTTTATAACATGCTTTACAACATGCCTTATAACATGCTATACTTCATGCTTTATAATACATGCTTTACTTCATGCTTTACTTTATGCTCTACAACTGATTGAGTTTGGGACTATGCCTATAGTCCACACATTCGGTACCAGACTTACTGTTGTGGCCGAGATTCATATCGCCACGATGGACGTGTCTGGCGAACCCGAGTCGTACTTCGGTTGGCGATAGTGGTTGGCCACACGGAGTGCTTTTGCGCTCCATATCGCTCAACTTGTGGTGCGCTCGAGCTAGTCAGGCTCGTCAAGCAAACCGATATGTGTATATGTATGTTCACCATGATTGGTCGCTACTGCTTGAACCTAGGGTACCAAACTTACCAGTGGCGATCCCGTTAACCATGGTACCTCGATCCGCTAAGACGCATGAGCCGGGCATGGTGGTATGGGACACCGTGGTCGAGCTGTCGGCCTACGCTGGGGACATGTGCCTCCCCGTAGTGACCATTGCGCAACCAACCTCGTGAGCCGATTATGGTGGTATGGGACACTATATTCGAGCTGTCGATACCTACGGCGAGAGCCGAGTACGGTGAGACCTGTGCTCGTGCTGACGGGCGACGAGTCCTCCGTAGTATCTTCGAGTGTACTCCAAGTGTCTGTGATTGGCGACGAGTCTTTCACAGTAACTAGAGTATGAGTTGAGCCAAGTACGGTGAGACCTGTACTTGAGCTGACGGCTAGTGATTGAGCCAGGTACGGTGAGATATGTACTTGCTGACGGCCAGCAATTGAGCCGCATACGGTGAGATCTGTATCCGCGCTGACGGGTGAGCCCTTTGCGATGCCTTCACTACGCTTCTCAAACCATAATATCGTATGAGATTGGCTAGGATTGACGACCCTAGAATGGATCATGTTTGGGAATTATACAAGGGAGGTACCTTAGTTTCCCAATACTGCTGGTTGAAATGAATTAATAAAAACTTGGTAATCATGAGCATCATCGCACCGCATGTGCTTTGTAGATGTGGCGCACTGAGGGAGTTAGCATTCGCGAACGTAAGATGATGTCGCTTGAGGGTGGTTTGGCAAGGGCATACAGCATCATGTCATATCATTTTTGCATTTAACAAGAGTAGTTAGAAATGTTTGAATTGTATTGCGTTATCATTACTGCTTGATTGATTTGATAACATGTTAACCTATGCCTTATTGTTCCACTGAGTTAGCTACTCACTCCCACGTTACGGGACGGTGTTTGCAACACCCACCAGACTCTGTCGCAGGTGTAGATGGCGCCTCTGTTCAGGAGCCAGAGCTTGACTTTGAGGAGGATCAGGAGGAGTTCTCCTTCATGCAGTACTCTGACGGCTATGCTTAGGCCGGTTGCATCGCGGGACTTACAGGGCCTCTTTTGAGGATTGTATTTTGATTTTTGACTTAGAAACAATACGTGTATATTGGTACTCAGTTAGTACTCATACTCTGAAGTTCACAAAATTTTGATACTTTACATATTTTGAATATAAAATTTCAGTCTTCCGCTTGCCTTTATACAATTGAACTGGAGTATGAATTACTGCTTTGGTATAATCTCATTCATGTTTATTGTGCTAACTCAGACAACATTTAACCATCATTGTGTATGTTGCATAAGTGATGCGTTGGAACTCGGGAGTTGAGTTCATACTCGACCCCCGAATTTCAGGGCGTTACAAGTTGGTATCAGAGCATGATTTTGATTAAACCGGACCTGAGTTATGTCCCCACTACGTACGCTGACGCATTACACTTGGAGGGTGCGCAAAATCTAGCAACAGTCTTAGGGTCTCCCGATTTCGCCGTTCAGCGAAGTTCATTGCAAATGGACAGTTTGATCGAGTGCGTACTCGATCCCGACCGCACTTATGGACCCCAAGTTATTCCTAGACCGTCTATTGACGTGTCCAGGTTACAATCCACCAAATGTTAGTTGTTAAAAATAAAAAAAAATCAGATTGGATCAGAAAGATTCTCGGAACTCACCGTTCTAGAGCCGAACTGAGCTCGTGGGCCCCCCACGTTAATCTATTAAAGGTTTTGATCGAACCAGGGTGCATTTGGCACCCTGGACACTTGACAAACAGGCTCAGACCGCGGCGGCGAGGCTCCGGCCAAAACCGACCGCGGCGCGCCACCGCGTGCCGGCGGACCGCGCCCCTTCATTTCTTTCCGGCCACTTTTAAAGCTTGGGGTTGGTCGGTTCAGTCCCCCCTACCCCATGGCACGTGCCATTTTGGCATTTGATTAGGTTTTAAGGGGCTGGAGCTCCCTTTTCTCCCATTTCCCCTCTTTTCAAGCACCTCCACTCCCATTTCGATTTTTGCTGAAAACCCATCCCTCCAAACCTTCAATCCCTCCATTTCCTTCCATAACTCACACATCCCTACCTCCCACAACAGCCCTAGCCTCTCCCTTTCCCCATTTCCTCAAGTTGGAGCTCTCATAACCCTCCTTGGAGCTCAAAATCGGGTAATATACTAACCCATCCCATTTTCTTCTTGTTTCTTCTTCATTTCCTACCTCTAGAGCTTATTCCACACCTGTTGGATTGTTGGTTGTGGAAGATAAAAGAGGTCAGCCCTTTGTTCCCCCATTTTGGAAATTTTCCATGGCCCTCCTTGGTGTGGTGGCCACCATTTTCTCCATTTCCTCCATCCTATCTTTCATGGGAAAGAGGAAAACGCGGCCGACGACGCCGGCCCAAGTAGGCCAGCCCATACCCGAAGAAGATCCGACGTTGGGGCCGGCACAAGCACCGTGCGGGAGTTTAGGTCGAAACGAGACCTGGATCCTGACCACCCCGCCAGAAATGCTTATCCAATAGGCATGGAATATGGGCGCTTCGCGGGCCGCAAGGTTGTATTTGAAGCTCATGTAGATGAAAGGATGTTTGGCCTACACCCGATGATGGACCACTTGGTGGATATCGGATGGAATCATATTTTTGAAGGCGAGTCTCCCGCATGTGAGAACACAGTCCGCGCTTTCTATGCTCACATCGTGGACGCATCACTAGAGCCTCTTCAGTTTACTGTTTCTGTGAGGGGCATAAGGCGCACAATCACTGTGGATGAGGTGGTTCGAATCACGAAGATTCCGCTTGGTCAAGTGCATCCTAGTGATGACTTCTCTAGAACTGCGCGGGAAAGGGATCGCCGCACGACGATTTCTCGTGGTCGCCGGGTTACTTGGAAGCGAGGAAATTGTATTGCGGCGATAAAGATGTCGAAGACTTTCATTTGCTCCATCACATCTTCACATACAATGTATACCCACGGTGGGGTAACCGCACGGAATGTACAAGGGTGATGGTGGACTTTCGTACAAGATGGGACGCCGGGACAACATATGCTTGCCCACATTCATCCTATCCCAGATAGTTAATGTTGCTCGTTTCGCCAGAACGATCTTTCGCTCCCATTTGGCCGACCGATCGCGGGATGGCTCGTGATGTAGGCTACTGATTGAATATGGAGGATCTTGCACCGGTCCGAATCATAAATGAAGCGACACTCGGGAATATGAAGATCGGCCCCCCAACGGCGGCAAGCCCGACTCGACGAGTCCGGAGATGAGTCGGATAAGCGGCCGGTGAGGAGAGTGTTGACCTCCGGCCGAGAGCGATGAGGAGCGCGGCGATGACATACTGGGAGGAAGAACCCGAGGCTCGGGACACGAGGAGAGTTCACCCCTGCGGCTCGGGGGGGGGTGTGGATCGAGATGTATCGATGCGCGATTTGCCGTCTTGAGGAGAGGCAAGCCGCCATGCACAAGAAGAGGTTGGACAAGTTGGTGAGATTGGACAAGTTCGGTGAGATTGGTCAAGTTCGAACTAAACTTGAAGAGAATGAAGCCTACATGAAGAAGAATTTCAAGAAGATGTCCCGTACGTTAAAGGCCATCCTGTGTTGTACGAGATAAGAATGCTCCTCCTCCACCGCCTACTTCGGATGCTTAGTCATCCATATTGTTTTTGTTGTGTTTGCTTTGGTTACCGCGATAGGCGGTTGTGTTTTCGTACGGATGTTGTATTAGGTAGTAGCATGTTTAGGTGTTTGATGTGTGGATGTATTGGCTATAATGTGATTTCCGTCATGATTCATGTAAACTCTGTAGTCCATGTATTATGACAATTTTGAGTAAATGAAAAGCATATAGCCTCTTTTGTTTGATGATGTGTGGAATGCTTACGTGCTTTATGGAGTGTATTATGCTGTATCTCACAAATGCTGTACCCTGTGTTGTATAGGGCATGCCGCGTCAGTATACGCGGAGTACGGCACATCTCCTTCTGACTGGCTCTATGGACCAGACCCCTTCTGGTAGTAGTGGTCCTGCGGACCGTGGATTGGGATCTGATCAGCCTCCTGCTGGTCCCATCGGTGGACAGCCACCTTATACGCCCCCGGTCCGCGAGCAGTATCGACCGTCTTCTTCTGCGCAGCATGACTCTCAGGCTGCTCCGCCGACCGATAGATTTGAGCAGCTGATGATGATGATGCATCGCGAAGAGCGAAAAGAACGACACCGGCAGCTTATGGCCACTATCGCCGAGGCCTTGTCCGTGGTGGTAGTGCGACTCCACACTGCGACATCTACACATCCCGATGAGCATCTCCGGGCCTCCTGCTCAGGTTGAGGATGTGCCTCTGCCCCCATCCGTCGCACCTCCTCTGGAGAGGTCGGTACACGCGGTCTACTCGAGCGATTCCGGGCGCTTGAGGCCTCCCTCATTTATGGGTTCTCACAGACCCGAGGAGGCGGAGTTCTGTTAGACCGCATCTCCAAGATGTTGCGGATGCTTCACTATTCGGAGGCAGAGCAGGTAGAGCTGGCCGCCTTCATGTTTGAGAGAGAGGCGAGCTTATGGTGGGACAGCGTGCTGCGCACTGTCGCAGTAGACTTCGTGTGGACCTGGGAGGCTTTCGAGTCTCGGTTCCACGAGAAGTACTACCCGCAGACTTATCGGCACGAGCGGGAGGAAGAGTTTTTGCGCCTCAGGCAGGGAGGCATGACGATCACGGAGTACGAGCACCGCTTCACCGAGTTGGGCCGCTTTGTCCCGACTATACTAGTAGACGAGCAGATGCGGATGCGTCGTTTCTCCTTGGGTTTGCGACCGGAGATTCGGTCGAGGATATGCTGCCACAGTATTCCTACATATGCGGCGTTGGTCCACATGTCTATGACGGCCGAGCAGGATGTGGACCGTTTGGCCAGATCACGGGGCACTATGGTTGCGAGACCGCGATAGGATGTACAGAGCAGGCCTATTTTAGGCAAGAGGCCTCGGGCTGATTCTCCCCCGGGCCGCGGCGCGGCCCTATTCCTATGAGACGCCGTTGGTGACGCACGTTTTGCGGGAAACACGGACATCTGCGCGAGAGCGCTTCTCGCGCATGAGGGCTAGCGGCTGCGCCACCACAGAGGTTGGGTCGCCCTTATCCACAGGCCATATCAGCCTCGCCGCTACAGACCGTTCCTGCACATCCTTCATTCCGACCTCCCGTACCATCCTTCAGGCCGCCACAGCGACCCTTGGCTCCTCAGCCGAACCGCCAGCAGCAGGCTCGCGTTCATACTCTCGTGGCTGAGGCACCTGAGACGTCGGTTTCAGCTCCGACGGCTTTCGAGGGTACGGCTCTTATTCATGGCACTCCCGTCTCTTTATTGGTGGACACTGGGTCCACTACCTCTATTATTTCTTGTGGGGCGGTGAAACGCCTATCTTTGCATACGATTCCCACTAAGGGAATGAGACTCACTACGGCTACCGGGACCTTTTCGGATGTCACACGGTTATGCGAGGGTTGCTCGATAGTTTTGGGTAGCAGCACAGTGCTCGTCGACCTTATTGTTGCTCCGCTATGGCACTACGACGTTATACTTGGCATGGATTGGCTCGCCAAGATGAGGGCGGAGATAGATTGCGATGCTCGGATCGTGACTGCCTATGGACCTGACGGTGCAGCTTTCACGTTCCCGGTGCAGGTCAGTTGGCCCTGTCGAGTTGATTGTTATGCTGCTTTGCTTGTGCCGATTGATGGTCCGACGGTGGATAGTACGCCAGTGGTTCGTGACTTTGCAGGCGTGTTTGCGACTATCCCTGGTTTACCTCCTCGGCGTGAGATTGATTTCACGATTGACCTTACGCCTGGTGCGATGCCCATCTCGTTGCCTACTTATCGTATGCCTCCATGTGAGATGGAGGAGCTGCGGACACAGATTGACGTACTTGTAGAGAAAGGTTTTATTCGGCCTAGTGTGTCTCCTTGGGGAGCACCTGTGTTGTTCGTGAAGAAGAAGGACGGGTCCCTACGGTTGTGTATTGATTACCGTAGGTTGAACCAGGTCACGGTGAAGAACAAGTATCCTTTGCCCAGGATTGATGATCTGTTCGATCAGTTGAGGGGGGCGAAGTATTTCTCGAATATTGATCTTCAGTCAGGGTACCACCAGTTGCGCGTGAGAGAGGAGGATGTGCAGAAGACAGCCTTCAGGACGTGCTTTGGGCACTACGAGTTCTTAGTGATGTCGTTCGGTCTGACGAACGCACCAGCCGTGTTCATGGATCTGATGAACCGGGTATTTCGGCCCTTCCTCTACCGATTCGTCATCGTCTTTATCGATGACATCTTGATATACTCCACGAGTCGGGAGGAACACGAGGAGAGCACTTGCGAGCGGTATTGGATACCCGAAGAAGAACCAGTTGTTTGCGCAATACAAGAAGTGAGACTTTCCGGCAGAGGATGTCAAGTTCCCTGGGACATGTAGTGTCCAAGGATGGGATATGATGGACCTTGCTAAGGTAGTGCGGTTCGGGATTGGCGTGCACCTGATCGGTTACACGAGGTGAGGAGTTTCCTTGGCCTGGCCGAGTACTACGAGGACGTTTCATTCGGGATTTCTCGAAGATCGCTGTGCCATTGTCTCGGTGACTCGAAAGGACCTGAAGTTCGCTGGAATGAGAAGGCGGAGGCGCTTTTAAGGAGCTGAAGGACAAGTTGACGTCCGCCCCGTGCTAGTATTGCAGAGCAAGGGGTGAAATACACGGTGTATACTGACGCGTCTCGCGTTGGTTTGGGTTGTGTGCTGATGCAGAAAGATAGGGTGATATCGTATGCCTCGAGACAATTAAGGAAGCACGAGGAGAATTACCCTACACATGACCTGGAGTTAGCGGTGTCATCTTTGCATTGAAGCTCTGGAGACATTACCTCTATGGTGAGGAGTTCGAGCTTTTTCTGCGACCACAAGAGCCTTAAATACATATTCACAATGAGATTTGAATATGAGACGGTAGATGGATGGAGACCTTGAAGGACTTCAAGTTCGAGGTTTCCTACCATCCTGGCAAGGCGAACCTTGTGGCAGACGCGTTGAGCCGTAAGAAGGCGATTGCATTTGCGGCACCGCTGATGATAGCCGAGTGGGATATGGTAGAGTTTGTGCGGGACTTCGAGCAGAGACTCACTTCAATATGTGTCAAAACATCTATCTGTGACCTGTGCTTGTATGATGATTTATATGAATTCAAGACACTGCATAAATACTTCAAGAAGCTACAAGTTGAACTTTTCAAAAAGCTACATATTGAAGTTCAAGAAGCTATATGTTGAAGTCTCAAGAAGCTACAATGTTGATGTTCAAGTCTTAAGAAACAACTCATGACTTCAAGACTAATAAGCAATGCATGAAGTAGTTGTTATGCTGATGAAGATCTCAAGTTTGAAGCTATAACAAGTTCAAGATCTCAAGCCTGATATGGTTCAAACATCTACATTCGTTGAATGGTTGAAGTTCAATGTCCATACGACATGATTCAGGTTTGAATGACCTTAGGTTGACCCTTTAAGTAGGTCACTTTGGATACATAAATCAAATATTTATTTTACATAAGTTTGGTCTATTCTACGACTGTCCTAGCTCTTGTTCGACCTGATCCCGGCATTGGTTCGACTAGTCCAAGAAATTCCACGACCGGTCCTAAGTTGTTGAAGATTTTTGAAATTTTTTTGGTACGCCCACGACCAGTCCTGGAGGTCCTTCGACCGGTCGTAGGTGTGGCTTCGACTCGTCCACGACCAGTCGTGGATCTACGACTCAATGTCCAACAACTTTATCTATGGTCCTACGACCAGTTGTAGGGATCTACGACCAGTCGTAGGTGTCCCATGACCAGTCGTAGGGTACTCACGACCAGTCGTGGAACGACTTTCAAAGATCGCGCTCAATATTTCAAAAATCTGTTAGAGCTACGACCAGTCGAAGGTTTCTAAGACCAGTCGTAGGAACGATTTTTGCTTCTATAAATTGAATACGAAATTCAGAGTTTTCACACTTCAACTCTATTCTATTCAAGAATTTTTAAGTGATCACTCTAAGATAAGTCTGTGTTTATTTTAAGCTACATTGTGCTTATTTAATATTCCTTTTTGCTAGCTTATTTAATTTGATTTTGTTTCTATATTCCAATCTTATTTGAAAAGAGGAATTATCTTATTCCTTCTTCTTGGAATCAAAATCAAATATAGCTACGCCCAACGAGTTAAATCTAAAATCTATTAGAATTTAGAACCTTATGAATGTGAGTATTGGATATTGAACTTTAACATTCAATCATCTACTCCGATTGGTTCTACCGGGCTGCTAAGAAAAGGAGAAATCCAGGTATTTTACAATTCTGTAAAATTTATTTACTTTTGGTTTTGTTTGAGGTTAAGCTGAGAAAAATCTCATTGACTTGGTTTTGTTTGAGGTTGAGCCAGAAAAATCTCATTGTATTGGTTGTCTGAGGAAAACCAGAAAACTCAGAAAAGAGGGGTTTTTGAATTGTGTAAGCCCAAGTGAAAAAGACACAATTTTTAAGGTTTTTGGTGGACCTGTGAAAACTTATTTGATAGTGAACGCTAATATCCCCTGTGTGAGGATATTAGGAGTGGAGTAGCTCTGTGTGGCTGTTGGAAAACAGTTGGTGTACACACAGGCGAACCACTATAACTCTTTGTCTTGTGGATTGAATGCTTGCTTAATTTTCATATCTTTTATCATTCGATTGTGTGGAATGTACAAGTGGATGTGAATGTTGTAATTATTTACATTTCAAGCAAGTGTGGGGATTGTTGTAATAATTTAGATCTATACTTCTGCATTTAATTTCAATTCCTTGCTATTTCATTTACTTATATTAAAATTGAGTCCTTGATCCAAAAGAGGTTCTAGAAATAAGGTTGTCCTACCATAAGCCCTTGTTTATTATGGTGTAAGGTTGTCCTTAGAACTAAATTTGTATCAATCTCTCAATACTTATTTATCAAGGTGATTTAAAATTTAGCATTGTGAATTGATTTATATTGTAAGGCTATTGGTTTAATTTATTTCCGCTAATTTTATTTTAAATTTGGCATAGTCCTATTCACCCCCCCTCTAGGACATATAGCTTGGCCTTTTCAAGTGGTATCAGAGCCTAATAGCTCATTTTTGTTGCTTTTTATTTGGATTTATTTCCTGAGCTAACGTTCTAAGCTATATAAAAAGATGTCAAATTTTGATAGCCTTTCAGTTACTAGGCCTCCACCTTTTGATGGTTCCAACTATGCCTATTGGAAAGCCAGAATGAGGATCTTCCTCAAATCAATGGATGAAAGTGTGTGGCAAGCCACAGTGACTGAATGGAATCCTCCTACCATGGAAGTAACTGGTGTTGATGGTTCAAAATCTATGAAAATTACACCGTATTACCAATGGACCACACTTCAGAAAAATAAGAGTAGTGTTAATGCTAAAGCACTAAATGCAATCACTTGCGCACTATCACCGGATGAGTTCAAAAGAATCATATCCTGTGATACTGCAAAGCAAGCCTGGGATATTTTAGAAATGACACACGAAGGTACATCAATTGTCAAGAAATCTAAAGTCCAACTCCTCACAACTAAATTTGAAGAAATTCATATGGAGGAAAATGAAATGTTTATGGACGTTTTCACTAGATTGAATGACATTGTAAACTCAATGTGGGGTCTTGGCGATAAGATCCCAGAAAGTAAAGTGTGTGCAAAAATACTACGCTCTCTTCCTGAACGGTTCAATTCTAAGGTAACCGCAATCCAGGAACTTCGTGATACGGACAATATGAAGGTAGAAGAATTAGTTGGTTCTTTACAAACCTATGAATTAAGTTTTAAAGCTCCTAAAGGTAAATCTATTGCTTTGAAGTCATCTAAAAGTATTACTCAAGAAAATTCAGATTCAGAAAAGTCTGAAGATGATATGGCCCTTTTAGCGAAAAAGTTTTATAAGATTTTCAAAAGTAAGAAAAGAGTCGACTTTCAAAAGGCAAATGAAAAGAAACGTTCTAAACCTAAGTCTAAAACTTGGAAATCATTGAAAGATAGTCAATGCTACAACTATCAAGAATATGGGCATTTAGCAAACAAATGTCCTAAAAAGGACAGATCCAAAAGGAAGGGTATGTTGGCTACTTGGGATGAATCGTCTCGATTTCAAGCCTCTTCGAATCGAAAATTCAGAAACCGAGTCGGGCGTGAACTTAAGGCCCTTATGACTCTAGCCAAGTTTACCTTTTCCGATCACGATGATTCAACAAGTGAAGAAAATTTGGATAGTGATCATGAAAATGATGAAGATCTTCAAGATGCTTACAATGCCTTATATAAGGAAAGTTGTAAAATTGCTGTCAAACTTAAACTTCAAAAGAAAAGTTTTTTAAACTTAAAGAATGTTTTGAAACCCTTGTTTTAGAAAAATCTCAAATTTCAGATTGTTTTGAAAAATCAAAGTGTGATCTAGAATTCAAAACCTCTCTAATTGAAAATTTGAAATCTGAAAATGAGAAACTTAAAAATGAAGTATCTTCTCTTCTGAGTTTGAAGGACACATGGAGATATGCCCAAGGTGATCCAAAATTAGAAAAATTATTATCCGGATGAAGAAAATGTGGCGATCGATCCGGGTTGGGCTATGATAAAAACACATCTCCTAAACAGAAGAATACTCCTTCCAATTTTGTGAAAGGAGAGACTTCTAACTCAAAAGGAAAAGGTACCAATCAAGTTTTTTTTCTAAAAATACAAAAACTTTTCAAAAACACAAAAGCAGCTATATAAATTTCAAAAATCAGATTCGAAACCCACTAGCTGAAAAAATTGTTGATTTACTTAAGGAGCTATTAAAATCTAACTCAGTAGGTCACTCTTATAATTATAAACAAAAGAAGACCAATTATTCTCCTAAACCCAAAACAAAGACCTTGAAATGGGTTCCTAAGGTTACTGTTTGGTTGCTCACACCGCTTTCAAAGCTACAAGCCATTCAAAATGGTACCTAGACAGTGGATGCTCGGACATATGACAAAGCGACAAAGCTCTATTCACCGATCTTAAAGATATGACTGATGGGTCAGTCACATTTGGTGATGGTAGCAACTGCAAGATAATTGGCAAAGGTACGGTTCAACTCTATAACCTTCCCTTATTTAAAAATGTTTTATATGTTGAGGGTTTAAAACACAACCTGTTGAGCATATCTCAAATATGCGATAACAACCATAATGTTAAATTTTCTAATCAAGGTTGTGAAATTATAAATGAAAAAGATTCTGTAATATTAACTGGTCGCAGAACTTCTGAAAACTGCTATATAGTAAGCAATGGTAGCTCATCTGAACAAACGTGCTACATGGTCCATACCGATGAGACAGAATTATGGCATAAACGCCTTGGACATGTACACTACCGAAATTTATACAGATTGAGCAAAAGTGAAACTAATCCAGAATTAAGGACTGTTAAAGATCATCCAACTTCTCAAATACTTGGAAACCCTCTCACTGGTGTGCGCACTCGTAGACAATTAGAGGACATATGTAACTACGTATGCTTTACATCCCAGATTGAACCGGTTAACGTAAAAGAAGCACTTTCAGATGAAAACTGGATTCTTGCAATGTAAGAAGAACTTAATCAGTTTGTCAGAAATGATGTCTGGCACCTTGTTCCTAGACCTAAAGATAAACATATTATTGGAACAAAATGGATTTTCAAAAACAAATCTGATGAACTTGGAAATATTATTCGAAATAAAGCAAGACTAGTTGTACAGGGGTATATACAAATTGAAGGTATTGACTATAATGAAACATTTGCTCCTGTAGCTCGTCTTGAATCAATCAGACTTTTTATCTCCATTGCATGTTTTAGGAAGATTAAAATTTACCAAATGGATATAAAGAGTGCCTTTCTGAATGGTGATTTATATGAAGAGGTATATGTTGAACAACCTACAGGGTTTGAAGATCCTAAATTTACTGATCATGTGTATCGTCTTAAGAAGGCTCTCTATGGTCTGAAACAAGCTCCCAGAGCATGGTACGAAAAACTGACTAAGTTTTTACTGAGTCATAATTTTCAGATGGGGTGTGTTGATAAGACGCTCTTTGTTAAGAAACATAATGATGATATTCTAATGGTTCAAATATATGTTGACGATATTATTTATGGATCAACCTGTACTAACATGACTGTTGAGTTTGCAGATTTGATGAAGTCTAAATTCGAAATGAGCATGGTTGGAGAATTAAACTATTTTCTAGGGTTGCAAGTAAAACAACAACCTGATGGAATTTTTATCTCTCAAACCAAATATGCTCAGAGTTTAATTAAGAAATTTGGATTTGAAAAGGTAAAAATTTTGATACTCCTATGAGTACAACTTTGAGACTCTCAAAAGACTCTACAGGTAATGATGTGGATCCTAAATTGTATCGTAGTTTGATTGGTAGTTTGCTTTATCTGATTGCTAGTAGTAGACCGGATATTGCTTTGAGTGTTGGTATTTGTGCTCGTTATCAATCAAATCCTAAAGAATCTCACTTAGCTGTTAAGCGGATTATGCGATATGTCGCAAGTTCTACTAAACGGGTCTCTGGTATCCACATGAGACTAATGTTCAACTAGCCTGCACGCAGATGTCTTGGTAAAATTTGGAAACATTGATGATAGGAAATCAACCAGTGGTGGTTGTTTCTACATTGGAAATTGTCTTGTTTCTTGGTTTAGCAAGAAGCAAAGTTCTATATCGCTATCAACAGCTAAGGCTAAATACATTGCTGCTGGAAATGCATGTACTCAACTTGTTTGGATGAAACGAATGTTAAGCGATTATGGAATTACTCAGGATTCTATGATTTTATTTTGTGATAATTCCAGTGCAATAAATATCTCTAAAAATCCAGTTCAGCATTCACGTACTAAGCATATTGACATTAGATTTCATTACATTCGTAAATTAGTGGAAGAAAAACTAATATATTTAGATTACATTCCAACCGAGACTCAACTTACGGACATTTTCACTAAACCGCTCGACAAAAGCAGGTTTAATAAATTAAAGTTTGATCTCGGTATGTGCAATTTAAATTGAATTTGCATGATTTGGTGTATCATAATGTACATAAATTTGATGTTTTATTTGCTTAAATTTGAAATTTATTTTAAAAATTGCAAATTTTAAGTCGTGATACTCGACGACTGAGTGTAGTGTACACGACCGGTCGGTTACCTGCAACGGTCGAGCACTTACATCAAACCGTGAAACTCGGGATTTCACTTTAATTTGGGGATTTTGACTCTTCTTCTTCATTTCTTTTTACCCTCCAACGGTTCTAGCTATGACCGGTCGAACCCACCTTCATAGTACTTCAAGGTTAGTGGTTCTTTTGTATTTTCTTTGTAGATTCTTGCTATTAGTGTTTCAAATCTCATTCTTGTGGAATCTATTTGGTCGTTCATTGCAAGTTTGGGGTTTTATCTTGAAAAATCTGTTCTATCTAAACCTCATTTCTTCTATCTTGCATCTTGTTGTTTCCTTGAAATCCTTCTTTGAAAATGGATGCTAGAGGTAAAAAGAAAACTACTCGAGGTCCCTCTTCATCTAGATCAGCTTCTATTGTATAACGTCATCTTCGCTCTCCCAAAAATGATCCTTCTGATGCTCGGGATTTGCGTATGCGCAATGTTATTGTTGAGCGTCATGTTAATATTAATCACATTGCTTCATTTGGTATCCTTCCTCTGTTGGAATCTGTGGGATGGGATAACATCTTACATTGGGGTGGAGCTGCATACCAGTCCATTGCCCAATCCATGTTTGCATGTATCTGTGATTTTTCTCTTGAGAATTTAACTTTTAAAGTTGATACTCAAGAAGGATTGTTTTTAGTGGATCGACATTTGATTGCTGACATTATGGAAATACCACAATGATGAGAGCATTCCAATTAATATTTTACATGACAGTCTCTCTAATCCGAACGAAAAATGCTTACTAGAGATATATGTAATTTGGATGTTCATTGGACTTATAAAGGTCATGTACTTCCCTCAAGGTATTTGTTACCCGCATTACTGTAGTACTTCATAAGATATTCATCTCAAATCTTTATCCACGTTCTGGTAATAAAACCGAACTCACTGCTTTCATGGTTCGTGTTTTGCATTCTGTAGTCTCTGGTGCAAAAATATGTCTACCGTCTTTAATTTGTCATTCCATTATTTGGTCTCGTCACCATCCTGGACACAGTGATATACCCTTTGGTTATTTATTGACTATGCTGGCAAATCATATGCTCGTGGCTATGCCTACTAGAGAAAAACCCATCCATCATCTCCCTTTTAATAATTACAATCTTAACAAGATGAATTTAGAATTGACTGATGGCCAAGTGGATGCTAGTAGCAGTGGTGCTGAAGCAGGAAATGCTCAAGCTAGTGATCTTCCTGAAGACGTGAATATGGATGATTTATTTGAAGAACTTGAATCAGACTCAGCTGATGATCCTAATTTTCAGTCTTCTGATTTTGATGGAAGATTGAATTCCCTTCAAGAGCAGGTGGCTCAAATTCGTGTTACCCAAGACACAATTTTCTTATTTACGCAAATATATGAGGCGGGTTGCTAAGGGTTTACATAAAATTGATCCATCTAATCCTGCACCCTCTTCTGGTTCTGACTAAATATTTGATGTGTCTGTAATATTTTTATTGAACTTTTCGTGCTTACTGACTTTTTTTAATTATGGACTATGATCTCTTGAATCAACTCCTATTTTCATTATTATTGATGCTCTTCTTCCTTTGTCATTTTGTGTCAAAAAGGGGAAGAAGTTTTGGTTTTGGAGGTTTTTGATTCATTTGAATTTGATCTTTATGATGTGCTACTATTACTCAAGGGGAGTTAAGCTTCTCATGGGTAGGCTATTACTCAGGGGGAGTTAAGCTTCTCAGGGGTAGTTATGGGAGAATGATGCTAGTTATTACTTATCATATCTATATATCTGTGCATGCTTCTCTATTGTGAACCTGTTGTGTTTGTACTTCTCTTATGTTACTTCTCTTATGTCTATTGAAAGTATTATTACTTGGGTGTTTTGTCACAAATTTGATAAAGGGGGAGATTGTAAGTGTTATGGTCTCATGCTCCTTTGGTTGTCAAATTTTGATGTGTCAAAACATCTATCTGTGACCTGTGCTTGTATGATGATTTATATGAATTCAAGACACTGCATAAATACTTCAAGAAGCTACAAGTTGAACTTTTCAAGGAGCTACATATTGAAGTTCAAGAAGCTACATGTTGAAGTCTCAAGAAGCTACAATGTTGATGTTCAAGTCTTAAGAAACAACTCATGACTTCAAGACTAATAAGCAATGCATGAAGTAGTTGTTATGCTGATGAAGATCTCAAGTTTGAAGCTATAACAAGTTCAAGATCTCAAGCCTGATATGGTTCAAACATCTACATTTGTTGAATGGTTGAAGTTCAATGTCCATACGACATGATTCAGGTTTGAATGACCTTAGGTTGACCCTTTAAGTAGGTCACTTTGGATACATAAATCAAATATTTATTTTACATAAGTTTGGTCTATTCTACGACCTGTCCTAGCTCTTGTTCGACCAGTCCTGGCATTGGTTCGACTAGTCCAAGAAATTCCACGACCAGTCCTAAGTTGTTAAAGATTTTTCAAAATTTTTGGTATGCCCATGACCAGTCCTGGAGGTCCTTCGACCGGTCGTAGGTGTGGCTTCGACTCGTCCACGACCAGTTGTGGATCTACGACTCAATGTCCAGCAACTTTATCTATGGTCCTACGACCAGTCGTAGGGATCTACGACCAGTCGTAGGTGTCCCACGACCAGTCGTAGGGTACTCACGACCAGTCGTGGAACGACTTTCAAAGATCGCGCTCAATATTTCAAAAATTGTTAGAGCTACGACCAAACCGAAGGTTTCTAAGACCAAGTCGTAGGAACGATTTTTGCTTCTATAAATTGAACACGAAATTGAGTTTTCACACTTCAACTCTATTCTATTCAAAAATTTTCAAGTGATCACTCGAGATAAGTCTGTGTTTATTTTAAGCTACATTGTGCTTATTTAATATTCCTTTTGCTAGCTTATTTAATTTGATTTTGTTTCTATATTCCAATCTTATTTGAAAAGAGGAATTATCTTATTCCTTCTTCTTGGAATCAAAATCAAATATAGCTACGCCCAACGAGTTAAATCTAAAATCTATTAGAATTTAGAACCTTATGAATGTGAGTATTGGATATTGAACTTTGACATTCAATCATCTACTCCGATTGGTTCTACCGGCTGCTAAGAAAAGGAGAAATCCATGTATTTTACAATTCTCAAAATTTATTTACTTTTGGTTTTGTTTGAGGTTGCGAGAAAAATCTCATTGTATTGGTTTTGTTTGAGGTTGAGCGAGAAAAATCTCATTGTATTGGTTGTCCGAGGAAAACCGAAAACTCGAAAAGAGGGGTTTTTGAATTGTGTAAGCCCAAGTGAAAAGACACAATTGTAAAGGTTTTTGGTGAACCTGTGAAAACCTATTTGATAGTGAACGCTAATATCCCTGTGTGAGGATATTAGAGTGGAGTAGTCTGTGTGGTCATGTTGGAAAACGGTTGGTGTACACACAAAGTAACCACTATAACTCTTTGTCTTGTGGATTGAATGCTTGCTTAATTTTCATATCTTTTATCATTCGATTGTGTGGAATGTACAAGTGGATGTGAATGTTGTAATTATTTACATTTCAAGCAAGTGTGGGGATTGTTGTAATAATTTAGATCTATACTTCTGCATTTAATTTCAATTCCTTGCTATTTCATTTACTTATATTAAAATTGAGTCCTTGAACCAAAAGAGGTTCTAGAAATAAGGTTGTCCTACCATAAGCCCTTGTTTATTATGGTGTAAGGTTGTCCTTAGAACTAAATTTGTATCAATCTCTCAATACTTATTTATCAAGGTGATTTAAAATTTAGCATTGTGAAATGATTTATATTGTAAGGCTATTGGTTTAATTTATTTCTGCTAATTTTATTTTAAATTTGGCATTGTCCTATTCACCCACCCCCCCCCTCTAGGACATATAGCTTGGCCTTTTCAGGGTGCATCCCATGTTTTCCAATACCATATTTGGAGTGTAGGCAGTTAAACGTAAATCCTGGAACTTTCTTTCAAATTACATTTAGAAATTCCTCATCGTGGGATATGGAAATCCCATCTCACACTTCCAACACAATCCTCATTTTCCAAAGCCTATAAAGTAATTTTAATCCCCGCCCACCCTCCTGCCAAATATGTCATTCCCAATCCTGAAGTGGGATTAGCAATACAGTCCCATTTTAATACAACTTAAGACCATTGGCCAAGTAGTGATGCAGTGATAAAGTCCCTTGATACACATTAACCCACCACACTCTGATAGCTTAAGCTTTTAGAGAAAATGGTTGTTTGACAAATAGACTCTTAGAGTTTTGGACCAAGAGCGTTGCTCCTGGATTTCGACAGACCTGACCATATAGGAAACCCAACAAATTTATAATGTGACCCTTAGGATCTTCTTAGCTAGTATGAACATATGTGAAATGCTCGTGCGTAGTTAAATTCGAGTTCCGGCAACCCAATTCCAATCAGACAACTTTGACCCTAGGCGATAATTTCTTTATTTAGAAAGGGTATAAAATCATCTGGTGTATAAGCATAGACTTTAGATTACAACTAGTGGATTATCGCTGCTCATAAGTTGAGCCTAGGCTGTTGATTAGACTAAGAAATGTAAACGACTAACAATGTTAAGATAATTGAGTGATAGACGTAGTTAGTTGCCTTGAATAGGTTGGAGCGAGACCCCGTTCCGTTGTTGAATCCCCTTAATACTTTAGGCTTCCTTAGTAACTCTTAGGGAGCTTGTTTGACGTAGAAACTATTCACGATTAGAGAAAACCTATATATCCTTTGGATTCAATGTTAGGTCCAATCAATACATCCCTTAGAATTTCCTTCTCAAGGACTTAGTACAATCGGGAAGATGGAGTAGAGAAACTACATATAAGCGAGGTATTCGCGGTTTGAATCGAATCCTCAATCCTGGTAGTGACCAATGAACCCTATGCTCTGATCAAGCAGAAGGTCGGGATCGACTAGGATTAAGGAATGATATGGCAACTTTCTGTTTTAGCTAGGCAGGAGGTCCATGTATCCGACTCAGACCCACTACACAACATTCCTTCCGTGTTGGCCTGACCTCTTACAACTAAAACTTTATAACTTCGTCTTCGAGAAGTGTTAAGAACATATAGCCAATAGAGACTTTGTCTTTTAGGCCCAAGGAATTACCCAAATGGGCAACAAATAGTTAGGAATTAGGTCCCAAGTCGCATGCCATGTCGACATACATATTATGTTTATGACCGTAGAAAGACAGCATGCCTATAAACTAGACATGATTAAATAGGATAAGTCTGGGCCGCGATAAAACCCCTTGGTAGGATTAGGCATCTTGCCTCAAACTCACACCTGCCCCTGACATCAACCACATTACCCGTCATTTTTAGCTCCTCGATACCCATAGGTATCAATGCTATAGTACACATCGTCGATGAAAGGCAGACCAATGTATTTCCCGTTTCATGTCAAAGATAGGTTATAAATTACACCTTGTTCCGACATACGGATCAGGACATAGCTCTTGAGCCTTGAGGGCGAAAATAAATTTTAAGGGGGGTAGAACATGATGAACCCGCTCTAGTTAGGTCACCTAATACACCTCTTTGACCTGGGTGGCGCAGCGGAAACGTGGTGGACCCTACCCCACTGGCCCAAGATCGAAATGGTGCTCGATAAATACGAACATTATAGAAGCCCTAACAAGTTCTACTATGAAAATGTTTTAGGATGATCTAGTAAGATTCGATTCACCCTTCCCTGGGACATAGATAATATCGAGGACTCACTTAGACTAAGACCTAAAGGGCAACCTTAGAATAAACAATTTGAACCTTTCAATGATGGACATTCCCTATGGTTTTAGAGTGATCGGACTACGGAGTTACTGAAATATACAACTGCGAAACATTCGCGGCTTGACCCAATTCTCAATCTTGGCGACTACCAATGGACTCACTTGCTTGACCGAGCAGAAGACCTGAGATCCTCCAGGATTCGGAAGTGATACGATGACCTTCCTACCCTGGCCCGGTAGATGATCGATGTATCGGTATCGAGCCCACTATTACCGTCTCTCCGTGTTGGTCAAATAATGAAAACGACTATCTTACTCTAAATGGTTGGGAGTTGTCGTCAAGACTCCAAATAGGTAAAGAAATAAATTGTAGCAAATCATCAGGGTATAAGCAATGGATAAAGAAATTTTGTTTTAAGGGGGGTAGACTAAAATGAACCAGGCTAGTATATACCCTACCACGTGTAGAAACTCGAAATCAAGAAGTCTTAGGCAAATGAAATAATAGAAATCTTTCCTTATTACCCTTAGGCAATTTTGGGACGAAGTTTTGTTTTAAGGGGAGTAGATTGTAATGCCCCGGATTTTTGCCAACCTGGGATTAGACGTCCTTAGGCAATGGATCAATCCTAATACAGGTTTAACTTCTTAAACGCTCAATTAAAGCCTCAAATCTCTTTTCAAACCATTTTCTTCACAAATCCCACCCTTCACTACCTTGTGCTTTCAATTTCTCAAAGCACCTTCACCCTAGACACTATCTTAAACTAGCTAAGTAGTATAACTTGGATCACTTTAGATACAAACTGCAAAGGACTAAATACTACCTCAGACGGAAATCACTTAGGATTAAATCCTTTAGAAATTTGACAAAGTTAACTAAGTGCTAAACTAGATTAGCCATGAAATCTATTTGAATCACTTTAAATACGATCTGTAAGACCCAAAACTGGTAGAATCATTGACGCTAGGTTACCCAAAAATCTAGGATCAAACTCATTACCCGGCTGCTCTCGGGAGCATCTCAAAATTCTGTATCTGATCTGGACCGCACATCGGGAGTTCGAACAATACGAAGTTAAGGACTTAGGACCGCCTCGCTGGGCTTGACTATCATCTCAAAAATCAGGTCCAGCCGATGTCCCACGGCCATTCGTTTGGATCCGGAACGAAGGTGTGTGAAAAACACTATTCCCTTTACAAAATAAATATCGGAATAGTGATCGGCACCATTCGCCATGCATCAAGATAAGCAACCAGATGTCGAATCGGACTAAATTACACCCTCGGATTAAGAAAAATTTAGAACATTTACATGTGCTTGGAATTTCGGATCGTCATGGCCTTACGTTGAATCGAAAGTGGTCCACCACGTGCGATTTGGGAATCCGATCGAGTCGAAAACGTAATCCCACATAGATCCATGTGTGGTGAGCTTAAGTCTGACGTTTGGCTCAAGGAGGGCCACCAGAACCTCTCTTTGAGGTGGAAAAGTGACGAAATACCTATATTAGCAAGTAACCCTTGAACACGAGTCTATTTTGGAAAGGTTTTAGGCTATAAAAGGACCTTAAACCCTCTCCCATTCCAGCCATACGAATTTGGTTTGAGAGAGAGAAAAGAGAGAGAAAGTGAGGGAGATGTGGGAGGAACTCCCTTTCTTTGTTCCTCGCCGCTATTCGGGCTCCACCGCTTGATTCTCATCGCTTTCCCTACGATTCCGGCGTCGTTTCTAGGTAAGAAACCCTAACCCTAATCTGTTTTAGGGTTGTATAGGTTGTAGGTTATGAAATAGCTAACCTGTTTCGTTCTTTAGGCTGCCAAACTCCCGTATACGGAACCTTAGCGAACCTATCGACTCCGTTACGATTCTACGACACAAGGTGCGGACTTTAGGTGTATAGGTTATGGTTTTCAACGCTTTCAATGTCAGATAATGATAGATTCATGATCTGCATGCAATTGCACATGTACAAAATGCTTTCCGTTTTCTGTTTCGATTAGAATTGTAGAATTTGGAAATTCACATACTCTAGGTATTCGTATAAAATACCGTATACGTATTTTTTTTTGAAAATTTGTTTGACATGTTTATTTGACGTATGGATATATGACGTATGGATAAAATACTTATTTGGCGAAAGGATTCGCCTAAATACATGTTTACTAATAAACACTATGTATGTAGAAATACGGTATTGTAAGAAGTACCGTATACATGTATATTTTAGTGATGTGTTTGTTATGATTAATTGTCGTATAAATATATTATGTGCGTATAAAACATTTTCTTGGCGAAGGGAATCGCCGTAATACATGTTTGCTTGTATACACTATGTATGTTGAAAATGCGTATTCTAGAAAATACTGTATACGTATAAATATTGGGAGATGAATTTATCATGATTATTTGCTGTAGTAATATATTATACATGGATAAAATACCTACTTGGCTAAGGGATAGCCCTAATACATGTTTTAATAACATACACCATGTATGTTGTAATAGTGTATTCTAAGTGTTTGGGAAAATGACTGAATGAGTATAGAATCCTCATTCGTGCTCGCCATGACTAATTGTCATGGATTCATGATTGTTGTATTGGCGATACCCTTTTGACGAAAGGATTTGCCCTAAATCACGCCACGGCCAATAGACACCATATATGCTAAAATGTGTGGCCCAAGTGTTTGTGGAAATGACTGAATGAATATGGAACTTGGATTCCTGATTGCCATGACTATCCGTCGTGGGTGTACACGTGTTATGATTGGGGCAACTCCCTAGTGAAAGGATTTGGCCTAACGCCTATGTGATCGACATGCATCATGTATGTTGATGCATGTTTGTTTAAGTGTTTCTTGAAATGTCTGAATGAGTAGTAGTTAGCAAATTGTAATGTATAAGGGTGTTGAGATATGATTCTCAACCTCTTTTAACTATGTGTATGATCTCCTTGGATTGTTGTGTGATTAGGAATTGAACATGTATAAACTCATGCTTGTGTTGTGATTCATAACATGCTCAACTGCTTTATGATTATAACTATGTAATGCATATGTTTAAATTTATATTTACGTTGTATGATCCGTCATGGGTGATGGGGGAGCGGAGCAACGAAAGTGCGTCTGCAACCACAGCGCCCTAAACGGAAAATACCATACCTTGATTGTATGAGTGGAATCTTGATTCACTACTGCTTTATCTATCTGCACTTGATTGTGTTTGGAGCTATGATTATGGTCCAGACAATCGGTACCAGAATTGAATTCATGGTTGCGATTCATTTGCCACGTGAGATGTGTTCGACGAACCCGAGTCGTACTTCGGTTGGCGATAGTGGTTGGCCACGCGAAGTGCTTATGCACTTCATGTCGTTCAACTTGTTGTGCGCTCGAAAGTCGTAGCGAGCTCGTCAAGTAACCCGATCTGTCTTATGTATGTTCACCATGTTTGGTCGCTACTGCTTGAACCTAGGGTACCAAACTTACCAGTGAAATCTCTTTTAACCATGGTACCTCGATCCGCTAAGACTCATGAGCCGGGCATGGTGGTATGGGACACCGTGGTCGAGCTGTCGGCCTACGCTGGGGCCACGTGCCTCCCCATAGTGACCCGGTGAGCAACCGGACTCGTGAGTGATTATGGTGGTATGGGACACTATATTCGAGCGTCGCTACTTACGGCGAGAGCCGAGTACGGTGAGACTGTACTCGTGTGCCGACGGCGACGAGTCCTCCGTAGTATCTTCGAGTATACTCCAAGTGGTCCGTGATTGGCGACGAGTCTTTCACAAGACAACTAGAGTATGAGTTGAACCGAGTACGGTGAGACCTGTACTCGAGCCGACGGCTAGTGATTGAGCCGAGTACGGTGAGAGACCAGTACTGGCCGACCGTCAGCCAATTGAGCCGCATACGGTGAGATCTCGTATCCGTCTTGACGGGTGACGAGCCCTTTGCGATGCCTTCGCTATGCCTCTCAAACCATAATATCGTATGAGATTAACTAGATGACGACCCTAGAATGGATCATGTTTGGGAATGATACAAGGGAGGTACCTTAGTTTCCCAATACTTCTGTTTGAAATGGACTAATAATAACTCGGTAATCATGATCATCATCGCACCGTATGTGCTTAGTAGATGTGGCGCACTGAGGGAGTTAAGCATTCGTGAACGTAAGATGATGTCGCATGAGGGTGGTTTGGCAAGGGCATACAGCATCATGTCATTTCATTCTCGCACTTAATAAGAGTAGTTAGAATTGTTTGATTTGTACTGCTTTATCATTATTGCTTGATTGAATTGAGAACATGTTAACCTATGCTTTACTATTTCACTGAGTTGATCACTCACTCCCACGTTACGGGACGGTGTTGTACACACCAACCAGATTTGTTGAATTTCAGATGATGGCGATGCTTATGAAGCAGAGCCGGACTACTTCTATGGTGATGAGGAGTTCTCCTATCATGTAACTCTCTGACGGGTCTCTGAAGACCTGGCACTGCATTGACGGGGCTATGGTACTTGGGATAGAAGATATTACACTTACAAATTTGGTATATTTTAGAACTGTACTTGTACTTATTTAACCTAGTAATGTTATCACACTTTGGAGACTCATCACAGTTTATATATTTTATCTATCTATCATCATCTTCCGCTTGCAATTTAACTGTCTCTGGAGTATGATATGTTGTTTTGGCTTAATCTCACTCATGTTCAATGCACGAATACAGTCAACATTCAATCATCATTCATTTTGTTGCATAAGTGATGTTCTGGAACTTAGGAGTTGAGTTTATGCTCGACCCCCGATTTTCAGCGCGTTACAAATATCTTCTATCCCAAGTACCATAGCCTCGTCAATGCAGTACCAGGTCTTCAGAGACCCGTCAGAGAGTTACATGATAGGAGAACTCCTCCTCATCACCATAGAAGTAGTCCGGCTCTGCTTCATAAGCATCGCCATCATCTGAAATTCAACAAATCTGGTTGGTGTGTACAACACCGTCCCGTAACGTGGGAGTGAGTGATCAATTCAGTGGAACAGTAAAGCATAGGTTAACATGTTATCAATTCAATCAAGCAGTAATGATAAAGCAGTACAAATCAAACAATTCTAACTACTCTTATTAAGTGCGAGAATGAAATGACATGATGCTGTATGCCCTTGCCAAACCACCCTCATGCGACATCATCTTACGTTCGCGAATGCTTAACTCCCTCAGTGCGCCACATCTACTAAGCACATGCGGTGCGATGATGATCATGATTACCGAGTTATTATTAGTCCATTTCAAACAAAGAAGATTGGGAAACTAAGGTACCTCCCTTGTATCATTCCCAAACATGATCCATTCTAGGGTCGTCAGTCCTAGTTAATCTCATATGATATTATGGTTTGAGAGGCGTAGCGAAGGCATCACAAAGGGCTCGTCACCCGTCAGCACGGATACAAATCTCACCGTATGCGGCTCAATTGTTGACCGTCAGCTCGAGTACAGGTGTCACCGTACTCGGCTCAATCACTAGTCGTCAGCTCGAATACAGGTCTCACCGTACTCGACTCAACTCATACTCCAGTTGCTGTGAAAGACTCGTCGCCAATCACAGACTTTGGAGTATACTCGAAGATACTACAGAGGACTCGTCGCCCGTCAGCACGAGTACAGGTCTCACCGTACTCGGCTCTCGCTGTAAGTATCGACAGCTCGAATATAGTGTCCCATACCACCATAATCGACTCACGAGTCTAATTGCTCACTGGTCACTACGGGGAGGCACGTGGCCCCAGCGTAGGCCGACAGCTCGACCACGGTGTCCCATACCTCCATGCTCGGCTCATGAGTCTTAGCGGATCGAGGTACCATGGTTAAAAGGGATTTCACTGTAAGTTTGGTACCCTAGGTTCAACCAAGAATGCGACCAAACATGGTGAACATACATAAGACAGATCGGGTTACTTGACGAGCTCAAGCTAGCTCGAGCGCACAACAAGTTGAACGACATGAAGTGCATAAGCACTTCGCGTGGCCATAACCACTATCGCCAACCGAGGTACGACTAAATCGGCCCGTCGAACACATCTCACGTGGCAAATGAATCGTAGCCACGAATTCAACTGTACCGATTGTCCGAACTATAATCATAGCCCCAAACATGATAACTTGCGGATAGATAAAGCAAGAATGGATCAAGATTCCACTCATACAATCAAGGTATGGTATTATCCCTTTAGGGTCGCTGTGGTCAAGCAGACGCACTCGTTGCTCCGCTCCCCATCACCCATGACGGATCATACAACGTAAATATAAATTTAAACATATGCATTACATAGTTATAATCATAAGCAGTTGAGCATGTTATGAATCACAACACAAGCATGAGTTTATACATGTTCAATTCCTAATTACACAACAATCCAAGGAGATCATACACATAGTTAAAAGAGGTTGAGAATCACATCTCAACACCCTTATACATTACAATTTGCTAACTACTACTCATTCAAACATTCCAAGAAACACTTAAACAAACATACATCAACATACATGACATATGTCGATCACATAGGCATTAGGCCAAATCCTTTCCCTAGGGAGTTGCCCCAATCATAACATGCGTACACCCACGACGGAATTCATGGCAAGCAGGAATCCAAGTTCCATATTCATTCAGTCATTTCCACAAACACTTGGGCCACACATTTTAGCATATATGGTGTCTATTGGCCGTGGCGTGATTTAGGGCAAATCCTTTCGTCAAAGGGGTATCGCCGATACAACAATCATGAATCCATGACAATTAGTCATGGCGAGTACGAATGAGAATTCGATACTCATTCAATCATTTTCACAAACACTTAGAATACACTATTATAACATACATGGTGTATGTTAGCAAAACATGTATTAGGGCTATCCTTTAGCCAAGTGAGTATTTTATCCATGTGTAATATATTACTACAGCAAATAATCATGATAAATACCTCTCCCAATGTTTATACGTATACAGTATTTTCTAGAATACGTATTTGCAACATACATAGTGTATACAAGCAAACATGTATTACGGCGATTCCCTTCGCCAAGCAAATATTTTATACGCACATAATATATTTATACGACAATTAATCATGACAAACACATCGCTAAAATATACATGTATACGGTACTTCTTACAATACCGTATTTCTACATACATAGTGTTTATTAGTAAACATGTATTTAGGCGAATCCTTTCGCCAAATAAGTATTTTATCCATACGTCATATATCCATACGACAAATAAACATGTCAAACACATTTCCATAAAAAATACGTATACGGTATTTTATACGAATACCTAGAGTATGTGAAATTCCAAATTCTACAATTCTAATCGAGACTGAAAACGGAAAGCACTTTGTACATGTGCAATTGCATGCAGATCATGAATCTATCATTATCTGACATTGAAAGCATTGAAAACCATAACCTATACACCTAAAGTTCGCACCTTGTGTCGTAGAATCGTAACTGAGTCGATAAGTTCGCTAAGCTTCCGTATACGGGAGTTTTGCAACCTAGAGAATGAAATAGGTTAGCTATTTTCTAACCTACAACTGTCTAATCCCCCAAACAGGTAATGCAAATGTGTCGGACTTAAGCTCACTAACACTGGATCTACGTTCTATTAAGTTTTCGGTTTGGTCGGATACCCAGATCATGCGTGGCGGACCGGTTTCATCTCGACGGTCAGTGGGTCTCAATTGGAGATGTCGAGTACATGTAAATGTGTATGAAATTTTTCCTGATCCGAGGGTGTAATTTGGTCAGATTCTGACGGTCTGGTTGCTTAAAACTGATCCGCAACTGACGAGTCTCAGATTACTATTCAAGATATTTATTTTTAAAGAAAACAAGTGTTTTCACACTCTCTCGCTTCGGACTCAAGCGAACAGCCGTGGGACATCGGCTGGATTTGCTTTCCGAGATGGTTGTCAAGCCCAGCGAGGCGGTCCTAAGTCCTTAACTTCGTATTGTTCGGAATCCCGATGTGCGGTCCAGATCAGATACAGAGTTTCGAGATGCTCCGAGAGCAGCCGGGTAATGAGTTTGATCCTAGATTTTTGGGTAACCTGGCGTCCATGATTCTACAAGTTTTGGGTCTTGCAGATCGTATTTAAAGCGATTCAAAATAGATTTCATGGCTAATCTAGTTTAGCACTTAGTTAACTTTGTCAAATTGTAATGTATAAGGGTGTTGAGATATGATTCTCAACCTCTTTTAACTATGTGTATGATCTCCTTGGATTGTTATGTAATTAGGAATTGAACATGTATAAACTCATGCTTGTGTTGTGATTCATAACATGCTCAACTGCTTATGATTATAACTATGTAATGCATATATTTAAATTTATATTTACGTTGTATGATCCGTCATGGGTGATGGGGGAGCGGAGCAACGAGTGCGTCTGCAATGTACCGATGTGACCCTAAACGGATAATACCATACCTTGATAGTATGAGTTGAATCTTGATCCATTACTGCTTTATCTATCTGCACTTGATTGTGTTTGGGGCTATGATTATAGTCCAGCACAATCGGTGCAGACTGAATTCGTGGTCGTGATTCATTTGCCACGTGAGATGTGTTCGACGAACCCGAGTCGTACTTCGGTTGACGATAGTGGTTGGCCACGCGAAGTGCTTATGCACTTCATGTCGTTCAACTTGTTGTGCGCTCGAGCTAGCTGAGCTCGTCAAGTAACCCGATCTGTCTTATTTATGTTCTCCATGTTTGGTCGCCATCGCTTGAACCTAGGGTACCAAACTTACAGTGAAATCCCTTTTAACCATGGTACCTCGATCCGCTAAGACTCATGAGCGGACATGGTGGTATGGGACACCGTGGTCGAGTTGTCGGCCCATGTCAGCCATGTGCCTCCCGTAGTGACCATTGAGCAACCCAAACTCGTGAGCCGAATACGGTGGTATGGGACACTGTATTCGAGCTGTCGATACTTACGGCGAGAGCCGAGTACGGTGAGACCTGTGTTCGTGCTGACGGGCGACGAGTCCTCCGTAGTATCTTCGAGTATACTCCAAGGGTCTGTGATTGGCGACGAGTCTTTCACAAAGAACTAGAGTATGAGTTGAGCCGAGTACGGTGAGACCTGTACTCGAGCTGACGGCTAGTGATTTAGCCGAGTACGGTGAGACCTGTACTCGAGCTGACGGCCAGCAATCGAGCCGCATACGGTGAGATCTGTATCCGCGCTGACGGGTGACGAGCCCTTTGCGATGCCTTCGCTATGCTTCTCGAACCATAATATCGTATGAGATTAACTAGGATTGACGACCCTAGAATGGATCATGTTTGGGAATGATACAAGGGAGGTACCTTAGTTTCCCAATACTGCTGTTTGAAATGGACTAATAATAACTCGGTAATCATGATCATCATCGCACCGCATGTGCTTAGTAGATGTGGCGCACTGAGGGAGTTAAGCATTCGCGAACGTAAGATGATGTCGCATGAGGGTGGTTTGGCAAGGGCATACAGCATCATGTCATTTCATTCTCGCACTTAATAAGAGTAGTTAGAATTGTTTGATTTGTACTGCTTTATCATTACTGCTTGACTGAATTGATAACATGTTAACCTATGCTTTATTGTTCCACTGAGTTGATCACTCACTCCCATGATACGGGACGGTGTTTCGAACACCCACCAGACCTTGTCTGATTGCAGATGGCGACGCTACTTCTGTGGCGGAGCCGGACTTCTATGACGACGAGAATGCGTTCTCGTATATACTGTATCTGGCAGCTTCGTGAGAGTCGTACCTTGATTGTCGGGGCTACATGGATGTTGACTAGATCATTCTACACAACTTGGTATAATTTACTTGTAATTATTTAACCTGGCAACTTTATCACACTCTGGAGACTCACCACAGTTTATATATTTTATCTATCTATCACAGTCTTCCGCTCGCAAATTTAACTGTCTCTGGAGTATGATATTCTGTTTTGGCTTAATCTCACTCATGTTCAATGCACAAATACAGTCAACATTCAATCATCATTCATTTTGTTGCATAAGTGATGTTCTGGAACTCGGGAGTTGAGTTTATGCTCGACCCCCGATTTTCAGGGCGTTACAAGTTGGTATCAAAGCATGATTTGGATTAAACCGGACCTAGGTTATGGTCACACGACACACACTGACGCACTCTGACTTAGGAGGGAGCGATGGAATGTAGAAACAGTCTTAGGCATCCCTGCTCCGTCCAACGGCTAGTTCGCTGAAAGCAAACGCCAAAATCGAGTACGTATTAACCCTTGGTCGCACGGGTCGACCTTATAATATTCATAGGCCGTCTATTAAAGAGTCTAGATTACAATTCACCTCACCCCAACCGTTGAAAATAGATAGAATATGGGATAAACGTGATGAGGATAACTACTCCGAATCCTCGGAGCTTCTCTGGACTCCTTACAGAGACTTCCCAAATCCACGAGAAAAGAAAAGCAGAAAGTAGGAATAAATTCTAATTAATTCGAATTGATTAATAAATGACTACAAAAAATCGAGTTCACAACCCTTTAAATAGGAATACCAAGCAATGGTAAAGAAATCAGAAACAAACTACAACTAAAACTCCTAGAATTCGCGACTTACCATAAGGTGGTGATGTCTACCAGTGCGCAAAGTTTTCAGCTAAGAATAATAAGTGTCCTATTTGGCTTCACCAAACCATTCTCCTAATTATTCTAAGCTCTTTACGAGATGAGCGCAACTCCTAAAGTCAATGGATGGAGAGTTATTAAACTAAAAATTACTATTTTAGTAAAACGAAATTAAAACGGGAAATGACTGTCAATCGGAGGCTCTTTTTGCAATTCCGGGCTACGCAACCTGGCGTAACTGGGTTGGTTAGCTTCATTAGCTCGTTCTACCCCAAATTCATATATTTTACATCAGATAACTCATTCCGGATTGCAAGTTACGTCCGAATATCCCGAAACTACCCGAAATGGAGCGAATCGGATTCGGGGGCCTCCCCACTTAGATCCGATGGGACCCAGGGTCGAACCGGGGTCCATTTGGCACCTTGGGACCACAGAGAACACGACCCCACTGCGGCGGCGCGGTTCCGGCCAAGGCGGACCGCGGTAGAGCCGCGGTTCCGGCAGCGGACCGCGGTCCTGTGGCCCATCTGAGGTGGCTCCAAGCCTGGGACTGGTCGGCCCGACATCCCCTAACCCCTGGCAAGTGCGGTTTTGGCTGGGGTTTGGGATTTTAGGGGCTAGAGCACCCCTCTCTCTCACATCTTCCCTTCCAAACGCCCTCCCCTTCTATTTCCAATTTTTTCCCTCAAATCCTTCCTCCAATCTTTCAATCTAATATTTTCAACCATAATCCATCCATCTCCATCAGTTACAACAATCCCTACCCCTCTACCCTCTCCGTTCTCTCTCATTTGGGCTTTTACATGCCCCATTTGTGACTCAAAATCGTGTAGCCTTCTAACCTATCTCATTTCTCCCTTTTACCTTCTTCATTCCCTACCTTTTTGGCCTTTACAATCCCTGTTGAGGCTCAAGTTCATGGAGAACCAAAAACTCCAGCCCCCCATTTCCCTTATCCTCATTTTCCATGGCTCTATCCGAGCTCATCCATATGTTGTCTTGTAGTTTGCATGGGCTACTATCTTAGGGTGGTTATGTTTTCCTGTTGATAGGTGTAGTAGTTGGTAGAATGTTTTAGGTATTTGAGAACGTTTAGGGTCCGTTCGACCAAATTACATTAGGTAAGTTTACGGTGGATAGAATTGTAAAAGTAATAATAAATTTGTATGTAGGGTATGGCCCCTAGATTGGGTGTATTCTATGTCTTCCGACACCATGTTTAGAATGTACACAATTAAGAGTAAATTCCGAATTTCCCCATCGTGGGATATGAAAAATCCCATCTCACATTTTTCCAACACCAGGCTCATTTTCCAAGGCCTATAAAATTAATCCCCTCCTACCCTCCTACCAACCATGTCACACCCAATCCCAAGATAGGATTAGTAATGCAGTCCCATTTTAATATAACTTAAGACCATTGGCCAAGTAGTGATGCAGTGATAAAGTCCCTTGATATACATTAACCCACCACACTCTGACAGCGTAAGCTTTTTAAGTAAATGGTTGTTTGACAAATAGACCCTTGGAGTTTTGGACCTAGAGCGGTGCTCCTAGATGTCGACAGACCTGACCATATAGGAAATCCAATAAATCGATAATGCGAACCTTAGGACCCTCTTTGTTGGTTTGAGCATATGTGAAATGCTCGAGCGTCAAGTATAGACAACTCAATTTCACAAGATAGATTTAGTTAGTCAGCTTGATTAGGCTGGAGCAAAACTCCATTCCTTCGTTGAATCCCCTTAATACTTTAGGCTTCCTTAGTAACTCTTAGGGAGCTTGTTTGGCGTAGAAACTATTCACGATTAGAGAAAACTTATATATCCCTTGGATTCAATGTTAGGTCTAACCAATACATCCCTTAGAATTTCCTTCTCAAGGACTTAGTACAATCGGGAACACTGAGTAGAGAAACTACATATAAGCGAGGTATTCACGGTTTGAATCGCATTCTCAAATCCTAGTAGTGACCAATGAACCCTATGCTCCTCGATCGGCAGAAGGCCGGGATTGACTAGGATTAAGGAATGATATGGCAACTTTCTGTTTTAGCTAGGCAGGAGGTCCATGTATCCGACTCTGACCCACTACACAACATTCCTTCCGTGTTGGCCCGACCACTTACAACTAAAAGTTTATAACTTCGTCTTCGAGAAGTGTTAAGAACATATAGCCAATAGAGATTTCCTTTTAGGCCCCAAGGAATTACCCAAATGGGCAACAATTAGTTAGGAATTAGGTCTCAAATCGCATGCCACGTCGGCATACATATTGTGCTTATGAACGTAGAAAGATAGCTCACTGTTAAGGACATCATTAAATAGGATAAGTCTGGACCGCGACAAAAACCCCTTAGTAGAATTAGGCATCTTGCCTCAAACTCACACCTGCCCCTGACATCAACCACATTACCATCATTCTTTTTTTGCTCCTCTCGATCCCCATAGGTATCAATGCCATCGTACACATCGTCGATGAAAGGCAGGCCAATGTATTTCCCATTTCATGTCAAGGATAGGTTATAAATTACACCTTGTTCCGACATACGGATCAGGCCATAGTTCTTGAGCCTTGAGGGTGAAACTAAAATTTTAAAGGGGGTAGAACATTATGAGCCCAATCTAGTTAGGTCACCTGACACGCCTCTTTAATCAGAGTGGCGCAGCGGAAACGCGGTGGACCCTACCCCATTGGCCCAGGATCGAAATGGTGCTCGTCGAATACGAACATTATAGAAGCCCTAGCCTGCCCTACTATGAGAAAATGTTTTAGGATGATCTAGTAAGATTTGATTCCCCATTTCCTTTAACATAGATAATAACAAGGACTCTCTTAGACTAAGACCTAAAGGGCAACCTTAGAATAGACAATTTGAGCCTTTCAATGATGGACATTCCCTACGTTCTAGAGTGATCGGACCACGGAGTTACTGAAATATACAACTGCGAAACATTCGCGGCTTGACCCAATTCTCAATCCTGGGCGACTACCAATGGACTCACTGCTTGGCCGAGCAGAAGACCAGGATCCACCAGGATTTGGAAGTGATACGATGACCTTCCTACCCTGGCCCGGTAGATGATCAATGTATCGGTATCGAGCTCACTATTACCGTCTCTCCGTGTTGGTCAAATAATGAAAACGACTATCTTACTCTAAATGGTTGGGAGTTGTCGTCAAGACTCCAAATAGGTAAAGAAATAAATTGCAGCAAATCATCAGGGTATAAGCAATGGATAAAGAAATTTTGTTTTAAGGGGGGTAGACTAAAATGAACCAGGCTAGTATATACCCTACCACGTGTAGAAACTCGAAATCAAGAAGTCTTAGGCAAATGAAATAATAGAAATCTTTCCTTATTACCCTTAGGCAATTTCGGGGACGAAATTTTATTTTAAGGGGGGTAGATTGTAACACCCTGGATTTTTGCCAACCTGGGATTAGACGTTCTTAGGCAATGGATCAATCCTAGTACAGTTTAACTTCTTAAATTTGAATTAAAGCCTCAAATCTCTTTTCAAACCATTTTCTTCACAAATCCCACCCTTCACTACCTCGTGCTTTCAATTTCTCAAAGCACCTTCACCCTAAACACTATCTTAAACTAGCTAAGTAGTATAACTTGGATCACTTTAGATACAAACTGCAAAGTACTAAATACTACCTCAGACGGAAATCACTTAGGATTAAATCCTTTAGAAATGAGATAAAGTAACTAAGTGCTAAATTAGATTAGCTACGAAATCCGTTTGAATCGCTTTAAATACGATCTGCAAGACCCAAAACTTGTAGAATCATTGACGCTAGGTTACCCTAAAACCTAGGATCAAACTCATTACCCAGCTGCTCTCGGGAGCACGTTGAAACTTTGTATCTGATCTGGACCGCACACCGGGAGTCCGAACAATACGAGGTTAAGGACTTAGGACCGCCTCGCTGGGCTTGACAACCATCTCGGAAAGCAAATCCAGCCGATGTCCCACCGCTGTTCGCTTGAGTCCGGAGCGAGAGAGTGTGAGAACACTTGTTTTCTTTTAAAATAAATATCTGGAATAGTGATCTGGCACCATTCGCTTGCGCATCAGTATTAAGCAACCAGACCGTCAGAATCAGACTAAATTACACCCTCGAATTAAGAAAAATTTCATACACATTTACATGTGCTTGGAATTTCGGATCGTGGCCCACTGACCGTTGAACTGAAAGTGGTCCGCCACGTGCGATCTGGGAATCCGATCGAGTCGAAAACGTAATCCCACATAGATCCATGTGTCGTGAGCTTAAGTCTGACGTTTGGCTCAAGGGGGGCTACCAGAAATACTCTTTTGAGCTGGAACATCGCCGAAATGCTTATAATAGCAATAACCCTTGAACCTGAGTCTATTTTGGGAAGGTTTTAGGCTATAAAAGGACCTTAAACCCTTTCCTATTCCAGCCATACGAATTTGGATTTGAGAGAGAGAAAAGAGAGAGAAAGTGAGGGAGATATGGGAGGAACTCCCTGCTGCTGTTCCCTGCCGCTATTCAGGCTCCACCGCCTGATTCTCATCGCTTTCCCGGTGATTCCGGCGTCGTTTCTAGGTAAGAAACCCTAACCCTAATCTATTTTAGGGTTGTATAGGTTGTAGGTTATGAAATAGCTAACTTGTTTCGTTCTTTAGGCTGCCAAACTCCCGTATACGGAACCTTAGCGAACCTATCGACTCCGTTCCGATTCTACGACACAAGGTGCGGACTTTAGGTGTATAGGTTATGGTTTTCAACGCTTTCAATGTCAGATAATGATAGATTCATGATCTGCATGCAATTGGACATGTACAAAATGCTTTCCGTTTTCTGTTTCGATTAGAATTGTAGAATTTGGAAATTCACATACTCTAGGTATTCGTATAAAATACCGTATACGTATTTTTTTTGGAAATTTGTTTGACATGTTTATTTGACGTATGGATATATGACGTATGGATAAAATACTTATTTGGCGAAAGGATTTGCCTAAATACATGTTTACTAATAAACACTACATATGTAGAAATACGGTATTGTAAGAAGTACCGTATACATGTATATTTTAGTGATGTATTTGTCATGATTAATTGTCGTATAAATATATTATGTGCGTATAAAACATTTGCTTGGCGAAGGGAATCGCCGTAATACATGTTTGCTTATATACACTATGTATGTTGAAAATGCGTATTCTAGAAAATACTGTATACGTATAAATATTGGGAGATGAATTTATCATGATTATTTGCTGTAGTAATATATTATACATGGATAAAATACTCACTTGGCTAAGGGATAGCCCTAATACATATTTTGCTAACATACACCATGTATGTTGTAATAGTTTATTCTAAGTGTTTGTGAAAATGATTGAATGAGTACCGAATTCTCATTCGTACTCTCCATGACTAGTTGTCATGGATTCATGATTGTTGTATTGGCGATACCCCTTTGACGAAAGGATTTGCCCTAAATCATGCCACGACCAATATACACCATATATGCTAAAATGTGTGGCCCAAGTGTTTGTGAAAATGACTGAATGAGTATAGAATCCTCATTCGTGCTCGCCATGACTAATTGTCATGGATTCATGATTGTTGTATTGGCGATACCCTTTTGATGAAAGGATTTTCCCTAAATCACGCCACGGCCAATATACACTATATATGCTAAAATGTGTGGCTCAAGTGTTTACAGAAATGACTGAATGAATATGGAACTTGGATTCCTGCTTGCCATGACTATCCGTCATGGGTGTACGCATGTTATGATTGGGGCAACTCCCTAGTGAAAGGATTTGGCCTAATGCCTATGTGATCGACATATGTCATGTATGTCGATGCATGTTTGTTTAAGTGTTTCTTAAAATGTCTGAATGAGTAGTAGTTAGCAAATTGTAATGTATAAGGGTGTTGAGATATGATTCTCAACCTCTTTTAACTACGTGTATGATCTCCTTGGATTGTTATGTGATTAGGAATTGAACATGTATAAACTCATGCTTGTGTTGTGATTCATAACATGCTCAACTGCTTTATGATTATAACTATGTAATGCATATGTTTAAATTTATATTTATGTTGTATGATCCGTCATGGGTGATGGGGGAGCGGAGCAACGAGTGCGTGCAACAGCCCTGGCAGCCCTAAACGAATAATACCATACCTTGATAGTATGAGTTGAATATTGATCCATTACTGCTTTATCTATCTACACTTGATTGTGTTTGGGGCTATGATTATAGTCCAGACAATCGGTACCAGAATTGAATTCGTGGCTGTGATTCATTGGCCATGTGAGTTGTGTTCGACGAACCCGAGTAGTACTTCGGTTGGCAATAGTGGTTGGCCACGCGAAGTGCTTATGCACTTCATGTCGTTCAACTTGTTGTGCGCTCGAGCTAGCCGAGCTCGTCAAGTAACCCGATCTGTCTTATTTATGTTCACCATGTTTGGTCGCTACTGCTTGAACCTAGGGTACCAAACTTACCAGTGAAATCCCTTTTAACCATGGTACCTCGATCCGCTAAGACTCATGAGCCGGACATGGTGGTATGGGACACCGTAGTCGAGCTGTCGGCCTATGCTGGGGCCATGTGCCTCCCCATAGTGACCATTGAGCAACCCAAACTCGTGAGCCGAATACGGTGGTATGGGACACTGTATTCGAGCTGTCGATACTTACGGCGAGAGCCGAGTACGGTGAGACCTGTGCTCGTGCTGACGGGCGACGAGTCCTCCGTAGTATCTTCGAGTATACTCCAAGGGTCTGTGATTGGTGACGAGTCTTTCACAGCAACTAGAGTATGAGTTGAGCCGAGTACGGTGAGACCTGTACTCGAGCTGACGGCTAGTGATTGAGCCGAGTACGGTGAGACCTGTACTCGAGCTGACGGCCAGCAATTGAGCCGCATACGGTGAGATCTGTATCCGCGCTGACGGGTGACGAGCCCTTTGCGATGCCTTCGCTATGCTTCTCGAACCATAATATCGTATGAGATTAACTAGGATTGACGACCCTAGAATGGATCATGTTTGGGAATGATACAAGGGAGGTACCTTAGTTTTCCAATACTGCTGTTTGAAATGAACTAATAATAACTCGGTAATCATGATCATCATCGCACTGCATGTGCTTAGTAGATGTGGCGCACTGAGGGAGTTAAGCATTCGCGATCGTAAGATGATGTCGCATGAGGGTGGTTTGGCAAGGGCATACAGCATCATGTCATTTCATTCTCGCATTGTTTGAATTGTTTGATTTGTACTGCTTTATCATTACTGCTTGATTGAATTGATAACAAGTTAACTTATGCTTTACTGTTCCACTGAGTTGATCACTCACTCCCACGATACGGGACGGTGTTTCGAACACCCACCAGACCTTGTCGATTGTAGATAAGCGCGCTTACTGCGGGCGGACGGACTCTATGACGACGAGAATGCGTTCTCGTATATACTGTATCTGGCGGCTTCGTGAGAGCCGTACCTTGATTGTCGGGGCTACAGGGATGTTGACTAGATCATACTACACAACTTGGTATAATTTACTTGTAATTATTTAACCTGGTAACTTTATCACACTCTGGAGACTCACCATAGTTTATATATTTTATCTATCTATCACAATCTTCCGCTCGCAAATTTAACTGTCTCTGGAGTATGATATTCTGTTTTGGCTTAATCTCACTCATGTTCAATGCACAAATATAGTTAACATTCAATCATCATTCATTTTGTTGCATAAGTGATGTTCTGGAACTCGGGAGTTGAGTTTATGCTCGACCCCCGATTTTCAGGGCGTTACAGTATTGCCGATACAACAATCATGAATCCATGACAATTAGTCATAGCGAGTACGAATGAGAATTCGATACTCATTCAATCATTTTCACAAACACTTAGAATACACTATTACAACATACATGGTGTATGTTAGCAAAACATGTATTAGGGCTATCCTTTAGCCAAGTGAGTATTTTATCCATGTGTAATATATTACTACAACAAATAATTATGATAAATACCTCTCCCAAGTTTATACGTATACAGTATTTTCTAGAATACGTATTTTCAACATACATAGTGTATACAAGCAAACATGTATTACGGCGATTCCCTTCGCCAAGCAAATATTTTATATGCACATAATATATTTATACGACAATTAATCATGACAAACACATCGCTAAAATATACATGTATACGGTACTTCTTACAATACTGTATTTCTACATACATAGTGTTTATTAGTAAACATGTATTTAGGCGAATCCTTTCGCCAAATAAGTATTTTATCCATACGTCATATATCCATATAACAAATAAACATGTCAAACACATTTCCATAAAAAAATACGTATACGGTATTTTATACGAATACCTAGAGTATGTGAAATTCCAAATTCTACAATTCTAATCGAGACTGAAAACGGAAAGCACTTTGTACATGTGCAATTGCATGCAGATCATGAATCTATCATTATCTGACATTGAAATGTTTAAAACCATAACCTATACACCTAAAGTCCGCACCTTGTGTCGTAGAATCGTAACTGAGTCGATAGGTTCGTTAAACTTCCGTATACGGGAGTTTGGCAACCTAGAGAATGAAATAGGTTAGCTATTTCCTAACCTACAACTGTCTAATCCCCCAAACAGGTTAGGGTTAGGGTTTATTACCTAGAAATGACGCCGGAATCGCCGGGAAAGCGGCAAGAATGAGGTGGTTAAGCACCGATAGCAGCAGGGTAGAGCGGCGAGGAGATCTTCCCACAACTCCCACACTTTCTCTCTTTTTTCTCTCTCTCAAATCTCAAATTCGTATGGCTGCCATGAGAGAGGGTTTAAGGTCCTTATATAGTCTCAAAACTCACCGAAATAGACTCGGGAACAAAGTATACTTAGGTTATGTCCAAAGCGAACCTGTTCCGTCTCAACGGAGCACTTCTGGCAGGCCTCCTTGAGCCAAAGGTCGGACTTAAGCTCACTAACATTGGATCTACGTTCTATTAAGTTTTTGGTTCGGTCGGATACCCAGATCATGCATGGCGGACCAGTTTCAGTTCGACGGTCAGTGGGTCTCGATCGGAGATGTCGAGTACATGTAAATGTGTATGAAATTTTTCCTGATCCGAGGGTGTAATTTGGTCAGATTCTGACGGTCTGGTTGCTTAAAACTGATCCACAACCGACGAGTCTCAGATTACTATTCAAGATATTTATTTTTAAAGAAAACAAGTGTTTTCACACTCTCTCGCTCCGGACTCACGCGAACAGTAGTGGGACATCGGTGGATTTGCTTTCCGAGATGGTTGTCAAGCCCAGCGAGGCGGTCCTAAGTCCTTAACCTCGTATTGTTCGGACTCCTGATGTGCGGTCCAGATCAGATATGGAGTTTCGAGATGCTCCCGAGAGCAGCCGGGTAATGAGTTTGATCCTAGATTTTTGGGTAACCTAGCGTTCATGATTCTACAAGTTTTGGGTCTTGTAGATCGTATTTAAAGCGATTCAAAATGGATTTCATGGCTAATCTAGTTTAGCACTTAGTTAACTTTGTCAAATTTCTAAAGGATTTAATCCTAAGTGATTTCCGTCTGAGGTAGTATTTAGTCCTTTGCAGTTTGTATCTAAAGTGATCCAAGTTATACTACTTAGCTAGTTTAAGATAGTGTCTAGGGTGAAGGTGCTTTGAGAAATTGAAAGCACGAGGTAGTGAAGGGTGGGATTTGTGAAGAAAATGGTTTGAAAAGAGATTTGAGGCTTTAATTGAGCGTTTAAGAAGTTAAACCTGTACTAGGATTGATCCATTGCCTAAGAACGTCTAATCCCAAGTTGGCAAAAATCCAGGGTGTTACATTGCCCCAGGGCTAAGGTATACTTAGGTTATGTCTAAAGAGCATCTGTTTCAGCTCAACAGAGCACTTCCGGAGCCCCCCCTTGAGACAAAGGTTGGACTTAAGCTTCCTGACTATGGATCTAGGTCGAGTTAAGTTTTCAGTCTGATCGGATTTACAGATCACCCGTGGTGGACTAGTTTCAGTTTAACAGTCCACGATCACCGATCAAGGCCACAAGTACACTGACCTGTGTATGAAATTTCTCCTGATCCGAGGGTGTATTTGGGTCAGATTCTGATGGTCTGAGTCCTTATATTCGGCCCACAAGTGACAAGTCTCAGATTACTGAAATTTAGATTTTTATTTCTAAAATATCCATGTTTCTCACACACTTCATTCGAGCTCAAGTGAATAGCTTCGGGACACTATTTGGAGTTGATTTCTGAGGTGGTTATCAAGCCTATCAAGGCGATCTTAATTATATAATTTCGTAGTAATCGGACTTTCGACGTGCGGTCCAGATCCAATATGGAGTTTCAATGTGCTCCCGAGAGCAACTGGGTAATGAGATTGATCCTAGATTATAGGGTCATGTAACGTCGATGATTCTACAAGTTTTGGGTCTTGCAGATCGTATTTAAAGTGGTTCAAGAAGATTTCATAGCTAATCTAGTTTAGCACTTAGTTAATTTTGTCTAATTCTTAAAGGATTCGGTCCTGAGTGATTTCTGCCTGAGGTGGTACTCGGGTCTTTGTACGGAATTTTCCTAGTCGTTACAATCTACCCCCCTTAAAGAAAAATTTCATCCTCAAAATTAGTACATTTTTGTACTCCTCGAGAATTTGAGGGTAGTTCTTTCGAACCTCAGCTTCTGTCTCCCAAGTAGCCTCTTCTTCAGTATGATGCGTTGTAATGACTGGAAAAATCCCGTACAAAGGCCCAAGTACCACCTCAGGCAGAAATCACTCAGGACCAAATCCTTTAGAATTAGACGAGGATTACCTAGTCTTAAACTAAATTACATATGAAATCCGTACTAATCACTTTAAATACGATCTACAAGACCCAAAACTTGCAGAATCATCGACGCTACATTACCCTATAATCTAGGATCAATCTCATTACCCGGCTGCTCTCGGGAGCATCACGAAGCTCTGTATTAGATATGGACCACACATCGAAAGTCTGAATAATACGAGATTATAGAATTAAGATTGCCTTACTGGGCTTGACAACCATCTCGGAAGTCAAAACTAGATAGTGTCTCAGGGCTATTCACTTGAGCCCGCAGCGAGGAGTGTGAGAAAACATGATTTTCTTTAGAAATTTAATTTAAGTAATCTAAGACTTGTCGCTTGCTGGCCAAATATAAGCAAATAGACCGTCGGAATCTGACCCAAATACACCCTCAGATCAGGGAACATTTCCCATACATGTCCGTGTACTTGCAACCCTGATCGAGTTTTAGTGACCGTTGAAATGAAACTGGTCCGCCACGTGTGATTTGGGAAACCAACTGGAACGAAAACTTAACTCGACTTAGAAGCTTAAGTCCAACCACAAGGGGGGGCTCCAGAAGTGCTCCGTTGAGACGGAACAGTCCTCCTTTGGACATAACCTAAGTATACCATGGCCCTAGGTCTAATTTAGAGTGTTTTGAGCCTATATAAGGACCTTAAACCCTCTCTCATTCAACCCATACAAATTTGAGAAAACCTAGGAGAGAGAAGAGAGAAAAGAGAGAGAGAAAGTGTGAGAGAAGTGGGAGCATCTTCCTGATACTCTATCCCACTCCTATACGTGCTTGACCATCGCTTTCTAACTATTATTCTAGCGATTCTGTCTACGTACTTAGGTAAGAAAACCTAACCTTAACTTGTTATAAGGTTTCGACTGTTACAAGTAGTGAGATAGCTGACTTAATTCATGCTTTAGGTTGTTGTGCTGCCGTAGACGAAGACTTAGAGATTCTATTGACTTCGTTACGCTTCCACGGCGGAAAGTGCTGACTGTAGACCTATAGGTTATGGTTTTCAAGGCTTTCAATGTCGGTTAATGATTTATTCTTGTTATGGGTGCTATTTCACATGCAAAATGCGTCGTCCGTTTCATGTTTCAGTTATATATGAACTATGTGTAATATAGTGTATTCTATGTATGTGTTGAAATATTTAAATACGTTTGGAATTTGGATTTGTGCTTAACATGTTTAATTTTCGTGAATATATGCTTAATACATGTGCGACAACCCCTTAGCGAAAGGACTTGCCCTAAAATCACGTCACGGCAAATACACACTATATGTGATAAAGCGTGTAGCTCAAGTGTTTGTGGAAATGCTTAAATGAATATGGAACCCGGATTCGTGCACGCCATGATCATCCATCGTGGGTATAAGCATGTGGTTTATGGGGCAACTCCCTAGTGAAAGGAGTTGACCTCATATATGTGTAAACCACATACATCATGTATGATGATGTATGTAGTCTAAGTGTTTGTAGAAATGTCTAAATGTGCTAAGTATTACTCATAGTAGTTTTGTATGAGGGCTGAGATATGAATCTCAGTTACGTTAATTATGTATATGATTTCCTCCATGTACGATACATTATGATGTCTGTTTTATTCGTGTAATGAATGTGTGTGGAAATCATGTTTATATTACATTTCTCAACATGCTCACATGCTTGTACAAATTGAATTATTTGGTCATTACTGTGTTGACTGTCTCTTATGATTACCTATTGGAATGAAGTGAAAGTGGGGCTATGATATAGTTCAGGCAATCGGTAACAGGATTGAGTTCGTGGCTGAGATCTATTCGCCACTTAAGATGGGTTTGATGAACCCGAGTCATACTAAAGTTGTCGGCAGTGGTTAGGCCACACGGAGTGTTTGCGCACTTCATGTCGCTCAACTCAACGTTAGCTCGTGCTAGTCGAGCTTGTCAAGTAACCCGATCTACTATGTATGTTCACCATGTATGTACACCTCTGTTTGAACCTAAGGTACCTAACTCACCAGTGAATCCCGCTTAACCTTGGTACCTTGATCTGCTAAAAATCATGAGCAGGACATGGTGGTATGGGACACAGTGGTCGAGTTGTCGGCTTACGCTAGGGCGATGTGCCTCCCCATAGTGACCAGTGAGCAACCCAGACTTGTGAGCTGAATACGCTAGTATGGGATACTATATTCGAGCTGTCGGCCTACACTGATTTGGTGATGGGGGAGTAGTGTAATGATTGCATGTAACAGCCCTGACAGCCCTTTGTAGTGACCTCGAGCATTTTTTAAATCTGTGGTGAGGTGACGAGTCTTTCCGTAGTAAACAGAGTATAAACTAGGCATGTATTGATAAGGTGATGGGGGAGCGGTGCAACGAGTGCGTGCAAGAGCCCTGGCAGCCCTTTACAGCGACCTATAACCGCATCATCGTATGAGATTATCTAGGACTGACGACCCTAGAATGGATCATTGTTTGGGAATGATATAAGGGAGGTACCTTAGTTTCCCAATACTGCTGTATGAAAAGCACTAATAACAACTCGGTAATCACACTCATAACATAGCACTGCATGTGCCTGTCGTTGTGGAGCACTGAGGGATCAATGCATGCTGTGTAAGATGGTGTCGCACGAGGGAGCATTGGCGAGGGCATGCATCATGACTACATTTCATCTTTGCATTAATAAGAGTGATTAGGATTGTTTGACTGAACTGCTTTATCATTACTGCTTGATTGAATTGATAATATGTTAACTTATGCTTTATTGTTCCACTGAGTTAGCTACTCCGTCCCACATTACGGGACGGTGTTCTGGACACCCACCAGACTTTATCTTAGATGCAGGTATCAATGAGATGCAGGAGGTTGAGCCTGATTACTATGATGATAAGGATGAGTTCTCCTACATGCAGTTCTCTTGAGGCTTCGCTTAGGCCATTCAAATGCTGGAACTACAGGGTTTACCATTATAGTTGTACCACTTTTTTTTTGGCATTTTGATTTTGAAACTAATACATGTATATGGTGACTCGGTAAGGTGTTCATACTCTGGAGATCGATTGTGACCGTTTCTGGCTTTATATACATCTATATACATCTTTCAGTCTTCCGCTTGTATTTTATAACTTGATCTGGAGTATGAATTCCTGTTTTGGTATAATCCCACTCATGATTAATGCACTAACACAGACATCATTCAATCATAAGCATTTATGTTGCATAAGTGATGTTTTAGAACTCGGGTGTTGAGTTGCTACTCGACCCCTGATTTTCAGGGCATCACATGTGTCCACAATACTTTCACAAGTGGGATGACCTTACTACTCAACACTTGCTCCTTCCTATCTAGAATCCACGTCGGACGCAGTACATATATAGCGTCCTTGCTCAACTGTACCTGCTCCCACTTGATAATGTGGGAAGGGTCAAGAACGTATTTCTTCAGCATAGATACATGAAATACGTTATGCATGCCCATAAGTGTTGTGGGCAAAGCAAGATGGTATGCCACCACACCGTTAAACGATAAGTGTAGATCACAAATCACCCCATCCTAGCCCTTAGGAATGTACAGATACAGTTGTGCATCAGAAACCACCCGAAAGGACCTGAAACGAAGCAAATCGGTGTCAGGGGCCTACCCACACCATTCTAAATGGACCTAGGGTGGGACCCAGACCTTTTTGGGGCCTAGGAGTCAGGAGGTCCTCACCCAAATGGTGAGGCCTCGCCAGTTTATCTAGAGAGTGGCGAGGCCTTCGCCAGTTTGGTGAGGCCTCGCCGGTTAATTGGCCCAGCTGGGTGGGCCGTTCGGGCCGATTGTTACCTTAGTCGGTTTCAACTCGCCAAGTCCTAGCTGCTCATAAACCGAATATGGTAACAAATTGACGCTCGCCCCTAAATCAAGTAATGCCTTCTCGATCTTATGATCTCCTATACCGCAAGAAATGGTGGGAGCTCCTGGATCCCTAAATTTAGGAGGGGTGTTATGAAATTGTCCTTTGGTAACATGAATATTAAACTCAATGTTTTTAATGCAGGACAACAATCCGTATATTTGGATGACATATCTGAAGTGGACATGATCGAGAGTCTAGTGCAGGACTCCTTCCGTAAATCTTTTGAAGATCCACTTGAGAGCTTCTTAGCACAATATGGCATGGATTTTGACATCGATAGTCCCATCCATGAAGTCAATGCGCTACTCGACTCTACTCCTATATTGGAGACTGCAAAATGGAGAGCAAAAGTGGAACCTCTTCATCCCTCTGAGACTCTTCCTGACAGCACTGTTTTTTACTCTGAGAAGATAAAGGAGAGCAGGCTGCTTAATGTTCTTAGAGCATATAAGGCAGCAATTGAACGGAAGATAGTGGAAATACAGGGAGTATGCCCCACTGTCTGTATGGATCATGCTGTGGAAATGTCGCATGAAATGCAAAGGAAGCATGATCCCAACATGTAAGAAGTCGTTCGAGCAGAAGTCCTTAAATTATTTGACGACAGTGTCAGTTACCTCCTTTCAGATAGCACAGTTCATGGGAACTCACATCACCTGTCTGGGATTGGTTAATCAAGGTGTTGAGTTGGTTACTTCAATGTTTGTGGGTAACATTACTGCAAACCCTCACGAGACTACAACTTGTCCACTAGGGGTAACCTAGGGGTTTAAAGGCTTGTTGCATGCGCTAAATGCAATCGAGAGCACCTGCGAAAGTGGTATAGGTAGGGTCTTCTTTTGTTTTTCTTTTTGTTATTTTTGCTTCTGTTAATTTCTCTCTTGTGCTAACTCGCTTTTACGTTGCAAATTTTTTTGAGAAAGCTTCTTCATTCTCCATCCAGGTATTATCTTTCCATCACTCCTCTTTTACTCTCGTTATCCCATGTGCATTGCTTGCTTATTTCTTTTACATTGAGGACAATGTAGATTTTAGGTTGGGGGTGGGAGATTAGGTACCTAATCAGTATTTTTTTGGTCTTGAGCAAAATTTGTGAAAATTTTAAAATTTTTTCTGGAAGTTCTATTGAATTCAAAGTGATTTTGAAGGATAGTTGTGATTTTAACATTATAAGATACGTGATGTTGGGAATTTATGACTCTTGGATTCAGTTATCGGTTAGATTTCACAGTCAATTTTGAATTGTTAATCCATGATTAGAAGTTGTAAACATTGATTGAGCCATGATTTCACATATCACATCTCGCTTACACATTAAGTTTTCGGTTCGATAACTGAATGATGAACTTGGTAAAAAGAAGAATTGAAAGAGTAAGTCACATAATCTTCACCATAGGTTTGCTCCCTATAGGTGCAGATTTGATTCTCCATAGTTGACATATGAAAAAAAAATAATAATAATAATAAAAAAGTTAGGCGACAAGTTTCGCCATAGGTTTGCTCCCTATAGGTGAGAATTTGATTCCCCTCATTTGTGTTACTGCTCATAAAGAAAATCAAAGGCTGGTAAAATGAAAAGTTAATCTGTGAGATAAGTGTTGGTTTAAATAAAACATCAAGTTTTTAGCGCCAAAAACTTGATGTTTATGGCGAAATCCACTCTGTTCACCGAATTTCTATCGAAATTTCGGTCCGAAATATGCAATTTTTTTCTCCATTTTTGTGTGGCCCACAGAGTTCTAAACTCACCGTCCGTTTTGCTATTGGACAGTTAAAAACCCCACGACTTGATGTCTTCGAATTTCGTCAGCTAGGCGTGGGTTATGGCTGCCCCAGGAAGCGGATGGACGGTTTGGATTGTCCATTTGGACAATAGGTGGGCCCCACAACCAACGACCACAGGTCGGTTTGCGGATGCTGCAACGGCAGCTGCCGTTTTTTAAATTTGAGAGAGAAAGCGCGGGTCAGCGCTTGTGCTAACCGAGACGCTGGTGCGGTGCGCAGCCGGTGCAAGTGTGCACGATGCACACTTTGTTTGGTTGGGGTCCACTACAATGTAAATGAGAAATCGGCACCGTCCATCCTTTTTCCCATATCATTTAACTCATCAATACTCAGTTGAGGCGGTTTCAGATGTCAGGTGGGCCCCAAATTGGAGGTTAATGGGCTGATCTGGCCGTTGACCCACTTCCCGAGATCTTTAATGGATGAAATTTAATATGTACGGTTAATTTATGGTTCTCATCCCATGTATGGAGTTTCGAACTGATTGGATGGCGGGACCTATGTGATCTTGCATTCTGGACCCTTTTCGGGCCCCTTTGGCTTGCTTTCCTCAGATTCCAGTCGTGTAAAATCTTCATTATTGGTTCTCTGGAGTCCATCCCGTGCTCTGGAGACTTTGGATCATGAAATCCATGCCTTTAATTCTCTTTTTCAATACACACTCCTGATTTCATCCCGTAACAAAAATACAATTAAAATATGAAGTTAAGCGTTATTATGTTTGTAAAATCAGGCAATAGTCGGGGTCTGAGATGCAATATTTGACCCTGATCACCGATCGTGTTTGGGGCCTAAGGTGGCCAACTGATATGTGGGGTTTTATTTAAAACCCCTCAAAAGTCACCCCTCCAAGCTCTCATTTTCCTTCGAAGTTTTTGTTTTCTCTCTCAAACCTCCCCTCCAATCGCCCAATCTGTCAGTTTTTGTCACAACCCACTCACCTCCATCGTTTACAACAATACCTATGTAACGCCCTGAAAATCGGGGGTCGAGCATAAACTCAACTCCCGAGTTCCAGAACATCACTTATGCAACAAAATGAATGATGATTGAATGTTAGTATCAGTATTCGTGCATTGAACATGAGTGAGATTAAGCCAAAAACTTGACATATCATACTCCGAGAGGAGTTAAATTGCAAGCGGAAGACGATGATAGATAGATAAAATATATAAATGGCGCGTGATGAGTCTCGAGTGTGATAACATTACTAGGTTAAATAAGTACAAGTACGGTCTAAAATATACCAAATGTGTAAGTGTAATATCTTCATCCCAAGTACCATAGCCCCGTCAATGCGGTACAGGTCTTGAGAGACCCGTCAGAGAGTTACATGATAGGAGAACTCCTCCTCATCACCATAGAAGTAGTCGGCTCGCTTCATAAGCATCCTTGATCATCGAAATTCAACAAATCTGGTTGGTGTATACAACACCGTCCCGTAACGTGGGAGTGAGTGATCAACTCAGTGGAACAATAAAGCATAGGTTAACATGTTATCAATTCAGTTAAGCAGTAATGATAAAGCAGTATAAATCAAACAATTCTAACTACTCTTATTAAGTGCAAGAATGAAACGACATGATGCTGTATGCCCTTGCCAAACCACCCTCATGCGACATCATCTTATGTTCGCGAATGCTTAACTCCCTCAGTGCGCCACATCTACTAAGCACATGCGGTGCGATGATGATCATGATTGAGTTATTATTAGTCCATTTCAAATAGCGGTATTGGGAAACTAAGGTACCTCCCTTGTATCATTCCCAAACATGATCCATTCTAGGGTCGTCGGTCTAGTTAATCTCATACGATATTATAGTTTGAGAGGCGTAGCGAAGGCATCACAAAGGGCTCGTCACCGTCGGCCAGTCTGAGATCTCACCGTATGCGGCTCAATTGTTGACCATCAGCTCGAGTACAGGTCTCACCGTACTCGGCTCAATCACTAGCCGTCGGCTCGAATACGGGTCTCACCGTACTCGGCTCAACTCATACTCGATTCTTTGTGAAAGACTCGTCGGCCAATTACGGACAGAGGTATGCTCGAAGATACTATAGAGGACTCGTCGCCGTCGAGACAGTACGGGTCTCACCGTACTCGGCTCTCGCCGTAAGTATCGGACTCGAATATAGTGTCCCATACCACCATAATCGGCTCACGAGTCTAGTTACTCACTGGTCACTACGGGGAGGCACGTGGCCCCAGCGTAGGCCAACAGCTCGACCACGGTGTCCCATACCACCATGCCCGGCTCATGAGTCTTAGCCAATCGAGGTACTATGGTTAAAAGGGATTTCACTGGTAAGTTTGGTACCCTAGGTTCAAGTAGTAGCGACCAAACATGGTGAACATACATAAGACAGATCGGGTTACTTGACGAGCTCGGCTAGCTCGAGCGCACAACAAGTTGAACGACATGAAGTGCATAAGCACTTCGCGTGGCCAACCACTATCGCCAACCGAAGTACGACTCGGGTTCGTCGAACACATCTCACGTGGCAAATGAATCGCAGCCACGAATTCAATTCTGGTACCGATTGTCTGGACTATAATCATAGCCCCAAACATGATAACTTGCAGATAGATAAAGCAGTAATGGATCAAGATTCCACTCATACAATCAAGGTATGGTATTATCCATTTAGGGCTGCCAGGGCTGTTGCACGCACTCGTTGCTCCGCTCCCCCATCACCCATGACGGATCATACAACGTAAATATAAATTTAAACATATGCATTACATAGTTATAATCATAAGCAGTTGAGCATGTTATGAATCACAACACAAGCATGAGTTTATACATGTTCAATTCCTAATCACACAACAATCCAAGGAGATCATACACATAGTTAAAAGAGGTTGAGAATCACATCTCAACACCCTTATATATTACAATTTGCTAACTACTACTCATTCAGACATTCCAAGAAACACTTAAACAAACATACATCAACATACATGACATATGTCGATCACATAGGCATTAGGCCAAATCCTTTCCCTAGGGAGTTGCCCCAATCATAACACGCGTACACCTACTACGGAATTCATGGTAAGCAGGAATCCAAGTTCCATATTCATTCAGTCATTTCCACAAACACTTGGGCCACACATTTTAGCATATATGGTGTCTATTAGCCGTGGCGTGATTTAGGACAAATCCTTTCGTCAAAAGGGTATCGCCAATACAACAATCATGAATTCATGACAATTAGTCATGGCGAACACGAATGAGGATTCTATACTCATTCAGTCATTTTCACAAACACTTAGAATACACTAATACAACATACATGGTGTATGTTAGCAAAACATGTATTAGGGCTATCCCTTAGCCAAGTGGGTATTTTATCCATGTATAATATAGACAAATAATCATGATAAATTCATCTCCCAATATTTATACGTATACAGTATTTTCTAGAATACGCATTTTCAACATACATAGTGTATACAAGCAAACATGTATTACGGCGATTCCCTTTGCCAAGGAAATGTTTTATACGCACATAATATATTTATACGACAATTAATCATGACAAACACATCACTAAAATATACATGTATACGGTACTTCTTACAATACCGTATTTCTACATACATAGTGTTTATTAGTAAACATGTATTTAGGCGAATCCTTTCGCCAAATAAGTATTTTATCCATACGTCATATATCCATACGTCAAATAAACATGTCAAATAAAATTTCAAAAAAAATACGTATACGGTATTTTATACGAATACCTAGAGTATGTGAATTTCTAAATTCTACAATTCTAATCGAAACAGAAAACGGAAAGCATTTTGTACATGTGCAATTGCATGCAGATCATGAATCTATCATTATCTGACATTGAAAGCGTTGAAAACCATAACCTATACACCTAAAGTCCGCACCTTGTGTCGTAGAAGATAAAGAGTCGATAGGTTCGCTAAGGTTCCGTATACGGGAGTTTGGACCTAAAGAACGAAACAGTTAGCTATTTCATAACCTACAACCTATACAAATCTAAAACAGATTAGGGTTAGGGTTTCTTACCTAGAAACGGCTTAGGAATCGCGGGAAAGTGATGAGAATCGGGCGGTGGAGCCGAATAGCGCAGGACGCAACAATAGGGAGTTCCTCCCACATCTCCCTCACTTTCTCTCTCTTTTCTCTCTCTCAAATCCAAATTCGTATGGCTGGAATGGGAGAGGGTTTAAGGTCCTTATATAGTCTCAAAACTCACCGAAATAGACTCGGGAACAAAGTATACTTAGGTTATGTCCAAAGCGGACCTGTTCCGTCTCAACGTAGCACTTCTGGCGGGCCTCCTTGAGCTAAAGGTCGGACTTAAGCTCACTAACACTGGATCTACGTTCTATTAAGTTTTCGGTTCGGTCGGATACCCAGATCATGCGTGGCGGACCAGTTTCAGTTCGACGGTCAGTGGGTCTCGATCGGAGATGTCGAGTACATGTAAATGTGTATGAAATTTTTCCTGATCCGAGGGTGTAATTTGGTCAGATTCTGACGGTCTGGTTGCTTAAAACTGATCCGCAACCGACGAGTCTCAGATTACTATTCAAGATATTTATTTTGTAAAGGGAATAGTGTTTTTCACACTCCCTCGCTCCGGACACGATCGAATGGCCATGGGACATTATCTGGACTTGATTTCCGAGATGGTTGTCGAGCCCAGTGAGGCAGTCCTAATTCCTTAACTTCGAGTTATTCGGACTTCCGACGTGCGGTCCGGTCGATACGGAGTTTCGATGTGCTCCCGAGAGCAGCCGGGTAATGAGATTGATCCTAGATTTTAGGGTAACCTAGCATCAATGATTCTACAAGTTTTGGATCTTGCAGATCGTATTTAAAGCGATTCAAACGGATTTCGTAGCTAATCTGGTTTCACACCTAGTTACTTTATCTCATTTCTAAAGGATTTAGTCCTAAGTGATTTCTGGTCGAGGTGGTACTCAGGCCTTTGTAGTTTGTATATAAATTGATCCAAGTTATACTACTTAGCTAGTTTAAGATAGTGTCTAGGGTGAAAGTTCTTAGAAAATTTGAAGATCAAGGTGATGAAGGGTGAGATTTGTGAAGGAAATGAGTTCAAAGGCGGCTTTAGACTTTGGGATTCAGTTCTGACAAGTTAATGAGGTATTAGGATCGACCCATTGCCTAAGGACGTCTAATCTCAGGTTGGCAAAAATCCGGGGTGTTACAACCTACCCCTCTACCCTCTCCGTTTTCTTTCATTTGAGCTCTTACATGCCTTATTTGTGGCTCAAAATTGTGTAAGCTCTCAACCCATCCCATCTTTTCACTTCCCTTCTTTAATCCTTATCATTTGGGCCTTTATAACCTCTGTTGAGGCTCAAATCTATAGAGAAACAAAAGCTCCAGCCCTTATTCCCCTTTATCTTCACTTTCCATGGCTTCTTTGAGTTCATTGCGGCCATTTTCTCGATTTCCACTGTCCTTTCTCTCATGGGAAAGAGAAAGGGGACCGTGGATAAGGTCGGGCCTAGTCGCCCTACGCGTTCAAGGAGGCCGAGAGGCACCGCCACGAGCACAAGTACCAATCGGGAGTTTCGGACGAAGCGAGATATTGATCCCCGGACTCCTACTGGAAGGGCTCTATTGGCGGAGCTGTCTCGTGGAGTTTATGAGAGCTGTAGGGTCCTTTTTGAAGCTCAGGTGGATGGGCGGCTCTTTGGGGAATATTCATTGTTCGAGTTCCTAGAAGGGGCCTATTGGGGTCCACTATTTAATGGCGGGTGTCGCGCCAATGCGAGCACTGTCCGAGCTTTCTATACCAACATTCATGAGCCTACGCTTGAACCCTTACAGTTCCAGATCCCATGTGGAAGGGATCGGTTGGCCACAGTTGATGTCAGATTGATATCTCGGCTTCTGAATGTGCCCCTTGGCGAGGTGCATGCTAGCGAGCTGAATCTGAGGAGTGCACGTGAAAGGGATCATCGCACACATTTCCTTTGTGGCCGACTGGTCCAGTGGTAGCCGAACAAAAGTCTTCTAGCGACCAATATGTCTGATGACTTCCGTTTACTCCATCACATCTTAACATTCAACGTCTACCCCAGGTGGAGCAATCGCAGTGAGTGTACGCGCCTCATAGTAGATTTCTTGTACCAAGTGGGGCAGAAAGCAAACCTGTACGTGCCTACGTTCATGTTACGACAGATAATTAATACTGCACGCTCTGCTAAAAGGACTGATTCGCTCCCCTTCAGCCAACTCATATGTAAGATTACAAGTGAGTTTGGCTACAGTCTTGGGGAGAGTTGCCGGTGTGGTTCATCACATCTTCGAGACTACTCTCAACTAGATGAATATCTGGCCACGGCGATGCGAAGCTCGACTTGAGGAGAGCGAGGATGAGACAGAGAGTGTGGAGGAAGAGAGTGAGGAAGAAGAGGGAGCTACGATAGAAGAGGAGGAACAGGAAGAAGAAAAAGAGGAAGAGGAGGCCCACGATATAGAGGAGAGCTCACCGCCTACGACACCAGAGCAGGACACTGATCAAGTTGCTAGCGATACTCGTATAGCCCGACTTAAGGAGGGTCAGGCTGTCCTACGTCAAGACATTATGGATCTTCGGGGCCTCGGGAAACATCAGTACAAGAAGGTGACTCGCACCTTGAAGTCTATCCTGTGCTGCTTGCAGGATAAGGGTGCCCCTCCTCCATTGCTAGACTCAGATGATTAGTCATCCATGCCGGCGTCTTGTAGCTCATTTTGGTTACTACTTTAGGATATGTGTGTGTTTTCATGTTGATAGGCCCAGTAGTGCAGTAGTGGTCACATGTTTTAAGTATTTGAGGCTTTAATTGTATTAGCTCACATACATCTTTTGTCATGATTCATGTAACTCTGTATTCTATGTATTATGACAGTTTTGGTAAATGAAATGCATACAGCCTCTTTTGCTATGAAGTGCGTGGAATGCTTAAGTGATTGTGTATTGTGTTGTTATGTTTTATCTTATATGCGTTGCACCCTATGTTGTATAGGGCATGCCACGGAAATATATGCGGAGCACGGCACACCTCCCACTCTCTGATACGATGGACCAGGCTCCTTCCCATAGAGATGGTCGTAAAGACCCTGGTTTGGGCCCGGATCGTGAGAGTATACCTGCGTCTCAGCCTTCCACTAGTCCTACAGCTGGACTACCACCTTATACACCACCGGTTCACGAGCAGAACCGTCCTCGACGCAGTATATGCCTCAGCCTGCCCCACCTACTGATAAGTTTGAGTAGATGATGATGCGTGCGATGCAAGAAGAAGACTGGCAGCGACTCTTGGCCACTATTGTAGGGGCCTTATCTCAGGGTGGGAGTACAACTCCACCTTCACCATCTATATGTCCTGCTGAGACTACAGAGCCTTCTACTCAGGCTGAGGATGTGCCTCCGCCTGCACCTGCTACATACCCTACGGGGAATTTAGTACTAGTGGCCTTCTCGAGCGATTCCAGTGCTTGAGGCCTCCTACTTTTACGGGTTCTCACAGACCCGAGGAGGCCGAATATTGGCTAGACCGCATCTCCAAGATGCTACGGATGCTGCATTGTACCGAGTTAGAGCAGGTTGAGTTGGCCACCTTTATTTTGAGAAGGAGGCCAGTATGTGGTGGGATAGTGTCCTACGGATAGTCGCAGTTGGCTACGTATGGACTTGGGCAGCTTTTGAGTTTCGTTTCCATGAAAAGTATTACTCTCAGACCTACCGACATGAGAGGGAGAATGAGTTCTTGCGCCTCAGGCAGGGAGGCACGACAGTAACCGAGTATGAGCATCAATTTACTGAGTTGGGCAGATACGTCCCTACGATACTTGCTGACGATACGACGTTTTTCTGAGGGCTTGCGACCTGACATTCGGTCGAAGATGTTCTGTGTCAGCATACTCTCCTATGCCAAGCTGGTACATATGTCTATGCGGGCATAGCAGGATGTAGATCAACCGACACGCTCTCGTGGCCCTATGGTTACTAGGCCACAACCAGATATCCAGAGCAGGCCATTCCACAGCAAGAGGCCTCGTATTGACTCTCCTCCCAGGATTGCGACGCCAGTAATTCCAATGAGGCGTCCAAGTGTGACCTGTTCTGATTGCGGGAAACTGGGCCACCCTACAGAGAGTTGCTTCGCACGAATGAGGGACAACGGATTTTCACCACCATAGAGGATTGATCATTCTCGCCCTCAGGCTTTATCGGCTCCACCACTACGGACAGCACCTGCACATCCATCCTTCGGACCACCTGCACCTCGTTTTAGGCTGCCACAACGACCTATGGTGCCTCAGCCCAACCGACCTCAGTAGACACACATTCATGCACTTACAGCGAAGGAGCCAGAGACAGCACCTTCATCACCTATGGCCTTTGAGGTTATTGCACACGTCCAAGGTATTCCTGTCTTCTTATTAGTGGACATAGGGTCCACTACCTCTATGATCTCATCCACGACAGTCAAGCGACTGGGTTTGGATATTCCTCCTACGAAGGGAGTGAGGGTCATCACTGTCACAGGGACCTTCTTGGACGTCACTAGGATGTGTGAGGACTGCCCGATAGACTTAGGGGGCAGGATGATATTAGTCGACCCGATCGTCGTCCCCTTATTTCATTACGACGTTATTTTCGGTATGGACTGGCTCACTAGGATGCGAGCAGAGATAGATTGCGAGACTAGGGTGGTTACAGCCCACGGACCAGAGGGCACGACTTTTACTTTCCCTGTTCAGGTCAGTCACGCTTCTCGGTTGAAGTGTTTCACTTCTTCATTGAAGGATACTGATGTTCCGACACTTGTGGATACGCGTATAGTTCAGGCTTTTGCGGATGTGTTTTAGTCGATTCCTGGTTTGCCTCCTCGGCGCGAGATCGATTTTACTATTGATCTTGTGCTTGGGGTGACACTCATCTCATTACCTATGTATCGTATGCCTCCTTGCGAGATGGAGGAATTGAGAAAATAGATTGACGGACTAGTAGAGAAGGGCTTCATACGACCCAGTGTGTCTCCTTGGGGAGCACCTGTGTTGTTTGTCAAGAAGAAAGATGGGTCGCTATGGTTATGTATGGATTACCGCAGGTTGAACCAGTTGACCGTGAAGAACAAATATCCTTTTCCCATGATAGACGACCTGTTTGATCAGTTGAAGGGGGCAAAGTATTTTTCGAAGATCGATTTACAGTCAGGGTATCATCAGTTGTGCGTCAGGGATGAAGACGTGCAGAAGATGGCTTTTAGGACCTGCTTTGGGCATTACGAGTTCCTTGTGATGTCATTCGATCTTACGAATGCACCGGCCGTGTTCATGGACTTGATGAACCGGGTATTTCGGTCATTTCTATACCGATTCGTCATCGTATTTATAGATGACATCTGGATATACTCCACGAGTCGGGAAGAGTATGAGAAACACTTACAGACAGTCCTAGATACTCTGAGGAAGAACCAGTTGTTCGTGCAGTATAAGAAATGTGACTTCTTGTAATGCCCTAAAAATCGGGGGTCGAGCATAAACTCAACTCCCGAGTTCCAATGCATCACTTATGCAACAAAATGAATAATGATTGAATGTTGTCTGTATTAGTGTAGTGAACATGAGTGAGATTAAGCCAAAACATCATATCATACTCCTGAGACAGTTAAATTGTAAGCGGAAGACTGTGATAGATAGAAAAATATATAAATTATGGTAAGTCTCCAGAGTGTGATAAGGTTACCAGGTTAATGAATTACAAGTACAAGTACAATATATATGAAAAGTGTAAAGTCATCTAGACAACATCCCTATACCCCGTCGATCAAGATACGACTCGCATGAAGCTGCCAGAAACTGCATAAAGGAGGAATCCTCCTCATTCTCATAAAAGTCCAGCTCCGCTTCGCAGCATCGCCATCACCTAAAACTCAAACAAGTCTGGTTGGTGTGTACAACACCGTCCCGTAACGTGGGAGTGAGTGATCAACTCAGTGGAACAATAAAGCATAGGTTAACATGTTATCAACTCAGCCAAGCAGTAATGATAAAGCAGTATAATCAAACAATCCTAATTACTCTTATTTAATGCAAGTATGAAATGACATGATGAATGCCCTTGCCAAACCACCCTCATGCGACACTATCTTACGTTCGCAATATGAGTTCATCCCTCAGTGCTCCACATCTACCAGGCACATGCAATGCGATGATGAGCATGATTACCAAGTAGTTATTAGTCCTTTCAAATAGCAGGATTGGGAAACTAAGGTACCTCCCTTGTATCATTAAGAAACATGATCCATTCTAGGGTCGTCAATCCTAGATAATCTCAACGATAATATATTTATAGGTCACTGCAAAGGCTGCTAGGGCTGTTACACACAATGGTTACACCACTCCCCCATCACCTTTTTAACGGTTCATCACTAAGCTGATACAGGCCTAGTTCATACTCTATACACTGCGGCAAAACTCGTCGCCTCACCGCAATTTCAGAGTATGCTCGAGGTCACTACAAAGGGCTGTCAGGGCTGTTACGCATAAAGGTTACACCACTCCCCCATCACCTTATCAATGTTGGCCAACAGCACGAATATAGTGTCTCATACCAACATAATCGGCTCACGAGTTTGGTTACTCACTGGTCACTCAGGGGAGGCACGTGGCCCCAGCGTAGGCCGACAGCTCGACCACGGTGTCCCATACCACCATGCCTGGCTCATGAGTCTTAGTAGATCGAGGTACCATGGTTAACAGGATTTCCACTAGTAAGTTTGGTACCCTAGGTTCAAGTAGTAGCGTCCAAACATGGTGAATATACATTAGACATATCGGGTTACTTGACGAGCCTGACTAGCTCGAGCGCACAATCAACTGAATGACATGAAGTGCATAAGCACTTCGTGTGGTCTAACCACTGTCGCCAACCGAAGTACGACTCGGTTTCGTCAAACACATCTTACGTGGTGAAATGAATCTCAACCACGATCTCAAGTCTGGTACCGATTGTCTGGACTATAAACATAGTCCCAAACTCAACCAATCCTTATTTAGAGTATGTAGAGTAAAGCATATTAAACAAAGTAATTCAAGCAAGTTAACAAGCATGTCATAAAGCATGTTATAAAGCACTATATAAACAGGAATACAAACACATACATTTCATAAGTAAGTGGTTAAAGTAAATAACCCACATGGAGGAAATCATACAGGTCTCTAAGGTAGTTGAGAATCTCATCTCAACGCCTACCTAAGACACCATCATCCAAACACCTACTCTTACAAGCATTTTCACAAATACTTAGAATACACTATTTCAACATACATAGTGTACATTAGCAAAACATGTATTAGGGCGAGTCCTTTCATAAAACAAGTTCTTTATCCATATATAATATATTCATACAGCAATTAATCATGGCAAACACATCTTCAAAATTTATACGTATACGGTACTTTCTAGAATACACTATTTCAACATACATAGTGTATATTAGCAAAACATGTATTAGGGCGAGTCCTTTCACCAAACAAGTATTTTATCCATATATAACATATTCATACAACAAATAATTATGGCAAACACATTTCTAAAATTTATACGTATATGGTACTTTCTACAAATACCTAGAGTATGTAAAATTCCATTTTCTTCATCTCTAATCGAAACGGAAAACAGACAGTACTTTGTACATGTGTAATTGCATACAGATCATGAAACTATCATTATCTGACATTGAAAGCATTGAAAACCATAACCTATACATCTAAAGTCCGCACCTTGTATCGTAGAATCGTAACGAATACGATAGGTTTGCTAAGCTTCCATATTCGGTAGTTTGGCCACCTATAGAACGAAGTAGGTTAGCTATTTCATAACCTACAACTTTAACAACCCCAAAACAGATTAGGGTTAGGGTTTCTTACTTAAGAACGAAGCCAAAATCGGCGGGAAAGCGATTAGAAGGAAGCGGTTAAGCTCGTGTAGCGGCAGGGAAGCATAGCAGGGAGATGCTCCCGCTCCTCTCTCATTTTCTCTCTCTTTTCTCTCTTCTCTCTCAAATTCGTATGGCTGAATGAGAGAGGATTTTAAGGTCCTTATATAGCCTAGAAACTCTCCAAAATAGACTTCAGGTCAAGGTATACTTAAGTTATAACCAAAGTGGGTCAGTTTCAGCTCAACGGAGGACTTTTGGTGGCTCCCCTTAAGCCAAAGGTCTGACTTAAGCTCACGGACATTGGATCTAGGTTTATCTGAGGTTTCGTTCCAATCGGGTTTCCAGATCGCACGTGGTGGACCAGTTTCAGTTCAACGGTCAGCGGATCTCGATCTGAAATTCCAAGTACATGGATATGTTCATGAAATTTCTCCTGATCCGAGGGTGTATTTGGGTCAGATTCGGACAGTCTGGTTTCTTACAAAATGTCCATAAATAACAAGTCTCAGATTACTATTTGAGATATTTAGTTTGTAAAGAAAATAAGTGTTCTCACACTCTCTCGCTCCAGACTTAAGCGAACAGCCGTGGGACACTGTCTGGATTTGATTTCCAAGATGGTTGTCAAGCCCAACGAGGCGGTCCTAAGTCCTTAACTTCATATTATTCGGACTTCCGATGTGTGGTCCAGATCTAATACGGAGTTTCAATGTGCTCCCGAGAGCAGCCGGGTAATGAGATTGATCCTAGATTTTAGGGTAACCTAACGTCAATGATTCTACAAGTTTTGGGTCTTGCAGATCGTATTTAAAGCGATTCTAGCGGATTTCATGGCTAATCTAGTTTAGCACTTAGTTAACTTTGTCAAATTTCTAAAGGATTTAGTCTTGTAAGATTTTTGTCTGATGTGGTACTTGGGCCTTTGTAGTTGGCACATACAGTGGTTCAAGTTATCAATACAAACTAAAGCATGCCCTAATTACAACAGAAGGAAATCCTAGGGCAGGAGAGGCGGATGTTCTAAAAAACCTATTCGTTTTGTGAAATTCCATAAGGGTATTGGTTAAAAGCTCATTTTATTTGTGTTTACTAATTACAGCAATTTATAGTTTAAGTATTGTTCTTCATCACCTAAACCTTAAGATTAGTGTCTAATGTAAAAGTACTTAAAAAAATTGAAAGAACAAGGTGGTGAAGGGTGGGATTTGTGAAGGAAATGGGTTAAGAAACGATTTTAGACTATGGGATTGAGTTCTAACAAGTTAATAAGGTGTTAGGAGCGACCCATTGTCTAAGGACGTCTAATTTCAGGTTGGCAAAAATTTGGGATGTTACGCTTCTGGCAGGAGGAAGTGAAGTTCTTGGGACATGTGGTGTCCAAGGAAGGGATAGCAGTGGACTTGGCTAAGGTAGCCGCATTTCAGGATTGGAGGTAGCCTGGTTCAGTTACTAAGGTGAGGAGTTTTCTGGGCCTGGCAGGCTATTACCGACGATTCATCCTGGACTTCTCGAAGATAGCCAGACCGTTGTCACAGTTGACACGAAAGGATCTGAAGTTCGCCTGGAATGAGAAGGCGAAAGCAGCTTTTCAGGAGCTGAAAGACAGACTGACGTCCGCCCCTGTGCTAGTATTGTCATAGCAAGGGGTTAAGTATACTATATACACTGATGAGTCTCATGTTGGTTTGGGTTGTGTCCTTATGCAGAAGGACAGGGTGATTGCGTATGCCTCGAGACAATTAAGGAAGCACGAGGAGAATTACCCTATGCACGACCTTGAGTTAGCAGCGGTCATATTCGCATTAAAGCTTTGGAGACATTACCTTTACGGAGAGGAGTTCAAGCTTTTCTGCGACCACAAGAGCTTTAAGTATATATTCACTCAGCGGGACTTAAACATGAGACAGCGCCGATGGATGAAAACCTTGAAGGACTTCAAGTTCGAGGTTTCCTACCATCCTAGCAAGGCCAACCTTGTGGCAGATGTGTTGAGTCGCAAGAAGGCTATAGCATTTACGGTTCCACTGATGATAGCAGAGTGGGATATGTTGGAGTTTTTGCAGGACTTCGAGCAGAAACTCACAGTGGAGGAGCCATTCGAGAGTGTCGCACACGTTCGGGTGCGGCCACTTATTGATGACCGGATTATTGAGGCCCAGAAGGGCGACAAGCGGTTGTCTGAGCTTTGAGAGCAAGCTAGCGATGATGTGGACTCCGAGTGGAGAGTTGGCATAGATGGGGGCCTACGATACCGTGGCCACCTATGCGTCCCAGATATTTAGGACTTGAGACAGGAGCTTCTCGAGACCATGCGACTGTGAGTTCGAAGCTTGCGATGCATCCTGGTAGCACGAATATGTATCAGGATATAAAGCAGTCGTATTGGTGGGACATATGAAGGTTCATATAGCAGAGTATGTTTCCCGTTGTCTCACATGTCAGCAGGTCAAGGGCGAGCATCACCGACCTCTTATACTCCTTCAGCCCATGCCCATAGCTGAATGAAAGTGGGACTTCATCTCTATGGACTTCATCTCGGGGTTACCGAAGACGAGAAAGAGTTATAACTCTATTTAGGTGATCGTGGACCGGTTGACCAAATCGGCTCATTTTCTCCCTATCAGAGTGACAAACTCTGCAGATGACTTGGCTAGGTTGTACATCAAAGAAATGGTGTGTCTGCATGGAATTCCCTTGGATATCGTGTTAGACTACTACACGCGATTCACGTCTATCTTCTAGACTCGTATCCAGGAAGCGATGGGTGTGAAGTTGAAGTTTAGTACCGCATTCCATCCTCAGACCGACGGGCAGACAGAGCGGGTGTAATGACCTGAAAATTTTCGTACATTGGGTCGAGTACCACCTCGACCAGAAATCACGTAGGATTAAATTCTTTAGAAATTTAACAAAGTTAACTAAGTACTAAACTCGATTTGTCGTGAAATCCAGTTAGGATCCTTGAATCATTATTAGGTTACCCTAAAGTTTAGAACCAAACTCATTTCCCGTCGCTCTCGGGAATGAAACGAAACTTCGATTAGGTCTAGATCGCACATCGGGAGTCGATTAACCCGAAGCTAAGGAACTAGGACCGCCCACCGGGCTTAACAATCATTTCAAAAATCGGCTCCATCCGATGTTCCACGGCCATTCGTTTCGATTCGGAGCGAGGGAGTGTGAAAACACTATTCCCATGCCAAAATAAATATCCGGAATAGTGATCGGCATCATTCGTTGACACGAGTATTAAGCAACCCGAGCGAATCGGACAAATTACACCCTCGGATTAAGAAAAATTTCAGAACATTTACATGTACTTAGAATTTCGATCGTGGCCTTGACCGTCGAACCGAAAGTGGTCCGCCACGTGCGATCCGGGTATCCGATCGAGTCAAAAACGTAAGCCCACGTAGATCCATAGATGGTGAGCTTAAGTCGACGTTTGGTTCGAGGGGGCCACGAACTTCCTTTTGAGGAAAAGCGACGAAAATCCTATATGCATGCACCCCTTGAACCTAAGTCTAATTTTGGAATGTTTTTGGCTATAAAAGGGGCTTAGAACAGCCCCTCTCACAGCCCATACGAATTTTGGAGAAAACCCTAGAGGGAGAGAGAGAAAAGAGAGAGAAGAGCTTGGGTTTTGTTCAGATCTTCCTCCTACTGCGTTGGGCATTACACGGCCTACACCGCCCGTTCTAGGCGCTTTCCGGCGGTATCCATCCCATTTGAAGGTAAGAAACCCTAACCCTAGGTCGATTTGAAGTGGGATCGATGTGGGATGTGTATCCCGACTAACCGATTCCGCTCTTTAGGCTAGAAATCTCCGTAGACGGAAGTTCTACTATCCCTTGATTCGTTTCGTTTCCAAAGGCAAAGGTGAGGACTTTAAGTGTATAAGTTACGGTTTTCAACGCTTTCAATGTCGGATAATGGTAGATTCATGATACTGCTTGTAAATGCACATGTACAAAGTGCTTTAGTTTCTGTTTCGATTAACGTTGTAGAAATTGGAATTTCACATACTCTAGGTATACGTAGAAATACCGTATACGTATTTTTTTGGAAAAACGTTTGACATGTTTATTTAATGTATTATTATATGTTATATGGATAAAATACTAATTTGGTGAAAGGAATTCTTTGAAATACATGTTCGTGTGTAAATGCTACGTATGTTGAAATTGTATATTCTAGAAATACCATATATGTACCTTTTTGGGAAAATGTATGACATGTTTATTTAATGTATGATTATACAATATATGTATAAAATGCTAGTTTGGCGAAAGGAATCGCCAAAATACATGTTCCTTGTAAATGACAAGTATGTTGAAATTGCGTATTCTAGAAATACCGCATATGTGTAAAATTTGGAAATGTAATTGTCATGATTATTTGTTGTATGATTATGATATATGCGGGTAAATTAACCGCTTGGCAAAAGAATAGCCCTAATACGCAATTGCTAACATACGTTATGTATGTTGGAATCGCACACTCTAAGTGTTTGGTGTACATGCTTGTGTGCGTAGAAGCTTGGGTGTTAGTGCCTTAGATAAGGCGCTGATATGGAATTCCCGACTCCCTTAGAGACATGTAGGGTCCCCTCTATACGGTGGTTCGCTATAACCACTCACTTGTGATGCGTATGTAATTGTATCCCTATGTGTATAGTGCTTTATAACATGCTTTACAACATGCTTTACAATATGCTTTATAACATGCTTTACTTCATGCTTTATAATATGCCTGCTAACATGCTTTACCTCATGCTTTACTTCATGCTTTACAACTGTTTGAGTTTGGGACTATGCCTATAGTCCAAACATTCGATACCAGACTTGCGGTTGTGGCCGAGATTCATATCGCCACAACGGACGTGTCTGGCGAACCCGAGTCGTACTTCGGTTGGCGATAGTGGTTGGCCACACGGAGTGCTTTTGCGCTCCATATCGCTCAACTTGCGGTGCGCTCGAGCTAGTCAAAGCAAACCGATATGTGTATATGTATGTTCACCATGTTTGGTCGCTATCGCTTGAACCTAGGGTACCAAACTTACCGGTGGCGATCCCGTTAACCATGGTACCTCGATCCGCTAAGACGCATGAGCCGGGCATGGTGGTATGGGACACCGAAAAGTTGTCGCCTACGCCGGGGTCATGTGCCTCCCGTAGTGACCATTGCGCAACCAAACTCGTGAGCCGATTATGGTGGTATGGGACACTATATTCGAGCTGTCGATACTTACGGTGAGAGCCGAGTACGGTGAGACTGTGCTCGTCTGACGGGCGACGAGTCCTCCGTAGTATCTTCGAGTGTACTCAAGTGTCTGTGATTGGCGACGAGTCTTTCACAAGAACTAGAGTATGAGTTGATCCGAGTATGGTGAGACTGTACTTGGCCGACGGTTAGTGATTGAGCCAAGTACGGTGAGATATGTACTTGAGTGACGACGGCAAATTGAGCCGCATACGGTGAGATCTGTATCCGCGCTGACGGGTGATGAGCCATTTGCGATGCCTTCACTACGCTTCTCAAATCATAATATCGTATGAGATTAGCTAGGATTGACGACCCTAGAATGGATCATGTTTAGGAATGATACAAGGGAGGTACCTTAGTTTCCCAATACTGCTGGTTGAAATGGATTAATAAAAACTTGGTAATCATGAGCATCATCGCACCGCATGTGCTTTGTAGATGTGGCGCACTGAGGGAGTTAGCATTCGCGAACGTAAGATGATGTCGCTTGAGGTGGTTTGGCAAGGGCATACAAAGCATCATGTCATATCATTTTTGCACTTAACAAGAGTAATTAGAAATGTTTGATTTGTATTGTGTTATCATTCTGCTTGATTGATTTGATAACATGTTAACCTATGCTTTATTGTTCCACCGAGTTAGCTACTCACTCCCACGTTACGGGACGGTGTTTGCAACACCCACCAGACTCTGTCGCAGTGTAGATGGCGCCCGTTCGGGAGCCGGAGCTCGACTTCGAGGAGGATCGGGAGGAGTTCTCCTTTATGCAAGACTGCCTGGCTATGCTTAGTAGCCCGCATCGCGGGATTTCTGTGGCCTCTTTCGAGGATTGTATTTTGATTTTGACTTAGAAACAATACGTGTATATTGGTACTCAGTTAGTACTCATACTACGAAGTTCACAAAATTTTGATACTTTACATATTTTGAATATAAAATTTCAGTCTTCCGCTTGCCTTTATACAATTGAACTGGAGTATGAATTACTGTTTTGGTATAATCTCATTCATGTTTATTGCGCTAACTCAGACAACATTTAACCATCATTGTGTATGTTGCATAAGTGATGCGTTGGAACTCGGGAGTTAAGTTCATACTCGACCCCAGAATTTCAGGGCGTTACAGCGGGTGAATCAGATTTTAGAAGATATACTGTGGGCTTGTGTTTTGGACTTCAAGGATAGTTGGGATGACTGCCTCCCGTACGCATAGTTTTCCAACAACAACAGTTTTCAGGCAAGTATTGGCATGGCTCCTTACGAGGCCTTGTATGAGCGCCCTTGCAGAGCATCGCATTGCTGGGTAGAGGTTGGCGAGGATAGTTTGGTTGGCCCAGAATTAATACAGGTGACCTCAGAGAAGATCGACATTATTAAGCATTGACTCCTAATAGCCCAGAGCAGACAGAAGAGTTATGACGATACGGGACGGCGACCACTTGAGTTTAAGATTAGAGATCATGTATTCTTAGAGTTTCCCCTATGAAGGGAGTCATTCGGTTTGGGAAGAAGGGGAAGCTTACGCCGCGGTTCATTGGCCCATTTCAGATACTTGATCGAGTGAGAGTGGTGGCATATCATCTCGCTTTGCCCACACCACTCGCAGGCGTATACAACGTATTTCATGTATTTATGTTGACGAAATACATCCCTGATCCTTCACACATCATCCATTGGGAGCAGGTGCAGTTGAGCAAGGATGCTACATATGTACTGCGTCCGACGCGTATCCTAGACAGGAAAGAGCAGGTGTTGCGCAGTAAGGTGATTCCACTTGTGAAGGTACTGTGGACACATCATATAAAGGAGGAAGCTACTTGGGAGACAGAAGCCGAGGTCAGAAAGAACTATCCTTAGCTTCTCGAGGAGTACGAAAAGGTACTAATTTCGAGGACAAAATTTTTCTTTAAGGGGGTAGATTGTAACGACTCGAAAAATTTCGTAAAAAGGCCCGAGTACCACCTCAGACAGAAATCACTTAGGACCAAATCCTTTAGAATTAGACGAGGATTACCTAGTGTTAAACTAGATTACATACAAAATCCACACTAATCACTTTAAATACGATTTGCAAGACCCAAAACTTGCAGAATCATCGACGTTACATTACCCTATAATCTAGGATCAATCTCATTACCTGGCTGCTCTCGGGAGCATCACGAAGCTCCATATCAGATCTGGACTGCACATCGAAAGTCTGAATAATACGAGGTTATAAAATTAGGACCTCCTTACTGGGCTTGACAACTATCTCGGAAGTCAAAACCAGATAGTGTCCCAGGGCTATTCGCTTGAGCCTGGAGCAAGGAGTGTGAGAAAACATGGTTTTCTTTAGAAATTAAATCTAATTTAAGTAATCTGAGACTTGTCGCTTGTGGACCAAATATAAGCAATTAGTCCGTTGTCCACCACGTGTGATCTGGGAACCCGACTGGAATGAAAACTTAACTCGACCTAGATCCAAGGTCAGTGAGCTTACGTCCGACCTTTGGCTCAAGGGGGGCTATAGAAGTGCTACGTTGAGACGGAACAATACTCCTTTGGACATAACCTAAGTATACCATGGCCCTGGGTCTAATTTGGAGTGTTTTGAGCCTATATAAGGACCTTAAACCCTCTCTCATTCAGTCCATACGAATTTGAGAAAACTTAGGAGAGAGAAGAGAGAAAAGAGAGAGAAAGTGTGAGAGAAGTGGGAGCATCTTCCTGATACTCTATCCCACTGCTATACGTGCTTGACCATCGCTTTCTAATCATTATTCCAGTGATTCTGTTGACGTACTTATGTAAGAAAACCTAACCCTAACTTGTTATAGGGTTTCGACTATTATAAGTAGCGAGATAGCTGACTTAATTCATGCTTTAGGTTGTTGTGCCGCCGTAGACGAAGACTTAGAGATTCTATTGACTTCGTTATGCTTCTACGATGTAAGGTGTGGACTTTAGACGTATAGGTTATAGTTTTCAAGGCTTTCAATGTCGGTTAATGATTTATTCTTGTTATGGGTGTTATTCCACATGCAAAATGCGCCGTCCGTGTCATGTTTCACTTATATATGAACAATGTGTAATATAATGTATTCTATGTATGTGTTGAAATATTTGAAAATGTTTGGAAATTGGATTTGTGCTTAACATGTTTATTTGTCGTAAATATATGCTTAATACATGTGCGACAACTCCTTAGTGAAAGGACTTGCCCTAAAATCATGTCACGGCAAATACACACTATATGTGATAAAGTGTGTAGCCCAAGTGTTTGTGGAAATGCTTAAATGAATATGGAACCTAGATTCGTGCACGTCATGATCATCCATCGTGGGTATATGCATGTGGTTTACAGGGCAACTCCCTAGTGAAAGGAGTTAACCTCATATATGTGTAAACCACATACATCATGTATGATGATGTATGTAGTCTAAGTGTTTGTAGAAATGTCTGAATGTGCTAAGTATTACTAATAGTAGTTTTGTATGAGGGCTGAGATATGAATCTCGGTTACCTTAATTATGTATATGATTTCCTCCATGTACGATACATTATGATGTCTATTTTATTTGTGTAATAAATGTGTGTGCAAATCATGTTTATCTTACATTTCTCAACATGCTCACATGCTTGTACGAATTGAATTATTTGTTCATTAATGTGTTGACTGTCTCTTATGATTACCTGTTGGAATGAAGTGAAAGTGGGGCTATGATATAGTCCAGGCAATCGGTAACAGGCTCGAGTTCGTGGCTGTGATCTATTCTCCACTTAAGATGGGTTTGACGAACCTGAGTCGTATTAAAGTTGTCGGCAGTGGTTAGGCCACACGGAGTGTTTGTGCACTTCATGTCGCTCAACTTAACGTTCGCTCGTGCTAGTCGAGCTTGTCAAGTAATCCGATCTGCCGATGTATGTTCACCACGTATGGACGTCTCTGTTTGAACCTAAGGTACCCAACTCACCAGTGAGTCTCGCTTAACCTTGGGACCTTAATCCGCCAAGACTCATGAGCTGGGCATGGTAGTTTGGGACACCGTGGTCGAGCTGTCAGCCTACGCTGGGGTGATGTGCCTCCCCGTAGTGACCAGTGAGCAACCCAGACTCGTAAGCCGAATATGGTGGTATGGGATACTATATTCGAGCTGTCGGCCTACACTGATTTAGTGATGGGGGAGTGGTGTAACGATTGCGTATAATAGCCCTGACAGCCCTTTGTAATGACCTCGAGCATACTTTAAATTTGTGGTGAGGCAACAAGTCTTTCCGTAGTAAACAGAGTATAAACTAGGCCTGTATTGATAAGGTGATGGGAGAGCAGTGCAACGAGTCCGTGCAACAGCTATAGCAGCCCTTTACAGTGACCAAGAACAGCATCATCGTATGAGATTATCTAGGACTGACGACCCTAGAATGGATCATTGTTTGGAAATGATATAAGGGAGGTACCTTAGTTTCCCAATACTGCTGTATGAAAAGGACTAATAACAACTCAGTAATCACGCTCATAACATAGCATTGCATGTGACTGGCGTAATGGAGCACTGAGGGATGAACGCATGCTGCGGACGTAAGACGGTGTCACACGAGGGAGCATTGGCGAGGGTATGCATCATGACTACATTTCATCCTTGTATTAATAAGAGTGATTAGGATTGTTTGACTGAACTGCTTTATCATTACTGCTTGAGTGAATTGATAAGATGTTAACTTATGCTTTATTGTTCCACCGAGTTAGCTACTTACTCCCATGTTACGGGACGATGTTCTGGACACCCACCAGACTCTGTCTTAGATGTAGGTATCGATGAGACGCAGGAGGTTGAGCCTGATTATTATGATGATTAGGATGAGTTCTCCTGCATGCAGTTCTCTGGAGGCTTCGCTTAAGCTATTCGGATGACGGGACTACAGGGTTTACCATTATAGTTGTACCACTTTTTTTTAGCATTTTGATTTTGAAACTAATACATGTATATGCTGACTAGTAAGGTGTTCATACTCTGGAGACCGATTGTGACCGTTTCTGGCTTTATATACATCTATATACATCTTTCAGTCTTCCGCTTGTGTTTTATAACTTGATCTGGAGTATGAATTCCTATTTTTGTATAATCCCACTCATGATTAATGCACTAACATAGACATCATTCAATCATAAGCATTTATGTTGCATAAGTGATGTTTTGGAAATTTTTAGGGCGTTACATGCGTCCACAATGCTTTCACAAGTGGGATGACCTTACTACATAACACCTACTCCTCCTATTTAGAATCCACGTGGGACGCAGTACATATGTAGCGTCCTCGCTCAACTGTACCTGCTCCCACTTGATAATGTGGGAAGAGTCAGGAACGTATTTCTTCAGCATAGATACATGAAATACGTTGTGCATGCCCGCAAGTGGTGTGGGCAAAGCAAGACGGTATGCCACCACACTGACTCGATCTAATATCTGAAACGGGCCAATGAACTGCGTCGTAAGTTTCCCCTTCTTGCCAAACCGAAGGACTCCCTTCATAGGGGAAACTTGGAGGAATACATGGTCCCCAACTTCGAACTCTAGCAATCGCCGCCTCATATCAGCATAACTCTTTTATCTGCTCTGTGTTGTAAGAAGTTAACGCCTGATAATATCGATTTTCTCTCAGGTTGCCTGTACTAACTCTAGGCCAATCAAACTACGCTTGCCTACCTCTGCCTAGCAATGTGGTGCTCGGCAAGTGTAACGCCCTGAAAATCGGGGGTCGAGCATAAACTCAACTCCTGAGTTCCAATGCATCACTTATGCAACAAAATGAATGATGATTGAATGTTGTCTATATTAGTGTAATGAACATGAGTGAGATTAAGCCAAAACAACATATCATACTCCAGAGACAAGTGAGATAGCAGGCGGAAGACTGTGATAGATAAATAAAATATATAAACTGTGGTGAGTCTCCAAAGTGTTATAAGGTTACTAGGTTAATGAATTACAAGTATAATGTCAAAATATACCAAGTTGTGGAAGTGTAATGTCTTCTATTCCAAATATTATAGCCCCGTCAATACAATACCAGGTCTTCATAGACCTGTCAAAGAGTTACATGTAGGAGAACTCCTCCTCATCATCATAGTAGTAGTCCGGCTTTGCTTCATAAGCATCGCTATCACCTAAAACTCAAACAAATCTGGTTGGTGTGTACAACACTGTCCCATAACATGGGAGTACGTTATCAACTCAGTGGAACAATAAAGCATATGTTAACATGTTATCAATTCAGTCAAGCAGTAATGATAAAGCAGTATAATCAAACAATCTTAACTACTCTTATTTAATGCAAGTATGAAATGACATGATAAATGCCCTTGCCAAACTACCCTCATGCGACACCATCTTACGTTCGTGACATGCGTTCATCCCTCAGTGCTCCACATCTACCAGGCACATGCAGTGCGATGATGAGCATGATTACCAAGTAGTTATTAGTCAATTTCAAACAGCAGGATTGGACAATTAAGGTACCTCCCTTGTATCATTCCAAAACATGATCCATTCTAGGGTCGTCAGTCCTAGTTAATCTCATACGATGGTGTGTTTTTAGGTCACTGCAAAGGCTGTCAGGGCTGTTACGCACAATGGTTACACCACTCCCCCATCACGTCTTTAACGGTTAATCACTAAATTGAAACAGGCCTAATTCATACTCTATACACTGTGGTAAAACTTGTCGCCTCACTGCAAATTCAGAGTATGCTCGAGGTCATTACAAAGGCTGTCAGGGCTGTTACACGCATTCATTACACCACTCTCCCATCACCTTATCAATGTAGGCTGACAACACGAATATAGTGTCCCATACCACCATAATCGGCTCACGTGTCTTGTTGCTTACTGGTCACTACGGGGAGGCACATGGCCCCAGCGTAGGCTGACAGCTCGACCACGGTGTCTCATACCACCATGCTCGACTCATGAGTCTTAGCGGATCGAGGTACCATGGTTAACAGGATTTCACTGGTAAGTTTGGTACCCTAGGTTCAAGCAGTAGTATCCAAACATGGTGAACATACATAAGACAGATTGGGTTACTTTATGAGCTCGACTAGCACGAGCGCTCATTGAGTTGTACGATATGAAGTGCATAAGCACTTAGTGTGGCCTAACCACTGCCGACAAGCAACGCACGACTCAGGTTCGCCAAACACGTCCTACGTGGTGAATGAATCTCAACTTCGAACTCAGTTTCATTGCCGATTGCCTGGACTATACAATAGCCCCAATCACATTCAATTACAGATAATTAAAGCAATAATGGATCAAGATTCAAATCATACAATCAAAGTCTGATATATCCGCTTAGGGCTGCTAGGGCTGTTGCACGCACTCGTTACACCACTCCCCCATCACCCTTCATGGCTCTTATGGAATGCAACATAAATATGAATTTAAACATATGCATTACACAAATAAAATCATATAATCAGTTGAGCATGTTATGAAGTACAACATAAGTATGAGTTTATACATATTCATTCCTAATCACACAGATATCTAAAGAAATCATACACATAGTTAAAGAAGTTGAGAATCATATCTCAACACCCTTATACATTACAATTTACTAACTACTACTCATTCAGACATTTCAACAAACACTTTAAACTACATACATTAACATACATGACATATGTTGATCACATAGGCATTAGGCCAAATCCTTTCACTAGGGAGTTGCCCCAATTATAACACGTATGCACCCACGATGGATAATCATGGCAAGCATGAATCCAAGTTCCATATTCGTTTGAACATTTTCACAAACACTTTTGCTACACATTTCAACATATATATCGTATAGTGGTCATGGCGTGATTTAGGGTAAATCCTTTCGTCAAAGGGGTATCGCCTATACAATGATCAATATATCTATGAAAATTAGTCATGGCGAGCACGAATGAGAATTCTATACTCATTCAGTCATTTTCACAAACACTTAGAATACACTATTTTTAACATACGTTGTGTATATTAGCAAAACTTGTATTAGGGCGAGTCCTTTCACCAAGCAAGTATTTTACACATATATAATATGTTCATACAAAAAATCATGGCAAACACATTTCCAAAATTTATACGTATACTGTACTTTCTACAAATACCTAGAGTATGTAAAATTTCATATTCTTCATTTTTAATCGAAACGGCAACCAGACAACACTTTGTACATGTGCAATTGCATGCAGATCATGAATCTATCATTATCTGACATTGAAAGCATTGAAAACCATAACCTATACACCTAAATTTCACACCTTTTATCATTGAATCGTAACGAAGTCGATGGATTCGTTAGGCTTTATTATACGGCAGTTTGGTAACCTATAACATGCTTTCAATTAGTTATTTCATAACATACAACTATCAAAACCCCAAAACAGATTAGGGTTAGGGTTTCTTACCTAGAAATGACGCCGGAATCGCCGGGAAAGCGTTTATAAATGAGTGGTTAAGCTCGTGTAGCGGCAGGAAGAATCTCTCACATCTCTCACTCTTTCTCCCTCTTTTCTCTCTTCTCTCCTAAGGTTTCTCTCAAATTCGTATGGCTGTGAGAGAGAGGGTTCTAAGGTCCTTATATAGCCTAAAAACTCTCTAAAATAGACTTCAGGTCAAGATATACTTAGGTTATAGCGAAAGTGATACGGTTTTAACTCAACAGAGGACTTCTGGCGGCCCCCCTTGAGCCAAAGGTCGGACTTAAGCTCACAGACATTGGATCTAGGTTTAGCTGAGGTTTCATTCCAGTCGGGTTTCCAGATCACACATGGCGGACCAGTTTCAGTTCAACGGTCAGCTGAGCTCGATTGGAGATTCCGAGTACATGGATATGTTTGGGGAAATATCCCTGATCCGAGGGTGTAATTTGGCCTGATACTGACGGTCTGGTTGCTTAATACTGACTTGCAAGTGACAAGTCTCAAATTTCACTATTTTGAATTTATTTTATAATTATTTTCACATTTTTCACACTTTCCGCTCTGAGCTCAAGCGAATAGCGCTGGGACACTATCTGGATTTGATTTCCGAGATGGTTGTAAAGCCCAGCAAGGCGGTCCTTAACTTCGTGTTAATCGGACTTCCGACATGTAGTCCAGATTTGATACAGAGTTTCAATATGCTCCCGAAAGCAGCCAGGTAATGAGATTAATCTTAGATTTTAGGGTAACCTAGCGTCAATGATTCTACAAGTTTTGGGTCTTGCAGATCGTATTTAAAGTGGATCAAACGGATTTCGTAGCTAATCTAGTTTAGCACTTAGTTACTTTGTCTCATTTCTAAAGGATTTAGTCCTATAAGATTTCTGTCTGAGGTGGTACCTAGGCCTTTGTAGTTTGTACATAAGGTGATCCAAGCTATAATACTTAGCTAGTTTAAGATAGTGTCTAGGGTGAAAGTACTTAGAAAAATTAAAAGAACAAGGTGGTGAAGGGTGGGATTTGTGAAGGAAATGGGTTCAAAAGCAGTTTTAGACTTTGGGATTAAGTTCTGACAGGTTAATAAGGTGTTAGGATCGACCCATTGCCTAAGGACGTCTAATTCTAGGTTGGCAAAAATCTGGGATGTTACAATCTACCCCCCTTAAAATAAAAATTTCATCCACGAAATTGCCTAAGGGTAATAAGGAAAGATTTAATTATTTCTTTGCCTAAGTTTTATTGCGTAGGGTATATACTAGCCTGGTTCATTTAGTCTACCCCCCTTAAAACTTATTTCTTTATCCATTTCCCATATCCTGATGGTATTCTACAATTTATTTCTTTACCTATTTGGAGTCTTGACGACGATTCCCAACAATTTAGAGTAAGATAACTGTTTTTATTGTTTGACCAACATGGAGAGACGGTTATAGTGGGCTTGATCCCGATACATCGATCATCTACCTAACCAGGGTAGAAGGCTCATCATATCCCTTCGTAGTCCTGATAGATCCTGGTCTTCTGCTCGGTCAACCAGTGAGTCCATTGGTAGTCGCCCATGATTGAGAATTGGGTTAAGCTGCGAATACTTCGCAGTTGTGTATTTCAGTAACTATGTAGTCCGATCACTCTAAAAACTTAGGGAATGCCCATCATTGAAAGGCTCAAATTATTTATTTCTAAGGTTGCCCTTTAGGTCTAAGAGAGTCCTTGTTATTATCTATGTCTAAGGAAATGGTGAATCAAATCTTACTAGATCATCCTAAAATGGTTTCTCATAGTAGAACAGGCTTCTATTATGTTTGTATACAACGAGCTCAGAACTTGTTTAATACTCGAACCCTAATTACTTTACATTCTAAGGAAGATTTAGATCTTATTTAGTGACTTATCTTTACGTGCAGTTTAGATCAACTCCATTCGATCCTGAGCCAGTGGGGCAAGGGTCCACCACGCTTTCGCTGTGCCATCCAGATCAAAGAGGTATATTGATTTGACCTAGCTACATCTATCGGTCTCTGGCATTCGCTAATGTAATCGGTAGTCTAGTCTTAATTTAGGAGTAGTGGAAATCCATAGGTGTAGTCCAAAGTCTATGCTCATACTCTAGATGATTTCACATCATTTCTAATATAGGAAGGGTTTTATCACTTAGGGTCAAAGTTGTCTAATTGGAACTGAGTTGCCCGAACTTGAATGTAACTGTGCTCGAGCAAGGGGTCCTAGGGTTCATGGTATTAATTTGTTGGATTTCCTATTCTGCTAGATTTGTTCGTAAAATCTAGGAGTACCAACTCTAGGTCCAAAACTCCAAGGGCCTATTGTCTTAAATGGGACTGCATTGCTAATCTCACTTAGGATTGGGAATGACATATTTGGTAGGAGGGTGGGTGGGATAAAAATTAATTTTATAGGCTTTGGAAAATGAGCCTAGTGTTGGAAAAGTGTGAGATGGGATTTCCAAATCCCAGGATAATGAATTTCTAACTGTAATTTGAAAGGAAAATATGGGATTTACGTTTAACTGCATACATTCCAAACATAGTATCGGAAACCATGGGATACACCCAATCTAGGGACGATACCTTACACATACATTTATTGTTATCTTTACAATTCTATCCACCTTAAACTCACCTAATGCAATTTGGCCAAACGGGCCCTAAACGTCCTTAAACATCTAAAACATTCTACCAACTACTACACCCATCAACATGAAAACAAAAACATCCAAAGACGGTAACCCATGCAACCTACAAGATAACAGTATGGATGTTAGGCCTTTAAGAAAATGGTCGTACAAGCTTGGATAGATCCATGGAAAATGAGGATAAGGGGAAACGGGGGCTGGAGTTTTTGGTTCTCCACGAGTTTGAACCTCAATAGGGATTGTGAAGGCCCAAAAGACAGTGATTGAAGATGAAAAATGGAAAGGTAGGATGGGTTAGGGAGCTTACACATTTTTGAGCTCCAAATGGGGCATGTAAGAGCCCAAATGAAAGAGAATGGAGAGGGTAGGGAGGTAGGGACTACTGTGAACGATGGAGGTGAATGGGTTGTGACAGAAAATGATGGAACGAGTGAATAGAAGGGAGGTTTGAGAGGGAAAACCAAAATTTGAGGGAAATGGAGAGCTTGGAGGGTGTTTTAAGAGAGAGGGGGCCAAACGGATAAGAAAGAGGGGTCCTCACAAAATTTGGTAGGCACCAAATGTGCCTAGGGGTCAGGCCAACACGACCAGCACCGGCCCAACCCTAGTAGGCCAACCCGATCGCGGTTGACCGCGGTGACCACGGTCCCGCCGCGGTCTGCTTTGCACGGCGTGCTACCGCCACAGTTGGGTGGTGTTCCCTAACCTCCCAAGGTGCCAATGGTACCGTGGGTCTGTCACGGGTCCCCCCGGATTTCATAGGGTGGCCCCCAACTCCATTTGAGGTATTTTCGAGGCCAATTTGCAAACCAGAATGAGTTTATATGATGTGTGGCATATTATTTTGGGGTAGGAGGAGCTAATCTATCTAACTAACTCATTTATTTGGTTAGATTCCAAAGTTTGAATGGTTAAAAGTCTAATTTACACATATATTTACTATTTATAGTAACTTTTTGTTTAAGTATTATTCTTCATCATTTATACATTAAGATTTATGTCTAGTATGAAAGGGCTTAGAAAAAGTTGAAGAATTAGGTGGTGAACGAAGAGAATTTGAAGGAATTGGATAAAAAGGAGTTTTAGGCTTTAATATTAAGTGTAAGGTGTTGTGGTTTACCCATAACCTAAGGGCATTCGTTTCTAGGGAACGACTCAAACCCATCGACAATGGCCTAGAAGTGGTTCGGGATTGTTTCGCGTGATCATGGGCGTGTACGGGCCCAATCTCAACAGTCGATTTCGGTCGGTTTCGCCGTTCGGCGAATTTAGAAAATCCTAAGTCGGTTTCTACGTTTCGTCGCTCCCTCCTAAGTCAGAGTTCGTCAGAGTGCGTCGTGTGACCATAACCTAGGTCCGGTTTAATCCAAATCAGGCTCTGATACCATCTTGTAACGCCCTAAAAATCGGGGGTCGAGCATAAACTCAACTCCCGAGTTCCAACGCATCACTTATGTAACAAAATGAATGATGATTGAATGTTGTCTATATTAGTGTAATGAACATGAGTGAGATTAAGCCAAAATAGCATATCATACTCCAGAGACAAGTGAGATAACAGGCGGAAGACTGTGATAGATAAATAAAATATATAAACTGTGGTGAGTCTCCAGAGTGTGATAAGGTTACCAGGTTAATGAATTACAAGTATAATTTCAAATTATACCAAGTTGTGGAAGTGTAATGTCTTCTATTCCAAATACCATAGCCCCGTCAATACAATACCAGGTCTTCATAGACCTGTTAGAGAGTTACATGTAGGAGAACTCCTCCTCAACATCATAGTACTAGTCCGGCTCTGCTTCATAAGCATCGCCATGTAACATCCTAGATTTTTGCCAACCTGGAATTAGACGTCCTTAGGTAATGGGTCAATCCTAACACCTGATTAACTTGTCAGAACTAAATCCCAAAGTCTAAAACTACTTTTGAACCCTTTTTCCTTCACAAATCCCACCCTTCTTTCAATTTTTCTAAGTACTTTCACCCTAGACACTATCTTAAACTAGTTAACTAGTATAACTTGGATCACTTTATATACAAACTATAAAGGACTAAGTACCACCTTAGACAAAAATCTTATAGGACTAAATCCTTTAGAAATGAGACAAAGTAATTAAGTGCTAAACTAGATTAGCTACGAATTTCGTTTGATCCACTTTAAATACGATCTGCAAGACCTAAAACTTGTAGAATCATTGACGCTAGGTTACCCTAAAATCTAGGATCAAACTCATTACTCGACTGCACTTGGGAGCACGTTGAAACTCCGTATCAGATCTAGACCGCACATTGGGAGTCCGAATAATATGAAGTTAAGGACTTAGGACCGCTAAACTGGGATTGACAACCATCTCGGAAATCAAATCCAAACTGTGTCCCACGGCTATTTGCTTGAGTCCGGAGCGTGAGAGGGTGAGAACACTTGTTTTTTTTTACAAAATAAATATCTTAAATAGTAATCTAAGACTTGTTACTTGCGGATAATTTTGTAAGCAACCAGACCGTCAGAATCTGACCCAAATACACCCTCGGATTAGGAAAATTTTCATAAATATATCCATGTACTTAGAATTTCTGATCGAGATCCACTGACCGTTGAACTGAAACTGGTTCGCCACGAGTGATCTGGGAATTCGACGGAAACAGAAACTTAAATCCACCTAGATCCAATGTCTGTGAGCTTAAGTCCGACCTTTGGCTCAAGGGGAGCCGCCAGAAGTCCTTCGTTGAGCTGAAAAATGCTCACTTTGGTTATGAAGTCTATTTCGGTGACTTTTTATGCTATATAAGGACCTTGGAACACTCTCTCTCACAACCATACGAATTTGAGAGAAACCCTAGAGAGAGAAGAGAGAAAAGAGTGAGGAGTGAGAGATGTGGGAGAAGCTCCCTACTACTATTCCCTGTTGTTCTTCAAGCCTATCTCATCGCTTTCCCGGCGTTTTCGACTTCATTTCTAGGTAAGAAACCCTAACCCTAATCTGTTTTGGGGTTGTAAAGGTTGTAGGTTATGAAATAGCTAACCTATTTCGTTCTATAGGTTACCAATCTGCCGAATACGGAAGCTTAGCAAACCTATCGTATTCGTTACGATTCTACGGAAAAAGGTGCAGACTTTAGATGTATAGGTTATGGTTTTCAACGCTTTCAATGTCAGATAATAATAGATTCATGATCTGCATGTAATTGCACATGTACAAAGTGCTGTCTGTTTTCCGTTTCGATTAAAGATGAAGAGTATGGAATTTTACATATTCTAGGTATTTGTAGAAAATACCGTATACGTATAAATTTTAGAAATGTATTTACCATGATTATTTGTTGTATGAATATAATATATATGGATAAAATACTTAGTTGGTGAAAGGACTCGCCATAATACATGATTTGCTAATATACACTATGTATGTAGAAATAGTGTATTCTAGAAAGTACCGTATACATATAAATTTTGGAGATGTGTTTGCCATGATTATTTGCCAGGTGAATATATTATATATGTGTAATATACTTGCTTGGCGAAAGGACTCGCCCTAATACATGTTTTGCTAATGTACACTATGTATGTGAAAATAGTGTATTCTAAGTGTTTGTGAAAATGACCGAATGAGTATAGAATTCTCATTCGTGCTTGCCATGACTACTTGTCATGAATATATGATTGTTGTATTGGCGATACCCCTTTGACGAAAGGATTTGCCCTAAATCATGCCACGGCCAATATACACTATATATGTTAGAATGTGTGGCCCAAGTATTCGTGAAAATGACTGAATGAATATGGAACTTGAATTCATGCTTGTCATGATTATCCGTTGTGGGTGCACACGTGTTATAATTGGGGCAACTCCCTAGTGAAAGGATTTGGCCTAATACCTATGTGATCAACATATGTCATGTATATTGATGTAAGTAGTTTAAAGTGTTTGTTGAGATGTTGAATGAGTAATAGTTAGTAAATTGTAATGCATAAGGGCATTAAGATATGATTCTCCACTCCTGTAATTATGTGTATGCTTTCTTTAGAAATATGTGTGATTAGGAATTGAATATGTATAAACTCATGCTTGTGTTGTACTTCATAACATGCTCAACTGATTGTATGATTTTATCTATGTAATGCGTATGCTTAAGTTCATGTTTACATTGTATGATCCGTCATGGGTGATGGGGGAGTGGTGTAACGAGTGCGTGCAACAGCCCTGGCAGCCCTAAGCAGATATTATCAGACTTTGATTGTATGATTTGAATCTTGGTCCATTACTGCTTTAACTATCTGCAATTGAATGTGAATGGGGCTATTATATAGTCCGGACAATCGGCAACGAAACTGAATTCGTGGTTGAGATTCATTCGCCACATGAGATGTGTTCGACGAACCCGAGTCGTACTTCGGTTGGCGATAGTGGCTGGCCACACAAAGTGCTTATGCGCTTCATATCGTTCAACTTGTGGTGCGCTCGAGTTAGCCGAGCTCGTCAAGTAACCCGATTTGTCTAATGTATGTTCACCATGTTTGGACGCTACTGCTTGAACCTAGGGTACCAAACTTACCAGTGAAATCCCGTTAACCATGGTACCTCGATCTGCTAAGACTCATGAGCTGGGCATGGTGGTAAGAGACACCGTGGTCGAGCTGTCGGCCTACGCTGGGGCCACGTGCCTCCCCGTAGTGACCAGTGAGCAACCAGACTCGTGAGCCGATTATGGTGGTATGGGACACTATATTCGTGTTGTCGGCCTACATTGATAAGGTGATGGGGGAGTGGTGTAACCTTTGTACGTAACAGCCCTGACAGCCCTTTGTAGTGACCTCGAGCATACTCTGAATTTGCAGTGAGGCAACGAGTTTTGCCTCGGTGTATAGAATATGAACTAGGCATGTATCTGTATAGTGATGAATCGTTAAAGAGGTGATGGGGGAGTGGTGTAACCTTTGTGCGTAACAGCCCTGGCAGCCTCTGTTGCGACCTAGAAACACATTATCGTATAAGATTAACTAGGACTGACGACCCTAGAATGGATCATGTTTGGGAATGATATAAGGGAGGTACCTTAGTTTCCCAATCCTGCAGTTTAAAATGGACTAATAACAACTCGATAATTATGCTCATCATGCATTGCATATGCCTGGAAGATGTGAAGCACTAAGGAATGCAAGCATGCCACGAACGTAAGATGGTGTCGCACGAGGGAGTAGGTGGTGAGGGCATCCATCATAACTGCATTCATACTTACATTAATAAGAGTAGTTAGGAGTGTTTGATTATACTGCTTTATCATTACTGCTTGACTGAATTGATAACATGCTAACCTATGCTTTATTGTTCCACTGAGTTAGCTACTCACTCCCACGTTATGGGACGGTGTTCTGAACACCCACCAAACATTATCTGATTGTGGATAGTGATGTTACTTTTGAGGCAGAGCCGAACTTTTGTGACAACGAGGATGCCTTCTCGTGTATGCTATTTTCTGGCGGCTTCATGTGAGCCGTGTCTTGATCGACGGGATTACAGGGATGTCTAGATGACACTACAACTTGGTATATTTTGAAATTATACTTATAATTCATTAACCTGGTAACCTTATCACACTCTGGAGACTTACTATAGTTTATATATTTTATCAGTCTTCCTCTTATAATTTAACTGTCTCTGGAGTATGATATGTTGTTTTGGGCTTAATCTTACTCATGTTCAATGCACTAATACAGACAACATTCAATCATCATTCATTTTGTTGCATAAGTGATGCGTTGGAACTCGAGAGTTGAGTTTATGCTTGACCCTCGATTTTCAGGGCGTTACACGCCATCACCTGAAACTCAAACAAATCTGGTTGGTGTGTACAACACCGTCCCGTAACGTGGGAGTGAGTGATCAACTCAGTGGAACAATAAAGCATAGGTTAACATGTTATCAATTCAGTCAAGCAGTAATGATAAAGCAGTACAATCAAACAATCCTAACTACTCTTATTTAATGCAAGTATGAAATGACATGATGAATGCCCTTGCAAACCACCCTCATGCGACACTATCTTACATTCGCGACATGCATTCATCCCTCAGTGCTCCATATTTACCAGGCACATGCAGTGTGATGATGAGCATGATTACCGAGTAGTTATTAGTCCATTTCAAACAACAGGATTAGGAAACTAAGGTACCTCCCTTGTATCATTTCCAAATATGATCCATTCTAGGGTCATCAGTCCTAATTAATCTTATACGATGGTGTGTTTCTAGGTCGCTGCAAAGGCTGTCAGGGCTGTTACGCACAATGGTTACACCACTCCCCCATCACCTCTTTAACGGTTCATCACTAGATTGAAACAGGCCTAGTTCATACTCTATACACTGCAGCAAAACTCGTCGCCTCACCGCAAATTCAGAGTATGCTCGAGGTCACTACAAAGGGCTGACAAGGCTGTTACACGCATTCGTTGTACCACTCCCCCATCACCTTATCAATGTAGGTCGACAACACGAATATAGTGTCCCATACCACCATAATCGGCTCACGAGTCTGGTTGCTCACTGGTCACTACGAGGAGGCACATGGCCCAACAGAGGCCGAGTGCCACTCGACCACGGTGTCCCATACCACCATGCCCGACTCATGAGTCTTAGCGGATCGAGGTATCATGGTTAACAGGATTTCACTGGTAAGTTTAGTACCCTAGGTTCAAGCAGTAGCATCCAAAAATGGTGAACATACATAAGACAGATCGGGTTACCTGACGAGCTCGATTACCACGAGCGCCCATTGAGTTGTACGACATGAAGTGCATAAGCACTTCGTGTGGCCTAACCACTGCCGACAAGCAACGCACGACTCGGGTTCGTCAAACACGTCCTACGTGGTGAATGAATCTCAACCACGAACTCAGTTTCATTGCCGATTGCCTGGACTATACAATAGCCCCAATCACATTCAATTGCAGATAGTTAAAGCAGTAATGGATCAAGGTTCAAATCATACGATCAAAGTCTGATAATATCCGCTTAGGGCTGCCAGGGCTGTTGCATGCACTCGTTACACCACTCCCCCATCACCCTTCATGGCACTTATGGAATACAACATAAACATGAATTTAAACATATGCATTACACAGATAAAATCATACAATCAGTTGAGCATGTTATGAAGTACAACATAAGCATGAGTTTATACATATTCAATTCCTAATCACACAGATATCTAAAGAAATCATACACATAGTTAAAGAAGTTGAGAATCATATCTCAACACCCTTATACATTACAATTTACTAACTACTACTCATTCAAACATTTCAACAAACAGTTTAAACTCATACATCAACATACATGACATATGTTGATCACATAGGCATTAGGCCAAATCCTTTCACTAGGGAGTTGCCCCAATTATAACACGAGTGCACCCACGACGGATAATCATGGCAAGCATGAATCCAAGTTCCATATTCATTTGAACATTTTCACAAACACCTGGGCTACACATTTCAACATATATAGCGTATAGTGTCCATGGCGTGATTTAGGGTAAATCCTTTCGTCAAAGGGGTATCGCCTATACAACGATCAATATATCCACGACAATTAGTCATGGCGAGCACGAATGAGAATTCTATACTTATTCAGTCATTTTTACAAACACTTACAATACACTATTTTTAACATACGTAGTGTTTATTAGCAAAACTTGTATTAGGGCGAGTCCTTTCGCCAAGCAAGTATTTTACACATATATAATATGATCATATAACAAATAATCATGGAAAACACATTTCCAAAATTTATACGTATACGGTACTTTCTAGAATACACTATTTCAATATACATAGTGTATATTAGCAAAACATGTATTAGGGCGAGTCCTTTTACCAAATAAGTATTTTATCCATATATAATATATTCATACAACAAATAATCATGGCAAACACATTTCCAAAATTTATACGTATACGATACTTTCTACAAATACCTGGAGTATGTAAAATTTCATATTTTTCATCTTTAATCGAAACGGCAACCAGACAGCACTTTATACATGTGCAATTGCATACAGATCATGAATCTATCATTATCTGACATTGAAATCGTTGAAAACCATAACCTATATACCTAAAGTCCACACCTTTTATCGTTGAATCGTTACGGAGTCGATGGATTCGCTAAGCTTTAGTATACGGCAGTTTGGTAACCTATAGCATGCTTTCGATTAGTTTTTTCATAACATACAATTATCAAAACCTCAAAACAGATTAAGGTTAGGGTTTCTTACCTAGAAATGACGCCGGAATCGCCGGAAAAGTGATTAGAAATGAGTGGTTAAGCTCGTGTAGCAGCAGGAAGAAAGGGTGGGAAGAATCTCCCACATCTCTGTAACGCCCTGAAAATCGGGGGTCGAGTGTAACTCAACTCCCGAGTTCCAACGCATCACTTATGCAACATATTTAATGATATTTGAATGTTGTCGTGTGTTAGAGATAAACATGAATGAGATTATACCAAAGCGAAGAATTCATACTCCAGATCAGTTGTATAAAAGCAAGCGGAAGACTGAACTGTATAAATATGTATGTAAAGAAACAAAATAATCGATTCATTATCCAGAGTATGAATCCTTCTGAGTCACAATATACATGTCTGTCTATATAAACAAAATGTCAAAATACTAGGTACAATCTCTGTATCCCATCAGTCCCGTGACTAGTCGAAGCGCGCCGCCGAAGCTGCATATACGAGAACTCCTCCTGGTCCTCGTCGTGTCGGGCTCCGCCTCTAGAATAGCCGGATCGCCTATACACGAGACAGTACAGTCTGTTGGTGTGCGCAACACCGTCCGTAACGTGGGAGTGAGTAGCTAACTCGGTGGAACAATAAGATATAGGTTATCATGTTACCAATACGATCAGCGGTAATGATAAAGCGATAAATCAAACACTCCTAGCTACTCGATTAATGCAAGTATGAATGCGGGTATGATGGATGCCCTCTCCGACATACTCCCTCAAGCGACACCATCTCACGTTCGCGCATGCTTACATCCCACGGTGCTCCACATCTTCCGGGCACATGCGATGCATGATGAGTATGATTACCGAGTTTTTAATTAGTTCATTTCAAACACGGGATTGGGAAACTAAGGTACCTCCCTTGTATCATATCCAAACATGATCCAATCTAGGGTCGTCGGTCCTAGTTAATATCGACGATAGTGTGTTTTCTAGGTCATGCGAGAGGTACCCAGTACATTACGCACAAAGGTTGCACCACTCCCCCATCACCCCTTAAACGATTCATCACGATACAACTATACTAGAAACGAGGCCTAGTTCATATTCTATATGTCGCGGCGAACCCTAAGGCACGCCGCAACTTCGAGAATATGCTCGCGGTCACTACAAAGGGTCGCTGAAATTTGTACACACAAAGCGCACCACTCCCCATCACCTTATCGGTGTAGGCCGACGGCGCGAATATAGTGTCCCATACCACCATAATCGGCTCACGAGTTGAGTTGCTCAATTGGTCACTACGGGGAGGCACGTAGCCCCGGCGTAGGCGACGGCTCGACCACGGTGTCCCATACCACCATGCCGGCTCATGAGTCTTAGCGGATCGAGGTACCATGGTTAACGGGATTTTCACTGGTAAGTTTGGTACCCTAGGTTCAAGCATTAGCGACCAAACATGGTGAACATACATAAGGCATACGGTTTACTTGACATGTTCGGCTAGCTCGAGCGCACAACAAGTTGGGCGATATGAGGCGTGAGAAGCACCTCGTGTGGCCAACCACTATCGCCAACCGAAGTACGACACGGGTTCACCAACACATCGTGCGTGGCGGAGCGAATCCCAACCACATCTTCAAATCGACGTCTGGGATGCCTGGACTACAAACATAGTCCCAAGCTCAGTCAAACCCTAACCATAGCATGTGAAATACGGCATGATAATGTGGTAATTCAAGAACACTAGTAAGCATATTAAAAAGCATAACATGAAGCATGTTAATAAACAAGTCACAAGGCATGTTCAAAGCATGTTATAAAGCATTATGTAAATATGTATACAAATACTTACATTTCGTAGGCGAGTGGTTAGAGTGAACAACCACATGGAGAGTGTCGTATGTGACTCTAAGGTAGCCGAGAATCCCACCTCAGCACCTACCTAAGATTCTAACACTTAAGCACTTGCACTCACAAGTGAATTCTCCAACACTTGGAATGCAATAGTTCAACATACATGACGTATGCTAGGGAAGTGTGTACTAGGGTTGTCCCTTTACCGAGCTAGTATTTTATACATATACAACATATTCATACAGCAAATAAACATAGCAAACACATCAGCAAATTTTATACGTATAGGGTACTTTCACGTATACCCAATTTCGACATACATAGTGTTTACAAGGAACATAGGTTTCGGCGATTCTTTTCGCCAAGCTAGTATTTTAATCATGTATTGTATAATCATACATTAAATACATATGTCAAACATTATTCCAAAAGAAATACGTATACGGTATTTCTACAATACGTAATTTCGACATACGGCGCATTTACAAGTAAACATATAATTTGGCGATTCCTTTCGCCAAACTAGTATTTTATTCATATGTTATATAATTAAACATTAAATAAACATGTCAAGCATTTGTCCAAAAAAATACGTATACGGTATTTCTACGTATACCTAGAATATGTGAAATTCCATATTTCACACCGTTAATCAAAACAGGAAACGGAAGGCACTTTGTACATGTGCAATTGCAAGCAGATCATGAATCTACCATTATCTGACATTGAAAGCGTTGAAAACCGTAACTTATAAGCTTAAAGTCCTCACCTTTGCCTTTGGAAACGGAACGAATCAGCAAGGGTGATAGATCTTCCGTCTACGGGCGATTTCGAGCCTAAAGAGCGGAATCGGTTAGTCGGTATACATCCCACCTCGATTCCACCGCAAATCAGACCTAGGGTTAGGTTTTCTTACCTTCAAATGAGGCGGAAAACACCGGGAAAGCGTCTAGATCAGAGAGATGTAGGCCGTGTAGCAAGCCAAAGCAGCAGGAGGAAGATCGGCAACGATCTCCAAGTCTTTCCCTCTCTTTTCTCTCTCTCCCTCTAGGGTTTCTTGCAAAATTCGTATGGCTGTGAGAGGGGCTGCTCTAAGCTCCTTTTATAGCCTCAAACATTACGGAAATAGACTTAGGTTCATGGGGTACTGCCTATATAAGATTTTCGACGCTTTTCCGGCTAAAAGGGGAGTTCGGTAGCCCTCTTTGAACCAAACGTCGACTTAAACTTATCATCAATGGATCTACGTGGGATTACATTTTTGACTCATTCGGATCACGCTTGGATCGCACGTGGCGGACCGATTTCAATTCGACGGTCGGTGGGCCACGATCGAAATTCCAAGTACATGTAAATGTTCTGAAATTTTTCTTAATCCGAGGGTGTAATTTGGTCCGATTCGACGGTCGGGTTGCTTATCTTGACGCGTCAACGAACGATGCCGAGATCACTATTCCGGATATTTATTTCGGCTTGTGAATAGTGTTTTTCACACTACCTCGCTCCGATGCGAAACGAATGGCCGTGGAATATCGGATAAGGTGATTTTGAGATGATTGTTAAGCCCGGTGGGGCGGTCCTAGTTCCTTAACTTCGGGTTAATCGGAATCCGATGTGCGATCCGAGACCTAATACTGAAGTTTCGTTTCATTCCCAGAAGCAGACGGGAAATGAGTTTGGTTCTAAACTTTAGGGTAACCTAGCGTCACTTGTTACGCAAGTTTTGGGTCTTGCGGATCGTATTTAAAGCGATCTAACGGATTTCATAACTAATTGAGTTTAGTACTTAGTTAACTTTGTTAAATTTCTAAAGGATTTAATCTACGTGATTTACGGTCGAGGTGGTACTCGACCCAATGTACGGAAATTTTCGGTCGTTACAATCTACCCCCCTTAAACAAAAAATTTCGTCCTCGAAATTTATACTGTTCGTACTCCTCGAGAATCGAGGGTAGTTCTTCCGACTTCGGCCTCGGTCTCCCGGGTAGCTTCCTCCTCGAATGATGTGTCCAAAGCACCTTCACAAGCGGGATGACCTTGCTACGCGATGCACTGCTCCTTCTGTCAGGATGCGCGTCGGGCGCAACTCATATGTAGCATCCTCGCTCAAGCTGTGCACTGCTCCCATCGATGATATGCGAAGGATCGAGAACGTGCTTCTTCGGCATAGATACATGAAATACGTTGTGTACGGAAGCAAGTGGTGTAGGCAAGGCGAGACGATACGCCACATCACCCACTCGATCCGATGTCGAAATGGACCAAAACCTCGGTGTGAGCTTCCCCTTCTTCCCAAACCGAAGGACTCCTTCATAGGGAAACCCGAAGGAACACATGATCACCGACCTCGAACTCCGGCGGTCGCCGCCTCGTATCGGCGTAACTCTTTCACTGCTGCTCTGCTGGCTTTGTGAGTAATCGACGCCCGATAATGTCTACCTTCTCTCTGCGTAGTCGCTGAACCAACTCCGGCCAATCGGGCTACGCTCTCCAACCTCGCCCAACGGTGCGGTGCTCTACAAGGTCGACCATATAGAGCCTCATATGGCGCCATGCCAATAGTCGCACTGGGAATTTGTTGTTGTAGGCGAACTCGCGTACGGAAGACGGTCATCCCAATTTGTCCTTGAAGTCCAACACACAAGCTCGCAACATATCCTCCGAGAATCCGGTTCACCCGCTCGTCCGCCCATCGGTCGAGGATGAACGCGGTATGCGAACTTCAACTTCACACCCATCGCCTCCCGGATACGAGTCCGGAAGATGGATGTGAACCGCGTGTCTCTGTCCGACACAATCTCCAAAGGAACCCGTGCGGACGGACGATCTCCCGATATACAATCTAGCCGGCTCATCTGCGGAGTTCGTAACTACGATAGGGAGGAAATGGGCCGATTTGGTCAACCGGTCCACAATCACCCAAATGGAATCGTGCCCCTTCCTCGTCTTCGGCAACCACGATATGAAGTCCATGGAGATGAAGTCCCACTTCCACTCCGCTATAGGCATGGGTGAAGCGTCCGGGAGGTCGGCGATGTTACGCCTTGACCTGCCGGCACGTCGACATCGAGACACAACTCGGCAATGTGGGCCTTCATGTTATCCCACCAATACGTCCGTCTCATATCTGGTACATCTTCGTGCTACCGGGATGCATCGCAAACTTCGATTATGGGCCGACTCGAGAAGCTCGCGTCTCAAGTCGCACATCTGGAACACATAGGCGGCCACGAAATCGTAAACCCCCATCGGATCCAACTCTCCACTCGGAGTCCACGGCGTCGCTAGCACGCTCTCGAAGCTCGAGACGGCCGTGTATCGCCCTCACGGGCCTCAACAATCTGTCGTCAATAAGTGGTCGCACCCGAACGTGCGCAACACACTCGAATGGCTCCTCGACGGTGAGTCTCGCTCGAAGTCCCGCACAAACTCTACCATATCCCACTCGGCTATCATCGGCGGTGCCGCAAATGCAATCGCCTTCTTGCGGCTCAACGCGTCCGCCACAAGGTTCGCCTTGCCGGGATGGTAGGAAACCTCGAACTTGAAGTCCTTGAGGTCTCCATCCATCATTTGCTGTCTCATATTCAAATCTCATTTGCGTGAATATGTATTTAAGGCTCTTGTGGTCGCAGAGAAAAGCTCGAACTCCTCACCATAGAGGTAATGTCTCCGAGCTTCAATGCAAAGATGACACCGCCAACTCCAGTCATGTGTAGGGTAATTCTCCTCGTGCTTCCTTAATTGTCTCGAGGCATACGATATCACCCTATCTTTCGCATCAACACACAACCCAAACCAACGCGAGACGCGTCGGTATATACACCGTGTATTTCACCCCTTGCTCTGGCAATACTAGCACAGGGGCGGACGTCAACTTGTCCTTCAGCTCCTTAAAAGCTGCCTCCGCCTTCTCATTCCGGGCGAACTTCAAGTCCTTCCGAGTCGGTGAGACAATGGCATAGCGATCTTCGAGAAATCCCGAATGAAACGTCTGTAGTACCCGGCCCGGGCCAAGGAAACTCCTCACCTCAAGTAACCGGTCAGTGCGCAATCTGAACCGCATGACTACCTTAGCAAGGTCCTTTGCTATCCCATCCTTGGACACTACATGTCCCGGGAACTTGACTTCCTCCCCCGAAGTCGCACTTCTTGTATCTTGCGCAAACAAGCTGGTTCTTCTTCGGTGTCTCCAATACCGCTCGCAAGTGCTCCTCGTGCTCCTCCCGACTCGTGGAGTATATCAAGATGTCATCGATGAAAGACGATGACGAATCGGATTCCAGAGGAAGGGCCGAAATACCCGGTTCATCGGATCCATGAACACGGGTGGTGCGTTCGTCGGACCGAACGACATCACTAAGAACTCGTAGTGCCCAAAGCACGTCCCTGAAGGTGTCTTCGTACGTCCTCCTCTCTCACACGCATGGCGGTGGTAACACGACCGGAGATCAATCTTCGAGAAATACTTCGCCCCCTCAACCGATCGAACGGATCGTCAATCTGGGCAAAGGATACTTGTTCTTCACCGTGACTGGTTCAACCTACGGTAATCAATACACAACCGTAGGGACCCGTCCTTCTTCTTCACGAACAACACGGGTGCTCCCCAAGGAGACACACTAGGTCGAATAAAACCTCTCTCTACAAGCACGTCAATACGTGTCCCGCGGCTCCTCCATCTCACATGGAGGCATACGATAAGTAGGCAACGAGATGGGCGTCGCACGGGCGTAAGATCTATCGTAAAATCAATCTCACGCCGAGGAGGTAAACCGGGATAGTCTCAAACACGCTGCGAAGTCTCGAACCCGCGGCGTACTATCTACCTTGTCGGACCATCGGTCGGCACAAGCAAAGCGACATAACAATCAACTCGACGGGGCCAGGCGGCACCGCACCGGGGAACGTGAAGGCTGTACCGTCGGGTCCATAGGCCGTCACGATCCGAGTGTCGCAATCTACCTCCGCCCTCATCTGGTGAGCCAATCCATGCCAAGGATAACGTCGTAGTGCCACGGCGGAGCAACAATGAGGTCGACGAGCACCGTGTCGCTACCCAAAACTACCGAGCAACCCTCGCATAATCGTGTGACATCCGAACAAGTCCCGGTGGCCGTAGTGAGTCTCATTCCCTTAGTGGGAATCGTATGCAAAGATAGGCGTTTCACCGCCCCACAAGAAATAATAGAAGTAGTGGACCCGGTGTCCACCAATAAAGAGACGGGAGTGTCGTGAATAAAAGCCGTACCCTCGAAGGCCGTCGGGCCGAGCAACCGACGTCTTCAGGTGCCTCCCACAAGAGTATGAACGCGAGCCTGCTGTGGCGGTTCGGTGAGGAGCCAGGGTCGTGTGGCGGCACGGGCGGCAGCGCGGCACGGGAGGTCGGAAGGAAGGATGTGCGAGGAGGCATGCAGTAGCGGTGGAGCGATATATGGCTGTGGGCGAGAACGGCCCATCATCTGTGGCGGAGAGAACCCACTGTCCTTCATCCGCGCAAAGCAACTCCCAATAAGATGACCCTGTTTCCCGCAGTACATGCAGGTCACAATAGGGCGCCTCTCCTGAGCCCCTGGCGCTGCGATCCTAGGAGGCGAGTCAACACGAGGCCTCTTGCCTAGGATAGGCCTGCTCTGTATCTCCTGTCGTGGCCTCGCAACCATAGTGCCACGTGATCGAGCCAACCGGTCCACATCCTGCTCTGCCGTCATAGACATGTGAACCAGTGCTGCATATGTAGGTATAGTGAGGCAGCATATCTTCGACCGTATCTCCGGTCGCAAGCCCAAAGAGAATCGACGCATCCGCATCTGCTCGTCTACTAGTATAGTCGGGACAAAGCGGCCCAACTCGGTGAAGCGGTGCTCGTACTGTAATAGTCATGCCTCCCTGCCTGAGGCGCAGAAACTCGTCCTCCCGCTCATGTCGGTAAGTCGGCGGGTAGTATTTCTCATGGGCCGGAACTCGAACGCCTCCCAGGTCCATACGTAGTCCTGTGCGACAGGACCGCAACACTTGTCCCACCATAAACTCGCCTCTCTCTCAAACATAAAGGCGGCCAGCTCCACCTGCTCTGCCTCTGAGCAATGCAGCATCCGAAGCATCTTCGAGATGCGGTCAAGCCAAAACTCTGCCTCCTCGGGCCTATGAGTGCCCATGAACGAAGGAGGCCTCAAGCGCTGAAATCGCTCGAGTAGACCGCGTGTGCCGACATCTCCAGTAGGAGGCATCACGGGTGAAGGCAGGGGCACATCCTCACACTGAGCAGGAGGCTCAGGGTGCCCAGCAGGACAAGCAGGAGTCGTAGGTGGAGTCGCACTACCACCATGTGATAAGGCCTCAGCGATAGTGGCCATAAGCTGCTGGTCTTCGCTTCTTCGTCTGTGATCTGCCGATGCATCATCAACATCAGCTGCTCAAATCTATCGGTCGGCGGAGCGACACGGGAGTCATCTTTGCAGAAGATGATGGCCGAAAGCGCTCACGGACCGGGGCGTGTATGGTGGCAACCCGCCCTGAGCGGGACCCGGTAGGGGGCGTCGGAACCCAACCCACGGTCCGCGGGACCACTACTACTAGAAGGTGTCCGGTCCATGGAGCCGGTCGAAGGAGATGTGCGGTACTCGCGTATCTTGTCGCGGCATGCCCTATACAACACTGGTACTGACATTTGTGAGATACTGACATAATACACTCCATAAAGCACTTAAGCATTCCACACATCATCAAACAAAAGAGGCTATATGCTTTTCATTTACTCAAAATTGTCGAGAATACATGACTACGAGTTTACATGAATCATGACGGAAATCACATGATAGCCAATACATCCACACATTAAACACTAAACATGCTACTACCTAATACATCATCTGAACGAAAACACAAACCGCCTATCGCGGTAACCAAAGCAAACACAACAAACAACGATATGGATGACTAAGCATCAAAGAAGTAGGCGGTGGAGGAGGAGCATTCTTATCTGCGCTGACACGGGATGGCCTTCACACGACGGGACATCTTCTTGAAATTCTTCTTCATGTAGGCTTCATTCTCTTCAAGTTTAGTCGAACTTGACCAATCTCACCAGAACTTGTCCAATCTCGGCCGAACTTGTCCAACCTCTTCTTTGCGGGCGGCTTGCCTCTCCTCAAGACAGGGCAAATCGCGCATCGAGATACATCTCGATCCACACCCCGCCCCCGAGCCGCAGGGGTGAACTCTCCTCATGTCCTGAGCCTCGGGTTCTTCCTCTGTATGTCATCACTGCGCTCCTCATCACTGTCAGCCTGGAGGTCAACACTCTCTTCGCCGGCGCTATCCGACTCATCTCCAGACTCGTCGAGTCGGGCTTGCCGCTGTTGGGGGCCGATCTTCATATTCCTGAGTGTCGCTTCATTTATGACTCGGACCAGGTGCAAGATCCTCCATATTCAATCTGTAGCCTACATCACGAGCCATCCTGCAGATCAGTCGGCCAAATGGGAGCGAAAGATCGTTCCTGGCAGAACGAGCAACATTAACTATCTGGGATAGGATGAATGTGGGCAGGCATATGTTGTCCCAGCGTCCCATCTTGTACAGAAAGTCCACCATCACCCTTGTACATTCCGTGCGGTTACCCCACCGTGGGTATACATTGTATGTGAAGATGTGATGGAGCAAATGAAAGTCTTCGAGACATCTTTGTCGCCGCAATACAATTTCCTCGCTTCCAAGTAACCCGCCACCACGGAAAAATCGCGTGCGGCGATCCCTTTCCCGCGCAGTTCTAGAGAAGTCATCACTAGGATGCACTTGACCAAGCGGAATCTTCGTGATTCGAACCACCTCATCCACAGTGATTGTGCGCCTTATGCCCCTCACAGAAACAGTAAACTGAAGAGGCTCTAGTGATGCGTCTACGATGTGAGCGTAGAAAGCGCGGACCGTGTTCTCACATGCGGGAGACTCGCCTTCAAAAATATGATTCCACCCGATATCCACCAAGTGGTCCATCATCGGGTGTAGGCCAAACATCCTTTCATCTACATGAGCTTCAAATACAACCTTGCGGCCCGCGAAGCGCCCATATTCCATGCCGATCGGGTAAGCATTTCTGGCGGGGTGGTCAGGATCCAGGTCTCGCTTCGACCTAAACTCCCGCACGGTGCTTGTGCCGGCCCCAACGTCGGATCTTCTTCGGGTATGGGCTGGCCTACTTGGGCCGGCGTCGTCGGCCGCGGTTTTCCTCTTTCCCATGAAAGATAGGATGGAGGAAATGGAGAAAATGGTGGCCACCACACCAAGGAGGGCCATGGAAATTTTCCAAAATGGGGAACAAAGGGCTGACCTCTTTTATCTTCCACAATCAACAATCCAACAGGTGTGGAAGAAGCTCTAGAGGTAGGAAATGAAGAAGAAACAAGAAGAAAATGGGATGGGTTAGTAGATTACCCGATTTTGAGCTCCAAGGAGGGTTATGAGAGCTCCAACTTGTGGAAATGGGGAAAGGGAGAGGCTAGGGCTGTTGTAGGAGGTAGGGGTGTGTGAGTTATGGAAGGAAATGGAGGGATTGAAGGTTTGGAGGGATGGGTTTTCAGCAAAATCGAAAATGGAGGTGGTGGTGGTTGAAAAGAGGGGAAATGGGAGAGATGGGTGCTTCAGCCCCTAAAAAACTAATCAAATGCCAAAATGGCACGTGCCATTGGGTAGGGGGGGTCTGGCCGACCAACCCCACGTGCGGAAACACGCCGGAAAGCTGACCGGAGCGCGGTCCGCCGCCGGTGCCGCGGTGGCGCCGCGGTCGGGCTTGGCCGGAACCGCGCCGCCGCGGTCTGGCCCTGTTCGCCAGACTCCCAGGGTGCCAAATGCACCCTGGCTTGGTCCAAAACTTTAACGGATTAGGCGTGGGGGCCCACGGACTCAGTTTTGTGCCAAAACGGTTAGTTCGGCAAAACTTTCGATATAATACTGATTTTTTTCCCGATTTTAACGACTCATTTTGGTGGATTGTGACTGGACACGTCAATAGACGGTCTAGGAGTGACTTGGGGTCCCTAAGTGTGGTCGGGATCGAGTACGCACTCGATCAAACCGTCCGTGTGCGGCGAACCGCGGCAATCGGCGAAATCGGGAGACCCTAAGACATTTGTTGCTATATTTTGCGCACCCTCCTAAGTGTAATGCGTCGGCGTACGTAGTGGGGACATAACTCGGTCCGGTTTAATCAAAATCATGCTCGATACCAACTTGTAACGCACGAAAATCGGGGTCGAGTGTAACTCAACTCCAGAGTTCCAACGCATCACTTATGCAACATATTTAATGATATTTGAATGTTGTCGTGTTAGAGCGATAAACATGAATGAGATTATACCAAAGCGAAGTATTCATACTCCGGATCAGTTGTATAAAAGCAAGCGGAAAGGCGAACTCGTATAAATATGTATGTAAAGAAACAAAATAATCGATTCATTATCAGTATGAATCATACGAGTCACAATATACATGTCTGTCTATATAAACAAAATGTCAAAATACTAGGTACAATCTCGTATCCCATCGGTCCGGCGACCTAGTCGAAGCGGGCATGAATGGCGCATATACGAGAACTCCTCCGGTCCTCGTCGTGTCGGGCTCGCCTCTAGAATAGCCGGATCGCCTATACGAGGACGTGAGTCACGGTTGGTGTGCGCAACACCGTCCGTAACGTGGGAGTGAGTAGCTAACTCAGTGGAACAATAAGATATAGGTTATCATGTTACCAATACAGTCAAGCAGTAATGATAAAGCAGTAAATCAAACACTCCTAGCTACTCTGATTAATGCAAGTATGAATGCAGGTATGATGGATGCCCTCTCCGACATACTCCCTCAAGTGACACCATCTCACGTTCGCGCATGCTTACATCCCACAGTGCTCCACATCTTCCAAGCACATGCGATGCATGATGAGTATGATTACCGAGTTTTTAATTAGTTCATTTCAAACGGCAGGATTGGGAAACTAAGGTACCTCCCTTGTATCATATCCAAACATGATCCAATCTAGGGTCGTCAGTCCTAGTTAATATCAGACGATAGTGTGTTTTCTAGGTCATCGCAGAGGCCGAGAGGTGCCGGTACATTACACACAAAGGTTGCTCCACTCCCCATCACCCCTTAAACGATTCATCACGATACAACTATACGAAACAGGCCTAGTTCATATTCTATATGTCGCGGCGAACCCTAAGGCACGCCGCAACGAGAATATGCTCGCGGTCACTACAAAGGGCCGCTGTGGCTGTAGCACACACAAAGACCGCACCACTCCCCATCACCTTATCGGTGTAGGCCGACGGCGCGAATATAGTGTCCCATACCACCATAATCGGCTCACGAGTTGAGTTGCTCCTTTGGTCACTACGGGAGGCACGTAGCCCGGCGTAGGCCGACGGCTCGACCACGGTGTCCCATACCACCATGCTCGGCTCATGAGTCTTAGCGGATCGAGGTACCATGGTTAACGGGATTTTCACTGGTAAGTTTGGTACCCTAGGTTCAAGCATTAGCGACCAGACATTGTGAACATACATAAGGCATACGGTTTACTGACATGTTCGGCTAGCTCGAGCGCACAACAAGTTGGGCGATATGGGTGAGAAGCACCTCGTGTGGCCAACCACTATCGCCAACCGAAGTACGACACGGGTTCACCAACACATCGTGCGTGGCGGAACGAATCCCAACCACATCTTCAACTGATACGGGATGCTGGACTACAAACATAGTCCCAAGCTCAGTCAAACCCTAACCATAGCATGTGAAATACGGCATGATAATGTGGTAATTCAAGAACACTAGTAAGCATATTAAAAAGCATAACATGAAGCATGTTAATAAACAAGTCACAAGGCATGTTCAAAGCATGTTATAAAGCATTATGTAAATATGTATACAAATACTTACATTTCGTAGGCGAGTGGTTAGAGTGAACAACCACATGGAGAGTGTCGTATGTGACTCTAAGGTAGCCGGGAATCCCACCTCAGCACCTACCTAAGATTCTAACACTTAAGCACTTGCACTCACAAGTGAATTCTCCAACACTTGGAATGCAATAGTTCAACATACATGACGTATGCTAGGGAAGTGTGTACTAGGGTTGTCCCTTTACCGAGCTAGTATTTTATACATATACAACATATTCATACAGAAAATAAACATAGCAAACACATCAGCAAATTTTATACGTATAGGGTACTTTCACGTATACCCAATTTCGACATACATAGTGTTTACAAAGGAACATAGGTTTCGGCGATTCTTTTCGCCAAGCTAGTATTTTAATCATGTATTGTATAATCATACATTAAATACATATGTCAAACATTATTCCAAAAGAAATACGTATACGGTATTTCTACAATACGTAATTTCGACATACGGCGCATTTACAAGTAAACATATAATTTGGCGATTCCTTTCGCCAAACTAGTATTTTATTCATATGTTATATAATTAAACATTAAATAAACATGTCAAGCATTTGTCCAAAAAAAATACGTATACGGTATTTCTACGTATACCTAGAATATGTGAAATTCCATATTTCACACCGTTAATCAAAACAGGAAACGGAAGGCACTTTGTACATGTGCAATTGCAAGCAGATCATGAATCTACCATTATCTGACATTGAAAGCGTTGAAAACCGTAACTTATAAGCTTAAAGTCCTCACCTTTGCCTTTGGAAACGGAACGAATCAGCAAGGGTGATAGATCTTCCGTCTACGGGCGATTTCGAGCCTAAAGAGCGGAATCGGTTAGTCGGTATACATCCCACCTCGATTCCACCGCAAATCAGACCTAGGGTTAGGTTTTCTTACCTTCAAATGAGGCGGAAAACACCGGGAAAGCGTCTAGATCAGAGAGATGTAGGCCGTGTAGCAAGCCAAAGCAGCAGGAGGAAGATCGGCAACGATCTCCAAGTCTTTCCCTCTCTTTTCTCTCTCTCCCTCTAGGGTTTCTTGCAAAATTCGTATGGCTGTGAGAGGGGCTGCTCTAAGCTCCTTTTATAGCCTCAAACATTACGGAAATAGACTTAGGTTCATGGGGTACTGCCTATATAAGATTTTCGACGCTTTTCCAGCTCAAAAGGGGAGTTCTGGTAGCCCTCTTTGAACCAAACGTCAGACTTAAACTTATCATCAATGGATCTACGTGGGATTACATTTTTGACTCATTCGGATGCGCAGATCGCACGTGGCGGACCGATTTCAGTTCGACGGTCAGTGGGCCACGATCAGAAATTCCAAGTACATGTAAATGTTCCTGAAATTTTTCTTAATCCGAGGGTGTAATTTGGTCTGATTCGACGGTCGGGTTATATCTTAATGCGACGCGTCAACGAACGATGCCAGATCACTATTCCAGATATTTATTTCGGCTTGTGAATAGTGTTTTTCACACTACCTCGCTCCGATGCGAAACGAATGGCCGTGGAATATCGGATAAGGCTGATTTTTGAGATGATTGTTAAGCCCAGTGGGGCGGTCCTAGTTCCTTAACTTCGGGTTAATCGGAATCCCGATGTGCGATCCAGACCTAATACGAAGTTTCGTTTCATTCCCTAGAGCAGACGGGAAATGAGTTTAGTTCTAAACTTTAGGGTAACCTAGCGTCACTTGTTCTGCAAGTTTTGGGTCTTGCAGATCGTATTTAAAGCGATCCTAACGGATTTCATAACTAATTGAGTTTAGTACTTAGTTAACTTTGTTAAATTTCTAAAGGATTTAATCCTACGTGATTTCTGGTCGAGGTGGTACTCGACCCAATGTACGGAAATTTTCAGGTCGTTACAATCTCTCACTCTTTCTCTCTCTTTTCTCTCTTCTCTCTCTAGGGTTTCTCTCAAATTCGTATGGCTGTGAGAGAGAGGGTTCTAAGGGCCTTATATAGCCTAAAAACTCTCCAAAATAGACTTCGGGTTAAGGTATACTTGGGTTATAGCTAAAGTGAGACAGTTTTAGCTCAACAGAGGACTTCTGGTGGCCCCACTTGAGCCAAAGGTCGGACTTTATCTCACAGACATTGGATCTAGGTTCAGCTGAGGTTTCGTTCCAATCGGGTTTGTAGATCGCACATGGCAGACCAGTTTCGGTTCAACGGTCAGCGGAGCTCGATCGGAGATTCTGTGTACATGGATATATTTGGAGAAATATCCCTGATCCGAGGGTGTAATTTGGCCTGATACTGACGGTCTGGTTGCTTAATACTGACTTGCAAGCAACAAGTCTCAGATTTCACTATTTTGAATTTAATTTATAATTATTTTCACATTTTTCACACTCCCCGCTCCGAGCTCAAGCGAATAGCGCTAGGACACTATCTGGATTTGATTTCCGAGATGATTGTCAAGCCCAGCAAGGCGGTCCTAATTCCTTAACTTCGTGTTAATCGAACTTCCGACATGCGGTCCAGATCTGATACAGAGTTTCAATGTGCTCCGAGAGCAGCCGGGTAATGAGATTGATCCTAGATTTTAGGGTAACCTAACGTCAATGATTCTACAAGTTTTGGGTCTTGCAGATCGTTTTAAAGTGGATCAAACAGATTTCGTAGCTAATCTAGTTTAGCACTTAGTTACTTTGTCTCATTTCTAAAGGATTTAGTCCTATAAGATTTATGTCTGAGGTGGTACTTAGGCCTTTGTAGTTTGTACATAAGGTGATCCAAGCTATAATACTTAGCTAGTTTAAGATAGTGTCTAGGGTGAAAGTACTTAGAAAAATTGAAAGAACAAGGTGGTGAAGGGTGGGATTTGTGAAGGAAATGGGTTCAAAAGCAGTTTTAGACTTTGGGATTGAGTTCTGACGGGTTAATAGGGTGTTAGGATCGACCCATTGCCTAAGGACGTCTAATTCCAGGTTGGCAAAAATCTTGGATGTTACAGCAAGGGCGCCCATACAAGGCCTCGTAAGGAGCCATGCCAATACTCGCATGAAAACTGTTATTGTAGGAGAACTCTGCATACGGGAGACAGTTATCCCAACTGTCCTTGAAGTCCAAAACACAAGCCCGCAGCATATCCTCCAAAATCTGATTCACCTGCTCCGTCTACCCGTCGGTCTGTGGGTGGAACGCGGTACTAAACTTCAACTTAACACCCATCGCTTCCTGGATACGTGTCCAAAAGATAGATGTGAATCGAGTGTCTCAGTCTAACATGATCTCCAAGGGAATTCCATGTAGACGTACTATTTCTTTGATGTACAATCTGGCCAAGTCGTTTGCCGAGTTCAAAACTCTGATAGGCAGAAAATGGGTCAATTTCGTTAACTGGTCCACAATTACCCAAATGGAATCATGTCCATTCCTCGTCTTCGGTATCCTGGAGATGAAATCCATGGAAATGAAATCCCATTTCCATTCTGCTATGGGCATAGGCTGAAGTAGTCCAAGAGGTCAGCGATGCTCTGCTTTGACCTATTGGCAAGTGAGACAACGGGACACATAATCTGCTATGTGGAGCTTCATGTTGTCCCACCAGTATGATCTCTTCATATCTCAATATATCTTCGTGCTTCCAAGATGCATCGCAAGCTTTAAACTGTGTGCAGCCTCGAGAACATCCTGTCTCAAGCCATGAAGATTTGGGATGCATAGGCGGCCACGGTAACACAAGTCCCCATCCATACCAACTCTCCACTTCGTATCCTCATCATCGTTAGTGTGCTCTCAAAGCTCAGACAACCGCTCATCGCCCTTCTAAGCCTCGATAATCTTATCATCAATAAGTGGCCGCATCCGAATGTGTGCGACACACTCAAATGGCTCCTCCACAGTGAGTTTCTACTGAAGTCTTGCACGAACTCAACCATGTCCCACTCTGCTATCATCAGTAAAGCCGCAAATGTTATAGCATTCTTGTGGCTCAACGCGTCTGCCAGAAGGTTGTCCTTGCCAGGATGGTAGGAAACCTCGAACTTAAAGTCCTTTGTTTCCATCCATCGGCGCTGCCTCATATTCAGGTCCCTCTGAGTGAATATATAGTGAAGGCTCTTATGGTCGCAGAAAAGTTCAAACTCCTCTCCGTAGAGGTAATTCTCCAGAGCTTCAGTGCAAAGATGACGGCTGCTAATTCCAGGTCATGTGTCGAGTAATTTTCCTCGTGCTTCCTCAACTGTCTCGAGGTGTAAGCAATCACCCTGTCCTTCTGCATAAGAACACAACCTAGACCAACACGAGATGCGTCAGTGTATATAGTATACCTAACCCCTTGCTCTGACAATACTAGCATAGGGGCGGACGTCAACTTGTCCTTCAGCTCCTCGAAAGCTGCTTCCGCCTTCTCGTTCTAGGCAAACTTCAATTGAGATAATGGTCTGGCAATCTTGGAGAAGTCCCGAATGAATCGTCGATAGTACCCAGCGAGTCCTAGAAAACTCCTCACCTTAGTAACCGAACCGGGCTGCCCCCAGTCCTGTACTACGGCTACCTTAGCCAAATCCACCGCTATCCCTTCCTTGGACACTACATGTCCCCAGACCTTGATTTCTTCCTTCCAGAAGTCACACTTCTTACACTATGCAAAAAACTGGTTCTTCTTCAGAGTACCCAAAACCGCTCGCAAGTGTTCCTCGTGCTCTTCCCGACTCTTAGAGTATATCAGAATGTCATCTATAAATACAATGACGAATCGGAACAGAAACGGCCAAAATACCCTTTTCATCAAATCCATGAACACGGTCGGTGCATTTGTAAGGCCGAACGACATCACAAGAAACTCATAGTGTCCAAAACTGGTCCTGAAGGCCATCTTCTGCATGTCCTCATCCCTGACGTGCAGCTGGTGATACCCTAATTGTAAGTCAACCTTCGAGAAATATTGTGACCTCTTTAACTGATCAAACAGATCATCTATCCTGGGCAGTGGATACTTGTTCTTCACCGTCACTTGGTTCAACATGTGATAATTAATACACAATCGCAGTGAACCGTCCTTCTTCTTCACGAACAACACTGGTGCTCCCCAAGGGGACACACTAGGTCGTATGAAACCGGCCTCCAATAGAGCATCGATCTGTTTCTCAACTCCTCCATCTCACATAGAGGCATACAATAAGTCGGTAATGAAATGGGAGTCGCATCAGGCACTTGATCAATGGTAAAGTCGATCTCGTGCTGAGGAGGTAGTCCCGGGATCTTCTCGAATATGTCTGTAAAGTCCTGAACCATAGGCATATCTCCCAACGTCAGACCATTAATACATTCTAACAAGGCAGTGCAACAACTAATTCGACAGGGCCAACTAACCTGAACTAGAAAAGTAAAGACCGTGCCCTCAGGTCCGTAGGCCATCATGACTCTGGTCTCGCAATCAATCTCTGCCTTCATCTCGGTGAGCCAATCCATATCGAGGATAATGTCGTAGTGCCATAGGGGAGCGACAATAAGGTCAACGAGCACTGTCCTGCTACCAAGGTCTACTGAGAAACCCTCACACATTCGGGTGACATCCGAAAAAGTCCCTGTAGCGGTAGTGATTCTCACTTCCTTCATAGGAGTAGTATGCAATACTAGACGCTTAACTGCCGTGTATGAAATGATGGAGATAGTGAACCCAGTGTCTACTAATAAGAACACAGGAGTACCTTGCACGTGAGCTGTGACTTCAAAAGCCATAGGCGCTGCATCTGATGCCTCGGATGCCTCAGCTGCAAGTGAGTGCACCCGAGCCTGCTGTGAGTGGTTCGGTTATAGCACCATAGGCCGTTGAGGAGGCCTAAATCGAGGCGTAGGTGGTCGGAATGATGGATGACTTGGTGCCGTTCACAGAGGTGGTGCTGATATGGCATGAGGAACCTGACAGTTGATCCTCTACGGCGGTGAGAAGCTGCTATCTCTCATCCTGGTGAAGCAGTTCACCTCTGTGTGGCCAGGCTTTTTGCAATAGGCACACCACACATCTAGTCGCCTCATTGGGGCAGGTGAAGCCATAAGCCTCAGTGGTGAATCTGCACGCGACCTCTTACCGAGAAACGGCCTGGGCGGGAAATCAGATTGGGGCCTAGGGGCCACAGGTGCTCGCATACGGGACTGTCTGTCCCCGTCCTGCTTAGCTCACATGGACATGCTGACTAGCTCAACATAAGTAGATATGCAAGCGCAGCACATTTTCGAGCAGATCTCTGGCTGCAGACCCTCAACAAATCGTCGCATCCACATATCCTTATCCCTTAATATTAGGGGAACATACCTGCCCAACTCTGTAAACCTGTTCTCATACTCCGCCACTATCATGCTTCCCTGTCGAAGGCTAAGGAACTCACTCTCCTTCTCATGGCGGTACGTGAGAGAGTAATACTTCTCGTGGAAGCACGTCTTGAAAGCCTCCCATGTCCACACATAATCTTCAACAACAGTGCGGAGAACACTGTCCCACCACAAGCTGGCCTCCTTCTCCAACATGAAGGTAACCAACTCCACCTGCTCTGACTCACTGCAGTGCAGCGGCTTGAGCATCTTAGAGATTTGGTCAAGCCAATACTCAGCCTCCTCGGGTCGGTGAGTACCCACAAAACTGGGAGGCCGTAAGCACTGGAATCTCTCAAACGTGCCGCTTATACTAGAGGTCCCAGCAGAGTGCATAGGTGTTGCGGGTGGAGCCACCCCCATACTCTGGGCAAAAATACTAGCCATGGAGGTAAAAAACTGTTGCTGTTGTTGTGCTTGCTGCTGCTGATACTGATATTGTGCCAGCTGCTGCTGCATCAACAACATCATCTGCTCCAGCCTATCAGTAGGGGGAGCCGGCTGAGGCATGAGTGGCGTCGACATAGACGCATGGTTCTGCTCACGAACCGGTGGTGTGTAAGGTGATGACCCAACTGTAGGACCAGTAGATGGCTGAGACTCAGGCATAGTCTTACGAATAGGGCCCAAACCAGGGTCCATACGACCATCACTCCGGGGAGGTGCCTGGTCCATCAAATCAGTAAGTGTGAGGCGTGTCGTGCTCTGCGTGACCGCAGGTGGCATTCCTTATATTCAACATAAGGTACAACCCAGGTCAGATTCAATATACTCACAAACTCCTTTATGCAGTATTCATACACAAATTAAAGCAACTTCATACATTTCATTTACCAAAATCATTTTAATACATGAGATGCCTTACATGGATCATGATAAAAGATGCATGTGAGCTAATCTAAACAACTTTAAACATTAGAACACACAACCTACTCTACCATACAACCAAACCTAGTAAGACCATACATAGAAACAAAAGAAACCAGCAATAAGGCATACTAACAGACAACCACATACATGACTAGTCGTCAGAACCCAATGATGGTGGGGGGTGCACCCTTGTCTTGCACACAACACAGGATAGTCCCCGCGGTGCTTTAGGTGTGCGGGGTTCGCTTTGGTTCCCCCCGATTTGCGTCATTTGGGCCCCCGACTCTGTTTGAGTTGTTTCAGGTCCCATTTCGTGTATGTTGATGCTTTTCGAGTTGTTTGGATGTGGAATGGGTAGAATTTTGGTCTAAACCTGCCGACTGACGGTCTAGAAAAGATCTAGGGTCCCTGCGCATGATCACGGATTCGTACGGGCCTCGATTTTGACGGTCCGTTTCCCATGGCAGTGAAATTGGGAATCATATGATCATTTTTGCATTTTATCGCACCCTCCTAAGTCAAAGTACGTCAGTGTGCCTCGTGAGACGATAACCTAGGTCCAGTTTAATCCAAATCATGCTCTGATATCAGCTTGTAACACCTTGAAAATTGGGGGTCGAGCATAAGCCCAACTCCCGAGTTCCAACACATCACTTATGCAACACAATTAATGATGATTGAATGTTGTTTGTGTCAGAACATTAAACATGAGTGAGATTAAGCTAAGTCAGTATATCATACTCCAGAGATAATTGAATTACGCAAGCGGAAGACTATGACAGATAGATATAAAACATATAAGTTGTGGTATGTCTCCAGAGTATAAACATATCCCAGGTGAAATATTACAGGTATCGATTCAAAATACAAAATGTGATGGTCCTCTATGATATATAAACCCTGAAGCCTCGGCGATCAGAACAGTCTATATAAAACCGCCTGAACACTGCATGTATGAGAATGCTTCCTCGTCATCCTCAAAGTTGGGCTCTGCCTCGTAGGCTGCGCTATCATCTGAAACTACAACAGGGTTTGGTTGGTGTTTAAAACACCGTCCCAGAACGTGGGAGTGAGTGATCAACTCAGTGGAGCTATAAAGCAAAGGTTAACATGTTATCAATTCAGTCAAGCAGTAATGATAAAGCAATATAATCAAACATCCCTAAATACTCTTATTAATGCAAGGATGGTATGAAATAATGATGTATGCCCTCATCTGCACTCCCTCTGCGATTTTCATCTAACGGTCGCGCATGTCAGTCAATTCCTTAATGCTCTACCCAACGTGAAACGACACATGCATTGTGGTGCATGAGCATGATTACGCAATTCTTATTAGTCCTTTTCACACAGCAGGATTGGGAAACTAAGGTACCTCCCTTATATCATTTCCCAAACAATGATCCATTCTAGGGTCATCAGTCCTAGTAAATCTCATACGATATTGCGGTTCTAGGTCTCGATGCAGTGTAAGCCTAGTTTATACTCTAGTTGCTACGAAGAGGCTCGTCGCCTCAACGCAGTCTCAGAGTATGCTCGAGGTCACTACAAAGAGCTCATCACCTTATCAGTGTAGGCCGACAGCTCTAATACAGTATCCCATACCATCGTATTCGGCTCGCGAGGCGGTGTTGCTCACTGGTCACTACGGGGAGGCTCGTCGCCCCAGTGTAGGCCAACAGCTCGACCATGGTGTCCCATACCACCATGTCTGGCTCATGAGTCTTAGCAGATCGAGGTACCAAGGTTAACGGAATTTCACTGGTGAGTTTGGTACCTTAGGTTCAGGCAGTAGCGTTCATACATGGTGAACATACATGGGTCAATCGGGTTACTTGACGAGCTTGACTAGCATGAGCGCATATCGAGCTGATTGTCATGAATCGCATAAGCACTCCGTGTGACCTAACCACTGTCACCAATCGATCTACGACTCGGATTCATCAGGCGCGTCTCATGTGGCAGGACAAAGTCAGCCACTGATTCGAGGCCTATTACCGATTGCCTGGACTATATAATAGCCCCAAACACATTCAATTACAATGATGTAGCATATGAGGTACTCAAAGCAGAAATGGAGCAATGATTCAAATCATACAATCAGTTAAGCATGTTATGAAGTATAACATAAACATGAGTCCACACTTATGCACTTCTAGGTAAAAGCAATGAATATGAAAAAAGGCATGTGGAGGAAATTGTACACCTCATTAGAGTAGCTAAGAATCCTGTCTTAACACCCATTTAAAGAACAGTTTACAAGTATTTATTCATACGGACATGTTTACAAACAGTAGTATACGCATTGTACCATACATGGTATGTATTGGTTAGCATACGTATTAGGGCAAATCCTTTCGTCAAAAGATTGTCGCCTACAGAACAATCGCATAGCCACGATAGTTAGTCATGGCGTACACTAACGCAAGGTTTATACCCATTTAGTCTTTTGCACAAATACTTAGGCTATGCATTGTAACATACACGACGTATATAATATAACATGTATTAGGCTAATCCGTTCACCCAGAAGTTGATACACATGCATCTAGCATACATAGACAGCAGTTAATCATGGCAAGCACAAATCCGAATTTCATACGTATATAGTATTTTCTACAAATACGAAGAATACAGTATATTCAATATAATTAATGTATAACTGAAAAACGAAACCGACATCACTTTATGCATGTGAAATAGCATCCACGTCAGTAATATATCATTAACCGACATTGAAAGCCTTGAAAACCATAACCAATACGTTTATAGTCCGCACCTTACACCGTAGAAGCGTATTGAACTCGGCTTGTTCATCTACGCTTCGTCTAAGGCACAATGGCAACCTATACATGGAATAGGTTAGCTATTTCACCATGTCACCTATTAGAAACCCTATAACAGATTAGGGTTAGGTTTTCTTACTTAAGAACAAGATCGGTATCGCGGTAGAGTGATACGGAAGTGGAGGTAAGGCACATGAAGTAGCAGGGATCGAATCCCAAGAGTGACTCCAACTTCTCTCTCACTTTCTCTCTCTTTCCTTTCTTTTCTCTCCTACGATTTTTACCAAATTCGTATAGAGTGAATGAGAGAGGGTTTAAGGTCCTTATATAGGCCTAAAACTGATTGAAATGGCCCCAGGGCTAAGGTATACTTAGGTTATGTCCAAAGAGCTTCTGTTTTAGCTCAACGGAGCACTTCCGGTGCCCCCCTCGAGCCAAAGGTCGGACTTAAGCTCCCTGACTATGGATCTAGGTCGAGTTAAGATTTCAGTCTGATCGGATTTACAGATCGCTCGTGGCAGACCAGTTTCAGTTTAACGGTCCATGATCACCGATCAGGGCCACAAGTACACTGACCGGTGTATGAAATTTCCCCTGATCTGAGGGTGTATTTGAAATTTCCACGATCCGAGGGTGTATTCATCCTGCAAGAGACAAGTCTCAGATTACTTAAATTTAGATTTTTATTTCTAAAATATCCACGTTTCTCACACACTTCACTCTGGGCTCAAGCGAATAGCTTCGGGAAACTATCTGGAGTTGATTTCTGAGGTGGTTGTTAAGCCCAGCAAGGCGGTCTTAATTATATAATTTTGTAGTAATCGGACTTTCAACGTGCGGTCCAAATCCAATACAGAGTTTCAATGTGCTCCCGAGAGCAACTGGGCAATGAGATTGATCCTAGATTATAGGGTCACATAGCGTTGATGATTCTACAAGATTTGGGTATTGCAGATCGTATTTAAAGTGGTTCAAACGGATTTCGTAGCTAATCTAGTTTAGCACTTAGTTAATTTTGCTTAATTCTTAAAGGATTCGACCCTGAGTGATTTCTGCCTGAGGTGGTACTCGGGTCTTTGTACGAAATTTTTTGAGTCATTACAATTAAGCGCACAACTGAGTAAGTGGAAGAGACCTCACCATTCGCCTACCAATATTGGCCTGGCTCGTTGATCGTAGACCAATTCCTCAAGCTGGTCAGACTTAGAATAACATTGCCTACTCCCTCAGGTTGGTAAGGTGAAATGGCCAAGCTATATGTCCTAGAGGGGGGTGAATAGGACTATGCCAAATTTAAAGTAATTACTGCGAAATTTAAATAACACGATAGCCAAATAAAGTAAATCAATTCACAATACTGAAATGAATATCAACCTCAATAAACACGTATTGAGAGATTGATACAAAAATTGTTCTAAGGGCAACCTTACACCAAAAACCAAAGTTTATGGTAGGACAACCTGATTTCTAGAAGGGTCTTTATATCAAGAACTCAAACTTTTGAGGAATAAATAAAATGAAACTAAAAAGAGGTATAGAATGTAATCTCAAATATTGATTGTTCTAGGGACAACCATGCACCATAGAAATGGCAGGGCAACCTTACTAGAACAATTTAGAGAATCTAAAGCTCAAACAAATAAAGGAATAGCTTAAAATAAATTGCTGAAATTTAAATCTAAACTATTACAACATTCCCCATTGAGCTTGAAATTAAAATGATTACACCATTCACATCCACATACACTCCACAAAAGAATAATCAAAGATAAAAAATAAAGCACACTTCCACACAACACAAGGAGTTATAGTGGTTCGCCTGTGTGTACACCAACTATTCAACAACAGTCACATAGAATGCTACTCCACTCCTAATATCCTCACACAGGGGATATTAGCGTTCACTATCAAATAGGTTTTCACAGGTTCACCATAAACCTTCACAATTGTGTCCTTTTCAAAGGGCTTACTCAATTCAAAAACCCTCTTTTCTGAGTTTTCCTGGCTCTCCTCAGATGACCAATACAATGAGATTTTTCTGGCTTAACTTCAAATAAAACCAAATAAAGTAAATTACACAAATTGTAAAATACCTGTTTTTCTTCTTTATTGTAGCAACCTAGAAGAACCAAGTTGGAGTAGAGATTTGAATGTCAAATTTCTAATAAATTTTAAATTAAAACAAAAGGTCTAGCTTTAATTGATATCGATTCCAGAAAAAGGAAAGACGACACTTCCTCTTTTCAAATCTAATTGGAATATAAGAAACAAAATTAATTAAGAAAGCTAAATAAAGAAGATATTAAATATGCACACTTAGCTTAAACAGAGCACAAATTTCTCTCTCAGAAGGCTAAATTAAATTAGCTTGAATGATCTATTTTATTATGAGATTCGTGCTCTATTTACAGTGTGAATAAAACACGTCTTCGACTGGTCTTAAGACTCTACAACTGGTCGAAGATCCAACAGATATTTGAAAATTCAGGCGCGATAGATAAGACTGTTTCACGACTGGTCGTAGGGCACCTTCCAAGATATGTTACAGAACACAAAATATCTGATTAACGAATCATGCACCAGTTGTTATCAACTGGCATAGTAACATGAACCTGCAAATCAATATTCAACAGTCCTCCTCTACACATACTCCCCCTGAGTAACATCATACTCCCCCTGAGTAACATATGCATAAAAGTAATGTGCAATGCTACTCCCTCCTCATAACTTAAGCATTAGACATATGCATCCATCCATTCATATAAGCATAAGCATTATTAGACATTAGACATAATATGCATTCTCCCCCTTTTTGTCACAAGAGGACAAAGGAAGCACAAAATAGATAAATTGAGGGGAAATAATTAGAGAGATATATGAGAGGTAACAAGATAAGATAACAGAAAATATCATAATCAACTCACATAATTTATAAACCGAGCTAAGTCATAGATAGCAACAATCTCCCAACTAGTTATAACACAAGAATAGTAAATTATTACAAATTAGATAGCTGAAAAGAACTAGTCTGAACCGGATGAAGGAGCAAGGATGGAAGGATCAAACTTATGCATGCCTTTATTCAAGCGCTTAAGATATTTATGCATATACTTGAATTGTAAATCATGAGCAACAGACATGTTTTCCATCTTAATATTTATATTCTCAACCTTATCCTCTAATGCATGCAGACGTGCATCAAAGTCAGACGGCTCATAATCTGGATCATTACAGAATCAGAATCAAGTTCTTCAAAGATATCATCCATATTAATATCATCAGGAGGAAGATCACCAGCTTCTTCCTCACGATCAACTTCAACATTGCCAACACCATCACCTTGTCCAGGGAGTAAATCCAACTTTATCTTATTTAGATTAAAATTATTAAAAATCAGATGACGGATAGGGGTCTCTCCAACTGGCATATCGACTAACATATGAGTAGCCAACACAGTCATCAAATAAGCAAAAGGAATATCACTGTGACCAGGATGAAGATGAAAATTCAGAATTAAGTGACAAATCAAGGATGGTAAACAGATAGAAGTACCACTGGCAACAGCATGAAGAATACGAACCATGTATGAAGTCAATTCAGATTTATTACCCGATCGTGGATATAAGTTAGACAAACAGATTTTGTGAAGAACTCTGTATTTGGGTAACAAATACCTTGAGGGAAGTGCATTCCCTTTATAAGTCCATTGAGCATTCAGATTGCATAAATCTCTAGTGAGGAGACGTTTTTCAGTTTCTGAGGGTTTATCAGATAAATTATGGATAGGAATCCCCTCATCATTCACAAGAATATCCATAAGAGCTGAAATCAAATGACGATCAATGTCAAATGATCCTTCTCTAGTCACTATTTTAAAAGTTAAATTCTCCAGTGAAAAATCACATATACATGCGAACATGGACTGTCCAATGGACCGCTATGCTGGCCCACCCCAATGTAATAAGTTATCCCAACCTACATCTTGAAGCATAAGAAGGATATCAAAAGGAGCAACATGATTAACATCAACAGGATATTCAACAGTAATATTATGTAATCTGATGTCCTGAACATAAGACGGATCATCATCGGGAGTCCGAAGATGACGCTTAGTGAGAGGGGCTAATCTGGAAGAAGAAGACGGACCACGTGATGTTGCCTTTTTCCCTCTAGATGCCATTTGCAACAAAGATTTCAAAAAAAAATAAAGAGCTACAAAGGTTTGAGAAGAGGGTTTGCTCAAATCAAGTTTTTCAAAAGGACAACCCCAAATCTCAACAAAATTTGAAATAGATAACTTCAAAAGTAAAATGGAAGTAATTTAGATAAAAAACTATAAGAAAAAATGCAAATGGAGCACTAACATCTAAGGATATGGAACGTGGGTTCGACTGGTCGAGCGTCGGCTAGTCGGAGAGGAAAGAAGAAATGAGGAAGAAAGTGATTTTCCTCAAAAATAAGACAATCACCGCGATCTACGACTGGTCGTGGGTTTTCTTCAACCGGTCATGCCACGACAGGTCAAGGAAATCCTTGACTGGTCGAGTACCACCAAAAATCAGATTTTCATGCATATTTCAAAAAATTAGAAATTTAATCTAGCAAATATATACAATATGATACAAATAGGCATAAATAATCATTTTAGAATGCACATGACAAGATCAAATTTCATTTTGTTAAACCTACTTTTGACAGTAGGGATATATTCCAATGATATTACCTTTTCATCTACTAAATCTCAAATATAATGAAATCTAATATCAATATGCTTAGTACGAGAATGCTAAATTGGATTTTTTAAAATATTTATGGCACTGGTATTATCACAATATAATAACATAGAATCCTGATTAATTCCATAATCACTTAGCATACATTTCATCCAAATAAGCTTTGTACACGCATTACTAGCTGCGATATAGAACTTTGTTTCTTACTAAGCCAAGAAACTAAACAATTTTCAATATAAAAACAACCACCACTGGTTGATTTTTTATCATCAAGATTACCAACCTAGTCAGCATCCGAATACCCAGCTAATTGAATACTAGTCTCATGTGGATACCATAGACCGAGATTAACAGTACTAGCGACATATCGTATAATCCGTTTGATCCCAATTAAATGTGATTCTTTAGGTTCAGACTGATATCTAGTGCATATACCAACACTTAGAGCAATATCGGGTCTACTAGCAGTTAAATACAGTAAACTACCAATCATACTCTAATATAGTTTTGGATCCACATTTTTACCTACAGAATCTTTTGAGAGTTTCAAAGTTGTACTCATATGAGTATCAAATTTCTTACCATTCTCAAATCCAAATCTCTTAATCAAATTCATAGCATATTTAGTTTGACAGATGAACATTCCATCAGGTCGTTGTTTTACTTGTAACCCAATGAAGTAATTGAATTCTCCAACCATGCTCATTTTAAATTGAGATTTCATCAAATCTGCAAGCTAAATAGTCATGTCAGTATAAGTAGATCCATAAATGATATCATCTACGTAGATTTGAGCCATTAAGATATCTTTGTTATGTTTCTTAACAAACAATGTTTTATCAACACTTCCCATCTGAAAGTTATGACAAAGTAAAAACTTAGTCAATTTCTTATACCATGCTCTAAGAGCTTGTTTTAGACCATAAAGAGCTTTTTTAAGACGGTATAAATGATCAGTAAACTTAGAATCTTCAAACCCTGTAGGTTGTTCAACATAAACTTCTTCATGTAAATCACCATTTAAAAAGGCACTCTTTATATCCATTTGAAAATTTTTAAACTTTTTAAAGCATGCTATGGATATAAAAAGTTTGATTGATTCAAGACAAGCAACTGGGGCAAAGGTTTCATCATAATCAATACCTTCAATTTGAGTGTACCCTTGTACAACTAATCTTGCTTTGTTTCGAATAATATTCCCAAGCTCGTTAGACTTATTTTTAAAAATTGACTTTTTTCCCAATAATATGTTTATCTTCAGGTCTAGGAACAAGATACCAGACATCATTTCGAACAAATTGATTAAGTTCTTCTTGCATTGCAACAATCCAGTTTTCATCAGCAAGAGCTTCTTTTACGTTAGATGGTTCTATCTGGGATGTAAAACATACGTAATTACATATATCTTCAAGTTGTCTACGGGTACGAACACCAGTGAGAGGGTTTCCAAGAATCTATGTGGTTGGATGATCTTTAATAGTCCTCAGATCAGAATCAGTCTGATTAGATGAAGTATCAGAATTGTCAATTACAAGAACTTCATCATTATCTGAACTTGAGACTGGTGTGTTCAAGTGATCATCAATGACCACATTGATGGACTCTTGAATCACACCGGTTCTTTTGTTCAGAACCTTATATGCTCGACTGTTTAAAGAGTATCCTAAAAAGATCCCTTCATCACTCTTTGTATCAAACTTTCCCAGATTTTCACGATCTCGTAAAATATAGCACTTGCTGCCAAAAACTCGAAAGTATTTAATAGTAGGCTTTTTATCAAACCACATTTCGTAAGCCGTTTTATTATTACCTTTACTAGTGTAACCCGGTTAATGATGTAGTAAGCTGTATTGACTGCTTCAGCCCAAAGATTGTTAGAGAGCTTCATACTATTCAATATGACATTAGCCATTTCTTGAAACACTCTAATTTTTTCTTTCGACAATACCATTTTTTTAAGGAGTTTTGGGTGCTGAGAATTCATGTAATATTCCCTGGTTGCTACAGAACTTCTCAAAACCACTATTCTCAAATTCAGATCCATGATCACTATGAATCTTACTGACTTGAGAACTCTTTTCAGTTCGAATCCTTTTTAGAACCTTTTTGACTTCTTCAAGGGTTTCTGATTTGTCCCTTAAGAAGACAACTCATGTATATCTGGTAAAATCATCCACTATTACCAAGATATATCTTTTACCACCTCGACTTTTTGTCCTTGTAGGTCCTACAAGATCCATATGGAGAAGCTCGAGTGGTCTTGATTTGGTATTGGAATTCACCTTTTTATGTGAGTTCCTTGTTTATTTTCCAATCTGGCATTCACCACATATTTTATCCAATTTTTGTAGTTTGGGTAGACCTCTTATAAGTTCTTGTTTGCTCAGTCTATATAGATTTTGGTACTGTACATGTCCAAGACGTTTGTGCCACAAATCAGTCTCGTCTGTATGGAACATGTAACACAATTCATTATATGAGCTGGATTCGCTTACAATATAGCAGTTTTCAGACGTTCTTCGTCCAGTTAATATTACCAAGCCTCTGTTATTTAGAATCTCACAAATTTGATTAGAAAACCAAACACTATGGTTATTATAGCATATTTGAGATATGCTAAGCAAGTTATGTTTTAAACCTTCTACATATAAGACATTTTTGAATAAAGGAAGGTTATAAAGTTGAACCGTACCTTCACCCATAATCTTGCAGTTGTTGCCATCACCAAATGTGACTGAACCATCAGTCATATCTTTGAGATCGGTGAATAGACCTTTATCACCTGTCATATGCCTTGAGCATCTACTATCTAGGTACCATTTAGAATGGCTTGTAACTTTGAAAGCAGTGTGAGCAACCAAACAAGTGACTTTTGGAACCCATTTCAAAACTGTTTTGGGTTTATGAAGATAGTTGGTCTTCTTATGTTTATAGTTGTGGGAATGACCTACTGAGTTAGATTTTAAGAGCTCCTTGAGTAAATCAACTATTTTTTCAGCCAGTGGATTTCTGTTTTGATTTTTGAAATTGATATAGTTACGTTTAGGTTTTTTAAAAGTTTTTGTATTTTTAGAAAAACCTTGACAAATACCTTTTTCTTTTGAATTTGAGGCTTCTCCTTTCACAAAGTTGGGAGGAGTATTCTTCTATTTATGTGGTATGTTTTTATCATAACCCAACCCGGATCGATCGCCACATTTTCTAGATTCGGATAAAAGTTTTTCTAACTTTGGATCTCCTTAGTCATACCTCCATGTATCCTTCAAATTTAGAAGAGAAGATACTTCATTCTTGAGTTTCTCAATTTCAAATTTTAAATCTTCAATCAGGGAGGTTTTGAATTCCAAATCACATTTTAAATTTTCAAAACTATCTGAAATTTGGGATTTTTCTAAAACAAGTAAGTCGAAGCATTCTTTGAGTTAAAAAAACTTTTCTTTTTGAAGTTTAAGCTTCGCAGCAATTTTACAACTTTCCTTGTATAGGGCATTGTAAGCATCTTGATGATCTTCTTCATTTTCATAATCACTATTTAGATTTTCTTCACTAGTTAAATCATCATGATCTGAAAAAGAGAACTTGGCTAGAGTCATAAGGGCCTTAACTTCATTGCCTGACTCGTTTCAGAATCTTCTGAATAAGAAGTAGCTTCAGACTCAGATTACTCATCCTAAGTAGCCAACATACCCTTCCTTTTGGGTTTGTCCTTTTTAGGACATTTGTTTACTAAATGCCCATATTCATGGCAGTTGTAACACTGACTGTCTTTCAAAGATTTTTGAGTTTTGGGTCTAAATTTCTTTTTTATCATTTGATTGTTGAAGATCAACCCTTTTCTTACTTTTGAAAATCTTATAAAACTTCTTTGCTAAAAGAGCCATATCATCTTCAGAATCAGAGTTTTCTTCAGAAATAATTTTAGAAGATTTAAGTGCTACAGATTTACCTTCAGGAGCTTTAAAGTTTAACTCATAGGTTTGTAAAGAACCAACTAGTTCTTCTACCCTCATATTGTCTGTATCACGAAGTTCCTGGATCGCGGTTACTTTAGAGTTAAACCGTTTAGGAAGTGAGCATAGTATCTTTGCACACACTTTACTTTCTGGGATTTTATCGCTAAGACCCCACATTGAGTTTACAATGTCATTTAATCTTGTGTAAAAGTCCATAAACATTTCATTTTCCTCCATATGAATTTCTTCAAATTTGGTTGTGAGGAGTTGGACTTTAGATTTTTTTACAATTGATGTACCCTCGTGCGTCATTTCTAATATATCCCAAGCTTGTTTTGCAGAATCACAGGATATAATTCTTTTGAATTCATCTAGTGATAGTCACATGTAATTGCATTTAGTGCTTTAGCATTTGCACTACTCTCACTTTTCTGAAGTGTGGTCCAGGAAAAATAAGCCATTATTTTTGTGATTTTTAAACCATCAACACCAGTCACTTCAGTGGTAGGAGGGGTCCATTCATTCACTGTGGCTAGCCACACATTTTTATCCATGGATTTGAGGAGGATCCTCATCCTGGCTTTCCAATAGGCATAATCGGTGCCATCGAAAGGTGGAGGCCTAGTGACTGAAAGGCTATCAAAATTTGACATCTTATATAAAGCTAAGATCGTTAGCTCAGGAAGTAAATCCATGAATAACAATTAAAAACAAACTATTTGGCTCTGATACCACTTGAAATGGCCGAGCTATATGTCCTAGAGGGGGGGTGAATAGGACTATGCCAAATTTAAAGTAATTACTGAGTAATTTAAATAACACGATAGCCAAATAAAGTAAATCAATTCACAATACTGAAATGAATAGCAACCTCAATAAACACGTATTGAGAGATTGATACAAAAGTTGTTCTAAGGACAACCTTACACCAAAAACCAAAGTTTATGGTAGGACAACCTAATTTTTAGAAGGGTCTTTGTATCAAGAACTTAAACTTTTGGGGAATAAATAAATTGAAACTAAACAAAGGAATAGAATGTAATCTCAAATATTGATTGTTCTAAGGACAACCATGCACCATAGAAATGGCAAGGTAACCTTACTAGAACAATTTAGAGAATCTAAAGCTCAAACAAATAAAAGAATAGCTTGAAATAAATTGCTGACATTTGAATCTAATCTATTACAACATTCCCCACTGAGCTTGAAATTAAAATGATTACACCATTCACATCCACATACACTTCACAAAAGAATAATCAAAGATAGGAAAATAAAGCACACTTCCACACAACACGAGTTATAGTGGTTCGCCTGTGTGTACACCAACTGTTCAACAACAGCCACACAGAATGTTAGTCCACTCCTAATATCCTCACACAGGGGATATTAGTGTTCACTATCAAATAGGTTTTCACAGGTTCACCAAAAACCTTCACAATTGTGTTTTTTCCAAAAGGCTTACACAATTCAAAAACCCTCTTTTCTGAGTTTTCCTGGCTCTCCTCAGATAACCAATACAATGAGATTTTTCTAGCTTAACCTCAAATAAAACCAAATAAATTAAAATACACAAATTGTAAAATACCTATTTTTCTTCTTTGTTGTAGCAGCCTAGAACCAAGTTGGAGTAGAGATTTGAATGTCAAAGTTTAATGTCCAATACTCACTATATAATGGTTCTAATTTCTAATAGATTTTAAATTAAAATAAAAGGGCTAGCATTAATTGATTTTGATTCCAGAAAAAAGGAAAGACAACACTTCTTCTTTTCAAATTTAATTGGAATACAAGAAACAAAATCAATTAAGAAAACTAAATAAAGAAGATATTAAATATGCACACTTAGCTTAAACAGAGCACAAATTTCTCTCTCAGAAGGTCGAATTAAATTAGCTTGAATGATCTATTTTATTATGAGATACGTGCTCTATTTATAATGTGAATAAAACACGTCTTTGACTGGTCTTAAGGCTCTACGATCGGTTGAAGATCCAACAGATATTTGAAAATTCAGGCGCGATAGGATAAGACGGTCACGACTGGTCATAGGGCACCTTCGACTGGTCATAAGGCACCTTCGACAGGTTGAAGGTCATACACGACTGGTCGAAGCTAAGTGCAAATCATCGCTATAGTTTGAGTCGAAGGTCTACAACTGATCGAAGAACCAGTCGACATTGTTCCTACGACTAGTCGAACAGTCCCCAGGACTAGTCAGAGCCTAACAAAAAATATCCAAATTTTACAACAAACTTATGACTGATCAAGGGAATCCTTAGACAGGTCGAAGCAGTGCTAGGACTAGTCGACCAAAGTCCAGGACTAATCTTAGAACAGGCCAAACTCACTTATATAAAATATATGGATTATGTATCCAAAATGGCCTACTCTAAAGGTCAACCTACGGTCAGTCAAACCTCAATAGTAAAGTAAGGACATTGAAACTTAAGGACAAGTGACCTTGAAAGTAGTGAAGCTTGAAGTCTTGATGTAGTTTAAACTTGAAAGCTTATTAAGATCTTGAGATTGAACTTGAAAGCTTCTTGCATTATCCTTGTCTTTAAATTAAGTTGAATAAACTCACTTCCTCGAGTCTTGACTTGTGAGCAATACTTATCCATCAAAGTTGATCTTGAGTAGTGCTTTGATCTTCACATATACAAGCTTCATAAAAGTGTCTTTGGCACCATAAATTTGACAACAAAAGGGGCTATAAATAATAACACTTACATAAGGCCACACCCCCTCCTAACCGACCATGACACAGTGGGAGATGCACCCTACTGGTATACGGCCCTCATACGCTCATATATATATATATATATATATATATATATATATATATATTCACTCAGTCTAGACGTTGGAGCTTCCCTTGACCTCGGGGGTTTAGGAATTTTCACCCAAGGACATTTATCGTGCCCGTATGTTAGAACCAAACATTTTCAGTGTCCCATCTGGCCATCCACGACATGCTTGTGGAGGCCACTACCTTTATGACGCTAAGGCGTATGGTGGTCTTATCACAAAATACGACATGAGTCATACCATCCAGTCATGCATCAAACAAGCGCGTATCGCGCGCTCATGTGGGGCAACTCCATCTCTCATGGAGTCCCATAAACAATTATCCCAATGGCACATGCTATGCTCAATCACTCCTCATAACAAGCATGTAGATGATGCATATGGTCATGTATCGTGAAGTATACCAAGCATGATTATAATCACATACATCATAGGTGAATGGGTGGTGTGCAATAATCACTTACACGTGGTGGGCCTCACACATAGAATGGGCCTCACACATATAATGGTCCACACACATATGATGGACCTCTTACATGACAATTGGGTCTCATACACTCATAATGAGCCTTATACAATCACAATGTGCTTCATATAATCACAATAGGCCTCATACAATCACAATTAATCGTACAATGACCTCATACAATCATAATGTTATACATACTCAGTGCGTATACAAACATAGTCGTAATCAATAGTCGGCCCATATATGGCAGGATTCATAGAGGGACAATAGATCCATAACATGAGGGTCAATCCTCAATCGTAGATATAACAAATCTGATAGCACAGATCCTTCCATCTACGGTATTGATGAACTCTCCTCATATCAAGGTTGGGCCTAGGTGGCCTACTTATACTACCATATGGTCCGCTAGATGCCCTAGGGGGCCCAAATAAGTCCTAGTTGGACTCAAAGATTAAAAATAACCCTACGAGTAACCAATGGGGGCCCAACATTTTGGGTTAGCCCAATAAGAATAGATGGATCATGCAACTATCAATAGGGACCAATGATTTGGGTTAACCCTTAAAAGGTCGAGCTCTAAGTCATAGAGGGGGGTGAATAGGACTATGCCAAATAAAAACAAATGTGGAATACAAAGACAGATAGCACAATTAAATAGAAACCTCAAATGCAGTAGTTTTGAGAGGTTAATACAAACTGAGTTCTAAGGACATCCTTTCACCAAAAACTAAGGTTTATGGTAGGACAACTTGATGTCTAGAATGTTGGTAAGTATCAAAAACTCAAACTGAGAATGAGACAAAGGAAATAAACTAAATTACTACAACATTCACCACAAGCGCATAAAGAAAATTACAACATTTAGCACCACACATACATCACAACCATCATCCAAACTTTGAGAATTATAGTGGTTCGTGTGTATACACCAACTATTCACAAACAGCCACACAACTACTTCACTCCTAATATCCACACCCATGAGATATTGGCTTTCACTAGGAAATAAGGTTTTTCAAGGTTCACCTTAAAACCTTCACAATTGTGTTTTTCAAATGGGCTTACACAATCACAAAAACCCCACAATGAGAATTTCCTAGCTAAATCTCACAAACCAAAAATACAGAAAATGAAATTTTACTTATCTGAAGATTCTCCTTCCGATGTAGCCCTGTAGAACCAATTCTATGTTGACGTAGATGTTCAATATCCAATCTCACAAATGAAAGGGTTTTAAGTTTAAATGATTTTTAAATAAAATTAACTTGGGGCTAGCTTAATTTGATTTTGATCTTAAAAGGATAAATCAAAATTCCCTTTTTAGTAGATTAGAATTGAATAAAGAGATCTCAAAATCAAATACAAAGAGCTATAAAAGAATCTAAAATGAATAAGTAATAGCTTCACAATTGCAGGAACTTATCTCTTAGAGTGATGACTTGATTAGGCTTGGAATTGATTAATAATTATGAGAAATATCCTATATTTATAGGCAGAAATTATGTTCCCTCGACTAGTCTAAGGTTCGGTTCGGCTCGTCGAAGCACCAACCAATTTTCAAAAATTCTGGCGCGATAGGATAAACCTGTTACTCGACTGGTCAAGCAATGCACTCGACTAGTCGACTGGGACTAGAAAAGCTTGCTGGACTTTGAGTCGAGCACTGCACGATTGGTCGAGCATTGTTCACTCAACTAGTCGAGCAATGTGCATGACTGGTGGAGAGTCCAACATAAAATTTGAAAAATCTTCAACAAAATTTGGACTGGTCGAAAAAATCCCTAGACTAGTTGAACGAAGGCTAGAACTAGTCGAAGAAAAAACTATAAACTTATATAATGACCTAAATTTAATATGCAATTAACATGACCTAACCTATGGTCAATCTAGGGTCATTCATACCTTAAATGTGAGTTTGAAACATCGAAACATCGATCGCTTCGGTAACTCAATTATCTTGAAGTACATGAAGCTTGACCTTGTAATCTTGAACTTGAGCATGAGGTAGAGCTTGTGTTCTTGAGACATAAGGTGGTGATCATGAACTTTCAGTTTGAGCTTTGAATTTTTGTTCTTGTACTTGAGCTTATGTTCGATCTTTGACAATGTTCTTTAACTTGAAAATGCATAAGAGTTGATGATGGTGATCTTGAACTTTCCATCTTATCATAACAAGATAATGACTCCAAGTGGTTTGACACAAAAAAAATCGACAATGCCAGGTGTTAGAATTACAACATAGCACTTACAATCTCCCCCTTTGTCAAATTTGTGACAAGACTGACTAAAGAATCATGCACTAGTTTATACACATCGCAAGGCAATGTTACTACTACTCCCCCTCAATCTATTACTCCTCCTCAATTCACGCAAGGTGATTTGTAGAGTACTTGTACATATCCAAACAAAAATATGCACAAAACAATATGCATTTCCATACACATATGTCTGTATAACCCACATCCAACAATCATCATATACCACTCATATACCATTTCAATCACATTTCTCCCCCTTTTTGTCATAATATGACAAAGGAAAGTAACTAAAATTCATAGATGATTGAAGGCAAAATGTAAGAGAAGAGCATGATTTAAGAGAGTTAATATTAGTAGAATAACATCATGTCCAAGCATCAACCCGTATATATCATCATCAAGCATAAACATGTCCATAGAGAAGTAAATAAAAACATGTCCAAGGATCATCCAAGCAAAAGAAAAGTTTAAGATTTTAATACATGCTCAACATAAATAAAAACACTAGTCAGAACCAGAAGAAGGCAGTGGAGGAGTAGATAGGTCAATTTGATGTAATCCCTTGTTAATGCGATGAAGGTATTTGCGCATATATTTAGATTGAGTTTCATGGGATACATGTAGACCTTTCATCTTCTCTTCTAAGGTTCTCAACCGCTCATGAAAATCAGATGGCTGAAAATTAGGATCAGCCTCATAATCAGATTCTAACTCATCATTTTAAAAATCTGGTAATACCCTTCTAACACGTCAAGAGTCCTTTCTCTTTTGGGTATTCGTCGTTTTTGTCAGTTTTTTTTGTTTTTGTCGTCTTTCCCAAAACGTTCAACTTTCTATTTGACATATGGAAAAAGGACAAAGGGGTAGTGTCCGACCCTGGGGAATCTTCAATAGCCATCCGACAAAAGGTACTCGCCTCGAGAGTCAAGGCAAGGGCCCCGGAAAGTGGGATCTCCACACGATAGAGAACAAGACAAACCCCACGTGGTGGGTCCCAAACCGAATCTTAGGCACCACCTCCTCCAACTGGAGCAAGTTCACAACCACCCAAATACATGGGTAGGAAGCTTATTCAAGAGAGAAGGGTAGACAAGGAGTGCCTCAAACCATACAAATTGGAACCCCTGTTTGCCGCAATAGATTGGCTGCCTGTTCTTAACTTTAGTGGGCCATGCCAACTTAAGAGAATATGCAACTTCCTTACTGCATGTCATTCACCGGTAGCTGACCCTCCCTCCTTCATGGAATCCTTAGGTGGCGATGATGCATTTATCATGCCGGCTACAATAGCTGAAACTATCAGACTCAACATGGTCTCGGAAGGTATCCCAGATATGGATCTTGATAACATGGACATTCGATCCAGGGTTACTAAGTATCTTTGCAATGGTTGGGACATCCCCTAGCATCAAGTGAATGCATTAAAAGCCAGGTATATAGATCCCAGATTTCGAATCTTACATGGTATCTTCGCTACTAACATCTATCCCAGAAGTACCAACAGGTACGATCTCACCAGCCTCATGACCATGATCGTATACTTAGTTGCCAGCGGATCAAAGATCTGCCTTCCATCTCTAATTGTTTCTCAGTTGGTAAACGTCATTCACACATCTAGGGACCTCCATCTGTCGTACCCCTGGATTATCAACATGATATGTAACAAAATCGGGTTCCCATCGACTACTAATCCTGTATTCCCGCTCCAAGTTTTTAATAAAAGAAATATCCGAAAAAAGGATTTTGAGTTTCACGAGTACAGGGAGAACCCTGAGGAAGAAATCTAGGTGAAAGAAGTTGAAGGAGAAGGTGGCGATCCCATGGAAGGGCTGCAATGGCTGAAGATGCACCTCCTGGACCTGATCTAGCTCTGTCCACGTCGTCAGCCGGGTATGGCAAAAGGTTCAAACTGGATAGGATTGGGGCAATCCAGAAGGACATCTACTCAGTCAAAGAAAGGCTTATATTCCTGGAAAGAATGGTTCAAGGAGTACAGAGCACAGTACAACAGATGGTGGATGTAATGACGAGCCGACGGGACGACACGATGCCATCTCACTCTACCCCATAAGGTCAGTTCATGCGTGCTATCATACACACTTTACTCTTATCTTGCGTTTGAACATCAATATCTTTTTGGATGTTCTCTACTATCATTGGTGTGTATGACAGCTATCTAGATGTGCACAGTCTTTTTTTAGGTTGTATATGCCTACTGCGGGGCTAATGTTGATGGATGTTGTTGGGTGCCCATATATGGGCTTAATATATTTTTATTTGGTTACTGCTGTGTGGAGCAGTATATTTTTTTTTGGTTGGACTGATCAGTTTTTTTTAGCTTAGGATTTACTGCTGTCTAGGGCAGTTTTGGTTCTTTTATGGCTGGATAGAATTCATATCTTTAATGCCATATTTCTGTTTTGAGCTCCCCAGTTTATCAAGTTTCTGTGATGAATTGCATGTGATTTACAACTACTATATAACTTATCTAATATGCATTCATGCATTCTGAAATTGATGTTTGATTGAATTGAGTTAAAATTTTATACATCAATGATCTGCTTCTACCTAATTGGTTCTCCCAAGTATTTCAAGCTTCAGTCAATATCACCGGAGATTTCTTTGTCAATGACTGACAAAAAAGGGGGAGAACATTTGCAAACACACCGAATGGAAAATTGTGTATTTATCTATGTTGTTGCAGGTGTTAGGGCGAGCAGTTGCATCAAGAAAGGGGTAGTTTACAAGAAAGGGGGAGCAACTACTGGTTGTGTACATGGGGTAGAAATTATAAAATTGTGTAAAAGCATGTATACACAAGTTAGGGTGTGTTTGTCTAGAACATTCTAGGGTGTTTTGGGGATTTTGTCACGTAATTGACAAAGGGGGGATTGAAAGTGCCCTGCTTTGTCAAGTTACGTGAGTGTTGAGTCAAAGTGTCTATAGAGCCTGATAGGAAGATCAATTCAAGCGTTTGTCTCAACCGGATGTGTGCAAGCTCGTCACAGGTAAAACTTAAGCCTCACATCCCATGACCTAAAACACCAGGTGAAGAAAACCTTTAAAAATAAGTTAGAAATCATAGGGTTTTAAGGTGAGAAAACTTTTTTCAAAATAAGAAAATTTCTAAGTTTTTCTCGCCTTGTCGATCTAATCAGAACATCCTCGATATGATCGACCTGCTATGTCGATGTCCTCGATACCTTAAATGATATTATCAATGTAAGGACCAAAAGTGTCTAGCAACTAAATTTTCATCTAGACGGATTTATCGATGTATCGATACACCTATCGATATCATCGATATAAGTACTAAATATGTCCAGCAACTTCACAACATATCTGGACAAATTATCGATGTATCAATACACCTATCGATATCATCAATATTCAAATCTCGAGTCCATCAAAGAATGGCTCGAGAAGATCGACAGGGAGATTTCCTATGCCCCTGTTTTTTAATGAAAATCTCAAATTCCTTCGATATATCGATGCTCTTCTAATATGATCTGAAAATAAATACCGATAACATCGGAAGTCCATTGATGATATCGATCGTGGGCGTGCATTTCTTACAGTAGATATTTTAGGTTGTTTTTAACTATGATGGGGGGCCCTTCGATAGAATCGATATTCAAATATTGATGATATCGGCACCAGGTCGATTGCATCGAACAAGGTCAAAAATCATCCAACAAGCTTATAGACAAATCCGCTGGATGTACCGATGCATCAACTCTGATCTCGATATCATTGACATTCAAATTTCAATGATCTTGACGGTTCCCCAATCATTCATGAAAACCTGAAATATTTCAAAGTCAAGTCTCTCTCATTTTTCAAGTGTCGATAGATCGAACCTGTCATCGATGGAATCGGAGTTCGAAATTCGATGACATCGATAATAGTTTCAATTCATCGACCAATTAGTAAAGAGTTTCAAAAGCGTATGACATTGAGTCCGAGTCATCGAGCAGACCATCGATGCTATCGAGAGTATACGCTCAATGATATCGAATCTGCTCGAAGATATCGAACTCTGTCATAAATATGACTGTTTTATATCCGTTGGAACTTTTTGTCTTTATATAGATGACTTGTCTTTTATTACTGTGAGAGAAAGTAGAGAGAGCTTTTGAGTGTTTCAACTTATATATTATATCTAAAGCCCTTTCTCTCAAGGGAGTTCACCCTTCAATCCACCCTCACCATTAACATTCAATAGAGTGGATTGGGGAATGAACTTCCACATTTAAGGATCCTCCAGTTACTACCTTAATGGCAAATCATTAAGCTGGGATGCCTTGAATGCATAAGATTGGAATCGCTCTACATTCCGGATAGGAAAATATTTTGAGAGTAGGATTCCATCTTCACCTTGACCCAACCCGAAGCCGAGTATTGGTACATCATTTTGTGTTATAGATCAAGGGACCAGAAGACTCTTCGTCAACAAGGAAGAGGAGATCTTCATCATTGAGCTAAACGGGACTCATAAGCTTATTTCTAAGTATCCAGAGTCCAAGAGGATACTTGTGATCATTCCTTCTTAGGATTGGGTCTTAAGTGGTTCTTACCCTTTGAAGTCCTCAAGAAGGCCTCCGGCAGGAGTGTACGTGGTGGGTGCGTTATGTGGACCATTGCTTTGTGGAGAGCATAAACATCTGGTTAGGAATCAACTAGTAAAACTCTAGGTTTTAGGTGAACCTGGTAAAACCTTAGGGTTCAAGGTCAACCGTGTAGAAACCTCATGTAGGGTCTTCTAGAAGATCCTTGGCCAATGTGCCTAAAAGTGGGTGCGCTGTGTTGACCCTTGCTCGTGAGAGCATAAACAGTCAGCCTCAGTGTAGGTTGTAAAGGTTGAAGGTGAACCTGATTTAAAACCTTAGGTTTGAGGTGAACCACGTGAAACCTCCTTAGTGAAATCCGGTACACTCAAGGGTTGAGTGCGGTTACCGGGTGTGGAGTAGACTTATCATCGAACCACTATAAAATGACTGTGTTTGAGATTGTTATTTTTACGATTGTGTGATTTGCTTTAATTCTTCCTCATCTGAATATTCGATCACATCACACACACCTACACAGTCATATCCATCATAAGCTAGCTTGCATACTACTTACTTCTAAGATAGTTTGTGATTGGATCCTCTACCAGGCTTGGAAGCTAGTAGAGTTACATTTGAGTAATCCTGATATTTGCATGATCACAGGATTAGTGAAGAAGGATTTTTAAATAAAGCATAAAAACTTTAAAAAGTCCTATTCACCCCCCTCTAGGACATATTGGCATATTCCTTCTTCAACTAGTGTGGTCTTCACCGCCATTTCAATTGGTATCAGAGAGGGTCTCTCTTTAAGGGCTTCACCGCCTAGAGAGTGATCTTGACTGAAGTTGTGAATATGGCCAAAGGAGAGGGCTCATAAGTCACTAGATCTCCAATATTTGACGGCTCAAACTATACATACTGGAAGGTGAGGATGCACTACTTTATGAGATGTTTGGATCATGACGTTTGGGATATAGTTGAAAGTGTATACGTGCCACCAACTGAACAAATCATACTTGACAGTGGCACAACAATCACAAAGTCCAAATCCAAAGAAAAGTGGATAACATTCGACAAAGAAAGGCAAACATCTGAAGCCAGGGCTATGAATGCTATCTACTGTGCCGTGTCCCAGGATATATTCATTCAGATAAGTATGTGTGGGACATCCAAGGAAGCATGTGATTTATTGAAAATAACCCATGAAGGCGCAAGCACTGTGAAGAGGTCCAAACTACAACTTCTAACTTCACAGTTTGAAGGTCTTAGAATGGAAGAGCATGAGACCTTTATGGGGTTTTTCACCAAGTTGAATATTATTTGTAACTCGATGGGTGGATTGGGAGAGAAAGTTCTGGTACCGAAAATCTGTAGGAAAATTCTAAGTTCCCTACCGTAGCGATTTAATCCCAAGGTTACAACAATTGAGGAGTGTAGGAACATAGATGAAATGAAAGTAGAAGAACTGGTAGGTTCCCTACAAACTTTTGAACTACACTTCAAACAATCCCAAAAATCCAAAAACACTATCCTCAAAACTTCAAAGAAAATAATTCACGAGGACAGTGAAAGTGAAAAGGAAGATGAAGATGAAGAAGTGGCTTTGCTGGCACAAAAATTCAGAAGATTCTTTCAAAAGAATCGTGGTCAGCCTTCCAAAGGCAGAAAGGTGAACAACAAACCCTCTGCAGATAAATTTTGTAGAAGAACCAAAGAACCACAATGTTATACCTGTCACAAGTATGGACACCTATCTACTGAATGCCCAAATAGAAAAACTAAGGGCCAGGCTATGGCTGCCACGTGGGATGATACTGAGGAGTCAAATTCAGAATCTAGTGACTTAGAAAGCGACGGAGATCAGAAATCATTAAAAATACTCATGGTCTCTACTACTTCAATCATCCCCACTGAATCTAAGAATGAGAAAGAACAGCTAGCCACTGAACCATTTTCATCTGGCAATGAGGAAACTGAGAAAAAGAAGAAGAATTCGAAAAGGATAAACTACAAGATGCTTATAATCAACTTTATATTCATAGCATCAATATCCTTAAAAGACTCGGAATAGTGGAGAACAAAGGTAAGTTGCTGCAAAAAGATTTGGACAACACATTGAAAATCAACACACAATTAATAAATGATCTACAACAATATCATCTGGATAATGATAGACTTGAATGAATTAATATTTTTCTTAAGAACAAGTCTGATAAACTAAAAAAATAGGTTGAACTGTTAGAAGATGAGAATAGATTTCTTTACAATGAAAATCATACACTCCTGTTTAATCTGGAAGAATCCAAGAAGATAGCCAAGATAAACTACAAGTTTTTCCAGAGTGGCGAAAAACTAGAAAAACTGTTAGGAATTGGAAGACCTGGAAAGGACAAAAGCGGTCTTGGATATGAAAGAAATAAATCAAAGACTGGAAATGCAGCTCCTAGAACTAAAAAATCTGCTGCTTCTGGAAGCAAAACCAGAACAACTCCAGCATGTTATTTGTGTAGTGATTTATGTCATTATAATTTTGAATGTATAACTCCTAGGAGGACTCAACCTAACTCTGGTCATAATCATGTTAACAAATTGTCAACTAGAGAAGTACAAAACTTCAAGAGTCCTCTAAAGGATATGGATAGAAACAATGCTCATGCACCATCACTCAAATCAGTTAACAAAATGAAATAGATAAGAAAGAATTAGTTCAGACCAAGCAATAGAATCTGAACCTGTGCTTAAATGAATTTTTTTTTTAAAGCTTAAAATGATATATCTGAGGTTCCTTGTCGCAATCTTTTGTATAAACATTCAAATGTTTATAATTTTGTTGTGTACATAATTTTTGCTGAAGTATACTGTTGATAGAGATATGGAAAGTATACTTGAAGATCCGTCTGAATGCTGAAAACTGAAAATCTTCATCTTCGATATGACATTCTTGATTTATCGATAGAAGGTCGATATTATCGACGGTTCCTTAGGATATGGATTATCGGGTTGCCTAGAATGATATCGAAGATAACTCGATAGAATCGATAAGCAACCTCTCAATATTATTGATACAATGGTCGATCATATCGACAAATGCTACCCGATAAAAAGCCAGCAAAATGAAAAAGGGGGTTATTTTCTTAAGGGTTTCATTGTCACCTTCTCTACTCAATTCTCTCGACCAAATCAATTGGAACCACGTCAGACTACTCTAATCATTTTACAAATCCGGTAATACCCTTCTAACACGTCAAGAGTCCTTTCTCTTTTGGGTATTTGTCAGTTTTTTTATTTATTTTTGTCGTCTTTCCCAAATCGTTCAACTTTCTATCTGACATATGGGAAAAGACAAAGAGGTAGTGTCCGTCCCTGGGGAATCTTCAATAGTCATTCGACAAAAGGTACGCGCCTCGAGAGTCAGGGCAAGGGCCCCAGAAAGAGGGATCCCCACACGGCAAAGAACAAGACAGTCCCCACATGGTGGGTCCCAGACCGAATCTCAGGCACCACCTCCTCCAACTAGATCAAGTTCACGACCACCCAAATACATGGGCAAGAAGCTTATTCAAGAGAGAAGGGTAGATAGGGAGTGCCTCAAACCATACAAATTAGAACCCCTGTTTGCCGCAATAGATTGGCTGCCTGTTCTTAACTTTGGTGGGCCATGCCAACTTGAGAGAACACGCAACTAGCTTGCTGCATGTCATTCACCGATGGCTGACCCTCCCTCGTTCATGGTATCCTTGGGTGGTGATGATGGATTTATCATGTCGGCTACAATAGTTGAAACTATTGGACTCAACATGGTCCCGGAAGGTATCTTAGAGATCGATCTTGATAACATAGACATTCAATCCAGGGTTACTAAGTATCTTTGCAATGGTAGGGACATCCCCCGGCATCAAGGGAATGCATTAAAAGCCAGGTATATGGATCCCAGATTTCAGATCTTGCATGGTATCTTCGCTACCAACATCTATCCCATAAGTACAAACAGGTCCAATCTCACCGGCCTCATGACCATGATCGTATACTCAGTTACCAGAGGATCAAAGATCTGCCTTCCATCTCTAATTGTTTCTCAGTTGGTAAACGCCATCTACACATCTAGGGACCTCCATCTGTCGTACCCCTGTATTATCAACATGATATGCAACAAAATCGGGTTCTCATCGACTACTGATCCGGTATTCCCGCTCCAAGTTTTCAATAAAAGAAATATCTAGAAAATGGATTTGGAGTTTCACGAGTACAAGGAGAACCCTGAGGAAGAAATCCAGGCAAAAGAAGTTGAAGGAGAAGGTGGTGATCCCATAGAAGGGGCTACAATGGCTAAAGATGCACCTCCTGGACCTGATCCAGCTCCGTCCACATCGTCAGCCGGGTATGGCAAAAGGTTCAAACTGGATAGGATTGGGGCAGTCCAGAAGGACATCCACTCACTCAAAGAAAGGCTTACAGTCCTGAAAAGAATGGTTCAAGGAGTATGAGCACAGTACAACAGTTGGTGGATCTAATGACGAGCCGACGGGACGACACAATGCCATCTCACTCTGCCCCATAAGGCCGGTTCATGCACGCTATCATACACACTTTACTCTTATTTCGCGTTTGAACATCAATATCTTTTTGGATGTTCTTCACTATTATTGGTGTGTATGACAGCCTTCTAGATGTGCACAAATTTATTTTTTTGGGTTATATATGCCTACTGCTGGGCTAATGTTGATGGATGTTGTTGGGTGCCCATATATGGGCTTGATATTTTATTTTTTTTGATTCATACGCCATTTATTAACTGGAGATGGTTATTGCCACGAAATGTCTGGAACACCTAAAGGAGTAGTTGATCGTAATATGTACATGCTTGTCAGGGTGACTGAGATATATTTGTGTGGAGCAAGTATGGCTTGTAGAATTTTTTTTAGTTGGTTTTGAACAATTTTTTGGCTTGGGATTGATTTTTATTATGCGGGGTAGTTTTGGTTCTTTTATAGCTGGATAGAATTCATATCTTTAATGCCATATTTCTGTTTTGAGCTCCCCGGTTTATCAAGTTTCTATGATGAATTGCATGTGATTTACAACTACTATATAACTTATCTAATATGCATTCATGCATTCTGAAATTGATGTTTAATTAAATTGAGTTAAAACTTTTATACATCAATGATCTACTTCGACCTGATTGGTTCTCCCAAGTATTTCAAGCTTCAGTCAATATCACTTGAGATTTCTTTGTCAAGGACTGACAAAAAGGGGAAGAACATTTGCAAACACCCTGAATGGAAAATTATGTATCTAACTATGTTGTTGCAGGTGTTAGGGGGAGCAGCAGCATCAAGAAAGGGGGAGTTTACAAGAAAGGGGGAGCAACTACTAGTTGTGTACATGGGGTAGAAATTGTAAAATTGTATAAAAGCATGTACACACAATTTAGGGTGTGTTTGTCCAGAACATTCTAGGGTGTTTTGGGGATTTTGTCACATAATTAACAAAGGGGGAGATTGAAAGTGCCCTACTTTGTCAAGTTATGTGAGTGTTGAGTCAGAGTGTCTACAGAGCCTGATAGGAAGATCAATTTAAGCATCTGCCTCAACCGGATGTATGCAAGCACGTCACAGGTAAAAATTAAGCCTCACATCCCATGACCCAACCACCAGATGAAGAAAACCCTTAAAAATAAGTTAGAAATTATAGGGTTTTAAGGTGAGAAAACTTTTTTCAAAATAAGAAAATTTATAAGTTTTTCTCACCTTGTCGATTTTATCGGAACACCCTCGATATGATCGACTTGCTCTATCGATGTCCTCGATACCTTAAACGATATTATCGATGTAAGGACTAAAAGTATCAAGCAACTAAATTTTCATCTAGACGGATTTATCGATGTATCGATACACCTATCGATATCATCGATATAAGCACTAAATATGCCCAGCAACTTCACAACATTTATGCACAAATTATCGATGTATCAATACACCTATCGATATCATCGATATTCAAATCTCGAGTCCATCGAAGAATGGTTCGATAAGATCGATAGACAGATTTCCGGCGACCCTGTTTTTTAATGAAAATCTTAAATTCCTTCGATATATATATGCTCTTCCGATTTGATCTGAAATCAAATACCGATAACATCGGAAGTCCATCGATGATATCGATCGTGGGCGCGTATTTCTTACAGCAGATATTTCAGGTTATTTTTAACTAAGATCGGGGGCCCTTCGATAGAATCGATATTCAAATATCGATGATATCGGCACCAGGTCGATTGAATCGAACAAGGTCATAAAACGTCCAGTAAGCTTAAAGACAAATCCGCTAGATGTACCGATTCATCGACTCTAATCTCGATATCATTGACATTCAAATTTTGATGATCTCGATGGTTCCCCAACCATTCATGAAAACCTGAAATATTTCAAAGTCAAGTCTCTCTCATTTTTCGAGTGTCGATGGATCGAACCTATCATCGATGGAATCAGAGTTCGAAATTCAATGACATCGACAATAGCTTCGATTCATTGACTAATTGGCAAAGAGTTTCAAAAGCGTATAACATTGAGTCCAAGTCATCGAGCAGACCATCGATGCTATCAAGAGTATACGGTCAATGATATCGAACCTTCTCGATGATATCGAACTCTGTCATAAATATGACCATTTTATATCCATTAAAACTTTTTGCCAATATATAGAGGACTTGTCTTTTGTTGCTGTGAGAGAAAGTAGAGAGAGTTTTTGAGTGTTTCAACTTATATCTTATATCTAAAGCCCTTTCTCTCAAGGGAGTTCATCCTCCAATCCACCCTCACCATTGACATTCAATAGAGTGGATTGGGGAATGAACTTCTGCATTTAAGGATCCTCCAGTTACTACCTTAATGGCAAATCATTAAGCTGCGATGCCTTGAACACATAAGATTGGAATTGCTCTACATTCCTGATAGGAAAGTATTTTGTGAGTAGGATTCCATCTTCACCTTGACCCAACCCAAAGTCATGTATTAGCACATTATTTTATGTTGCGGATCAAGGGAGCAGAAGACTCTTCATCAACAAGGAGGAGGAGATCTTCAGCATTGAGCTAAACGGGACTCATCAGCTTATTTGTAAGTATCTAGAGTCCAAGAGGACACTTGTGACCATTCCTTTCTAGGATTGGGTCTTAAGTGGTTCTCACCCTTTTAAGTCCTCAAGAAGGCCTCCGGCAGGAGTGTACATGGTGGGTGTATTATGTGGACTCTTCCTCTGTGGAGAGCATAAACATCTGGTTAGGAGTCAACCAGTAAAACTCTTGGTTTTAGGTGAACCTGATAAAACCTTAGGGTTTGAGGTCAACTGTGTAGAAACTTCCTGTAGGGTCTTATGCAAGATCCTTGGCCAATGTGCCTAAAAGTGGGTGCGCTGTGTTGACCCTTGCTCATGAGAGCATAAACAGTCAGCCTCAGTGTAGGTTGTAAAGGTTGAAGGTGAACCTGATTTAAAACCTTAGTTTAGAGGTGAACCACATGAAACCTCCTTAGTGAAATCCGGTACACTCAAGGGTTGAGTGCAGTTACAGGGATTGGAGTAGACTTATTGTCGAACCACTATAAAATGGTTGTGTTTGAGATTGTTATTTTTATGGTTATGTAATTTTCTTTAATTCTTCCTCATCTGAATATTTGATCACATCACACACACCTACACAGTCATATCCATCATAAGGTAGCTTGCATACTGCTTACTTCTAAGATAGTTTGTGATTGGATCCTCTACTAGGCTTGGAAGCCAGTAGAGTTACATTTGAGTAATCCTGATATTTGCATGATCACGGGATTAGTGAAGTAGGATTTTTAGATAAACCATAAAAACTTTAAAAAGTCCAATTCACCCCCGTCTAGGACATATTGGCATATTCCTTCTTCAACTAGTGCAGTCTTTACCGCCATTTCAGAATGGAAGATTGGAAATAGGAGCTTCTCCGGATGGCATGACCACGCAATAATGAGTAGCAAGGGTGGTTATCAAATAAGCGAAAGAAATATCGTTATGCCCTGGGTGTAGACAAAATTGGATTATAATATAACAAATTAATGAAGGAAGACAGACTTGAATACCAGAAACAACAGAATGAAGAATGCGCACCATGAAAGAAGTTAATTCATCCTTGTTACGAGATCTAGGGTAAACATTAGAAATAAAGATACGATGAAGTACTTTACATCTGGGTAACATCTGATTGGCACGGAGTGCAATCCCAAAATTCTATTTCAAGTTCATGTTGCATAAATTTCTGGTTAAAAGTCATTTTTCAGATTCATTTAATCTCTCAGCCAATGTGGATATTAGAATCCCTTTATCATTAACTGGTATATCCATCAAGCTAGAGATCAAGTGACGATCTACTGGAAATGGACCTTCTCTAAACATAATAGTGAAGGTTAAATTTTCAATAGAAACATCGCTAATACATGCATACATGGCTTGTGCAATGGACCGATATGCGGGTCTGCCCCAATTTAGTATGTTATCCCATCCTACAGCCACAAGGAGGGGAATGATATTGAATTGAACCAAATGGTTAGAATTGACGGTCTGTTCAACAATGATGTTGCGGAGACAGATGTCCTGTACATATTTCGGGTCCTCTTCAGGTGGTCGAAGAGTACGCACTGCAATAGGTGTGGAATGGGAAGAAGAAGGACTACGAGTTATTTTCTTCTCAGTTCTACCTTCCATTGTAAGAAACAAAAATAGAATGCAAGAAGGATTTAAGAGTTTCACACAAATAAGATTTTATCCAAAAAATGCAAGGAAACCACTAGAAAATTTGAAATAAACTATAGAATCAAGCAAATAGAGATGTAAGGAACCTAAATTCGAAAGAAAAATGAAAATAATGCACTAACCAGGTTGTATTCGGAGGTGGGTTCGACCGGTCAGAGAAGGGGCTGTTGGAAAAAAAGAAGAAAGTGAAGAAAAAGTGATTTTTTCACATTAAAAGCAACCTAACCGTGCATCTGACTGGTCGAGTACATACTCAATCGATCATGTCATGACTAGTCGAGTGTGTACTCGACTGTTCATGCAGACAAAAAAACTCAATATTATTAATTTTTAAAATCCAGAAATTTGTAAAAATAAAAATATGTAAAAAATAGCACAAGCAGACATAATAATCTCATATCAAATTACACATACCAATATCCAGTTATAATTTAGAGAACCAGTTTCTATCAAGTGGTTTAGTGAAAATGTCCGCATGTTTATTTTCAGTTTGAACATAATCCAATGAAATAATTTTATCTTCCACAAATTCACAAATGTAATGATATCTAATGTTAATATGCTTGGTTCGTGAGTGGTTGATGGGATTCTTAGAGATATTGATTGCGCTAGACTTATCGCAATAAAGTACCATAGTATATTGCACAAATTCATAGTCATGTAACATTCTTTTTATCCACACAAGCTGAGTGCATGCATTTCTGGCTACAATATATTCAACCTAAGATGTGGATAGCGACACAGAACTCTGTTTCTTGCTACGCCATGAAACTAAATAGTTCTCGACATAAAAACATCCACTGCTTGTAGACTTTCGGTCATCTATATTACCAACCCAGTCAGTATCCATATAACCAGCTAATTGAACATTAATATCATATGGATACCAAAGGCCAAGATTGGCCAAGCTTGTGACATATCTCATAATTCACTTGACAGTAATCAGGTGAGATTCCTTAGGATCTAGTTAATATCTAGCATAGATACCTACACTAAATGTTATATCAGGTATGCTCACAGTTAAATATAATAAGCTATCAATCATACTGCGATACAACCTATGATCTACGTTTTTACCTGTTACATCCTTAAAGAGCTTAAGAGTGGTACTCATAGGAGTATCGAAGTGTTTGCCACTCTCAAAACCAAACTTCTTCACCAAGTTTAGAGCATACGTGGTTTAAGAAATAAAAATCCCGTCTTCAAGTTGTCTCACTTAATGACCTAAAAGTAGTTTAGTTCTCCAACCATGCTCAATTCAAACTTGGACTTCATCAATTCTGCAAACTCAGTAGTTAAGTTAGAACATGTAGAACCATAAATAATATCATCAACATATATCTATACTATGAGTATGTGATCATTGTATTTCTTTACAAACAATGTCTTATCAACACTCCCCATTATAAAGTTATGACTTAGTAAAAACTTAGTTAGCTTCTCATACCATGCCATGGGAGCTTGTTTTAAACCATAGAGTGCCTTTCAGGCGATAAACATGATCAGTGTATTTAGGGTCTTCAAAACCCTTAGGTTATTCTACATATACTTCCTCATGTAAATCATCATTCAAGAAAGCACTCTTGACATCCAATTAATAGATTTTGAACTTTTTGAAACAAGCAATGGATATAAATAATCTGATAGATTCAAGACGAGCTACTGGGGCAAAGGTTTGTTCATAATCGATGCCTTTTATCTGAGTGTACCCTTGTACAACCAGTCTTGCCTTATTTCTTGTAAAATTTCCTAATTCATCAGATTTATTTTTAAAGATCCACATAGGTCCAATTATATGTTTATCATTAGTTCTATGTACCAAATACCACACATCATTCCTTATAAATTGATTTAGTTCATCTTGCATGGTTACTATCTAGTTTTCATCAGTAAGTGCTTCCTTTACATTGGCCGGCTCAATTTGGGAAGTGAAGCACACAATTACATATGTTTTCTAATTGTTTATGAGTGTGCACACTAGTGAGAGGGTTCCTAAGAATATGATTAGTTGGATGGTCTTTAACTGACCGCAGTTCAGTGTCATTTTGACTGGATGAAGAGTCTGGTTTATCAAATATAGAGACTTCATCATCTTCTCAACTAGAGACAGGTGTATTCAGGTGATCATCTATAACCACATTAATGAACTCTTGAATAACATCAATTCTCTTGTTGAGAACTCGATACGCTCGACTATTTAGAACATACCCTAGAAAAATCCCTTCATCACTTTTAATGTCAAAATTCCCTAAATTTTCACGATCACGCAAAATATAGCACTTGTTGCCAAAAACTCGAAAGTATTTGACTATGGGCTTCTTATTGAACCATGGTTCATATACAGAGGGGCATCCTAGTTGTGGACCCCACCTTGATGTATATGTTTAATCCACGCCATCCACCACCTTCTACATATCATTTTATGCTATGAGCTGAAAATTAAGACAGATCCGAGTTCCTAGTGGACCGCATCGAGGGAAACAAAGTCCCACTATTGCAACTTTCTAAGGCTGACTAATGCGTGTGTAGGTGATGAACCTATCAATCATTGGACTCCTTTGCTCCACAAAAAGATGGCCAATATAATGGACAAAATGGATTATCCACTAGTGGACCCCACATAGCATAAAACAAAAAAAAGGAAGAAAGAAAAATAAAAGAAGTGTCACCGGGCGTTATTACCCAGTGACATAAGTGTGGAAGCCTCTTTGGGCTGCCTCCACACATGGACCCCACCATGGTGGATGTGTTTAATCCACACCGTCCACCATTTACTTCAGATAATTTCAGGCCATAGGCCGAAATTTGAGGCAAATCTGAGTCTCGAGTGGGCCATACTAAGGAAAACAATGTTAATCTGTTGAAACCTTTTGGGGCCCGCTGTGAAGTGGCTGATCATCCAAATCAATCCCTATTTAGAGTCTATTTGACCTCATTTGAGGTGGCTAAGACGGTGAACGAATTAGATCATCCACTTGGGTCCCACCTTAATAGTGTGTGTAAAACATACAACGAATATAATAATTAAAAATATATATATGAATGCCATGCACATGGGCGGTAACCCATTCTTGGCCAATTTTGGGTCTCACAAGTGGGACCCTGTTCTGATGTGTATATTGAATCGACACCGTCCACCGACTTCTCGAAATCATTTTAGGCCATGGGCCGAAAGATGAGATAGATTTGGGTCTCAAGTGGGCCATAATGAGGGAAATGAACCATTGTTGTTGAAATCTTCCAAGGCCCATTGTGGAGTCCACATTCATCCAAATTAACCCAAATCAGAGCCCATTAGGCCCACTTGAGATGGACTATGCGGTGAATGGAGTAGAAGATACACGTGGGGCCCGCACTGATAGCATGTAAAATAAAGAGATATAAACACAAAAAGAATGTCCCTGGGCGTTATTGCCCATTGATGTGAGGGAGGAAGCCTCCTTGGGCTACCCTACACGTAGGACCCTATATGATGTATGTATCCTATCCACTCAGTTCATTTATCTCAATGCTTTTTACCAAAATAAGGAGTGTACAACCTTGGGAAGGATCTACACCATGGAATTCTCTGACCACTGCAATGAACATGCACTGGAATATTTTTTGTGCCTCAACTGATGCCCCTTCGATCCTTCTTTGATTGATTCCTGAAATCAAATGGAGGATCGATCTTCCTCCGACCGAAGAACTGAATGAACTGCAACTGAAGGATGACTGGATGATCATGCTTGCAAGAAAGACTGAATAAGCATAATTCACCAGAAGATCGCATTCGATCGGAAGATTGGAATGCTAGCGCTCAAATGGAAGACTTGAATGATCGCGCGTCGCGCTTGAACAGAAGACTTAAATGCCTCCTACCAACAGCGTTGAGTGGATGCTTCACTAGAGAGGATAAAATTCTCTTTTCATCGAAACTTGCCATTGTAATTGTTGTGGTGACTTCATCTTTGAGTAACTTGACCAGAGAACTATCTTTCAATACTGTTGCTGCTGCAACGGTCTCTTTGATCAACTCCAGCGACTCTTTCTTTAAACTTTGTGTCTAGGGAGTTGTTCTTTAATGCTGCTCCTATTACATTAACTCTTCGATTGTCTCCTTTATTCATAATTTGCATAACTCAAGATTTCGAATGATAGTCTTTCCTGCAAATTAACTGGAATTAGTATCTCAAGACATTATAATTTTCCAATTTAGCTTTATAAAGTATTGATAATTTTGAAATATATTGAAAGCTTCTTCTCTTATTTTTTTATGATAATGATTTAATCATTTTATCTTTGTGCTTGTCATCGTGCTTCGCATTACATTTGTTGCATCCTTTGCTCATTACATCACGCTTTTGGAGATGTCATATCTAGCTCCAAAGGTCTAACCACTAAGTCTTTTCTAGTTGTGCTCCTTGGCATAGACTTTTCCTTAGATTTTTGCTGATTCTGAAAAATAGATAAGACTTCTTTTAATTTTCACTTAATAACTTCTGAAGGCCATAGAAGTTACTAATGATGATTCCGTTTGTTCTTTGTCTCCATCAAATTTGGTACTTGGAGTCTTGCAATATCATTATTAAAACAATGAGAAGTTATGGCATTGGGCCATATAACTGGGCATTGATATAAAAACAACTCTTAAACGTTCACATTGAATCATTCTTCATAATTCTTGGCATATGAATTCCTCTGTTGTGCATAAATGATTATTAAAGCACCAAGGCATAGATTACTTTGAAGACATATATCATGCCCCCCTTTCCAGGCCAATCTTTGCATAAATATTTCTTCGAAAGATAATATTTCTGAAGTGAAGCCTACTGATACCCTTAAAGGATCGTTAATCTTTACTAGTCCTTTAACGAATCCAAAGAATATATCTGAATCTTTAAATTGTCTGGAAGAGAATGATGATTCTTCACTAGCTTATTCTCTGCTACCTTTGAGATTCTTGTGTGATAATATTTCTCTATCATCAAGAAGGCAAGAGTCAAAAAGACCTCACAGCTCTTGTCAATATATTAATTGATCTTGAAAATTTGAACTTTTGAGTAGATAAATGCCAATAGTTTGAAGGTATATGGTATTGCTGTAATTTGAACCTGACTCAAAAGAAACGCATTTTTGTATGTTGTTTACTCAATATTTAAAATTTTCATCAAGCAATTGCATATTTGAGCAATCTAAAGTGAAATATGTATCTATAGCATTTTGATGTTGCACATAGTTTATACTTTTTGAGTAGTAGAGCTAGTGTACTTCTAACTTACCATACTTTGACTGTACAAGACTTAACTTGTCCTGACTTGACTGGACTTGACTTGACTAGTCACGATTAAACTAGACTATAATGGACTGGAATGGACTGGACTAGACTAGACTGACACCTACACACATAGTTTAGGCTCTTAAGTAGTGGAGCAACACACAGTTTAAGCTCTTAAGTAGTGGAGCAATACAGTTTTTTAGACTCTTGAGTAGTGGAGTCGGGTCTCATGTGACGGTCTCTATAACTCTTATGAGTTCACTGGACTTCTCAAAGCCTGGTGAGTTCACGAACAACGATCTATTAGAGAGGCCCAATGAAGCTACCAGGGCCGGGAACTCGGTTTGATTTATGCACAGGATTGGCTGCAGTAACGCTCTAGAGTTCACGAGGAGCACAAGGCTACCTTTGGGGTACCAAATCCAAGGTCATCGGTCCGTCAATGAGTACGTTTAGGCCCTTCCTCATGAGTTACTACTGAAATCAAGCTAGAGATTTAAGGGTCTTATACATGGTAAGCTTATCTATGGATATGTACAAAGAGCGCACACTATAACCCGCGTTTTCTTCATCTGCAAGGTCAGACCCATTCACTGGAGGACAGTTTTATCTGTTCCTTGTGACAGTGTCGAAAAGCTACACAGACGGTATTTGTGTTATGCGTGATTGACCGATGAGAACTTTTTGGCCTTTTAGGGCTTTTAATCGCTAGCTCCATCCGCTGCCCACGTGGGTATGCATATGATGACCTTCACAGGTTTTTTTTAAGGCCACTAGCTTCTCACTGCTGGCCGAATGGCGATGGTGATAGGCCTTATGTGTAGTTGGCCGTATAGGGCTTGGCTAGGCTGCCTTAAATGATAAATTGTTGTTGCTGACATGATAGTTGATCGTACGGGCTTTGCTGAAGATAACATATTGATAATTGAAGATAACAGATCAATGATTAATATATCACCCCTGCTGTTGTTGATGTTATTATAAAACTTGGTCTGAATAGAGCTTCAGCTTGGAAATAATATCAATTCCGATAAACCTCGATAATAAAATAATCTTCACATCAGCGATATGGCAATGGCAATGGGTGTTTTTCTAATCTAATCCAGCAACCATCGTCGACGCTCGACAATAATAATATACTTCAACTTGATATCCTTGGGAATCTGCCTTTTATTAATGTATGACATTGACATTCTGAGACTTAGCATTCTGAGACTTTGGATTCTGAGACTTTGGTTATCTTGCCCCCTTTTGATTTGGAAGTATTATACTAATAATCTTTGAAATCAAAACTGTAATTTATCGTCAAAGACAACGTATTTTGTATGCTTTTATCTGCACCCTGAATAATTATACCGTGAATCTTCTGAGTCAAAATGCAGTGAATCTTTTATTACAAACCACATTTCATAAGCCATTTTACTATTTGATTTTCTAGTATAAACGTGGTTAATTATATAGCAAGCAGTATTTATGGCTTTAACCCAAAGATTTTTTGGAAGCTTCATACTATTTAGCATTACATTGCCATTTCTTGAAGCACTCTATTTTTCCTTTCCGCTACACCATTTTGTTGTGGTGTTTTGGGTACAAAATATTTATGTGATATTCCCTGATCACTGTGAAATTTCTCCAAACTGCTATTTTCAAACTCAGAATCATGATCACTATGGATCTTAGTGACTTGTGATCTTTTTCAGTTTGTATACGTTTAAGTACCATTTTTACTTCATTGAGAATTTCTGATTTCCCTCTTAAGAAGACTACCCAAGTATACATGGTAAAGTCATTTACAATCACCAGAATATACTTCTTGCCACCTCGACTCTCCATTCTAGTTGGTCTAATGAGATCCATGTGGAGGAGCTCGAGTGGTTTAGATGTGGCATTAGAGTTCACCTTTTTGTGAGTACTCTTGTTTTGTTTACTAATCTAGCACTCGCCACAAATTTTATCCACTTTATGTATTTTGGGTAGACTTCTTACCAATTCTCTTTTGCTCAATCTATACAAGTTGCGGTAGTGTACATGTCTTAGGTGCTTATGCCATAAATTAGTCTCATCAGTTTTGACCATGTAACACGATAGCTTAGATGAGCTTGAATCACAAACAATGTAGCAATTCTTAGAAGTTCTGCGACCAGTTAATATTATAGAACCATTCTTATTTAGAATTTCACACCCTTGATTGGTAAATTTTACACTATGATTATTATCGCATATTTGAGATATGCTTAATAAATTATGATTTAACCATTCTATATATAAAACATTCTCAAATAGAGGGAGGTTAAAGAGCTAAACCGTACTTTGGCTAATAATTTTGCAGTTGCTACCATCATCGAATGTGACTGAATCACCAGTCATGTATTTAAGATTAGTGAACAAACTTTTGTCACCTGTCATATGTCTGGAGCAACCACTGTCTAGGTACCACTTTGAATGGCTGGAAGCTTTGAAAGCAATGTGGGCAACCAGACAAGTAACCTTAGGGACCCATTTCATTACAATTTTGGGTGTAGGAGTATAGCTGGTCTTCTTATGTTTATAGTTGTTATAAGTCTTACCCGCTGAGTTAGATCTTAAGAGCTCCTTAGGCAAGTCAACTATTTTCTCGACTAAAGGATAACGATTCTGATTTTTATAGTTGATATGGTTGCTTTTAGGTTTTAAAGTCTGAAAAGTTTTAGTATTTTTAGAATTATTTTGATTTCGACTTTTCTCTTTTGAGTTAGAAGACTTCCCTTTTACAAATTTAGGTAGAGTATTCTTATGTTTGGGAGGAATATTTTATCGTAGCCCAATCCCGATCGATCGCCACATTTTCTCAATCCGAATAAAAGTTTTTCAAATTTAGGTCACCTTAGGCATACCTCCATGTGTCCTTCAAACTTGAAAGTGAAGAGACTTCTAGTTTTAGCTTTTCATTTTCAGATTTTAAGTTTTCAACTTAGGACATTTTGAAATCCTCACTTCATTTTTTCAAAGCAATCTAAAGAGTGTGATTTTTCTAAGACTGGATTATCAAAATTCTCTTTTAGTTTTGAAAACTTTTCTTTTTGAAGTTTTGATTTTACAGCTATTTTGCAACTTTCCTTGTATAGGGCATCATAAGCATCTTGAAGGTCTTCTTCATTTTCATGGTCACTATTTAGATTTTCTTCATTGGTTGAATCATCATTATCCGAGAAAGTGAACTTGGATAGAGTCATTAGGGCTTTAACATGATTAACTGACTCGGTTTCAAAATCTTTTGACTCAGAAGAGACTTCAGAGCACGAAGATTCATCCCATGTAGCTAGCATACCTTTCTTTTTAGACTTGTCCTTCTTAGGACATTTGTTTGCTAGATGCCCATATTCATGGCAGTGGTAGCATTGGCTGTCTTTTAAAAATTTCCAAGTTCTAGATCTAGGTCTTTTCTTTTCAAAAGGTTTTTACAAATCAATCCTCTTTTTACTTTTAAAAATCTTGTAAATCTTTTTAGTTAAAAGAGTGATATCATCTTCAGAAGTTTCTAAATTAGAATCACTATTTCCATGAGAAATACTTTTAAAAGACTTAAAGGCGATGGACTTACCTTTAGGAGCTTTAAAGTTTAATTCATAGATTTGTAAAGAACCAACCATTTCTTCTATCCTCATATTATTTATATCACGAAGTTCCTAGATTACGGTCACCTTTGAATTGAATCGTTCAGGCAATGAGCACAGTATCTTTGCCCAGGCTTTACTTTATGGGATCCTATCACCAAGACCCCATATAGAGTTGACAATGTCATTTAATCTTATATTGAAGTCCATGAACGTTTCAGTTTCTTCCATACGTGTTTCCTCAAATTTAGTTGTGAGGATTTGAACTTTGGATTTCTTAACAATTGTTGTACCCTCGTGTTTCATTTCCAAAATATCTCAGGCTTGTTTTGTAGTATCACATGATATAATTCTCTTGAATTCATCCGATGATAGTGCGCAAGTAATTACATTTAAAGCCTTTGCATTGGCACTACTCTCACTTTTCTGAAGAGCGGTCCATGAAAAGTAAGATGAGAATTTTACAGTTTTATATCCATCAGTACCAGTCACTTCAGTGGTAGGAGGGGTCCAATTGGTCACTGTGGCTTGTCACACGCTTTCATCCATGGATTTTTAAAAAAATCCTCATTCTGACTTTCCAATAGGTATAATTGGAGCCATCAAAAGCTGGAGTCCTAGTGACTGAAAGGCTATCTAAAATTGACATCTTAAAAAGCTCATATTGATTAGCTCAGGATATTAATCTAAAATTTAAAATGAGCTATTAGGCTCGATACCACTTGAAAAGGCTGAGCTAAGAGTCCGAGGGGGGGGGGGGGAGAAATAATCAAAGATAGCACTTATCAACTCAAATAGCAGAAATGAATAACAACCTCAAATGTACAAGTATTGAGAGGTTGATACAGTTGTTGTTCTAAAGACAACCTTACACCAAAATCCAATGGCTTATGGTAGGATAATATGATTACTAGAATAGTCTATGTATCAAAAACTCAAGCAAATATAGAGGAATAAAGAATAAAATAGAAATAAATTTTTACTACTATTATAACATTCACCACATGTGCAGAAAGTAAATTACAATCGTTCACCACAAATGCTGAAAAATAAATTACAACATTCAACTACTTAGGCACATGCAACCATTCACCACAACTCCAGCAATTATAATGGTTCGCTTGTGTGTACACCAACTATTAAAGAATAACCACACAACTACTTCACTCCCAATATCCTCACACAGTGGATATTGGCTTTCACTTGAAATAGATTTTCCAAGGTTCACCTAAAACCTTCACAATTGTGTTTTCAAAGGGCTACCAAAATTAAAAACCCCACTTAGGCCCTCTCAGTCAGAACCAAAAATGAAAGATTTTCTAGCAATCTTACAAACCAAATAACAAAAATAGAAATGTACTTATTCGAAGTTTCTTCTTTTGATGAAGCCCGTTAGAACCGAATCGATGTGGATGTTCAATGTAGACGTTTAATATACAATCTCACATATGAAAGGGTTCTTAGATCTAAATAATTTTTAGATTAAATTGTCCAGGGCTAGCTTGATTTGATTTTGATCTCAAAAAGGCTAAAATCAATATTCTATTTATAAAAGAATTAGAATAGAATAGAGATCACAAAATCAAATACAAAAAAGCTATTAAAAGAATCTTAAATACTAACCAATTAGCTTCTCAAATGTGGAGACAAGTTCTCTCAAAGTTGTTACTTGAATATCTTGGAATTGAATGAAAAACTCTGAAAATTGTCCTCAATTTATAGGCAAAAATATTGTTCACTCGACTGGCCCAGAGGTCGGTTTGATTGGTCGAATGACCAACAAGAATTCAAAATTTTGGGCGTGATAAGATAAGATCGTTACTCGACTGGTCGAGTGGCTTGCTCGACTGGTCAAATGGCCTGCTCGGCTGGTCGAACCTTGCACTTGACTAGTCGAGTGGGACCCAGTTTGGTTGCTAGACTTTGAGTCAAGCACTGTTCACTCGATTGGTCGAGCAATCTCCAGGATTGGTCGAGGGTCCAACAGAAAATCCTGAAAATTCACAACAAACCTAAGACTGGTCGAGAAAATTCTTAGACTGGTCGAGCCAGTGCTTGGACTAGTCGAACATAGGCTAAGACTAGTCGAGATAAAGCCTATAAAATTATATAATAACCCAAATTAAATATGTAATCAATATGACCTAACCTATGGTCAATCTAAGGTCATTCATACCTTATTAGTAAAGATTGAACATTGAAACATTGTTCGCTTCAGTTGATAAATTATCATGAAGTACTTTAAAGCTTGTCATCTTGAAGTACCTTGAAGCTTGTCATCTTGAAGTACTTTGAAGTTGAGCATGTATTCTTAAGTAATACACACTGTCTTGACATAGTTGAAGCTTGAAAACTTGAAGTAGTACTTGATGTTCTACTTGAATCTCTTATTCTTGTACTTGAACTTCTTAAACTTGAACTTGAGATGCTTTATCTTGAATTTGAACTTCTTGAACGTAGGAAAGGATGATATAAAGTTGAGCTACACAAGATACAAATTCCAAGAGGTTTTGGCACTACAAAATTTGACAAATCTAAGATAGCAGTTACAATCGCCCCCTTTGTCAAATTTGTGACAAAACCAATTAAATAATGTGATGCACATAGTAAAGATATGCACAACAAAGAATCATGCACCAGTTACAGCCTGGTCAAAGAATCATGCACTAGTTACAATCTGGTCGAAGAATCATACACCAATTACAACCTAGTCAAACCAATACTCAAAAAATCATAATCATGCACCAATACTCCCCCTCAATACATTACTCCACAAAATCCAAGAGGAGAGGAGAAATTCATTTCAAATTAGCTACCTAACCACTTCTCTTCTCCACAATTTTAAATCCAATAGAATAATGAAATAGGCATATTAACACAAATTCTCCCCCTTTTTGTCACAATATGACAAAGGAAAGAAAGTAAATATGATGATAGAAATAAGAGAGCAATGACTAATGATAGAGAGAAGTTAGGTCAAGATAACATAAATATTGCAAGATAATCATTCAAACAATTCCACAATAAAAATAAAACATGTTAAAGCATACAAAGTTAAGAGAAATCCACAAATAGAAATTATTGCAGATTAGAAATCAAAACTACTATGACAAGAAGAAGGAGCAAGTATGGACGGATCAATTTGATGTAGTCCCTTGTTAATGCGCCTCAGATATTCGCGCATGTATTTAAATTGATTCTCTTGGGACACATGCATACCTTCTATCTTTTCCTTAAGAGAACGCAAAAGTTCATCAAAATCAGACGGTCGAAAATCGGGATCCGCTCCAGAGTCAGATTCAATCTCATCAAAGATGTCATCCATGTTAACATCATATGGAGGCAAAAGCACCCTTCTCTTCATTTGCTTCAGCTGCTCCACTAGCACCCTTAGCAACTTGGCCTGGGGCCAACTTCAAATTCATCTTATTAATATTAGAGTTACTGAAGGGTAGATGGTGAATTGGAGCTTCCCCAACAGGCTTAACCACTAGACTATGGGTGGCTAATACAGTCATAAGATAAGCAAAAGATATATCATTGTGACCTGGATGGAGATGGCACTGAATCATGATATAAAAAATCAGTGAAGGAAGGCACACAGAGACTCCAGAAACAATAGTGTAGAATGTGGACCATGAACGTAGTAAGCTCGATTTTGTTACCAGATCTAGGGTATACATTTGAAATGAAAATCCTATGAAGAACCCTGTATCTGGGTAACATAAACTTAGAATCGAGTGCATTCCCAGTACTCCATTTTACATCCATATTACATAAAACACTAGTGAGCAATCGCTTATCAGATTCAGAAGGTTTTACTACAAGAGAACTAATGGGAACACCGTCATCATTAACTGGAAGGTCCATTAATCTAAAAATGAGGTGACAGTCCACATCAATTGGACCTTCTCTAATAGAAATTGTAAACGAAGATTCTCAGTAAAGAAGTTAGTAATATAAGTATACATAGCTTGCGCAATAGAGCAGAATGCTAGACCGCCCCAATGTAAAATGTTATCCCATCCTACAGATTAAAGAAGTGGAAGGATATCAAATGGAGCCAAATGATCGATGTTAACTGTCCGTTATACTATCACGTTGTGTAAGCGAATATCCCGCACATAATCGGGATCTTCTTCGAGTAACCGAAGGTGGCTCACCATGATAGGAGCAGAACAAGAAGAAGAGGGACCACAAGATCCTTTCTTCTTATTTATACCTTCCATTGCAACAAAGAAATCAAGGAATACAAGGATTATAAAAGAGGTAAGAAGGGCTTCATGTAAAAAGGATTTATAGCTAGAAGACTCACCAAACAACCATAAACTTTGAAATAAACAACACAAACAAGGAAATGGAAGATCAAAGAACTCTAATCTACAAGGAAATTGAAAATAATGAAAAAACCATGGAGGAATAGAAGATGGGTTCGACCGGTCGTGGTAGGGCTTGTTGGAGAAGAAGATCAAAGTGAAGAAAAATGTATTTTTCTCTAAATAAAAAGAAAAACCCGAGTTTCACGACTGGTCGTGTACATACTCGACCGATCGAGCTATGACTGGTCGAGTGTATACTCGACTGGTTGTACAGCACTGAAAATTTGTAATTTTTTTTTTATCAATTTGAATTTTAAAATTTTTAAAATAATAAATATATACATTATGATACAGAAAGGCACAAATCATCAGTTCATATCGCACATACCAAGATCAAATTTCAATTTTGAAAACTTGTTTTTGTCGAGCAATTTTGTGAATATGTCTGCAAGTTGATTCTCAGTCAGAATATATTCCAATGAAATTATCTTGTCTTCCACTAGTTCACGAATATAATGATATCTAATGTCAATATGTTTGGTTCATGAATAACGAATTAGATTTTTAGAGATATTAATTGTGCTTGAATTATCACAATATAAGACCACAATTCTTGCGCAATTTCGTAATCGCTTAGCATTCTCTTCAACCCACACAAGCTGGGTGCATGCATTACCAGCAGCAATATATTTAGCCTTAGCTGTGGAGAGTGATACGGAACTTTGTTTCTTACATAGACAAGACACTAAACAGTTCTCGACATAGAAACAACCACCGTTGGTCAATTTATGATCATTAATGTTACTAGCCCAATCAGCATCCGTGTAACCAGCTAATTGCACACTAGTATCATGTGGATACCAGAGACCAAGTTTAGCTGAACTAGCGACATATCTCAAAATACGCTTAACAGCAATCAGGTGTGATTCTTTAGGGTCTGACTGATATCTAGCACAAATTCCTACGCTAAAAGCAATATCAGGTTGGTTCGTAGTTAAGTAACGTAAACTACCTATCATACTGCGATACAACTTAGGATCAACACTCTTACCTGTTGAAACCGTAGAGAGTTTTAGAGTAGTACTCATTAGAGTATTAAATTTTTTTCCACTCTCAAATCCAAACTTTTTAACTAAGTTCAGAGCATATTTGGTTTGAGAGATAAAGAAACCATCAGGGAGCTGTTTGACTTACAACTCTAGGAAATAGTTTAGTTCTCCAACCATGCTCATTTCAAATTTAGATTTCATACGATATGCAAACTCAACAGTCATGTTAGCACAAGTAGATCCATAGATAGTGTCATCAACATAGATTTGCACTATAAGTATGTGATCATTATGTTTCTTTATAAACAATGTCTTATCAACACTTCCCATTACAAAGTTAGGACTTAGTAGAAACTTAGTCAACTTTTCGTACCATGCCCTGGGAGCTTGTTTCAAACAATAGAGTGCCTTTTTCAGGCGATAGACATGATTAACATACATAGGGTCTTTGAAACCTGTTGGTTGTTCAACATACACTTCTTCATGCAAATCACCGTTTAAGAAGGCACTCTTTATATCCATTTGTTATATTTTGAATTTTCTAAAGCACGTAATGGATATAAACAGTCTGATTGATTCAAGACGAGCTACTGTGGAAAAGGTCTCATCATAATCAATGCCTTTTATTTGAGTGTACCCTTGTACAACCAGCCTAGCCTTATTTCTAATAATATTACCAAGTTCATCAGACTTATTTTTGAAAATCCATTTTGTTCTGATAATGTGTTTATCTTTTGGTCTTGGAACTAAGTACCAAACATCATTTCTAACAAACTGATTGAGCTCTTCTTGCATTGCTACAATCTAGTTTTCATCAATAAGAGCTTCTTTTACGATAGCCAGTTTTATCTAAGATGTAAAGCACACATAATTACACATATCTTCAAGTTGTTTACGAGTGTGCACACTAGTGAGTGGGTTTTCAAGGATTTGATTAGATGGATGGTCTTTAAATGTCCTCAGTTTAGTGTTAATTTGACTAGATGAAGAGTCTGGTTTTTCAAATAAAAGGACTTCATCATTTCTGAACTTGATAGGTGTATTCAAGTGATCATCTATAACCACATTAATGGACTCTTGAATTACACTAGTCCTCTTATTAAGAACCCGATACGCTCAACTATTTAGATCATACCCTAAAAACATCCCTTCATCACTTTTGGTGTCAATTTACCTAGATTTTTTCAGTCATGTAGGATGTAGCACTTACTGTCAAAAACTCGAAAGTATTTAACAGTAGGCTTCTTATCAAACTACATTTCATAAGTCATTTTACTATTTGATTTTTTTAGTATAAACGCGGTTAATTATATATTTTTTGTATAAACGCGGTTAATTATATAACAAGCAGTATTAATGACTTCAGCCCAAAGATTTTTAGGAAGCTTCATACTATTTAGCATTACATTTTCCACTTCTTGAAGCACTCTATTTTTCCTTTACACTACACCGTTTTGTTGTGGTATTTTGGGCACAGAATATTCATGTGATATTCCCTGATCACTGTAAAATTTCTCAAAACTACTATTTTTAAACTCAGAACCATGATCACTACGAATCTTAGTGACTTGTGATTCTTTTTCAGTTTGGATACGTTTAAGTACCCTTTTTACTTCATCAACAGTTTCTAATTTCTTTATTAAGAAGACTACCAAAGTATACCTAATAAAGTCATCTACAATCACCAGAATATACTTCTTGCCACTTCGATTATCCGTTCTAGTTGGTCCAATGAGATCCATTTGGAGGAGCTCGAGTGATTTAGATGTGGCATTAGAGTTTACCTTTTTTTGAGCACTCCTGGTTTGTTTACCACTATGTCACTCACCACAAATTTTATCCACTTTCTGTATTTTAGGTAGACCTCTTACCAATTCTCTTTTGATCAATCTATATAAGTTGTGATAGTGTACATGTCCTAGGTACTTATGCCATAAATTAGTCTCATCAGTTTTGACCATGTAACACAATAGCTTAGATGAGCTTGAATCACAAACAATATAGCAGTTCTCAGAAGTTCTGCGACCAGTTAATATTACAAAACCATTCTTATTTAGAATTTCACACCCTTGGTTGGTAAATTTTACACTATGATTATTATCGCATATTTGAGAGATGCTTAATAAATTATGTTTTAACCCTTCTACATATAAAACATTCTCAAATAGAGGGAGGTTAAAGAGTTGAACCGTACCTCATCCAATAATTTTGTAGTTGCTACCATCACCGAATGTGACTGAACCATCAGTCATGTCTTTAAGATTGGTGAATAGACTTTTGTCGCCTGTCATATGTCTGGAGCAACCACTATCTATGTACCACTTTGAATGGCTCGAAGCTTTGAAAGCAGTGTGAGCAACATAACAAGTAACCTTAGGGACCCATTTCATTACAGTTTTGGGTTTAGGAGTATAGTTGGTCTTCTTATGTTTATAGTTGTTATAAGTCATACCCATTAAGTTAGATCTTAAGAGCTCCTTAAGCAAGTCAACTATTTTCTCGGCTAAAGGATAACGAATCTGATTTTTATAGTTGATATGGTTTCTTTTAAGTTTTAAAGTCTGAAAAGTTTTAGTATTTTTAGAATTATTTTAATTTTGACTTTTCCTTTTTGAGTTAGAAGACTCCCCTTTTACAAATTTTGGTGGAGTATTCTTATGTTTGGGATGAATACTTTTATCGTAGCCCAATCCAGATCGATCACCACATTTTCTGGATCCAGATAAAAGTTTTTCTAATTTAGGATCACCTTGGGCATACCTCTATGTGTCCTTCAAACTCGAAAGTGAAGAGACTTCTAGTTTTAGCTTTTCATTTTTATATTTTAAGTTTTCAACTTGGGACGTTTTGAAATCTAAGTCGCACTTAGTTTTTTCAAAGTAATCTGAAAAGTGTGATTTTTCTAAAACTGGATTATCAAAAATTCTCTTTTAGCTTTGAAAACTTTTGTTTTTGAAGTTTTAACTTTACGGCTATTTTTCAACTTTCCTTGTATAGGGCATTATAAGCATCTTGATGTTCTTCTTCATTTTCATGGTCACTATTCAAAATTTCTTCACTGGTTGAATAGTCATTATCTGAGAAAGTGAACTTGGCTAGAGTCATTAGGGCTTTAACATCATTAGCCGACTCGGTTTCATAATCTTCTGACTCAGAAGAGACTTCAGAGTAGGAAGATTCATCCCATGTAGCCAAGATACCTTTCTTTTCATACTTGTCTTTCTTAGGACATTTGTTTGCTAGATGTACATATTCACGGCTGTTGTAGCATTGGCTGTCTTTTAAAGATTTCATATTTTTAGATCTAAGTCTTTTCTTTTCAAAAGGTTTTTACAAATCAACCCTCTTTTTATTTTTAAAAATCTTGTAAAACTTTTTAGGTAAAAGAGCCATATCATCTTCAGAAGTTTCTAAATCAGAATACTATTTTCATGAGAAATACTTTTAGAAGACTTAGGGGCGATGGACTTACCTTTAGGAGCTTTAAAGTTTAACTCGTAGGTTTGTAAAGAACCAACCAAATCTTCTACTATCATATTATCCGTATCACGAAGTTCGTGGGTCGCGGTCACCTTTAAATTGAACCGTTCAGGCAATGAGTGCAGTATCTTTGCACAAACTTTACTTTTTGAGATCCTGTCACCAAGACCTCACATAGAGTTGATAATGTCATTCAATCTTGTATAGAAGCCCATGAACGTTTCACTTTCTTCCATACGTATTTCCTCAAATTTAGTTGTGAGGATTTAAACTTTAGATTTCTTGACAATTGTTGTACCCTCGTGTGTCATTTCCAAAATATCCCAGGCTTATTTTGTAGTATCACAGGATATAATTCTCTTGAATTCATCCGGTGATAGTACACAAGTAATTGCATTTAATGCCTTTGCATTAGCACTACTCTCACTTTTTTGAAGAGCAGTCTAAGAAAGTAAGGTGAGACTTTTACAGTTTTAGATCCATCCGTACTAGTTGCTTCAGTGGTAGGAGGAGTCCAATTGGTCATTGTGGCTTGTCACACTCTTTCATCCATAGATTTTTAAAAAAAATCCACATTATCACTTTCTAATAGGCATAATTGGAGCCATCAAAAGGTGGAGGCCTAGTGATTGAAAGGCTATCAAAATTTGACATCTTAAAATGCTCAGTCGATTAGCTTAGGAAATTAATCCAAAAATTAAAACGAGCTATTAGGCTTTGATACCACATGAAAAGGCCGAGTTAAGAGTCCTAGAGGGGAGGGGGGTGAATAAGAATATGTAACGTCTCGAAAAAATCTATACAGAGACCTGAGTACCACCTCAGGCAGAAATCATAAAAGACCATGTACTGTGGAAATTAGATGAAAATTACTTAAGTACTAAACTAAATAATCAGTGGAATTAGCTCGAACCACTATCTGTACGAATGGCAAGACCTAAAACCATTAAAATCACTAACTCATCATTACTTAGAAACCTAGGATAAAACCTAAAACCTAGTTGCTCCCGGGAGCACCTTGATACTCCGTATCGGACCTGGACCTCACGTCGAAAGTCCGATGACCGCGAAACTAAAGGGTTATGACTGTCTTATTAGGCTTGACAGCCATCGTGGGAATCAAGCGCAAATAGTATTCAGAAATGCACAACTTGAGCCATAAGCGAAGTGTGTGAGAAACGTCAATATCTTTAGAAAATGAACCAGAACTTAAGTGAATTGGGTCGTTTGCTTGCAGGTAAAATTGAAAGTTTTGGACCTTTAGTTTTTGACCTAACTATACCCATGGATCAGGGAAATTTTCCTTCACATGTCAGTATACTTGTGGCCCTGATCGAGTGACGATGACCGTTGAACTGACACAGGTCCTTCATGGTCGATCCACTAATCCGATTGGACCGAAATCATGACCTGGCTTAGATCCATCATCAGGGAACTTGCTCCAGGCCATATGTGAGCCATGGACCTCCAGATGAGTCCCATTGACCCGAAACAGTCGCCTTTTGGCTATAACTTAAGTATACCATGGCCTTGGGGCCATTGACACCACTTCTGAGCCTATATAAGGCCCTTAAACCACCTAACCCCTCTATCATACGAAATTGCTCAAACTTTAGGTGAGAGAAGAGAGAAAAGAGGAGAAAAAAGTTACGAGAAGAGTGAGAGTTTGGGAGATCGTGGTGGTGTTTCTCTCTTACGACTACACGCACTAGATCGCCTTTACATCTAGCTACACGAATCATTTCAACGACGTTTTGGGTAAAAAATCCTAACCCTAATCTTGTTTTAGGAATCCAAATAGGGGAATCGACAAAATAACTAATCCGTTTCGTGATTTAGGTGGCCGTTGTGCTGTATTTGTGAACATAGTGTACAAACCGAGCTCGTAACGGGCGTACCGTCGAAAGGTGCGGATTATAAATGTTTAGGTTATGGTTTTCAAGGCTTTTAATGTCAACAATGATTTATGTCTGACTTGATGTTGTCATATGATCTTAGTTATGATGTATTCGATAGGTTATACATGTGTGTGAACTATGTGAATATATTATGCATCCCATGTGTTCGTCGAAATGTTTAAATGAAATTGCAACTATGATTTGTGCTTACCATGACTATTAATCTAGAATACATGTTTGTCGTATGTATGACAACTCCTTTGTTAAAGGATTTGCCATAATATATGCCTTAACTAATTTAGTTCATGTATGAAGTAATGTGTAGGCTAAGTGTTTGATAAAATGTCTGAATGAGTAATTATTTGATGAATTGCATTTATTAAGGGTATTGAGATGAGATTCTCAACTACCTTAGCTATATGTATAAATTCCTCCATGTAATTTTAATTGCAACTACGTGATTCATGGATGAAATGCATATGTATAATAACATACTCAAGGTGTTTGTTAAAATACTTAAATGGGATTTATATTTGAATTGTTTGTTAAATGCTGTTTTGACTATCACATGTTACTACCAATTACATTTGAGTGTGATTGGGACTACTACGTAGCCTAGGCAATCCGAGTCGTACGGTGATTATCGATTGATTTAGCGTGGAGTGCTTATGCGCTCCATGTCGATTGATTTAGCGTGCGCTCGCACAAATTGAACTTGTCAATAACCCGATTGGCCCAATGTGTGTTTACCATGTATGGACGCTACTGTTTAAATATAAGGTACCGCTTACCGATGTGACAGCCCGTTTCAACCATGGTACCATGATCCACTGAGACTTATGAGCTGGGCATGGTGGTGTGTGGGATACAGTGGTCGAGCTGTCGGCCTACACTGAGTTGACGAGCCTCCCCGTAGTGACTAGTGAGCAACCCAAACTTGTGAGCCTAATATGGTAGTGTATGGGACGCTGTATTCGAGCTGTCAATCTACGTTCAGGTGACGAGCCTCCTGTAGTGACCTTAAGTATAATCAATTAAACTTACCCGTCCACTGCTTGCATTAGGGGTGACGCCCTATAACTTGTCTATCGTATGAGATTAACTAGGACTGATGACCCTAGATGGATCTCCGTTTGGGTTAATGATATAAAGGGAGGTACCTTAGCTTTCCGAATCTGCTATATGAATAAATCTAATTAAGAATTCGGCTAACACGACCATGCACCGCATTACATGTGCTTTGGTGAGAAAATGCACGTTTATGGAGTTTGTCATGCGCGATCGTGAGATGAAGTCGCTGAGGGAGTGCAGGAGAGGGCATGCATCATTACAGCATATCATTCCCGCATTAATAAGAGTACTTAGGATATGATTGTTGTACTGCTTGACTGAATTGATGACATATTAACCTTTGTCTTATAGTACCACTGAGTTAATCACTCACTCTCACTCTGGGACGATGTTTTAAAACACCAACCAGACCCTGTTGTAGTTGCAGATGATGACGAGGCTTACACAGTGGAGTCAAACTTCCTTGACGAGGAGGAGGAGTTCTCTTACATCCAACTCTCAGGCGGGTCTATGTAGACCTAGAGTTGCGTCGCCGGGATTATGGGACTATGAATTAGTTGGACCTTTACACTTGATATTTTGTAAATTTTGAAACCATAAATGTACTTATTTAGCCTGGCAACATACTCATACTCTCGGAATTTGATAAGCACTTACATACTTTTATATTTATCTCAGTCTTCTGCTTGCCTAATTACGTTAACTCTGGAGTATGATATTCTAATTTAGTGTAATCACATTCATGTGTAATGCACTAATACGGATAACATTTAATCGTCATTATCTATGTTGCATAAGTGATGCGACGGATCTCGGGAGTTGAGCTTTGCTCGACCCACGAAATTTCGGGCGTTACAGACTGTGCCAAATTAAAAATTTAAGAGTGGAATAATAAAGAAATAATCAAAGATAACACTTATCAACTCAAATATAGAAATAAATAACAACCTCAAATGTACAAGTATTGAGAGTTTGATACAGATGTTGTTCTAAGGATAACCTTACACCAAAAACCAATGGCTTATGGTAGGACAACCTGATTACTAGAATGGTCTGTGTATCAAAAACTTAAACAAATATAGAGGAATAAAGAATAAAATAAAAATAAATTTCTACCGTTATTACAACATTCACCACATGTGCAGAAAGTAAATTAAATTATTCACTACAAATGCTGGAAAATAAATTACAACTTTCAACCACTTCAGCACATGCAACCATTCACAATAACTCCAGCAATTATAGTGGTTCGATTGGGTGTACACCAACTGTTAAAGAATAGCCACACAACTACTCTGCTCCCAATATCCTCACATAATGGATATTGGCTTTCACTATGAAATAGGTTTTCCAAGGTTCACCTAAAACCTTCACAATTGTGTTTTCAAAGGGCTACCACAATTAAAAACCCCACTTACTGAGATTTTTTTGCTATCTCAGTCAGAACCAAAACTTAAAGATTTTCTGGCAATCTTACAAATTAAATAACAAAAATAGAAACGTACTTATTTGAAGATTCTTCTTTTGATGAAGCCCGGTAGAACCGATTCGATGTTGATGCTCAATGTACAATCTCACATATGAAAGGGTTCTTAGATCTAAATGATTTTTAGATTAAATTGTCCAAGGCTAGCTTGATTTGATTTTGATCTCAAAAAGGGTAAAATCAATATTCCCTTCACAGGAGAATTAAAATAGAATAGAGATCACAAAATCAAATACTAAAAAGCTATTAAAAGAATCTTAAATACTAACCAATTAGCTTCTCAAATGTGGGGACAAGTTCTATCAGAGTTGTGACTTGAATATCTTAGAATTGAATGAAAAACTCTGAAAATCATAATCAATTTATAGACAAAAATATTTTTCACTCGATGGCCCAAAGGTCGGTTCGACTGATTGAAGGACCAATAAGAATTCAAAATTTCGAGCGCGATAAGATAAGATCGCTACTCGACTGGTCAAGTGGCTTGCTGGACTGGTTGAGCCCTGCACTCGAATGGTCGAGTGGGACCTAGTTTGGTTGCTGGACTTTGAGTCGAGCACTGTTCACTCGACTGGTCGAGCAGTCTACAGGACTTGTCGAGGGTCCAACAGAAAATCTTAAAAATTCACAACAAACCTAAGAATTGTCCAGGAAATTCTTGGACTGGTCAAGCCAGCGCTTGGACTAGTCAAACATAGGCTAAGACTAGTTGAAATAAAGCTTATAAAATTATATAATGACCCAAATTAAGTATGCAATCAATATGACCTAACCTATGGTCAATCTAGGGTCATTCATACCTTATCTGTAATATCTCGGATATTTGCCAACTTGGAGTTAGATGTCCTTGGGCAATGGGTTTATCATAATACCTTATTGACTTCTCAAAACTCAATCTCAAAGTCTCAAATCCTCTTTCAACCCATCTCCTTAAAAAAATCTCACATTTCACCACCTTATTCTTCAAAATTTTTTAAGTACTTTTATATTAAACACAAATCCTAAAGCTCAAATGATGAAGAACTATACTTAAACTAAAATTTATTATAAATAGTAAATATATAAGTAAAATTATTTTTTGACTATTAACCTCATGAAATCTCACAAAATAAATATGTTATTTAGATTGAACAGTTTCTCCTACCCCAAAATCATATATTGCATGTCGAATAACTCATTTCGATTTCCAAAATATACCTGTTTCAAATATCAGGTGACAGAATCACTACCAGACACTCCAGCAGACCGCGACGCCACCGCCCGAGTGGCGGCATGCCACCGATCCAGCGAAATTCGGTGGACCCTCGCTGCAGTTTTTGACTAACTTAAAGAAAGTCATATCTCCCTCAATTTAACTCCGATTTGGGTGATTCAAAAGTCAGATTGAAGCTTGATAAGTCTAGTTTTATATAAAAATAAGTGAAAATATAATAAAATTTTAATATAGTTAAATCTAGGTTGATGTGACAACTATCCAAAAATTATTAGTTTGGATAGCTACTACTTTCAGAATTTTTAAAATTTTTATAAGGCACAAAATTTAATGAAATTTGGTAAAGATAAAGTAGGCTTAATGATGAACTACTGAAAAAAATAATTAAAATAATATAATAACTAAAAGTGCCAGAAAATGACATAGAACTACCCTAAGACCTTATTATGTTGTAACTAGGGCGGAATTTAGTTAAATACTAAACTAAATGAATTGGTGGATTAGCTTGAACCACTATCTATACGAACAAAAGGACCTAAAACCATTAAAATCGCTAACTCAACATTACTTAAAAACCTCAGAGAAATCCCAAAACCCAGTTGCTCTCGGGAGGACATTGAAACTCCGTATCGGACATAGATAGCTTGTTGAAAGTCCAATGACCGCGAAACTATAGGGTTATGACCGCCTTATTGGGCTTGACGGCTATAAAATAGATGGTTAAAAGAAAGTGATCCTGCACATGCTTGTGTAGCAAGCAGATGTCATGATGGGTTGATGCAATACAAATGTAGGTCCGTCAGTGATGTGTGTTAGAAATCCACACCGTGCATTTGGTGGATTCCCTATATGTTACAGGAAACCAAAAAAATAAAAAATAAAAAATAAATAAGTTGTATCTAAAACTTAGATGGCAACACCATTTGAAACCATGCCTAAAATGACTAAAAGAACTTGGTGGGGCTCACCTTAGTCTGGGAATGCCCTAAAATTTGGTGTGACTCCTCATCTAAGTGGGACACACATTAGGAATGGGCAGGATGTTTGAATCTTTTCTAAGTGGACCCTATAAATAATCAAGAATGTTTTGATGGATAGACATTTACTCTTAATTAACTTTCATTACAGCCATTTCTTTCCCACCAATGTGTCAAATGTGCAGAAGATGCTATATCAGACTGTCCATTCTTTGAAAGGATTTAAATCTGAGGAAGTTGAGCATTTGGTTTCTCCAAAACTCACAGAGCAGGAACAGAGACGGAGGTAAGTGGGCACCCTTTCCAAATTCCTTTAGTTCGGTCTCCTATAAAAATGAAATGAATTGGGGCTGCCCTATCTGATTCAATTGGTGCTACTGCCATCCGAGCAGACCCTATAAGTATCTAATCGCCCCTATACACACTCACACCATCCTAGAAATAGGAAAAAGAGATATCAATTCCCAGATGCCAGGGAGTACGCATATTACATGCATTTGGTGCAGTGTTTTCTGATTTTCTTTTTTAACACAAAACAAAAGGGTGTGTTTGGTTGCACCCAATATCATGAAATTTCATGATACTTGCACCAAATTAGAATAATTAGTCTTGAAATTTCAATATATTTGGTGCAACCAAATGCACCGTAGCTTGGGCAAAACCAAAGTGTAAAAGAAAAGAAAAGAAATTCTTCTATATATTTTTTTATGGACAACAACCAACACGATTATGGAATTATGCAATTCCCTAGCTTAAACATCCGGTTAGTTTTAGATGTACCAGTCCTAGTAAATCATCAACATCACAACTTCAGGAAGTATTTGAGCTTAAAATAGCCATTATTGGAATATCTTAAAGGTAGGATGTGATTAAAACAGCTTGAAACCAGGTTCAGCAAGCTCAAACAGATCTTAAACCAAGAACCATGCCTCTAACCAACTCAATAGCTTACAATGCCTATAAATTGAGAGGGTTTTGGAAATGTGCGGTCTCGGAATAAATATAACAAGTAACAGGCATGGAAGTTCACAGTCCTGGCTTCATCAATCCATCCATCCACCCATCCCATAAACCCATAAAATCAACCAAAAGATAACTTGGTTAGTGTATAGATAAATAGAATTTTGCATTTGAAGAAAGATCATATACAACAAGTTGTTGCAGGTCTACAATGAACAATGAAGGAATCAAACTCTTTGCAGGCTGTAGTGCAGAATCCTGACCAACCAGACGATTCCGATCATCTAAATATAGACCATTTTTCTTATAATGTCTATTTTTGGAGCGATCAACCGAATGGGACATGGTACTTGGTTATTAAAAATAAAAAGAAAAAAAAGGTGGTTCATGCTGTCATGTGGTGTTGTACATGAGCTTTATTGCATATGCTTGTACTCTAAGAGAAAAGCTCTTGAAGCCTTACATACCTTGTCAACAATCTGGTTCACATTTTCTTTTTGTTTTATTAATTCCAACTACAATGGCCAGTAAGTTATTCAAAGCTTTCGCGTTGCTCTGATTCAAAAGTATCAGAAGACATCAATATGAAGTGTTGGAAAAATAACATGGTAACACTAATGAGGTGATTTGCTGCATATGTGCTAATGTGGCACATGTTCATGATCCTGGCTCTTCAATTACGAGGACTGTTAACATGACCTGACCCGTGACACATGTTTGTGACAGGAATCATTGTGAAATCTCCAAACAACTATAATAAAATGGAATTGATTTCAAACGTAAACCAACAAGATGCTAACAAATAACAAAAGAATTTTAAACAATAAGTAATGCTGTGTTCATGGAAACCACTTGAATTCAAGATAAAATTTTAGTAAAACTGAAACATCGATTCGGTTACCTTGATCAGGATTCGACCGATAGGTGACAAATGCTAACAGAAATTCTCTAAACTCATTCAACATTATAACAAATGCCCAAATGGCCTATCAATTTCAGTCATGAGAAAGAACCATATACCCATGAATAAACGAAGTAGACTTACATCACCTGAGTTCTTGGAAGAAAATGGAAAGATGAGATTACAATAGAAAAGAGAGGGCTAGTTGAAAATGAAAGACAATACAAAACAATAGATAACAAGAGCAGAAACACCTATCTTCTTCTACTTTTTTTTTAAAAGGCAGACTTCTTACAATGTATATATAGAAAGGCAGGGATGTGTTTTGGCTTCTAATGAAATCCAAGTTTCAAGTGAACTGAGGCCATGCATAATGAGTCTGTTGGGAATTGATGCAACCACCAAGTCCCCAGGTCCAACTGGTTCCCTTCAAACAAAAATAGACGTGGCCATGCTTTGATCCTTATGTAGTATCAAAAATATCACAAAATCAGAACCACTATAAGCAGTTGAAAAGAACATAATAAATCTGTAGTCCTCTAAAGAGCATCTCTTAAATATTATATGAGTCTGAAATACTGAAACATGAGATAAAATCAGCATCATGTGTTTGTTGCATAAAACATGGACAAACAAAGGTTAGGAAGGATCCTCACACGTGTGTAACCTAGTCCATCTATCCACACCCCAGTAGATGCTAAGACAGCATGTGGCGACCATTCAAGCCATCTGGGTGGGTCCCACTGTGTTGACACTAGCAAATTCATTAGATGGCCCGTTTTCAATGAAATAAATAGATAGGTAGAAAACTTGGCTTAGCTGCCCATTTGTTTCAGATTCGATCCAAACCAATGAGCAAACAAACCTTATTTTTGGGCAGCCTACCTATAGATGGGGTCCGCCTAAGGTGGCTCCAATCTATCACCAGCGATTAATTGGACTATAAAGATGGATAAGAAAACCTCTTTATAATGGCTATAATGGGAGAATAATGCAAGCTAATATTTGAGTTTTTGAGCATCAATGCAATTGGTATTTGATCTTCTATCTCATGGATGTCTCTTAGTTTCATTACATGATACTAATGTGATCAGTTCATAGAATTGACTCTTTTGTTTGGTGATCTAGCCAATGATCTGATGGGCTATGTCATGGATGGAGAGTTACCAAAAATCTACCAGATCCGAATATCCTAGTCTTTTGGACACAAAAATATTCCTAAATGATACCAAACGTTAGATAGTAAGATTCTTCCAAACTATAATGTTTTTAAAGCATATGCCATCCACATCCAAACCCAACAAATTTCAGAAACAGGGAGAGGGAGAGGGAGATAGAGAGAGAGAGAGAGAGAGAGAGAGAGACTAACCGTTCTTCTTCTTCTCCTTCTTCTTCTCCTTCTTCTTCTCCTTCTTACGGCGAAAGGGGGTTTTGAAAACCCTGGCAGAGAGAGAGAGAGAGAGAGAGAGAGAGAGAGAGAGAGAGAGGTTGGGAAACAGAGAGAGGCGAATGCGGCCAAGAGACAGGGAGAGGGTGAGGGAGAGCGGAAGATCGAGAAAGGGTGAGGGAAAGAGAGTGGTTGACTGTGAGAGAGAGATGAAGAGAAGGGTTTTGAGAGGTCTTTTACGCATGGGAGAAAGGGGCAAAAAGAATTTCATTTTGGGAGGGTCTGAAATGGGCGCATGACAAACGGCCCTTTACCTGACTTATGGGTTTTAGGACCGTGGGGCCCACCGTGATGTATTTTATTTATCCACTCCATCCATTAATTTTAAATTATTATTTTAAGTGTTGATGTAAAAAATAATTCAGATCGAAGCTGTAAGAAGACCACACAACATATTAACAATAAAAATTAAATTTTTATTATTTCTTATGGTGTGGTCCACTTAGATCTTTAATCTACATAATTTTTTGGTCATCCATTGAAATTATATATCAAAATTGATGGGCGGCTTAGATTAAACACATATATTCCAATGGGCCCCATGGAGCCTCTTAAGCACCATCAATATTTAATTTAGGGTGAGGAGGTAGGCTTTAGCTACAGATCAAATAGGTTTTAGCCATGGATTAAATCTATAGCATAATTGTTACAGATTTACTCCATATCCAAAATCTTTCAAAGTTTGTGGCCTTTGCTCGATTTTTTGGTAGTGAATACTGGGTATGATCACTCAGTTCCGAGGTGAGGGCTTGTCACATAAAACTAAAACACATAAAGGAGAGGGTTCGTCACACAATTCCATTCACTCTCAAGTCGTTTGAACGGTACTCTGGCACGTAACCATCAGTCAGGCAATTTGATGGGGGCCATTCGAACAATAGTCTATCACCTCCATCAGTGCTTACTAGTCACTATAGGGAGGCTCGTCAGCCCAGCATAGGCCGACAGCACAGACACGGTGTCCCAAACTACCATGTTAGACTCATAAGTCTTAGTTGCTCATTGGTCACTACGGGGAGGCTCGTCACCCCAGCGTAGGCCGCCAGCTCGGACACGGTGTCCCATACCACCATGCTCGACTCATGAGTCTTAGTGGAATCGTAACAGTAGTGGTTATGAATAGGCTAAATCAAGGGTAATGGTGGTATCCCAGATTCTATTGAATGTTATACAATCACCAAGCACAAGAATGATTTAGCTTGCATTAGACTAATACGAACGACTACAGAGGACCTCGGGCAAACCGACATTGGCTGCAAAGCATCCCATGTAGCTTCAACTACTGTCGATCATCCGTGTTTAACTCCGGTCAGCCGTATAAGCCTGGGATAGCCTCCCTAAAGATGGCTATCCACGTATTTGGATAATTTGTAGAGCTCGGTCCACCACCACAATACAATTCAATAATCCTAGTATTTCTATGTATTCAATATCCAAGAATTTTATAATATTAAGAATTTCATGTTATTCAAGCATTTCATTGAGCATGCTATCAATCAATTAGTAAATAAATGCATTTGATTATTCTAAAATGCCGAGTAGCAGCTTGAGGGTAGATCTTTGAAAGGGCCAAGCTATATGCCCTAGAGGGGGGGGGGGGGGTAAATAGGGCAATGCCAAATAAAACTTAAAATAACGGAATAATAATAAATATAAATAACAATGCTGAAATAATAACAATCTCAGTGCACATGAAATATGAGAATGATACTAAATCAGTTCTAAGGACAACCTTACACCAAAAACCAATGACTTATGTTAGGACAACCTTATTTCTAGAACGATCGAGAAAACAGAAATGATATGGAAAATAAATCAAGAATAACTTAAAGAAATAAATTCTAAGTTATTACACCATTCAACCACACTTGCTTGAAATGAAAATTACAACATTCATCCACAAAAGCAATCCACAATAATAAAGGAATAAATGAATAAAAAAATCAAGCACATCCACAACACAACGATATATAGTGGTTCGCCTGTGTGTTCACCAACTGTTAGCCAACAACCACACAGAATGCTACTCCACTCCTAATATCCTCACACAAGGGATATTAACATGCACTATCAAAATAGGTTTTCACAGGTTCACCCAAAACCTTCACAATTGTGTCTTTTTATCTTGGGCTTACACAATCCAAAAACCCCACAACTGAGTTTTCTAGCTCTCCTCGGATAACCAAAACAATGAGATTTTTCTAGCAAATCTCAAACAAAACCAGAGAAAGTAAATTACAAAGTAAAATACCTAGATCTCCTTTTGAAGTAGCCCAGTAGAACCAATCGGAGTAGATGAATGATACGTCGTTCAATGTCCAATACTCACATAAAGAATGGTTCTATGTCTAATTGATTTTAGATTAAATCAAGAAGAGCAAGGTCTATTTGATTTTGATCCCAAAAGAAGGAATATCACAAATTCCTCTTTTCGAAATAAGATTGGAATATGGATCAAAATCACAATAGAAAAATGCTATCAAAAGGAATATTAAATATGCACAATAGCTTAAAAAAAATAATCACAACTTATCTCAGAGTATAGCCTTAAATCGCTTGAATTGAATGGAATGGAATGAATAAACTCTGAAATTCGTGCATTATTTATAGCCTCAAAAATCCCATCTTCGACTGGTCTTAGGACCCTAGGACTGGTCGTAGCGTCAAAGATTTTGGAAGATTTCCGCAGGATTAGATTTGCTATTCTCACGACTGGTCTTAGGTAGCCTACGACCGGTCGTGTACCACCTACGACTGGTCATGGGACTCGAGATAACTCGCTGGAGTTCGAGTCGTAGAACTACGACTGGTCAAAGGATGAGTCGTAGGACTTCCCAGGACCGGTCGAAGAAAGTCCAGGACTGGTCGAAGGACAACCAGGAAAATCCGAAAATCTGTAACAACCTAGGACTGGTCCTGAGAAACCTAAGACTGGTCGAAGCAAAGCTAGGACTGGTCTTAAGATTTCTAGGACTGGTCTTAGAACAGTCACACCAAGTAAATTAAAATATTCGGATTATGTATCCAGAATGACCTATCATATAGACCAACCTAAGGTCAATCTAAGGTCAAACAAACCTTGAAGTGAGATGGACATTGAAATCTTGAAGGTCTGTATTCTCAGATGATCTTGAAGTAGAAGCTTGAGTCGAGTTGATGGTCTTTCTCGAGCTTGGTACATTCTTGACTTGTCCTGATGAAGTCTTCTAATCTTGAACTTGATAGAAGCAAACTTGGAGTCTTCTATTCTTGTAGACTTCATTCATGACATGTCTTGCAAACATTCTTTATTTATGATCTTGTCTTGAAAACATTCTTCATTCATGATCTTGTCTTGAAGCAGTGTGTAGTCACAAACAAGAAACACAAGAAGTACAAGACATATAAGTTTTGGGACTACAAAATTTGACAACCAAAGGGATATGAAATCATAGCACTAACAATCTCCCCCTTTGTCAAATTTGTGATAAAACACATTTATAAATATAAGAGTAAAATGAAGAAAGAATCATGAGCCATTAGAAAAAAAAATATACTCTACTCCCCCTAAGTGAGTAGAAACAATCAACCATATTCAAGTACTCACTCTCTCCCTTTCTCCCATTCTCCCCCTTTCCATATTACTCCCCCTTTTTGTCACAAAATGACAAGGGAAGGCCAAAGGAGAGAAGAGAACACCATATGAGGAGTCAAGATTTAATTATCAAATTAGTTCAACACTTCAATGTCATCAATCTAAACCATACAACCAAAGTCATCAATCGTAATAATAATACAGAATCCATCATATTCAAACAAAAAAAAATAAAAAAAAATAATTCACCTAATCAGATCCAGATGAAGGAGCAGGGATGATTGGATCAATCTGATGTAAACCCCTATTAATGCGACGAAGATATTTTCGTATATATTTAAATTGCATATCATGGGCTACACTCAGGTTATCAACCTTCTCCTCCAATGCACTTAGACGTGCATCATAACCAGAAGATGGATCGTAATCAGAATTATTTTGGGAGTCAGTTTCAATTTCTTCAAATATATCATCCATATTTATATCAGCCTGTGGAGGAAGATCAGCAGCTTCTCCTTCATTTCTTGCTTCAGCACCTTCACCACCACCTTCATAGAATTGACCAGGAAGCAAATCCAACTTCATCTTATTTAAATTAGTATTATTGAATAAAAGATGATGAATTGGTGCCTCATTCTCAGGTAAAGCAACGAGCATATTTGTGGCTAAACAAGTCATAAGATAACCAAATGGAATATCACTATGACCCGGATGAAGACGAAACTGAATGATAAAATGACATATCAAAGAAGGTAAACAGACAACAATGCTGGACAAAACAGAGTGCAATACCCGAACCATGAAGGCAGTTAACTCGGTTTTATTGCCTGACCGAGGATACATGTTTGAAGTGAAGATCTGGTGTAAAACTCTGTATCTGGGTAATAAAAATTTTAAAGGGAGCACATTTCCTTTGTGCGTCCAATGCACTTCCATATTGCATAAATCTCTTGTCAAATTTTTTTTTCCGATTCTGATGGTTTGTCATATAATGTATGAATCGGAATACCTTTATCTTTGATAGGTATATCCATAATACCTGATATCAAATGTCGATCTATCAAAAATTTCCCTTCTCTAGTAGCAATTGAGAATGTTAAATTATAAGGGAAAAATCAGAGATACATGCAACCATAGATTGTGCAATGGACTGGTATGCAGGCCCACCCCAAAACAAAATGTTAGTCCAGCCAACAGATTCAAGGAGAGGTGTAATCTCAAATTGTTTAATGTGACTGAGACTTACAGGACGCTCAACGATAACTTTACGGTTACGTAACTCCCGTACATCATTGGGATCATCTTCGGGTGACCGAAGGTGCCATCTTGTTATAGAAGTAGATCTAGATGAAGATGGACCATGGGATGTTTTCTTTTTCCCTCTAACATCCATTTTCAACAAGATTTACCAGGGAGCAAGCACAAAGAACACTAGAAGTGGTGGTTTTCTCTAGATCAGATTTTTAGAGAGGAAACCCTAAACAATTAACAAAAGACGAGATCTAGCTTATGGAATAATCAAATCAACGCATAGAAAGCATAAATCTTTAATAAAAATTAAGAAAAACAACTTATCTTGAAGAAAATCACGAACTCTCAGGACTGGTTGAGCCACAACTCGTCGAAGGAAGAAGAGGAAATGAAGAACAAAGTGATTTTCCCCAAATTATATGATGCTCATGATCTTTACGACCGGTCGAGTCAGGACTGGTCATGTATGGCAAAGGCCGGTCGAGCATCGACAAAAATAAATATTTTTATACAGAAATTGAAATTTATACACATAAAAATTTAAAATATAGTACACTATGATACATGTAGACAAGTATATTCAATTTAAAATGCACATACCAAGATCAAATTTCATTTTAGTAAACCTGCTTTTGTCGCAGTTTAGTAAATATATCGATAAGTTGGACATTAGTTGGAATATATTCCAAAGAGATAGCTTTTTCTTCAACTAATTCACGAATGTAATGATACCTAATGTCAATATGCTTAGTACGCGAATCTTTGAATTGGATTTTTGAAATATTGATACACTTTGGAATTATCACAATGTAAGATCATTGAATCTTGATTAATTCCATAATCGCTAACATGCGTTTCATCCATACGAGTTGTGTACATGCATATCCTGTGCGATATACTCAAATTTCAATGAGTGGAAAGCGATATTGAACTTTACTTCTTGTTAAACCAAGAAACCAAATAATTTTCAATGTAAAAACAAGCACCACTGGTTGATTTTCTATCATCAATATTACCAGCCCAATCAGCATCAGAATACCCAGCTAATTTAACATTAGTATTAAAAGGATACCAAAGACCCAAATTAGTTGTACTTGCGACATATCTAATAATCCGTTTTGACAAAAAAAGAAGATGTGAATCTTTAGGATTAGACTGATATCTTGCACAAATACCAACGCTAAAAGCAATATCAGGTCTACTAGCAGTTAGATATAATACACTACCAATCATACTACGATATAACTTAGGATCTACATCTTTATATGTAGAGTCTTTTGAGAGTCTCAAGGTTGTACTCATAGGAGTATCAAATTTTTTACCATTTTCAAATCCAAACCTTTTAACCAAGTTTGTAGCATACTTGGTTTGAGAAATGAAGATTCCATCAGGTTGTTGTTTACTTGTAACCCTAGGAAGTAATTTAGTTCACCAACCATGCTTATTTCGAATCTTGATTTCATCAACTCTGCAAACTCAATAGACATGTTAGAACAAGTTGATCCATGAATAATATCGTCTACATAGATTTGAACCATTAAAATCTCATTATTATGTTTCCTAACAAATAGCATCTTATCGACACTTCCCACTTGAAAACTATGACTCAGTAAGAATTTAGTCAATTTTTCATACCATGCCCTGGGCACTTGTTTCAGACCATAGAGAGCCTTTTTGAGACGAAATACATGATCAGAAAGCTTGGGGTCTTCAAACCCTGAGGGTTGTTCTACATAAACTTCTTCATGTAAATCGCCATTTAAGAAGGCACTCTTTACATCCATCTGATAAATTTTAAACTTTCTAAAGCATGCGATGGAAATAAAAAGTCTGATAGATTCAAGGCGAGCAACTGGAGCAAAGGTTTCATCGAAATCGATGCCTTCAATCTGAGTGTACCCTTGTACAACCAGTCTAGCCTTGTTTCGTATAACATTTCCAAGTTCATCAGACTTGTTTTTAAAGATCCATTTTGTTCCAATAATGTGTTTATCTTTAGGTCTAGGAACAAGATACCAGATATCATTACGAACAAATTGATTAAGTTCATCCTGCATAGCTACTATCCAATTTTCGTCAGAAAGAGCTTCTTTTACATTGACCGGTTCTATTTGGGATGTAAAATAAACATAATTGCATATGTTTTCAAGTTGTTTGCGTGTACGAACTCCAGTGAGAGGGTTTCCAAGGATTTGATTAGTTGGATGATCTTTGACAGTCTTAGGTTCAGATTGAGATAAAGAGGTATCTTGATTTTCGATTATAAGAATTTCATCATCATCTGAACTCGGAGTAGGTGTATTCAAATGATCATCAATGACCACATTGATGGACTCTTGAATCACACCTGTTCTTTTATTTAGAACCCTATAGGATCGACTGTTTAAGGAATATCCAAGGAAAATACCTTCATCACTCTTCGTATCAAATTTTCCCAAATTTTCACGATCTCGTAAAATGTAACACTTATACGCCAAAAATTGAAAGTATTTGACAAGAGGTTTCTTTTCGAACCATAACTCATAAGCAGTCTTATTTTCAGATTTACTAGTATAAACATGATTAATAATGTAGCAAAAGTATTAATTGCTTCGGCCCAAAGATTTTTGGAGAGCTTCATACTATTTAACATGACATTAGCCATATCCTAAAGCACTCTATTTTTTCTCTCAACTATACCATTTTTTTGAGATGTTTTGGGTGCAGAGAATTCATGTGATATTCCCTGATCGCTACAGAATTTCTCAAAACTGCTATTTTCGAATTCAGTACCATGATCACTACGAATCTTATAAACTTGAGAACCTTTTTCATTTTGGATTCGTTTCATGATCTTCTTTACCTCATCTAGGGTTTCAGATTTGTCTTTTAAGAACGATACCCAAGTGAATCTAGTAAAGTCATCTACGATTACCAAGATGTATTTTTTGCCACCTCGACTCTCCGTTCTAGTTGGTCCAATGAGATCTATGTGGAGAAGCTCGAGAGGTCTGGATGTGGTATTGGAGTTCACTTTCTTGTGAGAGCTCCTAATCTGTTTGCCCAACTGGCATTCACCACATATTTTGTCTACTTTTTGTAATTTGGGTAGACCTCTTATAAGTTCTCTTTTGCTCAATCTAAATAAGTTCTGGTAGTGTACATGTCCAAGACGTTTATGCCATAATTCAGTCTCATCAGTATGGACCATGTAACACGATTGAGTAGATGAGCTTGCATTACTAACGATGTAGCAGTTTTCAGATGTTCTGCGACCAGTTAATATAACAGAACCCTCTTTATTAACAATCTCACAACCTTGATTAGAAAACTTTACATTATGATTGTTGTCGCATATATGAGATATACTCAGTAGGTTGTGTTTCAAGCCCTCAACATATAATACATTTTTAAATAAGGGAAGGTTATAAAGCTGAACCGTACCTTGGCCAATGATTTTGCAATTGCTTCCATCACCAAAAGTGACTGACCCATCAGTCCTGTCTTCAAGATCGATGAATAAAGCTTTGTCACCTGTCATATGTCTGGAGCATCCACTGTCAAGGTACCACTTTGAATGGCTTGTAGCTTTGAAAGTAGTGTGGGTAACCAAGCAGTCAACTTTAGGAACCCATTTCAGTACTGTTTTGGGTTTAGGAGTGTAGTTGAACTTTTTCTGTCTATTGTTATATGAAGACCTATAGAGTTAAATTTTAATAGCTCATTGAGAAGATCAATAATCTTTTCAACCAAAGGATTTTGGTTTTGATGATTGAAGTTGGCATGGCTATTTTTAGATTTTTGAAAGGTCCTTGAATTTTTTGAAAAACCTTGATAAGTATTCTTTACTTTTGAGTTCGAAGACTCTCCTTTCACAAACTTAGGAGCAGTATTCTTTTGTTTAGGAGAAGTATTCTTATCATAGCCTAATCCGGATCTATCGCCACATTTTCTCGATCCGGATAACAATTTTTCTAATTTAGGATCACTGGGCATATCTCCAAGTGTCTTTTAAACTCAAAAGAGAAGCTACTTCATTTTTGAGTTTCTCGTTCTCGGTTTTCAAATCATCAACTTGGGAGGTTTTGATTTTTAAATCACATTTGGTCTTTTCAAAAAAATCAGAAATATGAGATTTTTCTAAGACAAGAGACTCATAATCTTCTTTAAGTTTAGAAAATTTTTCTTTTGTAATTTAAGCTTGACAGCAATTTTACAACTCTCCTTATAAAGGGCATTGTATGCATCCTGAAGATCATCTTCATTGTCACAATCACTATTCAGATTCTCTTCGCTAGTTACTTCATCATAATCTGAAAAAGTGACTTTGGCTAGAGTCATAAGGGCTTTAACATCATCTCCTGACTCGTTTTCAGAATCTTCTGATTTCGAAGAGGATTCCGAATAAGATGATTCATCCCAAGTAGCCAACATACTATTTCTTTTTTATTTGTCTTTTTTGGGACATTTGTTAGCTAAGTGCCCATACTCCTGACGGTTGTAACATTGACTATCTTTCAAAGTTTTTCGAGCTCTAGGTTTAGATTGTCTCTTATCGTTTGATTTTTGAAAATCTCCTTTTTTCTTATTTTTCAAAATTTTATAAAACCCTTTTACAAAAAGTGTCATATCATCTTCGAAATTTTCAAAGTCTGAAGTGCTCTCTTATGGAATATTTTTAGATGACTTGAGAGCAATTGATTTTCCTTTTGGAGCTTTAAAGTTCAATTCGTAGGTCTGTAAAGAACCAACTAGTTCCTTAACCCTCATGTTATCCGTATCACGAAGTTCCTGAATCGCGGTTACTTTTGAATTGAACCGTTCAGGAAGTGAGCGTAGTATCTTTGCACATACTTTACTTTCTGGGATTCTATCACCAAGACCCCACATTGAGTTTACAATGTCATTCAATCTAGTGTAGAAGTCCATAAACATTTCATTCTCCTACATATGAATTTCTTCAAATTTAGTTGTGAGGAGTTAGACTTTAGATTTCTCGACAATTGAAGTACCCTCGTGTGTGATTTCTAAAAGATCCCATGCTTGTTTAGCATTTTCACATGAGATAATTCTTTTGAATTCATCTGGTGACAATGCACAAGTAATTGCATTTAGTGCTTTTGCATTAGCACTACTCTCACGTTTCTGAAGTGTGGTCCAAAGAGCATAAGATATTACTTTCATTGATTTTGAACCATCTTCATCAGTTACTTCAGTGATAGGTAGTTTCCAGCCGTTCACTGTGGCCAGCCACACACTTTCATCCATGGATTTGAGAAAGATTCTCATCCTTGCTTTCCAGTAGGCATAGTTTGTGCCATTAAAGGGTGGTGGCCTAGTGACAGATAGGCTTTTAAAATTTGACATCTTAATATAGCTTAGATCGTTAGCTCAGGAAATAAATCTAATAAATAAGCAATAAGCATGAGCTATTAGTCTTTGATACCACTTAAAAGGGCCAAGTTATATGCCCTAGAGGGGGGGGGGGGGTGAATAGGGCAATGCCAAATAAAACTTAAAACAACGGAATAATAAAAAATATAAATAATAATGCTGAAAGAATAACAATCTCAATGCACATGAAATATGAGAATGATACTAAATCGGTTCTAAGGACAACCTTATTTCTAGAACGATCTAGAAAACACAAATGATATGGAAAATAAATCAAGAATAACTTAAAGAAATAAATTCTAAGTTATTACACCATTCAACCACACTTGCTTGAAATGAAAATTACAACATTCATCCACAAAAGCAATCCACAATAATAAAGGAATAAATGAATAAAGAAATCAAGCACATCCACAACACAACAATATATAGTGGTTTGCCTGTGTGTTCACCAACTGTTAGCCAACAGCCACATAGAATGCTACTCCACTCCTAATATCCTCACACAGGGGATATTAGCATGTACTATCAAAATAGGTTTTCACAAGTTCACCCAAAACCTTCACAATTGTGTCTTTTTATCTCGGGCTTACACAATCCAAAAACCTCCACAATCTGATTTTACTGGCTCTCCTCAGATAACCAAAACAATGAGATTTTTGCTGGCAAATCTCAAACAAAACCAGAGAAAGTAAATTACAAAGTAAAATATCTGGATCTCCTTTTGAAGTAGCCCATTAGAACCAATCGGAGTAGATGAATGATACGTCGTTCAATGTCCAATACTCACATAAAGAATGGTTCTATGTCTAATTGATTTTAGATTAAATCAAGAAGAGCAAGGTTTATTTGATTTTGATCCCAGAAGAAGGAATATCACAAATTCCTCTTTTCTAAATAAGATTGGAATATGGATCAAAATCACAATAGAAAAATGCTATCAAAAGGAATATTAAATATGCACAATAGCTTAAAAAAAATCACAACTTATCTCAGAGTATAGCCTTAAATCGGTTGAATTGAAAGGAATGGAATGAATAAACTCTGAAATTCGTGCATTATTTATAGCCTCAAAAATCCCATCTTCGACTGGTCTTAGGACCCTAGGACTGGTCGTAGTGTAAAAGATTTTGAAAGATTTCCGCGGGATTAGATTTGCTATTCTCACGACTGGTCTTAGGTAGCCTACGACCGGTCGTGGACCACCTACGACTGGTCGTGAGACAACTACGACTGGTCGTGGGACTTGAGATAACTCGCTGAAGTTCGAGTCGTAGAACTACGACTGGTCGAAGGATGAGTCGTAGGACTTCCCAGGACCGGTCGAAGAAAGTCCAGGACTGGTCGAAGGACAACCAGGAAAATCCAAAAATCTGTAACAACCTAGAACTGGTCCTGAGAAACCTAAGACTGGTCGAAGCAAAGCTAGGACTGGTCTTAAGATTTCTAGACTGGTCTTAGAATAGTCACACCAAGTAAATTAAAATATTCGGATTATGTATCCAGAATGACCTATCATACAGACCAACCTAAGGTCAATCTAAGGTCAAACAAACCTTGAAGTGAGATGGACATTGAAATCTTGAAGGTCTGTATTCTCAGATGATCTTGAAGTAGAAGCTTGAGTCGAGTTGATGGTCTTTCTCGAGCTTGCTACATTCTTGACTTGTCCTGATGAAGTCTTCTAATCTTGAACTTGATAGAAGCAAACTTGGAGTCTTCTATTCTTGTAGACTTCATTCATGACATGTCTTGCAAACATTCTTCATTTATGATCTTGTCTTGAAAACATTCTTCATTCATGATCTTGTCTTGAAGCAGTGTGTAGTCACAAATAAGAAACACAAGAAGTACAAGACATATTGGTTTTGGCACTACAAAATTTGACAACCAAAGGGATATGAAATCATAGCACTAACAATCTTCACCTTTGAGTTAAATTCTACTACTCGAATGCGTCCATAGCGTTGGGAATTTGGGAAAATGCTCCAAACCTAATTAAAGTATAAGACTATCATTAATGACATGGATTTATTCATAATTAAATATTAAACAATGAATTATAGCTTAGCTAACTCAATTTGATTGATCCATCAACTCGGTTTGACGAATCGGGACTCGTAATCGACGCACAACCTAAACCGTAATGGAATGGGTCCTGATTACGGCTCCCGCAAGAGTATGGACCGCTCCAATTGATAATTGTGATGTAAAGCCTTAACATAATCAATCCTAATATTAGGGTTTACGAGAATCGATGGAAACGAAAGGGGGTTTCTAACCCTAGTGGCTCAAAATGAAAGAAATGAAAGAAAAAGATGGAAAGACATGTAGGGAAACCTCTTACCTAGCAATTGAGTGGAGAATCCAACCCAAAATCTTTAGATTTCATCCGTGGAAGACATGAGATCGGGAATAGAGATGACGTCTTACACGAATCAGGCAAGCACGGAGATTGGATGGTGTGATCCAGCACCGGGCCCCACCATCTTTCTCATTCCTCTCTTCTTCTCCTCCCTTTTCTCTCCTTGGCTTTGCAAATTCGTATGGGAGAAAATGAGGCCCCCAAATTACCTATTTATAGCACTAGATTTGGTGCAAATGGCCTTAAAAGTTGGGTTTTTACTATACTGGCCCTAAGGGATTGTGTTTCTACCCTTTGTGGTCCATTATGGGGCGTAGGGGTAGACACCTACCATAGGATAGTTAGCCATAGTGATGATTTATACATAAACACAATCGGCCCACCATTTGGATGCGTCGATCGATGGATAGATTAGAAGTCTATTCAACGATCACCGATGGTCGATTGGGGCCGCAGTTATACGGATATGTTTGGGGAAATATCGTTAGTCGGTATCCCGACTTTGGCCATGAATTGACAGTCAAAAAGCTACAACTTCATAAAAGAACGAAGTGGCTAGTTTCACTTAAGTTACAGATTTTCATATAAGGTATTCGCATAACCCAAGCACTCACCTTGTGAGTCCAAGTTAAGCAATTCGAGGCATGATCTCGGTTTGATGTCCCACGATGGACATCAAGCCCACTAAGACGAATGTCTTTCTCTAATCTCGGATTTAGTGGCCTATTAACAAGTAATCTAGAGCTTGTTTGGATAATCAGGGCCTTTCCGGAATGAATTGGGTATCAAGATTTCTTGTGAGAAATGATTAGGATTTGGATTAGATAATTTCATAGTGTTAACTATTTACAACTAGTGAGAATGATGATTCAATCATAATCACCCTAATTTAATTATACTTGAAACCACCTGATTTAGTAAAATATACTAAAATAGAAAATTTAAATTTAATCATATAAGATGATTCCTAGTATGATTAGAAGCAATTTCTAAGAAGGCACCAAGTATAAAAATTCTAAGATGAAAAACATACGTGCGGCCCATTGACAATGTGTAGTTGTAGAAAATTTTTAGTTTCAATAACTCTATTTTATATAATTTTTTTGGCACTTTTAGCTAGTATATTATTTTAATTATATTTTAAAGTAGTTCATCATCAAGTCTACATTATCTTCACCAAATTTCATTAAATTTCATTTTTTAGAAAAATTCTAAAAATTCTTGAAGTACCAGCTGTCCGAAACTAATAATTTTTGGACAGTTGTCACATCATCCTAGATTTAACTGTATTAAAATTTTTATTTTATTTTTTATTTATTTTATATGAAACTAAACTTACCAGGCTTTATTCTGGTTTTTGTATCATATAAATTAGAGTTATATTGAGGGAGATATGACTTTTTAAAGTTAGTAAAAAAAGATGGAAAATCATAGAAAATTTCAGCAGGGGTCCGCCGAAATTGTAACACCCTGAAATTCGAGGGTCGAGTAGCAACTCAACTCTTGAGTTCCAAAACATCACTTATACAACATAGAGAATGATGATTGAATGTTAGCTGTGTTAGTGCAATAAACATGAGTGAGATTATACTAAAACAGTAATTCATACTCCAGATCCATGTATAAACGCAAGCGGAAGACTGAAAGATGTATATAAATGTGTATAAAACAAAACAATCTCGATCTCAAGAGCATGAATATCATCTAAGTCACCATATACATGTATTTATTCCCGAATCAAAATGTCTAAAATGGTACAACTATAACCATAAACCCTGTAGCCCCGTAAATCTGGATAGCTTACGCGAAGCCTCCAGCGAACTGCATGAAGGAAAACTCTTCCTGATCATCATAATAATCAGGCTCAGCCTCCTAAGTATCATCGGTACTTGCATCTAAGACAGAGTCTGGTGGGTATCCAGAACACCATCCCGTAACATGGGAGTGAGTAGCTAACTCAGTAGAATAATAAAGCATAAGTTAACATGTTATCAAATCAGTCAAGCAGTAATGATAAAGAAATACAATCAACAATCTTAAGTACTCTTGTTAATGCAAGTATGAAATGTAGTCGTGATGCATGCCCCTCGCCTAACCACCCTCATACGGCACCATCTTACATCCGCGGCATGCGTTCATCCCTCAGTGCTTCACATCTTCCAGGCACATGCAATGTGATGATGAGCATGATTTCCAAATTATTATTAGTCCATTTCAAACGTAGTGTTTGAAAACTAAGGTACCTCTCTTATATCATTCCCAAGCAATGATCTCTTCTAGGGTCATCAATCCTAAATAATCTCATACGATAGTGCGATTTTAGGTCGTTGCAAGGGCTGCCAGGGCTATTACACGGAATCGTTGCACCACTCCCCCATCACCTAATCAATACAGACCTAGTTTGTACTCTTTTACTACGGGAAGGCTCGTCGCCTCACCGCAGATTTAGAGTATGCTCGAGGTCACTACACCGGGCACGGTCAGGGCTGCCAGGGCTGTTACACGGAATCGTAACACCACTCCCCCATCACCCATCAAAATAGTGTAGGCCGACAGCTCGAATACAGTGTCTCATACCACCGTATTCGGCTCACGAGTCTAGGTTGCTCACTGGTCACTACGGGGAGGCACGTGGCCCCAGCGTAGGCCGACAGCTCGACTACGGTGTCCCATACTACCATGTCCGGCTCATGAGTCTTAGTGTATCGAGGTACCAAGGTTAACGGGGTTACACTAGTAAGTTTAGTCCCCTAGGTTCAAGCAGTAGCGTCCAAACATGATGAACAAACCTTAGCCAGATCGAGTTACTTGACGAGCCTGACTAGCACGAGCGCACAACCAACTGAACGACATGAAGTGCATAAGTACTTCGCGTGGCCTAACCACTGTCACCAACTGAAGTACAACTCGGTTTCGTCAAATATATCCTACGTGGTGAATGAAACTCAACCACGAACTCAAGTTTGTTACCGATTGCGTGGACTATAATCATAGCCCCAATCACATTCGATCCTTATTCAGAAGCATGTAGAGTAAAGCAGAATAAACATAATAATTCAAGCATGTTAATAAGCATGTCATAAAGCATGTTATAAAGCACAATATAAATAGGAAATACAAACACATATATTTCTTAAGTAAGCGGTTAAATTAAACAACCAACATGAAGGAAATCATATACATCTCTAAGGTAGCTGAGAATCCTATCTCAATTCCTACCTAAAGCACAATCCTCTAAGTACTTACTCTTACAAGCATTTTCACAAACACTTAGGATACACTCTTTCAACATACATAGCATATATTAGCAAGAACATGTATTAGGGCAAACCCTTTCACCAAGTAAGTATTATACACATATATAACATGTTCATACAGTAATTAATCATGACAAACACACTTTCAAAATTTATATGTATACGGTACTTTTTACAAATACGAGTTATACAGTATATTCAACATAGTTAACGTATAACCGAAAAATGAAATGGACAACACTTTGTACATGTGCAATAATATGCAGATCATGAATCTAGCATTATCTGACATTGAAAGCGTTGAAAACCATAACCTATACATCTAAAGTCCGCACCTTACGCCGTAGAAGAGTAATAAATCTGGTAGGAATGCTAACGCTTCTTCCACGACAGTACAACGGCCTAAAGCACAGGTAATGTTAGCTATTTCGCTAATTGAATCAATTAACACCCTAAAATAGGTTAGGGTTAGAGTTTTCTTACCTAGAAACGAAGCTGGAATCGCTAGAAGAGCGATTAGATCACGAGGGTTAAGCGTGTTAGCTATTTCGCTATTTGAAGGTTCTCTCACAAATCTCACACTTTCTCTCTCTTTTCTCTCTTCTCTCTCATAGGGTTTTTCTCAAATTCGTATGGGCTGAATGAGAGAGTATTTAAAGTCCTTATATAGCCTAAAACATCACCGAAATAGACCTAAGGTTAAGGTATACTTAGGTTATAACCAAAGTGAGCTTGTTCCAGCTCAACGGAGCACTTTTGGTGCCCCCTTTTCTGTGTGCGATCGGACTTAAGCTCACTAACCTTGGATCTAGGTGGAGTTAAGTTTTTGTTCCAGTCGGATTTTCAGATCATGCATGGTGGAGCAGTTTCAGTCCAACGGTCACCGAATCTCGATAGGGTTACAAGTACACGGACATGTGCTAGGAAATATCCCTGATTCGAGTGTGTATTTGGGTCAGATTTTGACGGTCTGATTGCTTATATTTGGCCTGCAAACATCAAGTCTCAGATTACTTAAATTTGATTTAATTTCTAAAGAAAACCTGGTTTTCTCACACTCCTCTCTCTGAGCTCAAGCGAATAGCCGTGGAACGCTATCTGGATTTGATTTCTGAGATGGTTGTCAAGCCCAGCGAGGCGGTCCTAATTCTATAACCTCGTATCATTCGGACTTTCGATGTGCGGTCCAAATTTGATACAGAGATTCAATGTGCTCCCAAGAGCAGTCGGGTAATGAGTTTGATTCTAAATTTTAGGTAACCTAGTGTCAGTGATTCTACAAGTTTTGGGTCTTGCAGATCGTATTTAAAGTGATTCAAATGGATTTCATGGCTAATCTAGTTTAACACTTAGTTAACTTTGTCTAATTTCCTAAGGATTTGATCCTAAGTGATTTCTGCCTGAGGTGGTACTCGGGTCATTGTACGGGATTTTTCTAGTCGTTACAATCTATCCCCCTTAATGAAAAATTCCGTCCTCGAAATTAGTACCTTTTCGTGCTCCTCGAGAAGCTGAGGGTAGTTCTTTCGGATCTCGGCTTCTGTCTCCCAGGTAGTTTCCTCCTCTGTATGATGCGTCCACAGTACCTTCATGAGTGGAATCACCTTACTACACAACACCTACTCCTTCCTATCTAGGATACACGTCGGACGCAGTACATATGTAGCATCGTCGCTCAACTGCACATGCTCCCAATGGATGATGTGTGAAGGATCTGGAACGTATTTCTCCAGCATAGATACGTGAAATACGTTGTGCACACCCATGAGTGGTGTGGGAAAAGTGAGACGATATACCACCGCACCCACTCGGTCAAGTATTTGAAACGGCCTGATAAACCGCGGCGTAAGCTTCCCCTTCTTCCCAAACCGAAGAACTCCCTTCATAGGGGAAACTCTGAGGAATACATGATCTCCAACCTCGAACTCAAGCGGTCGACGTCTCGTATCAGTGTAGCTCTTTTGTCTGCTCTATGCTGGAAGAAGTCGACTCCTAATAATGTCGATCTTCTCAGAAGTCGCCTGAACCAACTCTGGGCCAATCAAGCTCTTCTCACCAACTTCTGCCCAGCAATGCGGTGCTCTGCAAGAGCGCCCATACAAGGCCTGGTAAGGAGCCATGCCAATACTCGCCTGAAAGTTGTTGTTGTATGCGAACTCTGCATAAGGAAGACAGTCATCCCAACTGTTCTTGAAGTCTAAAACATAAGCCCGCAGCATATCTTCTAAAATCTGATTCACCCGCTCTGTCTGCCCGTCGGTCTGAGGGTGAAATGCAGTACTGAACCTCAGCTTCACACCCATCGCTTCCTGGATACGAGTTCAGAAGATAGATGTGAATCGTGTGTCGTGGTCCGACACGATCTCTAAAGGAACTCCATGCAGACGGACTATCTCTCTGATGTACAACCTAGACAAGTCGTCTACAGAGTTCGTCACTCTAATGGGAGAAAATGAGCCGATTTGGTTAATCGATCCAAGATCACCCAAATAAAGTCATAACCCTTTCTCGTCTTTGGCAGCCCCAAGATGAAGTCCCACTTCCATTCAGCTATGGGCATGGGCTGAAGGAGTCCAGGAGGTCGGCGATGTTCTGCCTTGACTTACTGGCACGTCAGACAACAGGAAGGATACTCGGCGATATGAACCTTCATATTGTCCCACCAATATGATCGCCTCATGTCCTGGTACATCTTCATGCTACCAAGATGCATCTCAAGCTTTGATCTGTGGGCAGTCTCGAGAAGCTCCTGTCTTAAGTCATGAATATCTGGAATGCATAGGCGGCCACAATATCGTAGACCCCCATCTGTGCCAACTCTCCACTCGGAGTCCTCGGCATCGCTAACTTGCTCTCAAAGCTCAGATAACCACTCATCGCCCTTAGGGGCCTTAATAATCCTATCATTAATAAGTGGCCTCACCCGAACGTGCACGACACACTCAAATGGCTCATCCACGATGACTTTCTGCTCGAAGTCCTGCACGAACTCCAACATATCCCACTCTGCTATCATTAGTGGAGCCGCAAATGCAATAGCCTTCTTGCGGCTCAACGCATCTGCCACAAGCTTGGCCTTGCCAGGATGGTAGGAGACCTCGAACTTGAAGTCCTTCAAGGTTTCCATCCATCGGCGCTGCCTCATATTTAAGTCCCGCTGAGTGAATATGTACTTAAGGCTCTTGCGGTCTCAGAAAAGCTCGAACTCCTCTCCATAAAGGTAATGTCTCTAGATCTTTAATGCGAATATGACCGCTGCTAACTCCAGGTCGTGCATAGGGTAATTCTCCTCGTGCTTCCTTAATTGTCTTGAGGCATATGCAATCACCCTATCCTTCTGCATAAGGACACAACCCAAACCAACGCTTGACGCGTCAGCGTATATAGTGTACTTAACCCCTTGCTCTAGTAATACTAGCACAGGGGCGGACGTCAATCTGTCCTTCAGCTCTTGAAAAGTTACTTCCACCTTCTCATTCCAGGCAAACTTCAGATCCTTTCGTGTCAACTGAGACAATAGTCTGGCTATCTTCGAGAAGTCTCAAATGAAGCGTCGGTAATAGCCTGTCAGACCAAGGAAACTCCTCACCTTAGTAACCGAACCAGGCTGCTTCCAGTCCTGAATGGCGGCTACCTTAGCCAGGTCCACTGTTATCCCTTCCTTGGACACTACATGTCCTAGGAACTTGACTTCCTCCTGCCAGACGTCACACTTCTTATACTGCGCGAACAACTGGTTCTTCTTCAAAGTATCCAACACCGCTCTCAGGTGCTCCTCGTACTCTTCCCGACACGTGAAATACATTAGGATATCATCAATGAATACAATGACGAATTGGTATAAGAATGGCCGAAATACCCTGTTCATCAAGTCCATGAACACTGCTGGTGTGCTCATAAGACCGAACGACATCACCAGGAACTCGTAATGCCCAAAAAAGGTCCTGAAAGCTGTCTTCTGCACGTCTTCATCTCTAACGCGCAACTGGTGGTACCTTGACTGCAAGTCGATCTTCGAGAAATACTTTACCCCCTTCAACTGGTCAAACAGATCATCTATCCTGAGCAAAGGATACTTATTCTTCACGGTAACTTGTTTCAACTTACGGTAATCAATACACAACCGTAGTGAGCCATCTTTCTTCTTCATAAACAGTACAGGTGCTCCCCAGGGAGACACACTAGGTCGTATAAAGCCTTTCTCTACCAGCCCGTCAATCTGTTTCTGCAGTTCCTCATCTCACACGGAGGCAAACGATAAGTCGGCAGAGAGATGGGTGTCGCACCGAGCATAAGATCAATGGTGAAGTCGATCTCGCGTCGAGGTGGCAAACCAGGGATCGTCTCAAAGACATCCATAAAATCCTGGACTACAGGCGTCTCTACGAGCACTGGACCATCAATATCCTTCAGTGAAGAAGCGTAACATCTCAACCAAGTAACATGACTGACCTGAACAGGAAAAGTAAAGGCTGTGCCATCAAGTCCATAGGCTGTCACCACCCTAGTCTCGCAGTCGATCTCTGCTCGCATCTCAGTGAGCCAATCCATACCGAGGACAATGTTGTAGTGCCATAGTGGAGCGACAATGAGGTCAACTAATATCGTCCTACTACCCAAATCCACGGAGTAACCCTCACACATACTAGTAATATCAGAAAAAGTCCTTGTGGCAGTGATAACCCTTACTCCCTTCCTAGGAGCTGTCCAAACCCAGTCGCTTGACTGCCGTGCATGAGATCATAGAGGTAGTGGACCCTGTGTCCACCAATAAGAAGACAGGAATACCTTTGACGTGTGCAGTGACCTCGAAGGCCATAGGTGCTGAAGGTACTGTCTCTAGGTCCTCCGTAATAAGTGCATGAATGCGTGTCTGCTAAGGTCGGTTGGGCTGAGGCACCATGGGCCGTTGAGGAGGCCTGAAGCGTGGTGCAGAAGGTCTGAAAGATGGGTGAGCAGGTGCTGTCTATACCTATGGAGCTGATATAGCCTGTAGGCAAGGACGATCTATCCTCTGAGGCGGTGAAAAGCCGCTGTCTCTCATCCGCGAAAAACATCTCTCAATAGGATGTCCTGGCCTCCCACAGTAAGTACAAGTCACACCAGGGCCCCTCATCGGAACCACTGGTGCTGCGATCCTGGGAGGCGAATCAGTACGAGGCCTCTTGCAGAGGAAAGACTTGCTCTGCGTATCCGGTCGTGGCCTAGGCATCATAGGGCCATGAGAGCATGTCAAACGGTCTACATCCTGCGACGCCCGAATAGACATATGAATCAACTCCGCATAAGATGATATACAGATACAACACATCTTCGACCGGATGTCAGGTCGTAGCCCTCATAAAAATGTCTAATCCGCATCTACTCATCAGCAAGGATAGTCAGAACAAAGCGGCCCAACTCAGTAAAGCGATGCTCATACTCTGTAACTGTCATGCCTCCCTGTCTAAGGCGTAGGAACTCGTTCTCCATCTCGTGTCGATATGCCTGAGGATAGTATTTCTCGTGAAAGCGAAACTCAAAGGCAGCCCACGTCCATACATATCCTACTGCGACGGTCCACAGTATACTGTCCCACCACAAGCTAGCCTCCATCTCGAACATAAAGGCGGCTAACTCGACTTGCTCAGCCTCAGTATATTGCAGCATCTTCAGTATCTTAGAGATGCGATCTAAACAGTATTCAGCCTCCTCGGGTCTGTGAGAACCCGAAAAAGTAGGAGGCCTCAAGCGCTGCAATCGCTCGAGAAGACCGCAAGTACCTACGTCTCCCGTAGTGTAGGCAGCAGGTGAAGGTGGAGGTACATCCTCAGCCTAAGCAGTAGGCTCGGCAGTCTCGGTAGGGCAAGTAGATGGTGGAGGTGGAGTCATACTCCCACCCTGAGATAAGACCGCCAAGAGCTGCTGGTGCTGCTGCTGCATCAGCATCAACATCTGCTCAAACCTATCAGTAGGTAGAGCAGCCTGTGGCTCATACTATGTCGAAGAGGATGCCCGGTTCTACTCGTGAACTGGTGGTGTAAAAGGTAGCAGTCTACCTATAGGACCAGCAGAAGGCTGATCTAAGCCTAAACCCAGGTCCATAGGACTACCTCTGCGGGAAGGAGTTTGGTCCATCGAATCAGTGAACAAGAGGGGTGCCGTGCTCCTCGTATACTTTCATGGCATGCCCTATACAGTATAGGGTACAACGCATGTAAGGTGAAGCATAGTAATACAATACATAACCACTTAAGCATTCCACACACTTCATAGCAAAAGAGGCTGCATGCATTTCATATAACAAATTTGTCATCATACATGGATAACATGGTTACATGAATCATGACAGAAGATGCATGTAAGCTAATTACAACCAAGCTTCAAATACTAAAATCATACTACTAACTACTACATCCATCAACATGTAAACATAAACCGCCTAAAGCGGTAAACAAAACGAACTACAAACAATAGCATGGATGACTAGGCATCCGAGTCAGGAGATGGAGGAGGGGCATCCTTATCCTGTACACAGCATAGGATAGTCCTCAATGTGTGACACACCTTCTTAAAATTCCGTTTCATGAAGGTTTCGATCTCCTCAAGCTTGGCTCGGGTCTCACCAAAGTCGGCCCGAACCTGCCCAATCTCTTGCAGCAAGGCGGCTTGGCCCTCCTCAATGCGAACCATATGAGCATCCCTCGTAGCCTGAACCACGTCCTGCTCTGGTGGCGTAAGAGGGGCGCTCTCCTCAGTATCCTAAGCCTCTGGTTCCTCTTCTTCTTCTTTTATTTCAGCTTTAATCCCTTTCTTACTCTCTTCTTCTTCGCTCTCTGCCTCATCCTCACTCTCCTCATGTCGGGATCGTCGTCGCCGTGCCCCGAGTTCCATCTGATGGAGAGTACTCTCGTCGATTCGATGAATCGGTGCCAACCTTTCTATCCCCAAACTGTAGCCAAACTCCCGTGCAATCTTGCATATGAGTCGGCCGAAGGTAAATGAATCAGAGCTTCTGGTGGAGCGTGCAGTACTCACTATCTGTCACAACACGAATGTAGGCACGCACAAGTTCTCCCTCTGCCCCACTTGGTACAGAAAGTCTACCATGAGTCGCATACACTCGCTGCGATTACCGTGTCTGGGGTAGAGGTTGTATATGAAGATGTGATGTAGCAGGCGGAAGTCGTCTGTCATATGGGACGCTAGAAGGCTTTTGTTCGGTTGCCACTCAACCAGTTGGCCACCACAAAGGAAACGTGTGCGACAATCCCTTTCACGTGCACTCCCCAGATTCTGCTCACTAGCATGTACTTCGCCAAGGGGCATATCTATAAGCCGCAAAATTAATCTAACATCAATTATGGCAAACCGATCCACTCTATAAGAGAGTCGGAACTACAAAGGTTCCAGTGTAGGCTCGTGAATGTTGGTGTAGAAGGCTCGGACAGTACTTGCATTGGCACGACCTCTGGCCTCAAATAGCAAACCCCAATGGGCCGCCTTCACTTGCTCGAACAAGTAGTATTTACCGAAGAGTCACCCATCCACCTAGGCTTCAAAGAGAACCCTATGGTCCTCATAAATTTCATGAGGTAGTGCCACTAACTAAGCACTTTCAGCAGGAATCTCGGGATCAAGATCCCGCTTCATTTAAAACTTCCGAACGACGCTTGTGCTGGCGGCGGTGCCTCTCGACCGCCTTGAACGTGTAGGGCGACTAGGCCCAGCCTCATCCGCAACACCCTTTCTCTTTCCCATAGAGAAAGGATGGTGGAGATGGAGAAAATGGCTGAAACAATAGTAAAGAAAGCCATGGAAAGTGAAGGAAAGGAAAGAAAAAGGGCTGGAGGGTTGGTTCTCCATGGACTTGGGTCTCGACAGGGGTTGTAGAGGCCCAACAGACAAGGAGTAAAGAATGGAAATGAAGAGAAGGGATGGGTCAGTGACTTACACGATTTAGAGCCACGAATGGGAGGTGTAATGGCTCAAATGAGAGAGAATCCAGTGAGTAGGGAGGTATGGATTACTGGAAACGTTGGAAGGGAATGGGTTGTGGTCGAAAATGGTAGATTGGATGATTGGAAGGGAGATTTGAGAGAGAGGACAACAAGTTTAGATAGAAAAGGGAGCTTGGAGGTGGGTTTTGTGAAGGAATTAGGACTTTAAAGTGGTTGCAATGGACGACCCACATACCAGGGGGTCCTAATCCCCCCAAACATGATAGGCCCGAACCGCAGGCCCGACCTAGCATGCTGATCGGCGAGGCCTCACCGACCGGGTGAGGGCCTCACCACTCCCTGGACCAATTGGCGAGGGCTCACCATTTTGGCGAGGCCCTCCTACCCCCTAGGCCCCAAAACATGTGGGTCCCACCCTAGGTACCCCTATATTAGCGGGTAGGCCCACGACTCCATTTCGCTCTGTTTCGGGTCAGTTCGGGTGTTTTCTGATATATATCAACATTTACTAATTTTTAACAGCTGGGATGGGGTGAATTGTGGTCTATACCCGTCGTGTGACGGTCTATAAGTGTTTTGGGGTGGCCTCGCGCGGTCATGGATGCGTACGGATTCTATCAAAGTGATCAATTTCGATGAACTTTACCAAATGGCAAAATCGGGGAAATCTAGGGCTGTTTCTACATTTTTTTGGCACCCACCTAAGTCAAAATGCGCCAGTGTACATCGTGAGACCATAACTCAGGTCCGGTTTAATCCAAATCATGCTCTGATAATAACTTGTAACGCCCTGAAATTCGACGGTCGAGTAGTAACTCAACTCTCGAGTTCCAAAACATCACTTATGCAACATAGAGAATGATGATTGAATGTTGGCTGTGTTAGTGCAATAAACATGAGTGAGATTATACCAAAACAGTAATTCATACTCCAGATCCATGTATAAACGCAAGCGAAAGACTGAAAGATGTATATAGATGTGTATAAAATAAAACAATCTCGATCTCAAGAGTATGAATACCAACTAAGTCACCATATACATATATTTGTTCCTGAATCAAAATGTCCAAAATGGTACAACTATAAGCATAAACCCTGTAGCCCCGTAAATCTGGATAGCCTACGCGAAGCCTTCAACGAACTGCATGAAGGAAAACTCATCCTGATCATTATAATAATCAGGCTCAGCCTCCTAAGTATCATCAGTCCTACATCTACAACAGAGTCTGGTGGGTGTCCAGAACACCGTCCTGTAACATGGGAGTGAGTAGCTAACTCAGTGGAACAATAAAGCATAAGTTAACATGTTATCAAATCAGTCAAGCAGTAATGATAAAGCAATATAATCAACAATCTTAAGTACTCTTTGTTGGGGACAAAAGATACCAAGTTCGGAGACTCGGACTTGGTGCCTCGGATCGTCAAAGGATACATTAGATCCGAGGGGAGGTTATAAACTCACTAAGTCGAGACAAAAGTTAATTCGGCTCGGACGACGAACCAGCAATCCAGGCATGTATCGGGCCGACCCTCTTGTCGGATCGACCGAAGGACAGCACAAAACAAGGCGTCATCCCGAATATTTTGGGATGAGATCTCCGATCCCGAAGATCACGGGATCGGATGAAGACTAGAAATGGGCACAACCCAAATCTCCACGATATTGGGAGAGGATCTCGCACGCAATTCTAGGAGGAGAATCCATGTACGATTGAATGCTCCAGCAGTTATAAAGGAGGAACCTCCATCGTTTTGTGAGGTACGCAAAAACTCTCTCCCAGAACCCCTCAATACAATAAGACCCAGATTCCTAGCCTGACTTTGGCATCGGAGGGTCCCCTGCTCTAGCCAGGGTCTCCTTTGTCTTCTTCCTGTGCAGGTACTCGAAGGTCTAAAGAGGGTGGACCAGATTTTTGTATCAACAGTTTGGTGCCGTCTGTGGGAACCGTACAAAAAGTCATCTCACATTCCTAATCGAATTTTATCCTCATGGTGATGACTAGGAGGACGGTCCCAAAAGAAGATCAGAATGAAATCGTGATCACAGGGCCAGCGGGCCCAATAGCAGTGCCGGCAGCCCATAACCCACCTAACAACCTGTAACGCCCTGAAATTCGGGGGTCGAGTATGAACTCAACTCCCGAGTTCCAACGCATCACTTATGCAACATACAGAATGATGGTTAAATGTTGTCTGAGTTAGCGCAATAAACATGAATGAGATTATACCAAAGCAAGTAATTCATACTCCAGTTCAATTGTATAAAGGCAAGCGGAAGACTGAAATTTTATATTCAAAATATGTAAAGTATCAAAATTTTGTGAACTTGAGTATGAGTACTAACTGAGTACCAATATACACGCATTGTTTCTAAGTCAAAAATCAAAATACAATCCTCAAAGAGGCCCTGTAAATCCCGCGATGCAGTCGGCCTAAGCATAGCCGTCAGTACTGCATAAAGGAGAACTCCTCCGATCCTCCTCGAAGTCGAGCTCCGGCTCCCGAACGAGCGCCATCTACACTGCGACAGAGTCCGGTGGGTGTTGCAAACACCGTCCCGTAACGTGGGAGTGAGTAGCTAACTCAAGTGGAACATTAAAGCATAGGTTAACATGTTATCAAATCAATCAAGCAAGTAATGATAACGCTTGGTACAAATCAAACATTTCTAATTACTCTTGTTAAGTGCAAAAATGATATGACATGATGCTGTATGCCCTTGCCAAACCACCCTCAAGCGACATCATCTTACGTTCGCGAATGCTAACTCCCTCAGTGCGCCACATCTACAAAGCACATGCGGTGCGATGATGCTCATGATTACCAAGTTTTTATTAATTCATTTCAACCAGCAGTATTGGGAAACTAAGGTACCTCCCTTGTATAATTCCCAAACATGATCCATTCTAGGGTCGTCAATCCTAGCTAATCTCATACGATGTTATGGTTTGAGAAGCGTAGTGAAGGCATCGCAAAGGGCTCGTCACCCGTCAGCGCGGATACAGATCTCACCGTATGCGGCTCAATTGCTGGCCGTCAGCTCAAGTACATATCTCACCATACCTGGCTCAATCACTAGCCGTCAGCTCAAGTACAGGTCTCACCGTACTCGGCTCAACTCATACTCTAGTTACTGTGAAAGACTCGTCGCCAATCACAGACACTTGGAGTACACTCGAAGATACTACGGAGGACTCGTCGCCCGTCAGCACGAGCACAGGTCTCACCGTACTCGGCTCTCGCCGTAAGTATCGACAAATTCGAATATAGTGTCCCATACCACCATAATCGGCTCACGAGTTTGGTTGCGCAATGGTCACTACGGGAGGCACATGACCCAGCCGAGGTCGACGGCTCGACCACGGTGTCCCATACCACCATGCCCGGCTCATGCGTCTTAGCGGATCGAGGTACCATGGTTAACGGGATCGCCACTGGTAAGTTTGGTACCCTAGGTTCAAGCAGTAGCGACTAAACATGGTGAACATACATATACCCATATCGGTTTGCTTGACGAGCCTGACTAGCTCGAGCGCACCACAAGTTGAGCGATATGGAGCGCAAAAGCACTCCGTGTGGCCAACCACTATCGCCAACCGAAGTACGACTCGGGTTCGCAGACACGTCCGTTGTGGCGATATGAATCTCGGCCACAACCGCAAAGTCAGTACCGAATGTTTGGACTATAGGCATAGTCCCAAACTCAACAGTTGTAAAGCATGAAGTAAAGCATGAAGTAAAGCATGTTAGCAGGCATATTATAAAGCATGAAGTAAAGCATGTTATAAAACATGTTGTAAAGCATGTTGTAAAGCATGTTATAAAGCACTATACACATAGGGATACAAATACTTAGAGTTCATAGGTGAGTGGTTAGAGTGAACAACCACATGGAGAGAGTCATATGTGACTCTAAGGGAGCGGAGAATCCCATCTCAGCACCTAACTAAGGTTCTAACACTTAAGCACTTACACTCACAAGTGATTTCACCAACACTTGGAATGCACTATTTCAACATACATGACGTATGCTAGAGAAGTGTGTACTAGGGTTGTCCCTTTACCAAACTAGTATTTTATACAAACACATCATATTCATACAGCAATTAAACATGGCAATCACATCAGCAACTTTTATACGTATAGGGTACTTCCACGTATACCCAATTTCGACATACATAGTGTTTACAAAGGAAGATAGATTTCGGCGATTCCTTTCGCCAAGCTAGTATTTTAATCACGTATTGTATAATCATACATTAAATAAATATGTCAAACATTATTCCAAAAGAACTACGTATACGGTATTTCTACAACACGTAATTTCAACATACTGGTAGCATTTACAAGTAAACATATATTTTGGCGATCCCTTTCGCCAAACTAGTATTTTATTCATATGTTATATAATTATACATTAAATAAACATGTCAACCATTTATCCAAAAAAATACGTATACGGTATTTCTACGTATACCTAAAATATGAAATTCCATATTTCACACCGCTAATCAAAACAGGAAACGGAAAGCACTTTGTACATGTGCAATTGCAAGCAGATCATGAATCTACCATTATCTGACATTGAAAGCGTTGAAAACCTTAACTTATACACTTAAAGTCCTCACCTTTGCCTTTGGAAACGGAACGAATCAGCAAGGGTGATGGATCTTCCGTCTACGGGCGATTTCTAGCTAAAGAGCGGAATCGGTTAGTCGCAGACGCATCCTACCTCGATTCCACCTCAAATCGGACCTAGGGTTAGGTTTTCTTACCTTAAAATGAGGCGGAATACGCCGGAAAACGTCCACAATAGAGAGGTGTAGGCCGTGTAGCAAGCCAATGCGGGTGGAGGAAGATCGCAACGATCTCCAAGTCCTTCTCTCTCTTTTCTCTCTCCCTCTAGGGTTTCTTCCAAAATTCGTATGGCTGTGAGAGGGGCTGTTCTAAGCCCCTTTTATAGCCACAAACATAACGAAAATAGACTTAGGTTCATGGGGTACTGCTTATATAGGATATTCGCCGCTTTTCCGGCCAAAAGGGGAGTTCGGTAGCCCTCTTTGAACCAAACGTCGACTTAAGCTCACCATCGATGGATCTACGTGGGATTACGTTTTTGACTCATTCGGATACGCAGATCGCATGTGGCGGACCACTTTCAGTTCGACGGTCAGTGGGCCATGATCAGAAATTCCAAGTACATGTAAATGTTCTTGAAATTTTTCTTAATCCGAGGGTGTAATTTGGTCTGATTCTGACGGTCAGGTTGCTTAATCTTGACGCGTCAACGAACGATGCGATCACTATTCCGGATATTTATTTCGGCTTATGAATAGTGTTTTTCACACTACCTCGCTCGATTCGAAACGAATGGCCGTGGAACATCGGATAAGGCGATTTTTGAGATGATTGTTAAGCCTGAAGGGGGCGGTCCTAGTTCCTTAGCCGGGTTAATCGGAATCCCGATGTGTGATCCAGACTGTCTAATACGAAGTTTCGTTTCATTCAGAGAAGACGGGAAATGAGTTTGGTTCTAAACTTTAGGGTAACCTAGCGTCAATGATTCTGCAACCTTTGGGTCTTGCAGATCGTATTTAAAGCGATCCTAACGGATTTCATAGCTAATTGAGTTTAGTACTTAGTTAACTTTGTTAAATTTCTAAAGGATTTAATCCTACGGGATTTCTGGTCGAGGTGGTACTCGACCCAATGTACGAAAATTTTCAGGTCGTTACACAACCGCCAACGAGGAACGACCAGAGCAAGCCATAACCAGCGGGGTCGGAATGATGAACGGTTGGACCAGGAGGTTCAAGAAATCTGATCCGATATGAATGTGATGAAGCAGATACTGGAACGAATGTATCAGCAAATGCAACCACCTCTGCCTCTCCAAGGGGAGAGCGCATATACCGACTGCGGCGGTTGATCCTCAACATTCTGCACCGCAGTCTCTCCGGCTGAGTCAACCCCAAGGTATATCTGAACCATCTCCGGCTTAGTCGGCCAACGCCTCCTTACCCCTGACCGACCTTCGGCACGAGATAGAGCACATGAGGCGTAACCGACCCTCCCTTGAAGGCACGACCGAAAGCAGTGAGCCTTGGAAAGTCGACATTCAAAATTTCAAAAGGGAAGTGTGGGAAGAAATGGTGAAAGAGATGGCGGACATGAAGCAGGGCCGAAATATGTATCTAACCAGATCCGAAGCAAAGACATCCACTTTTGTTGACGAGGTAATGCAGGTTCGGCTGCCCGAAAGGTTTCGATTACCTCAGATCACTCCTTTCGCTGGTAAGACCAACCCGACAGAGCATGTCGAATGCTTCAGAACCTATATGGAGCTCCACGATGCCTCAGACGCAGTAATGTGTCGAGCCTTTTCTCTTACGTTGACCGACGTGGCTCGACTATGGTTCAAACAGCTGAAACCAAAGTCCATCAGTTCATTTGCTGAACTAAGCGACGCCTTTCTCACCAATTTCATCGGCGAGAAAAAGAAATTGAAGCCCCCTGCACATTTGAACAACATAGTTTAAAAGTAGGGAGAGCTATTGAAAGACTATATCAAGTGCTTCAACTTCGAATCTCTTCAGGTCCGGAAGCATTCCGAAGAAATGGCACTCAACGCGCTCATGCAAGGAGTCAGAGACAAGCCGTTCCTGGCATCCCTAGACAAAAATCCGTCCGACACTCTAGCAGAGTTTATGGCACGGTCGGATAAATATGCAAATGCCGAAGAAACGCGGATTATGCGTGAAACTAAATCCTCGGCCAAAGAGTCGGCCAAAAAGGAGGCCGACTCGACCGGAGGAAAGAAACGCAAAGATGATTAAGCGCACGATGAGCGGAGGTCGAGCCAATGACCAGATCGAAGATTCTCCACATATACCCCCCTGAACAAAACTCAGGAGCAGGTGCTGATGGAAATCAAAAGCGAAGGTTTTGTCAACTGGCCCAATAAGCTCAGGAGTAATCCCAATCGGTGAGACAAGGACAAATACTGCCATTATCATCGTGATCACGGTCATAACACAAGTGATTGCCGTCACCTAAAGGAAGAGATCGAAAGACTCATAAAGGAGGGCCGACTCAAAGAACACGTCAAAGCCGGGGTAGCTGAGGGACGTCTGACCGAAAATCAACCCATGGAAGAAATTCACACGATTATCGGCGGTCCGCGAGGCAGAGGCGACTCAAACAATACTCGAAGGAATTATGCGAGGAGACTTAATCAGCCTGAGTCCGAGCTCATGATTATAGATCGGCCTACAAAAGAAAAGAAAAGGGAAAAATATTACATTTCATTCACAGAGGAAGATGCCCGAAGGATCTATCATCCCCATGATGACGCGTTAATCGTCACCTTAACTATCGCTAATCGAAGGGTATTCCGAATACTCGTCGATACGGGATCATCAGCAGACGTGTTATTCACTCAGGCGTTCGATAAAATGGGGATTGAGCGATCCATGTTACGCTCGGTTCGGACCCCATTAATCGGTTTTTCCGGAGGACAAGTACTGCCTGAGGGGATTGTCTCGTTACCACTCACCGCTGGTAGCGCCCCGCATCAGATAACAAAGATGGTCGAATTCTTGATCGTCGACCAACCCTCAGTATACAACGCCATACTCGGCCGACCTTCTTTGAGTCTCCTCTAGGCCGTGGTATCCACATATCATCTTTCACTAAAATTCCCGACTGATTCGGGAATAGGAGTTGTCAAAGGAGACCAGCAAGATGCGAGGCGTTCTTACATGATAGCTGTAAAAGGACCCACTGACAAAAGCCCGGTCAACATATCAACAATCGAATCGTTGGACCCTCGGGGCGAGAGTCATAAACGAGGGCAGCCGGTTGAAGATCTCATATCAGTTCCCTTGGTCAAGACGGATGGGTCCAAAACAGTGCGAATTGGCTCGTCTTTGCGGTCCCCCTTGAAAGAAAAGTTGATAGCCCTGCTCCGAAGGTACGCCGACATATTTGCTTGGTGTCATGAAGATATGCCGGGAATCGACCCGTCTGTGATTACTCACCGACTCAACATCGATCCGTCCTATCAACCGATCCGACAGAAGCGACAACCGCTCGGCCCTGAACGATACACCATCATTGAAGAAGAGGTCAGCAAGCTCCTCCAGGCTAACTTCATAGAAGAGATACAATATCCGGAATGGGTCGCGAACGTCGTGCTCGTAAAGAAATCCAACGGGAAGTGGCGAGTCTGTATTGATTATATTGACTTAAATAAAGCCTGCCCGAAGGATAGCTTTCCGCTTACAAGGATAGACCAGTTGGTAGATGTACCGCTGGACATGAACTTCTCAGTTTCATGGACACATATTCGGGGTATAACCAAATTGTAATGCATCAAACAGATAAATCAAAAACTACCTTTGTCACTGACAAAGGTCTTTATTGCTACCGAGTGATGCCATTTGGGTTGAAAAATGCCAATGCGACTTATCAAAGATTAGTTAATAAAATCTTTGCTCAGCTAATAGGCCGAACCATGGAAGTATACATCGACGACATGCTCGTCAAAAGTATACACGCGGCGGACCATGTAGATGATTTGGAAGAGATGTTTCTCATCTTACGAAAATTTCATATGAAGTTGAATCCGAGTAAATGTGCCTTTGGGGTAAACTCCGGGAAGTTCCTCGGCTTTTTGGTCAGTCAGCGAGGGATAGAGGCAAACCCCGAGAAAATAAAAGATTTGCTTGATATGGAATCTCCTAAAACCATTAAGGATGTCCAAAGGCTGACTGGACGAGTAGCGGCACTTAATCGGTTCCTGTCCAGAGCCACAGATAAATGTCTCTCTTTTTTCAAACAGTTGAAAGGTCGACAGACAATGGATTGGACGGAAGAATGTGAAGCGGCATTTCAGCAATTAAAGTCATGTCTCGGTTCTCCGCCTCTCTTATCAAAGCCCGAATCGTGGGGAGTCTGCTCTCTCTGCGGCGAGATCGAGGCGGCCAAGTTAGCTCTACCCGATTCGAGAATCAAGAAGAAAGCATTTTGCCGGTCTATTATGTTAGCAAAGCGTTATTACCGGCAGAAATGAGATACCCAAATTTGGAAAAAGTAGCATTGGCCCTAATAACTTCCTCTCGCCGACTTAGGCCGTATTTCCACCGATCTTCCGCTTCGCCATGTTCTGCAGAAACCAGAGGCATCCGACCGACTCACGAAGTGGGCGATCGAACTAAGTGAATTCGACATTCAATATAGGCCGAAAGCGGCAATCAAAGGACAAGCCGTAGCTGATTTTATTACCGAGGTAACACCATCAACCGACCTCTCGGTCAACAATATGCCCAAGAATGTTACAGTACCGATAACAGCTACTCCTCAATACCAGTCCTGCCCTGTTACTTGGAAACTGTTTGTCGACGGCTCTTCCAACTCTAAGGCAAGTGGGGCTGGAGTAGTGCTGGAAACCCCCGATTATACCTATATGCAGTATGCCTTACGACTTGGATTTCAAGCGTCGAACAATACAGCAGAATATGAAGCGTTGTTACTCGGCCTCCGACTCGTAGCTAGCATGGGAGTAACGCACCTGAATGTGTTCAGCGATTCTCAGTTGGTTGTTAATCAAGTCACCGGTGTATACCAGACACGAAAAGACCAATTAAGGGCGTACATGGAAAAAGCGAAAGAAATGATCAGTGGATTTCAATTTTGTCTTGTCACTCGGATCCCTCGTACAGAAAACGGCAAAGCCGATTTATTAGCAAAGCTCACTTCCGCCGATGAAGATGATATACCAGGTCTGTTCCTATTAAATACGTTGCTAAGCCTAGTATAAATGAACCAGTTAGCTCGGTCATCAATACAATCGACTCAGAACCTTCCTGGATCGATCCAATCGTCCAATATCTCAACAAAGGTAAACTGCCCGAAGATCGCGCCGAGGCTCGACGAATTAAGATACGAGCCTCCCGTTACACCATTCTCAACGGAATCCTGTACAAAAAAGGTTACTACGCTCCGTTGCTGCGGTGCCTCAAACCCAGCGAAGCGAACTATGTGCTATGCGAAATCCATGAAGGAATCTGCAGAAACCATTCTGGAGGGCGATCTCTCACCCATAAGGTCCTACGACAGGGATATATTAGCCCACTATCCAACACGACGCTCGCAAGCTCATCCAAAGATGCGACAAATGTCAAAGGTTCGCGGTGATCCCGAGACAAGCTCCCGAAGCACTGACGCCAATGACTGGTCCTTGGCCCTTTGCACAGTGGGGTATCGACATTATAGGTCCACTCCCTGTGGGAAAAGGTCAAACCAAGTTCGCTGTGGTGGCAGTGGATTATTTCACGAAGTGGGCCGAGGCAGAGCCATTGGCTAAAATAACCGAGCAGAAGATCACCGACTTCGTATGGAAGAATATTATCTGTCGGTTCGGAGTACCCCGTACCATCATTACAGACAATGGAAGGCAGTTTGATAATAGAAGCTTTCGCGAGATGTGCGACAACCTTGGGATCAGAAACGTGTATTCTTCGCCTCATCATCCTCAGACTAATGGACAGGTTGAGGCAGTTAACAAAATCATCAAGCAACATCTCCGGACCAAGCTTGACCGGGCCAAAGGAACATGGGCCGAAGAACTACCAAAAATTCTTTGGGCCTATCGAACTACAGCTCGGACCGCAACAGGAGAAACTCCCTTCTCACTCGCCTATGGCTCGGAAGCCGTCACTCCCGTTGAAATCGGATTACCTTCGGCTCGAGTCATTTCGTTCAACGCGGAAGAAAATGAAGAACTCTTAACATTCGGGCTCGACCTCCTGGACGAGCAAAGGGAAGTGGCACGACTGCGCACAGAGGCCCGACAATGACAAGTGGCTCGGTTCTACAACACCCGAGTTAAGATCAGACGGTTCCGGATGGGAGATATAGTTCTCCAAAAAGTATTTCCCAATACCAAGGAGATTGGGTCGGGTACGTTGGGACTAAACTGGGAAGGACCTTATACTGTCTCTGGTACCATCCGACCAGGAACATACCGGCTAGAAGATTTAAACGGACAGTCGTTACCTCATCCTTGGAACGCTGAGCATTTAAAGATTTATTATCCTTAGCTCGGCACTCAAAGCTCAAGGACTTCGAACTAAGAAGGATTTAAAGCCAAAACGTATGAATAAAAGTGTTATCTTTCATTTATCTTCAAAATGTTCTTACAAAAAAAAAAGAGGGACCCATCACTGTTCCGCAGCGGGAATCTCTCCCGGGGCATGTTCAGAAGGACCAGCCTCGACATTAGCAGGATTATCCTCGGGATCCTCAGATTCCGAGACTCCTCCTTCAATTCCTGAGAGATCGAGATCCGGGAAAGTCTTCTTCATGTTGTTGATACATTCCAAGTATCCACCTTGGAATAGACGATCCCTTTCATCCTCGAACTCCCTAGAATCAAGGAAGGCTTGAACGGCTTGGTCCCTAGCCTTCTTGGCCTCCTGAGCCCTCTCGTTGGCTTGCTGAATGAGCCCCGCCGCCTCAAGCTTAGCCCGAGCCAGATCATCCGCACAAGAAGAACTGCGAGGATTTGCCAGTTCTCTTCTTCAGCCTTGGAGAGGAGAGCCGACATCCGAGCCACCTCGGCTTGTGTTTCATCAAGAGCTCTCCTGGAAAAGGCCCCCTCTGCTTTCGCGTCTTCGGCAGCTTTCCGGGCAAGGGCCGCCTCGCCCATCAGAATACCGACCTATGTCTCGGCATTCTCGCGTCGCCCCTCCGCTTTCGACAAAAGAGTCTGCAGCCGGTGGGCCGAGGATAATTCCTTGCAGGCCTTAACCAAGCAAGGCGCAAGTTCAAAGAGCACCCTCGCAGCATGACCGACGGTTTGCGACGTAGGAGCATTGTAAAGGCTGATGAACTCTTTTTCACTCCCATGGGCTAAGGCCCAGGGAACCATCCCCGACACCACCATCCGCAGGACGGACGACCCTTCTTGGCTCATCTCCTCCCCTCTGGAGGATGCAGTCCTCGCCTCTTCTTCCCCTCTGGAAGACGCAGCCCTGGTCTCCTCCTGTCTCGGAACATCCGCCGCAACGTCTCCCGAATCGGATGCCGCCTGAGGCTCCGCGGCTGCAACCTCTCGCACTTTCGCCCTTTCCTCCGAGTCTGAAAGAACAACGACTGTGGGGGTGGAAGAACTAGCAGTCTCCTTCTCCTTCCGCGCCGCTCTCTGTTTCTTTAGCAGCTGGGGATCTGACAGGAGAACCGACCGCGGGGGAGCTTTTATCTTCGAAACGGCCCTAAGGGGAGGCCGAGCTCTAGTCATCTCCGAGGGGATTGAGGGGGCCGGCTCGGGAACAGTCCTAAGATGGGGCCGAGCCTCGGCCAAATCTGCAAAAAGATGAAGAAAGTCAGAAAAAATTCAGAGAACACATGAAGATACATCTTCAATTACCTGTGAAGGCCAAGTCTAAACCTGCAAGATAAAGGCGTTCTGGCTGTAAGAGCACCTTCCAGGACCTAACTGTTGGATCCAACGACCTCAAGTCCTTGATCCGAGCTAAGGCACTGGATCCAAGCTTTTGCCGCTTCTTCGGGATATCTGCCAGACATAAGTCCGTCAGACTCGAAACATTATGAAAACAAGAAAGACAAAAGAGGAACGCCGAGTCACCTGCTTTCTGAAACGCCCAAGGAACACGAGCCTCACAGGATCCGGACTCAGCCGTCTCCCAGCGACCGCAGGCCCAAAACCAACGTTCTCTCCAATGTTTGTTGGAAGTGGGAGGGTCAGTTATTAGGGAGCCGCCTCCACCCCGCCAAGCAGCGAAGACATAAAAGCCGGGGTAGTTCGGATTTACACGCACTTGATATAAGTGGAGGAATTAGTCGACTATTAGCGGTGGCTGCTCCATCTCAGCCCACAATACCGCACATCCGAGTAAGTTCCTCCACCCATTCGGAAGTATTTGCCCCGGGGCAATCCGAATACGAGATAAAACTCCCCGGACAATGGGCTGAAGGGGCAGACACAAGCCGCATTGCATCAAGACTTGGTAGATCGCGACTGCCCCAGCAGGAGGATGATCCGGCAAGTCATTCGGATGGGGAAGATAAGTAATAACCGATTCGAGGATGTGATACCCGATTCAGATTCTGTCCAAATCCACCTCAGTCAAAACTGAAGGAAACGGGCCGCTTAGATCATCCCCCGATCCTTCTCCATCAGACTCGGCGTGTGCTGACCTATCAACGGGAACCGATTCAGGGGTTCCCTTGGCAATCATTATTTCCTCTTCCTCCTCTTCTTCTTCCATACCCCTTGGAAGATTAGGCCTTCCCGGGCGAGTTATTAGAGACGACCCACCACGAGAAGGGCCAACGGAAGCAGGGCGTTCCGCTGGAGCTTCAGTGACCCTCTCAGAAAGAAAAGCAGCATTCGCATTAACTGCTATTTCTGTCAATAAGGAAGGCGATTCCGCAACGTTCCAAAAACGTTGCGCTTTGCCTTCATCTCCGGAAATTCCCTCCTGAGGACTTTGAGAACCTCTAGCCGCCATTATCACTAAATAAAGGGGAAGGAGAGACTCACCGGAGGAAGGAAGGAAAGCGGAAACGGTGGAAGGAGCAGCTGACAGTCAAGAAAGAGGAGAGGAAGAAGAGGAAGAACAGAAAAGCTCCAAAGGGAATGCAGAGCGGGAATAGCAGTAGAAGTTCGAAATGCGGGACCCCCACCCTTTTATAAAGTTGCCATGTGGCGTAAGCAATTAATAGGGAAATGATTCGACGCCTGCATCGACTCCCCCACTCGACACGTGGCGCACGTCGACTTACGACTGTAATGCCCTTGCCACATGTCCAACCCTCATTGGTGGGGTGAGTGATTTGACGGCTGTCGGCGCATGCGATGTCAGAAACTTAACCGTCTCCCATCAAAGGTGACACAGAACGCATTAAATACCTACTTATTGTCTCGGACTAAGCTATGAACCGACTCAAAATTCACTACTCCTTAGTGTCATATGAAACACACGGAGTAAGGGGGCTTACTATTGGGGACAAAAGATACCAAGTCTGGAGACTCGGACTTGGTGCCTCGGATCGCCAAAAGATACATCGGATCCAAGGGAAGGTTATAAACTCACTAAGCCGAGACAAAAGTTAAGTCGGCTCGGAGGACGAACCAGCAATCCAGGCATGTATCGGGCCGACCCTCTTGTTGGATCGACCGAAGGACAGCACAAAACAAGGCGTCATCTCAAATATTTTGGGATGAGATCTCCGATCCTGAAGATCACGGGATCGGATGAAGACTAGAAACGGGCACAACCCAATCTCCGTGATACTGAGAGAGGATCCTGCACGCAATTCTAGGAGGAGAATCCTCGTACGATTGAATGCTCCAGCAGTTATAAAGGAGGAACCTCCATCGTCTTGTGAGGTATGCAAAAACTCTCTCCCAGAACCCCTCAATACAATAAGACCCAGATTCCTAGCCTGACTTTGGCATCGTAGGGTCCCCTGCTCTAGCCAGGGTCTCCTTTGTCTTCTTCCTGTGCAGGTACTCGAAGGTCTAAAGAGGGTGGACCAAATTTTTGTATCAACACTTTGTTAATGTAAGTATGAAATGCAGTCCTGATGCATGCCCTTCACCTAACCACCCTCATACGGCACCATCTTACGTCCATGGCATGCGTTCATCCCTCAGTGCTCCACATCTTCCAAGCACATGCAATGTGATGATGAGCATGATTTCCAAGTTATTATTAGTCTATTTCAAACAGCAGTGTTGGGAAACTAAGGTACATCCCTTATATCATTCTCAAACAACGATCCCTTCTAGGGTCGTCAATCCTAGATAATCTCATACGAAGCACGGTTTTAGGTCACTGCAAGGGCTGTCAGGGCTGTTATACGGAATTGTTGCACCACTCCCCCATCACCTTATCAATACAGGCCTAGTTTGTACTCTTTTACTACGGGAAGGCTCGTCGCCTCATTGCAGATTTAGAGTATGCTCGAGGTCACTACATCGTGCACAGTCAGGGCTGTTACATGAAATCGTTACACCACTCCCCCATCACCCATCAAAATAGTGTAGACCGACAGCTCGAATACAGTGTCCCACACCACCGTATTCGGCTCACGACTCTAGGTTGCTCACTGGTCACTACGGGGAGGCACGTGGCCCTAGCGTAGGCCGACAGCTCGACCACAGTGTCACATACCACCATGTCTGGCTCATGAATCTTAGTGGATCGAGGTACCAAGGTGAACAGGGTTACACTGGTAAATTTGGTACCCTAGGTTCAAGCAGTAGCGTCCAAACATGGTGAACAAACATTAGACAGATCAGGTTACTTGACGAGCCTGACTAGCACGAGCGCATAACCAACTGAACAACATGAAGTGCATAAGCACTTCGCATGGCCTAACCACTATCACCAACCAAAGTACGACTCGGGTTCATCAAATACATCCTACGTGGTGAATGAAACTCAACCACGAACTCAAGTTTGTTACCGATTGCCTGGACTATAATCATAGCCCCAATCACAATCGATCCTTATTTAGAAGCATGTAAAGTAAAGCAGAATAAACATAGTAATTCAAGCATGTTAATAAGCATGTCATAAAACATGTTATAAAGCACAATATAAACAGGAAATACAAACACATATATTTCTTAAGTAAGCGGTTAAATTAAACAACCAACATGAAGGAAATCATATACATCTCTAAGGTAGCTGAGAATCCTATCTCAACACTTACCTAAAGCACAATCCTCTAAGTACGTACTCTTACAAGCATTTTCACAAACACTTAGGATACACTCTTTCAACTTACATAGCGTATATTAGCAAGAACATATATTAGGGCAAACCCTTTCACCAAGTAAGTATTATACACATATATAGCATGTTCATACAGTAATTAATCATGACAAACACACTTTCAAAATTTATATGTATACGGTACTTTCTACAAATACGAGGAATACAACATATTCAACATAGTTAACGTATAACTGAAAAACAAAACGGACAGCACTTTGTACATGTGCAATAACATATAGATCATGAATCTATCATTATCTGACATTGAAAGCGTTGAAAACCATAGCATATACATCTAAAGTACGCACCTTACATCGTAGAAGCATAATAAATCTGGTAGGAATGCTAAGGCTTCTTCTACGACAGTACAACGGCCTAAAGCACAAGTAATATTAGCTATTTCGCTAATTGAATCAATTGAAACCCTTAAACATGTTAGGGTTAGGGTTTTCTTACCTAGAAACGAAGTTGGAATCGCCAAAAGAGCGATTAGATCATGAAGGTTAAGCGTGTATAGTAAGAGGATAGAGTATCAGGAAGGTTCTCCCACAACTCTCACACTTTCTCTCTTTTCTATCTTCTCTCTCTTAGGGTTTTTCTCAAATTTGTATGGGCTAAATGAGAGTGTTTAAGGTCCTTATATAACTAAAGTGAGCTTGTTCCAGCTCAACGGAGCACTTCTGGTGGCCCCTTTTATGTGTGCGGTCGGACTTAAGCTCACCAACCTTGGATCTAGGTGGAGTTAAGTTTTCGTTCCAGTCGGATTCTCAGATCATGCGTGGCGGAGCAGTTTCAGTTCAATGGTCACCGAATCTCGATAAGGTTATAAGTACACGGACATGTGCTAGGAAATATCCCTGATCCGAGTGTGTATTTGGGTCAGATTCTGATGGTCTGATTGCTTATATTTGGCCACAAACATCAAGTCTCAGATTACTTAAATTTGATTTAATTTATAAAGAAAACCCAGTTTTCTCACACTCCTCGCTCTGAGCTCAAGCGAATAGCCATGGGACACTATCTGGATTTAATTTTTGAGATGGTTATCAAGCCCAGTGAGGCGGTCCTAATTCTATAACCTCATATCATTCGGACTTTCGATGTGCGGTCCAGATCTGATACAGAGATTCAATGTGCTCCCATGAGCAGTCTGGTAATGAGTTTGATCCTAGATTTTAGGGTAACCTAGAGTCAATGATTCTACAAGTTTTGGGTCTTGCAGATCGTATTTAAAGTGATTCAAAGAGATTTCATAGCTAATCTAGTTTAACACTTAGTTAACTTTGTCTAATTTCTAAAGGATTTAATCCTAAGTGATTTCTGCCTGAGGTGGTACTCGGGTCTTTGTACGGGATTTTTCAAGTTGTTACAGAAATTCGATGTACCAGCAGTGTGCCACTGTCATGGTGGTTCCTCTGCTCTCCTTTGGAGCAGATGGTATTGCACCACTGATTTGGTGGTGGCGCCACCATCCTCTGTGGTGTTTGGTGGTGGCTCTACCACTTGATATTTGAAAATTGGTCTATCTCTCAATTTAGGATGAGTTATTCGACGTGCAATATATGATTTTGGGATAGGAGAAGCTAAGATATCCAAATAACTTAGTTATTTTGTGAAATTACATAAGGTTAAGGGTCAAAGACCCATTTTATTTACATTTTTACTATTTATAGTAAATTTTAGTTTAATTACAGTTCTTTATCCTTTAAGCTTTAGGATTTGTATCTAATATGAAAGTATATAGAAAGATTTAAAGAATAAGGTGGTGGAAGGTGAAATTTCTCTGAAGGAGATGGGTTGGAAGGGGGATTTGAGACTAGGGGTTGAGTTTTCAGTGCTTGGGAAGAGAATGTGGTGATGACTTGAGAGTGAAAAGGGTATAACGGACTAGAAATTGGGTATAAATGAAGTAGAAATGGCCTTAGGTGAAGCCCATGGGGCTACTATGTGATTCATGAGAGCAAAGAGGGGTCCCTTCTATAGATGAAGCATAGGCTAAGACTTCAGTGTTTAGATTGGCCGGATGGCTTGGTCCTAGGGTCCTTTAATGTCGCGAAATTCGATCGCTCCCTCCTAAGTCGATAAGGCGTTATGATAGACCCATTGCCTGAGGACGTCTAACTCCAAGTTGGCAAAAAAATTCAAGACGTTACACTCAAAAGTTCGCACCTAAGTGGCCAAAACATACAACTATCGGCATCCAAACGGGGTAATAAATTATAGGATAAAAAAATCATAGTGGGCCTGAAATGGTCATCAAAGTGGGCCCTACAACTATCAATAAGCAAGGCCTAAGAGGGCAGCTTACAACCAACCAAACACAGGCCAACGATGGGGTCAATACATGTAATGTGTGGAACCTAAATGGTAGTTCAATGGTGGAAACATGACATAAACCACAGGGTTGTCCCATGATACGGCCACTACATATAAATATAGGCAGGCCTAATGGGCAGCCACAACATGAACAATAAGGCAACCCATGGTGTGGGCATCATTTATTCACTAAAGAGGATCCACATTTAAGTTGGATTGCAAATTCTTCACAACCCCAAGTGTAGGGTCACGACGCAGTGATAATCTCAGTGAGACCGATGTCGAATCCACAGGGACTGAACTTGTGTGTCTTCTGAAAGTAACTAGAACTAGAACTAGAACTAGAAGAAGATGAAAACCTATATCTAGAATATTTGAGAGAGTAATTGTGATTAAAGTAATTAAAACTAGTGATTTTAAAGGTAGGAACTAGGGAGACAATGATCCACTTGTAGTAATTGGGAAGCTACCTTGCATGATTCAAGGACACAACTGGAATCAGAGTCCTATCTTATCCAGTTGGTAAGAAGAGATTTATCAGATCGCTGAACTTCTCATGGATCTAATCATCAATGGATGAGAGTTGTGAGGATTTGGAAGTGATTCCATCACCTAACCATGCCCAGGAGACAAGGTAAACAATAGGATTTACCAATCCCACAACCAATTATAAGAGAATTGTGAAGGTTAGGAAGGATTCCATCTTCCTACCATGCCCAAGGGAAGATGGTGAACAACAGGATCTCCTAATTTCACAATCTCAATTCAGGAAAAGAAGATATCTCAAGCTATCATAGATCTATTATAATTTGTCACAACAAACCATTAAAAACTAAAAATATTCTTTCATAATCAAACTAGAATCCAAGAGAGTTCAACAAAACATGAATCAAAACAAAGCAAACATCCCAATCACGTTACAAGCTTCACCTCTTAGCCCTAGCTAAGAGGTTTAGCCAACCACGGATATGATTGAACTAAAGACTCTTAAACAAAATAAAAAGACTGACTAAAGAGGAAGAAGAAGAACTCCCAGATGGCGACTCCACCCTTTTGATCCACTCCTCCGACCTTAGAAGATGCCTAAGGATGCCCTATGCACTCCTATTTATAGTTTTGCATCTCAAACTTTCACACTGAGTTGGAAAAATCCAGAAATCGCTTCAAATTTCAACAATTCATGTGTGGCTGCGTAACCCAGGACTAGTCGAGGACATCCTAGGACTGGTCGAGGGTCACCTTCGATGGGTCGAGGATGACCTAATTTTTCATGATTTTATCGCTGGATTTAGATTCGAGGAATCCTCGACTGGTCGAGCTGGGCCAGAACTAGTCGAGTAAAAGCTAGGACTAGTTGAGGATTACGCAAATTCACTTCAAAACTTCGATTCTCTTCATTCTTGACTTAGTTTTCTTGGATATTTAGCATGTGAGTGCTTTATTCTTGGTCTTCTAAGATCCATCCTTGGCTTTGGTGATCTTTGAGCATTAAATCCATACTTTTAGCACCCTTTTCAATCTAAGCTCTTAAATTCACCTTGCAACACAAACATGATTAAAATAGAACATTAAGCATTATCATGTTCATAAAACCAAGTAATAAATGAGGTCCAATATGTAATATTTGACCCTCAACACAAATAAAATTACTATGGGCTCCATAAATCTAACATGGATATGACTAGGTGGGTTCCACTCAAATCTACCCCTAATTGGCCCCGCATGCTCTTACATAGGTGGGCCTATAGTCGAAAGGCCCACTCATAGAAAGCCATGTGGGCATGTAAAGAGTCTAAGATGGGTGCCAGTCGTAGCCTCTAATTACAACCCAAGCAAGCTCATAACTATTTAGAAAGGTGAAACATGTGGGGTTCGTTGACAATCATGGTGGGTCCCCTAAGTATCTCAGCCCAAAGGCATATGCTATGATCAACAATCACCTCACAACATGCATACAAATGATGAGCATGGGCATATGTCTGGGCAAGATGTCATTATACTAGGCATGTTCTTAGTATGTCCTAGCAGGCTAAGTACACTAGCATGTTATCAGACATATCAGGCAATAATCAGCCTTATTTGGCACATCATATACAAAGAGTGGGAACTGAACGACATGTCCCACTAGAAATATATAAGTCTATGCGTTGTGGCCCACATTAGACTAACAACAACTCCTCACGTAGCCTGCGAGGCATTAATAAAATATATATAACAAGGTGGGGTCCACTAGGAGTGACCCGGATGGACACCCACATGTACAACATGTGTGTCACTAGGCTACCAATCCATTTGGGAACATGGCCCACTAATCATGTCCCGAAATAATCATATTATTAATGACAACTATAATTACTTTAGTATAATGATCTGCACCACCTGATCATTGCTAACATAAATCGATGGTTACAGATCATTGGTTAGTCACTAGGATGTGATCCTATGCTCATGGCCCATTTGAGTCTTGGGATTTCATCAGTTCAGGCAAAGTATATGCTTATATAGATTTAATAAAACCATAGTTTCAACATTCACACACCAACTAATTTAAATATTTAAATCTAAGATGCCAAACATAACCAAATACCTAAGGGATCTCGATTCTAAGGATTCTCAAGTCCAAGGAATCCCAAAACTAAGAAATCCTAAGTCCAAGAGGTTTTTACCCCCACATTTCCCTATGGTGTGGCCCACCTGAGATCTGAATGAGCCTGAGTTTTAGGCCCATGGCCTAATATGGTCTAATAAGACGGATGAACGGAGTGGATAGGATACATACATCATGTAGGGTCTCACATGTAGGGGCAGCCCAAGGATGCTGCTTCCTCCATCACGTCACTGGGCAACAATGCCCAGGGACACATTTCTTTTGTGTTTGTTTCACTTTTTTTATACGCTATCAGTGTGGGCCCCATGTGAATCTTCTACTCCATTCACTGCGTAGTCCATCTTGAGCGAGTCTAATAGTCTCTGATCTGGGTTGATTTGGACGAACATGGACTCCACAGTGGGCCTTGGAAGATTTCAAAAGCAATGGTTCATTTCCCTCAACGCAGCCCACTTAAGATCCAAATCTATCTCATCTTTCAGCCCATGGCCTAAAATGATCTTGAAAAGTCGGTGGATGGTGTGGATTCAATATAAACATCAGAACAGGGTACCACTTACGAGACCCAAAATTGGTCAAGAATGGGTTACCGCCCACGTGCATGGCATTCATATATATATATATATATATTTATATTTATATATATTCGTTGTATGTTTTGCACATGCACACTATTAATGTGGGACCCAAGTGGATAATCTAATCTGTTCACTGAAAAGGCGAGCTTAAGAAGTCCTAGAGGGAGGGAAGATGAATAGGACTATGCCAAATAAGCTGAATAAGTAAATAAATCAGAAATCTCAATTGCACTAGTATTGAAATGTTAATTCAAATTGATTCGTAGGACAACCTTCACCCAAACAAGTGCAGGAAGGACAACCTTATTTCACGAATGTGATAAGAATCAAACATTCACCACTTTAGCATAAAAGGAATTACAACCATTCACCATAAAAATAATAAAAGCATTCACCACAACACCAAGAATTATAGTGGTTCGGTGTGTCAACAACTGTTCTCAAACAGCCACACCTACTCCACTCCCAAAATTACTAACCACGTAATTTTGGCTTTCACTATGAATAAGGTTTTCACTAGGTCACCTTAAACTTGATATAGTTGTGATTTTACCGGGTTATCACAAACACAAACTCTCACTGAGATTTTCTAGCTTATCTTAGAAAAACAAACATTGAGATTTTCTAGCTATCTCAAAAAAAACAAATACAAAATGTAAATGTATACTCATTTTCACCGTAGAAGAAGCTTGTAGCTGTAAAACTGCTTTTCTTAAATAATGAATGTTCAATGTTCAGTCCGATAGAAAAGTTCCAGGGTTCTATTAATTTTAATTAAATTTAAACCAAAGGCTACTTGTATTAATTCCTTTAAATCTAAAAAAGAAGAGTATTCCCTCTCCTTTTAGAATCAGAATGATAAAATTAGAGATTAAGAAATTAAACAAAAAGCTATAAAATAAATTATAAATACCGCTTAATAGCTTGACAATAAGTGAGACTTCTTTCTCTCTTGGATAAGGACTTTGATAGACTTGAATTGTATTTTCGGATTGAGAAAGAACCTCAATTTATAGGCAAAGAAGTTGTTACTTTGACTCATCTAAGTACCAGATTCAGTTCCAATAAATTTTTAATTTTGAGCAAGATAAGATCTAACAGATCTTCAACTGGTCGAAGGAACCAAAATCTGAACTGAATTAGTTGTTGGACTTTAAGTCGAGGAATGTTCGACTGGTCGAAGAGTGTCCTTCGACTGGTTGAGGAATCCACTTAACTAGTCCAATATCTAACAAAAATTATGTTTCACTTTGGCTTAAATTAGGATTGGTCAAGAAATTCCTAGACTGGTCAAGCAACAACTTAGGATGGTCGAAACTCAACCAATTATAATTATAAAAACCCAATTTAAAATATATTTTAAAAGCACTTAATCCTACGATCTTTCTAGGGTTTATGATACCTGTATGGATTGAACTTCATTGTCTTGAAGTAGATTAGAGTCTTGAACATCTTTGAGGAGCTTGAACTTCTACTAGAACATTAGTAGATCTTTGATTTTATGTTGTGTACTTCAACTTGATCTTGAGCTTGAGCTTGAGCTTGATCTTTAACTTGAGCTAGGCTTGAACCATGATCTTGAACCAACTTGAAGATCATATGTTAAGATATTTTGACAAGACTAAATTTCACAAATAAGGTATAAAATGTGCTTTAATCATCATAACACTTACAATCTCCCCCTTTGTCAATTTCGTGACAAAACACTTAGTATTACAAAAATTCGAATGAAGCCCTATATCCTTGTACTCATGTTGTAAATGAGTTGTCGAAGATTGCAAAATTTTACTAACCCACCCCCCCCCCCCAAGATTAAGGAGAGTAACATATGCAATTGTCAAGATAGAGAAATAATCATCCGAGGAGAGTATAAAGAAGTCATCAAGCAAACCAAGTAAAGTTAAAGTTATACAACCCCATAAAAACTAAAATAAAATGAATTCGGTCAGATCCAGACAACGAAGGAGTAGGCATAGAGGGATCAAGCTGATGCAAACTCTTTGCAATACGATGAAAGTACTTTTTCATGTACTTCATTGATGATTTCTCAGTTTGAACCAGGTTATCCTAAGAAACTTGTAATGCAGTAACCTTCTCCTCTAAAGATTTAAGCCGATCATCAACCTGAGAAGGTTGATAGTCTAGATCTTCTGGATCATCCGACTCATCAAGTTCAACAAAAATGTCATCCATCGAAGTGTCTTCAGGTGTAGTTTCTTCTTCCTCTTATTCTTTTCGTTGACCAGGAACAAATTCCAGATTCATCTTATTCAAATTGGTGTTGTTAGATGGTAAAATCAACTCCGATGCCTTGGAAACATTACAATGTAAGGCAATACACATCATGAGATAGGTAAATGGAATAGAACTATGACTAGGATGAAGACGAAACTGAATAATGAGGTAGCACATGAGAGAAGGAAGACAAACTTGTATTCTAGATGCAACTGAATGGAGGACACGAGTCATAAATGGAGTAAGTTCTGACTTATTCCCCAATTTAGGATAAACGTTTGACACAAAGATCTGATGAATGACTCAATATTTTGTGAGCATTTGGTTAGCACGTAAGGCATTACCAGATTTCCATTCAGCATGAAAACGACATAATTTATAAGTAATTGCTTCCCGTTCAGATTGATTCATTTTATCAGTTAAATTATCAATTAGAATAACATCATCTGCAATGGCAATCTCAGTCAATGCTGAGATGGTATAGTGATTTACAGTGAATGTGCCTTCTACAAATTTAATCATAAATGAAAGGTCTTCGATAGACACATCACAAATCAATGCGTACATCACTTGTGATGTAGAACGGTAAGCTGTTCCACCACAACCAAAAATGCCTTCCCATCCGATATTTGAAAGCAAAGGAACAAGTTCAAATTGAGCAATATACACTACGCTCAATAATTATGTCTCTTGAGCGGAATTCCCTAACTTACTTTGAATCTTCCTCGAGGCCCCTTAGGGTTCTCACATTAGATGGAGTCGGCCTACATGACAAGCTACCACGTGTTTTGCGTGATGCCGTTCTTTTAGTACGATGCTTCATTTAATGATTGCACAAGAAATAACTAAAGAGAGTAGTGGGTTGTGGGTAGATTATATTTTCCACAAAACCCACCATAAAAAGGGTTTGAAATCAAGAGTAAATCCCAAATATGAGATTGACTAGCAAGGAAATACCCAAAACTTGAAGGAAATTGAAAAATAACCACTTATAAGCAAGTTTGAAAGTTGGGTTCGTTGAGAGGAGCATCGGCTAGTCGAGGAAGAAGGTGAAAATGAAATTTAAAAAAGTGATTTTTCTCCCTTTTAGGTGAAATCACGTGGTCCTCGACCAGTCGAGCACGTGCTCGACTCGTCGAGGGTTTGACTTGTCGAGAAACACAAAAAATCTGAGTTTTATTAAAAAAAATTATTTTTTTTATTATCATTTCATGCATCTAATTAACATAGAATAAATAAATGCATAAAAAATATGATTAATTAATAATACACAAACCAATATCATGCTTTAAATTAGAAAATCGATTCTTATTGAGCGGTTTGGTCAGTATGTCTGCAAGTTACTTCTCAATTTGAATATATTTTAGTGCAATACTCTTATCTTTAAGTAATTCTCAAATAACACCCAGATCCATAGCTCAATTAATAGACTGAGTGGAGATACCTCGTTTCAACACTAGAGGTCTTGGTATTGATCCCTAGCGGGGGTGGCTAACATGGAGTGTGCGTGCTGACATGGGTGTGTACGAACAAGATAACCCAAAAAAAACTAATTCTCAAATATAATGATATCGAATATCAATATGTTTAGTACGAGAATTTTGGATTGGATTTTTTGAAATATTAATTGCACTCGAGTTATTGCAGTATAAAGTCATTGTATCTTACATAATATCATAATTAGCTAACATTCTTTTCATCTAAATAGGCTGAGTGTAGGCATTACCAGCTGCGATATATTCAGCTTTAGCTGTTGAGAGAGATACAAAGTTTTGTTCTTACTGAGCCATGGAACCAAACAGTTCCCTACGTAGAAACATCCACCACTGGTAGATTTTACTGGTAGATTTTTTATCATCAATATTACCTGCCCAGTCTGCATTAGTATATCCGGCAATTTATATGGATGTATTATGCAGATACCAAAGTCCTAAGTTAGTAGAAATTGCAACATATCTGATTATTCGTTTGACATCAATTAGATATGATTCTTTAGGATTAGATTGATATATGACACATATTCCAACGCTAAAAGCAATATTAGGTCTACTAGCAGTTAAGTATAAAAGACTACCAATCGTGCTTTGATATAGATGGGAGTCTACATTTTTACCTAATTCATCCTTTGAGAGTTTAAGAGTTGTACTCATTGGAGTTTCAAACTTCTTTTCATTCTCAAACCCAAACCTTTTTATAAGGTTCAAGGCGTATTTGGTTTGTAAAATGAATATACCATCTTCAAGTTCTATAACTTGTAATCCAAGAAAATATTTTAGTTCACCAACCATGCTCATTTCAAACTTAGATTTCATCAGATCTACGAACTCAATAGATAAGTTAATGCATGTAGATCCATAAATTATATCGTTAACATAGATCTAAACTATCCGTATATGATCCTTATATTTCTCAACGAATAGTCTTATCAACGCTACCTATAATAAAGTTATGACTAAGTAAAAATTTAGTCATTTTTTCGTACCATGCCCCGAGAGTTTATTTTAAACCATAAAGTCCCTTTTTAAGATGGTATACATTATTTGGAGATTTGGGGTCCTTAAAACCATTACGTTGTTCAACATATACTTCCTCATATAAGTCACCATTTATAAATGCACTTTTGACATCTATTTGATATATTTTAAATTTTTTATGGCATGCAATCAAAATAAATAATCTTATGAATTCAAGGCGTGTAACTAGTGTAAATGTTTCATCGTAATCAATACATTTTATCTAAGTGTATCCTTGTACAACTAGTCGAGCATTATTTTTGATAATATTATCTAATTCATCAGTTTTGTTCTTAAAAATCTATTTGGTTCCAATTACATGTTTATCAGTAGGTCTAGAAACCAAGTACCACACATCATTTCTGACAAATTGATTTAATTATTCTTGTATTACAATTATCCAACTTTCATCGGCAAGTGCTTTATTTACATTGGCCGGTTCAATTTGTGAAGTGAAGTAGACGTAATTACAAGTATTTTTTAATTGTCTTCTTGTCTAAATACCAGTATTAAGGTTACCAAGTATTTGATCAGTCGGATGGTCTTTGACTATTCTTAATTCAGTCTCAACTGATTTAGATGAAGAGTCAGGTATATCAATTATATTAACTTCATCGTCATCTTGACTTAGAGTGGGTGTGATTTATTGATAATCAATAACTACATTTATTGATTCATGAATCACCCCAATTCTTTTATTAAGAACCCGATAAGCACGACTATTTAGTGCATAACCTATGAATATTCCTTCATCACACTTTGCTTCAAACTTTTCCAGATTTTCTCGATCGCGTAAAATAAAACATTTAATTCCAAAAGTCTGAAAATATTTGACAATGGGTTTTTTATTAAACCAAAGTTCATAAGCTGTTTTATTTTTTGCTTTTCTAATGTATAACAAGCAGTATTGACAGCTTCAACCCATGATATATATATATATATATATATATATATATTTATAGTTTCATGTTATTTATCCTGTAAAACTCAATTTTTCCTTTCAACAATTCAATTTTGTTGAGGTGTTTTAGGAGTAAAGAATTCATTCGATATACCATGATCATTGCACTACTTCTCAAAATTGCTATTCTCAAATTCAGTGCCATGATTACTTCTAATTTTGACCATAGACATCTCTTTTCCAGTTTGAATTCGCTTAAAAAAATTTTTGACTTCATCGAGAGTTTCTGATTTCTCTCTTAAAAAAGCTACTTGCTCACAACCCTAAGTTTAGGGTCGCGATGTACTAATAATCTCGATGAGACCGAGGTCGAATACACAGGGACTAATCTCGTGTGTATTTTGAATTTAACTAGAACTAGAACTAGATGAAGATGTGAATCTAAATTTGAATAAATTAAGAGAGTAGTTGTGATTAAAGTGAATAAAATTAACAAATTCAAAGGTGGTAACTAGAGTTTCGATCCACTTGTAGAGATCAGGGAGCCCTCTTACTTGATTCAAGTCACACAATTGGAATTGGAGTCCTATCCTATCCAATTGGAAGGTATACAATTACGATCAATCTGAACTTTCCTTGACCTAATTCTCAATGGAGGAGAATTATGATAATTGGAAGAGATTCCATCACCAAACCACGCCCATGAGACAATGGCTAACAACAGGATTTACGAATCTCACAATCTTAAAATCAGGAAAAGAAGATACTTAAAGCTATTGTAGATCTACTGTAATTTGAGTCACAATAAACTATTAAGAACTGAAAGTATTCCATTAAAAATCAAACTAAAATCAAATAAGGTTCAACATAAATAAGAATCAAAGTAAAAGAAACATCCCATCATGCCACAAGCTTCATCTTTTAGCCCTAGATAAGAGGTTTAGCCAACCATATATATGATTGAACTAAAATCTCTTAAGAGAAGCATAAAAATAACTAAGGAAAAGTAAAAAAAAACACTTGGCGACGGCTTCTCCACGCTTTTGTTCCACTCCTCAAACCCTAGAAGATGCCTAGAGATGTTGTAGGGACTCCTATTTATAGTTGGGCATCACCTTCTTTCTCACCGACTTGGAAAAATCTGGAAACTGCCTCAAATTTATGCAGTCCGTGCAAAACATCCTTAACCCTCGACTGGTTGAGGACCACCTTTGAATGGTCGAGGATCACCTTCGACTAGTCAAGGATCACCTTTGACTGGTCGAAGATCGTGACAATTAAAAAGATCATGTTGTTGGAGTTTGAGTTTAAGTTTCCTCGACTAGTCGAGCAGGAGCTTAGATGAGTCGAAGTAGATCTTAGACAAGTCGAAGCTTTGACTAGTCGAAATTAACCTTGGACAAGTCCAAGATCACGCAAATTCACTTCAAATCTTCGATTCTCTTCATTCCTCACTTGGTTTTCTTGGATCTTGAGGTCTTGAAATCTTCAATCTTGGTCTCCTAAGATCCGTCCCTTGCCTTGGTGATTCTTGAGTATTAAATCCATGCTTTTAACATTCTTTTCAATCCCAGCTCTTAAATTCACCTTGCAACACAAACATGATTAAAATAGAACATTAAGCATTATCATGTTCATAAAACCAAGTAATAAATGCTATCCAATATACAATATTTGACCTTCAACACAATTCCCAACCAACATTTTATTAGTCCTGAGCAAAGTATACGAAAAATAATCTCAATGCTTAATGTCAGAAATCTTTTTTAGAAAACATTCTTTTGTGCACTCAAGGATGAATGGGTATAATTTAAATACGAAAGTGAGATTTTTGAAAACCTAGAGCCCAATTACATAAGCAACCAATCAAATAAGTTCTTTGTCCACTAAATTGAAGCATAATTTGTATATCAGGTTTTTCAATATGCTTAGTGAAAGTCAATTTACTCCCTGTACGAATACTACCAATTCATCATGTTAGCTATGCTCATCACTTCAAGATCAGTTTGAAACTCAAGTACTGATTCTGAACTTATCCCGTTTTCCTTCTTTTTCCAGTTTTTTTTATTTTATATCAATGGTCATTTTTTATTCATTCTTTTTATTTTTGCATTTTTTTTCTAGATTTTTCATTCTTTTCATTCTCTTTCATGACTTCTCTGTCGATGTCCTTTTTTTAATTGGTCCTTTTCTTCTTTTAAGGTGGATAAAATTCTCCAGACTTGATTCTCCCTATCTATCAATGATTCACATACTAACAATCTGAACTTCTAGTATATCATACTGAAGCGAAATTGAATGTGTTTTGTGATTTAACATGATATTCAAACTTCCTCTTAATCGGTTGAGTGCAACTACTTAGGTAATAAATTACTTAGGTGACTAGACTTCAAAAATTCAAAATCCAATCTCTATCTTATCATACTCAAAGCATTCTTAAGTACACAATTCATCGCTTCCCAAACAGATTTCAACTTGAAACATTGAAATTTTTCAAAAATTTTGCTCAAAACTGAGAAAACACTGATTAGGTTACCTAATCCCCCATTCCCAAGCGAAAAATCTACATTATCCTCAATGTAAAAGAAATAAACATGTAATGCAAAAGAGGAAATGAAAAAAGAAAAAGGGAAGTGATGGAAAGGTAATACCTAAAGAAGAAATTTTGAGGCTTTTTCTTTCAATCATCTTAGTGTGAAGATGGGTTAGTACAAAAGACAGAACCAGATGATAAACAAACTATCCTAAAACAACGAAAAACAAACTATCCTAAACAACATAAAGTAAACTATCCTAAACATAACATGAAAGCAATAAACCTAACTATACCTCCATTAGACAAGGAGATAAATTCTGGTATAAACGATTAGTCAGAGGTATGGACATGTCCTCTGAATTAAATTTCTCCACAAATGGCTTTAAACGATGTTTATTCACTTGAAACATATTGCCATTGTTCGGATTCTCTATCTTAACAGCCTTGACATTTGTAACAGTGAAAGGGTCGGACTAACGAGATCGGAGTTTACCCGAAAAAAGATGTAGCCAAGAATTGTATAAAAGAACTTTTTGACTAACTAAGAATGATTTTCAAAGGACGTTTATGTCATGGAACACCTTCATCCTCTCCTTATAAATTCTCGAGTTCTCGTATGCATCATTTCGGATTTCTTCATATTCATTCAACTGAAGTTTGCGTAGCAAGCCAGCGTTATCCAGATTAAAATTTGAAATTTTGATCGCCCAGTAGGCTTTATGTTCCAACTCCACAGGCAAGTGGCAAGCCTTCCCATAGACAAGTCTAAAGGGAAACATTTCAATATGGGTCTTAAATGCAGTACAGTAAGCCCATAAAGCATCGGTCAATCGGATTGACCAATCCTTTTGGTCAGGGTTAACCGTCTTTTCCAAAATGTGTTTAATCTCCTTGTTGGAAATCTCAACTTGTCCACTTGCTGTGGGTGGTATGGAGTACTAAACTTGCGAGAGATGTTGAGGGTTAAATATTGCATATTAGACCCCATTTATTACTTGGTTTTATGAACATAATAATGCTCAATGTTCTATTTTAATCATGTTTGTGTTGCAAGGTGAATTTAAGATCTTGGATTGAAAGGATGTTAAAAGCATGGATTTAACGCTCAAGAATTACCAAGCCAAGGATTGGATCTTAGACAACCAAGAATGAAGAGAATTGAAGTTTTGAAGTAAATTTCTGTGATCCTCGACTAGTCCTAGCTACCTCTCGACTAGTCTTGGCTCCTGCTCAACTAGTCCTAGATCTTGTAGGACTAGTTGAGGCTCGTTCTTGACTAGTCAAGGAAACTTTGACTTGAACTCCAACACATCAAATTCTAAATTCGCACGATCATCGACCAATTGAGGGTGGTCCACGACCAGTCGAAGGTGGCCCTTGACTTGTCGAGGATGGTCCATGGCAAGTCGAGGGTTACGTAGATTTTGCGTAGATTGCTTAAATTTGAGGCGATTTCTGGAAAATTTCAACTCGGTGCTAAAGGAGGTGATGCACAACTATAAATAGGAGTGCCCAGGGAATCCCTAAGCATCATATAAGGTTTGAGGATTGGAGCAAAAGGGGGAAGCCACCGTCCAGGAGTTCTTCTTCTTCCTCTTTAGTTGGTCTTTTTATTTTATTTAAGAGTCTTTGGTTCAATCATGTCTATGGTTGGCTAAACCTCTTAGATAGGGCTAAGAGGTGAAGCTTGTAGCATGATTGGGATGTTTTCTTTGTTTTGATTCATGTTTTATTGAACTCTCTTGGATTGTAGTTTGATTATGAGGGAATATTTTTACTTTTTAACAGTTTGTTGTGATAAATTATAATAGATCTATGATAGCTTGAGATATCTTCTTTTCTCGAACTGAGATTGTGAAATTATTAAGTCCCGTTATTCACCATCGTCCCTTGGGCATGGTAGGGTGACAGAATCCTTCCTAACTTTCATAATTGTTTTATGATTAGTTGTGGGATTGGTAAATCTTGTTGTTTGCCTTGTCTCCTGGGCATGGTTAGGTGATGGAATCACTTCCAAATCTTCACCACTCTCATCCATTGATGATTAGATCCATGAGAAGTTTAGAGATCTTACAAATCTCTTCTTACCAACTGGATAAGATAGGACTCTGATTCTAGTTGTGTCCTTGAATCATGCAAGGTAGCTTCCTAATTGCTACAAGTGGATCCTTGGCACCCTAGCTCCTACCTTTAAATTTACTAGTTTTAATTACTTTAATCACAATTATTCTCTCAAATATTCCAGATTTCGGTTTACATCTTCTTCTAGTTCTAGTTCTAGTTACTTTCATAAGACACACAAGTTCAGTCCATGTGGATTCGACCTCGGTCTCACAGAGATTATTACTATATCGCGAACCTACACTTGGGGTTGTGAACAAGTTTTTGGCGCAGTTGCCAAGGATTAACGATTGCATTTTTCTGAGATTAATTAGTTTTGGAATTATTTTAAGATTAGGGTTTTTCTAGTTTCTATTTTTAGGATTAGGGTTTTCTGAATTATTTTAGAAACTTAGTTTTCTATTTCTACGTTTAGAAACTCTACTAATTTATTTTTAGAAACTAACTCATCTTTCTACTTCTGTTTCTAGAAATTGACTTATTTTGTTTTGTTTTGCAGGATCTTAATTTAGGAACTTCTAATTTGGTAACTTCCTTCTAATTCTCTCTCTTTCTATTTATAGATTTCTTATTGCTGTAGGATTTTTCATTTATTTTTTAAGGATTAGATTCAGAGTTAGGGTTTCACCACGTAAGAGTGGGTACGTCGGTATGCTGAGATGGATAAGAGATATTGGGAAGAGATGTATGATGATTATGATAGGAAATAACCTATGTCTCAAAATTTTTCTAAAACGATCACCGAGAACCGAACTGAATATAATGCTCCATCGGTTAAGAAATCCTTACGCGATCATATGCGGGAGAATAATTTCATCCCACGAATTAAGAAAACAGTACGTGAGTGTTGGGGTTATCATAATTATAGGAGTGAGAACTATTATCACCTATTAGATAAGAAGAAAACAATGCGTGATTATATTATGGGTGATAATATGTATCAACAACCATCAGATTCTCCCACCTATGACCTGTATGACTATAATCAGTGGAAACATCAACATTAGGAAGATGAACCAGCAATACATCATAGTGATAATTCTCTTAAGTCCTCTACCTTTGAAACCCAATCAGAAACGATCCAAGATGAGTCACTTTAGGGTTACACATATAATTTTGTTGGCATCAGAAGAACAATAGAAGCGCTTGAATCACTCCTCGATAAGCTTGTGGAGGCTAGTTCACCCCAGCCTCAATCCAATCAAATTCTTCATTCCCAACTCCCTACTTATGATTAGTGGAAACATCAAAATTGGGAAGTTGAATGAATAATGCACCATAGTGAAATTATCTTGGGTTCTATACCATTGAGATCTAACAAGAAACAATCCAAGAGAATTCACTTCAAAATTCCATACAAACTCTAGAGCTCAGCCAGCAAAATACACTCCAAAGACTTCAAGAACTTATAAAAGATATACAACAGTGGAGTTCACGTGATGGGATTATGGAGAATACTAAATTTGAGAATGAAGAGTTGGATTGTGTTAATGAGCATATGGTTCCATTTGTCGAAGAGTCGATCTTGATGATAGTCCAAAGGTAGGATCAAGAGATATGGGTGTCTTTTAAATATCGTGATAATGACATACTTCATTCACATGACACACTTAATTTCAATGATGAGGGAGAGGTTAGTTTATTCGAACCTCAAACCATGTTTCGAATAAGAAACAAATGTATTTGATTTGGGGGATTATCTTACTTAAACATAACAGAGGGAGAGTATGAAAACCATCATCATGTTTCATTAATACCGAGTTCATTTGCGTCCTCAAACATCCCTTGATTCTAAGATAGATCATTTAGAATGTACAAATTGATAAAGTTCAAATATTCAAGTCAGATATCAAATCAGACAGCATTTTGACTCTAGATTTAATTATCTCTTTAAGAGGAATATGACTCGAATATCTCTTCCACTGGTTTCTGGCTTTTAAAGCTTTCAAACAGAAGAACTCTGAAGATTAGACATTTCAGCAACATTTCGACTCTTTAGCTTCACAGACTGAAGGGCAGTCTGGTTGCCGGGACCCGTGCAATGGATACCGGTTGTGCAGATCTGCGCAACCACTGATGCTTCCTTTCCTACCTTCAATCTTCCTCCACGCTCTGCTTCCTCTCCAAATTCTCCAATCCGTCCAAATGATGGAGGGGAGGGGCTATTTATAGGTCCTCGCATGTATGGTGCCTCGATCTTGGTGCCATGAGACCCGCCTTTCAATTCTTGAGGCCTTTTACAAAGAATCAAACCTGAAGTTCATTGTGCGAACCTGCACAACTGGAATTTGGATTGCGTAGACTCGTGCACTGAATGTTGGTTGCACGGACCCGTGCACTGAATGTTGGTTGCGCGGCCTCGTAAAACACCCTCAAGGACACTTCTCTCTTTTCTTTCATATTCCTTTTTACTGTCTTAGTTTCCAATCTTGTTTTACTTCAATCCATTTCATCATTTTTTATGCCTCAACGGATGCCCCCTTGATCCTTTCTTTGTTTCCTCAAAATCAAAGAAAAAGGATAAAAAATGCTTACCCTGGCAGGGCTTGCGTGGGTCCATGCAACGGAAACCAGCATATCATACTTGACCTTGTACAGTATGTATATCCCAAATTTCTCTCATTCTGTACTTCCCTTCAATTCGTAGCAAACCTTTATTTCGGCAACTCTCCCCCGAGCAACAACTCTTTGTTCGCTTAAAGTCTTTTGGCCTTTGTGCTGATTTGTGCAACTGACTTCGATTATGTGAGTCCACGCAACTAAGTTTGATCGTGCAAGTCCGCGCAACCAGAACTTGGTGAAATTTTCCAACTTTTCGAACATTTTCTTCAAGTACAAGACCCTTTTCTATTATGTACCGTGCTCAAGCTTCCTCTTCTAGAAGAAAGAATCGTACATCCTCTTCTCTTCCTTATTCTTGGAAGCATATGGAGATAAATGAAGACACTTTGATCTCCATCACCCATTCACCAGCAGTCAACCATTATTGTTATCAATTTACCACGTCATTGGTTGATTTTACACAACGAACCCTTTGACCGACAGAATATCTTTGTCTCAGTGAATGACTGGGTCACGAGAGAACCAAGAATTCTGACATGATATTTGGGAGAAAATAGACTATGTCAAAGAGCGGGTAGACTTCACAAGATGAGATTTTTGCGTCTGCACGGTGATCCTCAGCAACCTTCCCCTTCCCACTATTTCGAAACAGCTCAACAACTCTTCTTTCTTGAGAAATTGTCTTGGAGCATAGGGAGATTCATAGTCGCAGGCCTATTGCCTATCCGTGATTTTTACAGTGCCTGGGTTTGTGCTATCGTCTGGAAACATACCACCACACTAGAACAGATTACGCTTTCTGATGTAATCGTAGCCACATCAGAACACTTTCATGCAGATGCTACTATCCTCAGATGTTTTCTTAATCATTGGTCTCTCATGACCAATTCATTTGATCTTCCCCTAGGTGAAATGAGCATCACTTTATAGGATCTATTTTGTATAGCAGGTCTTCCCATCATGGGTGATATCTTTGACGCATATGTACCATCTAATGAAGTGCTTGCTCTGACATCTATGGGAGGAGGTATATCCAAAATTTCTAGAACTACCCTTGAACTTTTCAGTGCACTGGCCGCCTTCCCTCATCCTGATCGCATCACTTCTCTTGAATGGTTGGCTCACTTTTCTCAAAAATTGTGGTATACCCTTTTCCTCTTAACTTCTATTTTCGTAATCCCATTCTTAAATAATTTTGTTGAAGTATTGCATCTTTGTCTTGACAGTTTTGTAGGCCACAATCATTCAAAACTCAAGGACATTCGTAAGAAAATAGAACATTCTACGGAATATAGTCCTTCTTGTGAATTACCCGCCTTTCTTGCTTACTGGTTAAGCTTAGTGATATTCCCTGATCCTGATCAAACAGATATTATCAGGCTCTCATTCTTCATCGTTGTAGGAGCAATGGCAGAAGGCTGAAAGTATTCGCTAGCTCCTCTAGTTTTGTGTTCTCTCTATTGCGCCTTTATAGATGTTATTTCTGGTTTGAAAGATCCTGTCCCTGAAGCTTTTCCTATCTGTGCTCCTTGGCATTTCTTCGTAGGTTGGCTAGAAGTATAATTTCCTTGGACATTTGCTGACTCCGGAAGGGCATACTCAAACCCTGATCGACTTCCTCTTCAACATTTTTCAACTGAGAGATATGATTAAGGAATCAAGTGGATGAATTTCTAGAAGAATAGAGAGCAATGATCCCATTGATTTTCATCACTTTCCATTATTTAGCCATCCTGAAGATGTGGACGCTGTTGATGATGATTCTATTTCATTCAGTGAACATTCCTTCCTTGTTTCTATCAGATCCAGTACTCTTCCATGGAGAGAAGGTAGTGTATTCTGGCGGGAACCGTACTACCCTAATAGATTTGCTCACCAGTTTGGCTTTGATCAAGCCGTACCTAAGACTCGTGACATTGTCACAAGAGCGATGAGAAGTTATGGCATTGGGCCGTATAATTGGGCCTTAATATGGAAGTAGCTCCTGGTCGTTCAGACTGAATCTCATTTCATAATCCCTGGTTCTAATTATCCAGTTAGCACTTCTTACTAGTGAATGCGATGGTGGGTGCACCAACATTACTTAGTAGACAATTATCTTCTAGTAGATCATGTCATGTGGATTCCTCCTTGCCTCAAGGATTATCAGAAAGACCAAGGTATCGGCTACTTTGAAGAGACAGGCCCACCCCTTTTTCCAGTTCAACTCGGTACGAAGATCTCTTTGGAAAACGCCATTCATGAAGGGAAGCTTACTGATACCCTCGAGGGATGGATAACTTTCGGCACTCCTCTGATGAATACTGCAAAGAATGATGATTCTTTACAGTTCTATCTTCCTCCAGCTTTACAGATATTACAAGATAATCTTCGTTCGTCATAAAAAAAGCAAGAAATGTCAGGATATCGTCATCCATCTCAGAAGGGCAAACATATTATCATCGAAGACTTATCTTCTTCAGAAGAATAAACATATTTTGAAATATGTGACTTCAGAGTAAGAGATTCCAAACATTGGATATTTTGATCTAATCTTAATATAATTGTGATTTTATTTACTTTTTAGAAGAAACGCATCCTGCATAAGGAACTTTACAATTCATGTTATTATATCAAACAATCGACATATTTTGGTATACTTCAAATGATTCATTTCAAGCATATTCATTTGTGCAATCATCTTGATATGATATTGAATGAAGAATTAAAATAAAAGCATTAACTTACTACGATTGTTAGTGCAGGATTTCCTATATGATTTTTGTTTTAATTGGTGGTGCTAAATTTCAATTTACTCAGTTACACATAGTTTAAGCTCTTGAGTAGTGGAGCCCACGCAGTTTTTAGACTCTTGAGTAGTGGAGTCGAGTCTCACGTGATGGTCTCTGTAACTCTTAGGAGTTCACTGGACTTCTCATAGCCTAGGGAGTTCACAAACCGTGATCCATCAAAGGGGCCCAGTGAAGCTATCGGACCATGAACTTAGTTAGAATTATGTACAGGGTTGGCTGTTGTAACTCTCTAGAGTTCACAGAGCTCGCAAGGCGACCTTTGGGGTACCAAATCTAGGGCTTCTAGTCCGTCAATGAGTAAGTTTAAGCCCTTCCTCATGAGTTAGTACTGAAATCAAACCAAAGATCTGGGGGGTCATATGCATGGTTGGCCTATCTATGGACATAGCCAAAGAGCTCGCACCGCGGCTCACTTTTCATTCGTCGAGAAGGTCGAGCCCATTCACGAGAGGGCATTTTCCTCCATTCCTCGTGACGCCGCCGGAAAGCTATACAGACGACATTGATCTTACGTGTGATTGGCCATTGAGGAATTTTTTAGCCTTTTAGGCTTCTAATCACTGGCTCCGTCAGCTACCCGCATGGGTATGCATATGATGGTCTTCATGGGCTTCTTAGGGTCGTTGGCTTCTCATTGCTGCCCGAATGGTGAAAATGATAGGTTTTATGCGTAGCTGGCCCTTTAGGGCTTGACTAGACTACCTTAAAATGCTTAAAAAGACAATAATAGGTGTGATCATCATTGTTGCGAGAATGATAAACATCTCTGACCGAGATTGATATATCACCACTTCTAATAATATCTTCAAGAGATTCCACCTGCATTTGTTCATAATGTATCAGCTTGGTGACGATACCAATTTTAGCAGAATTTTATAGAGCTAGCTTGGTAATGACGATGGTCACTTTCTTTTCACAATACTTGTTGATATGTAGTCTTGATATGCTCGCGAATTTCTTCTTTATACATTCATTTGATGGTACATAGACAAGGTCTTATTCATTCTTGCCCCCTTTTGATATAGAATCATTATGCCGATAATATTCTAGATCAAAATCAATAACATCTTCAAGGACGATATCGTTTGATGAAGCGAGCATTGACCGGTATACTGATACCTTGTCCATCTTGATCCACAACTCTGTATACGCCATTGGAATTAATACACTTCTTTTATTATGTACAGCCCATCCCATTTAGGCTCGAATTTCCCCCCTATTCGACGGGTGACCACTATAAGTCTTTTCAACATCAGCACCATATCCCCTTTCTTGAAAGAATGATATTTAACTCGTTTATTAACGGTGCCCGATATCCTTAGTTTATATGATTGTAATCGCTGTTGGGTTGCCAGGTGTTTCTCATCGAACAAATCCAATTCTTTCTGCCTTATTTTTGCATTTTCATCATCTGTTATAGATTGATGTAGTACCACTCGGAGTGACGTTACTTGTATTTCAATAAGGATCACTACTTCTACACCATAGACCAGGGAATACGGTTTTGATCTTATTGCTATTCGGTGAGTAGTTTTGTATGCATACAATGCTTCTTATAACCTTTCATCCCAATCGCACTTGTTCCCGGTCACTGTCTTTTTTTAGTATCTTGACTATCGTTTTATTAAACGCCTCTGCTAATCCATTAGTCAACGGATAGTAAGGTGTTGAAAACGAATGATGAATATTGAACTTCTGGCAGAGCTTCTCCATGCCTCTGTTTTTTAAGGGAGTGCCATTATCTTTAACAATTTTCTTCGGAATACCATGGCGGTATATTATCGTGTGACGGATGAAATTAACCACATCTTTTTCTTTGACATTGCGTAAGCCACTGCTTCTGTCTACTTAGAGAAATAATCTGTCGCTGCCAAGATATATTGCTTTCCTTTAGATGAAGGCAGATTTATAGGACCGATAACATCAAGTCCACAAGCAGAGAAGGGCCAAGAAGTAATTGATTGATGTAGGTCTTCTGGAGGAACGTGTATAACATCTCCATGGATCTGACATTCATGGCATCGCTTTGCATAATCTATCGCGTCTTTGAACATGGTAGGACAATAATACCTCATTCGGTGTATTCTATGGAATAAATTTTGACCAGCTTGATGTGCCCCACATTCTCCCAAGTATGCTTCTTGTAACATCTAGCCTGCTTCTTGTTCGTCTAAGCAACATATAAGCATTCCATTGTAAGATTTTTTGTACAATACTTCGCTGCATATGATAAATTTGCTTGACCATTGCTTGATTGGCTATCTTTGTGCTGGATCTTCTGGTAGGGTGTTATACTTGAGATAATCGATGAAAGGCTGACGACAATCATCTATTGTTATTTCTAAACACGATACGGGAAGTGTCTCGACGATTTCATTGACGACTTCTAAAGATGGAAAAAATCTTCTTTCTTTTATAGTTACTTGGAGAGGGCTTCGATTTGGGCAGGATAGAGCCGCTGCCAAACTGGCCAAAGCATCCGCTTTTGCGTTTTTAGATCGCGGTATGTCCTTAATTTTGACATGACAGAACTGTTCTAGCAACTGCTGAGCTTTTCGATAGTATGGTAAAAATTCTTGCTTTCGTACCTCGAACTCAGTCGTCAATTGATTTATAATTAATTTAGAATCTTTGAAGATGTGCAGCATTTTTATCTCTATTTCTTGAGCCATTTTCATTCCAATGATGAGGGCTCTGTATTCGGCCTCATTGTTTGTGCACGTATTACTCAATGTGAAGGAGTAAGGTAATAAGTCACCTTGAGGAGTAATGAATATCACTCCTGCCCCTGCTCCTGACGCTCGAGCGGCACCATCAAAATACATCTGTCATGGGGTTCGTGACTCAGTCAACATAACTTGCTCATCTGGAAAATCATCACTGATGACTTCACATTCTGTCACAGGGTGCGCTACATTGAAGTCCGCCACCGCTTGTCCATTTACTGCTTTCGTTGGCTCATATGTAATAGTATATTCTGAAAGTAACAACATCCATTTCGCCAGTCTCCCAGACAACACGGCCTTGTCATAAATTTTTTTATCAAATCTGCTCTCGAGATCAAAGTTATGTCATAGGAGAGACAATAATGTCTTAATTTCTGAATAGTAAATATCAATGCCAGACATTCTTTCTTAATTGAAGAGTATTTACATTCCACACCCATCAGAGTTCGCCTTAAATAGTAAAGAACAGTTTCCTTTCTAGCTTCATTTACCGGGCCAACAAAGCGCCTAAAGAATTCTCAGCTGCCGATATAAACAAAATGAGCGGCTTTCCTTTTATAGGAGTAGTTAGTACCGACGACTGTTTCAGCAACTCTTTTATTGAATCAAATGCGTTCTGATAGTCTTGGTCCCATATAAACTCTGTATATTTCTTCATCAAATGGGAGAATGGCCGACACCTCCTTACCAAATTTGAAATGAAACGGCGAATGTATGCCAGCTTTCCTTACAAACTTTTTAATTCAATTAATGTTGTCGGGGGTGACATATTTTGAATGGCTTTGACTTTCCCTGGATCGATCTCAATGCCCTTATGCCGGACAACAAAACCGAGAAATTTACCCAAAGACACCCCAAATGCACATTTAGTTGGATTCATCGTCAACTATTTCTTTCCGAGTCGACGGAATACCGATGTTAAATGTTCGTGATGCTCGTAGTGATCTCCTGACCTGACCACTAAGTCATCGACATAGCACTCTGTAAGGGTTATGGTCTCATACTCCTTTGGTTGTCAAATTTTGTTATGTCAAAACATCTATCTGTGTCTTGTACTGGTATGATGATTTTTATTCAAGACACTGCTTAAATACTTCAAAAAGCTACAAGTTGAAGCTCAAGATGTTAAAGTTCAAAAAGCTACAAGTTGAAGCTCAAGATGTCAAAGCTCAAGATGTCGAAGTTAAAGGTTCAAGCCTGATATTGTTCAAGACTTCAAGCATGATATTGTTCAAGATTTCAAGCACGATATTGGTTCAAACAATCTACATTCGTTGAATGGTTGAAGTTCAATGTCCATACGACATATTTCAGGTTTGAATGACCTTAGGTTGACCCTTTAAGTAGGTCATTTTGGATACATAAATCAAATGTTTATTTTACATGAGCTTGGTCTGTTCCAAGACCAGTCCTAGCTCTTGTTCGACCGTCCTAGCATTGGTTCGACTAGTCCAAGAAATTCCACGACCAGTCTAATTAGTTGAAGATTTTTCAGATTTTTTAGTCTGGAGGTCCTTCGACCGGTCGTAGGTTGGCTTCGACTCGTCCACGATCAGTCGTGGAGCTACGACTGAAAATCCAGCAACCTATTTCATGGTCCTACGACCAGTCGTAGGTGTCCCACGACCAGTCGTAGGGTACACACGACCAGTCGTGGAACGGCTTTCAAAGATCGCGCTCAATTTTTCAAAAATCTGTTAGAGCTACGACCAGTCCTAGGTTTCTAAGACCAGTCGTAGGAACGATTTTTTCTTCTATAAATTGAACACGAAATTCAGAGTTTTTACATCCAGAACTCCATTCCTTTCAAGAATTTTCAAGTAATCACTCTGAGATAAGTCTGTGTTTATTTTAAGCTAAATTGTGCTTATTTAATATTCCTTTTTGCTAGCTTATTTAATTTGATTTTGTTTCTCTATTCCAATCTTATTTGAAAGAGGAATTATATTATTCCTTCTTCTTGGAATCAAAATCAAATATAGCTACGCCCAACAAGTCAAAATCTAAAATCTATTAGAATTTAGAACCTATGAATGTGAGTATTGGAAATTGAACTTTGATATTCAATCATCTACTCCGATTGGTTCTAGAAATTTGCTAAAGGAGAAATCGAGGGTATTTTACAATTCAGTAAAATTCATTTATTTTGGTTTTGTTTGAGGTTGAGCGAGAAAAATCTCATTGTATTGGTTGTTTGAGGAAAACCGAAAACTCGAGAAAAAGGGGTTTTGAATTGTGTAAGCCCAAGTGAAAAGACACAATTGTAAAGGTTTTTGGTGAACTTTGTGAAAACCTATTTGATAGTGAACGCTAATATCCCCTGTGTGAGGATATTAGGAGTGGAGTAGCATTTTGTGTGGCATTTGTTTAAAGCGGTTGGTGTACACACAGCGAACCACTATAACTCTTTGTCTTGTGGATTGAATGCTTGCTTAATTTTCATATCTTTTATCATTAGATTGTGTGGAATGTACAAGTGGATGTGAATGTTGTAACTATTTACATTTTCAAGCAAGTGTGGGGATTGTTGTAATAATTTAGATCTTTACTCGCATTTATTTTCAATTCCTTGCTATTTCATTTACTTATATTAACATTGAGTTCTTGATTCAAAAGAGGTTCTAGAAATAAGGTTGTCCTACCATAAGCCCTTGTTTATTATGGTGTAAGGTTGTCCTTAGAACTGAATTTGTATCAATCTCTCAATAATTATTTATGAAGGTGATTTATATTTAGTATTGTGAATTGATTCATTATTGTAAGGGTATTGATTTACTTTAGTTCTGCTGATTTATTTTTAAATTTGGCATAGTCCTATTCACCCCCCCTCTAGGACATATAGCTTGGCCTTTTCAAGTGGTATCAGAGCCTAATAGCTCATTTTTGTTGCTTTTTATTTGGATTTAATTCTGAGCTAACGATCTAAGCTATATAAAAAGATGTCAAATTTTGATAGCCTTTCGGTTACTAGGCCTCCACCTTTTGATGGCTCCAACTATGCCTATTGGAAAGCGGAATGAGAATCTTCCTCGGATCAATGGATGAAAGTGTGTGGCTAGCCACAGTGGTGAATGGAATCCTCCTACCATGGAAGTGGCTGGTGTTGATGGTTCAAAATCTATGAAAATTACACCATATTTCCAATGGACCACACTTGAGAAAAATGAGAGTAGTGCTAATGCTAAAGCACTAAATGCAATCACTTACACTATCACTAGGATGAGTTCAAAAGAATCATATCCTGTGATATGCAAAGCAAGCAAACTGGGATATTTTAGAAATGACACACGAAGGTACATCAATTGTCAAGAAATCTAAAGTCCAACTCCTCACAACTAAATTTGAAGAAATTCATATGGAGGAAAATGAAATGTTTATGGACTTTTACACTAGATTGAATGACATTGTAAACTCTATGTGGGGTCTTGGTGAAAAGATCTCGAGAAAGTAAAGTGTGTGCAAAATACTACGCTCTCTTCCTGAACGGTTCAATTCAAAGGTAACCACAATCCAGGAACTTCGTGATACGGACAATATGAAGGTAGAAGAATTAGTTGGTTCTTTGCAAACCTATGAATTAAGTTTTAAAGCTCCTAAAGGTAAGTCTATTGCTTTGAAGTCATCTAAAAGTATTACTCAAGAAAATTGATTGAGAAAAGTCCGAAGATGATATGGCCCTTTGGCAAAAAAGTTTTATAAGATTTTCAAAAGTAAGAAAAGAGTTGACTTTCAAAAGGCAAATGAAAAGAAACGTTCTAAACCTAAGTCTAAATCTTGGAAGTCATTGAAAGATAGTCAATGTTACAACTGTCAAGAATATGGGCATTTAGCAAACAAATGTCCTAAAAGGACAGATCCAAAAGGAAGGGTATGTTGGCTACTTGGGATGAATCGTCTCGATTGAAGCCTCTTCGAATCAGAAAATTCAAAAACCGAGTGGGCATGAACTTAAGGCCCTTATGACTCTAGCAAGTTTACCTTTTCAGATCACGATGATTCAACAAGTGAAGAAAATTTGGATAGTGATCATGAAAATGATGAAGATCTACAAGATGCTTACAATGCCTTATATAAAGAAAGTTGTAAAATTGCTGTCAAACTTAAACTTCAAAAGAAAAGTTCTTTAAACTTAAAGAATGTTTTGAAATCCTTGTTTTAGAAAAATCTCAAATTTCAGATTGTTTTGAAAAATCAAAGTGTGATTTAGAATTCAAAACCTCTCTAGTTGAAAATTTGAAATCGAAAATGAGAAACTTAAAGATGAAGTATCTTCTCTTTTGAGTTTGAAGGACACATGGAGATATGCCCAAGGTGATCCAAAATTAGAGAAATTATTATCCAGGATCAAGAAAATGTGGTGATCGATCCGGTTGGGCTTTGACAAAACACATCTCCTAAACAGAAGAATGCTCCTTCCATTTTTGTGAAAGGAGAGACTTCTAACTCAAAAGGAAAAGGTACTAATCAAGTTTTTTCTAAAAATACAAAAACCTTTCAAAAACACAAAGCAACTATATAAATTTCAAAAATCGATTGAAACCCGCTATTTGAAAAATTATTGATTTACTTAAGGAGCTATTAAAATCTAACTCAAAAAGTAGGTCACTCTTATAACTATAAACAAAAGAAGACCAATTACTCTCCTAAACCCAAAACAAGATCTTGAAATGGGTTCCCAAGGTTACTTGTTTGGTTGCTCACACCGCTTTCAAAGCTACAAGCCATTCAAAATGGTACCTAGGCAAAGTGGATGCTCCAGACATATGATGAGTGCACAAAGCTCTATTCACCGATCTTAAAGATATGGTGATGGGTCAGTCACATTTGGTGATGGTAGCAATGCAAGATAATTGGCAAAGGTACGGTCCAACTCTATAACCTTCCCTTATTTAAAAATGTGTTATATGTTGAGGGTTTAAAACACAACTTGTTGAGCATATCTCAAATATGCGATAACAACCATAATATTAAATTTTCTAATCAAGGTTGTGAAATTACAAATGAAAAGGGTTCTCAGTAATATTAGCGGGTCGCAGAACTTCGAAAACCGCTATATTGTAAGCAATGGTAGCTCATCTAATCAAACGTGCTACATGGTCCATACCGATGAGAATGATTTATGGCATAAACGCCTGGACATGTACACTACGAAATTTATACAGATTGAGCAAAAGTGAACTAATAAAAGGTCTACCTAAAATGCAAAAAGTAGACAAGATCTGTGGTGAATGCCAGTATGGTAAACAAACTAGGAGCTCTCACAAAAAGGTGAACTCCAATATCACCACAAGACCACTCGAGCTTCTCCATATGGATCTTATAGGACCAACAAGAACGGAAAGTCGAGGTGGCAAAAAGTACATCTTAGTTATTGTAGATGATTATACAAGATACACTTGGGTTTCATTCTTGAAAGATAAATCAGAAACCCTTGATGAAGTGAAAAAGATTATAAAATGGATTCAAACTGAAAAATGTTCTCAAGTGAGCAAGATCCATAGTGATCATGGATCTGAATTTGAAAATAGCGGTTTTGAGAAATTTTGTAGCGATCGAGGAATATCGCATGAATTCTCTCGCACCTAAAACTCCTCAACAAAATGGAATTGTCGAGAGGAAGAATAGAGTGCTTCAAGAAATGGGAAGTGTTATGTTAAATAGCATGAAGCTACCTAGGAATCTGGTTTCAAAAAGCGGTGAATACTGATGCTACATTATTAACCGTGTTTATATTTGTAAATCTAATAATAAAACGGCTTATGAAATGTGGTTTGAGAAAAAGCCTTCACAAATATTTTCGAATTTTTGGCAAAGTTAGTGCTATATTTTATGTGATCGTGAAAATTTGGGAAAATTCGACACTAAAAGTGATGAAGGGATCTTTTTAGGTTATTCTTTAAAATTACAGTGCTTATCGTGTTTCGAACAACAGACCGGTGTGATTCAAGAGTCAATAAATGTTGTGATTGACGATCTTTTGAAGACACTCCGTCCCTAGTTTAGATAATGATGAAGTTCTTATACTTGAAAAACAAGAAACTTCATCAAGTGAAACTAATCTCGAATTAAGGACTGTTAAAGATCATCCAACCTCTCAAATACTTAGAAACCTCTCACCGGTGTGCGCACTCGTAGACAATTAGAGGACATATGTAACTACGTATGCTTTACATCCCATTGAACCTAGGGTAACGTAAAAGAAGCACTTTTCGATGAAAATTGGATTCTTGCGATGCAAGAAGAACTTAATCAATTTGTCGAAATGATGTCCGCAACTTGTTCCTAGACCTAAAGATAAACATATTATTGGAACAAAATGGATTTTCAAAAACAAATCTGATGAGCTTGGAAATATTATTCGAAATAAAGCAAGACTAGTTGTACAGGATATACACAAATCGAAGGTATTGACTATAATGAAACATTTGCCCTCGTAACTCGTCTTGAATCAATCAGACTTTTTATCTCCATTGCATGTTTTAAGAAAATTAAAATTTATCAAATGGATGTTAAGAGTGCCTTTCGAATGGTGATTTACATGAAGAGGTATATGTTGAACAACCTACTGTGGTTTGAAGATCCTAAATTTCGATCATGTGTATCGTCTTAAGAAAGCTCTCTATGGTCTCGAAACAAGCTCCCAGAGCATGGTACGAAAAATTGACTAAGTTTTTTGAGTCATAACTTTCAGATGGGGTGTGTTGATAAGACACTCTTTGTTAAGAAATATAACGATGATATTCTAATGGTTCAAATATATGTTGACGATATTATTTATGGATCAACCTGTACTAACATGACTGTTGAGTTTGCAGATTTGATGAAGTCTAAATTGAAATGAGCATGGTTGGAGAATTAAACTATTTCCTAGGATTGCAAGTAAAACAACAACTCGATGGAATATTTATTTCACAAACCAAATATGCTCGAGTTTAATTAAAAAATTTGGATTTGAGAAAGGTAAAAATTTTGATACTCCAATGAGTACAATCAGTAAGACTCTCAAAAGACTCTACAGGTAATGATGTGGATCCTAAATTGTATCGTAGTTTGATTGGTAGCTTACTTTATCTAATCGCTAGTAGACCAGAATATATTGCTTTGAGTGTTGGTATTTGTGCTCGTTATCAATCAAATCCTAAAGAATCTCACTTAACCGCTGTTGCATTAAGCGGATTATGCGTTATGTCGCAAGTTCTACTAAATTGGGTCTCTGGTATCCACATGAGACTAATGTTCAATTAGCTGGCACGCAGATGATCGATCGATTGGAAACATTGATGATAGGAAATCAACCAAAGTGGTGGTTGTTTCTACATTGAAATTGTCTTGTTTCTTGGTTTAGCAAGAAGCAAAGTTCTATATCGCTATCAATCACGAGGTGAATACATTGTCTTTGAAATGCATGTACTCAACTTGTTTGGATGAAACGAATGTTAAGCGATTATGGAATTACTCAAGATTCTATGATTTTATTTTGTGATAATTCCAGTGCAATAAATATCTCTAAAAATCGATTCAAAGATTCACGCATACTAAGCATATTGACATTAGATTTCATTACATTCGTGAATTAGTGGAAGAAAAATTAATAAATTTGGATTACATTCCAACCGAGATTCAACTTGCGGACATTTTCACTAAACCGCTCGACAAAAGCTGGTTTAATAAATTGAAATTTGATCTCGGTATGTGCAATTTAAATTGAGTTTGCATGATTTTGTGTATCATAAGTTTGATGTTTTATTTGCTTAAACTTGAAATTATTTAAAAAAATAAGAAAAAAAAATTGCAAATTTTTTGTCATACTCGACCTGTCGTGAGAATACACGACCGGTCGTACCACGACCGGTCGAACAGTCGTACCACGACCGGTCGAACACGTACACGACCTGTCGTAAAGCACGGGATTTCACTTAAAATTGGGGATTTTAGTCTTCTTCTTCATTTCTTCATTTCTTTCCAACCGACACCCCAAGCTACGGTCACGCCCCAACCCATCTTCATTGTTTTTCAAGGTTAGTGATTCTTTTACATTTTTCTTGTAGATTCTTACTATTAGTGCTTCAAAACTCATGTTTGTGGAATCTATTTGATCATTGATTGCAGGATTTGGGGTTTTCTCTTGAAAAATCTGTTCTATCTATATCTCATTTCTTCTATCTTGCATCTTGTTGTTTCCTTGAAATCTTTCTTTGAAAATGGATCTGTAGAGGTAAAAAGAAAACTACTCGAGGTCCATCTTCTTCTAGATCAACTTCTATTGTTCAACGTCATCTTCGTTCTCCTGAAAATGATCCTACTGATGCTCGAGATTTGCGTATGCGTAATGTAATTGTTGAACGTCATGTTAATGTCAATCACATTGCTTCTTTTGGTATTCCTTCTTTGTTGGAATCTGTGGGATGGGATAACATCTTACATTGGGGTGGAGCTGCATACCAGTCCATTGCCCAATCCATGTTTGCATGTATCTGCGATTTTTCTCTTGAGAATTTAACTTTTAAAGTTGATACTCAAGAAGGTTTGTTTGTTGTAGATTGACATTTGATTGCAGATATTATGGAAATACCTATCAATGATGAAAGCATTCCAATTAATATTTTACATGATAGTCTCTCAGAATCTGAACGACGAATGCTTACTAGAGATTTATGTAATATGGATGTTCATTGGACTCATAAAGGTCATGTACTTCCCTCAAGGTATTTGTTACCCAGCATACGAGTACTTCATAAGATATTCATTTCAAATCTTTATCCACGTTTCGGTAACAAAACCGAACTCCACCGCTTTTATGCTTTGTGTTTTGCATTACGTTGTCTCCGGTGCTAAAATATGCCTCCCTTCTTTAATTTGTCATTCCATTATTCTCGTCACGTCACCATCACCTGGACATAGTGATATACCCTTTGGTTATTTTCGACTATGTTAGCAAATCATATGCTCATAGCCATGCCTACTAGAGAAAACCCATCCACCATCTCCTTTTAATAATTCCAATCTTAATAAGATGACTTTAGATTTGGCTAGAGGCCAAGTGGATGCTGAGTAGCGGTGGTGGTGAAGCGAGGTAATCCGAAGCTAGTGATCTTCCCGAGGACGTGAATATGGATGACTTATTTGAAGAACTTGAGTCGACTCGGTGATGATCCCGATTTTCGACCTTCCGATTTTGATGAAAGGTTGAATTCTCTTCAAGAGCGTGTGGCTCAAATTCGTGTTACTCAAGACACACAATTTTCTTATATGCGTAAATATATGAGGCGAATTGCTAAGGGATTACACAAAATTGATCCATCTAATCTCGCACCCTCTTCGGTTCATTTGAATTTTTTTGATCTGTAATATTCTTGATATTAGCTTGCATCTCAAAACCTTTTTGTTGGTTATGGACTATTTTTTTTTTTTGCTTCAACTCCTAATTGGTTATGCACATTTACTGTTTTTCTTCCTTTGTCATTTTGTGTCAAAAAGGGGGAGAAGTTTGGTGAATGTTATTGAATGATTATTAATTTTGTTGTGCTATTACTCAGGGGGAGTCCTATTACTCAGGGGGAGTTAAACTTCTATATATCTGTGCATGTTTCTCACCTCTTATGTCTCTTGGAAATATTATTACTTGGTGTTTTGTCACAAATTTGACAAAGGGGGAGATTGTAAGGGTTATGGTCTCATACTCCTTTGGTTGTCAAATTTTGTTATGTCAAAACATCTATCGTGTCTTGTCTTTGGTATGATGATTTTTATTCAAGACACTGCTTAAATACTTCAAAAAGCTACAAGTTGAAGCTCAAGATGTTAAAGTTCAAAAAGCTACAAGTTGAAGCTCAAGATGTCAAAGCTCAAGATGTCGAAGTTAAAGGTTCAAGCCTGATATTGTTCAAGACTTCAAGCTTCGATATTGTTCAAGATTTCAAGACGATATTGGTTTAAACAATCTACATTTGTTGAATGGTTGAAGTTCAATGTCCATACGACATATTCGGGTTTGAATGACCTTAGGTTGACCCTTTAAGTAGGTCATTTTGGATACATAAATCAAATGTTTATTTTACATGAGCTTGGTCTCTGTTCCAAGACCACTTCTAGCTCTTGTTCGACTGGGCCGATCTAGCATTGGTTCGACTAGTCCAAGAAATTCCACGACCGAGTCCTAATTAGTTGAAGATTTTTCGGATTTTTGGAACGCCCACGACTGGCCCCTGGAGGTCCTTCGACCGGTCGTAGGTTGGCTTCGACTCGTCCACGATCGGGTCGTGGAGCTACGACCGAAAATCCAAGAACCTATTTCATGGTCCTACGACCGGTCGTAGGTGACCCCGCGGGTCGTAGGTGTCCCACGACCGGTCGTAGGGTACCACGACCGTCGTGGAACGGCTTTCAAAGATCGCGCTCAATTTTTCAAAAATCATAGAGCTACACCGAGCCCTAGGTTTCTAAGACCCCGTGGGAACGATTTTTTCTTCTATAAATTGAACACGAAATTCGTAGAGTTTTTACATCCGAACTCCATTCCTTTCAAGAATTTTCAAGTAATCACTCGAGATAAGTCTGTGTTTATTTTAAGCTAAATTGTGCTTATTTAATATTCCTTTTGCTAGCTTATTTAATTTGATTTTGTTTCTCTATTCCAATCTTATTTGAAAAGAGAAATTATATTATTCCTTCTTCTTGGAATCAAAATCAAATATAGCTACGCCCAACAAGTCAAAATCTAAAATCTATTAGAATTTAGAACCCTATGAATGTGAGTATTGAAATTGAACTTTGATATTCAATCATCTACTCCGATTGGTTTACCTAGAAATTTCGCTAAAGGAGAAATCCGTGTATTTTACAATCAGTAAAATTCATTTATTTTTGGTTTTGTTTGAGGTTGAGCATTTGAAAAATCTCATTGTATTGGTTGTCCGAGGAAAATCGAAAACTCGGAGAAAAAGGGGTTTTTGAATTGTGTAAGCCCAAGTGAAAAGACACAATTGTAAAGGTTTTTGGTGAACTTGTGAAAACCTATTTGATAGTGAACGCTAATATCCCCGTGTGAGGATATTAGGAGTGGAGTAGCATTTGTGTGGTTGTTGTAAACAGCTTGGTGTACACACAGCGAACCACTATAACTCTTTGTCTTGTGGATTGAATGCTTGCTTAATTTTCATATCTTTTATCATTAGATTGTGTGGAATGTACAAGTGGATGTGAATGTTGTAACTATTTACATTTTCAAGCAAGTGTGGGGATTGTTGTAATAATTTAGATCTTTACTTCTGCATTTATTTTCAATTCCTTGCTATTTCATTTACTTATATTAACATTGAGTTCTTGATTCAAAAGAGGTTCTAGAAATAAGGTTGTCCTACCATAAGCCCTTGTTTATTATGGTGTAAGGTTGTCCTTAGAACTGAATTTGTATCAATCTCTCAATAATTATTTATCAAGGTGATTTATATTTAGTATTGTGAATTGATTCATTATTGTAAGGGTATTGATTTACTTTAGTTCCGCTGATTTATTTTTAAATTTGGCATAGTCCTATTCACCCCCCCTCTAGGACATATAGCTTGGCCTTTTCACACTCAACATGCTTGTGCACCATATCTTGGAAGATATTCTGCATTGCCCTCTAATATGTCGCTCCAACATTTTTTAGGCCGAACGACATAACTTTTTAGCAATAAATTCCCACTGAAGTTCTAAATGTTGTTGCTTCTTCATCTTCAGGTGTCATTCTAATTTGATTATACCCTGCGTAGCTGTCCATGAAGGACATGATTGCATACTGAGTTGTACTATCAATCAATAATTCAGTTATTAGGAGAGAAAAATCATCGTTCAGATCCTTGAAGTCGACACACACCCTGACTTGTCCTCTTTTCTTCTTCACCGAGACAATATTTGATATCCACTTGGGATATTTAACCTCCTTGATAAACCCGACCTTTATCAACTTGTTCACTTCTTCTTCTATCAGGGGGACTAAGTCCGGATGAAATCGCCTTGCGCTTATTTAACTGGCCTTTTCTCTTTAGAGATATTTAATCAGTGCATTGCTACGGAAGGCTCCAAACCGGGCATCTCTGCATACGTCTAGGCGAAGATGTCATATTTTCTTTGAGAAGCTGGATGTATTTCTCAGATTCTTTCTCAGAAAGACCAGTGCTAATGAATGTATTCCTTATTCCTTCTTCAGTACCCAGGTTTATCTCTCACAAACTGTCTATTGTTGGTTATCCCCCGTCTTCCATATGTTTTGGGACTATTTAAGGATGCTCAACTGTTTGAGGCTTCTCTTCTAGTAATTGCTTGGTTGTAACCATATTCACTGTTGCCATTGTACCCCTCTCTTTTTCTTTGCCAATTACTATTTTGCCTCTGTCTATCATTTGATGTATCATATATTTCAACATAAAACAATTCACTAGGCGATGATAGTGGCAAAAATCCCTCTCTCTAGTTCTTGCTACATGTTCAGGGCATTTAGGTTCTGGTAAAGCTATTGTGCCGACTTTTAGCAGTTGGTTCATCATAGGAACGATGTCTTCCCTGCCGAATGGGAACCCCTCATGAGAATTAAGCATCCTAGGCTTCTTTCCGCTATATCTGTTTCTCGGCCGATTCCACTCTTCCCTTCGTTCTGGCCTTCTTTCCTTGAAGTCCCTCATATCTTTGCTTCTCTTGTCACGATCAACGGTGTTTATGGACATCTTGTTGGGTGCTCTTCTAGCTATTTCATGGTGAAATACGGGCATCTTACGAGTCATCAATTCTAGAGCATGAGCCTTAGTGGCCAAATCACGAAAAGTTCTGATGTCGGTGCTAGTGAGTCCAAATGTGATGCCCGTTTCCATAGAGTTCAAGCACATCTTGACCTATTCCCTTTCTTCTTGCAACTGCCTGCATGAAGCTCTCAATGTCTTTCATCTGTCTATAAACTTTTCTATTGGTTCCCCTTCTCTCTGCCGTACAGAAGCCAATTCTGTATTGCTAACATCACGCTCCGAAGGGAAGAAATTTGACATAAAAGCGTCCTGCATTTGTTCCCATGTACGTATCGACCCTGGAGCAAAGCTAGAATACCATCGGAATTCCTTATACGTCAATAACGATCCGAAGAGTCGCAAGCAACACTGTGATATCGTAGAAAAATTCCCCATGCTGGTAATGGAATGCATTAAATGTTCTTCTTGTGATACTTCCCCATTAAACTTCTGAAAATCTGGATGCTTGAAGTTGGTTGGAAATGGAACATCTTCTACCTCACTCGGATATAGTGTTCGGTATATAAAGCTGCCAGTATTTTCACGCTCTCTTTCTATCCTGACAGCTTCTTCGACAACTTGCCTCACATCATCTTATGTTACGGTTCCTGCGGCTAGGACAAACCCTCATGACCCTGCCCACTGTGGTTGAAAACCCTCATGCTAGTTTTCTTGTCCATTCATTATGCCCATCATTGGTGGAGCTGCTATCTAGGCTACATTATTCGCAAGAGTCGTTAAAGCCTCTCTGAGGTTTCTACACTCATCCATTAGTGCTCTTTGCACTTCTGCCATCTCATTGATATGATCTTCCGTAGTCGACCTATTTTCTTAATTTGTCTCGGCCATGTATACTGTAGCTTCCCCACTTTCAGACGAAGCCATAGTCGGAGTGGGACGGGAGTACGTTAACATGACAGGGCTCACGAAGAGGGGAGAGAATGGAGTCTCGTTCGACTTCTGTATACTTCCGGTGTTATTAATCGATTAGGGCGATGCAGACATTGGTGAACTTGCCTAGGGCAACACGGGCATTGGCAAGCTCATCATTAGCGCTTTACCTTTCTGTTTTTTTGTCCATCTGATCTTTGGAGTGATCAAAGCTAAAGAATCGCACGATGTGCACTGCAGAACTACTCACTCAGGATATATCGCAGGAGGAGCAAGCTCAGGATTCCTCCTAGCCGCATTGCGCGTTATCGGCCCTCTGACTCTTGGCAAAGGTGAATTCATTCTAAGGCTTCTTGCATTCCGTGTTTTTGTTCCATGAGATATTATAATAGTCCAACCGTTGTCACCTTCTAGTGGTTGAGGTGAAACAGACACAACCCCAGGTGTTACTTGAATCGGGTCATTTTTGTTTATAGTAAATTGAGTCGCGTACTCTAGAGTTTGATTCGGTGCGTATTCCACCCTGAACCCAGTCGGGGTGAAACAGAAATTCACTTGTCTTACAGGAGTTACCATTGGTTGTAATTTGTAGTTGGATTCAGAAACCTTCAAACACGAAACACACATATAGTTAGTATGGGAAGAATCAAATAACCTATCTTAGAGATGAAGGGGAGGACGTTCCCACTGAGAGTCGCCATTTTGGCTTTAGAAAGATGCCAAATTATGGTGAAAGTTTTATAACTTTCCCGATGTTAATATTAAATAAGATAACTTTCCCCAGCAGAGTCACCATTTTGTTTCGAACAAGAAACAAATGTATTTGATTTGGGGGATTATCTTACTTAAACATAACAGAGAGAGTGTATGAAAACAATCATCATGCTTCATTAATACCAAGTTCATTTGCGTCCTCAAACATCCCTTGATTCTAAGATAGATCATTTAGAATGTACAAATTGATAAAGTTCAAATATTCAAGTCAGATATCAAATCCAACAGCATTTTAACTCTTAATTTGATCATCTCTTTAAGAGGAATATGACTCAAGTATCTCTTCCACTGGTTTCTGGCTCTTGAAGCTTTCAAACAGAAGAACTATGAAGATTAGCCATTTCGACAACATTTTGACTCTTTAGCTTCACAGACCGCAGGGCAGTCTGGTTGCGCAGACCCACCAACGGATACCGGTTGCACAGACCCGTGCAACCACTGATGCTTCCTTTCCTACATTCAATCTTCCTCCTCGCTCTGCTTCCTCTCCAAAATCTCTAATCCGTCCAAATGAAGGAGGGGAGGGGGTATTTATAGGCCCTCGCATGTGTGGTGCCTCGATCTTGGTGCCACGGGACCCGCCTTTCAATTCTTGAGGCCTTTTACAGAGAATTAAACCTGAAGTTCATTGTGTGAACCTGCACAACTGGAATTTGGATTACACGGACCTGCGCACTGAATGTTGGTTCCGCAGACCCACGTAAAACACCCTCAAAGACACTTCTCTTTCTGTCATTTTCCTTTTTACTGTCTTACTTTCCAATCTTCTTTTACTTCAATCAATTTTATCATTTTTTGTGCCTCAACAAACCAATTTAGGAGTAGAATATGAGGAAAGCGATCCCATCCCAAGTATGTACTGCACTAAATTGAAAATTGATGAGTATTGGGATGACGATCATGAATGTGCAGCCCAAATTTCACTGGATCTACTCCACTCATCTAACATGTTCGATTTAAATGTAAAGGATGAGCCTCTTTCAAATGACCCTTCTAACTCTTGTGAGACATGTTTAGACCACTCCCCATAATTGAATGATGATATGATTCGGGAGATGGACGAGTTGCTTGATATGACTCTGGAATTTGAAACCAGCCTATTAAGGCCACCATCTGAGTTGTCAACCCTTGACAACATAATGCCTTTATTGACTAGTACCAATTAACAGAGTCTTCACATCAATTCTTTGCCTATTGATTTTCAAATTGTCTGTGCAGGGCAAGAGCAAGAGAGCATGCGTCCATCCACTTCTAGAGATAATGGAATCCTTGGGAAGATCATCACAAACTTTAATGTGAAAAATGAGTCATTCTCAGTTGTATTTCCCAGCTCGTTGGACGATTGCTTGGCACACTTTGCAGATTCAAATGATCCTATGATAAAAGAAATAGTGGATGCATCGCAAGACAATACCTCAGTGGTTGTCACGGACTGAGCGAATCCTTATTTTGAAGCCCCTCCTTCCCTAGGCCCTAAATGTTTACCATTAAAGGAGGATGACCTAGAAATTGAACCAAAATTTGAAACTTCGGAATGTGTTGAGGCTATACCATCTGCTGAGAATTTTTTCGAATTTTATCTACTTGTAGTCTTTGATTCGCTATGGGGTACTAACTCTTAAACTTTCTCTGTTACAGGTGAAAAGACCAAGCTATATGTCATAGAGGGGGGGGGGGTGAATAGGACTATGTCAAATTAAAATTTAACAGCGAAATTCAATCGAAAGTAAGATAGCCTTATAAACAGATAAATAAAAAGACAGTACTTTAAATAAATCAATGAACATAAATGTAAAGCAACCTTAAATAAATATCTTGATACTAATGTTGTTCTAAGGACAACCTTTGCACCATAAAAACCAAGGGTTTATGGCAGGACAACCTTACTAGAACAAATTGAAATCAAAATTCAAACAGAAAGGAAATAAAGAAAATAGCAAGAAATAAATTCTAAACTATTGCAACATTCTCCACTTTGCTTGAAATGTAAATGTAATGCCCCAAATTTTTTGCCAACCTGAAGTTAGATGTCCTTAGGCAAGAGGTAGATCCTAACCCCTTATGAACCTCTCAAACCTCAAATCCTTTAGAAATTAGACAAGTTTAACTAAGTACTAAACTAGATTAGTTGTGAAATTCGCTTAAATCACTTTAAATGTGATCTGCAAGACCAAAAACTTATAGAAACAATGATGCTAGGTTACCCTAAAATCTAGGATCAATCTCATTACCCAGTTACTCTCGGGAGCACATTGAAACTTCGTATCAGATCTGGACCGCACGTCAAAAGTCCGATGGCCACGAGACTAAGCGATTAGGACCACCTCGCTGGGCTTGACAACCATCTCGAAAACTAAATCCAGATAGTGTCTCGGGGCTATTCGCTTGAGCCCAGAGTGAAATGTGTGAGAAAACGTGATTTTTTTTAGAAATTAAATCTAATTTAAGTAATCTGAGACTTGTTGCTTGCGGGCCTAATATAAGCAATCAGACCGTCAAAATCTGACCCAAATATACCCTCGGATCAGGATAAATTTCATACACATGATAGTGTGCTTGTAATCATGATCGAGTTCCGGTGACCGTTGAACTGAAACTGGTCCGCCACGTGTGATCTGGGAACCTGACTGGAATGAAAACTTAAGTCGACCTAGATCCATAGACAAGGAGCTTAAGTCCGACCTTTGGCTTAAGGGGGGGCTCCGGAAGAGCTCCGTTGAGCTGAAACAGATGCCCTTTGGACATAACCTAAGTATACCTTGGCCCTGGGGCCATTTCCATCAGTTTTAGGCCTATATAAGGGCCTTAAGCCCTCACTCTCTCATCCCATACGAATTTTGAAAACCCTAGGAGAGAGAAGAGAGGAAAGAGAGAGAAAGAGAGCGAGAGAGAGAGTTGGAGTTCATCCCTGGGATTCAATCCCACCTTCCACGGGCTGAATTAGCTCTCTCGTACTTCTTTACCAGCGATTCCGATCCTGTTCTTAGGTAAGAAATATAACCCCTAATTTGTTTTAGGGTTTCAGATAGTGTAATTTATGAAATACCTAACCTAGTTCATGCTATAGGTTGCCATCCTGTCGGTGACAACGACTACGTGTTTAAAACGAATTCGTTACGCATTTACTGGAGTAAGGTACAGACTATAGACGTATAGGTTATGGTTTTCAAGGCTTTCAATGTCGGTTAATGATTTATTCTTGATGTGGACGTTATTTCACATGTATACAGTGATGTCCATTTCATTTTTCAGTTATACGTTAACTAGGTTGAAGATACTGTATTCCTCGTATTTGTAGAAAATACCGTATATGTATAAAATTTGAAAGTGTGTTTGCCATGATTAATTGCTGTGTGTATATACTAGTTATGCGTGTAACAACTCATTGGTGAAAGGATTTGCCCAAATACATGTTATGGCCAACGGACGTTATGTAGGCTATAGTGTGTAGTCTAAGTGTTTGTTGAAATGATTGAATGAATATGAGATTATGATTAGTGCCTGCCGTGTCTATGGAATGCAAATTGATTCTACAAATTTTGGGTCTTGCATATCATATTTAAAGTGATTCAAGCGGATTTCACAGCTAATCTAGTTTAGCACTTAGTTTAACTTGTCTAATTTCTAAAGGATTTGAGGTTTGAGAGGTTCATAAGGGGTTAGGATCTACCTCTTGCTTAAGGATATTTAACTTCAGGTTGGCAAAAATCTGGGGCATTACAATCTACCCCCCTTAAAAATAATTTCGTCCCCGAAATTGCCTAAGGGTAGTAAGTAACGATTTTATTATTCCACTTGCTCAAGTTTTACTGATTTCAAGTTTATGTGTGGTACGATGTATACTATCTATACTAGTCTGGCCCATATTAGTCTACCTCCCTTAAAACATTTTCATTCTAAAACTGCCTAAGGCTTCTATTGGGTTCATATTCAAAACCTTACGTGTATCTTGGATCAATTACCTTCGATCCTGGGCCAGTGGGGCAAGGGTCCACCACGCTTTTGCTGCGCCACTCTGATCAAAGAGGTGTATTAGCTGACCTAACTAGATTGGGCTCATAATGTTCTACCCCCCTTAAAAATTATTTCTACTCTCAAGGCTCAAGGATCTACGCCCTGATTTGACATGAAATGGGAAACGATCTCTCAATACATTGGTCTTCCTCCCATCGATGATGTGTGCTATGGCATTGGTACCCATGGTCATAGAAAGGAGCTAAAAATGATGCGTGTTGTGGTTGATTCCAGAGACAGGTGTGAGCTTATGGTAAGATGCCTAATTCTACCAAAGAAGGACTTTTACTACCGTCCCAACTTACCCTCATTAATCATGTCTAATTTAATACTGTAAAATAATCTATACATTATTAGTACATATGGAATTTGGATAAAATAGGTTAACGGGCAGACTATCCTTCTAAGTTCATATGCACAAGAGGTATGCCAGAATGGTCTATGATTCGAGACCTAATTCCTAACTGTCTATTGCCCATTTGAGAATTTTCTTGGGCCTAAAAAGGGATATCTCTATTGGCTATATATTCTTAACACTTCTCAAAGATGAAGTAATGAACTTTGGTTGTAAGTGGTCGGGCCAACACGGAAGGAAAGTTCTGAGCCAGATACACAAGCCTTCTGGCTAGCTATGACAAAAATTTTGTAGTATCAGTCCTTAATCCTAGTTGATCCCGATCTTCTGCTTGATCAGAGCATTGAGCTCATTGGTAACTACCAGGATTGAGAATTCAATTTAAACCGCGAATACTTCACTTATATATATAGTTTCTCAATTCCGTGTGCCCGATTGCAATAAGTCCTTGGGAAGGTAATTCTAAGGGGTGTATTACCTAACATTAAATCCAAGGGATATATAAGTTTTCTCTGAGCGTGAATAGTTTCTAATCAGACAAGCTTCCTAAGAGTTTCTAAAGAAGCCTATAAGTATTAAGGAGATTCAACGAAAGAATGAGCTTTCACTTCAACCTAATCAAGCTGACTAACTAAGTCTGGATCAATCTCATTACTCAGCTGCTCTCGGGAGCACATGGAAACTCCGTATCAGATCTGGACTGCACATCGAAAGTCTGATGACCACGAGACTAAGCGATTAGGACCACCTCACTGGGCTTGACAACCATCTTGGAAATCAAATCTAGATAGTGTCCCGGGGCTATTTGCTTGAGCCTGGAGTGAAGTGTGTGAGAAAACGTGATTTTCTTTATAAATTAAATCTAATTTAAGTAATCTGAAACTTGTCACTTGTGGGCCTAATATAAGCAATCAGACCGTCAGAATCTGACCCAAATACACCCTCGGATCATGAGAAATTTCATATACATGGTAGTGTACTTGTAATCCTGATTGAGTTTCGGTGACCGTTGAACTGAAACTGGTCTGCCACGTGTGATTTGGAAACCTGACTGGAATGAAAACTTAACTCGACCTAGATCCATAGACAGGGAGCTTAAGTCCGACCTTTGGCTCAAGGAGGGCTGCGGAAGAGCTCCGTTGAGCTGAAACAGATGCCCTTTGGACATAACCTAAGTATACCTTGGCCCTGGGGCCATTTCCATCAGTTTTAGGCCTATATAAGGGCCTTAAGCCCTCACTCTCTCATCCCATACGAATTTGAAAAACCCTAGAAGAGAGAAGAGAGGAAAGAGAGAAAGAGAGAGAGAGAGAGAAAGAGTTGGAGTTCATCCCTGGGATTTAATCGTACTTGACAATTGTGAACTCCTTCCACCCCTCCACCATTACTCCTCTAAACCCATCTTTTACTCCTCTTGGCCTCATCAAGTCACACCGATATGAGCACAAAACCCAACTTTTGTGTCTCATAACTTTCCAAAACCCACAAATCTCATCTCACACTTTCCAACACAAGACTCATTTTCCAGAGCCTACTAAATTGATTTTAATCCCATCCCACCCTCCTTCCAAACATGTCATTTCCAAATCCCAAAGTGGGATAAGCAATGCAATCCATTTAATACAACCTAGGACCATTGGCCAAGCAGGCCCTTAGAGTTTTGGACCTAGAGGTGGTACTCCTAGATTTTGCAAACAAATTTGGTAGTATAGGAAATCCAACAAATTAATAATGTGAACCTTAGGACCTTCTTAGCTAGTATGAGCATGTGTGTAGTGCTCGAGTGTAGTTAAATTCAAGTTCAGGCAATTCAATTCCCATCAGACAACGTTTGACCCTAAGCAATAAACAATTTCTTGTATTAGAAATGGTATAAAATCATCTAGTGTATAAGCATAGACTTTTGATTACAACTGGTGGATTACCGCTACTCCTAAAATTAAGACTAGGCTACTGGTTATACTAGGGAATGTCAGAGACTGATAGACTTTATAATTTATCTACGCATTACATAGATAAATTATGTTAGTGTAAGTTATGAAATAGCTAACCTAGTTCATGCTATAGATTGTTATCCTGCCGGTGACACAGACTACATGTTTAAAACGAATCTGTTACGCGTTTACTGGCATAAGGTGTAGACTATAGACGTATAGGTTATGGTTTTCAAGGCTTTCAATGTTAGTTAATGATTTATTCTTGATGTGGACGTTATTTCACATGTATACCGTGATGTCTATTTCATTTTTCAGTTATAATTTAACTAGGTTAAAGATACTGTATTCCTCATATTTATAGAAAATACCGTATACGTATAAAATTTAAAAGTGTGTTTGCCATGATTAATTACCATGTGTATATTTTAGTTATGCGTGTAACAACTCCTTGGCGAAAGGATTTGCCCAAATACATGTTACAGCCAACATACGTCATGTAGGCTACAGTGTGTAGTCTAAGTGTTTGTTGAAATGACTGAATGAATATGGGATTATGATTAGTGTCTGCCGTGTTTATGGAATGCAATTACATAACTATTGTGTATGTGACAACTCCTTGTTGGGAGGATCTATCCAAGTATAGGTTATAATTAACATATGGTATGTATGTCGATACATACAATCTAAGTGCTTGTACAAATGTATGAATGAGTAAGTAGTTAGTAAATTGTAATTTATATGGGTGTTGAGATATGATTCCCAACAACCTTAACTATGTGTATGATTTTCTCCATGTACCATATATTATAGTGTCTGTTTATCTATGTAATGCATATGTATAAATTCATGTTTAAGTTGTATTCCATGAAATGCAAAACTAAAGCCATGAAGGGTGATGGGGGAGTGGTGTAACGATTCCGTGCAACAGCCCTGGCAGCCCTAAAGCGGATAATATCGGACCTTTGATTGTATGATTTGAAATCTTGATCCATTACTGCTTTAACTATCTTCTAGGATATTTTGTTGCAATTGAATGTGTGTGGGACTACGGTATAGTCTAGGCAATCGATAATAGGCTTTGAGTTCGTGGCTGAAATTCATTCACCACGGAGGACGTGTTTGACGAACCCGAGTCGGGCGTTGGTCGTCGGCAGTGGTTAAGTCACATGAAGTGCTTACACACTTCATGTCGATCGATACGATGTGCGCTCGTATTAGTCGAGCTCGCCAAGTAACCCAATTTGCCTAATGTATGTTCACCATGTATGGACGCTATTGTTTGAACCTAAGGTACTAAACTCACCAGTGAAACGTCGTTAACCTTGGTACCTCAATCCGCTAAGACTCATGAGTCGGACATGGTGGTATGGGACACCGTGGTCGTGCTGTCACCTATGCTGGGGCGATGAGCCTCCCCGTAGTGACTAGCGAGCAACTTAGACTCGTGAGCCAAATACGGTGGTATGTGACACTGTATTCGAGTTGTCGGCCTATACTGATTTGGTGACGAGCCCATTGTAGTGACCTCGAGTGTACTCTGAGTCTACGTGGAGGTGACGACCCTTCCGTAGCAACAAGAGTATAAACTAGGACTGCACTGATTTGGTGACGAGCCCTTTGCATCGACCTAGAACTGCAACATCGTATGAGATTTACTAGGACTGACAACCCTAGAATGGATCCTTGTTTGGGAATGATATAAGGGAGGTACCTTAGTTTCCCAATCTTGTTGTATGAAAATGACTAATAAGAACTTGGTAATCATATGCATGCACCGCGTTACACGTGCGTTCAGGCGTAGCAGGTCAAGCACTGAGGTAGTGTTATTCATGCGCGAATGTGAGATAAAGTCATTAAGGGAGCGTAGGCGAGGGCATGCATCATACATTCATACTATTCTTACATTAACAAGAGTACTTAGGGATGTGTGATTTACTGCTTTATCATTACTGCTTGATTGAATTGATAACATGTTAACCTTTGCTCTATGATTCCACTGAGTTGATCAATCACTCCCACGTTACGGGACGGTGTTGTACACACCAACCAGACCCTGTCTTAGTTTCAGATGATGGCGATGCTTGCGAAGCAGAGCCGGACTTTTATGAAGATGAGGAGGGTTTCTCCTGTGTGCAGCTATCAGGCGGGTCTACGTAGACCATCTTCTGATCTACGGGATGACAGGGTTGCTAAATAGACGCCATTACACTTTAGTTTGCACTTTTGGAATACCCATGTATATTCATTTTATTCATTTTTGGTGTATACATGCCTATATTTAACCTGGTAACATGTTCATACTCTGGAGACTGACAACAGTTTATAAATTTTATATATTTATCACAGTCTTCCGCTTGCATAATTTAACTGTCTCTAGAGTATGATATGTTGTTTTGGTCTAATCCCATTCATGTTTCAATGTACTCATCATAATCATCATTATCTATGTTGCATAAGTGATGCGTTGGAACTCGAGAGTTGAGCTTTGCTCGACCCCCGATTTTCAGGGTGTTACAGTAAATATTACAACATTCACATCCACATATACATTCCACAAATTTGAATGATTAAAGATATAGAAATTAAGTAAACATTCAAATCACAAAACACACCGATATATAGTGGTTCGCCTGTGTGTTCACCAACTATTAAACAACAGCCACACAACTTGTTACTCCACTCCTAATATCCTCATACAAGGGATATCAGCGTTCACTATGAAAATAGGTTTTCACAGGTTCACCCAAAACCTTTACAATTGTGTCTTTCAAATGGGCTTACACAATTCAAAAACTCCACTTCTGAGTTTTTCTGGCTCTCCTCAGATAACCACACAAATTGAGATTTTTCGGGCTTAACCTCAAACAAAACTAAAAGATGGAAATTTATAATAAAGTAAAATACCTGGATTTTCTCCTTTTGTAGCAGCTCGGAAGAACCAATCAGAGTAGAAGTTTAATGTCCAATACTCACTTTAAAATGGTTCTAGGTTCTAATTGATTTTAAACCAATTGGGCTAACTAGATTTGAATTTGATTCCAAGAAGAAGGAATACAACAATTCCTCTTTTCAATTCAGATTGGAATATAAAAACAAAATCAAATACACAAAGCTAACAAAAGACAATATAAAATATGCACAGAGTAGCTTAAAATGAACACAAACTTTTCTCATAGTGATGCCTTGAATTTTCTTGAATTTGAGTTATAAATCTCTAAAATTCATGCTTTATTTATAGTTGTAGAAATCGCATCTACGACTGGTCTGTGGCCATCACGACTGGTCGTAGGACGAACTACATTTTGAAATTTTAAGTGCGATCTGGTAAAACCATTCCATGACTGGTTGAAGGTAGTCCACGACCGGTCGCGTGAACCCTACGACTGGTCGTGAACCACCCACGACTGGTCGTGAGACATAAAGTTTAGTCGCTAGAGTTTGAGTCAAAGATCTAGGACTGGTCGAAGGGCGAGTCGTGACCATTCCTACGACTGGTCGAACAGTCTCTAGGACTGGTTGTAGAATAACCAAAAAATTCCAAAAAATTGAAACTACTTAGGACTGGTCTTGAAATTTCTTGGACTGGTCGAACTAGTGTTAAGACTAGTCGAACAAGGTCTAGGACTAGTCTTGGAATAGACCAAATTCATGTAAAAAGATTCATCTTGAATTATGTATACAAAATGACCTACCCTAAGGTCAAACTAAGGTATATCATACCTGGGACATTAAATGTGAACATTAGAACTTCATTCTATCAAATGATGGTTAACCTTTGAACCTTATGAAGCTTGAGATCTCTACTTGATGTAGCTTGATCTTGAGATCTTCTATAGCTAGAAATTAAACTCCATCTTGAGTTACACTTGAGTCTTGAACAAACACTCTTCTTATCGATGTAGCTCTGAACATTGATGCTTATAGAAGAGGACAAAATACATGAGCTTGTGTAACACCCCAGATTTTTCCTAACTTGGCAATGGGCATCCTTAGACATAGAATTGCCCCGGGGCCTTATTCTGTCGTGATTAGGGCGTAAGTTAATTAAGTATTAATAGCTTGAATCACCTTCTATACAAACTACAAATGCCCGAGTACCACCTCAGGCAGAAATCATACAGGACTAAATCCTTTAGAAATTAGGCGAGTATTAGCTAGTGCTAAACTAGTTTACTTGTGAAATTTGCACTAATCACTTTAAATATGATTCGGAAGACCAAAAACTTATAAAATCATTGACGCTAAGTTACCCTAAAATCTAGGATCAATCTCATTACCCAGTTGCTCTCGGGAGTACATTGAAACTTCGTATCGGACCTGGACCGCACGTCGAAAGTCCGATCACTATAAAATTATATAATTAAGACCGCCGTACTAGACTTGACCACCACCTCAAAAATCAAGTCCAGATAATGTCCTGAAGCTATTTAATTGAGCTCAGAGTGAAGTGTGTGAGAAACATGGATATTTTAGAAATAAAAATCTAAATTTAAGTAATTTGAGACTTGTCGCTTGCGAGCCGAATATAAGGATTCAGACTGTCAGAATCTAACCCAAATACACCCTCAGTGAGGGGAAAATTCATACACAGGTCAGTGTACTTGTGGCCCTGATCGGTGATTGTGGACCGTTTAACTGAAACTGGTCCGCCACGGGCGATATGTAAACCCGATCGAACTGAAAACTCAGCTTGACCTAGATCCATCATAAGGGAACTTAAGTCCGACCTTAGGCTAAAGGGGGGGCTCCGAAAGTCCTCCGTTGAGTTGAAATAAACGCTCTTTGGACATAACCTAAGTATACCTTGGCCCTGGGGCCATTTCCATCAGTTTTAGGCCTATATAAGGACCTTAAGCCCTCTCTCATCCATTCCATACGGATTTGGGAAAACCCTAGGAGAGAGAAGAGAGTAAAGAGAGAGAAGTTGGAGTCACTCCTGGGATTCGATCCCTGCTACTCCACGTGCCTTACCACCACTTCCGTATCACTCTACCGGTGATACCGATCCAGTTTTTAGGTAAGAAAACCTAACCCTAATCCGTTCTAGGGTTTCTAATAGTTGAAATGGTGAAACAGCTAACCTATTTCATTTAATAGGTTGCCGTTGTGCCGTGACGAAGCGTGGGTGAACGAACTGAGTTCGTTACGCGTCTACCCGCATAAGGTACGGACTATAAACGTATAGGTTATGGTTGTCAAGGCTTTCAATGTCAGTTAATGATATATTACTGACGTGGATGCTATTTCACATGCATAAAGTGATGTCCGTTTCATTTTTTAGTTATACATTATCTAGGTTGAATATACTGTATTCCTCGTATTTGTAGAAAATACCGTATACGTATGAAATTCAGATTTGTCCTTGCCATGATTAATTGTTATCTATGTATGCTAGATGCATGTGTATCAACTTCTGGGTGAACGGATTAGCCTAATACATGTTATATTAACATACGTCGTGTATGTTACAAGGCGTAGCCTAAGTGTTTGAGTAGAAGACTAAATGAGTATAGACCTAGTGTTAGTGTACGCCATGACTAACTATCATGGCTATGCGATTGTTGTGTAGGCGGCAATTATTTGACGCAAGGACTTTCCCTAATACATATGCTAACCAATACATGTAATGTATGATATAATGTGTATGCTAAGTGTTTGTAAACATGTCTGTATGAATAAATACTTGTAAACTGTTCTTTAAATGGGTGTTGAGATAAGATTCTCAACCACTCTAATGATGTGTATGATTTCCTCCATATGCCTTATTTCATATTCATTGCTTTTACCTAGAAATGCGTAAGTGTGGATTCATGTTTATGTTGTACTTCATAACATGCTCAACTGATTGTATGATTTGAATCATTGCTCCATTACTGCTTGAGTGTCTCATATGCTAGATCGTTATAATTGAATGTGTTTGGGGCTATTATATAGTCCAGGCAATCGGTAATAGGCCTTGAAGTAGTGGCTGACTTTGTCGCGCTACATGAGACGCGCCTGATGAATCCGAGTCGTATATCGATTGGCGATAGTGGTTAGGCCACACGGAGTGCTTATGTGCTTCATGTCGATCAGCTCGATGTGCGCTCGTGCTAGTCGAGCTCGTCAAGTAACCCGATTGACCTGATGTATGTTTACCATGTATGGACACGACCGTTTGAACCTAAGATACCAAACTCACCAGTGGAATCCCCGTTAACCATGGTACCTTGATCCTCTAAGACTCATGAGTCGGACATGGTGGTATGGGACACTGGTCTAGCTGTCAGTCTACACTGCGGCGATGAGCCTCCCCGTAGTGACCAATGAGCAACTGTAACAGCCCAAATTTTTTCCAACCTGGAATTAGACGTCCTTAGGCGATGGGTCAATCCTAACACTAGTTTAACTTCTCAAACACTCAATTAAAGCCTTAAATCCCTTTTCAAAACCATTTCCTTCACAAATCCCACCCTTCACCACCTTGATCTTTCAATTTTTCTAAGTACTTTCACCCTAGACACTATCTTAAACTAGCTAAGTAGTATAACTTGGATCACTTTATATACAAACTACAAAGGACTAAGTACCACCTCAGACAGAAATCTTATAGGACTAAATCCTTTAGAAAAGAGACAAAGTAACTAAGTGCAAAACTAGATTAGCTACGAAATCTGCTAGAATCGCTTTAAATACGATCTGCAAGACCCAAAACTTGTAGAATCATTGACGCTACGTTACCCTAAAATCTAGGATCAATCTCATTACCCGGCTGCTCTTGGGAGCATCCCGAAGCTCTATATCAGATCTGGACCGTACGTCGGAAGTCTGATTAACACAAAGTTAAGGAATTAGGACCGCCTCGCTGGGCTTGACAACCATCATGGAAATCAGACCCAAACAGTGTCTCACGGTTGTTCGCTTGAGTCCGGACCGAAGGACTGTGAAAACACTTAGATTTCTTTAGAAATAAATATCTCAAATAGTAATTTGAGACTTGTCACATACGGGTCAGTATTAAGCAACCTGACCGTCTGAATCAGGTCAAATTACACCCTCGGATCAGGAAAAATTTCATAAACATATCCATGTACTTAAAATTTCTGATCGAGATCTACTGACCGTTGAACTGAAACTGGTCCGCCACATGCGATCTGGAAATCCGACTGAAACGAAAACTTAACTAAACCTAGATCCAGTATTAGTGAGCTTAAGTCCGACCGCACACAGAAAAGGGGCCGCCAGAAGTCCTCCGTTGAGCTGAAACAGAGCCACTCTGGCTATAACCCAAGTATACCTTGACGTGAAGTCTATTTCGGAGAGTTTTTAGGCTATATAAGGACCTTAAACCCTCTCTCATTTCAGCCATCCAAATTTGAGTTTGAGAAGAGGGAAAAGAGAGAAAATGAGAGAGAAGTGGGAGCTTCTTTCTGTCGTTCTTCCCTGCCGTATCCAAGCTTAAACCACTCCGTTCTTATTGCTTTCCCGACGATACCGACTTCTTTTCTAGGTGAGAAACCCTAACCCTAATCTGATTTGGGGTGTTGATAGTTGTAGGTTATGAAATAGCTAATCAATTTTATTTTATAGGTTGCCAAACTGCCGTATACAGAAGCTTAGCAAACCTATCGACTCTGTTACGATTCTTCGACAAAAGGTGCAGACTTTAGGTGTATATATTATGGTTTGTAGCATTTTCAATGTCAGATAATGATAGATTCATGATCTGCATGCAATTGCACATGTACAAAGTGCTTTTTGTTTTTCATTTCGATTAGAGATGTAGAATATGGAATTTTACATATTCTAAGTATTCGTAGAAAATACCGTATACGTATAAATTTTAGAAATGTGTTTGCCATGATTATTTGTTGTATGAATATAATATATATGGATAAAATACTCAGTTGGCAAAAGGACCCGCCATAATACATGATTTGCTAATATACACTATGTATGTAGAATTGGTGTATTCTAGAAAGTACTCTATACGTATATATTTTGGAGATGTGTTTGCCATGACTATTTGCTGTATGAACATATTATATATACATAAAATACTTGCTTGGTGAAAGGATTCACCCTAGTACATGTTTTACTAATACACACTATGTATGTTGTAATAGTGTATTCTAAGTGTTTTTTAAAATGCTTGTGAGAGTAAGTGTTTGGAAGATGGTGTTTTAGGTAGGTGTTGAGATGGGATTCTCAACTACCTTAGAGACTTGTATGATTTCCTCCATGTGGATTGTTTAATCTAACCGCTTACTTATGAGTGATATGTGTTTGTATTCCTTGTTTACTTTGTGCTTTATAACATGCTTTATAACATGTTTTATATCATGCTTTATGACATGCTTACTAACATGCTTGATTTACTTTGTTTATTATGCTCTACTCCACATGCTATGAACAAGGGTTGATTGAGTTTGGGACTATGTCTATAGTCCAGACAATCGGTACCAGACTTGAGATCGTGGTTGAGATTCATTTTGCCACGTAGGATGTGTTTAATGAACCCGAGTCGTACTTCGGTTTGTGACAGTGGTTAGGACACATGAAGTGCTTATGCACTTCATGTCATTCAGCTGATTGTGCGCTCGAGCTAGTCAGGCTCATCAAGTAACCCAATATGTCTAATGTATGTTCACCATGTTTGGTCGCTACTGCTTGAACCTAAGGTACTAAACTTACCAGTGGAATCCCGTTAACCATGGTACCTCGATCCGCTAAGACTCATAAGCCGGGCATGGTGGTATGGGACACCGTGGTCGAGCTGTCGGCCTACACTGGGGCCATGTGCCTCCCCGTAGTGACCAGTGAGCAACCAGACTCGTGGGCCGACTATGGTAGTATGGGACACTATAATCGTGTTGTCGGCCTACATTGATAAGGTGATGGGGGAGCGGTGTAACCTATGTGCGTAACAGCCCTAGCAGCCCTTTGTAGTGACCTCGAGCATACTCTAAAATCGTAGTGAGCCTTAGAGTTTTGCTGTGGTGTATGGAGTATGAACTAGGCCTGTTTTTGTATAGTGATGAATCGTTAAAGAGGTGATGGGGGAGTGGTGTAACCTTTGTGCGTAACAGCCCTGGCAGCCTTTGCAGCAACCTAGAAAACACACCATCGTCTGAGATTAACTAGGACTGATAACCCTAGAATGGATCATGTTTGGGAATGATACAAGGGAGGTATCTTAGTTTCTCAATCCTACTGTTTGAAATGGACTAATAACAACTCGGTAATCATGCTCATCATGCATTGCATGTGCCTGGAAGATGTGGAGCACTGAGGGATGAAAGCATGCCACGAACGTAAGATGGTGTCGCACAAGGGAGGGTGTGGTGAGAGCATATATCATGTCATTTTATACTTGCATTAAATAAGAGTAGTTAGAATCGTTTGATTGTACTGCTTTATCATTACTGCTTGACTAAATTGATAACATGTTAACCTATGCTTTATTGTTCCACTGAGTTGGCCACTCATTCCTACATTACGGGACTGTGTTTTAAAATACCCACCAGACCCTGTATCAGATGCAGGTATTACTGGAGCACAGAAGACTGAGCTTGACTTCTATGACGATCAAGAGAAGTTCTCCTACATGCAGTTCGCTGGAGGCTTCGCATAGGCTGTCCAGTGCTATGGGGCTACAGGGTTGATAATTTCAGTTGTACTATTTTGACATTTTGATTCAGAACCAACATGATATATATACGGTGACTCAGTTAGTGTTCATACTCTGGAGATCGAGAATGTTTTGTTTTATATATATCTATATACACCTTTCAGTCTTTCGCTTACATTTTATACATGGATCTGGAGTATGAATTACTGTTTTGGTTGAATCTCACTCATGTTTATTGTACTAACACAGACAACATTTAATCATCATTATCTATGTTGCATAAGTGATGTTCTGAAACTCGAGAGTTGAGTTACTACTCGACCCTCAATTTTTTGGGATGTCACAGTAGGTATCAGAGCATGATTTTGATTAAACCGGACCTGTGTTATGGTTACACGATGACGTACGATACACTCGACTTAAGAGGAGTGAGAACAATGTAGAAACAGACTTAGGATTTTCCTCGTTTCGCCGAACGGCGAAACCGACCGAAATCGACCGCTGAGATTGGGCCCGTACACACCCATGATCATGCGAAACGATCCCGAATCATTTTTAGGTCGTCTATTATGAGTCTAGATCACAATTCACCTCATCCCAACCGTTGAAAATCGGTAGAATACGGGATAAACATCATGAGGATAACTACTCCGAATCCTCGGAGCTTCTCTGGACTCCTCACAGAGACTTCTTGAATCCACGAGGAATAAAAGCAAAAAATAGAAATAAATTCTAATAAATTCAAAATTGATTAATGAATGACTAATAATGAGTTCACGACCCTTTAAATAGGGATACCAATTAATGGGAAAGAAGTCAAAATCGAACTACAACTAAAACTCCTAGAATTTGTGACTTACTATAAGGTCGTGATGTCTACTAGTGCGCAAGGTTTTCGGCCAAAAAAATAGTAAGTGTCCTATTTGGCTTCACCAAACCGTTCTCCTAATTATTCTAAGCTCTTTTCGCGTTGGGCACAACTCCTAAAGACCAACGGATGAAGAGTAATCAAACTAAAACTACTATTTATAGTAAAGACAAAATTGAAACAGGGAAACGACCATCGATCCAATTTTTTTTTGCAATTTTGGGCTGCATAACCTAGCATCGCTGGGTTAGTTGACTTCATTTACTCGTTCTACCCCAAAATCATATATTGTACGTCAGATAACTCATTCCAGATTGCAAGATACGTCCGTTTTGACCCGAAACGACTCGAAACGGAGTCGGGGGCCAAACGGAGCACCTCCGAGGGGACCCAGGGTGGGACCCAGGGTTTTTTGGGGCTTAGGGGGCATGAGGTTCTCGTCCATGTGGCGGGTCCTCAAAAACTGAAAGGTTGGTTGTCGAGGCCTGGCCATTTTTCGGGCCCTGCTGGGCAGGCCGCTCAGGCCAATGGCCTTTGCAGTCTAGTGGGACCCCCTGGTACATGGGCCGTTCGGTAAAACTCCCCCAAACTAGTACTTCTTTCATAAATCCCACCCCCAAGCTCTCCTTTTTCTTCCTTCTTGCTGATTTCTCTCCAAAACTGTCACTCCAATCGTCCCATTTCCCATTTTCGGTTACAATCCACCCCTCTCCATCATTCATAGCAGTCCTTACCTTCCTCCCTCTCCATTTCTCTTCCGTTTCAGCCCCCACATCCTCCATTTCGTCCTAAAAATGTATATATCTTTCAACCCATCCATTCCTCCCTTTTACCTCCTTCATTCACTGTCTGGTGGGCCTCTACAATGTCTGTTGAGACTCTAATCCGTGGAGAACCAAACCTCCAGCCCTTTCTCTCTCTCTCCATCACTTTTCATTCACTTTTCCATGGCTCTATCTAAGCTTGGTACGACCACCTTCTAAGATGTCTAACTATCCATATGTTGTCTTGTAGTTTGCATGGATTAGCGTCTTTAAGTGAGTTTAGGTGGATGGAATTGTAAAAGTAATAATAAATGTATGTGTAAGGTATGGTCCCTAGATTGGGTGTATCCCATGTTTTCCAATACCATGTTTAGAGTGTATGCAATTAAAAGTAAATTCCAAAAATTTCCTTTCCAACTACACTTAGAAATTCATTATCCTGAGATTTGGAAATCCCATCTCACGTTTTCCCACACAAGGCTCATTTTCCAAAGCCTATAAAAAAAATCCCCACCCACCCTCCCACCAACCATACCACTCCCAATCCCGAGGAGGGATTAGCAATGCAAGCCCATTAAATACAACTTAAGACCACTGGCCAAATAGGCCCTTGAGTTTTGGACCTAGAGCAGTGCTCTTAGATTTCGATAGACGTGACCGTGTAGAAAATCCAACAAATTTATAATGTGAACTTTAAGACCCTCTTAGTTGGGATGAACACATGTGTAATGCTCGAGCGTCAAGTACAGACAATTCGGTTCCAACTAGACAACTTCGACCCTAAGTGATAAAACTCTTCCTGTATTAGAAATGATGTGAAATCGTCTAGTGTAGAAGCATAGACTTTGGATCACAACTAGTGGAATTACTGCTACTCATACGTTGCGACTAGGCTGCTGTTAGACTAAGGAATGTAAAAGATTCATTATGCTAAGGTAATTGAAAGATAAATTTCATTAGTTGGCTTGATTAGGTTGGAGCGAGACCCCGTCCCTTCTTAAATCCCCTCGATACTCATAGGCTTATTTAACAACTCTTAGGAGGCTCGTTTTGATTAGAAACTAATCACGCAGAGGAAAACTTATATATCCCTTGGATTTAATGTTAGGTCAAATTAATACACCCCTTAGAATCGCCTTCTCAAGGACTTAGTACAAACGGGAACACAGAGTAAAGAGACTATATCTAAGCGAAGTATTCACGGTTTGAATCGAATTCTCAATCCTGGTAGTCACCAATGAACTCTATGCTCTGATCAAGCAGAAGGTCGGGGTCAACTAGGATTAAGAACTGATATGACGATTTTATGTCTCTCGAGGCGGAGAAGGTCTATGTATCCGGCTCAGACCCACTACACAACTTTCTTTCCGTGTTGGCCGAACCACTTACAACCAAAAGTTTATAACTTCATCTTTGAGAAGTGTAAGAATATATAGCCAATAGGGATAGTTTGTCTTTTAGGGCCTAAGAAATTTCTCAAATAGGCAACAGAGAGAGTTAGGGAATAGGTCTCGAACCACAGACCATTCTGCATTGCATATTGTGCCTATGGACTTAGAAGGATAGGATGTCCATTAACCTATTTGTCTAGATTCTTTATGTATTAAGAGTGTGCAAATTATCTTACCGTATTTAATTAGATATGATTAAAGAGGTAGGTCGGGACCGTGGCAAAGGTCCTCCTTTGGTGGAATTAGGCATCTTAGTTACTTTCTATTACCATAGGTACCAATGCCATAACACACATCATCGATGAGAGGAAGACCAATGTATTGATAGACCGCTTCCCATTTCATACCAAAGATAGGTTTAAAATTTCACCCTGTTCTGACATACGGAGCGAGACATAGATCCTTGAGCCTTAGGAAATAAGTTTTAAGGGGGGTAGACTAAAATGAACCAAGTTAGTATCTACCCTACCACGCGTAGAAACTTAAAATCAACAAGTCTTAGGCGAATGAAATAATAGAATTCTTACTTATTACCCTTAGGGAATTTCGGGGACGAAATTTTGTTTTAAGGGGAGTAGATTGTAACAGCCTAAATTTTTCCCAACCTGGAATTAGACGTCCTTAGGCGATGGGTCAATCCTAACACCGGTTTAACTTCTCAAACACTCAATTAAAGCCTCAAATCCCTTTTCAAAACCATTTCCTTCACAAATCCCACCCTTTACCATCTTGATCTTTCAATTTTTCTAAGTACTTTCACCCTAGACACTATCTTAAACTAGCTAAGTAGTATAACTTGGATCACTTTATATACAAACTACAAAGGACTAAGTACCACCTCAGACAGAAATCTTATAGGACTAAATCCTTTAGAAAGGAGACAAAGTAACTAAGTGCAAAACTAGATTAGCTACGAAATCTGCTATAATCGCTTTAAATACGATCTGTAAGACCCAAAACTTGTAAAATCATTGACGCTAGGTTACCCTAAAATCTAGGATCAACCTCATTACTCGGTTGCTCTCGGGAGCATCCCGAAACTCCGTATCAGATCTGGACCACACGTCAGAAGTTTGATTAACACAAAGTTAAGGAATTAGGACCACCTCGCTGGGCTTGACAACCATCTCGAAAATCAGACCCAGACAGTGTCCCACGGCTGTTCGCTTGAGTCTAGAGCGAAGGAGTGTGAACACACTTAGATTTCTTTAGAAATAAATATCCCAAATAGTAATCTGAGACTTGTCGCTTGCGGGTCAGTATTAAGCAACCTGACCATCCGAATCAGGCCAAATTACACCCTCGGATCAGGAAAAATTTCATAAACATATCCATGTACTTAGAATTTCTGATCGAGATCCGCTGACCGTTGAACTAAAACTGGTCTGCCACGTGCGATCTGGAAATCCGACCGGAACAAAAACTTAACTAAACCTAGATCTAGTATTAATGAGCTTAAGTCCGACTGCACACAGAAAAGGGGCCACCAGAAGTTCTCCATTGAGCTAAAACAAAGCCACTTTGGCTATAACCCAAGTATACCTTGACCTGAAGTCTATTTCGGAGAGTTTTTAGGCTATATAAGGACCTTAAACCCTCTCTCATTTCAGCCATCCGAATTTGAGTTTGAGAATAGGGAAAAGAGAGAGAAAGTGAGAGAGAAGTAGGAGCTTCTTCCTGTCGTTCTTCCCTACCGTATCCAAGCTTAAACCACTCTGTTCTTATCGCTTTTCCGGCGATACCGACTTCGTTTCTAGGTAAGAAACCCTAACCCTAATCTGATTTGGAGTGTTGACAGTTGTAGGTTATGAAATAGCTAACCAATTTCATTATATAGGTTGCCAAACTGCCGTATATGGAAGCTTCGCAAACTTATCGACTCCGTTATGATTCTTCAACAAAAGGTACGGACTTTAGGTGTATAGGTTATGGTTTTCAACGCTTTCAATGTCAGATAATGATAAATTCATGATCTGCATGCAATTGCACATGTACAAAGTGCTTTCTGTTTTTCATTTCGATTAGAGATGTAGAATATGAAATTTTACATATTATAGGTATTCGTAGAAAATACCGTATACGTATAAATTTTGGAAATGTGTTTGCCATGATTATTTATTGTATGAATATAATATATATGGATAAAATACTCAGTTGGTGAAAGGACCCGCCATAATACATGATTTGCTAATGTACACTATGTATGTAGAATTGGTGTATTCTAGAAAGTACTGTATATGTATATATTTTAGAGATATGTTTGCCATGACTATTTGCTGTATGAACATATTATATATGCGTAAAATACTTGCTTGGCGAAAGGATTTTCCCTAATACATGTTTTATTGATACACATTATGTATGTTGTAATAGTGTATTCTAAGTGTTTGTGAAAATGCTTGTGAGAGTAAGTGTTTGGAAGATGGTGTTTTAGGTAGGTGTTGAGATGGGATTTTCAACTACCTTAGAGACTTGTATGATTTCCTCCATGTGGGTTGTTTAATCTAACCGCTTACTTATGAGTGATATATGTTTGTATTCCTTGTTTACTTTGTGCTTTATAACATACTTTATAACATGTTTATAACATGCTTTATGACATGCTTACTAACATGCTTGATTTACTTTGTTTATTATGCTCTACTCCACATGCTATGAATAAGGGTTGATTGAGTTTGGGACTATGTCTATAGTCCAAACAATCGGTACCAGACTTGAGATCGTGGTTGAGATTCATTTCGCTACGTAGGATGTGTTTGACGAACCCGAGTCGTACTTCGGTTGGCAACAGTGGTTAGGCCACACGAAGTGCTTATGCACTTCATGTCGTTCAACTGATTGTGCACTCGAGCTAGTCAGGCTCATCAAGTAACTCGATATGTCTAATGTATGTTCACCATGTTTGGTCGCTACTGCTTGAACCTAGGGTACCAAACTTACCAGTGGAATCCCGTTAACCATGGTACCTCGATCCGCTAAGTCTCATGAGCTGGGCATGGTAGTATGGGACACCATGGTCGAGTTGTCGACCTACGCTGGGGCCACATACCTCCCCGTAGTAACCAGTGAGCAACCAGACTCATGAGCCGATTATGGTGGTATAGGACACTATATTCATGCTGTCGGCCTACATTGATAAGGTGATGGGGGAGCGGTGTAACCTATGTGTGTAACAGCCCTGACAGCCCTTTGTAGTGACCTCTAGCATACTCTGAAATCGCGGTGAGCCTTAGAGTTTTTCCATGGTGTATGGAGTATGAACTAGGCCTGTTTCTGTATAGCGATGAATCGTTAAAGAGGTGATGGGGGACTGGTGTAACCTTTGTGCGTAACAGCCGTGGCAGCCTTTGCAGTGACCTAGAAAACACACCATCGTCTGAGATTAACTAGGACTGACGACCCTAGAATGGATCATGTTTGGGAATGATACAAGGGAGGTACCTTAGTTTCCTAATCCTGCTGTTTGAAATGGACTAATAACAACTCGGTAATCATGCTCATCATGCATTGCATGTGCCTGGAAGATGTGGAGCACTGAGGGATGAAAGCATGCCGCGAACATAAGATGGTATCGTATGAGGGAGGATGTGATGAGGGCATACATCATATCATTTCATACTTGCATTAAATAAGAGTAGTTAGAATCGTTTGATTGTACTGCTTTATCATTACCGTGTGACTGAATTGATAACATGTTAAACTATGCTTTTTTGTTCCACTGAGTTGGCCACTCATTCCTACGTTACGGGACGGTGTTTTAAAACACCCACCAGACCCTGTATCAGATGCAGGTATCACTGGAGCACAGGAGACTAAGCTCGACTTCTATGACAATCAGGAGGAGTTCTCCTACATGCAGTTCGTTGGAGGCTTCGTATAGGCTGTCCAGTGCTACTGGGCTACAGGGTTGATAATTTTAGTTGTACTATTTTGACATTTTGATTCAGAACCAACATGTATATATATACGGTGACTCAGTTAGTGTTTATACTCTGGAGATCGAGAATGTTTTATTTTATATATATCTATATACACCTTTTAGTCTTCCGCTTACGTTTTATACATGGATCTGGAGTATGAATTGCTGTTTTGGTTGAATCTCACTCATGTTTATTGTACTAACACAGACAACATTTAATCATCATTATCTATGTTGCATAAGTAATGTTCTGGAACTCGAGAGTTGAGTTACTACTCGACCCTCAATTTTTCGGGATGTCACAGCAACACCGCCTCATGAGCCAAATATGGTGGTATGGGACACTGTATTCGAGCTGTCGGCCTACACTGATAAAGTGATGAGCCATTTGTAGTGACCTCAAGCATACTCTGAACCTGCGTTGAGGCGATGAGCCTTTCTGTAGTAATCAGAGTATAAACTAGGCCTGCACTGATCAGGTGACAAGCCCTTTACAACGACCTAGAATCGTAACATCGTATGAGAGTTACTAGGACTGACGACCCTAGGATGGATTATTGTTTGGGAAATGACATAAGGGAGGTACCTTAGTTTTCCAATCCTACTATATGAAAAGGACTAATAAGAACTTGGTAATCATGTGCATGCACCGCATTATGTGTGCGTTTGGTGTAATAGGTCAAGCACCGAGGAAGGGTTGCATGCGCGATCGTGAGATGAAGTCGCTGAGGGAGTGTAGGCGAGGGCATGCATCATATCATTCTTGCATTAACAAGAGTACTTAGGACCTGATTATTGTATTACGTTATCATTACTGCTTAATTGAATTAATAACATATTAACCTCTGCTTTATTGTTCCACTGAGTTGATCACTCACTCCCACATTATGGGACGGTGTTTTAAACACCAACCAGACTTTATCTTGATTTCAGATGGCGATGCTTACGAAGCGGAGCCGGACTTTAATGATGTTGAGGAGGGTTTCTCCTTTATGCAGCTATCAGGCGGGTCTATGTAGACCATCTTCTAATCGACGGGATTACAGGGTTGCTGATTAGATGCCATTACACTTTAGTTTGCACTTTTGGAACACCCATGTATATTCATTTTGTTCATTTTTGGTGTATACATGTATATATTTAACCTAGTAACATGTTCACACTCTGGAGACTTACAACAGTTTATATATGTTATATATTTTCCGCTTGCATAATTTAACTATCTCTAGAGTATGATATGCTATTTTGGTATAATCTCATTCATGTTTCAATGCACTCATCATAATCATCATTATCTATGCTGCATAAGTGATGCGTTGGAACTCGAGAGCTGAGCATTGCTCGACCCCCGATTTTTAGGGCGTTACACCTTGCATTTCTTGAAGTCGATTACCGTACTTGACTTGAAGCATTGTGATGTCGTGTCTTGAATCATATATATATATATATATATATATCAACGTACAAACACAAGACACAGATAGAGGTTTTGGCACAACAAAATTTGACAATCAAAGGAGCATGAAACCATAGCACTTACAACAGGTGAATCTTATATACTTTGGACATCTTATGTAACGACCGGAAAATTTCCGTACATTGGGTCGAGTACCATCTCGACCAGAAATCACGTAGGATTAAATTCTTTAGAAATTTAACAAAGTTAACTAAGTACTAAACTCGATTAGTCGTGAAATCCGTTAGGATCGCTTTAAATACGATCTGCAAGATCCAAAAGTTGCAGAATCATTGACACTAGGTTACCCTAAAGTTTAGAACCAAACTCATTTCCCGTCTGCTCTCGGGAATGAAACGAAACTTCGTATTAGGACTAGATCGCACATCGGGAGTCCGATTAACCTGAAGCTAAGGAACTAGGACCGCCCCACTGGGCTTAACAATCATCTCAAAAATCAGCTCCATCCGATGTTCCACGGCCATTCGTTTCGATTCGGAGCGAGGGAGTGTGAAAAACACTATTCCCATGCCAAAATAAATATCTGGAATAGTGATCTGGCATCATTCGTTGACGCGTCAGTATTAAGCAACCCGACCGTCGAATCGGACAAATTACACCCTCGGATTAAGAAAAATTTCGGGAACATTTACATGTACTTAGAATTTCTCGATCGTGGCCCATGACCGTCGAACCGAAAGTGGTCCGCCACGTGCGATCCGGGGGAATCCGATCGAGTCAAAACGTAATCCCACGTAGATCCATAGATGGAGAGCTTAAGTCGACGTTTGGTTCAAGGAGGGCCACAGAACCTCCCTTTTGAAATTTGGAAAAGTGGCGAAATGCCTATATAAGCAGTACCCCTTGAACCTAAGTCTAATTTCAGAATGTTTTTAGCTATAAAAGGGGCTTAGAACAGCCCCTCTCACAGCCATACGAATTTTGGAGAAAAACCCTAGAGGGAGAGAGAGAAAAGAGAGAGAAGAGCTTGGGTTTTGTGGGAGATCTTCCTCCCACTTGCTTTGATCATTACTCACCTACACCGCTTCATTCCAGTGTTTTCCGGCGGTTTCCGTCCCATTTGAAGGTAAGAAACCCTAACCCTAGGTCTCGATTTGAGGTGGGATCGATGTGGGTTGTGTAACAACTAACCGATTCCGCTCTTTAGGCTAGAAAACTCCCGTATACGGAAGATTTGCTACCCTTGCTGATTTGTTGCGTTTCAAAAGGCAAAGGTGAGGACTTTAAGTGTATAAGTTACGGTTTTCACCGCTTTCAATGTCAGATAATGGTAGATTCATGATCTGCATGCAATTGCACATATACAAAGTGCCTTCCGTTTTCTGTTTCGATTAGAAGTGTAGAATTTGGAATTTCACATACTTTAGGTATTCGTATAAAATACCGTATACGTATTTTTTTTAGGAATGCGTTTGACATGTTTAATTGTTGTATGGACATATGATGTATAGATAAAATACTCATTTGGCGAAAGGGTTCGCCTAAATACATGTTTACTAATATACGCCATGTATGTAGAAATACGGTATTGTAAGAAGTACCGTGTACGTGTATATTTTTGTTACGTGTTTGTCATGATTAATTGTTGTATAAATATATTAAGTGCGTATAAATAAATGGCTTGGCGAAAGGAATCGCCGTATTACAAGCTCCCTTGTAAACACTATGTATGTCGAAACTGGGTACACTAGGAAGTACCCTATACGTATAAACTTTGCTAATGTGATTGTAAGGTTTATTTGCTGTATGAATAAGATGTATATGTATAAAATATTAGTTTGGCAAAGGGACAACCCTAGTACACATTTCTCTAACATACGTCATGTATGTTGAAATAGTGCATTCCAAGTGTTGGTGAAATCACTTGTGAGTGTAAGTGCTTAAGTGTTAGAACCTTAGGTAGGTGCTGAGATGGGATTCTCAGCTACCTTAAAGTCACATATGACGTCCTCCATGTGGTTATTCACTCTAATCACTTACCTATGAAATATATGTATTTGTATCCCTATTTGTATAATGCTTTATAACATGCTTTTGAACATGCCTTGTAATTTGTTTATTAACATGCTTCATGATATGCTTTGTAATATGATTACTAGTGTTCTTGAATTACCATGTTATCATGCCGTATTTCATATGCTATGGTTAGGACTTGACTGAGCTTGGGACTATGTCCATAGTCCAGGCATCCGGTATCAGACTTGAAGTTGTGGTTGGGATTCGTTCCGCCACACATGATGTGTTGGCGAACCCGTGTCGTACTTCGGTTGGCGATAGTGGTTGGCCACACGAGGTGCTTCTGCGCTTCATATCGCCCAACTTGTTGTGCGCTCGAGCCAGCCGAACACGTCAAGTAACCCGTGTGTCTTATGTATGTTCACCATGTTTGGTCGCTAATGTTTGAACCTAGGGTACCAAACTTACCAGTGAAAATCCTGTTAACCATGGTACCTCGATCCGCTAAGACTCATGAGCCGGGCATGGTGGTATGGGACACCGTGGTCGAGCTGTCGGCCTACGCTGGGGCTACGTGCCTCCCCGTAGTGACCGGTGAGCAACTTAACTCGTGAGCCGATTATAGTGGTATGGGACACTATATTGTAGTTGTCGGCCTACATTGATAAGGTGATGGGGAGTGGTGCAACCTTGGTGCGTAATGACCACAGCGACCCTTTGTAGTGACCGCGAGCATATTCTGAAGTTACAGTGTGCCTTAGGGTTCGCCGCGATATATAGAGTATGAACTAGGCCTGTTTCTGTATATTGATGAATCGTTTAAGGGGTGATGGGGGAGTGGTGCAACCTTTGTGCGTAACGACCACAGCGACCCTGCGCAAAGTGACCTAGAAAAACACACCATCGTCGATATTAACTAGGACTGACGACCCTATATTGGATCATGTTTGGAAATAATACAAGGGAGGTACCTTAGTTTCCCAATCCTGCTGTTTGAAATGGACTAATTAAAAACTCGGTAATCATACTCATCATGCATCGCATGTGCCTGGAAGATGTGGAGCACTGTGGGATGTAAGCATGCCGCGAGCGTGAGATGGTGTCGCATGAGGGAGTATGTCGGCGAGGGCATCCATCATACACGCATTCATACTTGCATTAATCGAGTAACTAGGAGTGTTTGATTTCTTGCTTTATCATTCTTGCTTGACCGTATTGATAACATGATAATTTATGCCTTATCGTTCCACTTGAGTTAGCTACTCACTCCCACGTTACGGGACGGTGTTGCGCACACCAACCCGGACTGTCTCGGAGTTTAGCGTCCGGCTACTCTGGAGGCAGAGTCTCGATTATGACGAGGACCAGGAGGAGTTCTCGTATATGCGGTTCTCTGGCGGCCGACTAGGTTGCCGGGATCGATGGGTTCCAGGGATTGTACCTAGTTATTTTTGACTTTTTGATTATAAAAGAAATGTATATGGACTCGGATGGATTCATACTACTGGAGAATGAATCGTTTATTTTGTTTCTTTACATACTTATAAATACGATTCGATCTTAGCTTGCTTTTATACAATTGATCACGGAGTATGAATTCTTTGCTTTGGTATAATCTCATTCATGTTTACTGCTCTAACACAGACAACATTCAAACATCATTAAACATGTTGCATAAGTGATGCGTTGAAACTCGGGAGTTGAGTTACACTCGACCCCCGATTTTCAGGGTGTTACAAGTTGGTATCAAAGCATGATTTTGATTAAACCGGACCTGAGTTATGTCCCCACTACGTACGCTGACGCATTATACTTAGGAGGGTCCGCAAAACTTAGCAACAGTCTTAGGGTCTCCCGATTTCGCCGTTCGGCGAAGTTCATTGCAAATGGATAGTTTGATCGAGTTCGTACTCGATCCCGACCGCACTTATGGACCCCAAGTCACTCCTAGACCGTCTATTGACGTGTCCAGGTCACAATCCACCAAACATTAGTCGTTAAAAATCAGGAAAAATCAGATTAGATCAGAAATTTACCGGAACTAACCGTTCTGGCACTAAACTGAGTCGGGGGCCCCTCCACGTTAATCCACTAACCCCCCAGACTGAACCAGGGTGCATTTGGCACCCTGGACATGTGGCAAACAGAGCCCCACCGCAGCGGCGCCGCGGCACCGGCGGTGGACCGTGGTCCGGTTGTTTTTCCGGTGAAATTCCAAGCGTGGGATCGGTCGGCCTGACCCCCTCTAACCCCTGGCACGTGCCAAATTGCAAATAGGTTGGGATTTAAGGAGCTGGAGCACCCTTTTCTCTCATTTCACCCTCTTTTCAAGCACCTCCACTCCCATTTTCGATTTTCCTCAAAAACCCATCCCTCCAAACCTTCAAATCTTCCATTTTCTTCCATAACTCACACACCCCAACCTTCCACAACAGCCCTAGCTTCCTCCTTTCCCCATTTTCTCAAGTTGGAGCTCCCATACCCCTCCTTGGAGCTCAAAAATCGGGTAATCTCCTAACCCATTCCATTTTCTTTTGTTCCTTCTTCATTTCCTACCTCTAGAGCTCCTTCCACACCTGTTAGATTGTTGATTGTGGAAGATAAAAGAGATCAACCCCTTGTTCCCCCATTTTGGAAATTTTCCATGGCCCTCCTTGGTGTGGTGGCTACCATTTTCTCCATTTCCTCCATCCTATCTTTCATGGGAAAGAGGAAAACCGCGGCCGATGACGCCGGCCCAAGTAGGCCAGCCCATTCCCGAAGAAGATCCGACGTTGTGACCGGCACAAGTACCGTGCGGGAATTTAGGTCAAAGCGAGACCTGGATCCTGACCATCCCGCCAGAAATGCTTATCCGATAGGCATCGAATACGGGCACTTCGCGGGCCGTAAAGTCGTGTTTGAAGCTCGTGTGGTTGAAAGAATGTTTGGCCTACACCCGATGATGGACCACTTGGTGGATATCGGATGGAATTCTGTATTTGAAGGCGAGTCTCCCGCATGCGAGAACACGGTTCGCGCTTTCTACGCTCACATCGTGGACTCATCAGTAGAGCCTCTTTAGTTTACTGTCTCTGTGAGGGGCATAAGGCGCACAATCACTATGGATGAGGTGGTTCGAATCACGAAGATCCCGCTTGGTCAAGTGCATCCTAGTGATGACTTCTCTAGAAGTGCGCGGGAAAGGGATCGTCGCACGCGATTTCTCTGTGGTCGCTGGGTTACGTGGAAGCGAGGAAATTGTATTGCGGCGACAAAGATGACCGAAGACTTCCATTTACTCCATCACATTTTCACATACAATGTATACCCACGGTGGGGTAACCGCACGGAATGTACTAGGGTGATGGTGGACTTTCTGTATAAGATGGGACGCGGGGACAACATATGCCTGCCCACATTCATCCTATCCCAGATAGTTCATGTTGTTCATTCTGCCAAGAATGATCTTTCGCTCCCATTTGGCCGCCTGATCTGCAGGATGGCTCGTGATGTAGGCTACAGATTGAATATGGAGGATCTTGCACCAGTCCGAGTCATTAGTGAAGCGACACTTAGGAATATGAAGATCGGCCCTCAACAGTGGCAAGCCCGACTCGACGAGTCCAGAGATGAGTCGGATAGCGCCGGCGAGGAGAGTGTTGACCTCCAGGCTGAGAGCGATGAGGAGCGCAGTGATGACATACAGGAAGAAGAACCTGAGGCTCAGGACACTGAGGAGAGTTCACCCCCTGCGGCTCAGGAGCAGGGTGTGGATCGAGATGCTTTTGATGCGCGATTGACCCGTCTTGAGGAGGGTCAAGCCGCCCTGCAGCAAGAGGTTGGACAAGTTCGGGTTGAGCTTGGTGAGACTCGAGCCAAGCTTGAAGAGACCGAAGCCTACATGAAGAGGAGCTTTAAGAAGGTGTCTCGTACGTTGAAGGCCATTTTGTGCTGTGTGCAGGACAAGAACGCTCCTCCTCCACCACCTACTTCGGATGCTTAGTCATCCATGTTATTGTATGTTGTGTTTGCTTTGGTTACCGCGATAGGCGGTTTGTGTTTTCGTACAGATGTTGTATTAGGTAGTAGCGTGTTCTAAGTGTTTAATGTGCGGATGTATTGGCTATCATGTGATTTCCGTCATGATTCATGTAAACTCTGTAATCCATGTATTATGACTAATTTTGTGTAAATGAAAGGTATGTAGCCCCTTTTGTTTTGATTATGTGTGGAATGCTTAAAGTGCTTTATGATGTGTGTTATGCTGTATCTCACCAATGCTGTACCCTGTGTTGTATAGGGCATGCCGCGACAGTATACGCGAGCACGGCACATCTCCGTCTGACTGGCTCTATGGACCAGACTCCTTCTGGTAGTAGCGGTCCTGCGGACCGTGGGTTGGGTTCCGATCAGCCCCCTACTGGTCCTACCGGTGGGTTGCCACCATACACGCCCCCGGTCCGTGAGCAGTATCGGCCGTCTTCTTCTGCGCAGCATGACTCCCAGGCTGCTCTGCCAACTGATAGATTTGAGCAGCTGATGGTGATGATGCATCAACGGCCAGATCTGACGAGCTAAGCACCACCGGCGGCTTATGGCCACTATCGCTGAGGCCTTGTCCCATGGTGGTAGTGCGACTCCACCTACGACATGCGCTTGTCTGCCGGGCACCCGGAGCCTCACCTGCTCGGTGTGAGGATGTGCCTCTGCCCTCACCGTGGTGCCTCCCTACGGAGATGTCGGTACACGCGGTCTACTCGGCGATTTCGGCGCTTGAGGCCTCCTTCATTCATGGGCACTCATGGACCCGAGGAGGCGAGTTTTGGCTTGACCGCATCTCTAAGATGCTTCGGATCTTTGCATTGCTCGAGGCGGAGCGGTAGAGTTGGCCGCTTTCATGTTTGAGAGGGAGGCCGGTTTATGGTGGGCCGGTGTGTTGCGGTGCATCGCGGCCAGATTATGTGTGGACACTGGGAGGCTTTCGAGTTCGGTTCCATGAGAAATATTACCGCAGACTTATCGACATGAGCGGGAGGATGAGTTCTGCGCCTCGGGCGAGGGGAGGCATGACGATTACGGAGTACGAGCACCGCTTCACGAGTTGGGCCGCTTTGTCCCAGGCTATCTTGGTGGACGAGCGATGCGTATGCGTCGTTTTCTTTGGGCTTGCGGCCGGAGATACGGTCGAAGATATCTTTGCCTCGGTATACTTACCTATGCAAAGACTTGGTTCACATGTCTATGACATGGCGGCTGAGCAGGATGTGGACCGGTTGGCCGATCTCGTGGTGCTATGGTTGCGAGGCCACGACGGGAGATACTGAGCGAGGCCTATCCTAGGCAAGAGGCCTCGTGTTGACTCGCCTCCCGGGATCGGAGCGCCGGTGGCTCGGGTGAGGCGCCTGTTGTGACACACGTCTGCGGGAAGGGAAGGTCATCTTATTGGGAGTTGTTTCGCGCGGATGAAGGATAGTGGTTTCTCTCGCCACGGATGTTGGACCGTTCTCGCCCACGGGCCATATCGGCTCCACCGCTCTGCAGTGCTCCTGCACATCCTTCCTTCCGACCTCCTGCACCGCGTTTCAGGCCGCCACAGCGACCCTTGGCTCCTCAGCCGAGCCGTCAGCAGCAGGCGCGCGTTCATACGCTTGTGGCTGAGGCACCAGAGACCTCACTTGCGGCCCCGACAGCTTTCGAGGGTACGGCTTTTATTCATGGCACTCCCGTTTCTTTATTGGTGGACACTGGGTCCACTACCTCTATTATTTCTTGTGGGGCGGTGAAACGCCTATCTTTACATACGATTCCCACTAAGGGAATGAGACTCACTATGGCTACCGGGACCTTTTCGGATGTCGCACGGTTATGCGAGGGTTGCTCGATAGTTTTGAGTAGCAGCACGGTGCTCGTCGACCTTATTGTTGCTCCGCTATGGCACTACGACGTTATACTTGGCATGGATTGGCTCGCCAAGATGAGGCGGAGATAGGTGCGATGCTCGGATTGTGGCGCCTATGGACCCGACGGCACGGCTTTCACGTTCCCGGTGCGGGTCGGTTGGCCTGTCGAGTTGATTGTTATCTTTGCTTTACTGTGCCGATTGATGGTCCGACGGTAGATGGTACGCCCGGTGGTTCGAGAATTTGCGGCGTGTTTGAGACTATCCTGGTTTACCTCCTCGGCGTGAGATTGATTTTACGATTGACCTTACGCACAGTGCGACGTCCATCTCGTTACCGACTTATCGTATGCCTCCATGTGAGATGGAGGAGGCTGGAAAGCAGATTGACGAGCTTGTAGAGAGGTTTTATTCGACCTAGTGTGTCTCCTTGGGGAGCACCTGTGTTGTTCGTGAAGAAGAAGGACGGGTCGCTACGGTTGTGTATTGATTACCGTAGGTTGAACCAGGTCACGGTGAAGAACAAGTATCCTTTGTCCATGATTGATGATCTGTTCGATCAGTTGAGGGGGGCGAAGTATTTCTCGAAGATTGACCTTCAGTCAGGGTACCACCAGTTGCGCGTGAGAGAGGAGGACGTGCAGAAGACAGCCTTCAGGACGTGCTTTGGGCACTATGAGTTCTTGGTGATGTCGTTCGGTCTGACGAACGCACCAGCCGTGTTCATGGATCTGATGAACCGGGTATTTCGTCCCTTCCTTTACCGATTCGTCATCGTCTTTATCGATGACATCTTGATATACTCCACGAGTCGGGAGGAGCATGAGGAGCGCTTGCGAGCGGTATTGGATACACTGAAGAAGAACTAGTTGTTCGCGCAATATAAGAAGTGCAACTTCTGGCAGGAGGAAGTCAAGTTCCTGCGACATGTAGTGTCCAAGGATGGGATAGCAGTGGACCTTGCTAAGGTAGCTGCGGTTCGGGATTGGCGCTGCACTGAATCGGATTCTTGAGGTGAGGAGTTTCCTTGGTCTTGGCGGGTACTACAGACGTTTCATTCGGGATTTCTCGAAGATCGCCAGGCCATTGTCTCAGCTGACTCGGAAGGACCTGAAGTTCGCCTGGAATGAGAAGGCGGAGGCAGCTTTTAAGGAGCTGAAGGACAAGTTAACGTCCGCCCCTGTGCTAGTATTGTCAGAGCAAGAGGTGAAATACACGGTGTATACTAACGCGTCTCGCGTTGGTTTGGGTTGTGTGCTGATGCAGAAGGATAGGGTGATTTCGTATGCCTCGAGACAATTAAGGAAGCACGAGGAGAATTACCCTACACATGACCTGGAGTTGGCAGCTGTCATCTTTGCATTGAAGCTCTGGAGACATTACCTTTACGGTGAGGAGTTCGAGCTTTTCTGCGACCACAAGAGCCTTAAATACATATTCACACAGCGGGATTTGAATATGAGACAGCGCCGATGGATGGAGACCTTGAAGGACTTCAAGTTCGAGGTTTCCTACCATCCTGTCAAGGCGAACCTTGTGGCAGACGCGTTGAGCCGCAAGAAGGCGATTGCATATGTGGCACCGCTGATGATAGCCGAGTGGGACATGATGGAGTTTAAGCGGGACTTCGAGCAGAGACTCACTGTCGAGGAGCCATTTGAGTGTGTTGCGCACGTTTGGGTGCGACCACTTATTGACGACAGGATTGTTGAGGCCCGGGAGGGCGACATACTGTACTGTCCCGAGCTTCGAGAGCAGGAGGCTAGCGGACGTCGTGGACTCGAGTGGAGAGTTGGTTCGATGGGGTTTACGATTCCGTGGCCGCCTATGTGTTGAGATGTGCCTGACTTGAGACGCGAGCTTCTCGAGTCTGCCCATAACTCGAAGTTTGCGATGCATCCTGGTAGCACGAAGATGTACCAGGATATGAGACGGACATATTGGTGGGATAACATGAAGGCCCACATTGCTGAGTATGTGTCTCGATGTACCGACGTGCCGCCAGTCAATGCGAGAACATCGCCGACCTCTGGGCCTTCGGCCCATGCCTATAGCGGAGTGGAAGTGGGACTTCATCTCCATGGACTTCATATCAGGGTTGCCGAAGACGAGGAAGGGGCACGATTCCATTTGGGTGATTGTGGACCGATTGACGAAATCGGCCCATTTCCTCCCTATCGAGTTACGAACTCGGGCAGAGCAGCTGATTGTACATCGGGAGATCGTCCGTCTGCACGGGTTCCTTTGGAGATCGTGTCGGACGAGAGACACGCGGTTCACATCTATCTTCTGGACTCGTATCCAGGAGGCGATGGGTGTGAAGTTGAAGTTCAGTACAACGTTTCATCCTCAGACTGATGGGCAGACAGAGCGGGTGAATCAGATTCTGGAGGATATGTTGCGAGTATGTGTGTTGGACTTCAAGGACGGTGGGATGACTGTCTTCCGTACGTAGAGTTCGCCTACAACAACAGCTTCTAGGCGACTATTGGCATGGCCCCATATGAGGCTCTATATGGTCGACCTTGTAGGCACCTTGCATCTTGTTGGGCGAGAGGTTGGAGAGCGTAGTCCGATTGGCCCGAGTTGGTGCGCAGCGACTACGAGAGAAGGTAAACATTATCGGGCGTCGATTACTCACGGTGCGGAGCGAGTGAGAAGAGTTACGCCGACACGAGGCGGCGGCCGGAGTTCGAGGTCGGTGATCATGTGTTCCTTCGGGTTTCCCCTATGAAGGAGTCCTTCGGTTTGGGAAGAAGGAAGCTCACACCGAGGTTTATCGGTCCATTTCGAGATCTTGGATCGAGTGGGTGATGTGGCGTATCGTCTCGCTTTGCCTACACCACTTGCTTCCGTACACAACGTATTTCATGTATCTATCTTTGAAGAAGTACGTTCTTGATCCTTCACATATCATCAGATGGGAGCAGGTACAGTTGAGTGAGGATGCTACGTACGAGCTGCGCCCGACGGGCATCCTTGATAGGAAGGAGTAGGTACTACGTAGCAAGGTCATCCCACTTGTGAAGGTGCTTTGGACACATCATTCCGAAGAGGAAGCTACCTGGGAGACTGAGGCCGAGGTCAAGAAGAACTACCCTCAACTTCTCGAGGAGTACGAAAAGGTATAAATTTCGAGGACGAAATTTTTTGTTTAAGGGGGGTAGATTGTAACGACCCGAAAATTTCCGTACATTGGGTCGAGTACCATCTCGACCAGAAATCACGTAGGATTAAATTCTTTAGAAATTTAACAAAGTTAACTAAGTACTAAACTCGATTAGTCGTGAAATCCGTTAGGATCACTTTAAATACGATCTGCAAGACCCAAAAGTTGCAAAATCATTGACGCTAGGTTACCCTAAAGTTTAGAACCAAACTCATTTCCCGTCTGCTCTCGGGAATGAAACGAAACTTCGTATTAGGACTAGATCGTACATCGGGAGTCCGATTAACCCGAAGCTAAGGAACTAGGACCGCCCCACTGGGCTTAACAATCATCTCAAAAATCAGCTCCATCCGATGTTCCACGGCTATTCGTTTCGATTCGGAACGAGGGAGTGTGAAAAATACTATTCCCATGCCAAAATAAATATCTGGAATAGTGATCTGGCATCATTCGTTGACGTCGCAAGATTAAGCAACGACCGAGAATCGAGACCAAATTACACCCTCGGATTAAGAAAAATTTCGTGAACATTTACATGTACTTAGAATTTCGATCGTGGCCCACCGACCGTCGGCGAAAGTGGTCCGCCACGTGCGATCTGGGAATTCGATCGAGTCAAAAACGTAATCTCACGTAGATCCATAGATGGAGAGCTTAAGTCTGACGTTTGGTTCAAGGAGGGCCACCAGAACCTCCCTTTTGAGCTGAAAAAGTGGCGAAATGCCTATATAAGCAGTACCCCTTGAACCTGAGTCTAATTTCGGAATGTTTTTTGCTATAAAAGGGGCTTAGAACAGGCCCTCTCACAGCCATACGAATTTTGGAGAAAAACCCTAGAGGGAGAGAGAGAAAAGAGAGAGAAGAGCTTGGATTTTTGTGGGAGATCTTCCTCCTACTGCTTTGGACTGTTACTCGGCCTACACCGCTTCATTTCAGGTGTTTTCCCGGCGGTTTCCGTCCCATTTGAAGGTAAGAAACCCTAACCCTAGGTCTGATTTGAGGTGGGATCGATGTGGGTTGTGTAACAACTAACCGATTCCGCTCTTTAGGCTAGAAAACTCCCGTATACGGAAGATTTGCTACCCTTGCTGATTTGTTGCGTTTTAAAAGGCAAAGGTGAGGACTTTAAGTGTATAAGTTACGGTTTTCACCGCTTTCAATGTCAGATAATGGTAGATTCATGATCTGCATGCAATTGCACATGTACAAAGTGCCTTCCGTTTTCTGTTTCGATTAGAAGTGTAGAATTTGGAATTTCACATACTTTAGGTATTCTTATAAAATACCGTATACGTATTTTTTTTGGGAATGCGTTTGACATGTTTAATTGTTGTATGGACATATGATGTATAGATAAAATACTCATTTGGCAAAAGGGTTCGCCTAAATACATGTTTACTAATATACGCCATGTATGTAGAAATACGGTATTGTAAGAAGTACCGTGTACGTGTATATTTTTGTGACGTGTTTGTCATGATTAATTGTTGTATAAATATATTAAGTGCGTATAAATAAATGGCTTGGCGAAAGGAATCGCCGTATTACAAGCTCCCTTGTAAACACTATGTATGTCGAAACTGGGTACACTAGGAAGTACCCTATACGTATAAACTTTCTTTGATGTGATTGTAAGGTTTATTTCTTTGTATGAATAAGATGTATATGTATAAAATATTAGTTTGGCAAAGGGACAACCCTAGTACACATTTCTCTAACATACGTCATGTATGTTGAAATAGTGCATTCCAAGTGTTGGTGAAATCACTTGTGAGTGTAAGTGCTTAAGTGTTAGAACCTTAGGTAGGTCTTTGAGATGGGATTCTCAGCTACCTTAAAGTCACATATGACGTCCTCCATGTGGTTATTCACTCTAATCACTTACCTATGAAATATATGTATTTGTATCCCTATTTGTATAATGCTTTATAACATGCTTTTGAACATGCCTTGTAATTTGTTTATTAACATGCTTCATGATATGCTTTGTAATATGATTACTAGTGTTCTTGAATTACCATGTTATCATGCCGTATTTCATATGCTATGGTTAGGACTTGACTGAGCTTGGGACTATGTCTATAGTCCAGGCATCCGGTATCAGACTTGAAGTTGTGGTTGGGATTCGTTCCGCCACACATGATGTGTTGGCGAACCCGTGTCGTACTTCGGTTGGCAATAGTGGTTGGCCACACGAGGTGCTTCTGCGCTTCATATCGCCCAACTTGTTGTGCGCTCGAGCCAGCCGAACACGTCAAGCAACCCGTGTGTCTTATGTATGTTCACCATGTTTGGTCGCTAATGTTTGAACCTAGGGTACCAAACTTACCAGTGAAAATCCCGTTAACCATGGTACCTCGATCCGCTAAGACTCATGAGCCGGGCATGGTGGTATGGGACACCGTGGTCGAGCTGTCGGCCTACGGCCGGGGCTACGTGCCTCCCCGTAGTGACCAAAGTGAGCAACTTAACTCGTGAGCCGATTATAGTGGTATGGGACACTATATTCGCGCCGTCGCCTACATTGATAAGGTGATGGGGAGTGGTGCAACCTTTGTGCGTAATGACCACAGCGTCCTTTGTAGTGACCGCGAGCATATTCTGAAGTTGCAGTATGCCTTAGGGTTTGCCGCGATATATAGAGTATGAACTAGGCCTGTTTTACGTATAGTGATGAATCGTTTAAGGGGTGATGGGGGAGTGGTGCAACCTTTGTGCGTAATGACCACAGCGCCTCTGCGGTGACCTAGAAAACACACCATCGTCGATATTAACTAGGATGACGACCCTAGATTGGATCATGTTTGGAAATGATACAAGGGAGGTACCTTAGTTTCCCAATCCTGTTTGTTTGAAATGGACTAATTAAAAACTCGGTAATCATACTCATCATGCATCGCATGTGCCTGGAAGATGTGGAGCACTGTTGGATGTAAGCATGCCGCGAACGTGAGATGGTGTCGCATGAGGTAGTATGTCGGCGAGGGTATCCATCATACCTGCATTCATACTTGCATTAATCAGAGTAACTAGGAGTGTTTGATTTACTGCTTTATCATTACTGCTTGACTGTATTGATAACATGATAATTTATGCCTTATCGTTCCACTGAGTTAGCTACTCACTCCCACGTTACGGGACGGTGTTGCGCACACCAACCAGACTCTGTCTCAGGTTTAGGCGATCCGACTACTCTGGAGGCAGAACCTGATTATGACGAGGACCAGGAGGAGTTCTCGTATATGCAATTCTCTGGCGGCCGACTAGGTTGCCAGGATCGATGGGTTCCACAGGGATTGTACCTAGTTATTTTTGACTTTTTGATTATAAACAGAAATGTATATGGACTCAGATGGATTCATACTCTGGAGAATGAATCGTTTATTTTGTTTCTTTACATACTTATAAATACAGTTCAGTCTTCCGCTTGCTTTTATACAATTGATCTGGAGTATGAATTACTACTTTGGTATAATCTCATTCATGTTTACTGCTCTAACACAGACAACATTCAAACATCATTAAACATGTTGCATAAGTGATGCGTTGGAACTCGGGAGTTGAGTTACACTCAACCCCCGATTTTCAGGGCGTTACACCTTAGGAGATTAAAAGGAAACCTTATGCTGAGGTACATAAGTTTCTTTGGATATTCATGCTCCAGTCATCCAAGCCTATTGCAAAAAGGGATTTTGGATGATCTTGTTGAGAAAACTACTGAGAAATTTATTAAGATATTGGTCGGATGAGGAACCTTATGACATGACTGAGTAACTTTTCCCATGCTTTCCTAGTTTAGGAATTAGTTTATTGCTTTATGGAATTTAGGATAGTTTGCTTTCAATTTTTTTAGGATAGTTTACTTATCATCGGTTTAAGTCTTTTGTGCTAACACATTTTTCGCACTAAGATCATTGGAAACACCTCAAAATTCCATCTTCAAGTAATACCTTTCCATCACTTCTCCTTTACTTTTGCTGTCTCATGTCATCGCATGCTTATATCTTTTACATTGAGGACAATGTAGATTTTAGGTTAGGGGGTGCGAGATTAGGTAAAGTAATCAGTGTTTTCTCAATTTTGAGCAAAATCTGCAAAATTTTTGAAAAATTTTCTATGTTTATCTGTTTGGAAAGCAATAATTGTGTATTTAAGAATGTTTTGAGTATGATGATAAGATAGAGATTGAATTTTGAATTGTTGGAGTTTGGTCATCTAAGTAATATATCAATTACAGTTCTTGCGCTCAATTGATTAAGAGGAAGTTTGAATATCATGTTAATCTAAATCACAAGACACATTCAAATTGTTTTCTATTAATAATGCTAAAATTTCTTATTGTGAATATGTAAATCATTGATAGATGGTGAGAATTAAGTCTGAAGAATTTTATCCACCTTAAAAGATGAAAAGAACCAGTTAAAAAATAGTGAGATCAACAAAAAGGTCATGTATAGTGAAAAGACCGGAAAAGAGTGAAAAAGAATGCAAGAATAATGTAAGGAATATATATATATATATATATATATATATATATATATATATATATATATATAAGATTAACCTTCAATATAAAATAAAAAACTGGAAAAAGAAGAAAATTGGGATAAGTTCGGAATCAGTACTTAAGTTCTCAATTAATCTCGATATGGTAAGCATAGCCAACATGATGTAATGATAGTATCCTTATAGAAAGTAAGTTGATCTTCACTGTGCATGTTGAAAAACTTAAAATTCAAACTAGGTTCTGATTTAATGGATAAAGAACTTATTTGATTATTTGCTTATGTGATTCGACTCTAGGTTTCCAAAATCTTAGTCTCTCATTTTGAGTCTACTGATTCATACTTGATTACACAAGAGATTGTTTTCAGAAAAAGGTTTTAACATTACGCATTAAAGTTCATTTTTCACATACTTTGCTCGGGAATAACAAAATGTGGGTTGTGGATTGTGTTAAGGGTCAAATATTGCATATTAAACCCCATTTATTACTTGGTTTTATGAACATGATAATGCTTAATGTTCTATTTTAATCATGTTTGTGTTGTAAGGTGAATTTAAGAGTTTGGATTGAAAAGGATGCTAAACGCATGGATTTAACACTTAAGAATCACCAAGCCAAGGATTGGATCTTAGACGACCAAGAATGAAGAGAATTGAAGTTTTGAAGTAAATTTCTGTGATCCGCAACTAGTCCTGGCTACTGCTCGACTAGTCTTGGGTTTCGCAGGACTAGTCTTGGCTCCTGCTCGACTAGTCTTGGCTCCTGTAGGACTATTCGAGGCTCCTGCTTGACTAGTTGACGAAACTTCGACTTGAACTCCAGCAACATCAGATTCTAAATTCGCGCGACCTCCGACCAGTCGAGGGTGGTCCATGACCAGTTGAAGGCGGCCCTCGACCAGTCGAGGATGGTCCACAACTAGTCGAGGGTTACGTAGATTTTTCGAGGATTGTGTAAATTTGAGGCGATTTTCAGAAATTTTCAACTCGGTGCGAAAGGAGGTGATGCACAACTATAAATAGGAGTGTCCAAGGCATCCCTAGGCATCTTCTAGGGTTTGACGAGTGGAGTAAAAGGGTGGAGCCATCGTCTAGGAGTTCTTCTTCTTCCTCTTTAATTAGTCTTTTGTTTTATTTAAGAGTCTTTAATTCAATCATGTATATGGTTAGCTAAACCTCTTAGCTAAGGTTAAGAGGTGAAGCTTGTAATGTGATTGAGATGTTTTCTTTGTTTTGATTCATGTTTTATTGAACTCTCTTGGATTTTAGTTTGATTATGAAGGAAAAATTTTAGTTTATAACGGTTTGTTATGATAAATTAAAATAGATCTGCTATAGCTTAAGATATATTCTTTGCCTGAATTGAGATTGTGAAATTAGTAAGTCCCGTTGTTCACCATTGTCCCTTGTGCATGGTAGGGTGACAGAATCCTTCCTAACTTTCACAATTCTCCTATGATTAGTTTTGGGATTGTAAATCCTATTGTTTGCCTTGTCTCCATGTAACATCCCAAAAACTGGGGGTCGAGCATAAACTCAACTCTCGAGTTCCAGAACATCACTTATGTAACATAGATAATGATGATTAAATGTTGTCTGTGTTAGTACAATAAACATGAGTGAGATTCTACTAAAACAGTAATTCATACTCCACATCCATGTATAAAACGTAAGCGGGAGACTGAAAGGTGTATATAGATATATGTAAACAAAACATTCTCGATCTCCAGAGTATGAACAGTAACTGAGTCACCGTATATATACATGTTGGTTCTGAATCAAAATGTCAAAATAGTACAACTAAATTTATCAACCCTTTAGCCCCATAGCACTGGACAGCCTATGCGAAGCCTCCAGGGAACAGCATATAGGAGAACTACTCCTGATCGTCATAGAAGTCGGGCTCAGTCTCATGTGCTCCAGTGATACCTGCATCTGATACAGGGTCTGGTGGGTGTTTTAAAACACCGTCCCGTAACGTGGGAATGAGTGGCCAACTTAGTGGAATAATAAACATAGGTTAACATGTTATCAATTCAGTCAAGCAGTAATGATAAAGCAGTACAATCAAACAATTCTAACTACTCTTATTTAATGCAAGTATGAAATGACATGATATATACCCTTGCCAAACCACCCTCATGCGACATCATCTTGCGTTCGCGAATGCGTTCATCCCTCAGTGCTCCACATCTACCAGGCACATACAGTGCGATGATGAGCATGATTACTGAGTAGTTATTAGTCCATTTCAAACAGCAGTATTGGGAAACTAAGGTACCTCCCTCGTATCATTCCCAAACATGATCTATTCTAAGGTCATCAGTCCTAGTTAATCTCATACAATAATGTGTTTCTAGGTCACTGCAGAGGCTGCCAGGGCTGTTACATGGAATCGTTGCACCACTCCCCCATCACCTCTTTAACAATTCATCACTATACAGATACATGCCTAGTTCATACTCTATACACAGCGGTAAAACTCGTTGCCTCACCGCAAATTCAGAGTATGCTTGAGGTCACTACAAAGGGCTGCCAGGGCAGTTACATGGAATCATTGCATCACTCCCCCATCACCTTATCAATGTAGGTCGACAGCACGAATATAGTGTCCCATACCACCATAATCTGCTCACGAGTATGGTTGCTCATTGGTCACTACGGGGAGGCACGTGGCCCCAGCGTAGGCCGACAGCTAGACCACGGTGTCCCATACCACCATACCCGGCTCATGAGTCTTAGCAGATCGAGGTACCATGGTTAACGGGATTCCACTGGTAAGTTTAGTACCCTAAGTTCAAGCAGTAGCGACCAAACATGGTGAACATACCTTAGACAGATCGGGTTACTTGACGAGCCTGACTAGCTCGAGCACATGATCAACTGAACGACATGAAGTGCATAAGCACTTCGTGTGGCCTAACCACTGTCGCCAACTGAAGTACGACTCGGGTTCGTCAAACACATCGTACGTGGTGAAATGAATCTCAACCATGATCTCAAGTCTGGTACTAATTGTCTGGACTATAAACATAGTCCCAATCGCAATTAATCCATATTTAAAGCATGTGGAGTAAAGCATAATAAACAAAGTAATTCAAGCATGCTAACAAACATGTCATAAGCATGTATAAAGCATGTTATAAAGCATATCATAAAGCACCATATATATAAGAATGCAAACACATATATTTCACAAGTAAGCGGTTTAAGTAAACAATCTCATTGAGCAAATCATACATGTCTCTAAGGTAGTTGAGAATCTCATCTCAACACCTACCTAAGGCATCATCATCCAAACACTTACTCTCTCAAGCATTTTCACAAACACTTTGCATACACTATTTCAACATACTTAGTGTATGTTAGGAAACATGTATTAGGGCGAGTCCTTTCGCCAAGCAAGTATTTTATGCATATATAATATATTTATACAACAAATAATCATGGCAAACACATCTCTAAAATATATACGTATACTATACTTTCTACAATACAGTATTTCTACATACAGAGTGTATATTAGCAAAACATGTATTAGGGTGAATCCTTTTGCCAAATAAGTATTATATCCATGTATCGTACATTCATACAACAAATAATTATGTCAAACACATTTCTAAAATATAAACGTATATGGTATTTTCTACGAATACCTAAAATATGTAAAATTCCATATTCTTCATCTTTAATCGAAACGGAAAACAGACAGCACTTTGTACATGTGCAATTGCATGCAAATCATGAATCTATCATTATCTGACATTAAAAGCGTTGAAAACCATAACCTATACATCTAAAGTCTGCACCTTTTGTCGTAGAATCGTAACGGAGTCGATAGGTTTGCTAAGCTTCTGTATTCGGCAGTTTGGCAACCTATAGAATGAAATAGGTTAGCTATTTCATAACCTACAACTATCAACACCCCAAATTAGATTAGGGTTAGGGTTTCTTACCTAGAAACGGAGCTGGAATCGCCGGGAAAGCGACAAGAGCGGAGTGGTTGAACACGTATAGCAGCAGGGAAGCAAGGTAGGAAGAATCTCCCACATCTCTCTCACTTTCTCTCTCTTTTCTCTTCTTAATTCCAAATTCGTATGGCTGAAATGAGAGAAGGTTTAAGGTCCTTGTATAGCCTAAAAACTCACCGAAATAGACTCTAGGTCAAAATATACTTAGGTTATAACCAAAGTGAGCATTTTTCAGCTCAACGGAGGACTTCTGGCGGCCCCCCTTGAGCCAAAAGTCAGACTTAAGCTCACGAACACAGGATCTAGGTTTAGTTAAGTTTTTGTTTCAGTCGAATTTCCAGATCACGCGTGGCGGACCAATTTCAGTTCAACAGTTAGTGGATCTCGATCGGAGATTCCGAGTACATGGATATGTTTATGAAATTTTTCCTGATCCGAGGGTGTATTTGTTTCAGATTCTAACGGTCTGATTGCTTACAAAATGTCCGCAAGTAACAAGTCTTAGATTACTATTTGAGATATATATTTTGGAAAGAAAATAAGTGTTTTTACACTCACTTGCTCCGGACTCAAGCGAACAGCCGTGAGACACTGTCTGGATTTAATTTCTGAGATGGTTGTCAAGCCCATCGAGGCGGTCCTAATTCCTTAACTTCGTATTAATCGGACTTCCGACGTGCAGTCCAGACCTGATACGGAGTTTCGAGATGCTCCCGAGGGTAGCCGGGTAATGAGATTGATCCTAGATTTTAGGGTAACCTAGCGTCAATAATGCTACAAGTTTTAGGTCTTGCAAATCGTATTTAAAGTGAATGA